>OU015451.1:5608588-6978171 GCA_907164795.1 Hemaris fuciformis | reverse complement strand
CCACAGAAACATCACATGATACATTTACGGGAGGATCTTCATTGAACACTTCTGTTACTGTTTCCAACACTGGAAATTCATCCATGTGTCTATCAATGAAGTGTTGCAAACAGTCTTTGAAAGAATGAGTACCTGGTGGTTTCACAATAACTTTACACATTGTACAGTACCCATCCCAATTTTCTTCGTGTTTTGACTGCACGTGTTTCTTCATTGATATTAAAAGGCTAGTTTTATAATGATTGTCTTTTCCGTTTATACAGCACACATATTCCTTTATACCAGATTCTTTATAGCAGATTTTGAAATGGGGATAGTCTAGGATATCGTCAGGCATACCTTGTTGAGTTTCTCCAATGTTTGGTTCTAACTCCATTTCGCTGGTATCAGGAACTGTTTGCTCTCCGCTATCCTCAATATTGGAAGGCTCATCAATTTCAGTCTCAAAACTTTCTTGTTTTATATCTATAGAATTATCGCTGCCATTGCGCGTCATTGTCGGTACTGTAATATTGCCATCAGATTCGAATGCTATTTTTGACTGTATTGACGTTATTTCTTCTTTTTCCTTAGTACTAGCAAGATCTGGTTCTTCTTTTAATGGCATAGATTTATTGACAGTAGCTTGTTCAGAAATTTCACTATTATCGTCAACATTGTCGCTAGCGCTTCGATTTGAAAGAGAGCTTCGCAGCACACGAGGTGCTGGTGTTTCGTTTCGAATAGCTAGTGATTTTAAAGTTTTTCTTGACATAGCCGATAAATTTATTGTGTAAACATCTGTTTGTTCGTCATTATGGCGGCCGATTACATGTGTTTTTAAATTTTCTAAAGACACTTGAGTAAAATTGCATTTACCACAGAGGTAACCTATGAGCTGCCCCTTGTTATCTTTAGGCGGCGATGGTATGTCTAAATAGAAAAAACAAGGTTGAGGATCACATTCAAAACATGTCTGTTTATATTCACCCGTATGCATACTAACGATATGCCAGAAAAACGATTCCAGCAAAGTTTTAGCTTTACAGAACTCTTTGAAACAAAATCTACATACATATCTATTAGTAGATATTTTGCTAATAGCAGGAAAGTTTACTTCTTGACATTGTTCTATAGCTTCTTTCGCTGTATCAGGATTCATTCGTGACAAAGGAATTTCAGTATGAGGGTGTTGCTGCTTATAGTGAAGTATGATATCGTCGCCAGTATAAACGCAAAGGCGACATGAGTACGAAGAAACATTTTTCTGGAAGCAGTAATACTTATCTGTAAAGCATTCTTTATCTGGTATGACAATATTCCTTTCCGTATTTAAAGGATCATCGGGTAAGATTGGTTCAGTCTTCTTTGTCTGTTTCTTCTTTTTATTCTTAGGTTCAATTATACCTGCTTGCCATGCATTTCCACGACGTTTACGTTTTGTCTTCTTTTGTAAATCAGCTAATAGTTCACTGCTTCCAAAGCTAAGGGATGAAGCTAACGAGTTGGTCTCAGTGTCAGAATCTTCTTCCGATTCACTATCTTTTTGAGCGTTTGTATCAACGGAATCTGTCTCAAACTCATAAGGGTCCACTTCTTGTTGTTTAGATGCCACATTAACTTTTGTCTTAGACATTGATATATTTTTCGTAACAGGTTTAGGCTTAAAATTAACAGTTTTAGAGTCATCACTTGTTTCACTATTCCCAGACACATTGCGTTTTGATTTCGGGGATGGTTTTTTCTTGATAGGTTTTTCCGCTTCTGCAGTAGTCTCTACGGATTTGTTATGATTTTTATACTTTTCTAAAACGACAACTGGCTTAGGATTAGGCTGCGTAATGTCTTCTTTGCGATTAACACTCTTCTCATCTACCAACTTCGCAAGCCGACACATTCTGATTCCCGTCGAATTTAACATTTCATCAGTTAAAAACATTTCCTTGATATCTTCCCGAAGTTTTATTAATTCCCTTGACAGCTTTTTTACAGTGGGGGGATTCTCAGTCTGTGCAACTGCAGCTCGCGTTACACGCGGTGCTTTACTCGCTTTAGAATTTTTTCCTTTGCCTTTCTTAAGACCCTTTCCCTTCTTAGGGGCATTTATTTCACGAGCTTCATTTAATATAGTTTCTGTATCCTTTTTTTCTATATTCTGTTCTTTGTCTTCCTTAACATTATTATCTTCAACATGTTTATTTTGAGCTGAATCTGTAACTTCTGTGTTCAAAACTTTTACATCCCCTACTTCTACATCTCCATTATTCTTACTTAAATTTGAAGTTGTATCCTTGTTTGTTATATTATGATCTGTATTATCTTTATTATTAGCTAACTCTTCTTCGTCGTCGGATACAATTTCACTGAGTTTTTCTAACTTCCTTTTAATTTTATCGTTATCTCCGGTTTGATCATCAAGCATACTAAGCAATTGGTGTATTTTTGATTTATCTTGAAGCATAGATAATAGGCTCCCTATTGAATTTAAAGGAGCTATTGTCTCTAGTCGTGATGATCCCGACTCAACAAAATCTTTCGATACCTCGCTAGTGGTAAGCGAAGATGAAACATCAGAATTCATTTCATTATGTACCTCGTTCGTACTATCTGGAGCAGCATGTTCATTAGGCTTCGCTTGTGTTATCTCATTAGTACTGTCGGCAGGAGACGTGGCAACATTACCTTCAACGCTTTCAACAGTACTTCCAGCCATTTCTTCGTGTATACTTCCTCTACCCGTAGTAGAAACTAAAGATTCGTTATTTGTGTCTTTTCCACTTGCCGATATTGGTTGGCTGCAAATTTCAGCATTAATAACAGGAGTTTTAAAATCAACATCATGCTCTTTATTTCGATCTAGATATTTTTCTTCATGAGAAACTTTTGCTGACTTCTCATGTGACTTTTCTAAATTAGGTTCAAATGATGTTGCTGTTAATGAATCTATTTTTTCTTTTATAAGGTCTTTCTCTTGGATGTCTGAATGTTTACTTTGTTTAGCATCATCAATATTGAAATCGTTTTTAAGAACTTCCAATTTATCTTCTTTTATTAACAAGCTTGCTGTTGCATTCATGTCCATGTTAGAAGATTCATTTTCGTCGGTATTCTTAACTGAATCACGCCTAAAATTATCAATATGATTGTCAAGGTTGTCTATTAAAGCACTTATATTATCAGTTACAGGATCTGACAAATTATCAGAAAATATTTCGATATCGTTAGTGCCCGGCTGCGGTTTTGTTTCTTTTTTGTTCTTTTTATTTGTATTGGATTCACAGTATTTGCTTGAAGCTTTCTCATCATCACTTGAGAAATTGTTATCGACACTCTCTTTGTTAACTATATCTTCATCCGAACTTGAGTCATATACAAATTTTTTACGTCTTGTCTTCATGCGACCATCCTTTGATGAAGTAAGCGACTTTACTTCATCTTGCTTTTTTGCAGATCGTGTTATCCTCTTGCTTGGAATATCACTTGACATATCTTTGCTTTCACCGGAAACTTCTTTCTTGTGCGGATCCTTTAATGTTTTAGATTCACAGTTTTCTAACTTTGTGTCATCACATTCCGATACTTCATTATTAACTGTATCTTTACTTGTAATATCGTTATGGGGTCGTTTTATTTTTGGTATTTTATAATTTTTCACACCATAGCCAGAACCCAGAATCGTACCTTTTGCAATACTATCACTTGAATAACTAATTCCGTATTTATTTCTTTCATCATAATCCCGCCGCATACGCGGATCTCTATAATTCTTTCTGGGAGAATATGTTTGTTTATTAGCGACAGGGTTCGTATTAACATCATCTTTAAGCTTCTTATTCTTCTGAATTTCTTCACATGTTATTGCTTTTGAATCGCATAAATTACCGTCATCTTTTCCAGTTATCCTAAGATTCGATTTATAGCATTGGAAATCAGTTTTAACTTCTTGGTAACTTCGACTATCTTTATCGGAATACAAGTCTCTTCCAACGCTTGAAGCTCGCTTGTAGTTTTTATTTCTGTTATTGGAGTCCCCGGCAATTGCAGACTCATCTGAACTATCGATGAAACTTTTTACTCTCGATCGACCTACACTTCCAGCTCTGTCTTTACGCGCGTCCAAAGATGTATCACGGATTTCTAATCCTTTCTTTTTTAACAAATCCTGGAATGTCGAATTAACACTAGTATCAATCGTAAAAGATCGTCCTGCATCTCCTTTAAACGATAACTTATTTTCATTACATATTTCTTTCTTATTATTTCTTGTAAGACTGTCATCTCTGGACTGAGATCGTGCGTTTTCATAGGAATCATTACTACGTTCTGAACTTTTGCCTCGATAATATCTTTCATCACTTTCTCGGTCTCTACGCTTTGAACGATTGTGATATTTGTATATATTGCCTCTTTCTGTGTTGCCTGATTTCTCTTTATCATAATCTCTAAGCATTTCATGCGCCATACTTCTTTCAGAGTATGAGATTGATGTACTTCTTCGACTATCATTTATTTTCTTGTCGCGATTAACGTACGACTCCGATTTGCCATAGCCTTGACTTTGTTTACGATAAAAACCTCCCGCGTTAAATCCCCTGTCGTTATAATTCTCGTGATTCCTCTCATCCCGTCGACGCCTTGCTTCATATTCGGAACGCCTATTTAATCTTGGATCTTTAGAAAATTGTTTATTCAGTGGTATACTTTGCGAATGATCTGTTCTATTAAACGAATAATTTGGCGTTACTGCCGTTTCCACTCGTCCGAAAGGATGACTAGGTGTTTTGGGACATTCCGACATACCAAAAGGATGACTTGGTGTTTGAGGGCAATCTAAGCGACTAAAAGGATGACTAGGTGTGGCAGGGCAATCAGGCATTCCATATTGATGACTTGGTCCAGGAAAGTCGAATCTCATAAATGGATTATTTGGCGTCGGTGGTGCATCAATTCTTCCAAAAGGATGACTCGGTGTTGCAGGACAGTCAGATCTTCCAAAAGGATGACTCGGCGTTGCAGGACAGTCAGATCTTCCAAAGGGATGACTCGGTGTTGCAGGACAGTCAGATCTTCCAAAAGGATGACTCGGTGTTGCAGGACAGTCAGATCTTCCAAAAGGATGACTCGGTGTTGCAGGACAGTCAGATCTTCCAAAAGGATGACTCGGTGTTGCAGGACAGTCAGATCTTCCAAAAATCGAGTTTGACATTGGTGGTATATCAGATCTACCAAATGGATGACTTGGTGTTGCGGGACAGTCCGATCTTCCGAAAGGATGAATAGGAGTCGCAGGACACTCACCTCTTCCAAATGAATGGCTTGGTGTTGGCGGGCAATCGGAGCGCCCAAATGGGTGAATTGGAGTAGGAGGGCAATCAGTTCTTCCAAATGTATGATTAGGAGTCATGGGACGATCTGTTCTACCAAATGGATGACTAGGTGTTAATGGCATATCAGACCTATTAAATGTTTGACTCAATGTAGGAGGACCATCGGAATTCCCGAATGGATGTGTTGACGTATTTGAACAGTCTTGCCTGCCTAAATTCATCAATGTTGCAATTGGAGTATCCAGCCTACCAAACTGATCGATTGCGCCTGGTGTCTCTGCCCATCCAAAGAGAGGTAATGGCGTCAAAGGACCATGGGTCCGAACAGGTTCGTCATTTTTATTATCAGAAGGAGTGCGGCTTTTTTTTTCAATGTCCGCATCACGTTTATACGGTTCGCCATATTTTGATCTCTGAGAATTAGTATTATTTCTAAAATCTTGATCATGCTCGCCCCAACGAGATTTACGAAATCCAGCGTCTCTTTCAGAGTTCCGCGTAGAACAAAACTCGTCCGAAGTAGAAGAATCTTTCGATTCAAATGGAAAGGAAGGAGCAAATGCATGTTTATGCGACTCTTTTAATTCAATATCGGGGTTTTGATGATTTCCAGTTAAATCAAAGCTCATGGCATTAGGTGTCATACTTGGTGTCAATTTAGTATTAAAAACTTTATTGGAACTCGGTGTTGATTTAGAGAATTCATCAAATTTAATTACCGCGAGATTGTTACCGTCCCAATTAAGAGGCTGACTTATATCTTTTCTCGTTCGAGGGTCTAATAAAGTCGAAATCTTATCAGCGAAGTCACTAGAATTTTCATTCTTTGCATCATTTTTAAATTCCTCTGTTTTATCAAAGGTAGTAGTATTATTTATTACTGGAGATATTTTTGGCGGTAATGTGGCCATTGTTCTCATATCAACATCTGCTTTTGTATTGATTACTGGAGTTTTAACGGGATCAACGGGAATAATTACAGGTTGTGTCTTTGCTACAAATCGTGTATCATCATCTGGGGATTTGGGAGCAAAGTTTAAATCCTTGTGCGTTTCATCCTCAGAACTCATGTCATCATGTATATTTAATTTTGCTGGAAAATTGAACCTCTCACATTCCTTCTCTGTTAATTTAAGACTTTGTTTTTTATTGTTATCTTCTCTAAGAGGAGAACTTATAACGTCATTACTAAGAGCAGAGGTAAGCGTTGCAGGTGCCGTTTTCTCCTTGTATTTTTCAATTGAAATTCTCTTTTTAGTCGAAATGCTTTGAACGCCAGCCACTTTCGAGAGCTTGGGCTGATGTAGGGGTGGCGTAATAACATCGAGATTTGGTACGGGTAAAATATTATCAGCCAGTATTTCATTTTTCAGAGCTTGTAAAATATCGATTTGGGAATCGATATCCTTTTCAACCGGATTATCGTGAATGATAGGTTCATTTAATAAGGGAATTTCAACAGAACCATCCTTTTTATCAAATATCGAAGACAGGTCTTGTTTTTTAATGTCTGAGCATTTATCTCTTTTTTCGAAATATGTGTTTTTACTAACCGCAGAACTTTCTTCTTCTTGTAGCGGCTTATAAAAATTTGCTTTAAATGGAATCATAGAATTTTTATCAATATTCTTTGATAGGGTCGGTTCCTCGGCGTTTATTATCTCCTTATTGATTGTAATAACTTTTTCATCGGTGACCTTATCACTCGTGTTAAAATTTTCACCTGCTATATGATCTTCCGTCGTTTTACTTAGTTTTTCTTGTGATGATTCTTGTGTATCGAAAGAGTCGTCTACGATAGCTTCATCGGAATCTGGAGGGTTTTTCAATTCACTGGTGGTAGAAGCTTGCTTCACTAATTTCTGATTTTCTTCTATCTTTGATTCTGGTCGAATACTTTCTTTAGTGTTATTAAACATCTCCAAATCCGTTTCTTCATTTGTCTTAGGATCAGAAACTATAATTTCCTTGCTTGATTGTTCACTTTTATCTTTGGAATTTATAACTAGACATATTTGTATCTTACGCGGCTGATTTTTCTCCAGAAAAGGTTTTTCTTCAGTCTTTGTTTTGTCTTTATCAACGAGAACTAAACTGCCATAAATGTTTTCTATTGCTTCACTTTCACTGTCAGATAATTCACCTTCCTCTATATCCTCCTTTTTTTTAGGCGTGGTTTTTTTTTCAGTATAAGATTTCAATATAAGATCTGAAATATCATCATTTGCACCTGTTTGTTTTAATTCGCTTAGAATTTGAGTTCTTAAACCACGTAATGTGTCTATATCCACATCATTATCGTTGCAAGTAATAATTCTTGAAACTATGTCTTTTGTGTTCAAAGAATTTAAGCTCTCTTCAGGTACATTTAGGGTTATATTTAGATCCTTAGTTTTTCCCGGAGATACTTTACTACTAGAAGACTTTTTTGATTCTTTTTTAATATGTGAAGAAGATCTTTTAGGTGATTTTCTGGGTGACCTTCTACTAAAAAGTGCGCCGTCTATGGAGTCGTGACTCGAAGATCTTACGCGTGAGTTGCGCTCTGGAGACATTAATACACGAGTATATTTCCGCGCAGAAGTTGTCTCAGGAGAATTTATTTTCTCTTGTGGACTAGGAGATATATCAGAAAGAGTAGGGGACTTCTTGTGTGGCCGTCTTTGAAATAATGCAGGTTCTACGCTTCCTGCTGTACAAACATCTTCAATATCACTAGCCCTAACAATTTCAGGCAATGTGCCTGCCTCATCCTGTATCTTGGAGACTCTTTTTAATTTATTTCTCACAATTTCTAAATTATTATCCATCTTGAAGGAATCATTACCACTGGGACCACTAGATCTTATGGGCAAAGTGTCCTTCTGAAAAAAATAAATTAAAAATCGTTTAATATTTTGGATTTATCATTCTACCAGATTTTTTTAAAATCAATAATAAAAAAAACTTTTTACCTGTTCAACTTTAGCATACAAATTAACCAACACTTGCTCGCACTTAAGCAAGTTTTCCATTTTCATTCTGAAAACAATAAAATACTATGAGTGTACAATTGTCAAAAAATGAGAATTCCAATTCTTGGTCGACTACAGACTGAAAGAATAATATTATTCATCTTTGAAATCTCAAGTGGTTGCTGTTATTCGAAAAATCATGTAAAAAACTGAACACAAGCAGTATCCTTTATACAACTTTCAAGTTTTTTACTTATTGGTACAGTTGTGAAACGTATTTGTAAGGTATGAGCATTGCACAGCCAAACGGCAGACTAAAAATATGATAAGCTAGGAAAACGCACCTTTTCTTTTTATCCAGCAATAAATCTCTTAGTGATTTTATCTTATCTAGCTGAGCTTGGCGAGGATTGGATGACAACGCATTGGTACTTTCCAACCTTTTGATCATACTCTCCAGGAATGGAATGTATTTTTTCATATCCTCGAACTTTTGATCGTATTCCGACTCCATTGTGATTGCTGAAACCAAACATGAAATCAAAGCTAATAAATCAACATGTAAATTAATACATACTTAATATAAATTACTTAATTGGATTTCATTAATCGAAATACCAGTATTTTATTATTTCTATTAAGTAATAAAAATAAAATAATACAAGAACAAGCCAAAAATAAGAAATAAAGCAGTATTCCTTAGTTTAAAATCGAATAAGCACGTCGGAATAAACAAATACAAGCGTTTTAGCAAATAACATTGCGGATGATTATGCAATAACAAAAGATTTCATAATTTCATTTGTTTAATTTCAGAAGACCAGGCCACGTACCCTCTCATTACTCATATTCTAAAAAAGTGTCAGTATAAGTACATTTATTTTCAGAGCCGCACTTAATCTGTTAGTTCCCAAGCATCGAAATCATTGGAATTTTTTGGTGAAATGTATAGATGAATTTCTTAGTACATTAAGAAAAAATAATATGAGATATTAATTTTAGTATATATTTTTTTGCGATATATGAATTCGGATCATATTGCTCTTCCTTAGTCGACAAAAATTATCAATTTGAAAAAATTACATTAAAATCACCTTAAACTTTCTACAGCGAAAAAAAAATACTTTATTAGAAAAATATTGTGAAAATACGAATTTCATCAGAAACAATAAAAATAAGAGCCCTAACAAGTAAAAAAAAATTTTGAATATAGTGTCCTAAAATATATATAAGGACAGTGGGGAGGAATGGGTTAACACAGGAAATACTCCTTCCCAGGAACTCACCCTCTTATTAATCCCATCCTAAAAGTACCTTTCCTAGGCAACCTACTATAGCATACTATTTTTTTCTTATTACAGATACGGGATAAGATGATACAATATTCAGTGGCGGTACTTCCATAGAAGCGTTACACGTTAGTTTTTTAATGTCTTGTTTATAATTATTTATTGTGGGGTCAGTTTATTTTTATTTATATGTCAAATTGCCTTTGTTTAATAAAGATTTAAAGCTTAGATTATTAGTCGGAATTTCGTGAGGCAAACTGGGCATTTGGGCTTCTATGGAAGTACCTAGTAGTAAGTATTAACTTTAAAGTATTCGCGTAGAATCGTTGTTCGCGTGCAAAGTTAGTCAATCGAGGCCCCGGGCTTTGACGTCCACCTCATCATTATCTATGAAACTACATCAACTAGCACGTTCGCCGACCTCGGTGACCTCTGTCGTCTCTTGCATCGGGTAGAAGGCAGACTAGGTTCACCGCAAGTTATTATAGACTACCATAGAAATTACATGTCGAGTCACTTAGTATGCGTATTTCTATTTATAATCTTTATTAAATTACTTCTAAACGTGAAAGATAAGATTCGGGTTTGACTGTGTGGTTATCTTCTAAACTTTTAAACAGCCAATTTACAGTATTATTTTTTTCAGGCTTAAGGTAAACAGGTATGATTCACAGTGTACAGAAAAAAATATTTATGTATAGAAGAGAAAGCAACAATAAGAATATATAGAATAATAAGAAAGTATAAAAATTTCCATCAGTTGGAAATATTTAACACAAAAAAAACTTGATTTACTATAATTGATGGATATGTGAATGCTTTTAACGCACGAACTCAGCAAATTTAGCAACGTCTAATCAACTATCATAATGTGATCTACAGTTCGCTGAAAAATGTGAAATCACTGTTGAACAGCGACAAACACTTGCACAGGTAATAAGATAGGTATTTTAAGTAAAAGTGGAATGAGCTCTATACGAATATGAAGTATCGACATATATACCAATTTAGAAATAGGCAGTTTTTCCATGTAACTATTCACTTTAATAAAAAAAACCTGTTCAACTACTAAATATATTAAGTGGAATGTATTTTGCGATCTCACACGCATTTTTTATTATATTCTTTAGCAAGAATAAAATGCCGAATTGCAGAAAATTTCGTAATAGTTTATCAATATTTAGATTCTAGATTCTAGCCAGTCCCGTTTTCATACACAAAGGCCGAGTCATAATAATAAACACTGTACATATAGAGTATAGGCAATGGGAGGGCAATGCGCAAAAGTTGGCCTTAATAAACTGCACTACTGCTTGCAGGATTTACATTTATATCTTTCTCTCAATTCATAATTGTAGGATATGTTCACTAAGATTGTTGTTTACTATGTTGTTATTTAAGTTTTAGTGGTACCATCACCGCAAACACCTTTTTTCGTGACAGTATCAATTTATAACTAAGGGGATTATTTCACAATATATAAGAATTCGAAATGATTGCAAAAATGCACCTCTGCCTACACTTTCGAGGAATACAGGCGTAAGTTTATGTATGTATGTACATCAGAGTTCGACACTATGATAGACATAAATACACTAAAATAGTAGTCGTAAAAATACTTTTACAGTAGAGCGTCGATTTTCCGAACTAATTAGGGGACATGGGTGTTCGGATAACCGGTATTTTCGGATAATCGAACTGTATTGATTCAGCCATACATATTTACGTACAAGCGAATGAAAACCATGTTTACATTTATCTCTTTAATGACAAATAGGAATTGAACAAAAATGTTTTTTTTTACTTAACGATTTTTATATAGCATCACTTAAAACCGTGTTTGAGGCAAGTTTCATCGTTTTACGATTCGTAAATTCGTTAAAAGATCAAGCTGGCATATAAAGTTGCTTATGCTCGTATTTTGTTAGTCTATATCCGTAATGATAAGACATACAAACTTTGTGTTAATTGGATAACTTGGTTACAGGTTCACCTTCCCCAAACCGTTTATTAATGTCGCATTTATCTTGAATAGAAAAGATAACATGTTTACGTTTAGGTTTTTAAAATGGAGATTTTACTTTCATGCGACAAAATTAAGTTTACCGACCAGTGGCTACTTTTGTTATTAGAAGTAACAAACGAGTCGCGACAAGTGCGCGAGCGCAGAGCAATGTAGCTCTAGCCTCACTAGCCTCGAGGTTTAGGCGCGCGGTCTAGAATCTCGGTGGTCGCGGGTTCAAACCCCAGGCATATATAATTTTTAGACTTGTTGGTAGTTTTAGAATAATATAATATCATTTCCTCCTACAACGACCAATAAATCTAAGAATTAAGTCCACATAATACTCTTGCTTAACTAATATTCTACAAGCCTTTAGTTTCTTTTGCATATTATTTATTTTATTGTAGTGTGAATAGCAACAAACGTCAGCGTTATTTTCTGTCAATTTTCTCAAAATTTTCCGTAAACGCGTTTGCCTTATACTTTTTGGACTGAATCTGCGCAAAATTCAGCAATTGCGACGAAAATATACCACGGCAAAATGACAGCACGTAAACAGATGTGAAGTACCATTCGATCAAAAGAGAACATCGACTGTTTAAAAACGACTACAATAATTCCCTTACCAGTCGATACAATTTCGATGGTCAATTGCTTTCCAGATGTAAGCGGACTTAGCTCTATGTTACACACTTGCGTTATTATTCTTGCTTGCTTTGCCACCTAGTACCTTTGTACGGTGGACTTTTTCGGGCGGATACAAACATCCAACTAGAAAATTGGACTTCCAGCATACTCACTTATCGACCGAAACCCAACAGTATTGCATTAGGTCGATTTTCTGAGACTGTGGAACCACTTCGGTAAAGCAAGCCTATTCCAACCGCCGCCGTAAGCGTGGTGTACCGCGTGGCTTTAAACCTTACTAAAGTTCTCATAACAACGTAGTCAAAAATTAACTGGAACTCATTTCAGAGATGTAACAATAAACACAGTATATAAACGACGATGATAAAGGGCATTTTAGAAGTCTACAATTTAAAGAAGTGTTACTATACTGGGAATCGCATGAACCGCACATTTCTTTATATACCAGGCATAAATAAATAAACCTTTATCCCTTTGAATTTTCGCAACATGATAAAACTATCGACTTAGCATCTATTTTAATATAACTTTAAAGAAACTTGACCTAATGCAATATAATACGTTCGCCAAGTCTGCAACACAATATCTCGACGATATATTAAAACAGTACTAACGGTACCAAGTCCACCCAAACAAACAATAGGAATTATAACTCAGTAAGCACAATACGCCAAAACGTTTTGTTCGTATTTTTAAGCAAAAGAAGACTCTGCGCGTAAAACGTGTATTACCTGCTCGTAAAGAAACACAAACAAAATTAACCCTAGGCAACCACACCCGCAACGCAAACGCAACAATAAACCAGTTTTTAATATACATTTTCTTAGGTTGCCAGTTTAACTTATAATTCGAATTGAATCAATACCTGTTTTTTTATATATAATATATATATATATATATATATATATATATATATATATATATATATATATATTATGAGACAATCACCAATCACGGGAGATCACGGTTAATTCTGCCTTGCGAAACTGAATATTAATTGTTCACAAATGCAAAGTCATTGTCTGAATCATCTAGTTCCTTCAGTATAATTTGTTGATTCGTGTCCATTATCAAACGCATTTACACAATATAGCTTAAAATTAAATAGATAACCATAGGTACTTGTTCAAATTCATTTCTCTACTGCAATCTGCCGTCAATTATCTTGACACTTTTTTTTTTTAAGGTGACGTTTATTCGATAACATTCATGTTTGTCCCATCCTACCTTTTACTATAAACTATAAATAAAGAATTTTAACAAATTACCATGGACAAATTTAAATACCAAAAAGGCCAGGTTAGATAATGGCTATGATACTGTTTGTGATATATTTCATCCATGCAATCGAAGCCAAAGCACTACCTTGTCATGTTCGTCACGAAGTGCAACAGTAGACACCGCAAAAAGTCTTGTATTAAAAAAATACGATTAAATAGGAAGATTATTATTTGTACTACTTTATTCATATAATATGGAACAAAGAAAACGTTTTTATCCCTACTTTTCAGAAACCTTTATTTTGTCGAGTACAAAGAACTTTTAATTTATGCTTATTTTTATTGTACGGTACTTTCCTAAAATTTCATTTAAAATAATTGCACTTAATACATATTATACATTTTTAATTCCAGTGGGTGAAACGGAACGACACTGTTGAAACTCGAGTTACAATTTCGGAACGTTCGAAACGTATGACGTATTATGAGTTTTATCTTAAATTATAGAGGATTTTCTTGATAGTCTCAGAGAAAACTTTGTGGGTAGTTTACCATATAAATCTTCCTACCTAAACGATCACTCATTTATATTTCTGTAAGAAAAATTCGGGCATTTTTAGTTGGGATAATTACCAATAGCAAAATAGCAAGTACTTTTCTACGGCAATTTAAAAAATATAAATTTAAATACGCATAAAAGGGACGTGTTTATAAATACGTGTGAGCTCTGCATTTTATATTTAAACTACATCGTACGTATGAAGAGCGTCTGTCTTTTAAATTATACTCTCGCCCTTGATACTGATGTCCACCATCATCTAAATAGGTATGTTTAAAGGAGAATGAATAGATATTCATCTGCTATATGGATATATAGCGTACCTATTTATTGACGTTTTAAAAAAATCAAAAAGTACGGACCCCTTAATGAGAAAAGTCTAATCTGTAACATTTAGGAAGCCGAAACGATATGTAGTTCAAACAAATCTACTTCAACAGAAATCATGGCACAATACCTACCCTTGTTTATCTAAATAATTAATATATTCACAATCGAAAATACCATTGAACGTATTGTTCTCAGTTATTATGTTTTAGAAACATTCACACCCACCTTACACTCAATAAATATCCTAATCAAATCACGACACGCTCCCACAACAAGTAAATAAAATGCAACACATTTTTTTGATGGTATGGCGTCTTGTATAAATGCTCACTTCAAAATGGAGGATAGGACATGAACTCCACTATGCTTTGCGTGCCATTGGCGAAACGGCGCGTTGTCGAATGAATACAAAACAAAATGGCGACGCGCTGCACTCGCAGTGCCCGAAACCGGAATCGTTACAATATTTTCTTGCTATGATGATGGGGCTATTCTTTTATATAATTTGTGGGCTTCTAATTATTTTCAGATTATATCATGAAATATAATAGGATATCTTTATACATATAACTGTATTGGTATTTACTTCATCCTATTATTGTTATGTAATAATAGAATGTATAAAAATTAATATAAATACATGAACCACCTGCTTCACGCTTATGGTAAAAAGCCGCGGTAGCCGATAATACATATCGTGCTTCAAATAATCTAAGCTACATGTAACAAAAATCTAACCACAACGTACCTTTTATTTGAAGTCATTTTAAAAGATAGTCGAAGACAATCCTTATCCGCTTGAGCAGCTTATAAATTATAAAAAAAGTACATTAGCTATCTATTTTACGTGACTGCGCAAAAGTATTGATTTTTATCGAACAAATATACCGTACTCAATACTAAGTCGTATACAACTTTTTAATAATTTGTAAGTACATATCATACTGGATTGGACAAATGAAATATGCCCATCGCGTCATCAACTAGTAATTGCTAGACATATTTCCCGTCTCCGTTTCAATAGCGAACACATATTTTCTGCTTAAAGACCGCGACGCCATCATGCATTTGAAATAATAGTTTCGACGCAATTTAAAGATTCACTAACCTGTAGAGTCTATATCAAACGCAATACACTTTATTCTAAACTTCGCTATACACCAATATAGCTACGCTCATTTTGAAGAGCTCCAATGTGCTCTGTGTGGTTATAATTCTTATAACAGCTATTCTTTGTTCGTCTCTGTCGGCACCAGACGGCGACTGTTGAATCGAGCGACTTGTAGCGACGCGACGCAAGGACGGAGACCCACGCCCCACCGCCCAGGGCTTCGCGGGCGCCGCTAACGGCTAACCGCCAATCCAAAAATCATTCGCCCGCCGAACACCGGTTAGAGAGAACCGCGTGACGGCCTCCGCTCAAGTTTTTCTGTACCGATTAAACATTCCCGTGCTCACTATACCGCTGTGCCAACGTTGATCACACGCAACGCATATCAATGCAGAATCAGTTTATTTTTCGTTTAATTTTGTTTTAAGAACGGCCTGTATCGTGCCACAAGGTTTGTTATCAAAAAAGTATGTGAGACGTCACTCGTATCTCGATGTGTGTGTCAAACGAAGTGACATACGCAAGTCACTGCAATGCGTATTGATTAGTAAAAAATGTGAAAGTGATTAAAAATATGAGCGTCAATACCAGTGTCGTATCGTTTAATGCAATTTCGTAGCATCTATAGTTTCCTTATAGATTTTCATTATGTAAGCCACGTCATAATGGACATTAATACGACACATACAACGTAAAAATAACCACAGCATGTTTTTGAAATTGTAGTAGTTCTTTTGTGTTAACGCTATTTTTTATACGAATAATGCCACGTATGGCGTTGACAATAACAACTGCTTCGTAAGTCCATAAGTTTACACGAGTCTTGGAAGCGACCCGAACAATAACTTATCGCAATCATTTCATTTCACACGTTAGATAAATATTGATGAAGTTAAGTTGGCACTGAATACGCGATATAATAGCCACTAGTCATGTTGTTAAAAGTTAAAGATAATACGTTTAAATTTACAGAATGTCGTAAAAAAGTGATTTTACCTAATTTACAATATTCGAAAAAAACGTGTAAACGTCAAATACTTTAAACTACAGGAAAAAACATGATTTAGATCATTCTAGGCACTGGTTATAGAGTATTGAAAGAATAGAAGGAATGGTAAAAATAATTTTACCTAAGTATTTAGTATGAAACTTATGGTGTTTCAGAGATACTGGGTGAAACGTATTATAGAAAAAAAATGAGTACCGCTTTATAAAGTTATTAAAACACTATACAAGTCTTTGCGCGCAACTACGTCTGCGGGGACATCGGAGTTCATTCAAGATCAATATAAAAGTTGTGTGAGTAAACGAGAAACCGTGGACATACCCGTTATATATGAATAATCAATCAAGAATTTAACATTTTTTGGGATAAAAATTTGCTTATATCTGTCTCCAGGGTTTCCTCTATCTTTGTAACGAAGTTTATAAAAACTCGTTCAGGGGTTTAGGCGCAAGCGTAATAGCTATTTTATTTTCTCATATAATATTAGCAGAGGATAAAGTGTTATACACAATAACAGGTTTTATAACGAGGGCCCTTGGAACAAGTTCTGGTCGAGAAATAAATCCGAGGTTTCACATCGTTTTTTAAGCTTAGGGGTAGCTTAAAACATTTTATGCTAAAACTCAATTATATGTTACATATACTTCAATAAATAGTTTATATTGAGATTTACTTGAAAGAATATTATCTTGTTACGATATTTTTTAATAAAGCTACAGTATGTCTTAAAAAAGTGTAAATGCAGTTTGCCATAAATAACTCACTAAAAATCTATAGCTTTATTTGCAGTTGAACTATGGACGTCCTTGACACAAGTTGCGCCCGTAATTTCTATTCGTAACTATAAGTTAATACTGAAGGTTTCAAGGCATTCACATGCTCCAGAATCTAGATAGCTTGATTATTGACTAATTTAACGCGAGACATCCGGTTTGATCCACGAACTGAAATAAATAATTGATTGATTCACAAACAGGCACATTAATTTACGTTTGTTTGCGATACTGAAAAGTTTATTGAACTTTCGGCTACCAATGCGACAAAATTTAGAACTTGTAATTTAGAAGTACCTATACTTGAGACTACTAGGCATGTTTATTTATTGACAAATTGAATAATTACAGGTAACCTATATTTTATTCAAGGTTTAAGTGATTGTTTCTTTATGTGACATCTTCTATCACCTTTAATTATAAATGTTTTATTTAGTTATTACATTTTCCCGGGATAAAAGTTGCCAATACTTCGGTGGGTCTCATCTACCTCCATACCAAAAATCGTTTAAATCGGTTAAATAATTTATTCGTAACAAACAAATATACAAACCTTTCCTTTTTATAATAACATAGTACCGATGAGGCAAGAAATAAAGATAAAGATTACACCGTCATGAAAAACTTTAATAAAAATTGAACTAGTGTAACTTTTAAATAAATTGAAAATACTTATGTAGAAAAAGAATACACGCTATACTTAGTACCTACTCGAGAAGTGTTCTAGACGAATAAAACAGCATTCTCATTGTTTTAAAAGACGCTTACCGCTATATTGCTATTTTCTACACCAGACACTTTTTCACTGCTATTCGCTGAAAGTTTTCTTCAAATATCTTGCACCAAAGGCTCAGGAGATCTTTGGATTTGAATTGGTATTGTTCCTTTTAATACGCTACTATTTTAACAATGAAAGTGTGTTACTAATGACAAAACAAGACTATTTAGTTGCGATTCTTTTATATTAAAATAAAAAACTGTTTATAAGAATAAAAATAACCTGTATCACATTTCATTGTTTGTTAGTGACACAACAATGTGTTGCAACTTGCAAGCACATTAATTATATTATTTTTTGTAGATTATTGTTTGATACTGACCCTATATGCAGTGTTATTGGGTTTTTCCATTAGGAAATTCTCAGTAGCAGCACGGAGTCTTGGAATTGTGCCCGAAAAACGGCAATAGGCTCGCCCCCCTATTACGTGGGACTGATACATAAGTACCTGGCGAAATGTGGGTGCAGAAATGCACCTCTGCCTACCCCTTCGGGGAAATACAGGCGTGAGTTTATGTATGTATGTACTGACCCTATATAAGTCTGCGACCTCAATTCTATTTATATCTAATTTTAGCACTTGTATATAAAATTCTGTGCAGTATGAAAAAGCGTAAGTAAGTAGGTATTTCAATTCCTCATCAAATGTACTCGGTGCGAACGGAATCGGGTGATAACCTAGTCGTGCGCAAGCTGATGGCATTTGAATGGAGCTAAAAATACGAGCAGCGCACTGTGGTAGTTATTGATCCTTGGACTTTGTACTTACTGCGCATGTCCGTAAATATAACTGGTATGAACCTGTGTGTGGAGATATCGCCGCGTCGCGCTACCCAGTTAGCTCGCAGTCGGCGTGGCTGAGAGTCCGCTGATTAGGAGACAATTGATTTTTGTGTACATAATGTTTTTAAGTTTTCCCGTATTTTCATAAAAGGCTGCTTATTCGTGTGCGTCATTTTATCTTTCATGGTGTTTATGAATACCGGAACATCTTCCCTTTCTAATGTTTTGAAATTATGAGTTGTCAAATAAAATATAAAGTTGATCAACATGACATCGTATTTAGAAAAATTTAATATTTTTATAGTGCCTATTTTGTCAAATGTAGGCATCTCCATTTGTCTTTGTGCTAGATTGTGTTTAACGCGCACTTATCGTTTAGAATGGCTGTCTCGTCCAACCTTATAATTTATGGTGTGGGCGCTTTAGCGGGAAGGTGAAGAGTGGTGTTGTAGTTTTGTTTTAATTGTGCAAATGTAAATGAGTAATAATGGTGGTCTATTAAGCATGCACAAGAATGGAAATATGAAATAGCACTGATACATTGTTTTCGCCTCCACCAAAAATTCCGTTGTAAGGTTTCAGTAATGGCCTTACTGAGGCCGAGTAGGGGCTTAATTTTTAGGGTCAGGTTTTGAACTTGGTCCTAAAAACTATATGAACTATGATGCCCATTCTGGAATTTTAAAAAACCTACTGACGACGAGGCTATATGAGCTAGTCTTTTACCTTTCCTGTAAAGGGACAATGAAAAAAGTTTATAAATTGCTTACTCACGTCATAACTTACGAACTAAAGTATTCATACAGCTTTTTTACTGTTTGAAATAATCAAGTGAACCTGAATTTTTATTAAAATGCTGTGTAAATAAGTTTTATCAATAAAACCATTTCATTTTAACAATGTTTGTTGTTTGCATTTATATTGTTCCATTTTGAATATGAAAACTCTACTAAAGATAGGAATCTCGAGACGAAATCTTCAACGAAAACACGTTCACCACTTTGGCATAAAGTGATCAAGATTACATGAGAAAATTCATAACAGAATAATGGATGGATCAATCTTTACTGTGAAACTTTCGGAGATTATAAGATGGGCTTTAGTGATTGGTTAAAAAATATATATAATAAAATCAGTATGTACTCGCTACAGTTTATTTTTATTTATTTATACTTTTTACATTTTCTAGGTGGAGTTAATGCCTAAGGCATTCTCTTATAGTCGAACTTAAGGTGATGCATTGATGAAATGAATAAAATGAAACAATTACAACTTTCAAATTTTCTTTAATCAATAATTTAAAGCTTACAGGAGACATTTTGAATGTTTACAAGCGCGTACGCGCACTTTCAAATCCCGAAAACTGAACTTTTAAATTTACAGCTCCTTTTACCTTTAACAAAATTATGCGACACATCTGATGCGCCGTTCGTTCGTCCATCGTCGCAAAAAAAACCTAGTTCATGATTAGAGTATTACTTTCAAAACCACATCAAAATATTTGAAACCTGCGCTACAAGGCCCGCCGCCTCAGTCCGAACACATGCCGAGTACTATTTCATTGACAACTGTTCACACCGCACCAGCGACTGGCCCTCTGTAAACCTTCAAATAAACGCACAATAACACAAGTATACATTTATTGCTTGTATGTATTGAGCTAGAGAGATAAACAATATATAATTTGTTTACATGGACGGTAACAATCCTACGTCACTGGTGCTTTTAGGAAAGTAATTGACAAACTGACGTGTCAATTTCATTGAACACAAAATGTTATTTCGTTAAAACTTCGTACAGGGGAGCGAATCGTAAAATCTTTAAAAAATATATATCCGGGGAATTTTTAAACACAAATGTCTGAATGTGGACACACTCGTGCAAATTCCGCGTTACAAATAAAACACATCGCGACACTGTCCAACTAAAAAGGTCACTATGTCTATCACTTCCTATCTCTTAAATAAGTGTATAGACATGTACAATGACAAATATCCTTTATTTTGTTTCAACGAAAAAACTTCTTCCTCACGAAAATGACTTAGTAACAAAATGCTTACAAACACAACCATAGACATTATTTATTCACCTTTCGACCTAATCCGTCCGCAGCCGTCCCACCGATGCCGCCCGCGTCAATTCAGTCCACAGTACAAACGGGACATATTTTTTTTAAATCCTAAACACTTAAGACATTTTAAGGTTAATACAAAAGCTAACTTAGTTGTAAACGCGACAATTCTAGCGATGACGTTCCGTACTAAATTTAATATAATTTCCGACGAATAATTTTGTGCAATTGTCGCGAATGCAACCAGTTAGCGTCGAGGGAGCTGACGGAGGGCATACACAAATAATCCGAACAACTACGCCTTTCCAAAATTTCTATACTACATCTCGCTAAAATGAATACATCAAACTTTCCATACCCTACCATCAGCTATGACCTTATTACGTGTCGTTATATACATCATGCTTTGCAGGAAGGAGTTCATCATTCACATACAATTAAACTCTTACACTACTGACATTCAAACTCATATGTGACAATTGTTCTATATGTGTTTGTTACAATGCTTTCAAGTGTTATTGCTTATTGGTATTGAACACAAGTTTCAAGAGGTGGTGTCAGTGTTGGTAGAGCGACAGACCTCGCACTAGGCCTTGCAATATGTATTAAGTCAATTGTAATAATTATTAGTATTACCTAAATATGTCAATTTTTGAGCCTTTTTTACTGCCAGTATATTTATTGATATTATTTTAGGATATGCAATCATTAACATAACAATTTATTACTAGTCGCTTTTAATAACTGACTGCAACGTATTAATTATGCAACTGCAAAAGATATTTGTATTTTAAGAATGAGGACCATTTGCTGTATACTGACAAGTATGATTTTCTTTATGACACTTAAATTATCTAAAGACATAAAGCATGCATATCTTTGGTGTTTTTTTTATCATTAAAATTTTATTAACTTTTTTACTCAATTTAAAATTCTTAAATTTTTCTAGAAGTTGCTTTCACTGGTATTAAGTGTACTTATTGAATATTTGTTCTAAGGGGGATTGAAATAACTGGCAAAAATATGTGACAGTATTCTTCATATATTTTAATGACAAATGCAAAACATATTTGACAAGGTCTGTCTCTCCGGACAAAAATGCAACATTAATCATCAGAAACACACAAGTCAAATCTATTTTGTTAGTCTAATTCCATCATTAAGTCTTTTCACATGCTAAGAAACCGCACAATGTTGACCTGAATTTCCACATTCGTAAACATATAAAGCACTGAAAGGGTCTTTATTACAACTACATCATAACATGGATGCTGTTGCCATACATTTTACAACAGCATACACATTGCAACAGTCTTACAACATAACCCTTGCCACACTAGTCTTTCACAACATAGCCTCTATATTTGCAACAACAGAGGCGTTTTTGGTAATAACGAGTTTCCAACGGGTTTTTTTTACAAATTTACAATCCCTTCGAGTTGGAAGAACAGAAGCCCCGTGTGGTACGGTAGAGGCGGTGTCGTCATGGTAACGGGTGGTGTGTGTGCGAGTTAGTTGCGCACGAGTGGCGCGGGCGGCGCTAGTGCGGCGGGCGGGGGCGCGGGCGTGGCGGGCGGCGCGGGCGAGTGGTGGTGTCGCTCCAGGTCCTCGAGCGACAGCGCGTTGGGCACGTGCACGGAGGGCAGCTTGCCGGCCTGCGCGCGCGCCAGCAGCTCGGGGGAGAACCAGCGCGCCAGCTGGTTGTCGCCGCCCGCCGCGCCGGTCGCGGCGCCGCCGCTCAGTTCTGCGCAACACCTCACATTAATTATATTATTTGGCGCATCAGTACTCGTTTAAATGTATGTATAAACAAATTGTAGCCATGTCTACTTGACGTACTGTCATATAGCAACATCTAGCGGATCATGCTCAACTACTTGCTAAAGCTACATAACCAAAAATAAAGTAATGACAAATGTATAGGTATTATGAAAAAAAAATTGGACATACACATTGAACTAATATTGAGTTTTTTTCAAACTATGCATTTAAATTATTATTTTACACATCTTACTTTAAAAAACACGTGATTTAAGTCTCACTTAAAAAAAAATTCTAAAGAGTTTTTATAAATCTACATTCTTTATCTTTTAAAACAAATATGATGTTTCAAAAATAAAATGAACTACCCTATTAGACTGTTGATATGAAATGAATTTGTAGAAGCTCTAAAGCATAGTGGCATGTGTAGTAAAGTGTTATATATTTACCATTGAGGTTTCTCTGCTGCGACTGCACAATGAGCTGTTGCAGTGCAGAGCTGTTGGATATGCCGCGCCCCATATTGTTCATGTTGTTCATGTTGTTGTACTGTAAATGTGCAACAGAGTTATAATCTTTTCTATGTGGTAAAAAAATATATAAACGAATTATTACATTCAAAACTATACATATAAGCCCTTGTTAGATTTTATGCATTAGGCAAATATTCAATATACATACTATATAATTAAAAATCACTAAATTTATTCATGTCTTTATGTTGACTAGCTGTGTCTAATGACCATGTATGCATTGAATCCAGTTCAAAATTTTCTTTTACTAAAAATAGCGCAAGTTCCTTTTTGCCACACTCTTTGAAACATGAAGTTTTAAAAATGTTGTTAGACTTGGTCATCCCTTTAAATCCATGAACCATGAAAATTATAGTTATATTATGGTGCCTCAGGATGATGTTTGTTAGCATTAAAAACCACAAAATATCTTATTTTTTGTTGAAATTTTGTTGTCTTAGTAATATCAAAACTAATTACTTGTATTAGTTATTCTAGTACCTAAGGGAACTTGTTTCAAACTCACATCTCTCTATATCAGGCTGTATACACCCAACTATTGAACTGGTCCCTCTTCAAGATTTAAAGAGATTTATTAAAGTGGCGGTACATCCATAGAAGCCCAAAAGGGTTACACATTAATAGTGTAATGTCTAGTTTATAATTGTTTATTGAGGGGTCAGGATATTCTCATTTATATGTTAAATTGCTTTTCTTAAATAAAGATTGAAAGCTTTTTTGGGAATTTTGGGCTTCTATGGAAGTACCGCCACTGGTTTATTATATTGAATTATCTCGATATTTACTCACCGAGTTGGACACTTGCTGCCTCTGCTGCGGATGAGGGAACTGGCGCATGCCACCGACCATCTGCTGAGTAATAAATGATTATCAGTCCTGTATTTTTAATAAGCTATTCCACATTTTATGGTATATTAAAGTTATAAGCGTCAAGTAAAACTATTATTAAATGGTCAAAATATAATGTCAAGTAAAATCATATTTGCATTTATAACATTTTATTATTTTTATGTTGATGTGATAACCTATTATCAATGAAAAAGGGTTCCCATTTGGAAAAAAACAGTCCTAATACACTAGAGTGCAATCATCTCAACAAATGCTGTCAAAATGTGAGTATAGAAGTAAACCTATACTCTATAAATACATAATGCTGGTGGTAGGATATTCGTATCCGCCCGGATGGCGACCACCGTACACAGGGCGTAAAACCCGCCATAGTGGCACATGCAAGTGTGCCGCGTTCCGGGATCAGCCAGTATATATCCGGTTTTCGGGGGGGCTTCAATCATGGTGAAAGGATGACCGTGCCGGCAATTTTTTTGGCCGGTTTGTCGCGGTCGGTCCTTTGATCGCCATGATTGATAGTCCCCCAAACTTCTTCACAATAAGGTGAAGAGGTATTCGGCCGGCATGATTGTGTCGACCAACGGGAGACCATCATCTCTCGCTGGTCGGCACTTTTCTGGACTCCATTGCGCTTACCATCAGGTGCAATGGGGTCACTTTGCCGTGCCAGAAAAAAAAAAAAAAAAAAAAATTATATATGTACATAGGCAGAGATGCAATTCTGCACCCACATTTCGCCAATTGTGTATTAGTCCCAAGCAAAAGGGTTTATTGTCGTTTTGCGGGCACAAATCCGGATATCAGGCTGCTACAGGGAATTTAATCAAAGCCCCATATAACCCTTGGCCCAACCTGGGATTTGAACACAGGACTTCTAGATCGCACCGCACGTACTTGTGCAGCAAGACCACGAGGCAGTCAACCTCTGTCTACCTATTTATACATACACTGTATGGTGGGTATCATAGTATGTTGTATGGTTCCGCCCTGTGGTTGGGGGCGTAAGAATACCGCCACGGCATCCCCTGCCTGTCGTAAGAGGCGACTAATAGGGGTACCGTACCGCCCAGAATGCGCAAGACGGAAATTGAGAGGTTTTAGTCGGTATGCTGGCGTAGGATTTTAGTTAGGGACCCAACTTAACCAAGCGAACAATAGTACTACGCGTTGAGTTGAAGACCGGAGGACCGGTGACCCCGACATACCCTTTTTGGGCCTCCCCCGAGGTACCGAACAGGGAGCTTAAGGCGCTCTCCTCTCGTAAAAAAAAAATTTGTATGGTGGGTGTTGTTACCTGTTGTTGGTTGAGGTAATGTTGCTGATAGTCGGCAGGCGAGGGGCCGCCGTATCCCATGGGCGGTGCGGCGCCGCTCTGGTTACCCTATCACAATAGTATTCTATTATTTACAAAAGCTGTGAAGGCAGAATATCTACGCTAGGATGCTACTTTCGGAATGAACTAATTAAGGAATTATTTAATTGCAATTATTACAATAATATATTTTACAAAGATTAAAAATAATAATAAAAAACATTTAATATAATTATGACATTTATTTTGGGGTAAGTTTTCGAATCTATCTAAATTCGTATTTATAAACATCTGGGGAAACATTTGCGAAATCTAGCCAGTGGATATATTTATTTGTTTTGTTTGTTTGATTTATTTGTTCACCTTGACGATAGGCCGTCCCTGCGGCAATTTGGTCGGCTGACCCCACTGCTGCTTAGGACTGAGCGCATCGGACTCCTTCTCAGCTGTCATCTTACGCAGAACCTGAAGGACCAATAATTACAATTACTAGAAATTCGAATAATTACAAAATGTTAAGTAAATTGTGGATAAGTTAATAGGTTTATAAATTAATATGTCGTGCTTCGTTGGTCCCATGGCATAGGTGTTGTACGGTCTAGAGACCCCGGGTTCGATTCCCACGTAGGGAAAATTAAGAGGGGGTTTTTTATTACGATATTATTAGTATAGTACACAGAATCCGAAAATGTGCCCAAAAAAATTATCTGTTTACATCAAATAAATCATACAAAATCGTGAGTATGTTTGTAAGACTAGGTACAGGCGCAACCAGTTTTCTTATAAGGAAATAATTGCTGTATGTGTGGGGGAAGAGGTGGTTGATACATCGTACAACACTCCCTCTTTTCTACTTGTGTGCGAATAAAAAAATGAAGACATTAATTTAAGACCGTGGTACATAAAATGAGTAGGGAATCGTGGGTACTGTACTGCGAATAGTGAGTAGCGGTTACTGACCGAGGTGGGCGTGAAGGAGATGGGTGTGGACTGCTTGGACTGCGGCTGATGCTGCATCTCGTGGCGGCGGCGGTAGTTCTCGCGCTGCTCCTCCAGCTTCTTCTTGATGAGCGCGCTCTGCATGATCGACTGCGTGTGCGCCACCAGCTCGCGCGGGGACGGAATGCGCGTCGCCACGCCTGCCGGACACCACAATACTTCATTATTATACCGATACATGGATACAAACAAATTAATTATTTTAAAAAGAAAAATATTGAATAAATTGTTTTACTATATATTCAATACTATATATTAATATATTGAATAAATAATTTAATGGATAATATAATACATGGTTGATATCTGATCAGATTCCATGTTTAAAAATATGACTGAATGCCATATTAATTGCATGTTACTCAAAGAAAACATCTCCATATATAATCTCCATTGAAATAATACTTTTTTTTATGAAATTGTTTGTGATAAACATCACAAACCCTTTTTTTATATAGTATAACAAAATACAATAAAGCCTACATAAAAACTGAAAACAACTAATATCTATAGATTGTATTGTACCTGAATGGTGCATGGAAAGTGTGTTGGGACTTGGTGCCATTATGGGAGACACACAGTATGCTGCGTCCGGGGTGAAATCACATGTTTATTAGCTTATATACTACTGCACTAGCTTATATTCTAGTTAGTATTAAATGGCTATCCATAGTTGTATATGTGTTTTGATATGACAACTAATAAACATATTAGTGTTTTTTTATAAACCTATTGACATGCCATAAGTCATAATTAGATACATTAAACGATCATTTCATTCATTTATTAAATAGTATCACATGTTGTATCATTGAATTGACATCATAGTAAATTGCTATCAGGGCAGTACTTCCATAGAAGTCCAAAAGTCCAGCTTGCCTTACAAAATTCCGAATGATAATCTTTAATATATAAATCTTTATTTAAGAAAAGCAATTTGACATATAAATAAAATATCCTGACCCCACTAAAACAATTATAAACTAGACATTACACAAATAACGCGGAATGCTCTTGGGCTTCTATGGAAGTACCACCACTGATTGCTATGTATGTTATCCGGGAATTAGGTACACAGTTAGTAATGTAGTAAATAAAAGTGTACCTTGATGCGGCAGCGGCGAAAGTCTAAGCGGCTGATGGTGCGGCGGTACGGCCAGGTGGCCCGCGCCACCCACGCCAGACGGCAATGGAGATCCACCCAGCTGTTAACAACAAAAATCATTCGATTATGAAGATGTCTCGAGATATCTCGATTATAACAAGTCAGTAATTACTAATTTAGTTATTAGTCGCATTCGCGAGTAACAGACGATCGAATGGCATGGTTTTGCGAGCAGTGCCGTAAATAGGGCGGTGCCAGCGGTGCCCAAGCACAGGGCGTAGACTCTGGGGGGCGCAAGAATGGCCGGACCAGGCCAGACTATAATTTTTTCGATTTGCTAAGGATAACTAAATATTTATTTTAAAAAAACAAGGGCGCACTTACACTTACGATTAGTAGTGCAAATTAGCAACGTCATTCGATTATGAAAATACATTACTAATTTCATAATCGATTATTAACATTCATTATCGAGTATTAGTAGGTAACTCGATTATCAAAACCATTCATAATCGCCCACCACTAATTCACATCTGATACTTATCACTATTCCATCTATCTATATCAGCTAGGGATTTGCGAATAATTCCAACTTACAAATTACATTAATATGAATTAATATAATTAAATTATTCGAATGATATACGCACACCTCTAATATCAGCTTCTTTAAAACTGAGCGGAGTTAGGCCATAGTCCACCATGCTGGTCTAGTGGTGGTTGGCACTGCATACGATAATGTATACAAATACTTTACCTGTCTCTGTTGTTGATGTAAGCGCAGTATGGTGAGCAACACTTCCCGGTGTCGACTCTGTAGCCCTGGGTTACTGAGCTGCTGCATCAAATGTTGAACAGTTATTTCGCCAGCTTTCAGACCTGGAATAACATAAAATTTTAATCAATTACATCCTACAGTCACGTACATAGTTATGAACCTACACTTAAGCTACGAGTCCTGAGTTGAAGGTATCAGAAACTACGAGAGACTTTTCGGTCTCACAAACATTCATACCCGAAACAAATATTTGTGGATCACACAAAAATTTGTCTCGGTGCGGGGATCGAACCCGCGGTCTATACTTTCGCAAGCTGGTGTTCAGCCAAATGCACCACGGCGTCTGTCAAATCAGATAATAATACTAAATATTGAAATTGAATATTTATACAGCCCATTGATAGCTCCAATGGCGACTGTAGTCATAGTCTGAAATTGCTTCGGGTTCCAGAAACAACTTATTTAGCCCGGCATAATTAACTGTTAAGAGATAATAATAGTTGATTTCTGTGCATTGAACAGTATTTAATTTAGCATCGTGCGCTACTAACTAGTCTGAAATACAATACAAGTGATGATTGCTAAAAATACCTAATTATGCTCATGCATCCATTAAGTCAAATATGTCTATCTGATGAACTGGTAACAATTTAATAGCTTCCCAAACGGGAGGCTGTGGATTCAATCTGTGCACTTAAAACAAAGGTTTGTATGATACTCATAGTTTTTAAACCCAAGACTTGTATGTTAGTATTGGGTCAACATTGAAGATTTCAAGGTGTGTAAGGTAGAAATGAAATATGTGTACCGTGCACGATGGCCTGCGCCTCAGGTCGCTGCAGCAGCTCTCTGTCTAGCGCGGACGGGACCACGCCGCCGACGTGCGCGCCGCTCATGTCGCCACTCTGTTGCTGGCGCTGCATAACATATATTTATATATTTACACTTAATTGTACATACGTAGACAATAAAAAAAACACAGAGGGAAAAACAGTTCAAGGCGAACCATAGCGTCGACATAATGAACAACAACATCTTTGTGGAATCAGCTTGCCTCGGCGGTATTTTCAAACAGATACAACTTATGCCTAGTTCGCATTGGGCTAGTATTTTAGTCGAGTAGAGATTAATTTAGTGGCTAAACTACTCGCTACTGCCCAGAAATCGTTCACATTACGGTCCAGTACAGTACACAAGTGACTGGTGTTTTGCAAGATGAACGAGCTCCAATGCAATAGACTGAATAAACTCATTAAGCTAATCGTAATGGCTATTTTAGAAGAGGTGGATGAAGAAATTTGTGTGATTAAAAAAAAGAAGGTATGGGTACGAAAATGGATCTGTAGAAGAGATAAACTAGGAGCTACAAATTGTCTTCTGAAGGAATTAGCATTGGAAGATCCCAAAGAATACTTAACGCCGATTTTTGCCACCACTAATGAACTCGACTAATCAAACCTGTTCGGACTTGTTTAGCCGGTAAACCAGTGACACGGAGGTGTGGTGGGGGGGGGGGGGGGGGGGGGGGGGCGCTACTCGACCGTTAAAATAGAACAAAATGGATTGATTCGACTAAACTATTTACTAACCTACTCGACTAAATTTTTGGTGTTCAGACACATTTAGCCACTAAATTACTCTCTACTCGACTAAAATACTAGCCTAATGCGAACTAGGCATTAGGGTCATTCAAGAAGAGAGCCTATATTTTCCTCAAAGGCCGGCAACACACCAATGATTCCTCTGGTATTATGGGTGTTTATGGGCGGTGTTGACCACTTATCAGGTGGCTCACTTGCTCTTTTGCCTCCTTTTACCATAAAAAAAGAAAAAAGAAAGGATAGATGAGAGGGCAGCCAATGTGTACAATATACATAAATACAAAATACAAACCGCGTACATTTAATACCGATGGTTGTATGGAAAACGTCAAATTTTTTATTTTTTGTCAGAATTTTCTTTAACGCCAGGGGGTTTGTAATCACCTTAGCTATTACCTGCCTTAGTTTCCGATCACGGTCTGAATACACCCTGTATAAATACACTTAATATTATATAAGAATATACAGTCGGAGCAATTAAGGTTTTAAGATTGACTGACAGAGGTGGTGTTCTTTAACAAGTATTTTTAATTATACATCATTACATATTGTGAATGGGTGCTGATTGTGTGGACTGGTCTGCCTGATTTGCTTGATTATGTATCAACTATTTATTGATTCAGAAAGAGTAACACTCGATTTTTTGCACATTGTTCAGTAGTTATAAGACTACCTCCCGAACTGTGCGGTAAACTAAATTTTTGTAATGGCCAAATGTATGAGTTTTATTTGACATTTTATAGATTCAATAAAAACTATTTAATTTCATATTATATGGCGTACCCCTACTTTGTTTGCTAGTGTATGTAGGTTTGCAGGACTAGGATAAATAATTATATGAACCTGCTGCACTTGTAGAAGCTTGTATAGGAGCTCCTGAGGAATGTGCGGCTGCTGTTGCTGTTGTTGTTGTTGCTGCTGTTGCTGTTGTTGCTGTTGTTGCTGTTGTTGCTGTTGCTGCTGTTGCTGCTGTGCTTTCTGCTGCTGTTCCATGCTCTTGTTCAACATCTGTAAATATAAAAAGTTTGAGTAAACATTTTAATGTTATGTTTTTTGAATACGAATATTGATATACGAATAGTAAGATGATATAAAAAGTTTCTTCAACTTGGCAGTTGTGGCTGATGATGATGATAATGATAGTCATTATTTCTCGCAGTTGTGTTTACTTATTATGATATTAAGTGCATCATAAACCAGCACAATTTTCTGGTTTTAATTGTTGCTCAAAGAACCGGAGGGGTATTTTCCTGTTGGTTTAAAAAATACTTTACTCCTGCCAATCTTAGAGGAGGTTAGTGTCCAGCATTGGGAAGTATAAGTGTCGGTTTACAGGGAGTTTTCGACCGTTTCGGAAACTAAGGCAGATAATAGCTACGGTGATTACAAACACCGCGACATTAAAAAAAAATCCCAACAAAAATAAAAAAATAAAGTTTTCCTTACAACCACATCCATTTAATATCTATGATTGCTAGGAAAACGTCAAAGTTGTTGGTTACCTGCAGCAGGCTCATGGGCTGCGGCTGCGGCATGGGTTGCGGCATGGGCTGGTGCATGGGCGGGTGGTGGTGGGGTCGCGCGGCCGGCTCGCCCGCCGCAGCCACCGCGTGACCGCCAGACACCTGCGCCAACTGCAAACGCAACATGTATTATACACTACACTACACTTACACTTTTAATATAATACAAAAATCTTAACCCATTACTTCCCAACCATCGAAAACATTGGATTTTTTTAATGAAATTAAGTTCTTAGTACATTAAGAAAAAATAATATGAGAGATAAAATATTTTAGTAATTGTTTTTTTGCCATATATGAAGTATTGTAATGCTCTTCCTTAGTCGAGAAAAATTATCAATTTGAAAAAATTACATTAAAATCAACTTAACATTTTTTAAAGCGAAAAACAAATATTTCATTAGAAAAATAGTGCAAAAATAAGAGCCCTAACAACTAAAAAAAATGTTGAATATTGGATAGTGGGGAGGAATGGGTTAATATTAGATCATATAATAATAATAACACAGAACTTTCAATAGAAATAAAGTCACAATTGAAAGTTTAAAAGAAGGCTACATTCGTACAATACCTATAATATTATCTAGTACCTGAGTTATGCCAAAATAATTGCATTCAAGTCTATCCATCTTAAAAATAAACTCATTAATTTGTTTGCTATTACAGAAAACCGTGATCTTCAATACTTGCCGACTTATTAGAAAGTTTTTAAAATACTAGCACTACAGACCTAACATAATTTATTTTTCATACATAATAAAAAAAATAAAACAAAATCAACAACAAACAAATTCTTCTTTAATGACACATTTTGATACATGTCCATTTTGTATTTTTTATTGGACTTATTGATCATAATCATCATATTTCTTTATTTGAAACATTGGTCTAAAGACTTTTGAATTTAGGAGTGTGATTTAATTATTCCTCATTTTTAACTTTTTAAAAGAAATATTTGGGCAAAATATAACATTTTCTGAATACATACGAGTCGTTTGAATGCGGTGAGATCATGGTCGTGGTGATGGTGCTGTGGCTGGGGCCGCAGCCGCGACTCCAGCTCCTCGAGGCTGTGCATCTTGCCGCCCATGGCCGACCCAGAATCTGTGTCGATAAATTCAGATTAAAATTATATTAAAAATAAAAATAAATCGTTAAGAAAATAAAATAATAAAAACTGTAGTCTAATCTACTAGTTATATTATATGAGCATTTATTTATCCTGAACAATGATTAATTAAATTTCCTCAGTTTCAGAGATACTGATTCCAATGTTAAAATTTTAATTGCACGAAGGTGATGTCATATAAATAAATCAATGAATTTTATTTAAGAACGAAAGAATCAAATCAAATTATTAATTATAATCATTAGATACATGCAGATCAACTATAGAACTGTGGGGTTTTGCATTTTAATTTTTTAAGTCACAATTTTATTTTATGTGAACTTAATTAGCTTGTCCTATTATAAATGAATTCTTGGATGTATCCCTAGATCGATACAATAGACCAATCAGGTTATTTCTGATTAATTTAGTAGCGGGATCATGACAAATTAGGTTCCCTTAGATCCGCTGAGCTTCAGTGCTCGGCGTCAATACTATGCGTGCCGCTGTTGATCCTGTAGCACTGGTGGGTGTGTAGTGGGATAGGGACAAAAAACGGACAATCAGGTTGTAAGTTTACAAGTGACATTCTAAAAAAAAAAAGATAATTCGAAGGTTACGATCAGAATAGATTTTTTAAACAAAATTTCTCAGAGGAAAAATTTATTACTCCCACATGCATGTGGGATAACCTTATATAGAAAAGGTATGCGAGTAGTTACCCGGCCTGGGTTCGTTGGCTCGCAGCAGCAGGTCGAGCAGCGAGGGCGGCTGCTGCCGTGGCGGCGGGCCGGCGGGCGAGATGGGCGCGAACACGTGCGCCGCCTCGCCCACGGGGGGCGCCTCCATGCGCGTGCAGCTGTCCAGGTCTGCACACACGATACACATGCACTACTTTAATACCAAGTCAAATAAATAAAAACCTCTTTTTAATTTTTAACACCACATAAACAAAACTAGGCAACGCAAATTGGCGGTCTTATCGCTATACCAGTATAACAAACAATATAAGAACTTAGTTATCTATTAATAGATAATGACTTTGAGAAAGTAACTAGCGAATACAATTCAAATTAACCCATCCTGTCTACTACATCTATTCCATCAGGAATCTTCTAATAGCCGAAAAAATTCAATACGCCCTTGAAATGTGGGTACGAAATACACATCTGCCAATACGGGCATGCGAAAATGCATTTATGTATCCCCTCTATAATATAGTTGTGCTGAGTTATGGCTGCTCTTTCGAGATCATTACCACCCAGGCTCAAACCTCAAACCTCAAGGCGCATCTCAAAATATGAAATAAATTACTAGTATACCTATTATTCTCCTTAATCGCATAGGATAAAGGATCACTCTGAAATACCGACATGATTGTGTTGAATAACAAGGAATGCAAACCTCGTGCTACTTAATGCTGCAATATCCATCAGATAGCTATGCGATCACTTTAATATGCTGATGAAAGAAACATTATTCCATAACAGAACCAAGCGGAACCAATGCTCTGTAGTCACTACCATACCGACTCCAAAAATGTTTGCCATAGTTTGCCAGCTCACATGATTCTTTTATCCTATAGTCTTGGGTTCTTAAGGTAGGGATGAGGGTATCAAGCGACGAGAGATAGGAGTCTTTCGCTACTTGATGCTCTATTTGGGCAGCATCGTGCTCACCATCATGCATAGTTGTGTCAGTTTGTCGTAAATAAAAATAATATCAATCTGACATAAAAATGTGTGTATATGGTCACTAACCGTCCACCATGTTGTTGAGCAGCCTCTCGTAGTGTCGCGCGTCGTTGGTGGGACTCTCGCGACGGAACCATCGGCTGAACCGGCTGCCTTCGTTCTCGCCACTGCCATTCTGTAATAACAAATCATTTCATCGTTATCAGCCCATATATGTCCCACTGCTGGGCACGGGCCCCCTCTACAACTGAGAGGGTTAGTTCATCACGCTGGCCTAGTGCGGGTTGGCGGGCTACACACCTAAGAAATACTTAAGAATTTTTAGGTGCGCAGGTTTCCTCACGATGCTTACTTTCACCGTTAAAGTAAGTGATGATTTATTATGAATATAAATTATTTTGAATCGGAACCTTCTTGATCCGAAATAAATTTGTGAATCATACAATTATTTGACTCGGCGAGGAGATCGAATACGCGGGTTCGTCAGCCTGATCATGTTCACTACTCTGGGTTACTAATAGGTATGAAAAAAATCCTTAATTTATTTAAGTTTTTCTTTGTATTTACCCCTTTGCTGAACATGAAATTAAAAAACTCCCAAATGGATGTGAAAATGATATAACAATTATAATTATTGTTCCTTACAGTAAGTACGTCAGGTATGGAGTCAAATTTGAGGAATTCGTCAAGGTTGAACTCCGGCTGCTCGTTGTTTGGCTGAGGTTCTTCCGTCTTCGAGTCCACGCCGGAGTCCTTGTCCTGTCAACCACACAATACCAATATAACTTAAAATTATATAGAACTAGTGGTCCAGGCAGACGTCGTCCTGCCCGGAAAAGCTTTAAGCGATATGCCGACAGTAGCGCCACCTACCAGGTCTAATTGTGTTTTGAAATCATCCAGGGACCCATTGGGATATACATAGAAAATTCCACCCCAATCGGTCTAGCCGTTTAAGAGGAGTTCGATCACATACAGACAAACATTCATTTTTATATAAATAGATAATATATTAATAATATAAATGGCTCCCGATAGTCGTGCAAATATACCTAAATATTTCATGTTACTGTGTTACTATTCCTTTGACAATTTTTTTAAAGAATATTTCTCATTATTTTATAGTTTTTTGTAATGAGAAATCGCGACGTTTCTTGTTATGAAAAGGTTAAGTTACATTATTGCTAAAAAAATAAAAATAAAACAGAAGTCCTAACTGCTACTGGTATTGAAGTCCACCGAGAGGTTTTATGGTCGGTACACTTTTATAATTTTACACTTTTATTACGGTGTACACTTTTAAAGGGACTCAAGTCGGCACAAACAAACACCCTCACGAGTGTATCCTCGAAAGGATAGGTACGTTTCTTTAGATAGTATGAAATTTCTTATGGAAAATCTCAGTAACAAAAGACCCGAGAATCGACCCCAGGACACACTTTTGCCTTGAGATCTTGCTGGAAGGCCGGATCTCGACACCAGTGGCAGTGCTTCCATAGAAGAGCGTTGCAAGTTAATTGTGTAATGTCTAGTTTATAATTGTTTATTGTGATGTTAGGATATTCTCTTTCACACGTCAAATTACTATTATATATTCGGAATTTTGTAAGGCAAGCTGGGCTTTTGGGCTTCTATGGAAGTACCGCAATAATTGCTCGACTCCCTCTTTTGGTCTCCCTCGAGGTACTGGTGGGAAATTGAACAAACTATCCCATACATACATAAACTCACGCCTGTATTCCCCAAAGGGGTAGGCAGAGGTGCATTTCTGCACGTACATTTTGACAGGTTTTGTATCAGTCCTACGTAAAAGGGGGCGAACTTATTGCCGTTTTTTGGGCACATTTCCAAACTCCGTGCTGTTACTGAGAATTTCCTAATGGAAAAACCCAATAACACTGCCCGACCAGGGAATCGAACCCAGGACCTCTAGGTCGCACGGCACATACTTGTACCGCGAGACCACGAAGCAGCCGAACAAACAGTCCCCTGTCTTGATAATTGAGATAATAGTAGTGTGTAGTACGCACGTTGCTGGTGTCTGCGTCTGTGGGCGCGTGCTGCGGCGAGCCCGAGTCCCGCCAGCGCTCCACCGGCGACCGAGCGCCGCCGCTGCCCCACTTCTGCAACAGATAATAAATAAATTTATACATACATCCAACAGTCACATACATCATTCTGACCCCACATTAAGATACGAGTCGTGTTGTGTCTTGTTTTGTCTCCCGCTTTGCTATGGAGGGAAGTGGACAATTATTTATTTGTCTTTCTGGTTAACTTCGTTGCAGGATTATGACAAATTTAGGTTCAATTAGATCCGCTGAGCTTCATTGCTCGGCGTCGATACTGTGCGTGCCGCTGTTGATCCTGAAGCACAGGAGTTACAGTAGAGCGTGTGTGGTGGGATAGGGCTAAAATACGAGTCTTGTGTCGTGGGTATCAGAAACTACGAGAGACTTTTCGGCCTCACAAACACCTAGGCCCGAAACAAATATTTGTGGATCACATTTTGTCTCGGTGCGGGGATCGAACCCGCGGCCTCTCGTTTCGCAAGCTGGTGTCTAGCTAGCTGCGCCACTGGGCTGATATACTCGCGCTTGCATCGCAACACGGGTGGACAGAGGCGTGTTTTACACAAACCATTCGAAATTGTTCTGCGAGATTATTTCTGCTGTTTAAAGGCTTTTCCTGATTCCATAATAAACAGTAAAATAGATTGATTGACGGGAATGGAATCCGAGAGTAAGTAAATAGTTTTTCCACCTCCACGCTTATGTACTGCTTAGAAACAAATAGCTGTTTCATTGTTAAATGCATGCAGGCACCTACCAAAAGATCACTCTGGAAATCTTTAGGTTCACATCCAGCTGTACACGCCATAGGCTTATAAAAGCATAAATATACGATGACCAAATCTAGACATGAACAATCCATTTAATGAAATATAGACTTTAATTTGGCTGGGGTGGAAAGAAAGTGATATAGAATGTATGAACTTACATCGTTTTCTTTGTTGTTAGTAGTTCCGTTCTTCTTGGGCGGATCGTCGAAACCTCGCAATTCGATTGTTTCCAGTTGAGATGTAGGCCCTCCACTAAACCTGTTATGACAAGAGCATAAAATTAAGAATAAATAAATAATAATTAAACCTAACGTTCACGCAAATAGTTCTGACCCCACACTATGTCAGAAATCTAGTGTAGTGTGTATCAGAAACTCAATGAGACTTTTCAGTCTCGCAAACACCAAAGCCTACAACAAATATTTGTAGATCACACAAACATTTGTCCCAATGTGAGTGACGAGCCCATAATCACTTGTTTTACCAGCTGGTATCTTCACGATACATAGGGGCCGTCCATTAATCACGTGAGGTACGAAAGGGGTTTGGCAAAACTCACCAAATATCACAAGGGGGTAGGGAGGGTGTAGTAAGATATCACGTGTATTTATCTTTTCGTCAAACGCACGATTTCTAAACCGAAAATCCAGTCAAAAACAACCTGGAACCTTTCTGCCTAGACATTTTTATCATGGTGCTTAATTTCAGAATAAAATTAGATTATACTTTATACCTGTGTATTTAAAGATAATATTCTAAAACTTGTAAGATTCTTTGTAGGTACTAAAAAATACACGTGCTTTTTCGTGGGGGAGGGGGGTTAGTCTTAAACCTCACCACGTATCACCTATGGGGTCAGGGGGAGGGGGTGTTAAAAATGCTAAAAAAACATCACGGGATTAATGGACGAGCCCATATATATACATACATGTATATACATACATATATATATGTACGTATTTATGCTTAGCAAGGAAAGTATAGAAAAAAGATATAAAAATATATCTTACCATTCCGGTTCTTCATCCTTATCGTAGCGACGAGAGTATCGATTACCGGATCTACGGTTATCCTCTCTGCAACAAAATAATTTCAATACATTATAAAAAGAAATCAACTTCCAAATGTTGCTGCGAATAAAGAAGCTTACTAAATTATTACTTCTACAGTGATTTTGACTGGTCTTTGAAATTATCTTAACGTAAGGCGAAGGTAGATTTTTTTACGTCAAAACTTACTAATGAACGTTAAAAAATAACATAAAAAAGGAAACATAAATATTTTTTTACAGATTGATTTCCGCTTCGTGTGGGCAAAAAATTATGAATTAAAAAGGTAGTGTATTTCCTTTCTCATGGTCCCAAATATGTCAATACAAGTAATCATCCATATTCAATTTGAGTTTATTCATTAAAAACAAAAATTCATGCAAATCTTTATTCATTGTAATATTTGTATAGATGAAAGTGATTTATATAAGTCGTGATGGCCTCGAGGTCTAGGCGCGCGGTCGAGAATCTCGACGGTCGCGGAATCCAACCCCAGGCACACACCTCTGACTTTTAGAAGTTATGTGTGTATTCACAAAGAATTATCACGTACTTTAACGGTGAAGGAAAACATCGTAATGAAACCTGCACACCTAAAAGTTCTTAGGAATTTCTTAGGTGTGTAGTCCGCCAACCCGCACTAGGCCAGCGTGGTGGAGTAAGGCCTAGTTCCTGTCAATTGTAGAGGAGGCACGTGCCCAGCAGTGCGACGTGTATGGGCTGATGATGATGATGATTTATATCACTCACCTGTCTCGCGTCTTATCGTTGTTGAATCGATCGTCACGCTCCCTCTTCATATCCGAAGAGAATACGTCACGGCCGAACGAGCGCCGCTCAAACCTGAAACATCATACCTTATACATGCAAGTTCTGATGTTATAGAATTAATGGAAGGGTCAATTTATATATATATTAATCACATTACGATGGGCTTGATCTGGTTGGAGCCACTGTCTCAAAGAAAGTTAAGTTTGAGGGACTCACGATCATCAACTGACTGACAACTGGCAACTTTCCTTTTTCTCTTTATACATACATATATACACACTCACGGCCGTATTCTCGAAGAGATACGCAACATGCGATTCGGCGTCCACATTTACGGCCAAAATTAATAATCAATCCATTTCACTATCTGTAGTTCATTCCAAAAATATACCAATAACAACGAGACATATGCGAGCGAGTCCACCAATGTTTTACCTGATTGGTCAATCATTGCGCTCTATCGATTATGCGAGACTACGAGATAATATTAAAGTGGTTACTCCAGAGCGTCAGCTACCTTCATAACAAAACTTATCAAAATTGATACAGCCGTTTGTCTGTATGAATGTATGTATGTTTGTATGCATGTATGTATGTTTGTATGTATATAGTAGTGGCAGCGCACCTGTCTCCGTTGGCGCGATGGTCCCTGTGCGCGGGCGGGCGGTACGTGTCTGGTCGGTGGTCGGCGCGGTGGTCTGGTCGGTGGTCGGGTCGGTGGTCGGGACGATAGTCGGCGTCGTCCCACGAGCCCGACACGTCGCGCACCAGGATGCGACCCGACCCGATGCGACGCCCGCCTGACAACAACCACATCATTAGTTCATGCTTTTATTACTTACAATATAAATCATCATCAGCCCATATATGTGCCACTGCTGGGCACGGGCCTCATTTACAACTGAGAGGGTTTAGGCCTTAGTCCACTACGCTGGCCTATTGCCAGTATAATTAAATACACCCACCAGTCACATAGTCCTGACCACACACTAAGATACAATAAATTAATTTAAACCACGTGTTCGTGACGTTACACCTTCACCGGACCAAATGTCAAAAAAGGGGGGGATGACTGATGGGGGGATGGTGATGACTGATGCAATAAGAACATTTAAAGCTGTAAGATTACTTGTCAGTTACGTTGGAATTTTGTGGGTAGAATATACAATGAGCGTCAGACCTTCAAACGCGCATCACCTAAATTTACCCTTTACTGTGGGCCTTGCATACATCCCACTGTCACTATGGGAGCGGACAGTGTTAATGAAACACCGCTGAGACCACGGTATTTCCATACAGGCCGTATTTAGTACACTTAATTTTTTTTTTACATCTTTAAATATAGATTATTAAAAAAATACATTTATATTTTTTTAAATATAAATCCTCCAATAGCGAGGCCTAACACCCAAGACACCGGTGGTTAGGAGCCCAGAGTGAAGAACCGCCTTACGATGCATGATGTGTCTAAAAACACTACTTTCTGAATCTGGATTTTGGCCTAACAACAAATTGAGAGCCACTGAAGATGTTGATCGAGGCTCTTTGATATAGTTAAAAAGCAGATAACGGAACAATGATGGTTGTGTCAACACCAATCAATTTATTTTAAAGACCGTTCTTGTTGTATTAATATCATTAATGTCTAAGAATATTAGACCATAGCAGCAAGTATGAAACATAGTCTGATGATAGTGATTCATTGAATTATTTAATTGTGTGAAATAAAATGAAATGATCATTATAAGTTAAAATAGATTGTTTGTTGGCTTTGTGTGGAGTTTTAATAAGAGACGATACCAATAAGTTTTTACTCCATATCCAATAAAATAAGTAGCCATTAGTGATATGGTTATTTTCATAAAAAAATATATTGTTCAAACTAATTTTCCGATACCCTTGAGGTGTTCAATGCTATAAAACAAGAAAACAACAAGCAAGAATCGCTCCGCAACTCTTATTTTTTTCCTAACTGCCGGCTAAGCAAGTATCTAATTAGCAAACTTGTGAGAGCCCAGTGGCGCTATTAGCCAGATACCAGCTTGCGAAACGAGAGGCCGAGGGTTCGATCCCCGCACCGAGACAAACAAAAAGTCTTTCACAGTTTCATAGTCACGCCACAAGACTTGTATTTTAGTGTAGACTATGTATGTGACTTTTGAGTGTATTTATTTAACTACGCTAACGAAGAAGTGTAGTGATAGTATTGAATTACCTTGTTCAGTCTTGGTGGGCAGCGGCTGCTGCGCGGCGGCGATGGGCAGCGGGGACTCGGGGCGGGTGCGCGCCACGTGCGGCGGCTGCGGCGGCGCGGCCGACGGCGCCCCGCAGCCCGACGTGAACGAGCGCCGCTGCGGCGACAGCACGATGCCGCCGCCGCTCGGCTCGCTCTCCTTGCGCACGCGCTCGCGCGGGTCCGCCGAACGACGCTCGCGGTCTCGCTCGCGACCGAACACGCCCTGCCGTGTTGTGGTTCAAGTCAAGTGTGGGGAAATTCACACACATATGTATCGATATACAAAAAAAAACATGTGTGCAATTCACACGTGGTAGAAGTGTTTTGTTTTTTGTGATTCAAGATAAAAATAAATTTTATGTCTGCATTCTTTACAATATTACATAGTGGCATTAACGGTAAAACCTTTACTAAAATGTATCTGTCTCTTTTTACTGTCGCTTTTTCGTTTCATCGACTTTCAAATCACAACGATGCTAAAGAAGTTTTCACTTCAATATGATATGAAATATGCAATTGCTGTGTAAAAGAAAGCTAACGAGCCCAAATTTTAATTTACGTTACCGCTTTCTAGCCTATTAAAGCGATTCAGAATTTATCAGATTCAATATCAAAAATTAAAATAAAAACCTCATAACGATCTGACAGATAAGATGTTCAAGCCTCAATTTGACCGAATAGATATTCAAGAACTCTAGTTATTTCCGGCTATATATTGCCGTCTGGCAAAGAGACCATAAAAAACTTAATATATGTAGTAAGGTATGTATATATCGAGATCGTGGTCGTGGTATCAGCTTATAAAGAAGAAAGAAGAAATTTAAACCCGAACTTAATTAAGCCTTAATCCATATCTTTTATAGACGTCTCAAATTAATATTTACGCACCTTATGGTTTTCAACGGGCGCATCGCCTTTGGCACCTCGGTCGTCCTCATTCGGCGAATCGGAACGCCTTTTCAGTACGCTGGAAAAAAACATTCTTATTTGAAGCAAATTTATTTAAACGTATTTCACAATTTCAAATATCGATGTTCGGATGGGATCGTGATAAAATAAATACCCACATTATTGATGGATACATGATTAATGAACATAATAAATGCCCAATAATATTCTTATTAACTATAGTTTCAAAATATTAAATAATACAAATAAAATTGTATGTCATGACAATTTATCTTTTAAAATGAATAGCAAATTCTAATATATCACTTTTGACTTTTTATTTATTAGGGGGAGTGAAAAAAATTTTTTTTTAGCCCGAGGGTGGAATTTATATTTGCTGGTGGTAGGATATTCGTATCCGCCCGGATAGCGACCACCGTACACAGGGCGTAAAACCCGCCACAGTGGCACATGCAAGTGTGCCGCGTTCCGGGATCAGCCAGTGTATATCCGGTTTTCGGAGGGGCTTCAGTCATGGTGAAAGGATGACCGTGCCGGCATTTTTAGCTGGTTTGTCGCGGTCGGTCCTTTGATCACCATGGCATTAGTCCCCTAAACTTCTTCACAAGAAAGATGAAGAGGTATTCGGCCGGCATGATTGTGTCGCCCAACGGGAGATCATCATCTCTCGCTGGTCGGCACTTTTTCTGGACTCCATTACACTTACCATCAGGTGCAATGGGGTCTATAAAAAACAAAAAAAAGTAAAATTTTACTCAACATTTTGAGGCGGCCCACTCACTTTTAAAATTAATGTCTTGGTAGCAAAATACTCACAGAGCAAGAGCCTCGCAGCCGGCGAAAGCGTTCTCAAGATTCCGCTTGACGAGCGGCGAGTTACGAAGGCGCAGCAGCTCCTCCCGCGTATACGTGAGCGGGCGCCGCGCCGGCCCCACAGCCAGCACGGCCGGGTCGCCGCCGCCGTTCCCGCCCGACACCCCGTTCTCCTCGTGGCCTGTGACAAAATCTTTATTAGCGACGAGAAGATACATGAACTATAATATAATACGAGGATATCACAGTAAAAATGCAACATGGAATTTGGAAATCTGCCCGAAAAGTCAATATGTCAAAAAGATTGACCAAACATGAATACAAAAATACATCTCTGCCCAAGCCTATGGAGATAAAGGCGTTAGTGTGTATATATAACCAATTCTTTGTAGACTCATCATGTCCCACTGCTGGGCACGGGCCTCCTCTACAACTGAGAGGGTTTAGGCCTTAGTCCACCACGCTGGCCTATTGCGGGTTGGATTTGTAGACTCGCTGTCCGTAATCTAAAGGAACAGTTTCCAACAACAGATATCTCATTAATGATGCGTTATTTCTAATATTACCCCTTATAACAAACACTCTCGAGCATAAACTAACATGAAAGATTATTATCAGTATCGGAATCAAATACGGATATTACGATATCACAACGCTGCTCAAGTCGAAACAATAAAAACCTACATATCCTGCAGTGTGGGCCCGCCCCCATATAGCGTTATATGAGCGTCTTAACAGTTGCAATTATGAGGTTGTTACATTTTAAAATACAAAGCGACTATTAGAAACGATTAAGCAACAGAAATCGATGTTTTGACTACTTAGCAAAAATATATTGAATAAAACAAAGTAATTTGATGATATAACAATAGTAATAAGGTTATGACTACAATTTGTTCTCAAAGTAAACACTACTTTATTTTATTTATAAACTCACGCCTGTATTCCCCGAAGGGGTGGGCATAGGTGCATTTCTGCACCCACATTTCGCCAAGTATGTATCAGTCCCACGTAATAGGGGGCGAGCTTATTGCCGTTTTTCGGGCACATTTCCAGACTCCGGGCTGTTACCAAGAATTTCCTAATAGAAAAACCCAATAACACTTTGCCCGACCCGGGAATCGAACCCATGACCTCTAGATCGCACGGCACATACTTGTACCGCGAGACCACGAGGCAGTTTTATTTAATAACGGCTAAGTAAAAACAAGGCTCCAGAGTCAGTACGGTGATGTCTGCCTGTCTGGCTGTGTTGCCTGAGGGTACTTAATATGTTTCATAATTAATACCAGACAATTTAACGATTCAAACGTAAGGAAGAAACATTTAAAAGTCTTTTAATTCCTCTCAAAATAATAAACACATTATTTTGATGTGTAAAGAAAGCTTACTAGGTCGAAGAACGGTGAGAGTTTATCCCCTATCTATCGTACTAATATACCTAATATGATTGTTGTATTAATTCGTTATATTTTGTATATATATTTTTTTTTATTTCATGAAACTAATTCTGCGCTGTATTATATAGTGATGTTTTCCGAAGATTTATTCAAGATGGAAGTTTAATAAAAATGTATATAATTTTGTAATTAAAATATGCAGACAAGTTAATTATTGCAAATATATTATTGGCACGCACGCAACTCCGACAAAGCTGTTGAATTAATCAGGACATTATTACAATAAAATAGAAACTCAAGTTCACAACATATCGCGCCATCTACGAGAGGTGAACGAACTTTACATAAACATTGATACAACGCGAAACAACTATTTGCTACTAAAACCTGTTGAAACATATTATTTATTTTTATAATAGTCTGTCTATAGCAAGGACAAAAAGTAGTCGGAACATTTTTCGCCTGTTGTCGCTTCGTAAAGCACAAACATTTGTCCGCTATGCCTATTCAAGATTTCCTAATATTAGTTAATTCTATTATTATTTTCTATTCCTAATATTATTTAATTTAGGTAAAAAAATTAGCAACAAATTGACAAGTCTTTGAAACATTTACATTTATCGGAAAAATCTATGTATGTTCCATGTTGTATACTATTTGTGTGACAAATTAAGTCAATATCAATTTAGCTGTTTTTACATGGTTGAATATCAAGCATCATATAGACAAACTTTCAAAATTATATCAATAGAAGATAGAAACTAAAAGGTAAATAAATGCAGAAATGCACCTCTGCCTACCTCTTCGGGGAATACAGGCGTGAGTTTATGTATGTATGTATGTAAACTAAAAGGTACACAATTGATTTTTTCTCGAGTAATTTGATACTGACCTCAATCAATTTACTATTGAGTTCTTTATTAATTCTTAGAGATTTATTAAGGACACTAAGTATTACCTACTACTAATGTATTTATGGGACTATGACCTTTACTTGTTAAAAATGGTTACATTATTTTCAACCAAAAAATGTTTTGTCCCCTTCCTGTAACGTGTTTACTATGAAAATAAATATATCAAAAATAGCTGAGAGTAAAGAAATCAACGTTTATAATTAGTGACGTATAAATAAAAAAACAGAGACTGATGCGACATTCCAAAATCCGTCAGTATACATCCGGACTGTGATGACTGAAGAGTGATTAGAGCTTATAAACTGTTTTTTTTTTTGTATATCAATGGTTTGGCCTGACGATACTATGCTCGGACAGCATTTGATGCATTTACCAAATATAGGTGTACATGTATTAAAAAATCCTTTGCTGGCTGAAAATCCATTCTCATAATCATCGAAACTATAGCACGTTTTAATTTAATTCATATATATATTTCATAAATAAATTTTCACCGCATTTAAAATAACTATTTGAAATACGTTTCATTGTAAATTACTCAAAGCTAGCTTTCGGAGAAATGTTTCAATAATTAACATTTCACGAACCTGAAAGAGACTTGCTTTTCAACCGAATGGACAAAGCCGCATTCGTGAAATTATTTGCTGTGAAACACACAGCCAGTAGGATTCGATTTTAATTGAAACATATTCACAAAATTCTATTTTAACCGAAAATCCGATACATTCGGGGTACACTAGTAAATTAATTTTACAGTTCCTGCTAATACATTGTATAGAATAGAATATGTATGGCTTTACATTGAAAAGACCCGTGTAAAAATAAAAAGCGTCAATTGTGGTTACCTTCTCTTATTCATTAACAAACCTACCGCTCACTAGACAAATAATAAACTACACAAGCCTGGATAACAACTCTATTACAAAAATCAATGGAGCGAATCCACGTCATTTGCGTGCAATAAGCACTCATTCCTTCGGTGTTTATTTACATAGTGGCAGCGCGTAAAACGTCATATTATTATATAGCACATGGTGAGCGGCACGTTATCAGCCCAAGATATCGCACGCGCGACAAAATAAACACTACACGCGTCGCCACAACCGCTGTCGCTCGTGCAATGGTACATTTATTTCGAACACTGGCTGGCCAGTGGCTACACCACCAGTTTATTTACATTCGTCAGCGAGTAAACTGTCAAAGCACGAGTTAAAAGGTAAGTTGGCACAGCCAACGGTTGCTGCGATTTGGTAGATGCGGGAATAAATCCAACACCTCGTGCCGCAAGTGCTGTCGCCTGGCAATTCGATATACCGTGCGCTAGCTAACCGTAGTGGCAGGAGCCGTCAAACAAAGAGACAGTTGAAACACATAGCACAACTAGCACACCACTGGTTTTGTCGCATCTGAGGTATACGAATTAATGCTATGCCACAATTTAACCATCGCTAGCTACATTGTTTATTATAGACCACTGCGGTTAATTACAATTGCTCTCATATTTAACATAACAGCATTAAAGGGCAAAAGCATCATACGAAAAATGAAATGATAAGGCATTATTAATCCAATATCGTAGCATACGTTTTTCACATAGTAAAAGCTTAAGGAACTCTGATTTCGCCAATGCATAGTGCGGCTACTGGTTACCAGTGGCGGTACTTCCATAGAAGCCCAAAAGCCCAGCATGCCTTACAAAATTCTGAATAAAGATCTTTAAGCTTTTAATCTTTATTTAACAAAAGAAATTTAACATATAAATGGGAGTATTCTGACCCCTCAATAAACAATTATAAACTAGACATTACACAATCAACATGTAACACTTTTGGGCTTCTATGGAATTACCGCCACTGCTGGTTACAGTATGTACTTTTGAATTTAGATTCGTCGGCAAATTGGTAAATAAGGCAATCATTACTTCTGACAACAGATAGTGTATTTGGACAGAACTGTATATCCATCAGGTGCAGAGTATCGATTCTACTAGGACAGGATACAAAACCCTGATACAGAGCTCTGCAGTGGAATGGTGCGTTATCATATGGTTTATCGTTGAGCTTCCGACGCTGTGCGACAAATAGCTCGGCCGCGTGTCATCTCGCGCTGTCGCCATGCAAACTGCGCACGGTGCAGCATTTATTTTAGACGCCGGTGTATTTCGACACGGTTTTCTAGTTATCAAAACAATAGGCCAATTGTGCTTTCTAGAAGTTGTTTTTAAGTCATCATTTATAAGTGTTTATTGTGCGAATGGTTGACTGGTTTAAAAAAACAAACATGTAAAAAAATTAAACAATGGATCTTATCCCTAAATATTAATTGATGCTACTATTAAAGTTATATAAACAATAAGAGTTGTATGAACCGTTTCTAGATCGAGATGTGGACAAAATCGAAAACCGTTACATATTTAAAAGCATAAAACTTGAATGACTTGCAAATTTTTTTTGAAAGCCCGCCTACATAAAAAACTACAATATCATTGGATGGCAACATAACCAAACATGTTAAACCAACGTACGTCTTTATTATAATACTATATGAGGCACGCTTCACGGAGTCCTACAAATTAACTTCATGGCTGAAATATCGTTCCATTACACGACTCGACTGGCTTGTCGTTAAATATTTATACCCACGTAAACGCAATCATGTGGTCATTGATAGACACTTTGCGGTTCCGTTATTTTTCGTCGTACATAAACAATTTCATACATCCTTCTTATGTTATTATTCATACTTATAATTGAAAGTAAGAGATGATGTCTCATTATTGAATACTCTTTGAACAGCACGGTACTAACTATTAATTGCAATATTTTCAAGTTATGTTCCTATTGTACAATCTCAATACGCTTATGTTAAAAGTGTCCTCGCTATTTCACTAGACTTTAAAGATTTTATTATTGGAAAGGGAATTTCAATAATCAAATGCCTGCTCATCGAGTTAGCGTTGTGGAGCCGTTCAACCTGGCTCTCTATTGAGGGGGTTGAAGGGTGGGGAACGGGAGGAGGGGATCGTATCTGACGATACGATAAACATAAAAGTATTGAAAGTTTTATTAAAACGAATCCTGAACGAAGAGACATAGACAACATCAAATCAAAAGTACCTAATAAGCAACGGAAAGCGGAGAATGATTTATTTAAATTGAATTAAATTTTATTGTGATCAAAACACATCAATCATGCAAGGTGCATGCAAGGTAGCAACTAAATCATGAAGTAAATCACTTTCGGTGATAATAGCTCCAAGGCATTCACTTTTGAACATTATCTTTGATATGTTAATTCATGAAAATAAAAACTACAATAAATACGTCAACAGATCTAACGGTAGTGTAGCGAAGATACCTTCCTACTTCCTTCCGAAGTAGTAACTACTACTTCCTAAATCCTACATTCGAGTACGATTTCCTTTCTTATATGGTTAAAACATTAAATCAGATGTTATTAGAATTGTTTTTAATTAAAAAAAATACAATATTTGAAAATTTATGACATAGAGTAATATTTGTGAGTAGCTTTTAGCCTATTAGTTATAATTATCATTGAAGAAAAAGTTTCGTATTGTCCGCTCTTTACCTCTCACGTTCCCTTCATGTATTCTTTATTAAAGTTCATATTCCCAAAGAATGTAATGTATTTATGTAGCTAGCAAACGGTTAATTAATCTTTTAGAATCATTTAATGTAACTGTTTCGTAAACCCAATGCGCGCGATTGGGGAGTTCTTATTACATATCATAGGTAGTAAAACGTAAGCGTAAAATGCACTTCTGACTAACTCTAAAGAGACAGGCGTGAGTGTGGGAGTTTGTAATTTAACGTGAACATTAAGTATCCCGAGTAGTATGCGAGACGTGATAGCGATGTGCATATTATTAGATAGTCCCTTGCGTCGGGTATACGGTAGGGTTGCCTTGCGCACTGAGACCGGACGGATAGTCCGCCATTAAGTCCGGATTTACAGAGATGAAACGTCAACAACCAATGAATTTTCTGTTACAGGTAGCTCATATCAGCATAATACATTTAGCATAAGTAATGATAATATCACATTTACGTTTGAGGCAACACTTTTATCAACAGTTAAAAAAGTGTCATGATTAAAAAAAATGGATAAACTTTAGAACAACTTTTTTTATGACCTATGTATACGATACAGGTTTTTGTGTGAATTGATGAAAAAAAAAATAAAAAAATTCGCAACAAATATCCTGTGTACCAATATTTAAAAATAAACTTACATGTAAATAATACAACACAGTAAAAAGTTCACAAAAAACAGCCAATAAAAACAATAAAACAATAACATTCAAATAACATAATGCTAATACTAAAAAAGAGAAAACACATTCAAAATGCAACACTGAAAGCAAACCAAACATTCCTGTTTGCGGAAGGTACCAACCCTAACTTTAAAAAAAACATACCGTAAAAAAAGTGTTGCATCGAGACGAACCGACGGGCATCCGCATCCGAAATAAATCAATACAGCACCTGACGGCCGTTCGGCTGAGCGTGTACATGCCCGTTACATGTCCTGATTGGATCTAGGCTGCGCACGCTGCATGCCCTTGCCGGCCCTAACTATACGTAGATACAGCAGGCGGTGGGGCGCATTTATTGACTTTATTGATGGCACGCCCACGGAGAGGCGATGATTTCGGCGCATATAATTTTAATATTAAATCTGTGGTTAAATCACAGATTAACTTGTTTTATTGTTACTAAAATATACTAAATATTGTAGATAAAATATAACGACTTATCTAAATATTAATATGTATTACATCTGGTGCATATTGCAATCGTGAATACTTAACACTATATACATCCTTTAATTTAATTGCAATAATTCGTAAATTAGCATCATGACTAGTAGTTACTAGCAAGTTCATTATAAATGAAATAAATATTAAATAAATTCGTTATATTATTCGTTATGCTATTAAGTACGCAAAAGACAAGATTTATGAAAATGTTGTCGCATAAAAATGTGCAATAGAAGCTATACTTAAATAACTTAGCCCAGAAAGGTCCATACTTAAAATTTCCTTTTAAATTTCATTTTTCATTGCTTCATTTTAATTTTAAATTGAAATCTCTTCCATTCTAAGACACTATTTTCAATTGGAGCAGCTCGTGTTATTAATTATGAATTTTATTACCAACCGCCAATTAGATTTAAAGAGAAAAACTTTATCTTGCAGACTCACACAATAAAATGTAACAAATTTTTGCTCGAACTTGTGAAGCGTTACTAGGCCGAATATCTTGTTTTTAGATCAAGGAGGCACCGGGCTGAATATTTCACGCCGTAATTGATTTACTTAGGTCATAAACTAGCGGAAACAGAACCCATTGAAATGCGCTAGACTTAGCCGCAGCCTTAGGTCAAAACAGACACTGCTAGATGGTTTTACGCAAAATATAAACACCATGATGTTTTATACTTAACATCGCCTGTACTCAGGGCAGCGTACCTCGGCTATCTACCATATTATGTTCTTGAAGCTATGTATTTCAGAACTCACATTCTTTATAAATAAACATAATAAAAAACACTATTACAAAGTATTACCCATATGTATAACTTATTTTGCTTAAATTTCTCTAGCTTTGTTAGTCATTAAAAAAACCGAGACTATAAACTGGATACTTATAACAGCCTTGTACCAAATGTGACACTGTAAATCTTTGACTTCGTCTGGGGTATGTAAGCAATGTTAAAAAGCCTATTTAGCTAGAAAACGTTACTTGGTTACGAGATGCATTATAGGAGTTATAAGTAAGGGCTCGTCTTATTCCCATGTTGGTATTTATTTATTAGGTTGGATCTACAAAATTTTCTCGTCTGAGTGTAAATGAATATTGGTGAATGAGGTATGTAGGTATTTAAAACTAATGTTTTACCAAACATTCTCTACTCTGGCCCATGAATAGTGAAATTGGCGCGCTATATTTTTTGTTTGCTACCGAAAGTTTTGACTTTTCAACAGCTAAGCCTTATACTACCAAATAAAGGGCCGCGAATTGCTCTGTTTAATATTCTAGACCTATTCGGAAATTCATTTTTCCGTACAATGGAACTACACTAAAATTCACAGCCTTTTTAAAATGTGAATAGGAAACGCACTTCAATAATGTACGGGAATTTTGACTACCCAAAAGGGTACTATTAGAATTATGTTTATACGTTTTTTTTAATAATAAATCCAGTATGTGGAAGTTACCGTAAGTCGAGCACGTGTCAGACCGGCAACGGATAGTACATTCAAAACTGTAACAATGTTTATATAGAACACATAAACTGACAGGTGTTCAAACAGTAGTTATTTAATAAGGCACTTCAAAATGCTTGTAACATTACAGGTTATAACATTTTTTATTGTTTTAAACAAAAGAACGCTTTCTGTACTAAGGTATTGCTCATGTAATTCTTACTTGACGATTCAAAAGCACTTGTAAAAGTCTATTTGAATAAAGGTGATTTTGACTTTGACTTTGACTTTGTAACTTTTAGCTCTCGTATTTATGATTTGCACTACGGTCAGGACGTGATGCTATTTAAATTAAAATTTAATCACAAAGAGTGCACTCTGCACTGCACTATAGGAAGCATAGTTATTTAACGGGCTGCCTAGGTTCGTATCGAACAAAACTACTTCATACATGTAAACTAGGCATTTATTCGTATTGAACTTTAAAATCATAATCTGTGTTCTCGTCCTCTGCTGAGAATTATTATTTTGAGTGAAGTCCATCCTCATATTCTATGTTGTCCTATATCGGGGTGTCTGATTTTGATGACAGTACAAAAATACCCAGAAAACATAAATAAATAAATAAATAAATACACCCAACAGTCACATACATAGTTCTGACCCCACACTAGGATACAAGTCCTGTGTCGTGGGTATCAGAAACTACGAGAGACTTTTCGGTCTCACAAACACCCAGACCCGAAACAAAATATTTGTGGATCACACAAACATTTGTCTCGGTGCGGGGATCGAACCCGCAGCCTCTCGTTTCGCAAGCTGGTGTCTAGCCAACTGCGCCACGGGGCTGTCACATCTATTTCACATATATTTCAAAAATCTACCTGAGTTACGAATCGAACACTATACCTCACTATCAACACGCGGGCAATCAAATATGCGAAGAATTGTTGGTTTAAAAATAACTGTTTGATTAGAACAAGTCAAGGTCGCGTCAGTTTTTCCAAACGGCAAGCCGCCAATGTTTGACATACTTTCACTGAACAATTGTCTACGTACGTTGACTCCATAATACGTCTTCATATCGGTGCAGTGCCAACGAGACGCGTTGCGAATATAATGAGCAAATATTACCTAAAGTTACAAATCAAACGTACACTTTACAGCACGCTGAGATAAGTATACAGACTCGGGTATCGCGACGATTTTGATTCCACATCGGACCCGAAATATTATCATATATTTTCCTCAAAACCCGGCAACACACCGATGATTCCTCTGGTATTGTGGGTCCTATGAACATAGGCGGTGTTGACCACTTAACATCAGGTGGCTCATTTGCTCGTTTACCTCCTTTTTCCATACTAACAAAAAAAATGCCTATTAACTCTAATTGTAATTGTTGTTGAATTATTTCATTTTGGTTCAATTCCGTAGTAAGAAAATTATAATGGGTTGGGTAATTTCATCAACAGTTGATGAACCAAACATATTCATAATACGAGAAAGAAGCAAGAGAAGTCTGATGCTAAAGCTTATAATTTTTCCAACCGATCTTCGTTTTCAATTTAAATTTTAAACACACATAAATGCGGCCAGTGATGCAGGCCAGGTACATAAGTAAAACAAAAATTTAAAACTTTTGAAATAAATAAAACCTCTTTAAATCATTAAAAAAAAAACCTAGCAGAAGTGTTTACTGTATGGTTATATAAGTTAATTAAATAAATGCAGATATTTCTATTGAGTGCAACACTTTAAACGCGATATAAGTTTTCCATCAAAATATTCCATTTACCCAAAACAAAAGCAGTTGACGCATAACGACGTAACACGTCGACCGTCAAGGCAATATGTTCGCACTTGCCTTTTGATATTATATCTATCTAAGCACACGTGCTATGCACAAAATTCAAGGTTCTACAACCAATGAAAAGTATAATTCACGATGCCATTTTTTATCTACTCTTGGCAGCAAGCGCACTAAGATATGCACTTCCTCACTTTTTATACAAAAAACCTTTTATCTTAAAGATCAACGGTACAATAGTGTATAAATATAACAAGTTTTATATTTATGCCAATGTGTATACATTAAAATTTATTGTTGAAATTAAGAAATTATCTGACGAAACGAGAGCAAATCTACGGAGCAAGTCTATCTATTCAAGCCCATATTAAATAGCTGGGATAGGCTTTAGTCCCCTAATCTGAGCTAATGCGTGTTTTTCTCATACGCGTCTTTACGGACAGTGGACAGAGTTCCAACAAACCTAAGTTAAATCATACAACTATTTCAATGCGGGCATGAAATTCACCGCCTCTCGCTTCTTAGACAAGTTTCTATCCACTACGCTCCCGGTTGAAAACAAATTCTTCGTCAATTAGCTTTCAAAATAATTCCTTAACTAAGAGTCGTGTTCGTTAAGTCCGATATAAACACGCGAAATACATACAGCCTTCTTCAACTCTAATAGATGCTTTTATCCGCGCCTTTATCCACGTGAACACTAGAACTGAGTGATGTGGCCCATCCTTCTTTCCTTTTTCATGACAGTAACAGCAATAATAATGAATTATCAAATTTTAAAATAAAACTGAGAAAAAGCATTAACCGAAATGGCATTGGCATTATTCAATATAAATCCTTACTATTTTACCAACCAACATTATACGTGTCGTATAAGTAGTCTTTTACAAACAACCTAATTCGTGCGAACTAATGACTAGCAATAAACATCTCAAACAACATTCTTAAGTAAATAATATATTAACAGTTTGATAGAAAATCCTGTATAAGCTAGACGGTTGGTCGGCACGGTATATGCCAACTATGGTCGTACAACGGGCGGCAACATTCCACCAGCCACATCCCTCCATTTACCTTGCAATTCTGTTAAGTTACTTTTACATCCTTAAGAAAGAATGGAGCAAATAAATGCATCCGGATAAATCTTATCGGCCATATAAAATCAGTGTTATTTTAGCAAAAATATTACCACCTTATCCTGTACTACAATTGACATGCATTCGATGATGGATAATATAGAAAAAATACTTTTGGTATTTTTTATGGCCGCACTTACCTCTTCAAATATTGTAATATTCCATTCCTAATTAAAATTTACACAACATACGAGTATACGAAATATTACGTTCACTAATGACGATGCGTTTTAGTATTAGCAAGTCAATTTCTATTTTCTACCGCCACAGCCTTAACGAATAGACAAACTAAACTTTTCCATTTCTAGCGTATGAAGAACGGTAAGGAATCCTGAATGGCGACATCACGGTCGAAAGCACATGTGGAGCGCACAAGCTAGTAACTACACCACCGAAACATTTTCGTATGAATATGTATCTCGACCAGTCACTGCCTTGTAAGCATTTGACACGTTGGAAGCTTGATTTAAAATGTTTTACGAACGTTTCACGTTGTCGGGTTCGAAAGAGTTACATGTAACAATTGCGTTAGACCACCAGGTGCAAGCACCTGACCGTCAGCGACGCATGATGCGCTTAGGAACATTTCCCTGTTATAAAACGTCCAGCCAAAACCTAATTATTACATAAATTACACGGAAAACACACCAACCGTCCACGAAACAGGCGGGTAGACAGAGAACATAGAGCAAAAGTTGGTACCTTTATTTAAAGGGTTATAGTTAACTGTTAAAAGCGATTCAGAAACTTTATTTACTTCCTTGCAACAACAATCATTAATGTAATCAATTCTCGCACAGTCATTCTGCACCACAGTATGCACGGACATTGGCAAAGGTTTTTATACAACATTTTTGACACGCTTCAACAGTCACAGTCTCATACGTATCAATTATTATGTATTCATACCCTAGCAATCGCGTGGCTGCTTCGAATGTGTACAATATGCCTTCAGAATTTAAAGGAAAATAGGGTTAGGTACTCACACCACGATACTCGCTTGACCCGTTTCGTCGGTGGCCCGGCGTGTACTTTCGGCGGCAGTTGAGCAGGGACCTTCCTTAAAGCACTTTGGTAGCGGAGCAGAAACGCATGGACCGCACATTTGACCGGCGAGAGAATCTTATCCGACGGCGTCAATGATGCTGCCACCACGACCGCGGTAGAAGCTTTGCTGGCACGTCTCCTAGCCACTCTTTTACCGGCCCTACGTCTCCTACGACGGCCCTTCTTCAGCTCATCACTGACCTGCGGCGGATCTTTGCTGACCATCACGGTAACGCGGGAAAATTTAGGGTTGACGTGGTGACGCGGACACGACAAAATGGCGGCGCGCGTGATAAACCTTAACCTAGCAAAAACTTAACTAAATACTAAAAAATAAAATTTATAAAATAAAAACGAGTAAAAATAAAAAACTTAAATTTAACTTATACTATAGAAAGCGTCTGAGAAACGTGACGACGCCACACGCGGAGACTACGTAATATGACTATGTTAGCGTCGAGGACTACGTAGAAATTTATCGCGATATGATGACTGGAGATTTAGGAGGAATATGGGAAAACTACAGTTTTCACCAAAAATGTTCGCGAGCGACGCACAGCGCACGGATCCGTCTCAAAGACTGACCGGTTGAGGTGACCGTTTGAGATTGAATGTTCGCCTACCCTCAAAGCTACTTTATCAAAATCACATCCGTTCGAGAAATCAAGCATCTGCCTTCTTTTATGCCTCTCATTCCTTTTGTGTTCACTTTATCTGAACTCAAATGACAAACAGGTTTTTTTGCTTAACTCAATATAATCTTTAAATCTACAAAACTAATTTAGGTCTTCGTTTATTAATGTATTTTAAGTGCGCTTAAAGATCCACGTAATAGTAGGCGAGTTTATCGCAGCGTTTTAGAATTTGCTAAGAAAAAATCATTATACGTGATTTGGGAATCGAAACTGGGATATATAGCTTCCCCTGATTTGATTTGTTATAAAATATATTATTTGTTATATTTGTTATAAAATAAATAATATAAAATGTGTTATAAATGTTTGTATTTGTTTTTTCAAATCAAAAGTTCACTGTAAATGTAATGTGGAGTAAAATGCATGAGACTTTGATAAATATTGTTTGATTTTTACTAACTTTTTTTTGGGGTGACAGTTTATTACTATTAGTATTTTAAAATACGTTAAAGAGATTTTTTACAAACCTTTTTTTTGCAGCAAATATGTAATTATAAATATATATCTGAATGTTTATGACAAAAAAGTCTAATTAGAATCTGAATTTATTTTTAGTTTGAATGTCTACACAGATATAATGCTTAGTCAAAAATAAATTATGAAAATATTAAAACAATCTTACGTTGGTACATGATTATTAGGGTGGACGATTTTTTTTCTTAGCCTGGGGTGGAATTTCAAGCTTATAAAAAACAAAACTTATTGACAAAAAAATCACTCAATATCTTGAATCACTTTTAATTACAAGTCAAAAGGTTGGTTGAATTTTTTTTTTTTTTGCCTTGTAATCATTTAAAACATCTAACAATTAGCTATTATGATAAATTTGAACTCAAATTTTAATTTTTTTTAGTGCCCTAAAGAAGAATGATATGTACTTTAAGGGACATTTTTAAAAACTTAAACAATATAGTCACAATATTTATTTTCAACTTATGACTTTTTCACTCCACCTTAATGATTATAGACAATCCTTTAAACCATTACCACTTCATTTAATTTATATTTAACTACTATTGCACAAAGACTCAGAATAAAATTTAAAACACAATTTCAATAAATCACAACACAAGACCGTCCCCGAGGTGCACACAATGCAAACTCAGACTCGCCAATCGATGCCAAGCTGCACCCACCCTCATCCACACATAAGCACAGCAAAATACATCTCTCAAATGTCCTACCCCTTGCTTTCACATCAATAACATAATTGAAACATGATTCACAGAGGGGCGATCCGGCCAGACACACCGTGACATAAATAAGTATTCTACACAGCTTTGTATGTAGCAAGGGATCTAGACCACCCATGACCTTCAATTCCCTGTGCTCTCTCACCCTTCATATAAACTGTTGGACATTATTGATATTTGAATAGGGAACTGGTCAACAGAATTACCTTACATTTAATTCAATGAAAGGGCAGTTATTTTGATTGATGGAAATTTACATATCAATACACTTTCATGCCTTGTTATCATTGTTCAATTTCACTAAACCATAGAATGTTTATTTCACTATTGTTAATCTTTTAACGGAGATTTGCATATGCTTAATGTGATATACATACTATAATGTAATAAGGCAATATGACACATAAACTGATAATAAAATGGAAGTTACTACTAACCATATCATACCATAAGACTATTTTGTTTTTGTTTTTTTTACATAATAATTCTCCTGATACAATAAAAAATATGAATGATTGCTAATTATTACTGACCCTGCAAATAATATTTTGCTATAATTTCAAATGACATCAACATATATTGCATAGTATATTTTAAAATATTAGTATGTTTGCCAATAATATTTCATTATACTCTGAAATTTATAAATTATGTTAGGCTTATGTCACAATACAAATAAAAATTCACATATGAAAATGTTATGAAGGAAATAGTATTTATTTATAGAGGATATGAAATGGATTGTATTGTAATACCAATCAGATAATTCTTACACATTTTGACTCCAATTAGAATTCAACTAACAATTTTCATGTAATTTTCATTTTATAAATTGATTGTAAAAAGATAGGCTAGGCTAGGCTTTCAATACTATTAATAAATCATTATTGAAGGATAACATCCATGTTCAACTAAAGTGAAAAAAATGTTTTTGTTGAAAGAAATATACATTCCAAGTTAAAAGCAGGTTATAAAATTGTTAGTGTGAATAAAATCCTAGCTGATCTGTGGATGACATCTGTACTAATGATAAGACATTATGGGCCAATATATACAGATCATCATCAGCCCATATAGGTCCCACTACTGGGCACGGGCCTCTTCTTCTACTGAGGGTTTACTGTTTAGTCCACCATGCTGGCCTAGTGCAGGTTGGCTATATATGAATAACATTTAAGTTATTTCACTTAGACTTTTGAATTTTGAATTGTTCATCTTACTCATATCTTTATAATTTTCTTCACAACTTGAAAATATTATTGTGTAGTAGTATTTACCTTGTCTGAATGAGACATAAAAAATGTTAAATCTTAATTTATGTGAACTCTATTCATAAGTATTATATTATCTAATTCTATCACTACATTCTTCAATATGGAACCAAGACAATGACTTGCGAAAAAAATATCAATTAAAAATATTAGTCAGATTTGGTAAATGTAACACTGTGGTGGCTGGAATTATTATGTTATGTTAATTAAAAACAAAATTTTAAAATAAGTTTTAATTTTCAAGTAAAAATAAAAAGCTTTTGCTGTTTTCCACCTAAAATTAATATTTATGCAGAATGACATTCTAATTAAGGTGATGCTTAAAATAATAGATATAGTTGATTCAAAAATAATAAACAGTGCCAAGCATCCTTATGTACTTTTAAAGCATTATTTATATATCCTAAAAAAATCTTTTCCAATTGTTTACATTCAATTGTTTTGTTTATTGTCAATGAAATTAAAGCCAAAAGTCATTGGTACTACTATGCACATAATCTAACAAGAGAAAATTTTAATCAAACAAATTGTGAGGCTGTAGCCTCAAACATCATACATTATCATGATTTTACAACCAAAATAAATGAATCAAGCATTGTCAAGTGACATAAATTATTGTCTGTACAATAATAAAATATGAGTTTAAGTGTGAGCACAAAAACCTTGCTCGAATGTTTATTTGTGACCTAAATAATCAAACATAAAAATATTTACTGTCAGCAATTCAATCATAGCTATACACTTCTTATTAGCATTTTATGGGAGGTAAGTGCCAGAAAAAATTAAAAAAGGTTTTTGTAATGACTAAAAGGTCTAGAAAAATCAGGCGAGAGTAGTCAAAACAACGTTACTGTACTTATTGAAGTTTTGTAGAGAGTGAATGGAAGGTAGATTGATAAAAGATGTAAGAACAATGGTTTGTAGTACTCACCTTCCTGGCTTGAGCTTTCTTTCTGGTTCTCATCGCTTGGTCTCTCCCTCAGCGAAGACAATAGGCTTACAGCTGACATAGCTCGCAGATCTAACACACAATATGCTCAGTCTTCTCTCAATATATTAAATCTATTAAAACTCTATAACAACTTTACAATATTTACAAAATTGTTCAGGAAATTATTCTATCACCTAAAGTATTGTTTATATCACAGACTTTTCGTTTTTCAACAATACGAATCAAAACGTCCACGCACGAAAATACTATCAATATTTGTAATTTGTAGGACTTTAGGTATAATAAACTTATTTACACATTAAAAACTAACTTTATATTATCTAATTTTAACAAATACGCGCTAGCGGTCACAAGATACTCATAACTAAAAGAATTTGTCAATTTTCAATGCAAAAATATATAAAACGTCCGCCATATGCCTTATGGGACGTTTATTGTCCGGCTCAGTACAAAATTCTCTGCATGTATAGAATATCTACGAAAATTTGTTAACACTTTATTTGGTAGCATTACACCGTCTATCCAGTTGCCATTGTATTTTTTTTTAATATGCGTTTTTATAAAAACAGTTCCGTATCAGAGGGGTTTTTAATTATAAATAAAATCAAATATTTTCGTTTGGAGAACAGTTTCATTTAAAGTTTCTGTAAGTGTTTTTTGACATAGAAAATAGTAGATACTCCTACTAATCCTTTGCAGATATTCTGGAAACACATATTTTTCTGGCAACATTGGTGGAAAAACAAGATCTAAACTATATTCAGATTTACTTTATGATAAATTATAAATTACTTCACTAATATATAAAAAATGTTTAAAAAATAATAATCGGAAAATAAACTAAATGCAAATTAAATATTTTATTCACGATTTGTGGAGTCACATGACGTTTTTATTGCAAATTAAGTACTGTGCTGTGACATCTTATGTTTCTGAACGATAAGTCAAATTCATATCATTATCGTGTTAATCGTGATAGCTTGACTGCGGGTGTGTTATTTTATTAGAATTAGTAAAAGTTTATTAAAAATGGCTCTAAAATGGACAGGAAATCATAGTGAATCGGGTATCCTTAGAAAAACGGAATTCAAAGAGAAGAAAGAAGAGTTATTCGTGTTCGGCTACTCGTGCAAATTGTTCAGGGACGACGATAAAGCTCTGCACGTAGATCAAGGCAAACACCTCATTCCGTGGATGGGGGATGAGACGTTGAAAATCGACAGGTTCGATCCGTTTATTTCTATAAGACTGCTAACTGTGGCGCTAATACGTATAAAACAATCAATTGTCAGAAAAGTTTAAATTTTTGGAAGAGCTTTAAGATTTTCGCAGAGGATGATGTTTGAAGAGCGGCGCTGGAGTGAGCAGCGGGTACACCGGCTCGCGGGACCCGTAATGTTACGGTGACGGCCTCCGTCGGTATGTATACTTTGCAACGGAATAATTGTCTACGCTATTGTTGATAACGCGTCGTTATCAGTGCTAGGATGTTAATTGAGATTCAGAACCATACGAATTGCAGGGTGCCAGTAAGTTACTATACAGTACGTTATTCCAATACATAAAACTATCATGCTTATAAAATAATAAAACATAGTTTGTTTTTACATATAATATTTTTAATAAAATGAATGTAGAAAAGGTTAATTAAAATCTATCATATCTATCTATAATTGTGACAGAGATTTTTTTTATTAATCTAAAAATTAGACATAATTTAATGGAATCTAATATAAGCAATAAGTTTTTATCACTTAGCCTAGGCATCTAGCATATTATAACTAACTCATTTCTTAAGAAACCACAATGTGTAAGTAAGCCATTAATTAAGGAAGACATGTTTGCATGTCTTTACAAATATTGGAAGTCATATAAAAAATATTTTGCTTATACTCACCCATTGTGGTTTCTGTTAATATTTAGTATAATTTTGTACACTTCAATTAAAAATATAAGAGCCATTGGTAGGCTAAACATAAAGTTTGAATTCTCATGGCGACATACTGTTAATCTTGACAGGTATGATGCAAGGGGAGCATTGCACGACTTGGCGTCCCTGGAGGCTCCACCTGGTGGGTACGACTGGCGAGTGGAACTCACCAAGACAGAGCTTGAAGTGGAACAGCTCTGTGATGAGGAGAGATACCGAGCGTTGCACACAGATGAAGATGAAGAAGAGATGTATAAAGGTATTTATTAGAAATACTGTATTTTTTCATTTGCCATAATAAAGCAGACTATGGTGCTGTCATCATTGTGTAATAGCAGCTCACTGCTGTTTTTCATGAGGTATAAGACTCATTTTTAAAAGCCAATTATGTTTTTTTCTTAATGTTTTATTCATCATTACTAAATTTTATACTTACCACATTTTCATTAATCATTACATATTTTTTGCATATGTTTGCCATATTTACTACATTTTTCATAAATTTGGAAAGAAAAGTTATTAAATATACCCCTTTTTTATTTTTACTTTCTAATAACTTCTAAAATCATTTATGTTGCCTAATATTTTACCCATTTTCATCCATTTTTATGCATATTTTAAGCCTTTAATCATTACCTTAAATATTTAATGTAGATTTATTGAATCATATTGGCCTATGATTATCTTGAAAATATTTGAAATATATGGCTATACTTATAAGTATAAAATTGATTACAGAGGAAGAGCTGAAACGTCTTCATGCAGCAGGCTATGGTCAAGTTGGCTTCAACTATGACACACCGGCAGAACCCACACCAGCATCACAGCCCGTTGAGATTGACGAGCCTTTTGAACCAACTGCATCCTTCAAAGACCTTTTTCCAATCAATACTTTATTTGTAAGTACTTTTTGAACAAACTTTAACATTTAATCTTACTTCATTTATGTGAAGCTTACCAGTGTAAACTTAGTCAGCATTTGCATTTAAGTTGTTTCCTTTTATATATTTTTCCATATATTATTTTCAAAATTAGATCCAAGTTTTCTTAAAACTGGCTAAAACATCTATTCTGTTTTATTAAACATCTTCAGCATATAGTCAGATGTATAATTTTTTCTGTTCTCAATTTTTTATACTTTTTGGTCAACATTGTTATATAAATTGTATAAAGAGTTTGCACAATATTAATTATTTTATTTGTCTTTAAAGCCTGAAACTCAGAAGCAAAACGCCATAATAGAAAAAACAGCGAAGTTCATAGCAAGCCAGGGCACTCAGATGGAAATCCTCATCAAGGCGAAACAGGGTGACAATCCACAGTTCAAGTTCCTGAACAAAGAGTCTGAACTAAATCCATATTACAGCGCTCTCATCGCACTTGTAAAATCAGGAAAGTGGCCTGAGAAGAAAGTAGAAATTGTAGAAGGTAGGTTTATAAATATTAAGAACATTGGCAAGATTATGTAAATGTATTGAGAATTATGACATCATGATAACGAGGGGTAGGCATGCGGACGAATAAAATAAATAATAATAATAAATTATTATTTATTGTTTCAGAGAAACCACAAGAACCCGAGGAATATCTCCATCCTAGTTTGGCGCCGACTACTATTGAATCTGTAAGTATGCATGTATACAATGTTTAAACGCTGGAGAGTTACACCCTTATTCAATTCATTGATAAATTAAATAATAAGCATCAAAAAATATAAGTTGGTCTCTGGTATAGAATTTCTCGATTGCTGTGTGAAGTATGTTATAAGTTATAAATATTTATTTTTAGGTCATTCGCCAAAAGCATAATTTAATTAATTTTTCATTGCATAAAAGTTATTTTTAATGAGACTACTTTGAATAATGTCTGTTTCTATTAATACATACTATGTTTTGTTCAATATACATAATATGTAAATTGTGGTACGCAAGCTACATTTGGATCACTCCCAGATTCAAAGACTTATACTACAGTATTTATATCAATATGTTATGTGATTTAATTAATTATTGATTCATAGGCGTAAGGAGTTGTACTCCTTAATTAGTTTGAAATTTTAAACAGAAATCTTAAACCAAATTGTGATCTCAATAAGCAAATAATAAGTAAGAATAAGTATTACAAAATAAAATAAGAATAAAACAACAATTTGAACATACAAAATGTGCGTTTGAGGTCATTAGTATCAAATGGAAAATGTGCCTATGTCGTCACAAGTGTGTGCCAGGCGTTATAGGACCCCGGATTAGATTTCCGGGTCGGGCAATGTGTTCTTCGATTTTTCCATTATAAATTGTCAGAAATGCATATCTGCCTACTCCTTCAGGGATACAGGCGTGATTATGTATGTTATTATATGTATTCATATTAAAAATAGGTTATTGATGAGTTTGAACACTGATTCAAATACAAATCTACCAAGCAAAAACAGAAGAATGTTATAATGACTCGAGTTTAAATATGATGAGTCCATAAAGTTTATGACGCCAGTCGCGACGATTCATTGTTATGAATTTATTTACCCTTCCTTGAAATGAAACTTAATATAAAGTATTATTGACACAGTTTATAATTAATCTATGAAAATAAAAATATACCGACTTTTGTTATGTTAATCGTTTATTACTTTTATTTCAGCAATATTAATACTTTTACAATTGCGGTTGATAAAATATGGCACATAATTATGCGCAGGCACCGTCGATCCCGTCGATCCAGTACAAGCCGTCAGCGGACTGCGACTACACGCTGCTAGTGTGTCGCATGCGCGGCGCGGAGACGCACGGGGAGGGGACCGACGATGACGTCACGGGCACCACGCACGATGACGACACGCGCGTCCCCGGAGACGTGGCGCCCCCGGGAACTGAGCCGCTGCTGCCCAGGGCTGACATCTCGCGACCCCCTGTCATATACAATACTGGTGAGACACATACATGTACAAGGTGTAAACCAGAGGTTCCTAAACTATTTTGTTTCACAGGCACATTTCCAGACTCCATAAACAATAACACTGCTCGAGGGACCTCTAGATCGAAGAATTCAGTTATTCACTACAAAAATACATAGTACCCTTCCTATTTATAATATTATACCATACCATATGTTTATTTACACATACGCTTTTCATCTCTGCACCACTTCGACTGGTACAGAATGCGTCAGGCATTAAGTCCACCTTTAGATTTTGTATGTATAAAGTGTAAATAAATAAATACACCCAACAGTCACATACATACTTCTGACCCCACATTAAGATACGAGTCTTGTGTCGTGGGTATCAGAAACTACGAGAGACTTTTCAGTCTAACAAACACCCAGAACCGAAACAAATACTTGTGGGTCACACAAACATTTGTCACGGTGCGGGGATCGAAACCGCGGCCTCTCGTTTCGCAAGCTGGTGTCTAGTCAACTGCGCGACGGGGCTGTCAAAATGTTTAGAAATAGAGATTGACTTACTAAGTATCGTATTATCCAGCCGAGCGTACTGCCGAGCCGACGCCAGCGACGCACTACCAGCAGTACGCGGCGTACTACCACCAGTACCTGGCGCAGCAGCAGGCGCAGCAGCAGGCGCAGCAGCAGGCGCAGGCGGACGCGCAGTCACAGCTCAAGCACGCCGCCAAGAGGGAGCCGCCCGCCGCCACCAAGTCCACGGGACTCAGCCTCATGAAGAACTACAACACCGACTCGGAGAGCGACGCTTCTGCTGAAGGTACGCTATCTTGGAACTGAAAATAAAATATTTTTCACTATTTATGCACCTACCTTTTTATCTCTGCATCACCCAGAGGTAGTCAGAGAATGCCTTTGGCATTAAGTCCGCCTCTATAATTAATGTATGAAAAGTGTAAATAAATAAAAAATATAAGTCGTTTAATTTAAATACATACATACGCACTCACACTGTATTCATCAAAGGGTTAGTTAGTGGCGCATTCCTGCACCCACATTTTGCTAATTATTTTTACTGCCCGCGTAGGGGGCGAGACTATTGCCGTTTTTTGGGCAAAATTCCAAACTATGTGTACTACTAAGAATTTTCTAATGGAAAAATCCAGTAACTGCCTGATTCGAAATTGAAACTTGGAACCTCTAGATCACACGACGCATACTTGTGCCGGCCCGTGAGGCAGTCAGCCAGTAGATTAAATTAACTTCGACTTAGACTACATCGGAGTCTTTGCTGCATCTTGACCCATATAATCTTGAAGTCACGAGGTTCGGGCCTACACATCATAGCCGCATCACATCATGGGAGTGCGGGCATGAGCCCTGTACCCCCGAAGCGGTAGGCGGGAGCGCATCTCTGGACCCACGTTTCGCTAGTTGTATTTTAAGTCGTCCGTAATAAGAGGACGAGCCTATTGATGTTTTTCGGATACACAACCAAACACGGTGCTGTTACTGAAAATTTCCTAATAAAGAAAACTCAATAGCAGTTTTCCCACCCGTGAATTGAACCCCTCGAGGTCTTACGGCACATGCTTGCGCCGGGAGACCAAGAGGTATTTATCTCAGTTATGAGAAGAACAAAATGTAGTATATTTTTTCTACTCACAGAATATGAAGACGAGTCTTCATCGGATGGTAAAGACAGCACTCCCATAGCAACGCCGCCAGAGGACGTTCAAGTAGTGATCGACAAGATGGCGGCGTACGTGGCGCGAAATGGCGACGAATTCGCAGACATCGTGCGCGCGAAGAACGACCCAAGGTTCACGTTTCTGGAGCCTGAAAACATATATTATCCATATTACAAAAGGCTGATGCAGCAAAAACGAGGCATCAATGTCAATGGAAAAGAGTCGAGGAAACGGAAATCTTCTGGTGAGTTTTGCATAAAAAACTATATGATATGAGTTTTAATGTTTTACAAGTTACAGTCAATAATATTTCTTACACATACACATACATACATTAAAAGAATTATTATATCGAACTAAACACTTAAGAAAAATTCTTACAGACTGTTTTAACTATGGATTGCATTGGTTATTAATGCTTTATACTACTTTAATAAACTTGTTTTGTTTGTCTTGCAGCACCAGTATCATTCTCAATAAAGAAACAGAAAGAACCAGACCCGGTGCTGCCTAAACCAGCTCTCCCATACGAGTCTAGTTCCGATGAGGACCCAGAAAAGCAAGGCGAGAACCAAACCGAGAAAGAAACGGCAAAAGCAGAAGAGGTTAAAGAAGAACCTAAAGTTGTTCAACAACCACCGCAACAATACTACCCACATAACTACATACCACCAGTAGTAGTTTACAAAATGGAAGGGCAACTCACCCACGATCTTCCCACGATAAGAACCTTAGAACCAATGGTTCCAAAGATTCTCCCAGTTGTAGAAGCCAAGCCACCACCAAAACCCGAACCCACGCCTCCCCCAGTAATAGTTCCAGTAGAAAAGCCTATTGAAATTGTGAAAGAGAAAACTCCAGTCCGTGATGAAAAAAAACTGGAGAAGGTAAAAGAAAAAAAGAAAGAACAAAGTCCATCACACAGAAGAGAAAGAAGGAGACGTGAACGAAAGAAAGATTATAGAAGTAAATCGCGAGAGAGAAGAGCAGAAAGAAGTCCCGACAGAGAGTACAAAAGAAGAGAATATGACAGAGAAAGGAAGAGAAAGAAACATGTTAAAGAAGAAATCATTACTGTTAATGAAATTATTTCTCTGGAAGATAATTCCGATGATTTGATCGATTTGACTGGGGATCAGTCGGATTCTAGAGGTGAGTTTCTATTATGTGTACTTACTTAACAGTTATTTATCCTCAACTTCGTATTGTAAGAAACAATCTTCCGGCTAACAAAGCCACTTCATGATCTCTCCCTAATCGGCACAAAATAAATTGTTCCAATTGCGTATTTTTGCTATGTCATTACCGTTTGGACGTCTTCTGTGCTTTCCGTCTTACTGTAATGATGGTATTTAGTTGGTTGAAATGATTAGATCGAGTGATAAAAGTTATTTTGTTATTTTTCATTAACATTTTGCAACGCCTGAAAAAAGAAAAACAAAAAGGTAAATGGGTGATGTTAAAAGATGTCGAAAGTAGTCAGGTTTTTGTACCTTGGTCAGTTAAGTTTTTTCGAAAATTATAACACATTATTTAAAATGAAAACAAAAATTACAAAATACAAAGAATAAGCGTTGACACCTGTAAGACTATTCTGTGTCGCAAACATCAAGCGCCTATCACTATAACAAATAAATAAATGGTCAGAAATAAAAAAAGGTTAGGTAAAAATGTTAGGTTTTTTTTCTCTTGTCAGTTGTGACAAGGGGGTGTTAGAATCCCATCACGGTATCCCCTGCCTGTCGTAGAAGCCGACTCAATGGGGCCTTTGGGGTCGCTGGGCACGCTTCCTCACTGCGCGAATCAAGCTAGTGGGAGTGCAACTGCGCCGCCTTCAACTCTGGGATGGCTAAAACAATTCGTTTCGGAGGCGCACCGGGCGTTAATGGTGGGCATTTCTCGCCCGAAGATGGGCACTTCTCGCCTGAAGATGGGCACCGAGGGGCTTTTTTTGTTAGGGACCCAGCTCGGCATTTACATCTGCGCGGACGTGACGTCGCCGCGCGCCGGGCTGGAAGGCCGTTGACTCTGACATATACTACCCGCCCCCCTCGTGGCTGGCGGTACGTATCACATGGATTTCACAGCTTTTTACGGTAGAAGAACTGAGTTGCGAGACTTTTACAAGTTTTGTTTTATGGAATAAATAAATATCGTATAAACTTTAAAGGTATCATTGCATAGTTATTTAAGTGGACTTACCCTTATGTATTGCAGGGGAGTGCGACACGGTGGTGGAGCGAGTGAAGCAGCAGGAGCGCCGGCGCCGCGCCGCCGAGTTCCTCAAGAAGGTGGGCGTGGACCCCGCCGCCGCAGCACTGCCCGCCACCTCGCTCGCCAGCGCGATGGTACCGAACTACTACTGGTTTTTTTTTTAAACACCAGTGATAAAGCCAATACAGTAACAATCTTACACTAAAGTACTTGACAAGGTGCAATAGACACAAATATAACACACATAGTTCTTTCACACTAAGCTACGAGTCTTTTCGGTCTTACAAACACCCAATCCCGAAACAAATATTGTGGATCACACAAACACACGTTTCACAAGCTGGTTTTTAGCCAACTGCGCCCCGGACGCTGCCGAAATTGTAGTTCATAATATAATTAAAACTATCAAAACAAGCACATAGAAATACCTACATACATAATTTAGTAAATTGTTAGTAAAGTATCTTGAGATTTGAAAGATTACTTACTTGCACTTTAATGAAGTGTGAACAAATATTAATAAATGTATAGTTATGGCGAACTGCGAGTCTTCAGCTGGTCGACAGTTCACCCACTGCTATATACGATTTCCTCTTAATTGTTCAAATGTGACCATGTAGAGATAACCTACTTGTTACAGATTAAAATTATTTTACAGGTCGATAATTTGGAATCGAGAAAGAAGAAGCAAGAAGAGGAAGAAGAAAAGCGACGCCGAAGAGAGAAAAGACGGCATCGAGATAGACGAGGTGTTTTATATATACTTATTAAATCCATGACATAACATACGCTCGTATACATTCTACTAGTACAGACTCTAGGATGTAATTTCAATTATTTACTTCCTGTATTATGCAATCAAATCTAAAGTCTATACGTTTCATTTTACAGATTATGACAACGAATCTGAAAGGTCAAATCGAAAAAGCAAAAGGAGAAAGTACAGGTAAAGTGTTAAACTATTGCGCTTCAGAGTTATTTTGAGGAATTTTATTGCTTACGAATTCGCGATTGTGTTGCCGAAGGAGTATGCTCACGTATAGTTCTACACCTAGGTTGTGACGACTCTCGTTTTGTGCCCCTTGAAATATAAGGTGAGCCGATTACCGATATTCGAGCTCATTTCCAAAAACCGTGCTACTGAATTTTCTGCAAAAGAAAAACCCCATTAACACTGCTATACTCAAGAACCTAAGACATCCATACGCCATACACTTAGCATTTTAAAATCCCAGCTGTCTTCGAGAATTTACCCTGTGTAGAATCGAAACAGGGCTAGGATTAATCCAATTTGACGCGGGTGAAATTGCGGGGCACAACTAGTGTATCAATGGCGCAATATAAATGCCCCCTTTTTACTTGCATTTTCTCGAAAACGTGTCACCTTGTGGAATTAACCCTCAGCATTTTACTTACAGGTCATCAGATGACGATGAATCAGATTATGACGGGTGAGTGGAATTAAAAAGTTTTATTAGGGCTAGGTATATGCAAAGATTAAACTTCCTAATATTTAAAGGTGAACTCTCCGATAGGTTAAATTTTAATTAACCTTTAGTTGACGTAAATTAATAGCAAATTTTACAAAAAGATGGATTTCTTTCTCTGTAATCATTTCAAAACACAATATAACTTACTGCATTTCCAGTTCCAGAAGAAGAAAGCGGAAGAAGGAAAAGAAGCACAACTCAAAAACCAAAAAGAAGAGGAGGAAGGAGAATGATGTGGAAGATGAAGGAATCACGCTCCCACCAAACATCGACTTGACCAACACCCTCAAGGAACTAAGGTCATCTTCACCAACAAAAGAACTCATGATGCAAAACATGGAGCAGGCTTTCAGGCCAGAGTCTACTGATGATGAAGAACAGGCACCAAGAGAAAGACAAAAGAAGCCGAAGAAGGGAGAAAGAGAATACAGCGAAGGAGAATGGTCTAGTGACAGTGAAGGTGATTCCAAGTCTTCCAGCAAGAATTACTAGCATTTATCCTTAGGCAGATGATGTCATCTGTTACCGTTGTTAGTAGAATTACGTCTTAGAATAATTATTCCAGGTGTATACAATGTACAAAAGATATTGAATGAGAAAATAAATTACTTTATTGTATAATGTGTATTAGAATTTAAGAGTTTATCTCATAGATTACTTAAATATTAAATATATTATTGTTGTTTGAATTAAAAAGGGTGAACTTGTATCACTCCCGAAATCTTATGTAATACTGAGAATCATACATAAAATCATTTTTGGGAATAAATTTAAAATATTATTTCGTCCTAGAGTTACCACATGGTTTATTTTTATGTAAGTCACACGATCATTCACCATTAGGCCGGAATGGATGTCGATATCCCTTATCTAGCAGTATGTTGTACAAGGATTAATATAAAATGAAATCCAATCAATAAAAACAATAGATACATGCTACACAATTTGAAGTACACTATTGCTGGCTATTGAAGTTTAATATTAAAATATTTAGAAAATTAATATTGTTCAGTTTAAAGACAGTTATAGCAATTTCAAGAGTAATACATTATATCTATTATGGTTTATTCTATCTAAATATGAACATTACTCATGTTGTCAACTGTAGTGTTTTTGGGATATTTATAAATCTCAAATCTGCTGTGTTGTTCTCAGACTTGTTTAGTGTAGGTAAATATTTTTTATATATTAAGTATGTCAATGCTCAAGTTATATGACATTTATAATTCTAATCTATCCTGTAATATACTGAGAAACTATAAGAGAATATGTACAATAAGAATTTATCTATTTTCCACAAAACTTACTAAAAAAATGCTACTGATGATTACAAATACATATATTTGTAAAAATTGATATAGGTCCTTATTTTGAAGGAACCGTCTATAGTAAAAAAAAATTAGATCCCGTTAGTTGAAAAGATTGTTTTATTCTGGATTTGAATGCAATATAAAAAAAGGTTATCCAGATTTCATTAAATAAATGAATAAAAACAATAAAACACCTACTACATCTAAAAAGGTGTAATTAATCATTTTATTGCATGTTTTATATAAAAATATGTTTTGTTATTTGCCCTCTTAATAATACGCATAATGAATTAATTACAATAGTCTGAGTTTACATACATATTGTATACTAGCTTTTGCCCGCGACTGCGTTCGCGTAGACATCAGGGTTGGGTTCTGAAAGAAAATAAATAAGTCTAGTAGAAGGTGACTTGAAAGCATTTCCATCTCTGATCTCCTTTACCTATCTATTACATTACATAGGTAGAGTGCGTTTTCAACAAATGTGCCTTGGAAATTCGCATTACGAAGGCAATCGTCGACGACGTCTGCCCTCACGTGTCTGCGCGTGTTCGGGTCGCGCACTCAGCGATCAGCGACCTCTTGGCCGTGCACCTGGAAACGTCACTCACAGAACAACCTCTGCTAAAATAGGGCCTGTGGTAGAAACAAGAACTTGGGCCTTAGCTCAAGTGTATCTACTTTTTATACCAAATGCGATAAAAGTATTTATTTTGATATAAGGATTTTTTTACTACCAAATGTGCGTTAAAAATAAATTGTCAATTTTTATAGTATTTATGGTTCATTATTTTGGCGATAATGGCTTACACATAAAAGACAAATATATGCATATACACATTTCCATTATACATTCATCATCAGCCCATATACGTCCCACTGCTGAGCACGGGCCTCCTGAACATCTAAGAGGGTTTAGGCCTTAGTCCACCACGCTGGCCTAGTGCGGGTTAGCAGACTACACACCTAAGAAATTCTTAAGAATTTTTAGGTGTGCAGGTTTCCTCACGATCTTTTCCGTCACCGTTAAAGTAAGTGATAAAATCATTGTAAATACACACATAACTTGGAAAAGTTAGAGGTGTGTGCTTGGGGTTTGAACCCGCGACCGCCGAGATTCTCGACCGGGCGCCTAAACCTCGAGGCCTTCACATACATTATATATATACGTATAACTCCCAACGGTTTTTGAGGTGCACGCCAGAATAGCTCGCAGATTGCAGATTTTTTTCCTACCTACTTGACACTTATCGTTATATTTTGGATAATTCATATAGTATCTTTATAATTTATAGTCTATGTGTTATTCTGATGTGTAAGCTATATTATTGTTAAGGTTTATTAAAATCCATTAAGTAATTTTTACGTCAAAGAGTAACAAACATACATCCATACATTCTTACAAACTTTTATAATATTAATGGGATCAAAAAAAGAAGGAATTTATATATATTTGCGCCCCCCGTAACAAAAAAAACGTGTATTCCTGAAAAACAAAAAGGCTATGACCACATGAATGTAAATAATTGTGAAAAAAAGTTAATCACTATACTTAAATAGCTTATTTGGGGTTATTAGTGTCACAGAACACATTAAAATGATAAATGACTTGAACAATTGTGGACTGATCACAAAAAGTATAACGACTTTAAAAAAATATGTTTTGTATAATCAGAGTTTCTTTTTATTTATCATGATAAATGTTTCTATAATAAATAATACTAATTGATATTGCTAGTTATTTTTGTTCTATAAAAATAATGTTTTTTAACCAACAAACTTAAAACAAAATTATTTTATTACTGATTTAAAAATTAAATTTATCAAAAACACAGCTGATATGTAGAAAAACTACCTGGCGAAGAGACGAAAAACATGATTTTCAATTAATGGTCTCAGAGATGATGACATTACTTATAAACGTAATTTAATGTAACTTGGTACTAATTAAATATCAGTTTTCTCATTTTCTCTAACATCATATGTTAATCAATTGAGCAGGCCAAGAGCCTTAAGTAGAAGTTAAATTAACTAGCGTTTAAAAGTAAAGTTCTTTACTACTGTAACGATTACAAAAATAGGTTTTCAAAAGTTTGTTTGCATCTTAATTCAAATTACAAACCATTTAAAATTGCATTTAAAAGTTTTATTTGTATTAATGTTTTTACTCGAAATTTATCTTGTCTAGGCTATAGAGGCCTTTATTCGTTAGACCTATGGAATATTCTAGAATTGAATGTTAAGTACACATTCAATTGGTGTCGACTTGAAGATAACCTTAGGTATTGTAAATCGACAGTGATATTGTGTACGCGCCTTACGTAGTCGTAATATAGCGTATAAATTATATATACTATTATGTAATATAGTTTTATAAAGTTTGTTTTATTTAAAATAAAATAATATACTCAAAAATTTCATGACAATTTCTTAGGAGCTATGAAAAAAGATTCACTGAACATGCTGGCAATTAATGAAACTTGGTTGAGAGTAGGTAAAGAGATCGACCCCCTGTTGCCTAATTATTGTCTAAGACACGTTCCACGGCCAACTACTGTTCGTGCTGACCGGGGTAGAGGTTTTGGTTTCTACATTAGACGAGGTGTTAATGTTCGTTTGTGCTCTCACCTTACGCTGCCTCAGAGCCTAGATACTATTACAGCCAGAACACAATACTAAAAGTACCGAAACCACTTAACATCAAAGATCTTAGGCGTATTAATCTGTTCATGTTGCCCTGTCTCTAAAGTATTAGACAAAGCTGTGTCGTGTCAAATAACTGAGTACCTTGATAAAGCTGGGATACTTTTTTAAGCAATCGGGATTTTTTAAAAATCGAGACACTAACACACTCTTAGATGTCACCGATAATTTTCTTGCATCTCGAGAACTGAGAATGGGCAACATCTTAGTTTTGTTAGATTATTCTCGTGCTTTCGACTCAATCACCATTCATTCGATTGCCGGTTTAGAGGCCGTATATTATGTTATGTACCCGTTGAAAATCGATATATGATAAAACAGTTGATTAGGATATCGGGGACAATAGTATATTTTCACAGAAAATTCATAGACATTCTTACAAAAATCCTAAATAATATGTCAGAATCTACTACATCAATCAAGTTCTATTTTTATACAGTCCCATTCATTTCAATTGCTACTCTCCTCATTCTGCCGTTTAAGAACCCACACACCGGAGGGTTCACGTGACCTTACTATGCAGAAAGCACGTGTTCGGCCTTGCCCGTCACAATTTACCAATTTGTTACTAGAGACGTAAGTATCTAAACTATTACTTTTTATCACATTAAATTTAACACGCAATAAAAATCTCATACCAAAAACAGAACACATAGAAGGCTTTTTTAAACAATGTACCTAATGGTATTTATTACATAAAAAATAACAACTTAGGAGTCTACGATGCTAATATTAAAAAAATATAAAAATAAAACAAGACTCTAAAAAGTACTAAGCAAGTGTTGACACACGGTAGTCTATAGTCTCTTATAGGAAATAAGGAATTCGCTTAACATGGACTAAAGTAGGATATTAAGATTAACTATTATTTACCAATTCATTCATAACTACGTAACAAAATACTAGGTAAACTCTATAGTTTGTGTGATTATACCTACTTATAACTAAAACGCGATTGCTTAATAGTTGACCACACATGTCAACTGTTGCACCGACAGATTTAGCCCCTTGTATGGATTAAAAAAGATAATTTGTATTCTACAAATACGATACGAAATATAGCAGCAGGGCACAGGAGGGACTTCGAGCACAGCAAAACAAAACATTAAATAACTACACTAGAATGTATGTTAATCTTATTTATTTTATATCCATGACAATTGGATTTCGATTATGATGTAGGTATCTATCGGGTTGACTAACAAACAAAGACAAGCCGGCAAAGAAAGATGCATCACTTTTTTACATTCATGACATTTTAAAAGATATTTTAGCGATATATTGTTACGTAATAACTCGGTCTTTTTCCGCCTAGATCACTGTCTCAACAGTAATCATTGGCGCAAGTTAGATATTGCTAATTCTTGTCACACTGGTAATCCCATCACCTTCGCAAACAAGATATATTTTATCTGGTTTATTTATCGTTGAAAATGTTTAGTTTGTTTTCTAGATAAATACAGTCACATAATACTAGATACTAACTCGACACAAAATACTAGAAACCTGTCGTTGATAATCTATTTTCAAGCAACTTCAATGTTTTAAAAAAGTAATAGAACAGCTCCGTGGCGCAGTTGGCTATCCACAAATGAAAACCGTTTGTGAGACCGAAAAGAAGAAGAAGAAGACCGAAAGACCGTCTCTTGTAGTTTCTGATACCCACGACACAGGACTTGTATCCTAGAGTGCGGTCAGAACTATATATATGTGACTGTTGAGTGTAAAAATATAAATTCTAGAGAATCTTCTGTGACGTGACACATCAACACAAAAGCCGGCAATCTTTTTAAGAAGTGTCCCTTATTAGGGATATTGATTGATTATATTAAAGCAATAAAAAAATAATAAAAAACCCGACTGCGGTGTAAAAAATACCAAGCTCAAATTATTTTAATCATTACATTATAGGTACAACTATTTATAAAACACAAGCAAATAACAATAAGACTAAGAGAGTTCATCATATTTCCTAACGTTGGGTGTGCTGTTAATGTTGACTGTTTACTAAAGAAGGTACTGTTTTACTAAAGAAGGTACTTACATATAAAGTAATTGTACCGTGTACGTTACATTTAAAAGAGCAGTTAGCTAGTGCACCGAACACCATTATTGCCAGTAAAAAGCAACGAAATAGTCTGTTGATTTAACTATTTGTTAGTAAACAGATCGATTTTACGAATAAAAAAAATAGTTAGAAAAACATTTTTAACAACTTCACTGTCCCATGAGTCACATATGACTCATGATGAACTTTAGAAATAAGTTCATGAGTCGCATGTGACTCATTTGTCAATGCAATTTGGGGATACATTTTTGTTATGAACGTGGCATAATGTACTTATATAAATTACGTGAACTTGTAGCAAAAAACCTGAACTTTAAGGAAATTAAATAAAATTTCGCAATATTTTTTTTATATACTAAAGATAAATAATAATCATGAGTAGTCCAATAAGCATCGGGTTTTGTATTTGTATGAAATAAAATAAAAATAAAAGACAAAGAAAATGCTTTATTAGAGAAAATATTACAAAAACTGACTAATCAAACATGTTTTTCGTTATAGCAATCCAAACAAAACACTTTTTTACATGCTCCGTGAAATTTCACCATGGACTCATCAACTACTATAATGCCATCAGGGACATAGAGGCTACGAAAATTATCCACAACTTTTTTTATTAGTGGATCTATTTTATGCGTTCTTTGTCCTCCAATTACACCTATCTGAACTTCAGTGAAGTGCCAGCATCTAAGCAATGTTGTAAATCTGTTATAAGACATATTTATTCTATGCATGAGCGGATTATAATAAAGCACATCAAATTTCCAATAATGTTCTATAGAGGGCTTGGGATTGAGACCCATGTACATTATAACACCAAAAAAAGTTTTCAATTCCTCTCTGTTTACGTCTTTCCATCTAGATATTCTGCTGAATTGCGTATTGCGAACTTGTTTCAATAAATGAGCATAATTATTAGTGTGAATCACCATTTCGTCAATCAAGTCATCGGGTACAAAATATTCATAGATTTTACGCAATGAAACTCGACCATCGTCAATAATAGCGTCCATATTTTGTACTCCATAATTTTCTGTAAATGTTTCCCTACCTATCGGCAAAATATCAGTTTTCCATTCTGAAATAGGGACTCCAGGTGAAGAGGAAGTTCCTGGAGTCGGCGATTGTGGTGGTACTGCACTTGGACTACTTGTTATAAAGTTCTCAATTACCTCAGTATCCTCGCTATCATTATCCTCGGGCTGATATTCATCATCACTACCATCGCTGAATGGTTCTTCATCGGAATCAGAAATTTCTAAAAAATGCACTAATTCTTCCGTGGTGACAATTCTTCTAGCCATTTTAGACAATATCAAATGAAATTACAACCTCAAATAGTAATGCAAATATTGCGCGGGTAGGTATGTCAAATATCTAATTGCGGTAATAGATAATATAATACTATTGGCTTTCTGTCATCCAATTTATTGTAATATAGTCGGTATGTGCACATGTGACTCATTGAACTTGGGAAAGATTTTTTTTTATTCTACGCCCATGAGTCATATATGAGTCACAAAATTAAATATATAAAACACATTAAAAACAATATTTATTTTAATGAAATATTATTTTTTTAGACAACGTGAATGTTATTTAATCTAAAATATTAGAAAATATGATGGACGTGGGGTAGTCGAAAATTTTATTGTATGGGGACAGTTAAGTTGTTAATATGTAGTGGAATTTTCGGAACTACAAATAAGCTTTCACGATTGATTAACGACGTTTGATAAAAATAATATATATCATTCAAATTTCACAGATGGCTTATGTTATCGGTCAAATGTTTATAATACTAAGGTTAAGGACAACTTGAAAAGTTAAAAAAAAAATGACAAAATAAAAAATATGCCAATGTACCCAATTTATGCAGCAATGATTTTAGCCGTTTATGTTTAATGGGTACACCAACACAAAATTATGATCTCTTACCTACAAGATAGTCTGATAATCACGTATTTTGAAAGAAATAGGTAGGTATGTATAGGTAAGGCCAGTCAGCCTCAGCTAAGTATTTACATAAAAGCATTTATTTAAAATAATTTAAATGCAAAAACTATAATTCATATTGTATGTTTCTAGACACAAATACTTAAGTACCTGTACATTGACGTGAGTGAAATTGTTCATACAATTAATTCATAAATAAATACACCCAACAGTCACATATGTACATAGTTTTGACTCCACAATAAGATTCGTGTTCTCCACAATCTTGTGTCGTGGGTATCAGAAACTACGAGAGACTTTACGGTCTCACATACACCCAGACCAGAAACAAATATTTGTGGATCACACAAACATTTGTCTCGGTGCGGGGATCAAACCCTTCAAAATTATTATGTAAATTCCCAAGTTAATGCCGCTCGGTAAAATTAAAAACTACATAGTTTCATAATATACCTTAGATGAAAAAACGCGTTGTTGTGTAGGGTAGATTCACTTTTTATTAAAACTCTACGTTACCTTAATTCTAGAACATCAGGTTGATAAGAAATTCATAACCTTGCATAGAAAATAATACGATAAAAAATATTACGCTTAATAAGTAAGATCGTTTTTTTACCACGCCCATTCGATTTTATTTCCACGTCCGAAAAAATCGATCTAGTTATTGATATACTGGGTGTGAGTTTTCTATTTTATTTCTCATAAGGGGTAGTTGGAAGTTAAATTCTTATTGCGTAGAAATGAAAAAAATGGTTCGAGAATTATAATAAGGGAATGTGTTACGAATACCAGTGGTAGCTTTCGTAATTTAGTCCACCAATCCGCACTAGCGGTGCATGAGAGACCAGTGTTCAAAAGGCAAGGCTGTACAAGTAACAAACCATAAGGGCGTTAGCCCATATAGCACATAATATTACTTAGAGTCCCAAGACGCCATGTCTTCATACACATTACACAATGTAAGACAGTCTGAGGATTGTAATAAAAAAATTAATAACTTACTTGTTTTGTAAAGGCTTTGCGTTGTGTTCCAGAACGTTATTGCTTCGCTTTTTTGTAGCTTTCTTTTGCTTGCCAAGTTTATCAGCCCATCGATATCCATAGCTGTTTCACCCAAGGAACTTGCCAATTCAAGCTTGAGAATTTGAGAAGTAGAAGTGATACTAATTCAATTGAGAATTAGTATCACTTCGATATAAATACTGAACCATACAGCATTATTTTTTTTATATGCGAACAGTCTCAAAAACAAAACACTAATGAGGGATAAATCGTTCCCATGCAACCTCGTGAATACTTGCGGAAATCTGTCATGGTGGTCAAAATGGGGTAGCCGGATGTCCCCTTCTTTAGAAACGGAAGATGCTAGACTTGAATTACATATTTTATATTTTCCATTTGCCAGTAAATACTTAATTGTTTGTTTAATGAAGGTTTTTCGAAGTTCGGTAATAACTCAAATAGCTACACAATAAAGAGTAGCGACCTAAGTCGTGTGTTTTTTGATCATACATATATTTGTATTGTTGACATTTATAATTTAAAATTCAAAATGATTTAAATGAAAAAAATGTACGTATGTTGACTGCCTCGTGGTCTCGCGGTACAAGTATGTGCCGTGCGATCTAGAGGTCCTGGGTTCGATTCCCGGGTCGGGCAAAGTGTTATTGGATTTTTCCATTAGGAAATTCTCAGTAACAGCACGGAGTCTGAAAATGTGCCCGAAAAACGGCAATAGGCTCGCCCCCTATTACGTGGGACTGATACATACCTGGCGAAATGTTTGTGCAGTAATGCACCTCTGCCTACGCCTTCGGGGAATACAGGCGTGAGTTTATGTATGTATGTATGAAAAAAAAGTAAATATTGCTTATTCATAAAGTAAAAACATGACATTTCGTGTTGCTGAGGAAGATTCTTGCCGTTTCTTCTCCACAGCGACAACACGTTCCGAAGTCGGAAGCGGCAATAGTTTAAAGTTGACGATTCAAAAGAGCTTGTAAAGGTCTATTTAAATTAAGAGCATTTTGACTTTGACTATGACTATATACGAGGGCAGTCCGATAAGTACTTAGCCTACAAAAGAAAAACGAAAATTTTGGAAAAGTGGCGATTTATTTCTCATCACAGTCTTCTTTCAACTCGATTCACTTGACCCAGCGATGCTCCAACTTCTTTAAGCTGTCTGAAAAGAACGTTTTCTGGAGGTCTACAAAGTAGGCCTCCGTGGCGGCGATAACCTCCTCATTCGACTCAAATTTCTGTCCGGCGACGGACTTTTTCAAGTTTGGAAACAAAAAGAAGTCACACGGGGCCTAATCTGGAGAATACGGTAGATGGAGCAGCTGTTCGTAGCCTAATGTGACCAATTTGGCCGTTGCGACGGCGGAGGTGTGAGCCGGTGCGTTGTCATGGTGGAAGAGCACTTTTTTCTTCGCCAAATGGAGCCGTTTTTTCTACAATTCAGCGTTGAATCGGCCCAATAGTTCGGCATAGTAGAGCCCTGTGACCGTTTTGCCCTTCTCCAGGTAGTCGATGTAAATCACACCTTGTGAAACCTAGAAAACGGTGGCCATCACCTTTTCGGCCGATGGGACAGTGTTCGCCTTCTTCGGAGCACATTCGCCGGGTAAAGTCCACTGTTTCGACTGTTTATTGGTCTCTGGTGTGTACCAGTGAATCCATGTTTCGTCGACGGTCACGAAACGACGCAGAAACCCCTTCGGATTGCACCTAAACAGTGTCAAACACTGCTCTGAAGTTGTGTCACTGATGCGCTTGTCGTCCGAAGTGAGCAAACGCGGCAGCCATCGAGCCGACAGCTTTCTCATGCCCAATATTTCATGCAGGATATGACCCACGCGGTCTTTTAAGATGCCTACTGTCTCAGCTATCTCGCGCACCTTCAATCGGCGGTCTGCCAATACAAGATCGGGACTTTTCTCACGTTATCCTCCGTGGTAGCCGTTTTTGGGGCACCTGGGCGTGGCTCATCAAAAACTGACGTGCGACCACGTTGAAACTCGTTAAACCAATTTTTGACGGTCGCCATTGAAGGAGAAGAGTCACCGTAAACAGCATCCAAGCGCTTTTTGATATCGCTGCGCGATTTCCCTTCCAAAAACAAGAATCAAATCACCGGCCGATATTGCTCTTTTTCCATTTTTCGAAAATCCGCGGACACGTCCGCTTACACACGCGGTCAAAACAAAACTACAAATCCAATTCGGCTGAAATTTTGACAATAGCCGTCTACGAAGATGTGCTACATGATGGTAAATTTATCTTACGATAGTGGTGCCATCGGGCGGTGAGGCTAAGTACTTATCGGACTGCCCTCGTAGAATCTGATGTACTGGAGAAATCTGAGTATACAATCGTCGAACTGAAAACTGAACAGATTTCTACGTTGTCCATTTACAACCACTTCGTAATCACAACCTATCTTTGTCAAATAACTTTACTTCACAATTAAATTGTGAAATAGCTTCCCAGCTCACATATCCCCCATAGTCTTCCTATTTTTATGAGTCTTTTAAGCGTAAAGCAGCATCTCAACAAGTTAGCATGATTGTATCGAGTTAGAGAGATGTGTTGCTCGATTAGAGATTGATCAAGATCTTATACATATTTGTGACTCTATATATTATACTACATACTTACGTTAATTTTAGAAATTTAGACTAAGTATCTGCTGTAAGTCACAAGGCAAATCACAAGCATCGCCGGTGGCAAAATTATGTGGGATTATTATTTGCTTATTTTATCTTACTTAACTAAAGCCAGCATTATCTTAGATATCAAACTCTCGACATGTTCTAAACGTCCCTATATAACTGCTAGATAACAATCGTGAAGATGCTATTGAAATTAAAACACTAGGTGAGAAGACACTGTTCTGTGAACTCGAAATAAAAATTAAATATGGCTGCTAAAGTCGTAAGTAAATATTTCATTTCTTTACAATGTTATCTTAATGTAATAAAAATTCAGGTGTTTGAATATTAAAGAAGGATTAACAGTTCTGAACCAGAAGCCCTTAATATTGTTTTGTATTAAAATAAGATTTCTTATACAAAAGTTATTTTGTTGTTGTTGCTATTTCCGAAGTGGTAAATGCATTTATTTGGACACAGGTACAACATGCATTTATAAAGCAAAAAAAAAACTACGTGTCAATATTCAGTTTCTTCATGATAGCATACATACATACATAAACTCACGCCTGTATTCCCCGAAGAGGTAGGCAGAGGTGCATTTCTGCACCCACATTTCGCCAAGTATGTATCAGTCCCACGTAATAGGGGGCGAGCCTATTGCCGTTTTTCGGGCACATTTCCAGACTCCGTGCTGTTACCGAGAATTTCCTAATGGAAAAACCCAATAACACTTTGCCCGCCCCGGGAATCGAACCCAGGACCTCTAGATCGCACGGCACATACTTGTACCGCGAGACCATCATCATCATCATGATAGTACTGTTGAAAAATGATATTTTACGTATACGTATTACGTACGCCAACCCGCACTGGGCCAGTGTGGTGGACTAAGGCCTTAACCTCGTTGTAGAGGAGGCCTGTGCCCAGCAATGGGACGTATATGGGCTGATGCTGATGATGATGATGCTACGCACACATATTATCATCATCAGTCCATATAAGTCCAACTGTTAGGCGACTTTTTACACATATTATATGCACTCTTAATAAAATAAATGATCATCTTATTTCATATAAGACTAACACCCAAATCATTTTTCCAATAATGTTGCAGAAGGCCCCTGTTTCGATGATCGACCCGTCGCAGCTGCTGCGTCCGGAGCCAACATTCAATGACAAACCCATTGATGCCTTCCGAGACTACAGCGTCGACGACAACGATCCCATCAAGGAGCGTGTGCGCAGGACTTACTACGAAATGCACACCAATGTCACCGTCGACTTTGTCAAACGTACGTTTTTAGTCAATTTATTGTGCTTTCAGTATGAATTGTTGGTCTCCTTACTAGGATAGACAATATTACCAAAAATAATGATCGATTGAATCTAATATTCGATTTTTTTTTATTTAGATTATTTATATTGAAATTAAATTTTTATTTATTTTATAAAACATTAATAAACATTTGTTCTTCTTTCACAGAGAAGCGTGAAAAGTGGCTGAAGTTCAACCATTTCAAGGCTACGATCAAAGAGGCTCTCATCAAGCTGAACGAGCTTGTTGATGAGTCGGACCCTGACACCGACTTGCCAAACATCGTGCACGCGTTCCAGACCGCCGAGAGGATCCGTCAAGACCATCCCGATGAGGACTGGTTCCAGCTGACTGGACTTATCCATGACTTAGGGAAGGTAATCTAGACCTTTAATATGTGAAAATATTTGCATGTCGAACATCATTGGAATATAGAAATATTACTTATATCACATATACAAATACCTACTATGTATAACTATTTTGATCCAGGAAATTCTAAATAAAGATCACACTGGCATTCTAATAAATAATAAGTACTCTACAAACCTTTGTGGCGTAAATAGTAATTATATCATTAAATGCAATGCAGTATATACGACTGAAGAATAGACCCTGAGTTTTAAAATAGAACTTTTTCGTAAATTGAAAAGAAGCCGCGCAGTACCTACTGTCTATGATTATTTCATTATCATGTCTATCATTATCATTATTATCAACTTTTAGGGTGCATCATTTACATTCTACATCTACGCAGTTGTTGACTCTCTCAGCGTATGATACATTATTTATGTCCTACTGTTTTTACCAAAAATACATTTACTCCATTAGTTATTATCACTAAGACTCGTGGAAAAAATTAAGCCCATGATAAAATTGAGACTGTTAGTTAAGTGTTTTAATAATACCAACTGATAATAACCTGTCTCAATACATAATTTTCCATCAAAACAATATACAACTATTCCGTAATTTTGTTTTTACATAATTGATAACCTAGACCTAGACGCATACATAAGTATGCGCTTTTCACTGATAAAAGATATAACTATTGCATTAATTAGGTATATACAATACATAAAGGTTTAGCGAAGCTACTCGTCAATCCAAAATATTATTACAAACGCAATCAAGAAAAAGAAATAGTTTATAAAAGTATAATTCGGCTGTAAAAATAAATAAGTGGGCGATAAGGTATGAAACAAAAAATATTAATAAATAAATTTAAAAGGTGCAGAAACAAAAATGAATAAGGTAAAGTCGTATCGAAAATGGATATATACCATATATACATAATTTGGACATCATATCTCAGAGCCCAAGCAACTCTATTGAAATAATTATAAATATAAAAAATACTCAAATGAGCATCTTTTGCACCCTTTTATTTGTTTAGAAATTTCTAAACAAATTGTACCATTCATATTAGGTAATGGCGTTTTACGATGAGCCGCAGTACTGTGTGGTTGGTGATACTTTCGCTGTGGGCTGCAAGTGGGCAGATTCCATTGTCTACGGACCAGAGAGCTTCAAGGACAACCCAGACACCTATAATCCTAAATACAAGTACGTTACTTCAATTTTTACATAAAAAGGACATTCAGAACAATTTTTAAACGATGGTAATGTAATTTTGGAACTTCTCCCGAGCAAAAACGCCAGAAAAAGTTTGTTGTATTATAAACATATTTTTCTATATCACACCGTTGATATGAACCGAGATAACATAATCCTTTACTTACCGCGGTGAGTTAAACGCGAAATATCGCGAAGCTCAGTGCAGATGACAGAAGACGCCGGGTGTGTCATTCTTATCACATCTCCTGTAATACTTGAATTCCACAAGAATTTTTTGATAGATTGACACCTCCTAATCCGGGCTTATTAAATATCAACCGTAAACGAATTGACACATAATATAAAATGAAGTAGCTCTCTGCTTCTTTGTTACTTCCCTGAATAATGGAAGAGATTTGATAAGGTTTTCGTCATCATTCAGCTTATTTATTTTAGAATTTGTGTAATTACTCACTTTAACGGCGAAGGAAAACATCGTGAGGAAACCTGCACACCTAAAAAATCTTAGGAATTTCTTAGGTGTGTAGTCCGCCAACCTAAACCCTCTCAGTTGTAGAGGAGGTCCGTGCCCAGCAATTGGACATATATGGGCTGACGATGATGATGATTTTAGAATTCAAATCAATGTATTTTTCAACCGGTTAAAACTAGCCCAGACTGTTGTCGTATTTTAATATACTAGAAATAGGGTTCACTATTTTAAAATAAAAGGTGAAATAACATTGGCAATACGGTTAGTTAAAGCAAGCACGAGTGGAGGAGACTGTTCTAATAGTTGAGTAAACTCTATCGTTATTACCTATTTAGAAAATATGAGAGTTTGAGGGAACAATTTTAATCAGTTTTTTTGTTGTAGCACAAAGTACGGAATGTACAAGCCTCACTGCGGATTGGATAACCTCCTCATTTCCTGGGGTCATGATGAGTATTTGTATCAATTCCTGCTACACAACAAGGCTAAAATCCCTGAAAAGGGTCTTTACATGATCAGGTAATCAAAATCTATCTTGTCTTAACTTATAGTAGAGGTTTTTTTCTCTCTTTTATATGTTTTCATTTTAATATTATTATTATTAATCTCACAAAAGACAAAATGTAAGTTAGATAAAGGTGGCTTGGTTTCCAACCTTAATTAAATGCAATTTCGTTTAAATTTCATTCAGGGTTAGTGGCTTGAGCCATATTGTATTGACCGACACTTGTGATAATAGGACAAGATTAAGGCCACTTTTGAGAGCATTGAATGACGCGGTGTCTAGTGAGGTGTGTCGATGATTAACTATATTTTTATATTAGATATCTAAATAATACATAGAGTCCAATAATTATTATTAAGAGTTTTTGATTCAATATGTGAAGTCTGCCAACAGCTTATTATTAATTAATCAATTACAGTACAGTATATAGATGGATGAAATGTCTGAAGAATTTTACCATCCTACGTAGGATGATGGAACAATTAGGCTATTGCCTAATAAAAAAAGATTTGAAGAAAAACTTATTTAATTTTAGGTACCATTCCTTCTACCCATGGCACGCGGGCGGCGACTACCGCCACCTTACCAACGAAAAGGACGAGGAAATCCTTAAATGGGTGCTCGAATTCAAGTAAGTAAATTTTATTTACGATATCAAATAATATTTGTTATTAATAATGCCATTATAGATTTCAAGAGTAGAATAGCTTAAGATGCCTCCGGACGCAGCAGCTGCGACGGGTCGATCATCGAAACAGGGGCCTTCTGCAACATTATTGGAAAAATGATTTGGGTGTTAGTCTTATATGAAATAAGATGATCATTTATTTTATTAAGAGTGCATATAATATGTGTAAAAAGTCGCCTAACAGTTGGACTTATATGGACTGATGATGATAATATGTGTGCGTAGCATCATCATCATCAGCATCAGCCCATATACGTCCCATTGCTGGGCACAGGCCTCCTCTACAACTGAGAGAGGTTAAGGCCTTAGTCCACCACACTGGCCCAGTGCGGGTTGGCGTACGTAATACGTATACGTAAAATATCATTTTTCAACAGTACTATCATGATGATGATGATGGTCGCGCGGTAAAAGTATGTGCCGTGCGATCTAGAGGTTCTGGGTTCGATTCCCGGGTCGGGCAAAGTGTTATTGGCTTTTTCCATTAGGAAATTCTCAGTAGCAGCACGGAGTCTGGAATTGTGCCTGAAAAACGGCAATAGGTTCGCCCCCTATTACGTGGGATTGATACATATCTGGCGAAATGTGGGTGCAGAAATGCACCTCTGCCTACCCCTTCTGGGAATACAGGCGTGAGGTTATGTATGTATGTATGTATGTAATAACTTAAGAACATGTTAATTATCTCTCTTAGCTGTAGAGATCCGTGTCATGCAGTAGGACGTATAATGTACTCGTATATGGGTTGATGATAATAACTTTATAAAGTGTAGCTAACGAAGTAAAAGTAACTTTTGTTTTTTTTTTACTCATTAGCAATAGAACTTCGACTTCAATATTATCTTTATTTCTATTTTTTCTCAATTCCAAAAAAACCTTTGGTAATATTTACTACATTTATTTAAGACGTGTAACGAAATACTGCAATTTCTATATTTTCCGTATGCTTGGGAAATGTTAAAGAGGGACAACAGTATTAAAATTTATATTTAGGTACGTGATTATGACGACAGCCCATATGGTCAATGGTGCAGTTGGCTACAGTCCCGGTTATAAATTGAGAAGTCAGTAGTTGCGAGACCAAAATGCCCGCCGTATTTTTGGTTACGACCCTTGGGTCGTACCGTCGTCGTCGACGTCTTTGGTCGTACTGGATCTTGATCCACTCAAGTTGATATAAGTATTCAGAACTGTTTTTTATATTCATTTATTTTTTCAGCAAATACGACCTGTACACAAAGAGTGAGAAGATGCCGAACATCGAAGAACTTTGGCCCTACTACGAAAAATTAATCGAGAAATACATTCCTGGCGTCTGCGAGTTTTAAGAGCATATTTTAATAATCATATCACAAGTTGTTTTTATTTATTTATTAGTGTTACTTATACAAAAAATAATAAGATGCAAAAGTGTATATATATTAAAACTTACCTAATCCTCATTTAAATGGAATCAGTATGCACCATAGCATATTATTTACGTACAACTCAATTGTATTATTTCATTAAAAAATATTATTTGTTTTTTAGTTAAATTATTATAAAACAATCTAGTTACCAAAGAATGTAGATGATTTATAGCAAACATTTTATAGAAGAAAAAAATGGGTATTTTTGTTAATATATTCGTAATACACTGTTAATAAATTATTATCAATAATGTGACCTTGTTTTATTACAATGAGAAGAAAGATAACTTGCAATATGTGTGAATGAGTTTCGTTTTTTCAATTATTCTTAACTAGATAATCTTCTTATTTCAAACACATACACACGTAAAGTACGCTATAAAGTCCAACATAGGAGATTTGTTTTAATCCATTCTAGTAGCAAACATCTTTTTACAAAAAAAATAATAATAATGAAAATATTTTTTAATTTTAATAATTATCCTCGAGGTTTAGGCACGCGGTCGAGAATCTACGGTCGCGAGTTCAAACTCCAGACTCGCTCTCGAATATAAATAATAATAAAAGAATTATCAAGTACTTTAACGGTGAAGGAAAACATCGTGATGAAACCTGCACAACTAAAAAGTTCTTAGGTATTTCTTAGGTGTGTAGTCTGCCGACCCGCACTAGGCCAGCGTGGTGGACTAAGGTCTAAACCCTTTCAGTTGTGGAGGAGGTCCGTGTCCAGCAGTAGGACGTATATGGGCTGATGATGATGATGTATTAAGAAAATGGGACTAGCAACATGTAGGTTGGAAATATGTATAGCCAAACTGAGACGAATTGTCTTTCTTCATGATTGTCTGACAGCTGTCGAAACGTGAGCAGAAGTGTATTTCTAAATGAAAATATACCTCTGCCCACCCCTTCAGGGACATAGGCGTTAGATTATATTACTTTTTATTTATAGCAGCTAAACTTCCTGATTAAGTCAGCGAGTCCTCAAACGTCACAATCTGCTCGCCTCTCGTGAGTTAAATCGTATACAAACGGTTTCTATATTTATCCGAAACATCCTGTAATCATATAGTATGGTTATATATATAGCTTGGTAATGGAAGCCAGGCATATGAAACGGTTTTTTTTTCTACGACATCTATTGATTTTTTTTTGTAATTAATTTAACTGTATTTGTAAAGTTTTAGCTGTGTTATTGTTTTTAAACTGATATTTTTTATGTGCGACCGAGAACCCCAATCAATGTTTATCATAATATTATATAACGCAACATAACATTAAAAATATTTTGCATGTTATTTACGTCATACAATAATCTAATTATGCGTCGACATAAATCATATTCTTTGCTGTTATCAGTTAAGGATATGTGTATGGATCAATTCGTACAGGAAAATAACGGTCTCGCGAAAGAAAACTGGTGCGATGGAAATTGTATCTGACCTTCTGTCTAGACTAGGGTTCCTCTAACTTTCGATTTCACGAACGCCTGTTATAGTTTCCAGGTGACAGCGAACCTTAACTAACTAATTAACCTCCCCCCTCCCCCGAAGAAATTAATAAAATTGTCTGTTGAAGAAGATAAGGTTATCATTTCAATAAAAGAGCACAAACAAAATGCCAAAAGAAATATATCTTTAATATTCATGTGATGTGTGTGTTTGTTTCTTGTCGCAAATACAGTCAATTTTAGGAAACAATTTGGACTAACCTGGTCGCGAACTCCTTGCCATCGAATGGCGAACGCCTAGGGGTTCGCGTAGCCCACTTTGAGAAACCCTGGTCTAGACTCTAGACCAAATATTATATTTTGATTACACGTTTTCCTCTTTCTACAATCCCTTTCCGAAGGCAAGTAAGTCCTTTAGTTCCTCAGATAAATATTTGGATAAAATTAAACTTACTAGCGTTAAACAAAAACTTGGAAAGTAGCGTCATAGAATATCAAAAATAATACCGCAAAGATTAATGACAGATTTCCGACTCTAAACGGCAGTTGTCGAAATCTCACAACGTACAAACTTGCAAGAAGTTAAATTAATTAATGAGTATACTGAATATGCATAACATTAATTATGACACTACATGCCATGTTATCAATTATGAGTATGAACTTATGAAGCACAATAAAAAAGACATTTGTCGCCCTTTAACCCGCGCAACAGATAATAAAATAACAATAAAATCAAACTATACTTATCACGCAAATTCATTTCAATAAGACGATTGAATAGACTAACGTATCTTCGCCAATGTTATCAATGAGAGACGATAACCTCTTGTATTGTATAGGCGTGCAATTATCCACCATTGCCTTTAAAGATGTTGAGCGTCATTCCGACAAGCAGTTCACGCTGAGACACTGCTCGTATTCCCGCCAAAAATGAAGATCAAACATGTGAGTGCTTTTTTTTGTTTTAGTGGTTTATTATTCAATAAATAAACTTTAAAAATAAATTCACAAATATTTTTTTCGTATTAATCGTGTAAATTTTTTTAATACAAGAACAAATATTACGAAATTAATTTGTAATACATTTTTCAAAGCATATATTATATGGAATGTTATTCTTTAGAGTGGTACCTTTTGAATATTTGACAATAATTTTTTTACTCTAATAATATTTTAAATATTGAAAAATAAAATAAATATGCCGAATTTATGCAAGGGAAATTAGCAATTTCATATAAAAGCATTTGTATAATCTAATCCAAACGACTCCGGAACCTTAGCCTACTTATTTTCACAGATTTAAAATAAATAATTAAAATTCCCAAGCCAAAGCTTTCTTATCGGATAGAAAAACAGTTTTATAGACTTTTTTAACAATTTATTTATTGAATTAAAAATAGAGAACTAAACCAGCATAGAAAGCTTATTAATTCTGTAATTGAATTGCCTATATTACTTATTAGCTACAAAAAATTTAAATAATATTTCATGTATACGAAAACTAACAAGAATTGCTCAGAAAATGACGTCGGTTTTATTTGCCTCAATTAAGTGTCACTTAATCTATCACTTGACTAATAACTTTCTTGACTGGACTGGACTGGCTTTGATGACTTTCTTGCGATTCCTTTACTTCCGTGTTGCTCTTTAATAGAAAGAAAAGCTTTAGAAAAGTTAGCAAAAAACGTGTTTATGTTTAATTACTCACTGGGGTGGAAGAAACCGTCTCTCTTTCGCATCCCAAAATACATTTCATTTGCTGCAGAAAGGCACTCTGAAAACTCCGGCTCGTACTTATAATATTTAATAACGTTATTATCAAAAGTAAAAAATCTGTTAGTTACCTAGGTCTTGTTCTAGAACTTTCATCACGCATTATCATTAAATATAAACAAACATATAAGATATATATATCATCAGCCCAAATACGTCCCACTGCTAGGCTCGGGCCTGCTGTACATAATATATTATAATATAAGTAAATGAATAAAATATACCTAAGTATGTATATCCTTTTTTGATGAACTTCGTTGCGGAATCTTGACAAATTAGGTTCCCTTAGATCCGCTGAGCTTCAGTGCTCGGCGTCAATACTGTGCGTGCCGCTGTTGATCCTGTAGCACAGGAGTTACAGTGGCGGGTGTGTGGTGGGATAGAGATTAGCAATGACCTGAAACATCTTACTTATTAGTCTTGTGATTATATTTTTTATTTAACCATTGACCGTGAAACTTCTGTACCTAATGTTGTTTGTTGTTTATTTATGTTACAATGCGACAAACTTCAAGGACATGAAACTGCAAACGGCTAATAACTTTTGTAATGTTAAATTGTATCACGTAATTGACGGCTTCAAGTGTTTTTTCTTACGCTGTTTCTGTAATTTTACACACTTTAAATGATTTTAGTCTAGTTGCATTTTTTTAATATAATAAGATAAATAAATGAATGGATTCAATAAGATCCAAAGTTATATTTATTTATGAATTACACAATAACATATTTCTGCTCATTTATGAAACGAACCTAAAAACTCATGTATCAACGACGGCTTCTAACTAACCACTTAGCCAATAATTTAATCGATGATTTAATTGGTGAATGCTAAAAAGAAATTGCAATATTTTTTTTAACTACGAATGACATAGCAGAGATGATCCGGATAGAATCTTTTTCTCAAATTGCACTAAAATTTAGCTCAGCATCTATATCCAACCAATTCACTGAAAACTGTGTCACTGCGAAAATTTATTTAAATTATAGCTCTTTTATCGCGTATTTCAAAACAGGGTTGATTTTAGCATATATTTTTAAATACAAAATTAATTGTTTCTACAGTTGTTGATAATGTGTTGGAAACGTAAAACCACGAACCACCTGATCCACTTTTCTAAAGACAAACATGTTTTTCATCAAATGAAATAAGACTTGCATATCAATTGCCACTTTAAATAAAATTTACGTGCGGCCTGCTGCTTCAGCCGTTTGTTCACACTACTCTTTTCTAACAGTCACGCTTGTATTCGCAATGGGGTAAGCAGAGGGGAAATTTTGTACTCACGTTTTGCCAGTTTTTAAACAAATTTCTAGACTATGTTTCCGAAGAACCCAATAACATAGCCCGATAGAGCACTTCAATCAGGAACTTCTTCATTACACGCCGAAGCTTATACCGCGCGACCAACAAGGAATGTTGGGTGTATTTTTATTTACTAATAACTATTCATTTCAAATTATTTTTTTCCTTTCTTGAACTGAATAGTATCAAGACTAAATTCTATATGCATTCATCCCGTCTATATTATTGTAGGGTGCCCATTTATCTGACACTACTTTCTTCGTGTAATTTGGGATTTTGATGAATTCCCGGCAAAAAAAAACAAATATACTTACACTTATGATTCGTGAATAAATTGATATAGATTTAAAAATAATCAGGGTGAACAATTCACACATATGTATACGTTGTTTATCACACTAAACTAGACTTGTGTCTTGGTTAACAAGTAGCGTACTACAAACTTTTTATTCTCTGGATACCTGAAACAAATATTTGTGGTTCAAAAGCTTTCTGATATGGCTCTTACAATAATTGATCGACAGCCCCGTGGCGCAGTTGGCTAGACACCAGCTTGCGAAACGAGAGGCCGCGGGTTCGATCCCCGCACCGAGACAAATGTTTGTGTGACCCACAAATATTTGTTTCGGGTCTGGGTGTATGTGAGACCGAAAAGTCTCTCGTAGTTTCTGATACCCACGACACAAGACTTGTATCTTAGTGTGGGATCAGAACTATGTATGTGACTGTTGGGTGTATTTATTTATTTATTTATTTCTATGTCCTATAAAAAGAGTACTGCAATACAACATAATTTTGATAAATAGGATTCACCGATATGTATGCTGGACCCATCGCTTCTGTTACGGCCAGAATCTATATATGAAGATAAGCCGTTGGAAGCGTTCCGGGACTACTCCATCGATGAAACTGACCCCATAAAGCAGCGAGTCAGGAAAACCTATTACGACATGCATTCTAACATGACCGTCGATTTTGTTAAAGGTACGTTCCAGGAAATTTGTTTATTAACCTGATAGATAGCAATATTGCACATAAACATGAACGCACTCAGGTTTTTGAAATTGTAACAGTGTTGAAATGAAGGACTAGGCAAAAGTAACTAACACGTAAAAAATATACCTGGTAGGTACCTGCTGATATTTGACAATCCGAGATTTACTCTATTTATTTACTGTACTATATTTAGATTTATAAAATATGGACAAGAATACCTGAATACTCGTAGCTTACGCAATGCTAGAATTATTTTCGATTTTATTTATTTGGATTACCGTATAAGTACCTACTTGGAATATCGAGTAAATTAATGAATATTGTTATCGTTTCATTCGTAGTAAATTCTACTATACTAAAACTAAAGAATAATATTAACTTAAATCTAAACAGGTAAGATGGACAAGTGGTTAAAATTCAACCACTTCAAAGCGACCGTGAAAGATGCATTGATCAAGTTGAACGATTTGGTGGACGAGTCGGATCCAGACATAGACCTGCCGAACATTGTGCACGCCTTCCAGACCGCGGAGAGGATCCGAGAAGATCACCCTGATGAGGACTGGTTCCATCTTATTGGACTCATCCATGATCTTGGGAAGGTAATTTTATTTTAAGTTAAAATAAAATTAAGTTAAAAATTTTAACAAGCAAATTATTCGTTTTGGTTCATTTAGCAACTTTATTATTTATTTTGCGGTTGATTTCTTCTAGTTCGCAATAATCTTAAGTAAGATTGCAATCTTTATTATTTGAATTTGAGGTACATAATTTAAACGCGACCTTCAATCATCTGTTTTGAAAAGGTAGAACAGTGTTACACTATTACTAGAGACTTGTTGCTTTACGAGCATAATGGCCTTTGGTGACTGATTCTGTACGGTGTTCGAAATTCGAAAGATAAAATATATTTAACTACCGCCATGTTTATTTTGTCGGATACCACTACCACATACAATTATTGTCAGGTGATGGCATTCTACGATGAGCCGCAGTGGTGTGTGGTGGGTGACACATTTCCGGTGGGCTGCAAATGGGGCAAGTCAATTGTCTATGGCGACGACAGCTTCAAAACCAACCCGGACACGTACAATCCCAAATATAAGTAAGTTTATAAAACGTTGTATTTAGGTACTGTAAGGATTCCTGAATTGAAGCCGAAGATTAATAATTAAGCCAATCCTAGATACTTCCAAAAGAAGTATAAATGGATAAGTCTGTGCCTGTCAATTTTTATTTCACGACTTAACTGCTGAACCAATTCTGATGAATTTTGGATGGGCAATGGGCATACTCATAGATTTTAGTTTTACTTTATTGAGTGTGTAACTTAAGAAGTCTGAATCTATAAAGTGTGATTCTATACTTCTATTTCAGCACTGAGAACGGAATGTATAAACAGAACTGCGGGCTAGAGAATCTTATGATGTCGTGGGGACATGATGAATACCTTTACAGAGTATTGGTTCACAACAAGGCCAGTTTACCACAGAAGGGCCTTTATATGATAAGGTGAGTGGTACTTTCATTAATTTTGGTTAAGTTTTTTGTTAAATCGGTTTAAAAACAAACAGGCACTGGGTAATGATAACAGTGCATGACAGTAGTTGATTCACAAAAATACTTTACCTAATCTGATTGTAATTAATCAAAGTTTTTTGATGTTCTGAAGAAATTTGTCAAATACATCTTAGTATTATTAATGGGTAAGATATATTTATTGAAGCATACTGCATAATATATGCTATAGTAAAAATTTACCAATTTAATTATCCAGGTACCATTCATTTTACCCGTGGCACGCAGGCGGCGACTACAAACACCTAATGGTGGAGAGTGATAAAGAGATCATGAAAAATGTCCTTGAATTTAAGTAAGTATTTATGAATAAAAATCTTCGTATGATTATTTCGAAAAAAAATCATAATAAACTCTTTAACATTTAATATTAAATTATTCTTTTTATTTTTCAGTAAATACGATCTGTACACAAAAAGCGCGGCAATCCCAGACATCGAGGCATTATGGCCCTACTATGAATCGCTCATAGACAAGTATATACCCGGAGTAATTGAATGGTAGGAGAAATTACTGCTGTTTAAAATTGGGGTATAGGATATTTTATTAATTCAATAAAATGATCAGACGATACATGAAAATAGAATGGTGGCAATTGAGATGAAAAAAATGTTACGTTATAATTTTCGAGTGCAATGATGTTTGTTGTAATAGTGTTGACATTGCAATCTTGTAATCTCAAATTTACAGGTATTTTATTTATTTATTTTATTTTATTACGGAAACAAACAATCACTCAAATATCTAGTTATTCTAATACATAAATTGCTTAAAAACTAATAATACGTTTCCGTATATAAATATTTATATATTATATTAGTTTAATTTTTATTTAATTCAAATGTACAATTTATTTAAGTAAAGTAATTAAAATATATTTTGACGATTTTCTTGTATTTTTACCTTTTCTTGTCCTTTTGAAGCTAAAAAATGTTAATGAATAAGTTTATACAAACAGTTTTAATTCTTCAAATAGTAAATGATTTGTATACTTCAATAATTTTTCCACTACTTAACACACACCACAACTTTTATTATTATCAATTTATTATATTTTATGTAGGTATACAAGTTTCTCTAAGTAGTGCCTACTAACGTCAATTATCGAGAATCTATTAAAATATTGTTTTTCATGGATCCCGACATTATGAAAATCAGTGAATAAATAAAAGATTTTAGTTATAATAAATCAGGAACTTTATTTAAGCTATATTTACAAAAATACAAACATCTCAAAATAGATAATAATAATTATAATTAAACTACAATACGATCAACAACCGAGTCAGCAAATTATAACACACAAAATTATATATACTATATATGTACACACAACATAAAAGTTATACAAACTACATTTCTGGATAACTGCCACAAAAAACTACAAAATACTCGACAGTCAAAAATCGATCGAAATAACCCTTCATTTTGGCTTGTCGCTTTAAGGAGGCATAGACAAAGTAAACTTAACTCGAGGATCAGGAAGGATTATAAAAATGCGTTATTATAGACAATACTTTTCATATTTTTAAAATTATTTTGTAGTTTCTAGTAGCCTGTTTAACAAGCAGTCTTCATTATCGGAAAAATGCACAACTTCAATTGGTAAATTGGTCAGTAAATTAATAAGATATAATAATTTATTATCCAACAGATTTTAATAGAGTATGTAGGACATGCTTCCATGCTAAAATATAAGGAAAGAATGGTTAAGAATAGTTTCCAAATTTTCATTGTTCATCATCCATTTAGGAACCAGTATTACCTATACATTATGTCGTTATCATTTTTGGTTTTTAACGGATAATTATGAAATTAATATTAAAATTTAATTTTATCAAATAATACATATTTCACAGCTAACATTCGTCGACAAAATACAAACCATATAAAATTAAAATAATTTTCACTCAATAAAAACAATTTCAAATACAGATAGAATAAAGATGCATTAAAAAACTTGAAAAGTAATACATTCAATATATGTATGTAGCGAAGTCGCTTTATCAGAAAAACAAAACAGCTAAAATACTAAATAGCCAAATAAACCTCTTCACAAATATTTTATTTCACCTGAATCCCATTTTATTGTTCATTTCTGTCATTATAATAGCAAAATCATAAAGTCAAAAACGTTTAAAATAAAGTTGAAAATCATTCATTCGTTCTTTAATCTTTTCATTCACCCGCTCATTATGCGAGACTTAATGCGTATATAGTATTTATATATGATTTAACAAAGCGAAATACATTTAACTATGTGAGTTCAATAAATTATTTTATTGTTCGATAGACATTTCAATATATTGTTTACATTAACAAAGAGTTTAATAGTCTGACATGACCTTAACATTTATAGATTTTTTGAGCAATTATTAATAAATAAGCTGAATTACATATTATAGTGCTTGAAGAAATCTTAGAATAAGCTATTCACGACGGTTTGACTATACTCAAAGTGGACAGTGGGGAATTCTTATCTTTAACCTTCATGCACCACTTTTATATGTATATAGGATATATTCGCATGGATTCTACTATCATATACTATATATCGTATAACATTTAATCACGAGCCGTTGACCAAATCCCAAGTAATCCCTTTATACAAAATTCATCACAAGCTATTCTATGTGTAGTTTTCTCTAAGACCAAAACGCTGTAGTCATGTCAGATAAAATTTACTAATTGTTTTATATATTATTATATTAGATTATTTGATTATAATTCCAAATACGCGTTTATATTAGTCTCAAAAAATATATAGCACTACGCAATCTACGACCTCATAACGTTTAATTTAGTGTATATAAGAGGCCAAAACACGATGTATATAGAAAGGCAGTCGATATTGTGATTGTTCGAAAAGTGAAATATTTTCATGGACAACCCTATTATATTGCTGTCAATGAATAAAATAGTTTTTGATATTCATTGCATAAATTGAATATCAGTAAATTAGTGATACAATAATCGACTCCAAAAAGCTTATAGATAATATTTTTCACTACAAGACACATGCAATATCAAGGCCGCCTCACAATTTTAAGGCATTTCAAATATTCCCACCCAAATGCTGTGGTTTGTCTTGAATAACAACAAAGATTTAAGTTTAGTTTAGACTATCGATATTTTTTGCTGACTTTTACTACTTTCTCTTTTTGTAGAAAGTTCGTAGGTGTCATAAATGACAAATCAAAAATTAGCAATATTTTATTTTTATTTTTTTAAGACTTAATTTTCATGATAAATTACTTTGCCTTTTATTCAAGACTACCAAAGCAAGATGTTAGCCCACCTACAAACCTATCAGTCTTTAAATTTGGAAAGACGGTCTCACTCAAGACGCACATTAAGGCCGACATAAGGCGATTGTAATATCGATAATCGCGACGAACGTTCCGATAATATCACACTAGTATACGTAAGAGCTACCTTTAGGAATGTAATCTTACAACCGTTGCGATTAAATACACTTTTGAAATTGAAATTAGTATTTGACGACTATTAATATAGCAAGTGACTTTACAATCACTTTAAAAGCTGCCAAATCACAAAACATTTTTAAAATCATTAAAAAATTATTGATTTCGGTTTCAATAGTGTTTATTTTAAACTGAAGTCTGTGAAATTTATATTTAGACAAAATTCTAAACCACTAATTATTTAGAATCATGTCAAAGAATTTAAAATTATTTTACAACATCTGGCTCATTTGATCATCGTCTAGCTTAACATGTATTAACCACTTTATTTTGGAGTATGGGAGTCGATGATAAAAAACGAAGAACCAGAAAGTAACTTTATTAATATTTTCAATGGAGGGAATCGCGAAGGAATGTGTTAAAAATAATTTTAAATTCTCAGACACATTTTAAATATGTTTTGAAGCTATTAAAGAATGAAGATAGTTGGCATATTTTTGTAGACGAAAAGTGTGTTTCTAGCGCATTTATACTAAAAGATTTTCACTGATACTCATTCAAAATAGCTCGAATAATATAAAAATAGGACGCTACTTCATTTATATCTTATAAGCGTTATTATTAAAAACACAACAACAATTCGATTATAATGTCAAAGTCTATCATTGCATTGTTATTAATATCCATAAAATTTACGCATATAAAAACTGGATTCTAATGTTTCTAAAGGACACTTTATCCGTAGTTTTAAATTACGTCACCGCTACAAACTGCACCTAATATTTAAATTTCATATTACGCACAAATGTCCATTCTCCATAAAGTACACTATCAATTCCTTAAACCGTAACAATCACTCCAATGTCAAGTTGATAAAAAGAAGCTACCTATAACAGAATTACTTAAGACTACTGGTGAGTAGACGTAACAGGTCGTGCGTGACATTTGTCGTCTTTTCTGTTTTGTTTATGACGTCAAAATCGCCATAATTTCTTATCGATATGGTATTGAATGAATGAAGTGTCGAAAAAAATATGAGCTTCATTCAGTATTGTTTTGTCAACGTCCAGATGCAGTGGTCTCAGTATGAAAGTCTAACACTTATATAACGAAGTATATAGTGCGCTTATTTTACGTTTCGAAGTGTTTGTATATGCTGGTGACGTAGGCCATCACTTGCTGCCAATCAGGCCGCTCTTGTTGGATCATGTCTTGAATGTTCTAAAAGTAATGACACCATATTACTTCACTTAGAATTGATATTATTTTATTATTATTACTTATTAGTATACAATATATAATTAAACAATATATTTTTTTAAATCTAAAAACACTCAGTGATATGTCATGATTTGAGTGTAACAATAACTTTACTTGTTACAAAAAAAATTGTGCGCAAGAAAAAAAAACGTTAGAATTGGCCAACATAAAAGAACATAAATGTTACAACCCAATGATAAATCACGTAAAGTGGACTCACCAGTGTTGTGGGTATGCCTACGGACTCGGCAGCAGCGAATGCTACGGAGAAGTTGGTCCTCTTGTCGTGTGGGGAGAGAGTGGCGTACGGTATCCGGCCCTCGCCCAGGTACGAGTGCAGCAGAGCGCATAGCGCCATGCCGTCGTTCCACGATGAACTGATCGTGAAAACAAATAGCTTAATATATAAAATTATATATCCTTACATATGATAAAAGTTAGTAAATTTAGGTCAAAATATTTTTAAGGTTTAATCTTTCTATAATAAATTATGAAACTAAACAAAGACAATACTGAAGAGAATATTTTTGTAGCATGTCAATTTCTTTGAATACTTCTACATGATAAAGTACACCTCGACTTTATTAACTAGGCGCGGTTTGCCAATAACCGTGATTACATATTATTACTTATATCTCTATTATTTCTAAAATGTTCATGCTTACATTACCATACAATTTTGCTATTTTTGTAATGGTATTAGAGCAGTAGAGGTACTTCCATAGAACACCTTACAATTTACGTGTTACGCTTTACACAATTGTAATGTCTTATTTATAATTGTGGCAGTTTATTCTCATTTATATGTCAAATTGCTTTTGCTAAATAAAGAAATAAAGCCTAAAGATAATTATTATTATGAATTTTGTAATGCAAGCTGAGCTTTTGGGCTTCTATGGAAGTACCGCCACTGTATTAGAGGTATCTCAAGGACTGTAATAATTTACCTGAAGTTGGTGATGTCAATATTGTTGTATCCCAATGTCTTCTGCTGACACCACTTGAGCAGAGCGTTGCGCTTCGACCCGCCGTTCTTCACTTGCAACGCGTTCAAAGGATCTTTCCTTTCACCTTTCATTGACATAAACAAAATACATTAATAAATATTCAAAGCTAAGCACTACTATAATAAGATATTTATTATATGTATTGACATAGAGTGCATAATGTTTTTGACAAGCGTCGTGAATATTTATAGATTATTTTATACAAAATACATGCGCACATATAGAAGCTAAGCTTTATAATGATTTTTCTGATTAACATTAATATAAAACGGGAAAACTTACTAAATATACTAAGAAGATCACTTCGCATTTTTCCGTACTATATTTATGTATAATATGTATTAAAAGTACGGTTTAATTCATTTTTATTCTCGAACTCTTTTTTTTTTTTACTATCAAGTTACCTACCTGTAATATTGATGTTTTTTTCATCAATTGCAACTAGCCGGACATGTCGTTGCTCAAATGGAATTCATTACCGGCAATGATATCTAGGGCACTGAAGCCGGACAACCGTAAAAAAGACAAGATACATATGAGCTGACGCGCCGTATATTCTTTTTGGTGAGTATGTTAAAGTTGAGTCAGTCGGTTGCTGACTAAGGTTAAAGGCGCACCCAGTAAATACTGGCGGTAAGTATCGACACATAGCGGAGTAAAAAGTGTTCCCGCAGTACAAAAAGCTTTTGCGTGTGACTCACAGATGTCGCCGTACGAGTTGCGTCGCACGAAGGACTCCATGGCCTTCTGTTGCAGCGAGGCGAGCGCGCGCTGCTCGTCGGGGATGTTGGCGCCGCCCGCCGCCGCCGCGTCTGCCCACCAACCACCGCACAATACGCACGTTACGCATGTTACGCAATACGCCTCGCCACCACACCACACCACACCACACCACACCACGCCACGCAACCCACAACGGTTTTGTACACAAGTTAAAGTTAAAGTCAAAATCACCTTTATTTAAATAGACTTTTACAAGTGCTTTTGAATCGCCACTATTAAGTTGTTTTTTTTAACTATTACCGCTTCGAAACGTGTCACAAATGGGTACTACCTATGTGTGTATTTTATTCGCAATAAGTTTTACAAGATAGTTAAGTTGGCAAATATAAAGTGTAAGTGTTGCCATGTAATTATTATTAGATTTTGTTATCATTTTTAAAATGTACTTCACAACAAACGTTGATCAAATAAAAATAATTTATCATTTTTTAGTTGATTATGTACAAAACCGTTCATAAATGAAACATGAAGTGAAATATTGATGAGAATAAATAAAATGTTGCCATCGTGTGACACCAGCGTTGCCAGACATTACACAAAAATTACTAACTTTTTAAATATTGCTGGGCCTTTTTCGTTACTGAGTTGAAATATCCCCTACAATAGCAATGTATCCCAGTTTCGCGAGATGTTTCTCTACTTAGTAAAAAAAATTCTTTGCACGTAATTATTAAACGATTGACAAATACATTCTAAACACATGGATAGATGAAACATCTAGCAAGTCTTAGAACTCACTCATACGTTGAAAATAATGAGGTGGATGACGGACAAATTTGTACATTACCTTTCTAGAAAGAGAACAATAGTCTGATATAAAACAACAAGAAGTGTGTGTTGTGAATTTCAAGGTTTGTAATACTGTACTATGAAAGTTCTTGTTCAATTTGAATTGACTTGACAGTAAAAATCCAATTGAAAGCATTGTTTCCTTGTACTGATATTTAAAAGGACTAAACATATTCTACATTGCCAAATATACAAGCTAATAATAATGTTTTTTGGTTGTATCGAGTCTTCAATGTTGAACCCAGTTTATTATTCCTCATATCGCACATACATCTACTCAATGTGATACATGCCGAGGACATTTTTTTTTTCCAAGAAACTAAATATTACTGCTGGCACGGTACCATAAAATGCATGCAGAATGGATGATAACATGCATGGTATAGTAAGAATTATCCTTGTGAAATATTTATGTTAGGTGGCTGGTATATATCCTTTATTTTCATATGAAACTTTTATAGTTATGTACAGTTTGTTATTAACAGATGAGGAATGCAAATTAATACTATTATTAGTAATTTTTTTCTTATAAAAGATACTGCATTTACACTAACATTATTTTAACCGCCTTTATCAAATGTAATTGCATAATTTTATCTTATCTATGTACGTAAAGGTCTCTATATCTACATTCGAGGGTTGAAATAAAAACAAAGTATTCCCCACACGTATGCGTGTAATAATGTTCCATACATGTCTGCGTAAATAGGACAGATAATAAATTAGTGACGGAGCACACAACACATAAGTTAGAACAAGGCAAGTGGTCGGCTCATGCGTCCGTCTCATGCCGCCATGCTGTAAGAGAAACAAGCAAACTTACATGCGATCAAACCGTGTGCATGTGGGAACGCGACCTACATACATTATACTCATCGTCATCACTATGATTTATTTTTTCTAATTTAAAAGTCACATCGGGTTAACGAAATCCAAAAAGGGGAGTTTATCGGTTAGGTTGCCTTGGTAAAAAAATAATAATAATGCTCAACCCATTTTTGCAGGGCCACTGTTTATACTTAGTGCTGTTAACTCACATAGCTGGTATTTTTTTCCCAAAATTTTAACGTTATTTTGAGAACAATGTTAACTTCATCTTAGTATACAAACATCGTTTATATTACAATCCATTATGTATTCCTTCTCTTTAGAAACAAATCTGCATTTGCTTTTATACTTCACTTTAATAAGCTTATTTATTAATTTATCATATTTTTATTTAAAAATACAAATATATAAAATTCTACAAATTGCAACACAAACGATGGTATTCCATACGTCATGCAGTGAGCTACAATATAGATGAGCAATATAAACGTGACTAACCGGCAGTGATGGGCGAGGCTCTGTTGGCGCGCGCGGGGGGCTTGGCGGCCATGTTGGTCATGTTGGTGATGTTGGACATGTTGTTGGCCAGTCCGTTGTGCGGCGACCCGCTGCTCTCCGACATGCCGTTCTTCAACGAGCTGCTTGTAGTGGACACGTTCACAGTCGTCTGCACCTGACCATATCACAAAAATGGTTTAAATTTTGCACTTAAAAACTGCAAGCTGATGTCCGCGAGTTTGTTTGGAATTTTGAATTAGGAAGGAGAAATTAAAGTGCGCGAACACAAACCAGTAAGGTCGTAGAACAAATTGATATACTAGAAGTGTTTATATGTATGTGTATATGTAAATATAGAGCGAACATACAAAATACAAATTTTTACAAACATAATATTTATATATTGAAATATTTATATATATTTGTGATATTGAAAAATAATGTATTAAATGATGTGCTATTATTATTTGCTATGAAATAGACACAATGTAAAATGAATTAAATATTTTTCTGTATTTTTCTCAGCATCATCATCATCAGCCCAAATACGTCCCACTGCTGGGCACGGGCCTCCTTTACAACTGAGAGGGTTTAGTCCACCACGCTGGCCTAGTGCGGGTTGGCGGACTACACACCTAAGAAATTCCTAAGAACTTTTTAGGTGTGCAGGTTTTATCACGATGTTTTCCTTCACCGTTAAAGCAAGTGATAATTCATTGTGAATACACACATAACTTCGAAAAGTCAGAGGTGTGTGCCTGGGGTTTGAACCTGCGACCGCCGAAATTCTCGACCGCGCGCCTAAACCTCGAGGCCATCACTTCTCAGCATCATAAAAAGATAAAATTTGCATTATTAGCAATAGCAAATGAGGCTGTGTAACGCAAATAAAAGATCAACTGACACTAACGGGGTCCACGACCCGCACGATACATTGACTAGTCACTAGTGTATAATGCGCTGTACATTCCGTTTTTATTTAAATATCTACTCAAAAAAACAAGTCGATGTCAATTGATGTTGAACTATTTAATTTTACAGGATATTTTTTTTAATTTTATTTGTATAAAGATCACAAATTTTGTTAAGATTGTGTGGGGTCCTAGAAAAAATACTCGACAAAATCTACCTATTTTAGTATCCTGAAAAATCTACATCCATTGTAATGGTAATTTTTAAGTCGAATTCTTGTTATTCTGGCGAGAACTATACTGCACGGTGTCTGATTAAGGGTTAAAACAATGCAAAAGCAACAGATATTACCGGCGGCCATTCATTGACCGGCGTGGTGGCAGGAGACTGCTGTTTAGCCGCTTTAGCTGCGTTTTCTATGCTTTCGATCAAACTCTTCACCGAAAGTCGTGAGTCTTGCCGACTTACACCTGCGAAAATGATGCACATCTTATTACAATTTGTGAGTAAGCATAAAAATAAACATAATACAAACTAACGCAATTGCAGGTATATATTTTATTTAATTATAAAATAAAAATGTCGAATAAAACACACTAAACGATTTTTAAGGCACAAAATTTGACAATATATCGACATTAATAAAAATAAGCTAGCCTTATAACGTTCTATAGTCACCTTTGTTCCGTCTATGTGACGCAGCCGTCGCCATGATGTCTTGTAGCGAGGCGCTCGTCAACAGCGGGGGCGGAGGGGGTGTTTCTTCAGATCGCGGCGGAATCGCTGAATACGATAAAATAATAATTAATTAGAAATTCTAGCTAACTGCCATATTGTTTATGTTAAATTTGATATATCGAAGTTTACTGTAAACACTCTGTACAAGTATTAGGTGCATCCAAGGTGGCCTCTAGCGCCTTGTTCGGTTTTCTTACAAGTTTTATAATTTCTTTTTTATTCCATAATGCAATTCCGACACCAAAATGCTGTAATAACTTTAAAGCCATGTTTATCAAGCGCCATATAATAGAATAGCATTCCTCCTAGTTTATTAATAAAAATGTACCTGCACCTAAATATAAATTACTTTTCAGTAACTATAATAATAGTAAATACTTACGATATAGGATGACTTTCATAAATAAATTGTAAATATGAACATTACTTTCAAATAAATGAATCACTTTGAAGTGAAAAATTTATTGGCAGTGTACAAAAATAAAAGCTTAAGAATTAATTACTCCTAAATAGACCACAAATATATCAACTAATTTTACGGCTCCTTTAAGTTGCAGGGATAAAACTAGCATATTACTAGTACGTAAAGGTATTTTAAGTAATACATCAGGGTATTTGATAAAGCCTCGAAAATAATATATAAATGATTTAAATGAGATCTAAACAAATATATATTATCCACAGTCTGAAATAAGCTGTACATTAACACAACGCCACCACCTCACACCGTCACCGTACAAACGACACACGACACCGCGCTGGGACATATACAGTTATTTACATTTACATTTTCACACTGGTACGTTTACTTCGATTCACAAAAGCCTTCCAACTTACGTAGAGGTCTCGAAGGTTGCTGATCGTTCAGAGACCTTATAGGGTGCGATAGGCGCTTATGCTCCAATGTCTTCCAATATGGTTTTTCTCTGAAGCCAGTGCCGTCGTAATTCGAGCGACTTTGGAGGGACAATTTTCGCATAGGCACTTCTGGCCTCCGGAGTTCGACAGAGGGTTTTTCCAAGTTCTGAACTATCTCGCCGATGCTGCCAGTTGGCTTTTTCGGTGTATTCGCACTCGGCGTCCGTGATAAAGATATGACGGATTTTGTTATGGTCGATAGTTCTTTATCGCTGTTTTCTGGTTTAAGGTCTGGAGATTTCTGCTCTTCTTTTTTGGGTTTCTTAACTCTTCTAGGAACTTTGAGTATTTCTTCTCTAGGAACTGATACAAAGTCTTCTGTAGTTTGGTTTTTGTTGGATATTTTTTCATCGTCAGCGATGTTTTTGTCTGCAAACGCAGACATTACAGGACCTATTTCTTCATAATAATTCTCTTCTGACTGCCTTCTCGCAGATGATACTTGGGAATGAAAGGAGTTTGTATCGCTAAGCCGTACATCTTTTGCCATACTATCAGACAGAACAGATTTTGTTTCTACCTGTGTTGTCTTAACAATAGGACCATTCTCTATAGGCTGATAATATTGGTTGTCAATCAACCATTCAGGTGTTTTTAGTAATTTACCGACAGGTTTAGACATTTCTGGAGGTTTACTTGGAGTTTTACTAGGAGATGGTGTTTTAGACCCGGGTAAGCTATCACTCGATCCGAAATTTTTCCACGATACAAAGGAAAGAGGTTTCACTTTAATGTGTTTCTGATAAATACCCTTCTTTTGGCTTGCATCGTCTTTTTTTGCTTCGAGTGGATCTTTGGTTATGACTTGGTCCGTATCATCATAGTATACAGTCTTTTTATCAGCTGTTTGTTCCGGCTCAACTATCACGGCATTTGGCTTGAACAAGACTGGCTGTATTAATACAGGACTTATAATAATTGGAGTTGTATTATCTATGTGACCGTTTACAATTTTGATTGGTGTTATGAATGTTTTTAATTTGCGCCGGGGTGCAACGGTAGGGGTATTTGCTTGATTCTGCACAGCAACTACTTTAGGCAGGTTCTCATCACGACACGGGTCAGTAGTATTTATTTTTAAATGATAGCTTACGTTATGGTCAATGGCGGGTATTGGTGTTTCGTTTAGATCTATCTTTTTATTTGAATCAAGAAAGGAATTATTAAAGCTTATTGGTATAACAGGGACGTCATCTATAGCCTTTGGTTCATCAATCTCATCTGTGTCTGCTTTAACTTTTTCTTTATCAATACTTTTTAAATCCGATGTTTTTATCTGCTCTTCTTTGTCTTTTACACCAAATGTTTTTAAGTGAAATCCGGACAATACTTCTTTCGCTATTTTGTCTTCAACAATGTCATCGTACTTAGAAGCATCGACCAACGAACTCCTTTTACTGGAAGTGCTGCAATGACTATTAGATCGACTAGGAGATCGCCTTTTTACTTTGGTGTTACCTATAATTCTATCGATGGCTGCTTTAAATGTGAGTTTTAGTTCTTCATTAACTCGTTTTAAATCTTTTTCCACATTGTCATTAATATTAACAGGCGTCATATCTTTAGGCGGAATTATTAAAGGTTCTAAAATATCTATAGGCGCTGTTTTTATATCATCTGGATATGGAAATGGAAGAATGGTTTCCGCTTTTACGACTGGTATGTTATTTGAAGTATCTGTAATAGGTTCTTTTACAAGGTCTTTAAGAACAACATTATTATTTTTTTCCAGTGAGGATACAAAAACATCGTCTGATCCTTCCGTATATACTGACAACTGACTGTCAGCTTTAGCGCCATTGAGAAACTCTATACTCGTAGCCTCCTGTAAAGCATCTTTGTATGCTTGATTGGCATTCAAATTTTCCATACTTAAAGCTTTTGGTTTTCCATTAAAGGTTCCTGAAAGATTTTTCTTCAAGACTGGTATATCTTTCGCTACAACATTACTAGATTCTGATTTCGAATGTATCTTAACATTATTCAGATCGATTAAATTATCATCAGATGCCATTTCGTCAGTGGTTTCATCTAGAGCGTCCTGTCTGTTGACCTTTTCGTTAAAAATATCAATAGCATCTTGCCGCTTTAGCTCTTTCTTAGCAAGAGAGGGCAGGACGGTTCCATCGACTACTTCATTTGTATTTGTTTCTGTGCTACTTGTTGAAGATTTTTTTCGAAATTCATCGTCGTTTGTTTCATCAGTAGTCACGTTATCTATTTCTAATTTAAAATTGTCTCCTAAATATTCTAAATCAGAGATCGGTTCGGGTACACTGTTCGATCTAAAGAATGCTTGATCTGTCAAACTTTCGTCTTTCGAAGGCGGATCGGTAACACTGTGCACTCTGGAGAGATATCTAGTTCTTATATTTTTAAAAACATCTTTTGTTGGTCGATCGGTATCACTCTGTGAATCTAAGGAATCCGAGTCTTTGGAGAACTCTTTATCCTCGCCTGAATCGTTAAGAACGCTATCCATTGATTCTGATCGCTCTACACCTGTTTTGGTACATGAAATTGTGATTAGACATTTTTAAAGTATGCACAGTACATCTAATGATATATTTGACGTAGATTATCCCAAAAAGATTGGTCACAATGCCAACATTCATTTGTAAATACATACAAAATTAAGATATGACCAATCCAATTGGAAATAATCTGAAATATACAGTTAGTTCTATGAATCGTTGGGTGTACATTAACGCAAGCTTTACACAGAATTAGTGCATGGGAATGCATGTTAATTCTGCTGCAGCGGGAACTAGAAAATCTTGAAATACGTAAAAAGACCCCCTTTATTGTACATGCAATAATTTATAAGAAACCCATGTACTAGAATTTTTTAAGTACATTTCTTAGAAGATAAATTGAAATAAAAAGTCATATAGCAATGTACCAATTTCCAATAGCATTCTTTCATTCACATGCAGTTCAAAAAATTAAAGAGATATACCGAAAATATCGTAGTAAAGAATTTTTATGTTCTAATAAATTTCCTGATTATAAATTACACTAAAAGTAAACTGTTTAAATGGAAATCAATAGTAAAGTGATTTTTTTTGACACAAAAACAACATTAACGTTCAACTACGAATTGTTATTCAAAAACAAAGAAGTTAAGAACACACAACTACACAGAATCTACTACATCGAACTAAACATTAACTGACACTTATTCAAAATACTTTCCATTTTCATTCCAAAATAACTACATACCTACTTCCAAATGTAAAACTTCATATATCATTAGCTAATATACAATAAAATAAAATGTGAGTCTATTCTACACACTCTTGCATAACACTCTCCAATATGCTTACTCCTTCTCTTACTTACCCTTCATGGAATGTATTTGGTCTTCAAGCAGCCGTATACGGTCTCTAGCAATTTTGTTCTCTGAGACGAGTCTCTCCAGCTCTCGTTGCGCCTCTGTTTTGAAGTCATTGGCAACGCGCACAGTCATCAATAGGTCACTCTGAAATTGTTTCCATTCAGCTTCCTGGAAATGCAAATTTGGTCGAGTATTAAAAAGTAACTCATAGCAAGATATTTTTTATGGGAAAACACAATAAACTTGCATAACACGGAAACATACTAAAAACATCCTAATTCGTTTAAAGGTTTCGTCGTAAAAGCGTAGACATGCTAACGGAGTTACACTCGCATTTAGATCATTTCGAAGGGGAAGAAGTGTTTTGAGCCACACATGCACGTATCGTGACACCGTGCTAGTAACCTTTTTTCGCCACGGAGTTTGAACGCAAAACCTTTAAATTGCATTGCACATATTTGTGCCGCGATGCCGCAAGACAGTGATTGTTATTGTGTATTTAGGTGAGTACGTACGTCGCGCTCTCGGTCGCGCGTGAGCTGCGCGAGGCGTTGCCTGGCGTCGTTGAGTTGTCGCTCGAACTCAGCGGCGCGCGCGATCGCCTCGCCCGCGCGGGACATCAGCGACAGCTTCTCGTCGGACGCTAGCTGCACCTGCAACAACATTTTTTGTTTTTATACACACGTTCGCAAGCACGAACAGGTACAAGTTCACAAGCACGTACAGATACACGTTCGCAAGCACGTACACGCGCACGCCCGCATTGTTATTTCTTTCACCTTCTAGCTTATCCTTATCTTTCTTTACTTATCTTTAAATGGCGATGCACCGTGGGTGCATTGCATACGTGGTCTTGTGCAAAGGTATCGATTTACTGTTAGGTTAACCGCTGAGGGTTTGATAGTAGTATCAACGCAACACAGACTAGCAGGCAATAGATTGACTGACTTTTATCCTAATCTTGACCATATTACGGGTTTCTGTATTACTGATGGTTGTCCCAAAAAAATCATACCTTGATAAAGTTAGACTTAGTACCTGTATTTGAAGTTCACCGACGTTGTCTTGTAAAGTTTTTATCTCTCCCTGCATGGCAGTTTTTTCTTGGCGTAATTGTTCCAACTGGAATTCCAGCTCCGATATGGTCGATTTGGCATTGTTCTTTGATACCTAAATATAGTTAGTTAATTAGTTTGACAATAAGTAAGGTTTAAATGAAATTCACCAATGTTAATCTTTTTTTTCGTGTCATTGGTCAAATGTAATTTTTTTCTCTTGTTTCGGTAATCTTGTATGTGACAATTTCACATTCAAATGTACTGTGTGAATATAACTAAATATGCAAGCTGAGTGCACGCAGGTATAAGTAAGGGAGTATAATGAGTAAGTAGTGATACAGTCGGTGGGCACGGGGGCAGTGCGTAGTGCGTACCATTGCGTCGTCGTGCAGCTTGCGCGCGTCGTGGTGCGCGCGGTCGAGCTGCCGCTGCGCGTGCGCGAGCCGGTCCTGCAGCGCGGCGGCGCGCGCACTGGCCGCGTCCGCCTCGCGCCGCGCCGCCGCCGCCGCCGCCTCCGCCTCCGCCGCGCCCTCCGCCGCGCCCGCGCGCTCCGACAGCTGCACGGCCACGCCACACAACGTACTCAATACTCATCTCATCCACACTACCAACCACATACTTCACAGTCTTGTTGCTGATACGGACATTCATTAGCAAAATGCAGACTGGTTTTAGAGTGTACCCGAAGACAAAAAAGGTAAAATGATCATTTGATAATTACAAACAAACTGATGTTAAAAATTTCACAAAAAAAATTAAAACATTTTTATGTCACCTATTTTATTCAGATAAGTCACTAAATCGATTAGTTAGTAAATTCAAATATTTACACATTTTTGAATAAATCAATATTATACAACTTGTACCTACATACTTCGACTGACGATACCGTTGCGTTATTCAAAAAATTGTGAGAACTGTTTTTATTTATATTACTAAATTACATAACGACATTGCTATATCGGCTGTGGAGAACCGTATCGGGTCAGGTGAGCTTCCCGCGTGTAGTATGGTAGTATTGTGTGTGGGTGTGCTCGTACAGGCGTACCTTGGCGCGCGCGGCGTCGAGCAGGTCGGAGAGCGTGGCGAGCTGGTGCTGTCGCGCGGCCGCGTCCCGCTCCGCCGCGCCGCGCTCCGCCTGCGCCTGCTCCGCCGCGCTCTCCAGGCTCCTGCACACCCACACGCTTACACACTCACATACATACAACCACATATACATAAATAAAATATACAATAATGCTAACTTATCTTTGCTAACTTGTCTTATCGCTATTAGCGATCTCTTCCAGACAACCCAGAAAATATAATTGAATATAAAAAGATGTGGTTGTGCTAAACAAACCAAATATATAAATACACTCATCAGTCACTTACATAGTTCTGACCTCACACTATACGAGTCTTGCGTCGTGGGTATCAGAAACTATGTGAGACATTTCGGTGTATCAACATCCAGACCCGAAACAAATATTTTTAATCACACAAAGATGTCTCAGTATGGGGATCGTGCTCGCGACCTCTCGTTTGTAAGCTAGTGTTTAGCCAACTGCGCCATGATCGCTGTAAAATTTATTTAATTTGCTTTACTAACAGAAACCTCCTTTCTACATAAGCTGTTAGGTATATCAGGGGAGCCGGAAAACCCTGAACAAAATCCCAAGCTTTAATAAACTTACTATTGAGTGAGTCACAATATTATAAAAAACGTCACTAAACATTAACAAAGGCCTAAACCCTCTCAATGGTAGAGGAGGCCCGTGCCCAGCAGTGGGACGTATATGGGCTGATGAAGAAGAAGAAGAAGAAGAAGAAACATTAACAACTCACAATCAAGAACGATTATTTTACATTCTCATAGCACGGAATAGATAACGATTTTGAAACCTTTGGATCAATCAATCTCAATCACTACTATTTTTTTTACGAGAGGAAAGCGCCTACCCGCACTAGGCCAGCGTGATGGACTAAGTCCTAAACCCTCTCAATGGTAGAGGCCTGTGCCCAGCAGTGGGACGTATATGGGCTGATGATGATAATGAAAACACCTTAAGGTCCCTTCATACCTTGGGGAAGGCCAAAAAGAACTAGTCCTGATCAGATATGTGTTATCTGACATTTGTATAATTTTCTTAACGCACATGAAAATATTAATTTGCACTATAATTACCTGATCCTCTCATTGAGAGTTTCATTTTCTTTGGTTTTTTCTTCTAATGCTGTTTTAGTTTCTTTCAATTCCGCTTCGAGTTCTTCCTGCTTCGCTAGTAGATGCCTTTTTTCTTCTTGAGATAGCTGAAACAGATATTTTACTATGATAAGAAATGTATAAAATGTAATAATAGGTTAATTTTCAAAAACATAATCTATAAACATAGAGAAGTAAGAAACCTAATAGAAAAACAAAGCTTGTAATTATAATATCCATACTCATACTCACGGCTGTGTTCCCTGATGGGGTAGGCAGAGGTGCATTTCTACACCCACATTTCGCCAGGTATGCATCAGTCCCACGTAATAGGGGGCGAGCCTATTGCCATTTTTCGGGCACATTTCCAGACCCCGTGCTGCTACTGAGAATTTCCTAATGGAAAAACTCCATAACGCTTTGCCCGACCCGGGAATCGAACCCAGGACCTCTAGATCGCACGGCACATACTTGAACCGCGAGACCACGAGGCAGTATAATATGAATATTATTCTCAACAATTCACCTTCAATACGGCCAGTAATTGTTGGTCGGTGTCTCCGGGAGCGAGTGTTTCGGGCTCGATTCCTTCTCGAAGGAGCAGTTCTTGCAGTGTGTCCACCTGGAATATAACAAAAGTACAATTAAAAAAATGTCGTGAGTGAGATATCCATTTTTAATACATGATAGAAGGTATTAACCTGCTATTTGACAGCCCCTTGGCGCACTTAGTGAGTGGCTAGCTTGCAAAACGCGAGGCCGCGGGTTAGGTTATCGCACCGAGACAAATGTTTGTGTGATCCACAGATATTTGTTTCGAGTGTGGGTGTTTGTGACACCGAAAAGTTTCTCGTAATTTCTGATGCCCACGACACGAGGCTTGATCTTAGTATGTAACTGTTGGGTGTATTTATTTATTTGAATGATGGCCTTATGCTAATAATAAACGGGACATACAAGAGTGTGAAACTATGGAGGGTTTTACACCTCACGTTAGGTGACGAGAGAATCAAATATGGCACAACTTGAAAATTGGTCTGTCACCGGGCTGTATCTCATTAACCGTGATAGATACAGTTGAAATTTTGACAGGTGATGTATTTCTGTCACCGCAGTAACAACAAATACTAAAAAACATAATATTTAAGTGGGGCTCTCATACAACAGACATGATTTTTTTGCCGTTTTCACAAATAATACCTTTCGTCGCAAGTCCGACTCGCACTTGGCCGGTTTTTTACCAATCCGGTCGATCCATTCTCGCCACAGTTTAAGCTGAACACGGTTTGGCTCTACCACTAAAAGTATACGATGTAGATCGGCCACCTACAAGTTTGGTTTGGTATAAATTACCTTAGTCCTGCTGTCTTCTAGTTTCTCTGTCTGCCTGCACAATGACTCGAGCAGCACTTGTTTCTCGTCGGCCAACCGTTCGTTGTCGGCGTGCGCGTCCGCCAGCTGTGTCTGAAGGTCTGCCAGTTCAGCGAGGGTCGCTTGCAGTTCTTCGCTTGTACTGAAAATTGAGATGTTGTTTATACATAAGTGGGCGTAGAATTAGAAAATGGTATACATGCCTCTCAACTCGGATTCCCTCGGGCGTAAATTTATAAAATTAAGTAGCTAAGGACCTATGTACCTTCATATCAATAATCATCGAAATTGGTCACGTAGTCGAGGTTTAGTGGTTGTGATGGTCTAACAGACAAAAGTTACTTTGTCACTTAAATTATTAGTATGATACGCATTTAATAGTGGCGTGCAAGAATATACGGGTAAATTGTGAATTTAAATTAAATGACAACCATGGATTGAAGATCAAAAAACAGGTGTATTAAATAGCCGAAATGGGAAACTTGTTTTTAATGTACGAGTACAATGTTGTGGTATATTTGATTCAAGATTAAGTTTCATATTTCAAAACTTAATAGCCCTGTATTCTACAGAAAGTAAACCTCGTTTTTTGTATAATGGATTACTAAACGTTTTCCTTATGGTAACAGTCGTAATTTCGGTGAGTAATGTACGAGCCAATGAGCACTATAATTACAGGTGTTTATGTGAGGCAGGTCGGTTACCGATAACAGATTGACTGTAAAAGATTTGACAAAAATGTGGTTTCTGATATTTTGTGATCCTTTTACAAAATGTTCTGATATTTTGTTATGTCTATGAGATCTACATAAATATGATTCGAATCACCTAGATATTAATCAGTCATTTCCAAAAACAAATTACGCTACAAAATGAATACCTATATCCTAATGTTGTAGCAAACTTCGATAATAATATAAAAAAAAATATATAAATCGAATATTTATCGACTGCCTCGTGGTCTCGCGGTACAGGTATGTGCCGTGCGATCTAGAGGTCCTGGGTTCGATTCCCGGGTCGGGCGAAGTGTTAGTTGTTAGTTGGCTTTTTCCATTAGGAAATTCTCGGTAACAGCACGGAGTCTGGAAATGTGCCCGAAAAACGGCAATAGGCTCGCTCCCTATTACGTGGGACTGATACATACGTACTTGGCGAAATGTGGGTGCAGAAATGCACCTCTGCCTACCCCTTCGGGGAATACAGGCGTGAGTTTATGTATGTATGTATGTATGAATATTTATAAAACCTTATTACGATAAATCCAAGAATAACTCTTGCAAATGCTATCAGCAAATAATTCGCAATCCTCAGTTTTTACGGACGAACACGCTGAAGAGCATGCAACCATGTGTGACTTCTTCGAATCCAAGAGAATCTCAAGAGGTGTTTTATAGAAACCTAAACAGCACTTATTTATTTTCTGTGGATTGTTCCACCGTATAAATTGATCAATGTGTATGGGATAAGTGACCTGTTACCCCTCCATCATACCATATAGGTCCCACTGCTGGGTTCAGGCCTCCTCTACAGTTGAAAGGGATAAGGTTTTAGTCCACACTACTGTGGCGGACTACACACCTAAGTAAGTTTTTAGGCGTGCAGGTTTCCTCACGAGGTTTTCTTTACTGTTAAAGTACAATTGTTTTCGAACAATTATGAACACATTCAAGACTCGTGTAGGTCACAAAACGGATGAGAGACAGAAGGGCTTTTTTAACCAATTGGTTTAAAAAATAACAAAGCTCTCATACTCTCATAGACTCATATAATTTTTTATATGCTATTAACACGGCATATTGCTATCAAACTGATAGTCATAGACACCCGTCTATGACTGTATTTACATACAGTGGCGACCAAATAAAGCTTTAAGGGAAAGAGACTCACGTCCATCGTCACCAATACACTCACGCCGGATTGCTGAAGTGCTTCATCACACACCTCATTCTTAAATCAGCTTAATGCGAAGGGGGTATTATGATGACGTCATAACGTGTTGATCATCTGGCTGATTGATGACAAGTCTAAGATCTTGTGGGTAAACAAGATAAATTGTAGTTTACCTGTAATGGTGCTCCTCCATCTGCAAGATGCGGTCCTGCAGGCAGGCGACGGACACCTCGCTGAGCGACGACGACGAGTGTTTGTCCCATTCCGGCGTCGAAGCCTCACCGCTGTCGCCCTCGCCCTGTATAATACAACATGTCGGTCATAAAACACAATTTTTAACAGTAGGACCTAAAGTTTTAGTCCACGACGTTAGCCTTGTGGTGGCTGGTCGACATCATTTACGTCATTAATGTTTGTAGTGACTTTATAGTTAAACAATTTTCCTATAATGTTTCGCACCATCACAAATAAAATTGCATGTTCTAAATGTACATATTATAGTTACAAGAAATTAGACAGATACAAAGTAAACATACATGAACATTGTCTACTTAAATACATCATATTATTAAATGAATTACAGACTCAATAAAATAAGCTAGCTTAAATAATGGTAAATAAACCCATTTGGGTACTAATTAAAATCGACGTGAGTTTTTTTTTATTGGTTTTGTTTTCATTTTTGAACCCTCCTTAGAAAAGGAGAGGCAGAGATTTATACTTTCACGGTTCGGCATATCTTAAGATACCACCCTCATAGGAGCAGAAGATCATTTGTGGTTTTACTGGAAATATAAATAATAACCATTAGCAATTTAATAGACGCGGCAACTATGCCGCGGAATCAATGGGGCTATCTAAGAGTGTAGACTACTTTTGTAGTGTAGTGTTACGTACGTTATGCGCAAGCGCGATGGATGCTGGCGCGGAGGAGTGCATACGTCGCGGCGCCGGCGCGAGCAGCAGCTGTCGCTTCTCGCTGTCGGAGAGCGGCGAGTGCGCGACGCCGCGGAGCCGCGCCCGCAGCGCACCGTTCTCGTCCGCCAACCGCTCCAGCGCCGCCTCGCGCTCCGCTTCCTGGCCCTACAGAACACACATCACCACCATCATCTACGTGCACAGTCAGCATGTGTATATTCATAACTCATTATATGCTAGTAGAACAATTTTTGTGCATGGCCGTTGAAATTTGAAGATTGCTCAAATGATTATAGGCCCTTTACCAAGGCAGATCAAAAAATGTAAAAAGAAAGTATTAAACTATCTCGCTTAGTTACTCAAACCTAAATTTATTTAGATGTAAATAAAACATTAAGTAAGAAAAATAATCTTTAGAGAAGTCAATATTGAAGAGAAGAGTAGCAAAGATTGCGTAAATTTGGACTTTAATACATATTAAAACCAAAACCCTGTATTTTCCCAAAATCTTCAAAAGGAAGACATTAAAAACAACAGAATTACCTTTAGCCTCTCAAGTTCAGATCTCAACTTGTCAGCTTCAGTGGCCTTCTCCATCAGTTCGTCTACCCTTGCTTGTAGCTGAGCTCGTTCCATTGCGGTAGCTTCCAGTTCTCTCCTCAACGACTCAATCTCCCGGGCTTCGGATGCCAATGACGCCTAGAATGTAACCAAAGCTTACAAAAACGATTCATATAGAAATATTTAATTACTATATTTTATAATCATACCTCAGATGGTACTCTAGGCCTGAGCTCCACCTCTTGAAAGCCCGGCATATGGTCTGCATTTAGTGTGACAGGGAGACTGACACACTCTTGAGATCCGCGCTCGTCTACCGGCACGCCCAATTCCTCGGCACTTCCGTAATCGTGCCTGACCTGTCCATCTTCATACTCCAAAACCTCTGGTAATTCAGAATCCTCTAACACCGCATTATTATTGCCAAGGTCTTTTTTCTTGTGCGCCTTGTGGAGTTTCTCCTTCGAGCCGAAGATCTTTAGGGTTTTTTCTCTGGCCGGCGCGACCTTGTGGTGTTTGGAATCTAAACTTGAGACGGACGGGGCGCCCTTTAGAGTGGCCTCCTGTTTCCCCTGACTGGGCCCTCTACGGAACAACGATTTGAACTTCATCATCTTGACGTTTTATATCATATTCGTTTTCGTATCACTGATCGAATGTATTCGAGTTGTTCATTTTTCGACGTTCACTGAGAGTAGACGCGTGATCGGAATTAGTAATGAACGCAAGATGGCAAGTTTGCGCAGGAAACTATCACATTAAACAATCTGATAGCGTAGCCGCGTTGTTTACAACTTTCATTCTTATCTTTACGGCGGTCGTGATATAATAATATGCTAATTGATCAATGATAACACGCTATATAGTACACATATACGTAGTCTCTGGTATAATAAAGCTAAACACTTCCAACGTTCCTACTGAATTGCAATTCATTAAAAAAGTATTGTTTTGTCCATTGTCAATCATAAACTATTATCAAATCAGCTCCCAAAAAATCTAACATTGAGAAATTCTCACAATGTACAAACGAAATAAATTATAGAAGCAATGGCGGCGGAGCATGCTGTACGCACTTGCAAGTGGCGACTTGCGATGCTGACTCAACTGATGTTAATTGAATGGCATTCCGACACCAGACTTAATTACGACCGTTGCAACAAACTATGTAAACATTTCTATGTATAATGCATTAACTGCATCCATGCAACATGATACACTACAAATAGAACAACGCGTGTTTACAATTAGAAATGCCTTTACGATAACTACGACAGACGCAGACTTGTCATACAATACTTTGTTAGACAATGCAAGTTGACTTATGCTACTGTCTATGAAACTTCTTCCAGTTGTCATTATTTAAAAAGGCATTTCAATCCAACCACATCGCCCGTAGGTATATCAAATACGAGTATAACTGAAAGTATACAATTGCCCGTTCACTGTCCGTCAATTTATCTCATAATCCCCTATTGGACGTGCAGTGTCTCCCCTCGTATGCAAATAGAGGGGACCACGGGGCACCTCGCAAGGGCTAGCCTTTGTACTACGTTTTAAGCTATCAAATGCTTTCGCATATCGTCACCTTTATTGTGTCTATTGTATTCTGTGACGTCGTGTGTACGGTTTATAAATATTTTTATTCGTTTATCGAGGTCACATGTGGGTTAAGTTGAGTATATTATGAACATTGAAATAAATTTAAACGATATATGATGTGACTTATTCAACGGAGGGTGATAGCAAAGATCCCGAACTAGTATTCTAATTCACTACTGAATTTCCTCTGTGCTAAGCGGCAACTGAGATTTATGTTATCGGAAATATGTTTTCGGAAATATGTTTTCGTATAGATTATAGGGCTTTTAAATAGAAACAGTTTGTAGACTTAAACTTTACACTATAACATCGCTGCAAAACGTATTGAGAACCCCAATTCACGTCGTAAGGTCATTGACCAGAAGTGGTTCACTTAACCTTTGCCTATTACGTTCATGTATTGTGTGTTTGTATCTATAGAATAATTTACTTTACCATGCTTTTCTAATCACTTTATAACTATCTGTAAAATAAATTACATTGTTCATGAAGTTACCAAATATTAAAAAATTCAACGGCAATTAAAATATTATAATGTAATACACAAAAACAAATTTATTACTTTATCCAGGGTCATCAAGATTTTGTATTGTGCTTATTTGAATGCAATATTAAACCTAATGATTGCACCTAAATCCCATAAAGCAATAAACAGTGCATCCTTATCAGACCCAAAGTTGTTCGTATAGCGTCTTCCTTTTCTTACAAACGCCTCTCAACCGAGATTAATCTTTTAAAACTTAATTAATTCCTTCGTAGGAATCGTGTTGCAATATGCAATTCTTTTGATATTATGAAACCCCACTTAATTCAATCGCTCCGAGCCCGTGAAATTACCTTTAATATATTCATTCATAATATTTTTGCAATTTGTTGTCCTTATGAAACGTGCGTTGCGTGTGAATTACGGCTTTCGTATTGCCTCATAGGGGCATGTGTATGTCCATTATAATCCCACAAATTTCGGGCTAATTTGGCCCGCTTAATTCAATTGAAACACGCCACGGCTCTGTCGGAATCGTGTGTCTAGTGATGTGACAATTACATAAATGTGCTGAATTTGTTATTTATTTAAGCAAAAAGAGAGAAAAAATACTAGAGTTTAAACAATTAAACACATATTTTTTAATGCTGAGGATTTTATCTAGATCTACAGACGTAATCACTAAAAAACATTTTGGGTAAATATTTGAATTAATTATAAAAATAAAATAAAGATCTTGACTTCTGTCCATCAAACTGAATTAAAATTTTAATGAAAATTGCACTGTAGAATAACCAAATTATAGGTACCTGATTGTAAGTGCAACTTATCTACTAACCAGATACGATCTTCATACGTGATTCAGCATATATTATGCGGATAAAATATCAATATGGTATCGATCTAGAAAATAACTAAGCAAATTTCTCAGTTTGACCAATCAAGTATATGGGACCTCTAAAATGGTACACAAGTACCTGATGCGTCACTATGACATATGATAATGTGAGCTTCATTTGTATGTGCGCAGGGCTCAAGCAACGGACATCAGCTATCCTAGTTAGGAAACGCGTTGGAGCCGACCGCGTAACAACTGCAAAGGTAATGTCGGCGGAGGAAACAATCGTAACTCACGGCATTGAGGTCACGCTGAGTTACGACGAAAATTTTAATAACCATCATGTCTTTTAAAATATGAAACGGTTTTTTTTTCATAAATTGCAAATAAGCGTTATTTATTAAAACTGTATCGAAAAGAATATTTAGAATGTATTTTTTGCATTACTTGACTTTTATATTCCCTGACAACAAAATAACAAGCATCTTCAAATTCGACAAATTGTACACCCAAACCAATCAAACAAAGAGTGTATCTCCAGAAAAATTGCGATACCTGTATAGATTTAATATCGATAAGAGCAATCCAGTAATGCCACTGCCACTACGGTTGTATACAGGAGTTCATCTGATGCAGACGCCGCCATTTTTATCGTAATACTTCTGTCGACCTACCCTACTTTATCGCAGAACAGTTAATAACCTATAAATCGATTTGCTTTCACCAAACCTGTCCACGAGGTCGTCACAAATCAGACGGCTAAAAGCCGCGTTGTTGGCTTTATGTGCGCGTGCATTTCACGTAATGCTTAGGAATGTGCTTATGTGCATTCTCCAAATTATAATACATTGCAAATATATATTTTCCGCGACGCGATATTGGAGAAATACATCAAGCAATGGACAGCTACGAGCTGATAATTATGATAAAAAATGTTTCTCAATCTAGTTTAAGATTTTTAATTAGGTTGCTTGTAATTTTATCACACTGCCGTCAATAAAAAAAAAATGATGTGACAAACATCAACAATCATACTTGGAGTAACTACAGTAGGTATACGGCGAAGCGAATAAAGTGCTTTAAGGAAATGCCTAATTAGATTAGTCGTTAAGTCTTATTATCCCCGCTGTACGCTACCAGCATTTTTCTAATTATGAGATAGCGATTTCATTCATTTAACTCTGTTCTGTAATTCGCATTTACGCTATTCTTATATTTTTTCCTTTACTCTAACAAAGTTGAATTTACTATTCCATCACGATAATTTAATGTTTGATGTTATTAATACAACACTAATTTTTCGTCATAAACGCACTATTAACTTGGTAGTTCAAAAAACTCTGCAGAAGTTAATGCTACTGATCCTGCCTCTGCTTTCAGGAATATTTAAAGTAAAAAAACACACCTAGTAACCACAACAACCGCAATATTCTAGTATAACAAACTATTACAAAACACATAATTTTTATAACACAGACGTACTCTATAGGGGGTAATAAATTTAAATCCGTTGTAATGGTGAGAAATACTCTCAACCTAAGTTTAAACCTATTTGACTAAAATAATGTTTGTTATTAGTATAGAAAAAGATAAAACAATTACCGTAATTCAGGACTAAACACAGAACCTTACGATGGACAACACACTGACCCTTAAGTAATGATACGATGTCCACATAAGTAACCAATCTACATACATAAATCTCATTCAAAATTGGTCAATTTGTGCCGTAATGGACTTTAACGCACAAATCCAACCAAGGTTGGCTAAATATAGACACGTCTCTCACTTTCTACATTCGGACGCGATCCATCCGAATACTTACGTGCTATGGGCAAATTCGAAATTTAAATAAAATGATTCATTAAACAACTACCCACACATTTATTTGCATGAAGATGTCAATCATAAATTAGTATAATAAATTGCTCATGATTAGGAATGATTTATTGCTGTTAATTTATCTTCTGCAATAGACGGAGAAATCGAAAAGTTTTCTTGTGTCTATGAGTTAATTCAGTAATACGGCCTTAGATTTTATTATACTTTTACCGAAAGCTTTTTTGATTTACAAAATTTTACCTAGTTATAATTATCACAAACTTAAAATGTAATCTGTCAGTTCGTTGTATCAATAAAAAAAACAATACAAAGTTTGTTTCTTTGGTACCTATTTCAGAGCTCTTTACTGGCACGGTAATGTTAAATTATTTTAACTATACACTCCACAAGTCTGAAACTTCAATACATTTTAATATTAAATAGGGCGCGAGACTTAAATGTAAAATTTATCCAGTAGCATATTCTCCATTGAATAGCATTCCTGTGATCAGAGAAGCTAGGATACCGGTGTGGTAGGGTTAACGACCAGCTGCGGCCGGCGCGGTCGCTGCGGCCTCGGGAGGTCGCTTCGCCTGCCAATATGCCTCGATACGGACTCTATTACTTTGGGCTACAGATGTTGCCAGTTATATATAATTCAGATAACTAGAATATCTGTTTCATAGAAATCGAAATATACCTCGTTTTATAGATATCAAAAACCTGTGTGTGACTTACAGTATCACGTGCTTCGTAAATTTGATTGTTTGTACACTTATTTATAATACTACTCGATAATAACTCTCTAATTGTTAGGACCTAAATAGATATAAGATACATATTATAGTATGAATCATTAAACGTATCAAACCATTTGAAATAAGACATTGGTATTTTTTTAATATTGCCTGCCCAACCAATTGAGATCAACAAGGTCTCGCGATATAAGAGGGTTTGATCTCAGAGTTTCTCAGAATTTTTCAGTAGTAATACGTAGTCTTAAAAATTGCCTTAAAATCTGCAATAGGCTCGTCTCACAATACGAGGTACTTAAAAGATACATAATTGGTGAAACGTAGCTGCACTTCCTCGTACCCTTTTCATGATAGAAGTACAATTGTGTTTGTAGACCGGAGTATCAAAAAATAATTTACCTCCAATTCATTCCATATAGGTTATAAATATTTAGAAATAACTTTCGGCCGACAACTGGCTTACGTCGGCCAGGAGGTTTATATCTCCGGCATGACCACATCCACGGTTAATAAAATTTTGTTACAAACTATCTGAGCCAGTGTTGATTTGTATTTCCACTTTTTATTCGTTACAATAACTAAACATTAAATTTATTATATATATAAATTTATTGCGTCTCTCTCTAAAACAGTATCATGTGACCTTTAGAATCGGTCCAACGGTAGCCGACAAATAAACAAGTTCTAATAGACTGACATACAAATAACGGTTTATACATACACAAAGTGCATGGAGTCACGTCTGGATCGATTATTACGTGTGCTGTTTGTTTTGTTATCACGTTAAATCGCGTTTGTGTTTATATTAACAATTGGACTTCACGGATCAATCACAGAAGTTTCTGCAAATTAAAAGAGGCCTTATTTGAGGGAAGCAACCGATCGGTAATTGCAGTGCAAACGTGAGACATACAGCACGATGGCTCCGTGGGATACTTTCTCTGTGTTAACTTCATACAAACCAGTTTGCGTTACCGTCAAGTGCATCGGCGAATGTAAAAAGTGATATTACCGATTTCATATTTTACAAGCAGTCCATTTTAGGCGCCTCAGAATTCAGTAGCAAAACCTATAAAAAAATATTTACTAAACCATGCGTTATAGTCAGACTAAATGTTATTTTTTCATCATCCTACTACTAGTTTCTCTTCTCTGTTGTTTTGGTCAATTTTTTGCCTACTACGTACAAATCTTAAGCTGAGAGTAATATACAGGTATAAAATCACGACATTTTTTTTTTACAAATACAATTAAAATTAAAATCAATGGTACAAAAAACAAAAGAAACAAACAAAATACTTTTAAAATTATATTAATAAAAAAGGCAAATTGACTTCACAACATTTACCTACAGGAAAATGGTAACAAATCTGTCATTCAAATGCAAACAAATATGAATATGAGCCGTGTGTACAGCACTCCAACCTCATTAGAAACGCGATAAGCCACGTTACGACTGAATGAAATTAATACAGTGCGTTTGAAGCTATGCAAAGCGGTTGGGCGCGCCCGCCGTCCATGCAGCCGGAGCGACGATCACATACCGGCCACAGCGGCGCCTACCAACATGTTACTCGGATTATCCTGCTCCGACACTGCATATAACATGTGAATTACTTGATGCTCTATACTTGACTTCACTATAAGGATAAATTTGCAAAGGTGTTATGTTACAAATAATATGGCGTTTTATCCATTCTAGTCTGTCTATGGAAGCCATTGATTTCAAAGTCATAGAATTTTGAGCACAATTTTATTTGGGTTGTCATTTCTTAGCTACTATGGGTATTCAATTATGTTCATTATACCGCCAATAACTAATTGAATAGTTTGGGATGTCTGGTGTCAATTTGGGACGCCAAGATCATCTGGTGACAGCAAGCATAATATGCCATAAAGCATTACAATAACTGTTTGACGAGCTAATGAGTCATAAAACAAATCCGAATTTGTACTTATTAGCGGTTTGAGACGATAAAGAACTGTGCGCTATCTTGTTAAGTTTCTGTGTATCGCAGTAAACTTTATAAAGTACATTTTACCTTATTTTACAATGTTTTTATTACAATTTTCTGCGAGTGCTGTGCCATAACATTAGAATACAGGTGCAATCCGACTGTTGCGAAAATGATGGCAGCTGTATGTTATCTAAATGAGTTTTTGTAATGCTTTGAAATTACGAGAAACGAGGGTACTGAAAAAAATATAGTAGTTTATAAATAGCGTTGAACATCAGTAAAAAGGAAAATTATGGGTTATGTATTCTTTGGTATTTCTGAGTTTTGCCAAGTTTATTCTACACCAATAAATTGTACCAAGTTTATTGTGTACATCATTTTGGAACTGTTATTTTTTTCTTAAAATAAAAATGTTAAATCATAATTTACTTTTTAAAATACCAGATAATATAAAATACAATCTTTCTAATTTGTAAAAAAAAATAATTTATTCATTTCTAAAGCTTGCTAACACACTCACGACCCTAAGCAACTCACCCACTACATCCTTTCTTCTGTAGCCTGATGATAAAATCGTTGTTTTATATCCGAACAATTTTCATAAGTTAATTACCGAACCGTGACCTTACAAGGTAAAAAATAAAAAAAAACTTCAATTCAAAAATTCAATTGTTAATATTCACACAATAACATAGACTAGAATCGCCTGCAAAGTGAACTTGCTGTAAAAGGTTGACAAACATTTCATCATAATGTGATCTCAATTCCGGCCACAGGGAAGTACGTAGAATCCATTACATCAAGCAATGAGTGGAGTGAAAAACCATTTCACATCGAAGTACAGCGCACACATGCGCGTCACATGCGAACGTGAGTCGTGACTAAGGCCAACGCTACCGAATTGAATACTTTCAACTTGTGAGTTATTGATGTGGTGTAATTAGTATCGTAAAAATTGTCGCGTAACCTTGTGACGAAGCGCGGCACAATACACATCCTTGGAATACACTTGGTTAAATAACTGTTAGCCAATCTATGTTGTTAGACTCGATAATGTGACGGGACCAAGAATAAAACTAGTACTTCCAAATTTACAAAGTATCTGTACTTTATGATCTCCGAATTTTGGGATTGGATATATGATCAATTTTAATTTTGATTAATTTTTAAGTGTTTAAAAATCATCGGGTACCATCTGAAATTCAAATTTTTCAAATTCTTTTTTTACTGTGGTGAAATTATAGATTGCGAATAATGTCGCCTTTTTCAATCAAGTCTTGTTCATAACTTATGACTACGTCAATATAGTCCACGCATGACGCCTCTAGTCTAATGCGGCAACAAATCGACAAATATTCATAAATAATTATTCATTCATTGAGCTATAACACTGGTCTACAAAATTTAATTTTTTGTGTGCCTTTCAATTGAATACTATATTTTTATACTGCTTTGAGGTTACTGAATACGAAAACACGAATATATTTTTTTAATTAGCTCTTATTTTAGAAATATACCTAATATACGAAATTTCACTTTTTGGAACATGTTAAAGTACGAAACAATTTATTTAAAAAAAATCTATATTTATTTATTATTATTTTTTACTTTTTATATAAAACTAGGAAGATTGAAATATTAACAAAATATTTAAACGTGTTTAATTAAGATTTTCTCCTCTTTTTGGTTTGTCTTTTGTAATCGCCGTTAGGGGAATTTCTTCTCAAATTCCAGTAAACGTCCGCTAACATTGACGCATTCCATCGGCCGTGGTATCTCTTTTCAATTGTCTAGATATGTTGATGGAATCGTTCCTCATGTTTGTCACTGACATCACCGCAGTTATAAGGGAAAAAATCAAGATGAGAATGAATAAAATGATTTTTAGCGATGTACCAACTGTTGATACTTTTAAAGGAGATTGTTCACAAGTTTAACATAATTTTCAGTTCACTTATTGCCCGAAAAACCATGAACGACTCTTCTAAAAGATTCCCATGCTTCTTTTTTAAAGACCTGTAAAAATGAATCAAAACTTTGGTCCTTTAGAATCTCTCTTATTTCGAGTCCGATAAAGATTCCTTCTTTTATTCTAGCGTCCCTTATACGCGGAAATTTACTTCGCAGGTATTTGAATGCTGGTCTATTCTTGTTGAGAGCCTTCACAGTGTTTTTGATAAGTTACAATTTAATGTAAAAATGGTAGAAGAACATTTATTTTTGTTTAGCCACTTAATCAAATTTGTGGAGCAAGTTGTGCAACTAAAGTGTGGTACCCACGACTTGTCTTGGTTTTTAATTTTAATTCCAAAATAATGGAAGTATGCAGTTTCTAAACATTGAGTTCTTGAGCATTTTTGGTTAATAAGAGTCACCTTACTACATATGTAGCAAAAATTCTCTGAACTATTAACACATTTATGCGACATAATGAAAACTGTAGATTTTTTACTAAAAATGTCAGAAAAACGATAAAAATTTCACGTTTTAACTTATGAACAAAATACAGTCAGCGTTAGACGTAACAAATTAATATGAAATAACAAAATTTCCACAGGTAATCACTAAATATTTTGAATTAACATCATTAATGTGATAAATTTCCGCACTTCCCGCTATTATATTATATATGGCACAAATGCAAAATAAGAGCTAACTATCGATTTTAACTTGTATATTTATCATCAGGGAGTGAAATACAATCAATATAGTACATTTTCACGGCAAAGGCAAATTTGATGTAGACCAGTGTAATTAGCGTGACTTGTCTAACTTGTAATTACCTAGTATTTGGAATATCTTCTTAGAGTGCTGTTGTAAATAGAACTTGCACTTTTAAGGAATGTTATAAGTGTCAATCATTTCCTATTTTATTCTAATACGTATACTGATTTGTGATATATGTGCTATGCTCTAGTTCCGATATTTTTCATAAATTGAAACTTATAAATTACCTAAATTGTATTTTCTGTTTTGTTATTGAACATTCACCAGACAATTTCTCTATTTAAAAGTGAAACATATGGTGTGTGTCGAAGTTCCCAAAATTATGACGTTCGTAAATTGTTGGTGTGAAAACAAATTTTCTTTCACCATTCAAAACACTTCGCACGAGTAAGGCAGTTAATTCAAAACAAAGCATGTGTGCCCACTTTGAATGTAAATAAGGAAACTTTTACTTATTTCACATACTAAACCTTTAGAAAGTGGAAGGAATTACTGTCATTTTGGATAGGTTAATGATCCGCGGTTAAATCATAAATTATTTTCGTAAATCAATCAATGCTTAAAATTCTAAAGCTTAAAGAGAATGCCTTTGAATGCCTCTTATTAGGAAATATAAAAATAAACATAGGTGCATTAGATAGGTCGACTCGAATTTCGAAAGGAAAAATTTTGATATTTTGGAATTAATATCTATGATTCGTTACAAAAAAAAACTTTTTCATGAGAATTATTATGATACTCTTTTTCTACGTTAAAAGCTCTTTTACAAGCTATCTGTAGAGATAACAGGCAATATAAATGCTTCGTCTGTTGCGACCTTAATATTTTAGGGTTATAACGGTCTGTCTTATCATTAATTGTGGCAATTTCAAAGAACAGAGATATTCCTACTGGACGTAAAGTAAATCTTAAAGTTCGTAGTTATATGTTCAATTAACATTATATTTTCCCTTCACTGCTTACCTTACTTTTGCTTGATAGTGTTGGTAAAACTTTAAAATTTTATTACAAGAAAGTTACAGAACTATTGTAGTTTTTAATTTTTATTTTTCTTCATAGAAGCAAGTTTAAATAGAATCCGGTATGTGATCATTACAAAAAAAACAACGTAAAATCCAATATCGTGCTACAGACTGCAGAGCTACCCAATATCCGACGGAAAACACGTTCACGAATTTGTTACTGGTGAGCAAGCACCAGGAGCGAGGCATCCAAAGGAAAAAAAAAGGTTTATTAGACAACATCGTGCTCATCCAATCGGATGCGAGTAATAGTAATAAAAAAGTGTGAACTATCCGTTCAAGCGTACAGCGAAATTCTTATAAAAAAAACTATTATTTATTTAAATTTCTACAGTTTTATGATGTCCTGGTATTTTCTTCTTATCTTACGTTCAAGATACGTTTGAAAATTAATCAGTGAGAAAGATTTGATTTAGAATTCTCCAGCACTAATCTCTGAATAAAAAGAATATGCTTCAATCTTTTACAGTTTATTATATTGTAACTCGACTAAAATATAGCTCATATTTGACTCTAAGCTGTACATTGCTAGTTGTGCGTCGTAAACACAAAGCTGACTAAAGTCATTGCAAATCGAACTGTGCAAATAAGCCAGCATACAAGCGCCCACCTATACTATGGTTACAATGTATCGTTAACTACTTTATTGTTTACTTATTCAACAAAACTTATAAGAGAATTTAATTTACTGACTTATCTCCATCCATCCATCTTGTGATGGACGGCAATATTTACCACCCAAAGTCGTAAATTGAGTCAATAGATTGACCATCTGAATCATAGTGCTATTTACAATAATTAAGTTAGCTTAAATGTTGACTATTTATGTGTCGAATGATCAATATTCTCGAACTTCATTTAGTAATTACGCATGGATTTCTGGTAAACAATGTTTTTAGGTCGCGTTTTGTAAACGTGAGTCACTTATCTTCGCAGAAATGAGATCAATCTTGTGACGGTTCAAATTGTGTTATAATTACGTCCGGTGTATCCGGTAACTTTTAACGCCTTATGTCGTCGGATTACTCGCTAGTTATGAATTCTTTATTATTGATATAAAACGAATACTCTGTCTAAACAGTATTTTGAAAGGCGTGCTTACTTATCAATGTTTAACGGTTTATATTTAAACTTGCCAAAGTAATAAACGAGAAATGTAAGTGGAAAAAGCACAGCAGGAAATTTCCACAGTAAATACGAACGAATATGTCTTGAAAGACTAATTGTTAGGAAGAAACTTAACAGCTTTTATATTAAGTGCGTATACTGTACAGTGAAAGCCACGAGGCACTAGCCCTTAATATTTATTACGAATATTTTGAAAATATCTATTGCAATTTAAATGGAAGAGGGCTAGTAAATACGTTCACTCATTCATATAACATAATAGTATATTTAAAATACAATCTATTAATAGTCTTAGACGCTGCAGATAACAAATAGCATCGCATTGCGCAAGTAAATATTGTCATTATTATTACAAATACATTCATCAGCAAATGCACGTCCGACTTACGACTGGGCCTTGTATTGAGTTTAGCACTCTTCGTGGGGTTTTAGTAAAATTCCCCCTTTGTTCTATACGGGTTGGTAGCCTTACGTTGTTCTTTATGTATTAAATAATCATAGACGTTTAATGTATTCGTAGTATATAAAATATGAATTCAACAGTGACCAAAAACACAATGAATAATTGTACTTTGATGAGATTAACGATGATATTAAAGTAACCGCTAGGATTCTGTGTATTTAATGTAACCTTCTCAAAGCTTTCCTTCGTTACATCATAAATCATAATATGGATTTTAATTCCACACACGCATGCATCACAATGCTCTATAAACTTGTTTGGAGGCAGCATATGGAAATAATAGCTGAGGACGCGAGAAACAATGACATTAGATGACTCGATCGTCCAGTAGCCATGTTTATTGGCTATATAATATGTTAAATAACTTTCACGTGTAGATACCTACAACAAATAGATATTGCAACGATCGGATAGTTACCACTTTTTATAGTGCCTCGATTTACAAGCTCCTCTATAGCATCCACAAGAGTACTTGAAGTTTTAGTCGGCGGGCAATTTTTTTTTTATTACGTAACGCCCGTCGGGTAACTTCATAATGAATGTACTTTTAATATTATGTAGACCACTTTCCTATATTACAACAAGTATTTTATGTAACTTCAAGTTTGCTTCCACTATAAACCAGAAGAATTTGTATCAATTATATTTAGTACAACTTTCGTACTTATGACCGTGTTCCTGCTGTTGATTTCAATCTGTTTCGAATGGATTAACTGATATTTCGAGCTCTTTTTGTGTACATAGCAAGGACGGTGCAAGTTCAGTTACAAATTAAATGAAAAAGAAAATTGTGTGGTGTCAATATAAAAACCCACGTTTAGTAGAAACGACTGTCGACCTACAAGTGCGTATAAAACAGAAGCCCATATCTCTAATTATGTAATTTTTATCATGTTAATTATTTCCGATATGTTTGACGTCCACTTGAATTCGCCTATCATATGATTTAAAACAATTTTATCGATAAGTCATCATAAACTGTTGAATGTGATCATATAGATATGCCAATTTCAATATTTTCACCTAATAAGCTAAGAAATTAAGTAATTAAGTAGAGGGTAGTTAAAAACCTGACTTTGCGGACACAATTAAGGAAACAATAAATAAAAAGTAGTCTCAAAAACCCGCAAAACAAAAATGAACTTCAATAACATGCTAGTAGAATCAAGAATTTTATAGGTTGTTTTTATTCTATTACTTTGAGATACATTGAGCAAAATGTTGATATCAATGATTTGGGAATATTCTAATTTAACTTTAAATTATTCTATGTCTGGAAGTAAGTTCGAGAAAACATATTTAAACCCTGGAAGGACAAAGAACATTGCTAAAATTCCCATTTCCATGTTGGGTAAGAAAATTATACGAGACAATGAACCCATTCCCTTAGTAGCTGGATCACGTGAGTCTAGTTAGCCAACAGACAAGCAAGTTAGTAACTGCCACCCTTCTGTTAGAATGTGTCCACAAATAATAGTAATACAAATGTGTAAAAGCACCTGTACAGAAAAATAGCAGGTGTCGTATGACATGGTGGAGTCAATTATACTAACAAATGTTTTCCCAAAAATGATCAAGTTCTAAACTAAACTGAGCATAGATATTATAGAATTTTTTACTTCCTTTTTTATGTGATGAAATAGCAAGGCACACAGTAGTGTTTTTCTGTTTCATTTCAAAACAGAATTCCGATTTTCGCGGTGTCAACAGTTGTTGTTGTTGTGTAGTTATAAATTAAGAGTTTATAATTATAAGCCACGTGGTAATTAATATTATATAAATAAAAATTATATAACCGCCAACCCGCACTAGGCCAGCGTGGTGGACTAAGGCCTAAACCCTCTTATTTGTAGAGGAGGCCCGTGCCCAGCAGTGGGACGTATTTGAGCTGATGATGAAATAAAAATTAAGTTTCAATGGGGTACATTGTAAAACATATAATTCCGCAGTTCAAAGTAAACTAAACTTAAACACTTGTAATGTACTTAATGTACGATATAATTGATACTGCTTTTCATAAAATAGAATATATTCGTTATACTGTATAAATAATATTTCGTGTTCATCTTTCACCTAAAAAATAACTCTTCGTAAAACATTATTGGATGGCATCAATTACTCAAGAAATATTTTAACATAATTTGCATACAGCGTAAGAACATCTTTTAGAATATTGTATCGCTATACAATAAGCTCCATTACGTGCTAGGGAATGTCTCTCATTTACGAAGACCGTTGTTTCCGTTCAAAAAATGTCATGCTATGGACCGACGACAAAAAACAAAGTAACTTGATGAGCATTTTAAAGCCTTTTAGAATATAGTGCTGACACAACACAAATACTTAATAAACGGTACAAGTTGACTCAATTCTTCACTAAACAAATAAAGCGAATATCCACAGTAGGTTCATCGAGAAAGCGTATAAGCAATAAGATACCAAGTTAATAAGTTCAATTTTTGTTACACGTCTTGTAACACGGATGCTAAGGTCAAAAATCGACCATATTCGCTACTAATTCCGATCAAAAACTACCACTTATGATAAACCACAGACACAAACACACACCATTATCGGTTTCTTGTGAAAAATTCGATTCGTTTAACACAAATTTAAAAAAGTTCGAAAAACAAAAACCGCCGCCGATCGGACGACGTCCGCGGCCCACCGAACCAAACAAACTTGCCTGTTGCCGTGAACAGGCCAACGGTCCAACAAAAAAGTACGTCTACTATTTCATTTTATCACCCTACCATTTTAAAAACTGTACTAGTCAATACCAAGGGACAGAGTATTGCACTGCCTTTAAAATCTATTCGGATAATATATCGAGGAAAAACATTCCACGGGTGCGAAAAGGATAGCCTTATCTTCGATTCTATAGTGCAAGTGAAATAGAATCGTAGTTGGAGGAAGACAGATATACGAGCAAAAAACTTCTGTATATCACGTGTGTCAACTTGACTTGTCTTACTTATTTCAAAATGAACTTTATATCCTTAAGTTAAGTCTTATATTTAAATATCATTTTCTTTTTTAGCGCGCTTTTTAAAGTTGTAAAATAACATTCGATCAGTAATACTGTAAAACATCTTGAAGGACACGAATATTTAAATTGACATAATAAAATTAATTCAAATAACTTACCTTATAGGTAATGATGTGATCCTTTTACGGAAAATTTTAGCGTCATTGGCGTTGGTGTAAACATCGTTGTTATTTATATTTTTGGTAACTTTTATATTTTTCTCAGCAACTTTGGGCCTCAGTGTCGGTGGTAAGATACTGTCAACTTTAGGCGACGGAGGCTTTGCTGGCGCGTGAGACTTTTTCACAATTTGTAAGACCACATTAGTACTCTTCAAGTCATGTTTTTTCGTCTCCTTAGTAGGTTTATGCCCGCCAGGTTCAGTTGGTGTTGTAGGCTTACCCCTAACCGGTCTTTCGGGGTCAGAAGGTTTTTCTATACGTTTTACTGTTGGCTTAAGCCGTTCGATGCTTCGCTTAACCTTGACTTTTGCTGAAGATTCTTGTGGAGGAGCTACAAAAAGTTCAATATATTTTAACAAACATAATATTTTAGGATTTAAAGAAAGAAGGTTATTTAAATTATATTTACCTGTCCTAGGCCTATTTCTAGTAACAGGCTTGGTCTCCGCGCTACCTATTTTGGTAGTTTCTTCTACAGAAGTCGTAAAATGAGCGGGCTGTACCGCTTTAATGCGTGAACTAAATGTTGTTTTAAAAAAATTCGCCGAGAAGCCCTTGCTTTTTATTCCTGGCGACTTCGGGTTGTTCGACGGTTGTCTAAAAAAATACAAAAAGTTATACTATGGTCAGGGGACACCCGGGTTTGAACCGGGGACCTCTCGATCTGCAGTCGAATGCTCTACCACTGAGCTATATCCCCATGTAATGCACTGTCAAAATTACAAAACGCTTCATTGGTTTTCTAGCGCCCTCTACAAAACAACTCCTATTCAGTACTTAATTCAACAAATTTATCCTAGATGTCGCTAGTTCTATAATTTTTGTTAAGATGGGAAACTTACTGAAGCTTTATATTATTAGGCACCCCTGGCGCCTTTTGCTGCATAACCTCCTCGATCTGTAACATAAAAAACATAATTACAGTCACTTGAATATTTTAATTTATACTACACTTATACTGAGTAGTGAATTATAAGTGCCCCAGATGGGAAAGTAAAAAGTTAAATAGTCACATAGGTAATATAAAAACTGCGTAACCAAATTTACTAAGTAATAATTTAAAAACATCAGTATATTACACGTAAAAATTATAAGTAAAAGATAATTTCTTTATAAATTACTTACGAGACGGCTAAACATGATTTCAATTACAAAATGTACACATGCATTGTGCAAGCACTTAAAAGGAACAATGCCATGCAATTAATTTGTTATCTTAAAAAATCTACGTCATACACAAACAAGATAGGTGATTGATTCGATTTACCACCACGAACTGGTACTGACGAGTCCTTCGAACGCCTGTCCACATTTTTGCGTTTTAACAAACCAACACGCGGCAATATTTTGCTCTGAGTTTTACGCAAGGAGAGAAATGTCATGTTACATTTGTGTTATTTTTATAGAATGCCAGTACCTTTAAAAGGCCACGAAATCAATAAAAAATATCCTCACTATAAAAATAAAAACCTTGTTTTCGAAGGACTTATTTCAAGAAATATATTTAATTATTTATAAACACAATTAAGTTGTGAAAAAACACTTTACTTAAAGTAATATATTTTTTGAATAAAAGAGGTCGATCCAATTTTTAAATATTAACCGGGGTTACTGCTTCTAGATATTGGAAATTTTTCGAAAAAAAAATTATATATTTGTAGACACTTTTTATATTTAGGTACCTATCCTTCCACTTTCAGTATTTATCATTTTGACTTTCAATGAAGCCGTCATAATTTTATCAATCAGTGAGGGATAGTCACGTATCAATGCGGTCACTTTGCCTTGCGAGTATAAAACGATATCCATCATGACTAAGATAATAATTAAAACTAACCATAATTTTTTAAACATTTGCTTTGATGAAATCAGTTCTCGATAGTCCATCTAAGCGAATATTTAATGTTGAAATGACAAATTTATTAGCAAATTAAGGTGTGGTGGGATAAACAACACTTGATGTATGGCTTATCATAAAACACACATTAGATTTTTTAATAATAACATCAATAGACAGCCCCGTGGCGCATTTGGCAAGATACCAGCTTGCGAAACGAGAGGCCGCGGGTTCGATCCCCGCACCGAGACAAACGTTTGTGTGACCCACAAAGTTTCGGGTCTGGGTGTTTGTGTGATCTAAAAGTCTTTAGTTGTTTCTGAAACCCACGGCACAGGACGTATATCCTAGTGTGGGGTCAGAACTAAGTATGTGACTGTTGGTTTAAAAAAATAATGATAAAAAAATGTTATGGCAAAACTTAGAGTTGAAACCTTGAAATTATTTTCAATAATCTGAATAATTTGGCACGAAATTAAACAAACATCAATAGTAGGTATTTGGCAAAGAAATCTGCGTCTTGTGATTTAAATAATTAAAACTGTTTTTATATTGTTAAAGTATTTGATAGACATAGCTTTTGCAGTCTCATTGTCTGAACGTTGGTTTTGCATTCAATCTAAATTTTAGGAATATTAAAATGTACTACTATCAATTCCTCCAACCCGCACTAGGCCAGCTTGGTGGACTAAGGCCTTAGGCCTTAACCCTCTCAACTGAGAGGGTTCGATTCTCTACAACTGTAGAGGAGGCCCGTGCCCAGCAGTGAGACGCATATGGGTTGATGATTATGATGATGATGACTACTATCAAAATTATTACTGAATACTTTTCGCAAATAATTTACATTGCCTACGTATTTAATGATCAATTGTATCTAAAATAATTAAAATTTCACAAGAGCTGTTTATGCTCAAAAATATGTGGCGCAACAAATATAATTCCCCTATGAGGATTTAACTCCATCTATGTCACACGATCGTATAGTTCTCTCCACAAAAATTAGGGGGCGCTGTATAAACGCTGAACGTTTACTACGAAATTCTCCCGATGAAAAATAACCCTGTTTATTGTACATCCATAAGTAGTATCACATCAAATGCCATGGGTAGTGATTGCGTCAGCCGTGGTATGATTCTCCCTATCCTTGACGAAATCCTTCCCTACATCTGCCACATCCTTAACTACTCCATTACCTCGGGATCCTTTCCAACTTGTTGGAAAGAAGCCCAAATCACACCTATTCCTAAGAAATGCAATGCCGCTATCCTTTCCGATTTTCGTCCTATTTCCATTCTCCCGTTTCTTTCCAAGGTCCTCGAGCGTCTTATCCATATCCAGCTAAGTGACTTCCTCTCCAAAAATAGTCTCCTGAACCCCTTCCAGTCTGGTTTTCGTCCTGGACATAGCACCTCTACCACACTCACTCGCATCACGGATGACATTAGAGCTGGTATGGAGAACGGCAAACTGACGGTGCTGGCCCTACTAGATTTCAGTAACGCCTTTAACACAGTCGATTTTGATGTTCTCCTCGGTATTCTTCGTTCTCTTAACATATCTCCAACGGCGATTGATTGGTTTCAGAGCTACCTGTTTGGACGCCGGCAACGTATACTTACTGAGGATAGCAAATCCTCCTGGTGCAATCTGACCGCTGGCGTCCCTCAGGGCGGCGTGCTGTCTCCATTACTTTTTGCTATCTTTATTAATTCTATCACTAATCATCTTCGCTCTTCCTACCACCTTTATGCAGATGATCTCCAAATCTACACGCAAGCAAATTTAGGAAATATAAATAATGCGATTTCCACTATAAACTGTGACATTGACCACATTTGTAACTGGAGCAGAGCAAACGGACTTAAAATTAATCCCACTAAGACCCAAATCATTGTTGTCGGCAGTTCTAGGATGATCTCGAAGGTAAATTGGTCTCAATTACCATGTGTGTCATGCGATGGAGTCATTATACCCTACAGTGACACAGTTAAAAATCTGGGCCTGCTTATTGACAAATCACTCACTTGGGTTCCACAACTTCGCGAGGTAAGTCGCAAGTTGTATGCATCGGCAAGGTCCTTGCGAAGACTGCGTAATTTACTTCCCATCCCCACGAAAATTTCACTAGCGCAAACACTGCTCCTTCCCATCCTTGATTATGCAGATGTCAGCTATCTAGATCTCACCGAAGACCAACTTAATAAGCTTGAGCGCCTTCAAAATTTTTGTATAAGGTTCATATTTGGACTTCGCAAATATGATCATGTTTCTGAGTACCGCGCTATGCTCAAGTGGTTATCAATTCGACTTCGCCGGAATTCTCATGTCCTTTTTCTTCTTTACAATATTTTATTTAATCCTCTTACCCCTTCCTATCTCAAAACCCGTTTTGAATTTCTCGATGAATCACATTCACAAACCTTGAGGTCGTCAGAAAATCTAAAGTTGAAAATGCCCGTGCATACCACAACGTTTCTAGACAATTCCTTTACAATTAAAGCTGTACGTCTGTGGAACGCTCTGCCTGTTGAGGTACGCCGGGCCAAAACACTTTTACAATTTAAAACACTCGTCAAAAATCATTATCTCCATAATACTTAATTTATAATAATATTTTAATTATATATATTGTATGTATGTAGGTATATATATGTATTTGTGTATATATTTATACGTATATATATATATATGTATATATAAATATATGTACTATTTTTATTTTTTGTATTTTTTTATTTTTTATTATTTGCATTTATGCATTTATATCTTTCTGTACACACTGCCCTCCCAATAAATCCTTTTTTAAAATATCCATCTTATGGTTGTCTTGAAAAGATCGCCATGTGCGATAAGGCCGCCTTTTGTACCTTTCTTACCTTATGTATATATAAATTTTTTTTTGTATGATTTTGAACGTGTACAATAAAGAGTTAAATAAATAAATAAATAAATAAATAGTACAAATTACGAATATTATGATGTTACGCTTGCGTGTTACTTGGGCCAAACTCAAGTCTACCCACATGCCACCCTTTTTGTGGGCGGTAGCAAAAACACTGGTAAAGTCAGCCATTGAACCCAATTGTTAGTTTGTTAATTATGTTATTAGCATATTATTACTAACAGATCATAAATCATTATACGACGACGTAAAAAATAAAATTGACAATCGCTAACCATTAATAAGCAATCGTTAACTTTTGTGTTTGGCAAACATTTATGCAGCAGCATATAACCACGGTTTCATACAAAAATAACGTGAAGCAACCAATTTGAATGTTCGGTGGGATGAAGTTGAAGGTGGTTCAATATGGTAGAATATTCGTCCGGGTGACATAATGTGTAAAAACCGCCAAAAGTTAACCACGCAAGTGTGTCGGCTTCCAGGTGTAAGAAAATGGAAAAATGGGACTTATGTTCTCAGAAATGAATTCCTATGAATAAAGTAACAAAGAAACGATCTTGAGAAAGCAAATCAGTCGATAATTTTCAAAATGTTTAGTCGCAGTTGGTTATGTTTTATTTGACGTTAGCTGTCATCATGTTTAACATCTTCTCATCATGTACACGTTTAGTAAACGCTAGATTTCAGGAAATAGGTATATAGGTATATCCTAAAAAATAAGAAATGATTAGCTAAGATCCTCATTACTAACGGGTTACTTCCAAGAATGATTTATGAATGGTTATAAGAGTAGATACTATAGGGTTGTTCCCGCTTACGTATATTTGTAGACGAATTTGAATGCCTACATGTCTATAAATACTTACAATGTTTACTCCAAGATTTTAATGATATCTCGTGGTTTTCGTACGCAACCTTGTTCTGGTACGTTATCTTATCATTATGATATAAGCTCACGCAGAGCACTCTTTTTCGTGACTCGACATTGAAATTCGTTTTGTAGTTTTAGTACGCGTGGAAAATATAATCTATCATTTTCTATCTTATTTTCGAAGGTTATAGTAAACGTACAGTCTATGTCAACCTATATAAGTATCTATTGATTATCAGTTATTTACGTGACGGATTCGAGGCCTTAATACTCTACACAGACCAGTGAAGGTGGATCGATATCGTCATCGTCATCAGCCCAAATATATCCCACTGCTGAGAACGGGCCTCCTCTACAACTGAGAGGGTTTAGGCCTTAGTCCACCACGCTGGCCTAGTGCGGGTTGGCGGATCGATATAAAGACTTTATAATACTCATGAAAAGCCACCGCTAGCTTCTTCAACGCCCGCTTGCAAACCCCATTAAAACACCCTACACCATACTACCAAAAAAAAGAACGTTTCCCACAAAATTCTTCCACCAACTTTCTTGTATCGAAAATGTCATAATATATTTGTTATATGTACTTAATAAATACAAATCGCTGAATTTGACGCCCCCCTGGACGTGCCGCCCGCGTGTGGTGCACGCTTTGCACGCTCGCTTGCGGCTTCGTTCGAAAGATAGACAGGTCCTGGATATGATTTCTGGTGTAGAATATTGTTCTTATTAACAACACGGTATATTCAAATGAATAAACAGTAACTAATAATGTCGCTCCCATATAACGTGATTCTTAAAACATAGTTGATGAAATCCAGGTCTACCGGCTCTTTCGGTAATACAGACTGAACTGTATGTGTAATTGATCATAATAATTTATTTCAATTGTTTTTCAAGGAAATATTAACCACCATTTTCTACAACTATCGGTTCTGAATATATCTATTACAGCTGTGTAGAGGATACTACAAATAAATGCTCTCGTAATTTTAATATTTATAATATTCAATTAATTCTTACATCATTTAATTACAATACGAATTTAAAATGAAGCTACAGGAGAAACTAAGAAACTAAAACCTTATAAAAAAAAACTTCTCTACACATAGGAATATATTTGTTTAGTCTAATCGTTTTAACGTGTGCTTACTGCTTAACATTGCTATCTGTAAAAGAACACTACAATTCTACTATTTAATTATTGGTTCATGATTACGTGGTAAAATTTTTTATTCTTGAATTTAACACATTTGCACGTTCTTTATATGTACCTTATACATTGATGGCTAAATAGGCAAATACAGGATTGGGTGTCTTGTAATACCCTTAATCATAGTTTAAAAAGACTCAGCTCCACTAAAATAATGTCTCCTTTCATTCAAGTGGTTGATAAAATTTTCGATAATTAAGCTTACAATGATATTTTCGTTTAAAATCTACACGCACGTCAGAGATGCGGTGCAATGCGATTGTAGTAGTTTTCATTTGATTTTATTCATAGATAAGATAGACGTAATTATACAACAGAATACAGTACCTTTGTGTATAGCACTTTCAGGTGTTTTATTATTGATTATTAAAATGTTGATATTTGTAGAAGATTTAGATCTTTTGGTTATCATTGTCTTCACAATGTAACTTCGTTAAAGCTTAGAGAACCTAGTTTAGGAGCACTCTCTAGTTTATATATTTAACACATAAATAGATAGAGAGACAAATCTTAACTGTCCCATAAACGTGTATTGACAAAAATCAACATTATAATAGTACTTGAAGTAGGTTTGCCAACCTTTGAAAATAGACGAAAGAGTAGGAAAGAGCGAGAAATGGAACAAATATCAGGATTTTGTCTCTCCGAAAATCTCCAGATTGCTGGCTCATAAATACAAATATATAGATAAGCTATTAGGAGGTTCTTCACTTTGATCGTGGGCAGTTTGCATGTCTTTAATAACTTTCTCGACGGTAACACAAATTTTAAATAAAACGTCATGTAATATTTTTCGGGTATGACGTAATGACTAACAGTGCGCTAACCATGATTTCATACTACCATAAAACCAGACGCCAGTGTGTGAGCCTCGAAAATAATTTAAAATCGCACAATATGACGTAAACCGCGCCTTATGTGGACGCACAATAAAAATGTAATGAATTGAACAACTTATGATTTCTCCGTATGGCACAGAGCGAGGGACAATATACTTTAAACATGCAATGTTAGTTCATTCGAAACGTAAGATACTTTAATTGTTTTTGCTAAAACCACAACCTTCGCTGTATCGCCGAAAGGATAAGGAGAGGTATATTCGTATACCCCAGTTTCCCCTGTTACCTTCCACAGATATATTCTAAATCCAATGCCCCAATATAAAAATCCGAAAACACTTTAAACGAATTGGGACCTTTAGAAAAATACCCGAACTGGGACTAACTCGCTCGTTGTATTTTTATGCCGCGAGACTAACGAGGCTTCTAGGTATATACAAAGACCAAAGCTTTGTCTTTTCTTTGTGTGCCTTCACTAACAAGGAGCTTTAGTCTTGCCAAACTGCACATACATACCATCTAATTTTTTTACACTAAGCTTCCAGCCTTAGAGGTTTCTTCACGGGTTTCACATCATGATTGATGATACGAAATGACTTTCTATCAGACCTTACGTTCACGTTTCTATGATCTTCATCTGTATTACGCTGATATCCTAAGTAGCTATTCTTTCTCAGAAGACAAATTTAATATCAAAAATACCATAGTCCGTTACAAGGTAGCGAAGTAGCAATAAATTCTCGTTGCGTATAGCGCCGGTCCGATATGATCGCAGCAAATTGTGAAACTGCACTGGTTTTACTGATGAGACGTTCTCACACCCGACTACAAATACAAATTACTTATTATAATATTCTCGTGGGAAAAGGACGTGGGTGTATAAAATCATTAATATTGTTAAACAAAGACGAACTGTGTCAAGAAAAAATATTTTAATATAATGTCTCTCGTTTTGTTCAGTGAGTACCTATTGTTGCAGTAGACCTAATACATTATACAAGTAACCTTCACCCCTTGCTTTTTCCTTGTGACCGTTGGGTGTATTTATTTATTATCCATCTCTCAGATGCGAAGAAGAGCCAGCAGTAATCATTGCGTTGAGAAGTTTTAGGTGACTTTGGAGATATATTTTAGAGTGATGTCTTGATTCGAACTACATTAATCGATTATTAAATAAATAAATTGTTTATTTGTCGTAACATCAAGTTGAAGATTAGGTTTTGGCCCACACATATCCACCTTCCTACAATAACCTTTTGTAATTCAGACCTGGAGTTGTAGTAACAGTTACTAGTGATGCATTCCTCTATGTCGACGCTCTATCTGGATAGCCATTACGATTTGGTGTCAACAACTCCCGCAAACAATACAAAAACGATGTTTTAAATCTGAAAATACTTAAATTAATCGTTGATGCGCTACTAGTTTTGCTACTGAAAAGACCAGTTTCAATATCTACTAAAGACGTATTTAATGATCAACTGTAAACCTCAATGCCATCATTCTGCGTCTTTAATGCAGTATACAAGTATTAACCGTATGACGTGTTATATAAGCGAAACAACATTTAGAACAAGTCGCTTGCAACAGATGACGCCCACGCAACGGTCCCGTGCAAATTGCACCTAGCTGTTTGATTCATTGGCCCCTCGGCCCCGACGGCTGGCGGCCCGGCGGATGGGTTGCGGAAACAGATCTGCAATCGCTAAATCTAAATGTCGCAATGCTGCCGAGACGGGCTGTTGCTTATTTATTGAGAGGTTTATAAGGTTATACTGATTTAGGATTGTTTATATATATTTGTTTTTATTTCAGTGCAGTGGTGCGATAGATTAGATTTAGTTATGATGGAAACGGATTAAACTTGTATAAAGGTTCCGTAAATCAAAAGTATCGAAAAAAATACATATATTTTAATGCCTCGTGGTCGCGCGGTACAAGTATGTGCCGTGCGATCTAGAGGTCCTGGGTTCGATTCCCGGGTCGGGCAAAGTGTTATTGAGTTTTTCCTTTAGGAAATTCTCGGTAACAGCACGGAGTCTGGAAATGTGCCCGAAAAACGGCAATAGGCTCGCCCCCTATTACGTGGGACTGATACATACATACTTGGCGAAATGTGGGTGCAGAAATGCACCTCTGCCTACCTCTTCGGGGAATACAGGCGTGAGTTTATGTATGTATGTACATTTTAATTCGGATGCTGTTCCTATAATGGTTTAAAGCAGTACACGTTCAATTATGATTGTTTAATTCTTGTGTATTTTTGTTTCCTCTCTGCTGTTTATTTCATTCAATGGAAACCGTCGAATATAGTAAGATATTTTCGTAGAGATCCTTTTATTGCAACATACTCGTATTTTAAAATAACTTTCCCTACAAATACCTTTTCTAAACAGTTTAATTCTTTGTATTTTAAAATTACATATTTTCCTGTTTACTGATGACTCCAAGTTCGAAAAATATAGCGTGGGTTAGCGGAACTATAATATTGATACAACTCATTCACAAATTCTGAATGATGTACTACCTACGACTGTTTCTATCTGCCGGACTTTATGAATATTAACAATGAACATACTATAAATGTAACACACACACACATATCCAAATAAGACATAGTGTTCCACCATTTACTATTCTTTCATTCATAATTAAATCTAAAAAGCAGGTATATCCGCATTTATTAATTGGCTTAGGATGGTTAATGTCTTCATCAGCAATAACCTATCAACTCACTACAGATGTCCCGTATTGAAAACGACCTACTGCGGCTTTTGTAAGGTCGTCGTTTGCAAATTATGGGCTGGGATCTCGTTGATTAACATTTAACCCCGTCATATTATAAGATTCTGCCTGTACTGTGGCATTTGGAACAGCACTGAGCGGCAAATGAACGGGTGGTCTTTATCTATAAGATTTATTTTCCTTGTATTTTCTTATTCTTCATTTCTAATATTTTACGAGTGGAAATTGATTGTTATATTTGTTTAATTAGTTTATTTGGAAGTGTCAATTAAGTAAGATAAAAAAATCGGTAAACAAGAGTGAAAATAAATTCATGTATAAATTAAAAATTCCGCAGTGCTGAATTTCAAAATATTGGCAAAGGTTGGAGAACTTTAATCGCTGCATTTATTTATAGTACTTAAAGAAAGTTTGACAGGAAGTATGTTTTCTTTAGCTCGTTACATCATTTTATGATTCAAAGTCATCACTTTCCCTTCAACTATTTTCATTTTTATCCAGTATATTGTAGCGTTACAAAATATATCCTTTATAACTATGAGTGATGAAGTAATAATAAAGAGTGTTAAGTAATTAGTCCGCATACATTATTAATTGTTCAAGGAATGCAAATATAGATTATTGGGAATATTATTTAAAGTTTTAGAAAAATAATTGCCTGAAGCATTGATGATGTCATAGTATTCAGTTTATTTACCGCCTCAGTTTCCTACCGCGGTTGATTTACAGCACTCGCGAATTTAGTCGAGAATATTTTATTGTAGTTACTCAAAAGATATCAAAATATGGAATAAAAATTTTGTTTATTCTCATGCTTTTGGAAATAATATCTATCTTCTATTAATCAACACACTGCCGGAATGTTTGGAAACAGATTTACATCACCTTATTCCGTACTTGGTTTTAACATGATAATACTTAATCGTATTATAGACAGAAGAAGATTGCCAACTAATATTAGCAGTGAATTCAATGAAACTATATAAAAAGGAGCCAGCGGAAATGTGACAATCGATGAACCATTTTCATGGACTGTTGACGTCAGACAAGCAGCCAATTGTAAAATCAATGATGCAAAACTTCTATACAATGTAAGATTCTATGAATTTCATTCAATGAAATGAAAAGTGAGATACAAAATAGTAACAAAGATAAAATTAGACCATTAATATAAGACAACTAGCTTTTGCTCGCGACTCCATCCTCGTAGACTACAGGTTTGGGTTCAAAAAGAAAATAAGTTGTAGCCTTTGATTGAAGAAATTCGTATATTTAAAACTGAAAAGTTACTAATCTTATATAGCCTGCTCAAAATCCTTTCTTAGGGGATGCCTACGTCATAACATCGACCTGCATGCCAAATTTCAGCCCGATCCGTCCAGTAGTTTGGGCTGTGCGTTGACAGATCACTATGTCAGTCAGTCAGTCACCTTTGAGTTATATATATTTAGATTACAATTATATTTGTTTGAAAAGAGATGTAGATATGTATTGAACAATTATAACAGATTCCACGATATAAATAAGTACCAAAGGTACAGCAAGGATAGGTGTAACATTTATCGCAGTTATCGCACAGACGCTATCAATCGTACATTCATCAATTATTGTCATTGTTTACAAGCCGCTACATTTTGATTGGATATCACAGAAGTACTCAATGCGTGCGGATTAAAGATATGAGAATTACAAAAAGTGATTTTATATTAAGTCACACGTAAGAATAACAAATTGGCAACAAAACAAATGGACAACCTAACATATTCACTACATAATAACGGCCGGTTCAGCCAAAATAGTATTAATCATATGACTCTACTAGGAAATGTGCCCGAAAAACGGCAATAGGCTTGCCCCCTATTAGGTGGGGCTGATACATACTTGGCGAAATGTGTGTGCAGAAATGTTCCTCTGCCTACGCCTTCGGGGAATACAGGCGTGAGGTTATGTATGTATGTATGTATCTTCTGACTATTTGCTAGAAGGCAATACCGGTAAAAACTTTATCTAAGTCTTCAAAGGCAAGTTCCATAACCAACATTTGTAATGGTATGTACAAATATTAGCTAGAGTGAGGCGAAATGTAAGATTAATCTTCAATTCTCTACATCATATAGTACTTAAGTAATCGATCCGTAGTCCTGCTGCTACGTATGTAGGTATGTATTCAATAAATTATGAATCGATTTCATCGACTGCATTCAATATCAGTTCTACAAAAACTAATCCAATTGAATTAAGTACATAATTGATGTTTTCCTGGTATTGTGTTTTATTCATTTTTATTATATCGAATTACCACCAAGGATGTAAGAGTTTTATGAGAATATTGTTTCTACAATTAGCACATGTCTACGCAGAAAATATACTTCATTTTATTTTATTTTTTTGTGCCTAGATGCATACTTATATTGTATACAAACCCCTTCAAAGCTAATAATTTATACTTATTACGATATGAGACTCCTAGTAGGGCTTGCAGTAAAAGTGTCGGGCAATAAAGGAAAATTCTCATTAAGAGCAGTGGCGGTACATACATAGAAGTCCAAAGGCGTTACACGTTAATTGTGTAATGTCTAGATTAGAGTTGTTTATTGTGGGGTCAGGATATTCTCATTTATATACCTACCAAATTTATTTTTCGGGACTCCACTGTGCTTACCATCAGGTACAGTGGAGTCACTTTGCCGTGCCAGATTAAAAAAATTTAAAAAAAATTGCTTTTGTTAAATAAAGATTTAAAACTTTTAGATTATTATTCGGAGTTTTATAAGGCAATCTGGGCTTTTGGGCTTATATGGAAGTACCGCCACTGATTAAGAGTATGGATTTTGGAAATTTGCCCAAGAACCGCATTTGGCAATTTCATCAAGGATACAGGCATAAGTGTGTCTGTGATGCAAGCTGTTGGATGAATGTCATAAATTCGTAGATCAGATGGTATTGAACTGTTGTAAAATAAGTGAAAGTGCAATGTTTTTGGATGAACTAGATAAAATATGACCTGAAAATATTATAAAATTAAATCCAAAAATACAGGATTATTTTTACAAATTATTATTATTTTATCGATCAGAGTAAATTTCTCCTGTAGATAAGATTTTGTTCGCAAAAATGAAATTGCTAGAAATGCTGTTATATAGTCTATAAAATGCAAATTTTAAATTAGTAAAAATTAAAAGACAAGTTGGAAAGTGTTCCACTATATAGAAAAGTATTCTAATCAGTCCAAAAATCTCGGAGAAAATAAGATATACATAAAAATGCCATTAAAATACCAGTCGTGTTGACAACTGCCTATTTTTTGCCGTTGGTCCAACGGAGTTAATTATGGTTTTAATTGTGGGCAAGGTCTAAAGTAATTGAGCATTAAGACAATTAACGAAAAGAAAAAATTAGGAATCTGTAGAAACCCATATTTAAAAAAAGGAATTACCTACACAGAATTCGTATTTTTGTGCTGAAAATAAAACTTATTTGTATATAACGAACACGCTTTCAATTATCACTCAGTTTGTAGAAATTAGGTGTGAATATGAAAACATGATCGCATTTTATTAAATTTACATAGTATCTTTCTGCGTAGATTAGGTATTCACGAACTGACTCTCCTTTTCCAAATTTATCATTTCTTTTAGAGAATCCCAAGTCAGTTATTCTATTAAACTATACAAGTGATTCATAAGCTATCCATTAGCTACAAGGTAGCATGTGTAATTAACTAATTATAACCCTTGTAAGATCACTAACTATTCTAGAATTTCGAATATGGAAGTCATTTAAGCCATCACAATTTCAATCTCCTATATGGTCAATTTGGACGGCGCCAATATTTCGTAAAGAAATAGTCACACGCAGAATGTTCGATCGCGAAATAACGGATCCAAATCTCTTAATTCAATAATATCCAGAGCTTAAAATAACTCTATTAACTTAATCGACGATACAGATTAATTTAAAATGTCGAGTTTCATCTCAAAATCCATATATGGTCATCGCTAATTATATAAACCCATATATGTATAACACGAAGAATATAAATATATGTTAATCGCTATATAAGGAGGTAGAAAAACAAATACAGATAGTAAAGTAGCGAGTTAATGGCAGAACGGTGTAGTAGTTACTTCATTTGCAATTTTCATTTATAATAACTTAATACTGCTTCGGCATGACTTGATTAAGAAATAGGCAAAGCTCATTGATAAGGTCAATTTAAATATCAGATCTTTTAAAACAACAAGGCAAATGTAATCTCATGTTATAAATTTAAAAGAAACTTTGTATTTCTGTTACGCTTTTAAGCCTAAACCGCTGGGCCATTTTGTTTGAATTTTTGTATGGACATAGATGGAACCTCGGGAAATAATATACGGTACATTATAACAAAATTGTTAATATGTGCAGTTTCATCTAAATATGAGTAGGTAATTGAGTGCTTGCTGTACGGGAATATTAAACAAGTAGTTTGAATCAACTTAACCTAAATGAAGAAGTGCGTGCCATTTCAGAGACCAGCCTATTAAAAAACGTTTGCAGATTTAATAATTACTTATTGAAATGTTCACTCCTAGATTCATAATTATTTAGCTACTTAAAGCAATAATTATCAACGAGTAATAGGAGAAGAAGGGATATTAATGATAGTATTAAATGGATTAGCAAATATTTTCTCGAGGAAGTGTCAACACATTTACGTTAGAAAAACACGATTAGACATGTCCAAGTTTTGTCATGTTCTGATTACGTCATGCTTATTAATTTCCTTTACTAGTAAAACAAGTCCGAGGGTTTCGAGATGAATATTCTTTTTTAATGCCTAACTTTAATCATCATTCGAATTCAATGAGTGTTTTGTTTTGTTAACTCTGTGCAAGTCTTTTAACGAAAAGAGCTAGTATTTTTTCTTGTACAATGGTTGCATTCAAGTAAAAAAATGAAAATAAAACTTAATATAAGAGATTTAGTAGTTGACCACCTAAAAACTAGTAGTTGACCATGTTTTGCATCAGTAGTTGACCATTCAGATTTTTTAATTATTTGTTAAATAAGAAGGCAAATTAAGACAACTTTGCGTTTTATTTGAAATATAATAACAATAACATCCCCCGCTCGTTAATAAATGTTCTGGCCATTTCCACAATCGACCATTTGCTTTCATCGATGATATTGTAGCTGTTTTTTTTTATAGCTTTAACTACTTTTCCGGGATAAAAGTTATTATCGTACTTCATCATCATCATCATCATCATCAGCCCATATACGTCCCACTGTTGGGCACGGGCCTACTCTACAATTGAGAGGGTTTAGGCCTTAGTCCATCACTCTGGCTTAGTGCGGGTTGGCGGACTACACACCTAAGAAATTCCTAAGAACTTTTAGGTGTGCAGGTTTCATCGCGATGTTTTCCTTCACCGTTAAAGTGCGTGATAATTCTTTATCAATACACACATATGCAACTTCGAAAAGTCAGTCATGTGTGCCTGGGGTTTGAACCTGCGACCGTCGAGATTCTCGACCGCGTGCCTAAACCTCAAGGCCGTACTTAAATATGACAAATTCACCATTTACTTTTTGCCGAGGCTTTTGTCAGATTCTTTATCAGACAACAGTAGTTGAAAGTTTACGCATATTTTCAAGCATATCGTTAGGACCTATGATGTCAAATTGATCTAGAGTGGTTTCAAATATGTCATCAGCAATGCTAATTGGTGATCCTGGGATCGTCACTAGCACTAGTTCGTCACCAACAGTAATATGTACCGCAGTTGCTGATGGTTCCATTGTGGTTTCCAAAACACCATCATTATTGTGAGAGGATTTTTTTTCAGCCGTTCTTATGGGTGTTTTATGAAGACGAACGACATTTACTGCTGAGAGCATTGCAGCTTCAGTATAATTTAGGAATGTACCCCTTTTCCCAGACATCTACAAGGTGAAAATTTGGTTTTAGTAACTGATCGTACCTTACAATAAAGGTGGTCAACTACTAAATAAAATTAAGTTATTGTAAAAGTAAATAAAATAGTTTATTCTAATTGATGATGCCCTTCATATATTATTCCGTACAGTACATTTACATGATACAGAAATTCATCAGAAGTTGACCATCCTGGTCAATTACTAGAAAATCATGCTAAAACGGAATCAGTAGTGGACCACCCCCACATCTCAATTTTGTAAACAAATTTTCGTATTTTAAATACCCTGTTACCTCAATTAATCCCTAACGAATAAGAAAAGCAAAACACTTATCATCAACATGGTGACAAAGTTGTTAATATTTAACTTCAAACTTTTTCAATCCTTAAGAAAATTATGACAAAAAAACGAATAATAGATTTACGGTGCGTCAATCAACAAACAACTGGAGGCTATTTTTAATATTTGAAAATAATGGAGTCGTAGTTTGCGCGCTTCGTAGACCACATGACAGCACTGACTACTCAATATGGAATTAGTTTAAAAATATGCCGCGAATTCTTATTTTTTCTGTTTATGTGCATTGGTGGTCAACTACAGGTACATGGTCTACTACTAGTGCCATTACCTTAAGGAGTGAAGGCACTACCATACCAATAGTCCATCTCATTGCAAAAGACCAACAAATATTCTTTTAATACGCTTAAATGTCTGTACTACACCGTATAAATGCAACGATGTTCGACTTGAATCAAATGGCTATTCTCCTGTGCCATTCGACACTTTTACCTCGGCCTCTAAGATTGCTTCTATATATAGTTTCTTTGAAACCTTGCTCTAGGCTTTTGCAATTTGTCAATAACAGGTATTACAAATAGGTAATTCGATCCGATTGGCAACTGGTCTAAGAAAACATTTCTACTACACAATCAGTCAATACGTCGGGTTAAGGACCGAAACATCTTTAGATAATACTATAGGTTTTTACTCACACTTAAATATAGACTGATATTGACGATAACATGTTCTAGGTGTAATAAAATACCGTCTACTATTGCGGTTTCGCAGTAATTCAATAAATCTTAGCATGTTTTATCATTTGTAATGTGTGTCGTGTATCTTATAAATAGAAATGTTTAAGTTTTTTTTTAATGCTGGTTAAATCGTCAATTAATCACATAAAATATACGTTGACTTTAAAGTCTTCATTTAATCAAAGATTACAAAATTTTGCATACACATTTTCCTTCGATATAGAATTACTGGGTAAAACAAATAAGGACTGCTGGCAAAAAATAGCGACACAAAATCATTCATCTGGTGAGATAAACGATCAGTTCCTTCTTTATCAAAGAAACTTGTTTTTTTTTGGGAAGTTAACAGTTTTTAAACTCCTTAATATTATTAGATTTCGATAATCTAACTCAAGTAACTATTATCGAAAAACCCTTTATAATTAAATAAAGATCATACAACCGAAACTCATTAAAACTTTAACACTGAAAAATATTATTTTGATCTCATCATCTTTCTTTAAGTCGTATTTTATTTAGACAGGACTGTCATTAATATTATACTGTACTTTTGTCGACAACTCTAACACAGTTTTAATGTTATAGCGGCAACTTTCAGCGGTTCTTAAGTCCGCTAATTCTTAAAATAACAGCATTTTAAAAGCAAACCTACGACTTCTCCCTCGTCTAAGATTTATAAAAACTTTAAAAAGCCGTGGACTGAAAAGTTGAATACGTTAGTTTATTATAATTAATGTCGCCTATATGTAACTGAAATGTGAGCGTATGAAGGCGAACTATGTAGGTACAAACCAGTGGCGGTACTTCCATAAAAGCCCAAAAGCCCAGGTTGCCTTACAAAATTCCGAATAACAATGTTTAAGCTTTAAATCTTTAACACGAGCAATTTGACGTATAAATGAGTGTATTATGACCCCTCAATAAAAAAAGTATAAACTAGACATTGCAAATTAAAGTCAAACACTTTTAGGCTTCTATGGAAGTACCGCCACTGGTACATACATACACACAATATGTTCATTAGCTCAGGGTCAGATGAGTCCTTAGTCTACCCTGTTGCCCTAGTTAGTGTGAAGCCTGGTCGATTGGTGTGAAGAATCGACATTGAGGTTTTAAAATATAAGTTACATTTATATGATGAACATTTTGTTTATCTCGCAAGTAAAATTCAAAAAGTCGCGTATTATTATAAACTATAGCGAGCATACAAATAAGGAAAACCGACATCCAATCATTGATTCATTAATGAAATTCGAAACGGTTAGAAGTAACTGACAAACGAGTACGATAAATGGAGACCTTGCAGTTATTGTCAATGAATAACCAGACATTTACTTACTTGCGATACATAGTAATACCCAGCGCTCATTGACAAAACTAGTATTTCTTAATGGGAGTTTTGATACGGGGACCTTGATGAGAAAATAAAAGGTGTACGAAAAGTTAAAATAATTAAATGGGAAAGACAATTAATAATGATAGGCGACGCTTCAATGACGAATTAATTTACAAATTAGAACGCAGGTTACTTTAATAGCATCCTTTATATTATTGATGAATGGTAACAAAGAGGCATTATTTTTTTCGGGAGGAGAAGGAAGACAGCATAGAAACAGAATGATAGTGGTAAAAGACGCCGTAGTTATTTTGGACTGCGGTACGAATGTACGCTGCAATGATAAAGTTATATTTAGAAATTTACGTACATGTAACTAGTGGCGGTACTTCCATAGAAGCCCAAATTGCCTTAAAAAAAATCCGAATAATAATAATCTTTAAGCTTTAAATATTTATATATTAAAAGCAATTTGACATATAAATGAGAATATCCTAACCTTACAATAAACAAATATAGACTAGACATTACAAATTAATGTGTTACGCTATTGGGCTTCTATGCTTCGCCACTGCATGTCACGTGATGGAGTGCTTTAGCATTGAATAAGGCCCATTAGACTCACACATGAAGTTATAGTGAAACAGGATTTATCAATAGTCATACATGAGCTTTTTATTTCTGGGCAATTTATACATAAATTATAAAAAATGTGATCAGTACTTTTGACCAGACCAACTTTTTTCCGTGTATTTTGATGCCCTGAGTTCAAATTCGCAGTCCGTTTTGCTCCAATAGGTTTGAGTTTTGAGTAAATTGCGAAAAACACTAAAAATTGTTATTATCATCAATTCATTATGAATATTGTTAAGAAACATGCCTATTTTCGTTGGAGACCTAGATGTACCGCATTGAGTTTTGTTATAAAGCAATGTATTTATAACGAGTAGAAATCAGATTTATTGCTTCTTCAGCATTAAAATGTACTTGCAGTTGAAAGTTACCAAGTCCGAGTGCGGTTCGGACAAAATATTTATACATTTTCTTATTACGAAATTATTATTAGCAACGCGCAGTCTGGAAATGCACTCGGTATGTGACAACAGGCTAACAGAGTCCACGATATGTTGTTGTAGGAATACGCCTCTTTATGAATGTATTATATTTATATGTGTAAAAACCCGAATTCTCTAATTGCCATCCTTATGCTAACGGATGATTCAAGAGGATTTCCCCCAATGTAATAAACAGACCAATTTTTACATTTTTGATCATCATCATTATCATCATCTACAGCCCTTTTTTTATCCCACTGCCGGGCATAGGCCTCTCTTCTGGCATGCCATTCGTCTCTATCCTGGGCCAGTCGCATCCAAGATAATTGAATAATGTTAGCAATATTACTTTCTTCCCAATTAATCACAGCCAGGATCAGGACTTACCATTCTACATACCATACGTGATGGCCTTGAAGTTTAGGCACGCGGTCGAGAATCTCGACGGTCGCGGGTTCAAACCCCAGGCACACACCTCAGACTTTTCGAAGTTATGTGTATATTCACAATGAAATATCACGTAGGTATTTTAACGGTGAAGGAAAACATCGTGATGAAACCTGCACAGAATTTCTTAGGTGTGTAGTCCGCCAACCCGCACTAGACCAGCGTGGTGGACTAAGGCTTAAACCCTCTCAGTTGTAGAGGAGGCTCGTGCCCAGCAGTGGGACGTATATGGGCTGATGATGCGATGTGATGAATGTTATCAATATTTAATTGTATTTATTTAAAAATAAATAATTTGTATTTTGTATGTATTGTAATAATCTACATTTTAAGTTAAGGGAAAATATACACGGCGGGGAACTCCTTATGAGTTTTTGTATAAGGCACATCTGTTTCATTTTAGACTTATGTGACGTCATCCGAAGATTACATCGCCTGACCATTTACAAGTTGCAACAGGTACAAACGTACATCCTATACCAGCTATGGCTCGCGAGTTTGTTTACGGCTTAGTACTAGATCTAGTTAATAAATGAAAATTTTAAGGTTTTTATAAAACAATAAGTAAGTCATCTCATTAATTGGCATACAAAATATCATCACAAACCGTATGCTATTTCTGTGTAATATAAAATTTATTGTCGTTTTGTTTTTCACTGTGACGTCTCTATTAGGGATGTTATGGATATGATATTTCGGATCTGGATACGGATATGGATATAGGAATAAAATTATATCGGTTTCGGATACGGTTACGGATATGTAATTATTTCGGATTATCCGTTAGTTTCGGATAGTTTCGGTTACGGATAAGGTTAAAGTAAAATATATTTTGTTCCAACAATAAAAGATTTTGTACTCATCGCTGTGTTGATTTGAGATGAAGTTTCAGTGAACTAGTGCCACCTTTTTTCCGGGAAAAGTTTTTATCACACTGTTTACATTTTGTAGAATCTATATTAGCTTGATAAAAAAACTCGATATTGGTCACATTTTGTCAATAAAAATCAGTTTAGTACTTAACACAAGACTCTTAAATTATCCGAAACTTCTGCAACGGATACGGTTAAGGTTACGGATATATTTTTATTTCGGATATCCGATAGTTTCGGTTACGGCTACGGAGCTCTATAACATCCCTGGTCTCTATACCACAAATGTCTCCAACATCCAAAATAAGAGCAGAATCCTGTTGATCATATTTAAGGTAAGTATTTATAAGGTCAGGAGGTATATTGATTGATTAATGGAAGAAGACACTATAGTCCATGCTTACAAAGGAGATGTAAATGAGATCAGCCCAAGGGAAAGAGATAAAGTAGAATGGTAAGCCCTGATCCTGCCTATGATTACATTAATTGCAAAGAAAGTTTTCAAAAGTTTTTACCTTTGCTCGAAATTGCTTGAAATAATGTTCAGCATTCAAAGTTTTGACGTCATAGTATCAGACGTTTAAAATGACGTCTAAAAGTGCAATTAAATTAAATCTCGCTACATATGAATGGATTAATCCGTTAAATGTGAACGGTATCAGAGCAGAGTTCCTTGAAAGGCTGCTTTCGAAGTGTTTTCCGGCAAAAGGCACATTCCTTAGGCTCTGCTTTATAACCTCTTTCGATTTTCTGCTCGTGAATAGGTTCTTACATTTCCATTAAAAATTAAACCGGAGCTATGAATAAAAAGTCATTATATGAAAAATGTAAGAGCACGTATAGAAATCTTATGAGAAATAGCAGTTCATTTTATGTGCTTTATAAAATAATATGAAGCAATTTTATGTTTACAAAATATTTCCATTTGGAAGGCGTATAATGTATGGAATTTGATTATACCTATATAAAAATTCAATTGAATCACTTTAGCAGTCAGCTGACTAAAGTATGTATCATAAATATAAAATGTTGATAATCACGGACGGGGTGATAAAAATCAAAACAATAATATCTATGTCATTAAATAGATAAATTAATAACTTACCTGTAAGTGCCTTTTTATGGCACTGTTTGTTAAATACACAGAAAAAACATAAAACACAACAACCACTCTCAAACACAGCAAGCGCACAAATTATTTTGAAAAATAACTGTTATCACTGAAAACCGAGACGACCGCGACTTATCAACTCGGAAACTCAACTGATAAAACAAGTGCGCTATTTTCGATAATGATAGTGTTTAACACAGCGCTAAACCCCGAAATTGCGCCAAATGTCGCAGGCTTTATTTGTGTACATTCGCACGCTCGTCGTATTGTGGAACTAGTGACTGACTGCAAAGATCCTCGACGCAGCGCCATGTTGCGTCAGCGCAGGAGTGGGTGATATGATAAGCGTTTTAGCGAATTTTGCATGCGAAAGAGGTTTTCGCATGTTTCTAATTGACATTAGCAACGGTAAACACTGCATAAGCTGGTCTAGACTCGATGTCCTCGAAACATGGCGGTTTTGAATTAATAGATTGTTAATTTTGACATTAGCAGATTATTGGAGATGACTTTCACTTATTGATTTTTAACATAAATTTAAATTTATAAATTACATTTACACTGTTTGTCCCTAAAAATATAGCAGATTTTTACTTTTCAAATAGTAAAGACGTAAACTAAAGCCTTTCAAGACTTCCAGCGTGAGAATAAGTAAAAATAAAATGTTATAAATTTATATTTCGAAAAGTCGTGTCACAATATTAGATAGAGTACATATCATAATATATTAGTCATTGCGAAATTAAAAATCCTCGCTTACTTTACACCATCCTCTATTCCAGAGTTTGTCAACGTGAGATCAACTTATTTATCTCAGTAGATCTAGCAGGACCTAAGCGTTAGGTAGAATTGTGCAATAAAAACATGTTTGCTGTAATGAAAAGTACAAAAGACCCTGCTCTATTCCATAAATCAAGAATAGAATCCATTACTGACTAGGAAAATACTCATCCACCAAGTTCTAAAGAGAAAATTAAGACGCGAATTAAAATAGGAGCAGTTTATCTTTACAGATTTTGATACCAATAACACCTTTCATTAATCGTGAAGAAATATTATCCAGATGGTTTATGTAACATCACCTTTACTCTAACGCAACGCGACAGTTAGACAAGTTTATATCGCATTCAGGCTGCGATGCTTAAAAGTCAGTTCAGTCACAAAGAGCATTTGAAGAGTAACCGTTTGTTGTTTATAAGAAACAATGGAATGCATCTTAACCTAAAACTATACAATAGATTTTGCCCACGAATTGTCTATAAATCGAAATTGGATCCGAAAGGAATTTATTAAGATAATGAATAATTAAGTCCACAAATTACGTAATATTTCTCCGAGTCTAAAACTGTGTAAAACTCTGACCCTTAACCTATTGAAAACTAAATATATAGCATTTACACCCAATATTTCATTGCAACCCCCGTCATCATTTCATTTACAACTTACAAGCTCATAACTGCCATAAAGACAGTATTCCAACATCTTGCAATTGCACTTCTGTTGAAAGAACTTCTACAATAAAATACCTTAGAGTAATAATTGATAGTTGTATGTCCTGGAAATTTCACATTCATCATATTGTCTCCCGAGTCAGAAAGTTAATGTTTGTGTTTAAAAAGTTAAGGTCAACTCTAGATTTTAAATGCTTGAAGATGCTTTATTATGCCCTGATACAATCAATAATAACGTACTGCATCACAGCTTGGGGTGGGTGTGGGAAAACTATCATGCTGAGGTTAGAACGTGCACAGCGGGCAGTACTTAAAGTACATGTAAAGAAACATTTTCGCGTCCCCACAGTTGAATTGTACTCTCTTTGTCTAGTTTTAAGCGTACGAAAACAATTTATTCTAAATGCAATTCTACGTAAACACTCACAAATTGGCTTTGATCCTAACTTTATGGCGAACCATCGTAGATCTGACCGGATTTGTAAAATCGAATATCGCCGAACAAAAATCGCAAGTCAACACTACACATATATTATAAGTCCCAAACTGTACAACAAGATTAATAGTATACTGAATATTTATCCATTAGTACCATATAAATGTAAAAATAAATGCGTCGAATGGCTCCAGCCATTAAGCTATGAAGAAACAGAAGACCTAATATATACTTAAATTTTTCTAAACTTTTATAAATTCACACACACACACACACACACACACACTTGCATGCACTCAATTAGTATTTAAGAAAATTTTAATAAATGTTATTATCTTATTAATTTTATAATGTATCTAAATGTTATTATCTTATAAATTTTATAATTTTTGTTCAATATTTTGCTATTTTGTTTTAGATATTTGTTATTGTGTACTAGAAGGATGCTTGATGTCTGCGACACAGTTACAATACTTTTGCAGGCGTCAACGCTTATTCTATATTTTATATGTTTCTGATTTGTTATTTTCATTTTGCATTGAAATAAATAAATTGAAATTGTGTGCTTAAGATGCTCTAAATAAATCTGATTAGTCCTTTTGCAATGTTAGTAAAATTGATAGGCAGTGGCGGCCTTAGGGGGAGGCGAACGGGGCAATCGCCCGGGGCCTCGCTCTTGCAAGGGCCTCGCGCAACCCAAGCAAATTTGAAATAAATATAGATTTTTTTAACTATATTAAAATAAAGTTAGTTAAATAATTGATTCATTCAAATCATAATTGAAAAATTCATTATGTGCGCCTCGAATACTTTTCACAAAGGACAAAGGGCCTCGCAAAGACCTGCCGCCCGGAGCCTCGCTATGGTAAGGTCGCCACTGTTGATAGGCTACAAATGTGTTGCTATTAAAAATTAGGACTTCGATCGTAAATCTGCGCTAAAAACGATTCTATCATTATTCTAAACTTCTTACATAAAACCACAGAAGTCAGCCCAGTTGTATATAGAACGCCATAGCAAATAAGCAATTTTCACTATGGTTGAATAGCTAGTTAGTCACCTTAAATTATTGTCGGATATGAATATCCTGCCACCACTTAAAACGCCTCTAAAGTATTTTTTTCCTACGAACAACAAATATAGATATAGCGATCAAACTTCTGAGCATATCAAGGACATTGGCCGGTTTTAGCGTATCATTAGTCACAAACACACCAAATTCGCTTCTAGAGAATAATCAGTCAGATGATCCGTTAGCTACTACTCTCAAACATTTACATACAGTTATACATACAAACTCACACCCTACGATCAAACCCATTGAAGCTATCCAGGCACATTTCTAGACTCCGTGCTGCTACAGAGAATTTTCATAAAAAATCAATAAATCTTTGCCAACCTGGTTATCTAAGACGGGACTTCTTTATAGCCGTCGCTTATGATGCGCGACCAACAAGACAGACCAAACATTCTATTAGATCCACACATATTTGTACTCGTATACTATTCGGGCAGTCAATAATGAAAAGACTTCCAAGGCTTCTGATCCCTACAAAGCACAACAGAAGAAGCGGGTTTATTTTTCTATAACTCCGGCTTACACATTAAAAATAATAATAATAACAACTCTTTATTTTTACACCATAATAAAGACATTAACACAAAACAAATAACAAAAATCGAATATAAAAATCAAATATAAAAATCGAATAGCAAAGATCCTCTTACCAAACTACTTGCTTAAACTGGAACCTCACTATTATTAAAACACTCCCGATTATGTCCCAACCACAACCCACATGAGTGCATCAATAGTGTTGCGTAATACATCAGGATAACAATACATTTTGTAACACCGCCCACTCGAATGTGCAGCCGACACCCGTGAAAGGTACTCTTGAATTGAGGTGTTTGAATTAATTAAGCCGCTGTGTTTGTATATCAATGCAATTTGGTTGAAATAGGACCATTTTTTCAATGGCATATTTCTATAAGACCAAAAGTGAGTATGAATTTACACTACCAGAGTAACAAATGGGATTCTAGGTTTTCAAGAGGAACTTTTCAGAATATGGGACTAATGTATATCTGGTATATACATGGCTAAATGTGGGTGCATCAAATGGAGTAGATGAAAAAATAGGATGAAGCAATAAATATATAATCCTTCAAGAGGATTACTACGTCCAACAAAAATTGTGGAGGTCGTGCATCAAAATAACTAAGATGAAATTGGACTCAAGTACCAATACAAAAATATTATTCTCGTCCAAAAAACGTAGTCACATAAACAAAGTGTATCTAAATATTACATCAATTATCACATAAGTGTGAAAAAAAACTCACGCCCTATCTAATACGAAAGTCGGTCAATGTCGTCAAATTTGCAGGTTCATATCGCTTCGTACCATAGCTAAACAGTTTTTCGACTCTGTGTTTGCCATATTACGGTTGAGAATGCAATAATTGCGTTGTGTTTGCATAATGAAAGAGCAAATCAATTAATCATATGATTAGAATAATGTCGTGATTGAATGTAAGGCACACCGCGTGGGAAGCGACAAGCCAGCGACACCAACCCGACCAAGCTTCTATGAAATCGTGTTTACTCGGACATTGCGCATTGTGAGGCTTCGGAACTTCGCCGAACTTCACTTTTTTTTGCGGACGTTCACCGGATCGCATAGACATTTAAGTGATTATTTTCAGATTCATAATCACATGAGGACTGCAAAATTCACATAATCCAAGTGTGTCTTTACTAATATTGTAAAGGACGTCTTTTTGTTACGACCATACTCAAAAACTGCTGACCGAATTTGTATACGTAAGAAAGAAAATCTGCGAAGATGAGAAGAGAGAAGGGGACGTGAAACTTATGGGAAAGAGTTTATAACCGGAGCAATGGTTTATACGGAAATTTATTGACTAAGTAAATAGATTTTGAATGAGGGAAAACGGATGATATTTCCGGGACCTTTACTGTTCATTATGAACCAACTAAAAAAATTCCGAAAAATATTTCTATACAGATTTCGTATGATATACGTATATTATAGTCTAGTCAACAAGTTCAAAAACGTGTTAAATAGAAATAAAGCTCCTAAAAATATGTGCCATACCTCATTCGATTCGGAATGACGTCTAGAAAAATGTTTTTTAAGGGCATATTAGCACATAAAAAATTGCAATAGTTATTAACAAAATAAGAAAAAAAAACAAGGTATTTAGTTTTTCGTTAATAACTTTTAAAATAATGATATTTAAGGAATTATGAAAAAAGATCCTGAAAGAGGAGGAAATTTCCAATAAAAACGTCCTTACTCCCGGAACTCTATCTATATTATTTATAACTTTTATTTAACGCTGGAAATAGCGCTCCGCGAGGGCGTTACGACATAGGCGCGTCGTCTAAAAAGCCGGTATATCACCTAAAATAATTTATTTCTAATATTAAATAACAATTTAAAAATTTGAATAAATTATGGTGTAATCTAGACACTTGAACGAAAATAACCACGGCGAAAAATATTTTTTTTGACAACTTTTCAAAAAGTTACACCATTGTTAATTAACTAATGTTTTTCCAATCTCTGTTTTTATAAATTACGGCATAAAAGTTTCAAAAATTAGTCTAAAAATATTTCGCTTCGTGGAGCTCTTCTTACTTAGGTACTTAATAAAGTTATGCAAATTTTTTTTATTAAAGTTTATTATTTTGTTAATTATTTTTTTTTTAAATAGACTAAAAATGAAATTTCTAAAAAATGTTATCAAAAAATATTTTTTTTGGTAATATCTTATTATTGCTGTTTTTGCATCTAATATAGGTAGTAATTAACATTGGAAAAAAAATTGTTACGTCATTTGTTAAGAAATTGTTTATAAACAAATAGACTATTTTGCGATTTAAAAAAAAAAATTTTACTACCTTATTGCAAAGGTAAAATGATGATTTAAAAAAGAAAAAAAAATCTTAAATATTTCTTTTTATTGTTTATAATCGTTTTTTTTATATTTCAATTGTTTAAATAATTAGTTAAGAAATTATTTTATTCTTAATAATCATCATTGACCCTTTTCAATGGAATAACAGAAAAATCGCAAAATAGTCTATTTGTTTATAAACAATTTCTTAACAAATGACGTAACAATTTTTTTTCCAATGTTAATTACTACCTATATTAGATGCAAAAACAGCAATAATAAGATATTACCAAAAAAAATATTTTTTGATAACATTTTTTAGAAATTTCATTTTTAGTCTATTTAAAAAAAATATAATTAACAAAATAATAAACTTTAATAAAAAAATTATGCATAACTTTATTAAGTACCTAAGTAAGAAGAGCTCCACGAAGCGAAATATTTTTAGACTAATTTTTGAAACTTTTATGCCGTAATTTATAAAAACAGAGATTGGAAAAACATTAGTTAATTAACAATGGTGTAACTTTTTGAAAAGTTGTCAAAAAAAATATTTTTCGCCGTGGTTATTTTCGTTCAAGTGTCTAGATTACACCATAATTTATTCAAATTTTTAAGTTGTTATTTAATATTAGAAATAAATTATTTTAGGTGATATACCGGCTTTTTAGACGACGCGCCTATGTCGTAACGCCCCCGCGGAGCGCTATTTCCAGCGTTAAATAAAAGTTATAAATAATATAGATAGAGTTCCGGGAGTTAGGACTTTTTTATTGGAAATTTCCTCCTCTTTCAGGATCTTTTTTCATAATTCCTTAAATATCATTATTTTAAAAGTTATTAACGAAAAACTAAATACCTTGTTTTTTTTTTTCTTATTTTGTTAATAACTATTGCAATTTTTTATGTGCTAATATGCCCTTAAAAAACATTTTTCTAGACGTCATTCCGAATCGAATGAGGTATGGCACATATTTTTAGGAGCTTTATTTCTATTTAACACGTTTTTGAACTTGTTGACTAGACTATTATACGTATATTCGTATGATATAGTAATGCAAGCTTTCTATTAAATTATTCGTGTTTTACTAATTTCACTTGTCTTTAATTTTTGATGATGATTAAAGAAAGTTACTGAGTTTATATTGATAATGAACAGGCGAAAAGTATTATATTTCTCTTTATCCCATAATAAATAAAATTCTTGTCATTCTACTCGACTGTAATGAAACGAGGCTGAGAGCTGGGATTAATCTAAATAACCGAATTGCAATCAACGCATTATTTTTTCCAGCAAAAACAAATAGAGAAGTAAAATATGCAATACATTACCCGTGCTATTAGTTGATGCCTGCGTAATGGACGAGCAGTGGTTGAAACATTTTTGTCATCGTTTCCGTCAGGTGTAGATTATGGTGTGGGAGGAGAATGACATGATAATATTATATTTGCATAATTTGTAATGATAATAATACGTATTGAGTGATATTATGACCAGTTATGGCCTCGAGGTTTAGGCGCGCGGTCGAGAATTTCGGCAGTCGCAGGTTCAAACCCCAGGCACACACCTCTAACTTTTCGAAGTTATGTGTGTATTCACAATGAATTATTACTTGCTTTAACGGTGAAGGAAAACATCGTGATAAAACCTGCAAACCTAAAAAGTTCTTAGGAATTTCTTAGGTGTGTAGTCCGCCAACCCGCACTAGGCCAGCGTGGTGGACTAAGGCCTAAACCCTCTTAGTTGTAGAGGAGGCCCGTGCCCAGCAGTGGGACGTATTTGGGCTGATGATGAAGATGATGATGATGATATTATGACAGCATTATGTCCCTGTGTTTATGTGTATTGTATTATTATGAACTGGCGTGTCTTGATTTATTCATTTCAATTGATAGATATTTATATTTGTAATTGATGGAAAAATAATTATTGTAATAAAACCTACATAAAAGGGTTAAAAAAAGAACATCCAAAATAAAAAGTTCCAGGCATACTAACTTCTTAAAATTCTTAAAAGTGTGATCGTCAGGTTAGCAAATATTTTTGAAAAGTTTGTAAATTTAATGTTTATTTTTCTAATAAAATGATTTTTATTGTCTGAATGACAAAGACAAAGGTAATCTATACAAAATAAAGCATCATTTGTAAGTCTAATATTACGTACGCGCTGCATACACTATCAAGACTACTCGGCTTTGCCGTGCCAGCATAAAAATCAATATCAAATCATCATAAGCTATATGATGACATTACCTAAAGGAGAGTAGTACTATCATTTTCGAAGCTCATCCGAGTTCTATAGATTTATAAAATGACAAAAGGTCAAGAAGTGTATTCCGTAAAGTTAATAACAATTACATCGCACTGACTGTAGATATTTAAGTAGAAATGGAATCCAAATCTTCAAGCTCGTATTAAAGCAACGATCGATACCATTAGTGCTCAAACAAAGAACTTAATGCATGGAGCTCTACCTACAACTTGTATGAATCAGCCCAGACGTTGTGAATGGTTATTTTCGACAACAATATCGCAAATAACACAGAATAGTATAAAGTTATGAATGATATCGCCGTTGTGTGCCATGAGGCGATTGCGTCGGCGTCACATTCGGGTCAATACGAGCTGTGGGTTTTGCTCCACGACTCATAACTATTCTACCTTTAAATATGAATTTGCAGACAAGTCGGTTTTCGCTTACGATATTTTTGCATGCAATAAGGGTAAAGTTTTTAGTTTTGTTTGTTACAGTAAAATGTTACAGTAATGTTTTTTACAGTAAAGTATTAAGTAAAAGAAAGTTTTGACATCGATATTTTCACATTGCTTTTTTCATTCTTCTACTTTCGCATTCTGCGTATGTTCAGACAAGTTGCTCTAGACAGGTCTATTTCTGAATTTATTATAAGATACATAATTTATTGTAAATAAAGTAAATTATGACTCTTTTGCGCGGTTCCTTAGGTACTCAATACTTAATTTGAAACATCCTTGATTGTAGATTAAAATGTGGAGTTTCCGTTTACTTAAGTTCTAAAGAACTGGCACAGAAATTATAATATAGGTACTTTATTGCGTAATATAAATGTTCAGGCCGATCTCTCACTTCCCATATCGTAACATAGTATTTTTACAATTAATTCTAACCACGTGGGCAGCGTTCGGAATAATCCTTCAAGATTTGATATTCTAAGCGGCGAACACACGAAATTACTTCTATTAACAGTCGATGACTTTACCCGGCAGGCATTCAAAATGTGCCTATAAAATTGTTTTGTATATTGAGTGTGTTTGGGCGTTTATTGCCAGATAATATTGAATAGATTTCATTAAATTAGTTTTCAAATTTGGCACACTATGGCGCCTGCAGTCTGTTATTGTGCTTGAAAATCGATAAGCACATTTACATATTGAAACAGTCTTGTGGCATTAAATGTTATTAATAAATAATTTGACATATCTTTTAGTTTTGCTCACTTGTTTAATTAAGAAAATACATCACAATTTTAAACCTCTAATGGCCGAATACTGAAACGCTACTTAATCTGAGGGCTACTTATATTTATGTAGCTGTTATAATTTAAGCGGTATACTATACTTTAAAAATGTCATGTAAAAGAACTTTTTGTGGTAATGTTGCCATTTATGAAAATTTAAGTGGGCATTAGTTAATCACAGTCTTAAAACCGATAAATGATGTTTCAGTTTACCGCTTAAATTATAACAGCCACTTAAATATAAGTCACCCTCAGATTAAGTAGCGTTTCAGTATTCGGGTATAAGTTACGAAACAACTTTGTAAAATGTATTCAGAAAATTTAAACAAGGCATCATTAACTAATGAACAATATTATAACTACAACGTGAATACTATCTCTCGTAACATATAAATTACATATTTACAATGCTGCTGTCGTTTCTCGATTAGTTAGTTAAAGATAGCACAATATATTATTTCATTTATTGCAACCTATATTTTCATAGTGACTGTATTCGGCATCCTCATCTAATTAGTACAAACAAAAATTGCATGCTTACAATATCACAAATTATCAAATTTGTATCCACAAAGAATGATCACCCACTTTAACGGTGAAGGAAAACATCGTGGTGAAACCTGCACACCTAACCGTTCTTAGGAATTTCTTAGGTGTGTAGTCTGCCAACCCGCACTAGGCCAGCGTGGTGGACTAAGGCCTAAACCCTCTTAATTGTAGAGGAGGCCCTGCCCAGCAGTGGGACGTATATGGACTAATGATGATGATCAAACGAATATCAGTTTCAACTATAAAGCTTCTCATCGTCTTTTATATACCTTTACTTTATACAAACTAAAAGCCGATTAAAATAATATTATTGCAGCTCTTTCTCGTTGATAAATATTCTGAGCCCTGTGTATGCATTAAAATAAATATTCTACATACTATATTATATGATATGTAGGGGCATTGTGAGTGTTCTTAATATTGAGTTACACAAAAGTACTCACCCATTTCGATTGTTTTGCTCCATGCAATAAACACGAACATAACTTCCGCTTTCATCACAACTTACGTTTATCACTTTTTTATCACAGTAATATCTTTGGATCAGTCACTGTTTAACACAATTCCTTTAAAATCACAGATTTAATTGTTATTGTTCAATCACCTTGGAACTAAAAAGGCGCAAGAAGTGGAAATTATCACCAGGATGAACAATATTTTAATGTAACCGATACCGCACACAGCTTTTACTTTTCAGTTTATTTTTTACTCATTTTTTCCACTTTACTTATTTTAAATAAATACCTTAATACTTTTAAATTAAAGAATATAATCATAAACTAAACATCAACGATTTCTATAAGCAAATTTCCAGGTAAAATTAAAATAAATATTGTCAATTATCTACTTATGTATGAAATATAAGTTAATTCAAAGTAAAGGCGAGCTATCGTCGGATCGCGGTGGTCTCTAACCACTGGGTTCAGTTAAACTGCACTGTTTTCTATTCGCGCGATGACCATCTTGCGGCAATCTCGCGAGAAAGTCCGCAAAATGATTTGACACTTACTGAGACATGCAAGTAAGTATGTAATAATTTTGAACATTTAATTCATTTCACTTGGTTTTCGCTTGAATGAACGCTACAAAAATACGGTTACATTTTGTCGTATCCGTCTTAATATTTGTGATGCCTATCAATTTATTAAATTATTTTAAAGACATTTTAATTAACGGGTAATGAGTTTGTTTAAGCGTAGAGCACAATGCATTAAACTATTAAATATTTTTTTATTTCCATTAAAGGAAACTAAACTACTCTAAATAAAATGCTAATAAGAATTCTGTATCAGCCCGGAGCCAGTCCTTCTTAATTTTATCATATGTCCATGTTGCGTAATAATAAATAACTAGCACAAAAAATAAATAAAAGGAATTCATACATAGTAGAAATATTGCAAAACAAAACATATAGATAAGTATTTCGAGTTCACAGCCGTCTAAGTGACATTCAACCTCTATAAGTTAATCCTAGCTTAAACAAGTCGACATAGATACCAGCGAAGTGATTTTTAAGGTTTCCTATTTTAAACGCTGAAAGGATTCTTGTGGCATAGTTTCTCTACTATCAATCAATACATACATGTCAACCTATATAGTTCTGACTGCTGGGAACGGGTCGACGACAAAAGGGGTAGGACTCTCATGAATAGGACTCTCTCATCATGGCCTCAGTCAGAAGCTTATATTCAAGACTAACACTTACATTACATTGTATTCCTCATGATAAGATTCCTAGTATTTACCTAGTAGTTATTATTGACGTTATTCCTTTTTGTTTGAACATTATGAACCACAAAATTGAATTGGAGTACATTATATTTTCTGCGATGAGAATTTAAAATTATTGATACAAAGATGTTCAGTAGAAGGAAAGGGCTTGTCCATAATTTGGAAGAAACTTGCTTACTGATTACAAAAAACTGCTTGATGCCTATAAATTCATTTATTTTTTAACAGTAAGAGCCATGTCATGTTGACCTATATTCATATCGCGATGAAGCGAGTTATTCTTATTCACCCTAGTAGTTTGGTAAGAGTACATTCGTTGCCACCCCACTATCAGAACGCCAGCGTGTACAACGGCGCAGCTTTCCCCTACTTTTGTGTTTAAAATTCCACTTTCGAGTAAAACCATGGTGTCAGTACGGAGTAATGAGCGTCGCCGAAAGAAATCTCTTCTAAAGTTTATGTCGCGACGTCGGTAAAAACAAAAAGTGACGGACTTTCGCGAGTTAAGTGTTGTTTTATTGCTGTAGAAAAACTATAACTATAAAAGCGTAAAGTTAATAGTTGGGAAAAGTGAAATGCGGCGTTACGTAGCCGGTGCTGTGTAGCCACGATAATCAAGGCTTGCGTCCATCCGGCCACGCCAATGACTAAACATTGCAGATTCTCAAACGAGACTTGCATTCACAGACGGTACTTTTGCATATATGCCTTCTTCGTAATGAAATTCCTAAAATAATAAACAAATGGAGGCATAACCTAACATAAACCCAATGGGTGTTTCCTATTCGAGAATATTTAATTTAAATTAACAACCTGAGTGCGAGTTAATTTCAATGTAACACAATGAAATTTGTCTAACAGTTTTACTGATGACAAGTATTACTTCCATTGATGAATGTTTACAAACATTTTTCCCAGTTTTGTCCAGTCTATTCCTTTCCTAGTTTCACTTCGAAGAACCTTACATGACTAGTATAATAAAAATATGCAAAAAAATCATCATAGACTGCCATTTTACTTTCCGTTCGTTTTGCCTTTTATTTATCTTGTCAACGCATTTTGTCACGGGATAATTTTAATTATGAAAAAAATGCATACAGACGCATTCAATCGCGGTGCTACAAACTACGATCGTTTCCATTAAATTTTAGCGTATTTTTCAATAACAACTAGCCATTTATTTTCATTCTCTTTTGCGTGTAAAGTTTGTTGTCATTGTTAACTACTTTCCTTTTGCAGACGACGCGACGTAAACACCGTTCTGATTTGGTCAATTTACTCGCTAATTGTAACTCCAATCGTTTTTGACCGTGAAAAGCATGAAGCATGATCAACTATGTACGTGACTGTGTTTGCGACTGCGGGTTGTCGTGGCTCATTTAAAGAACTCACTTTTCGTAGATTATTCACCTGTTTGTGTTCCATTTTCTTAGTTTTTAGTAATAACAAGCCAACACTTCCTTTTACTATTATCGTTTTCAAATTTTAATAAAATGTTAAGAATCTCAAATGGTACATAACATGGAACCAGTCTTTTAAACAAAGGCCGTGTAATCAGTAATTGGTCCAATTTCTTCAAACAAATTAATATCATGAACCAACAACGGCATTGTCCTAAATGCTCAAATTATCGCATTGTAAATAAGGGCAAACATTGTGGCTTTAGAAAACATCCTGTTGAAGTCCACACCGCACCGCGTATTGTACAGAACAATCGGGCCGTGTTGGGTTACATCTACGTCACGTTGTTTGTGGACCGTGAACAGAGTTGCTCGACGGATTTATACCAGCTTTGATGTCTGCCATGCTCTACTGTCTTTAAATTGAGGATGTACGTGAAATATTGGAAGATTCGATCGAATTCCAAATTTAAATGCTTAGTTTTGCATTTAATTAAATCATATTTGTTACTATAAGGAAGATGTTGAAGACAAGTTTATTACGTAATGTGCCTATATCTAGCCAACATATACGTAACACTCGACGTAATTAAAACCTCATCTTCTTACATAGGAAACTTAAGATTATACATTACCGATGATCAATGGTTGGTTTGTAATTGTATTGATACCATACCATGCGGTTTTATATAGGGATTGTTGAGCATACACAAAATCAAATAATTAATGTTCCCTGGTTCTAAGGGCACAAGTCTGAGCTAGGCTACTGAGGTTCAAACTAGTTGTGTGCTTTGATAATAACTGATATTTTCATCTGAACTTTAGCTTAAATGTTGCAGAACTAAGACTCCTTTATCCGAATATAATCATAACCATGTTTGTAATATCTTGATTCTAATGCATTTGCTCCCTGAAATAGCGTGAACTTTTGCGAGATTAACGAAATAATTACACAGGTTTAAATCACCTTTGTTTCCAAAGTTTTGCAAAATGTCAATGAGTAATTGTAGGGGAACAAGATGTTAATGCAATTAATTTACGGTTAATAAACAATCTTAACATAAATTATTTTCGTTTATTGATATTAATATTGCAGTGGGTGTTTTATTCGACTAATTGTTGTCTTGGTCTCAATTATAATAAATAGAATATAAACCTTAAATAAATGTACCTATTTTGATGATATGATATATACAAAATCCAATTGCGTCATAATTGCCGTTGCCAAATAACAGAGTAAAAGAGGGGATTGAGTAGGAAGACAAATACTAAGTACTTAGTTAATTCAGATATAAAATAGTTAATTTAAGAATAATGTTCAATTATGAAATGTCCTTATACGAACTAAAAACGAAAAACCCTGAGTTGCTTTGTGAACATAATCCCGATACCATAACAAAAAACACTACAGCCAATTTGCGAATTATCAAAAACTGTTCGCACATAGTCAAGATAAAAAACCGGTAAAGCTTGTTAGTTCACATAAAGAATGCGAATTAGCTTTTTTCGAAGTGTTTAACAATGTTTATTGATGTTGATCCGGTTCAAACACATATCGGTTACACAATAATTAAATACGAATAAGTACCTACATGTCTTTATAGCCAGAGCCATGTGCTTTAATCATAATCTTATATCGAATACTGTTAATTTGACCAATCTTAGTTGTAACTAAATTGAAATTTAAAAAATGATTTAATTGATATGTGTTGTCGTATGAGAGTAAGTTAAATAAGATTTACTTTAATTACCTATTATTATTTTTTTAATCAATAAATATATAAATCCTAATGTCTATGCAAATTAAATACCCAATTTAAGATTTATTCACGCCCACAGAAATTTATAAATGATTCTGATTTTGAACCCATTAATCTATATCGATTAGTCGATTCAACACAACATTATACGCCGTTGAATATCAAATAATGATGCTTAATCTTCATAATAACTTACTAACCGCTATTATGCTAATCTCGGTTACTGTTAACTAACTGCATCGTTTACTTTGAAGGTCAAATATGCATGATTGCAAATAGCGGCATACGTCTTGCAACATTTGTTTCATCGAATAAACTGCAGTTAGAAACTAAATCTCTTATAAATGTAACATTAGATTTAGCGATTTTTTGAATGATAAACATAAATTTTATTAATTTTGACCAAGAAGTCGAGATTATCATATTTCTTGTAAAGCAATATACTGGCGGTTTCATGGCAATACACAAAATATTCTCTGTAATTAAGATCGGACAATAAAGACAGCATCAATCACTAAAATACAAAGCAATTTCAACTCCGCACTATATTAATGTTTATTTAAATTTAATTATACACATTTAAACATGACCGTTACTTTGCTATAGTAAATAACTGTAACAAAATCTGACATAATCACTTTGACATGTGGTTTAGATAATATTTTCCAGTCGTTTTAATCAACCTTCTGAGAACCTTCATCTCGTATATCTTAGCACAATATAATAGCCAATAACCATAATAAATATTCTTTAAAGTCCTCGTAGATGAACAAGCACAATATATTTGTATTCAACATAAGTAAGTGTGCAACGAATTTAAAGTATTGTTCGTCTACACATATTTGGCTTACAGAACGAAAAACTTGTTCATTCACTACTCCGCGTCCCCAATCGATATCTGCCCAACCCTCGCTAATAATAACTCCACGCATCGTAAGCCTACATTGTTATCGAACAAGTAAAAATACTAGAAACAAACGTAAACAAGCGCATAAAGCTATCTTGGTGCACAATTACAATGCGATCGATAAACTAAACACCACTCAATACCGACGATTCCCGCCTTTTTTCACGTCAAAATATCGTTATTTTTATCAACACTTTACTTAAAATTGTAATAAACACTTTCCAAACGATTTTACTAAATATATTTAGAATAGAAACGTACTTCAGTCACATAGTGTAAAACAAACACTCAGATGTGGCACTCACTACGTGCGTCGCGTAACTAGCCTTGTGTAGTTCGCGAACGAACTAGTTCGTAAGAGCGCTCCTACAGACGAACTACGCGAACTAGTTCCCTCTTTCCCATCTTCGCAGTTCGGTAGTTCGGCCGAATGAACGAGATTGGCCTCAACTGAACTAAGATCGTTACGCCCGAGACAGCACTATACATACTCCCGTTCGCTCACCGCTCATGCGCACAGCGATGATGTTGATTACTTTTAAAAAAATATAAAAATCTTGATTATCAGTTGATTACTTTTGTTTAGTTTGTGCTATGTTTTATTCTGTCAAGGAACAGAATTATCTATGTATGTGTACGTTATCGTTTATTATTTTCTAAACTAATAAAAGTATAAAAAAGGCGAAAAATATAAAGGGTTTATTGCACCAATTAACCGTGGGTATTATTGTAAATAACAATAATTATATACATTTTATGAATATTCATTAATTAAGAGGTGTATGCTGTTTTTAGAGGTTAAAAGCACAGCATTCTATATCCATTATCCATAAATATTATCGCTTGCAGCAGGAACCGTATTAAAACGAGCGGACGTGTGATCGGTCTTTAGGTCTAATTTGAACTAGGAACTAACGAACTAGAAGAACGAACTAGTTCGTTTAGGAGCGGCGAACTAAAGTGAGCGATCTCAGTTGTGAACTAGTATGCCCAAGACTACGCGTAACTGACTAGTAGGGAGACCGGCAGGACGCTAGAGCGCGCGCCCAAACTATTATAACCTAACCGATTGCGATGGTAGGGCCCGCCGGGTGTTGTCAATAGGGACAAGCGGGGACAAATGTGGGGCCGGTTAATCCATTCATGATAGGGGACGATACATCTCCGAAAGCTTCCGCATTCAACGGCCGCTGCGTAAAAAGTTTACCTGCGGGGTTGCGGTTTTATGTACAGTTAGACAATTTTGTTGAATATTGCACATTTTGTAGTGATTATTATCTATCGGAAAACTATACATACTTACCTACACAATTTATAAATTTACAATTGATATTTATGTTAATATCGAAATGTATTTTCATCGTATATCACTAGTAGTTCCAAAAGACAATATAAAAACAATGTTCTAAATTAACTTCCTACTTGTTTTAAAGTTTCAAGAACAATTATCAACATTTTATATTAAAACAACTTAAAATATATATAATAAATAGATACTTTTAGACAGCCCCGTGGCGCAGTTGGCTAGACACCAGCTTGCGAAACGAGAGGCCGCGGGTTCGATTCCCGCACCGAGACAAATGTTTGTGTGATCCACAAATATTTGTTTCGGGTCTGGGTGTATGTGAGACCGAAAAGTCTCTCGTAGTTTCTGATACCCACGACACAAGACTTGTATCTTAGTGTGGGATCAGAACTATGTATGTGACTGTTGGGTGTATTTATTTATTTATTTACTTATTATATCGCTGGTTGCAGGCTGCTTCCAACAAATCCCTGTGGAAGTCATTAAGGAAAGACCTATGTCCAGCTGTGGACTTCCATTGGCTGATGGATTGCATTGAATGGATCAGTCCATAAATGTTTAACCTAAGTAATCTATACTAATATATAAAGCTGAAGAGTTTGTTTGTTTGTTTGGTTGAACCCGCTAATCTCAGGAAGTACCGGTCCGATTTGATTAATTCTTTCAGCGTTAGAAAGCCCATTTATCGAGGAAGGCTATAGGCTATATAACATCACGCTACGACCAATAGGAGCGGAGCACCAATAAATAATGTTTCAAAATCGGGGGTATTTTTTCCTTTTGAGAACTTCCGCTGCGTGCGCTGCGGAAACGGTTAAAGTTTCGCTAAAATAATGTATGACAGAATTGTTCGCCTTTAAAAGTTCTAAAAAAACGTCCGCGATAGCATATGTCTATCTTTTAAGATTGGCTCACTATAACCTTTTTTATGCTAACCAAATTTGTTCTGAAATAAAGCATTATTTGTAAATGGTGTTTTCATAAAGACGATATTAATCCTTATCCAAATAAATACGTTATTCATCACAAGTATTTAATTTAAAAGAAATTTGCCCTTTACATCATTTGATTTCAATGAGTATCTTGGAAGATATCGCAGTTTTAAAATAACACCGCAGCGAAAAAATTATCAAGCGCGCAATTATGATGCACGAGTACAAGGCGCCGGCCGGCCGATGCGCGGCGGCACATGTTTCACGTCTATTTAACCGATTTGAATGATTTTTTGGTATGGACATAAATGGGACTCTGTGGTGTATAATAGACTACTATTTGCTTTCTGAAACCAACCCTGAAGTCTACGCGGACGGAGTCGCGAACAAAAGCTAGTATTATAATAAAATGAATTTGAAAAATTTCTTATACGATTCTGTTTTAAAATTATGTGTAAGTTTTTCAAGTTCATAAAAACTATAGAAAACAATAACAGACGTAAATTTGTTATGAATTAAATACGAGTCCCTCGAAATTTAAGAATGAGTCATGAATCGAAAAAGGTAAACGCGTTTAACTGTCGCTTATAAAGGTACCTATAGGATATAGGCAAGGATCACTTAAAGAGGTTCACGCATGAAAAATGGCTGTGAGTTATACAGGTTTTATATTTCTCACTTATAGAAGTATTAGGACTTAGGAGGGCAAATTACCGGGACCTGGTAAATACTCTCATTAATAGTTTTCTCACTTACAAAGGTTTGACTGTACATATAAAACATAGGTACATCACCCAAAAAGTTATTGACATATCTGCGCTTCTATTCTTTACAATACGTAGGTATAGGTAAGATAAAAATGATTTTTTTAACTCCAAATAAATAGCGTAAGTATAACCTGGAATTGCGTTTGTGTCCAAATTGCCAGTAACGGGTACTGACCTCCTTAGGGTAGAATCGGGACGCTGCTGCCGGTGGTCTCCGCCATGGTCGGCAGACGGAGGTCGTGGAAAGGTATGCTTGCGGGAGAGCGAGGAGCAGGATCGGGAGAAGACGGATCCCGCTCGTCGCAACAGGCGACGTAGGAGGCGCCGGGTCAACACGTAGCCCGGCGCCCAGAGGCCACACGGCGCCGCCGTCCCTACCTTGGCGGCCCCCGTGGTGTAACCATTCATTTTTGGCGTGCCTTTTGGCACGGCGCAGAGGCGGTCCCGGTTCATCCATAGCTCTGCTTCAGGATATACCGGGGCCGTCGCGGGGTTTTTGATTTTCCCCGCGGAAAAAAAGCACCGAGCACTGAATTCTTAGTATAACAGGGTTTTGATGAATTCATTCTCAGCTTCTTCTAGAAAGCAATGTGCTTTTATCCAGGATTACTCGTGATATTTATTAGCCATAAAAATGGGTGACGATTAACTTGGAGCTGCTATAAGTGTGTCTAAGAAATAAAACCAAATTATTATTTCATACAAACTTTATTTAAATCAAAAAATAAAATCTACAATAGGTAATCCTTTTATTCTCAGTTATGTATAGTTAAAAATTTGTTTCGGTTTCTCAATATACGGTCAGGTAATGTTTTTTCCATAACCACCAAATTATCAATCCTTACGTTTCAAGGCATAATTTACCCTTCTAGTTACAAATTTGTTACCACATTTTTTTTTCGTAAAACTGTCATTCTGTCATTCTCACCGCTAAACATGGACGATTACAAAACATAATTATCGGAAAACACTTTAGCAATTTCCGCCATTTGCACCAGTTTTGTTTGTTACAATTATAATATTAATGTTTTCAACAATCATAACACATATTTTACATAACTTGCATGTATTAAATAACGCAAGGAATATAAAGATTTATATCATTGTAAATATTCTTTAAATATTGTCAACAATCAACGACTGTAAGATTTTACTATGAACAACTTGTAAATGTATATTTGATTATTCACCAATGCCATATAACCGTATTATTCTATAAAATATACTCTAGCTCTGTTTTCTTACAAACGCGGCGCGAGTGACAGCTTGTCCAGTTCTACTAAACCTTTACACAATTATCTTAACAAATTATATTAAAAACCTCTTTTACAGCTAAATTACAATGCATAAATTTTACTTTCAATAAAAATACATATCTCAATATATCAAAGAACACCTATTTATTTGTTGTTTAATCGGTAACGAATGAGGCACATTATTATTACATATTTTCACCTATATTTATTATGTACACGAATGTTGGACTCGTTTTCACTAACATAAGACTCGTCAGTCCGTTCTTAGGTACTTTTCAAACAAAAATCATTTCATGACGCGACACTTACGTTCCGTTTATAAGATACATTTTACATCAACAAAATATCATTTACAATAAAAACCATTATTTGGTTATTCAAATAAATCAATGGTTTCGTAATCACATTTAAACACAATTCGAAGTCGAGGTGTGAGGAGAACAACAAAAGGGAAATGTAAACAAATGTAAAATAGCACGCAATGTACCGACAATTATTTCAAAAATGAACTAATAAAATACGTCACACGTTAGCACGCCACACTTCTCTCGTGCTGGTAATGTTGTACAGTCGTGCACGGCGTGGACAACTGCTAATTATGCTATCGATATGTTCAGTTGAAGTTCAATAAGATAATTAAGTCTACACTGGATCCCCGTGTCATCAAGTTTCAACAACATCTGTAAGAAATCTTAAATCAATAAAGCTTAATTAGGAAGTACGTAAAACAATTCTTTTCCCAAAAGAATAACCACTCTGCTAAGTTCCCATAGAAACAATACTATACCATAATAATTGAAAAAAAAATATGGTGTAAAGTGTATACACACGTCTGTACATATTAAACATAATTATTTTAGCACTTTATGATTAATTTTTGAGAAAGCACTCTTGGTGTAATTCTAATTTTTACAATAAAGTATATATTACTCACTATATCAACAGGATATCAAAACTTTATACTTATAACTTTCGCGATATATAAAATCATTTTGACGTCATTTGGAGAGAAGTAGCCATCAGATATTCGCACCGTAGCCTCTGACATAACTATAATAAGATCAGATTCCACATCGGCCTAAAGATTAAATGCAATAAGATAGAAGCTATAAATATTGAGAAAATAAATATCAACTAGTTCTAACGACGCTCTTTCTTCTGGTCCACGTGTCAAACTTACATGTAAAATACTCAGTAATATTCTTTTGTACTATCGTTTAACACAGACGGCGACCTCGAAGGCTACGGCGCGCGAGATCGACACCGGCGACCGGCGGCGACTCGCGGCCGGCGAAAACATCAACAACAGAAACTCAACCGTATACGACGCGGGCATCTTTGGATCCGACTTCGGACTAAACTACGATAAGACGAGGGGCACGGGCGCGGGCGGGGCCGCCGCCACCGCTACTTGGCGAGGCGCCGTCTCAGGCGGTTGCGCAGCGCCAGCGCCGGCGCCCACGGGCCCGACGCGCGCTTGCCCAGCGCCCGCGCGCACCGCTCCGGCGCCAGCTTCGACACCTTGCTGGGCGGCGCCGGGGACTCGCGCCGGGCGCGCTTGCCGCCCACCGCCTCGCGCGGCGGCGACGCCGGCTCGTTGCGCGACCGCAGCGCGCGCGACGCCAGGCACGCGGCCGGCGGCGGGTCCAGCGTCGTCGAGTGCACCTCGGCGTCCTCGCGCGCGCTATCTGCGCGGCGCGGGCGCGGGCGCGGCGGGGGCGACGGCGACGACGGCGAGGACGCGGCGGGCGCGGCGCGAGCGCGTGCGCGGCCCCTCGCGGCGCCGAGGTTCTCCTTCGAGCGCGTGCCCTGCCGCCGCGCCGCCGGGGCCCGCCGCGCCGGCCCCGGGGCGCGCGCCGAGTTTCCCGCCCGCGCTCCCGCCGCCGCCACCGCTGCGGCCGCGCCGCGCAACTCCCGCGCGTACGCTCCGATGCTGCGCGTTATCTTCTGCGCGAGTGGCGTGGCGGCCGCCCCCTGCGAGCGGGTGGCTCGTGCGACGCGGCGGCCCTCGTCCTCGGGCGCGGGAGTGTCGGGCGCGCTGGTCGGCGGCTTGCGCGGTGGCGTTGGGCGCGGCTCGGTGGGCGCGACCGGCGCCGCGGCCGGCTGGGAGGGGGCGCGGCGAGTTAATATTACAACTCTATCCAGCGCTGGCGGTGGGGCCGGAGCGGGTTTCGTGGTACGGGTGGCCGCTTGCCGAGTGTTGGGGCGCGGCGGCACTTCTGCATCGTGATGAGAGCGTAGTACGCGATCGTTGCCGGCGACGAGTTCTTCTTTACGCTGGTCGGCGCGTGGTCTTCGCCCGCGTGATCGCGGCGGGGCTTCCGTGGGGGAACTAGAGGAAACTTCGTTAATTTGGATACCACCGTCGTCCGAAGGCAGTCGGTCACCAGCGGCGTCGAGTTGCGGCGTTTCTGCGGCCGGCGGTGGTGGGGGTTGTGCAGCGCGCGTCTCTGGCGCTGTGGGCGGCGCGGGTTCCGGCAATAGCGTCGCCGGCGGCGGCGACTCGCGCGGCTCCGACGGAGGCCGCTCCACTCGAGACAGTTCTTCAGGCACAGCAGCAAGTGTGTTGATGACGCGCGTGCGGTTGAGTAGACGCGCCATAAAGTAAGACTCTGCCGGGTTGCCATAAGTGGTGATTGTGTCGGCGTCATCCTGGGAGTTGGAGTCGTCCCGCGGCGCATCGTCTACCGGCGCCACGGATAGACGCGAATCGAGCGTAGCGCAGGGCGGCAGCGGGGCGGGAGGTGCTGGCGCGGGTGCGGGGGCGGGCGGCGCGGAGGGAGAGCGCTCGGCGTCCGAGTAGCGCGTCATGATGGTGAGGCCGTTCTGCGGCATGGGGCGGTCGTCGGCGCGCGGCGCGTCGGGCGGCAGGGGCGGGGGCGCGGGGGGCGCGGCGCCGGCGGGCTGGCCTGGCACGCGCGCCGGCGCACCGCGAGAGCGCAGCACGGTGGCGCGCGGCGGGCCCGGCGGGTCCAACATCAGCGTCACAACAGAGGTGTTGTCAGCTCGCATGCGCGTGTTAGACCATCTGCAGACCGAACAAGTGCCACTTCAATACATATAATCTGATTAACTAACTTTCATTTTTTATAATTCATATCATTATAAAACATTTTTACAAAATCATGTATGTATTCAACTATGTGTATAATGTTGATTCACCTTTCCAAGGCATGATCCACTAAGCTCTTGGATGGATTTAACCAGTCTCTTGGTTGGCTTCCGTTGCCACCGACTAACGCCGCCTCGTTGTGTTTCTCTGTGGCTTGCACTAAGCTAACGGCGCCCTCAGGTGAGATCATGTTCCAAAGACCATCTGTCCCAAATATTAAACATCTGAAAAACAAAAACATTTCTATATAATACAGCATATATGAAGTTATAGTAAAAGGACTGGTTATAATAAATATTTTTACTACATAACCACATCCTTATATCATGTCAACTTTCCACTGTAAGACAAAAGCTATCTATATGGTGAGGAGCCATAGTTAAGTGGACCTCCTGCAATGAAAATGTTTCTATGATTGCAAATTTAATATTCTTTTATGTGAAATGATATGTTTATATAATTTTATGGAGAAATAATAATCTATAGTTTAATAAATTCCTTACAGTTTTAGCATATCGCTTTACTTACATTTAGGTATATAAACTTCTAATTAATACTCTTGACTGTGCAAAGTGATATGACAATTCTATGAAGCATTTCTAGCCTTACATAAGGCCCAATATAAATATTTAAGAAGCACATATATGGCAACTAGTGTCAGAGCAGACTTCATCATGGATTTATAAATTAAATATATAAAATTTCGAGAAATGTGATTCGAACTCACCGGAACTTTGATGGATCAATAGTCAAGACCCCAACATCAGGATCAGGACTAACTATGAACTCATCATTCTGTGGATTATAACTCCAGAGGTCTCCGAGAGACCTTGCAACCGCAAGGAAAGGTATCTCATCCATGGGCGTATTTTTCTTTATTGGTCCCTTGTGTCCTGGACGAGGTCTGTTCCATACAACACGAGGCACACCTGCCTTTGACACCACTTTGCCTCCACATCTTTGTATGCGCTCTATTTCCATCGTGGACTCTGGTTTGTGATCTGATGTTAAAGGTTTAGCTGCCCATTCTTCACAATCTAAAAAGAAGTTTCAAAAAAAATCATAATTGTAGTCTCCAGAGGTAGAAAATTCTGTTTATAAAGATTTAACCAATCAAACATTACAAAAAAGTTTAATATGTCTGATCTAAAAATAACCTAAATGAAACGTAAACAATATAATTAGAAAAATGTCTCAAATTTTACATGCAATATTCAAATCATGAGGCATAAAAAGGTCATGTTTAGTGTTTGTATTTTCATTAAAAATATTTATCTAGCATATTTTCTTATGGTTTTTATTATTTTTATTTTTCAGTGAACATTACTTGACTGACCCATTGTATCAGACCTTTCTCTTTTACCATTTTGAAAGAGAGAATGTGAACATATGGCTTATATATTTCATAAAAAAAAATCATAATCTACAAAATAGCTTAAACTGATATTTTACTATGCTTTATTCCTCATCTTCAAAATGCATTACTCCAATTTTAGCCTTGTTTTCTACAATAAGATTATTACTTTCTGCCAGCAATAACATGCTTGTTTTATCTGAGTAAAAGAATAAGTATTAAATACATACTGTCTTTCTGGTAACCAAGTACAATGGCAGAGTCTCCAACATGACCAATGTATATTTTCCCCCTCCTTATGAACGCTACACTAGCAGTAGTACCGGCAGTGCTAGGCAATCCTGTTACTGTCTTTGGCCATTTTTCTGTCAATAAACAACATTTTATAAATTAAACATTAGTGTTAAGTTGTTGCTATGTAATAATTACTACATACATACTAATGATAGGGTACATATGTAACAAAAAAAATGGCTATTGTCTAAAAAGCAGCAGTCTGGAAACTATAAGTTCTTTAATAATAAGTTTGGCATCACAAAAAAGGCAATAATTCCAAATACAACCTCTTGAAAACAGATGCCATCTGGAAACTTCCTACAGCTTTTGGGAAGTTAACAATGTTATTTTTAGTATTATTAGTAAATAAATAATAATTTTCATATAATAATACACAAATTATTTACCTATTGCTAAATTAGTTACTCATCATGACTTTATAAATACCATTTCATTTTTCACCTATGCACCGTCACTCATGTTTTGTTTGGTAATACATAGCTGACAATAACTTGTTAAGAATTAAAACATAAATAATATGATTAACATAATTAACAATTACTTGATATATGCCCTAAATTATATTTAAATCTGATAAATACATAAACTACATTCCTATAACATTTTAAATATGTATTTCGAACATATAACAAAGAGCAATAATACCAATGTGGGTATTCCCATAAACTTCCTTCCTCAGTGTGTTATGCTGACAAGTTTATATCTTGTCTACACAATTTAATTGTGGATTTATGTTATCTATTTCTTTGAACTCAATTTATCTATTTAAAAAGGCTTCATAAGCCTTAAAATATGTGAGTGGAAATGTGAAAAAATTTCAAAATTTTTGCTTTTACTATGTTACATAAAACTATCATTACAAATAATGTAATACTTGGACATAATACTGCAGCATTGAAGGCAAAGTAATACTATGTAGCCTTTTGATACTTTTTGTGAATGTTGACCTTACTCGTAACATTTTCGTAAGAGGAAACCTGAGCCAATATAAAAACCAAAACTTGTAAAACAGCTTTCACTTGACACCCAGTGGATTTCCCAAAAATATAACAAGTTAGCAACAACGTATTGTTATCGTGAGATGTTCGGTCATTGCACAAACTTACATACAACAATGAGCATTTGAAAACTTTTGAACGCTCAATGTCAAACTATTTGGGAAAAAATAATAAGCAACAATTTAACAAGGTCACTCTGGGCATTTCGTACAATCACTTCTTACTATTGCGTATTTCAAACCCTCGATGTAGCCCATTGCTTCCTTTACGCGAATAAAGATGCAAAAAAATTATAGTGTTTACCTAACTCTTTCCACATGTTCAAGTGGGTCAGCATATAACCATTTCTTATTGCTTTGAGAACGTCCTCATCGTTGTCTGACCAAAACTGTCTCTGCTTCACAATAGAGTCCATCAAGTGTTCCTTAGCAAACGCTGCTGCTTCGCTCCCTCCGTGGCCATCATAAATCCCGAAGAACGCGTACTCCAAGTCCCTCTCATCTTCAGTTTGTTGATAAGCAACGGAAAACAAGTCTTCCATGTACTTTCTCCCGCCTTGACTACAATGTCCCGTCACACGCAAATTGACACCGATAGACGCGGGCATTTTTTAACTACAACACTACAACTTAAAATAACAAAATATTTATGATTTCATTGTACCACAAAACGTTTCCTTCCTATACATTTTGCATTTGCAATTACGCGAGTTGCGACTGACGACAGATCACGTGGACATATTGATCACTACGCGTGCCCAGTAGCTTATGAGGTTTCTTACGCGTCAGAGAGAGACAAATATAGGACGGTCATCATGCTATGAAAAGAAATAGACGCCATCACAATCTCCGCCATTTTTGTGCTGCGCCAAAGCTCAATCTTTATTTAGAACTTCTTAAATTAAACTCAATAATATCTTATATTATGGCCTACACTGTTAATTAAAATTTGATAAAATATTTTTACTAGTTATATCACTTCAAACTAGTGATCAATACATATATTTAGATTTAAAAAGTATTGCTATTGACACAACACATAATTGACGGAAACTACTTCGTTCTTAAACTGAACAACAATATAACGTTCAGAAATACTAATAATCGTGAAAGCTGTTAATTTTTTATTTTAATTTGCTGCTGTTACATAATGTATAAAAATGTTAATATAAATAAACTGTCAGAAAAACCGCACAAAATAACTTTTAAAATATAGCGAATTGATTTCCAGTCACGACTTCACTTACGTTATGGTTTCTGTTATTAGGTATGTAGGTAGCTACTTCAATTACCTTGTTTTTGCAAGGCCTTAGACTTAGAGCCTAGTGCAGAAACCGCCAGTACCCACCTATACGATTTACATCAAATGTATTATGTTAAAGCCTTTATGTTTGTACACTTTGTAAAACGTTTTTTTAAAAGCAAATAAAGAAATATATCATAGTTGATTTAAAAAAAATGCTTCTGGATGAAAATTACAATAAAAACGTCTTTTTGCAATCCTCAAACAAAATTTTACCTCAAAGTGGTAAATATTAGGTTTATAAAATTACTACTTAAATTAAATTATGCCTCATGGTTTCGCGGCACAAGTATGTGCCGTGCGATCTAAAGGTCCTGGGTTCGATTCCCGGGTCGGTCAAAGTGTTATTGGGATTTTCCATTAGGAAATTCTCAGTAACAGCACGGAGTCTGGAATTGTGCCCGAAAAACGGCAAAGGGTCGCCCCCTAGGTAGTACTGATACATAGCTGGCGAAATGTGGATGCAGAAATGCACCTCTGCCTACCCCTTCGGGGAATATAGGCGTGAGTTTATGTATGTATGTTAAATTATCTCTTCTTTTGTTACCTTGGTTGCTTTCAGATGAAATCTCAGATCGCAACTGTCTTTAGTAACTTTGTTTATTCATAAAAAGTGTACAAAGCTGTCTTTTAAACCAAGGAAGATTGTAGGTATAGTATAGCCCAGTATGTAATAATAAACTCTGTGGTGTAGCCGATAGTTGTAGTTCAGATGCATGAAGAATGAATATTACAAAATAGCCAATATGTAATGACTAATGAAGTATAGTTAAGTAGATAGCTTCGAGGTTTAGGCAAGCGGTCCATAATCTTGGCGGTCGCGGGTTCAAACCCCAGACACATACCAATAACTTTTAGGGAGTTATGTGTGTATTTCGAAATGTATTATCACTTACTTTAAAGTTGAAAGAAAATATGTGAAGAAACCTGCAATCCTGCAAATCTAAAAGTTACTAGTTAGACTACCAAAAAAGGTCAGTGTGGTGGACTAAGGAGTAAACCCTCTCCGTTGTAGAGGAGGCCCATGCCCAGCAGTAGGATGCATATGGGCTGATGTTGATGGTGAATGGTAAAGAAAAAACTGTGTTAAAGTTTTTTTACCAAATATTACTATGCATGCTTTAAGAGCGTATATGCTCCGAATTTCAGCAAATAAAACTCGCGTAAATATGAGCGTCGATTATAATTAATGATATGGAATGAAATAATGTTTATTGAATCTATAAAATGTCAAATACATCACTTAGATTATCATCATTTTTCGGAATGCAGCCACAAAAACATCGACGAAACTAAAAATCGACGGAGCGCAGAGCGGCATATCCTCTCCTTGGAAGGCCTTGCGGCGGAGTGATCCTGATCACTGACACTGTTGCCAACAAAGCTTGGCCTAATATCGCCATTTCTCATGCATAAAGTAGCCTAATGTAGCCAAATTTCAGTTGCAGTAGCCTAAAGTAGCCCAAACGCCAAAATATCAATATAAATAGAATAAAATGTAATTTTTATGAATTTATTTACGACATATTTAAAAAGTTTTGATAAATAGGCACAAGCCCATTATTAAACACCTTCATCTATACTATTATTATAAAGAGGAAAGGAAGAAAACCGATTTCGATGATTTTTGATATGGAGATAGATGGAAGGGTTCGAAAAGTATTGTTTTTGCTCAAAGTATGCTAAAACCGCGTAAACACTCTTAAATTACGGAAAATCTGTAAAAAAAAATCATTAAATAATAAGGCACCACAACAAGATAAATCTAATTTATTTCTGCCATCATTAACAAAATCATAACATATAACTACTTAATCTTCAGTGACAGTCCAAGGTTTCTCTGGCCGAAACTGGTCCCAAGGATTAGGTTTTTTGTATACTTCTGGTTCTTGCAGCTTGATTCCTCCTTTAACCACTTCATTAAGGAACTGTTCTACCTTTCCCCCCTGTTTAGGTTGAATGTCACAATACATTTCTGTGATACCACACTCCAAGCACCTTTGTGCAAATACCTTGCCCAGATTTATAAATGCGCAAGTATCATTTACACTGTAAAGTCTTTTACGGAGTGGCCATTCTGAAGATCGAGCTTGGATGACTGTTCCATTGAGGTAATGAACCACCTGGGCTGTTACTGTCCTTTGACTTTGAACTAATACTAGTCTGTAAATGAAGAAATATTATATATAATATTTATATTAGTCAATATTGATCTAGTCATAGTAACCATATACATATTGTATACTAGCTTTTGCCTGTGACTTCTTCCGCATAGACTACAGGGTTGGGGTCAGAAAGAAAATAAGTTGTTGTCTATTTTACTCCACAAAGTCCCATTTACATCCATACCAAAAATCATTCAAATCTGTGAAATGGTTTAGGTGTGAGAGTGTAAAAGACATATAAAGTTATTCTTGCATTTATAACCATACCCATTCCTATGGGAACATTCTTTTTCCAGGATAAAAAGTATCCTATGTTATTTCAATCAGGCCCGTCTATCTCCATACCAAAAATCTTTTAAATTGGTTCAGTAGGTCCAGAAATTACTCCCTAAAACCTCACAAACTCACAAATTTTACCTCTTTATAATATTATTACATTAAGTATAGATTTAAGAATCTATGATGCTTATTTAAAACAATAATAATAAAAAAATAAATACACACAACAGTCACATACATAATTCTGACCCCACATTTACATACAAGTAATGTGTTGTGGGTATCAGAAACTATGAGAGACTTTTTCAGTCTCACATACACCAAGACCCGAAACTAATACTTGTGGATCACACAAACATTTGTCTCGGTGCGGGGATCGAACCCGCGGCCTCTCGTTTCGCAAGCTAGTATCTAGCCAACTGCGCCACGGGGCTGTCAATGATGAAACACAACAATTGTTGCAATGTGATTATTAGAAGCACCAGCAACTATCTAACCAGTTGCAGTGCTTTAATAGGTCGCTTGTGATAGTTCCAAGCAGAAATTGAAGGTTTTATTACTTACTTGTGCCAATATTGTCTTCCAGGCCGTTCCAAGTGATATCCATCAGGTTTTCGGGCTATCCTCATTCGCTCCAGATTTCTTGGGTTCCTATTGACAAATTCCGGCGCCACAATTGAATTGCATCTTACAAATTGTGGTTTAAATATTATCTTTTTTATTATATTCATTCTTGTTAAAGTTAATTTTATTTATTCAATTTTTTTGTAATGTTATGTATAACATAACCTGACTTTTTAGTTTTTAATTTTTATGACGGATAAAGGATGTACCACGATTTTATTGATATAGTTAACGATTACAATGACGATGTTTTTTTAAATTCTAATATTAAGATTGTATGCTTTTCTCAACATAATATTTATATTAAAGTTATGAAGCTTTTGTTCGCTTATTTATTTGATCGCGCTTATCTCAGGTTCGAAATGAAAAAGTGTTGAATGGTCTATTTATTGGGGAAGGCTGAACAACATCACGTTACGACAAAAACAGGGATAAAAATATTCCTTTACTGTCTTGTACCTAAGTCTAAATTGGAAAATAATTAGAATTTTATTAATAATAAATGAGCTTATTTTTTTTTAATTAGAAATTCAAATACATAAGAATAGTTTTTTCCGCAAACATTCTTCTCATAATCTCTTTTTGGGTTTTTGTATTCAACTAAATTAATATCTTTTTCAGTTTACAATAAATAATATGTTATTGTCATTTACAAACATTCGGAATGTGGCTTAAGTTTTCGGCTGGACCTTATGTTGTATTATGAAGATACTCTAATTAAAAAAGCAAGCGATGTGCCTAATATCCAGAAATTTATGCATTTGAGCCATCATTTATTTCAATTATTCATTTTAAAAGTGTTAGTTATGCTAATGATTAGTAAAAAAATATAGGTTTATTATTTGTTATAATGAAATTAATGTTATAAACCAAATATAACTTATAACAAATATTATCATAATGTTATCACGGTCACAATCGTTAACAATATGCTGAGATTTATCGATCAAGGCATGATGGATATACATCGATTAATCGTAACTGTACCGATGCGGAACAGCGGAAGCACAACACTTAAAAAAAAATCACGTATGTGTATTCACTTCGCCCACCCACACGTTCAGATTTGATAAGAGAAATATCAGTTTTTGTTTATTCTAAGCACGTTTTGTTACCATATTGGCGAAGGCGGACAGTTTCGGGTAATGTGACAGTGTTTGAAGTATGCGAGCAGCAGACATTGGAGTGTGGCAGTTGTTTTGTGTATTTAGTTGGGTTGGTGTCGACGGGCGGAACAGTGTTTTGTAATTAATTCATACGCCCACTGAGCGACAGCGGTGTGTATGTGTAGTGCGTGATGGTAAATAGTAGAACAAAATAGAAGTTAAAATGTCACTGCAGAAGAGCGTGAAAAGCGCGGGCGGCGATAGAAGCGAACAGGCTGATACTACGTCAATATGCTCATCGGTCACAACACAGCCGGATAGACACGGCTTTTTTGGAGGTGCTCAATATAGTCCAGAACCGTAAGTAAATATTTTTCTAATTGTAACAATAATTACGAAAAATAAAATAGTAAACCTTATTTCCAGCTTGAAGAAAAATTTGGGTGAATAGGACTTTTTAAATCTATTGCAATATTTAACTCCTATGCTACACATAATCATGTTAAAATAGTGAAACATCATTAATATATATCAGAACTAACTAACATTCGTATAAATCCTTAAAGAATGTTAATTCTCCGACATATTGCCAAATTTATTATTGCAATTATGAAAACAACCTTTGCTACACGTCAATAACACTAATAGAGCATTGAGTACAAATATTATATTCCATACATACATACATACATAAACTCACGCCTGTATTCCCCGAAGGGGTAGGCAGAGGTGCATTACTGAACCCACATTTCGCCAGGTATGTATCAGTCCCACGTAATAGGGGGCGAGCCTATTGCCGTTTTTCGGGCACATTTCCAGACTCCGTGCTGTTACTGAGAATTTCCTAATGGAAAAACCCAATAACACTTTGCCCGACCCGATTATATTCCATGAAAAAGATATTCAAAAAAGGATTTTTAAATGTTGAATGAGTGTACAGAATTCTGCTGATGTAATTAATCAAAATAAATGGGAATATATGGCTCATAGTATTTCCTGTACATACACAAATATTTTAAGTCCAAAAAGTTTCCAAGTCTATGACAGTGCAATCAGAATCAGAATGGTAACATGCAAAAAGTATGTTTAGAAAAATATAAGACTAATTAATTCATAGCAAAGTTACAATTGTAAGCAGTTATTATATTCTCTTTACATAAAAGAAAAATATTTACATCTAAATGATTTATTTGCAATGGTTGATCATATTTTCTTATAGAAATTAGAAATGTTTGTAATATATTTAAAACTTAACATCACAATTAAAATAAACAAAAAAGTTAAACACTTAAACTAATGTGTTAAAATATTCTTATGCTTGATTGACCACTTTTTGCAAATAAATACCATAAAATTTATCATATTTCTGTCATTGTTGCAAATTCTTTGTTAATCATGACATATGCGGGCTATCAAATAGCTGTGACAAAATAAGTGACTCACTGAGTGCTTTGCAAGCATTGAATGTATAACTCTTTTTACATTGATATCAAACTCTAGTTGTGTGTTTTATGATTAATTCACTATTTCCTGATTTTTCCTTTATGCCACTTCCCAACTCGGCTTGAAAAAGTTTGAAAATGTTTTTGTAAAAAATAGTTAAATGCCCATAATCAAGGTCTCGTAATTATTTTTACGTCAATTCATTATTATTCCAGAATCCATTTAAATCTTTTATTAATGATCTCAAAGTTAACAAAACACCAGAGTCCTCGTAAAATCCAATTAAATATAAATTTATTAATGAAAATTTATAAGAAAAAACTTTTTTTAACACAATGTTTCATTACATTGCAAAAAAAATATGCCACAAATGAAAAATACATTGCAAATGTACATATAAACATGAATTCTGTAATATACGTATAACACCTTATCTTTCCATCTACCAGTGATCCATATAGAATAATAAGTCCAAAACTAACACATGAATGCAATCTTGTGTATACTGATAACAAACACAACAGTGAATGCCATTGTATGCTATATTTTAGGACCCCTATTTTATGTAGAGGGCAGGGGTTTATATCATAGTCAGTCTATGTCATATTTTAGGCAGTTACCACAATATATTGCCAATAATTGCCACAATATATGATATGTAATTTCTACCTATTTTAAAATATCATTTTCATGAATAACATAATTTAGTGTATAGTTTTACGAGTGTATGACAATATGATGAGAGCATTCTTGTAGCTAAAGAAAGCCAAAATTATGTTTCCATGACATAAAATTTGTAGTTGAGATGTATCTAAACGGAAAGTGTTGTTTTCACCAATAGAGTGGGTGATTGAATATAATAATATTGTCATAATTGTGTTTATGTCATAGTTTTGTTTATTAAGTCTTTTCTTCACTTTGGAATCCCAGTTTAGGTTGTTGTAACCATAAAATTGGAAAATAAAATACAAATCTGTAGAATGAGCCAACAAAAGCTAGTCAAGTTCCAGTGTGATTTAAGTGTTAAAGTTTGATTTAAGAAAATAAGTAAATAAAAACCATACATACAATAATATAATCAGATGGTTCACCTACTCTAATGTCTCTTATATTCTTGCCTTAATATTTTTTTATTGTTTAGTTTTTATGTATACATTCACAGCTTTACAATAATAAAATAGGTTCATCAAAGTGGAAAATTCAGGTCACAGTTATGTTTAATTGTTAGTTATCACAAAGATACATTAATAATCTTGATAAGATATAAAAAAACTCACTTTGCATGTACACTTGAAAGTGTTCAAGAAAGTAGGCTAACAGTAATGTCATTACATGAAGATGTAATCTTGTGACAATCTATATACTCATGGATATTATTTTGCTTAGTGTTACTAATAAGAAGGTTAATAATATATCTTCTCAGTCACTTCTATTCAATGGATTATTATTATTTTTTTACATATTACATGAAAGAAAGAAAGTATTTTTTTATTTTTTATTTATTTATTTAAGCAAAATTTCTGACAAAAACAATGATTGATTTTGAGAATGAATGATTTTTAATATATGCCCATGAAAACAAATTACGAATACTTCTTCATTAAGAAGTGTCAAACACTGGATTTGCCGATTCAAGACTTCAATACAATGTTTTTGTTTGGATCTTTGGCCAAAGGTGTTGTTGCAAGAAACTTTTACATGAAGCCTTGTTTCAATAGGTTACCACTAGAAGCTTTAGTAAGATGTATCCTAGTGTTTTGGTCTAGCAAAGACTGTGGCTGATTCCCATCCTTGCATAGTAATTCGAGATTCCTAACACAACTAACAATTTTGTTTGGAGAATATCAGAAGCTACAAGATACTGAACGGAAACAAATCAAATGTTTGTGTGATCCACAAGTATTTTTTTTATTGAGGTGATCGAACCTTCGTATGCGGCGGATTTCTCATCTATTGCGCCACTAAAGGTGACATACTGAAAGATAGCTCTGCATTTTCCGACGACCCTCTTAAAAAGTTAAAAGTTTTATCTATATAATGAAAACAACTTTTACATTCTATTGTTCTTTCACGCTTCATTAGAGATAAAGGAAAATGTTTGCTAATTTCCCATATTATAGTATGCTGATTTACAAGTTGTTATGGCAATCGTGGAATATTCACATCAAATTGAGTGTTTTTTATGTTAAGTATTCAACAATTGATGCCGCGTTTATTTATACTTTAAAAGCAATAAAATAAACTTTTAATGAAGTGCGTTATGCATTTAAATGTTTCCGCATTGAAAACTACGTTAATATACCTATTACTTAAGCCAAAGAGATATTTCCTTTTTCAGCTTGTTCTGTCATTTGTACCAAGATGAATACTTTGAAAAAAAAAAAAATCTACCTTATCCGATTCCCCTTTCATAACATAAACAAAAATATCGGATTACTGAGTTAGAATTAAGGCTCGTGATCTCCAACAACCCGGGATCAGTCGAATGTTGCGGAAGTCCATATGTTTGTCATACCATAGTTAGACAGACTACGTTTTCCCTTCTCCTTTTAGGTCGTCTACGTATTTCTATTTAAGATCAATAATCCTGTAGCCTGATGATCAGTGATGGCCTCGAGGAGCAGTGATGGCCTCGAGGTTTAGGCGCACGTTCGAGAATTTCGGCGGTCGTAGGTTCAAACTCCAGGCACACACCTCTGACTTATCGAAGTTATGTGTGTATTCACAATTAATTCTCACTTGCTTTAACGGTGAAGGAAAACATCGTGATAAAACCTGCACACCTAAAAAGTTCTTAGGAATTTCTTAGGTGTGTAGTCTGCCAACCCGCACTATGCCAGCGTGGTGGACTAAGGCCTAAACCCTCTCAGCTGAAGAGGAGGCCCGTGCCCAGCAGTGGGACGTATATGGGCCGATGATGAAAATCCTGTAGCTGTTGGCCGACTGGCATGGCTGATAAGATAGGGTAGTCCCTCATTCCCTGATCCTTTTTTTTGACACCATAGCATTAACCACAAGGCCAGAGCTGTCACTTCGCATTGAAAAATAATTCTGAATATATCTAAATTGTAATTTTTATAAAGCCCCCAACAATTTCTCCAGTAAAATACTAAGAATGGTGCGTCATTTATCAATAACAGTCACAATCTCAGTTCATTCAATACTTGAGAATGACTCAGCTGTATAGTAATTTCTACAAGACGATTTATCCTTATATTTTTATTACACACAATGTCTTTATTATTATAAATACTAGAGCGCTGGTAAATATGTAGGCAGATCGCCCGGGTTTTAATGGTTATGGCCGGATGATTGGATGACATGGATGGATTTTTAAGTCCGATAAACTGCAAGCATACCGCCTTCAGTTGTTTATCTCCCCGAACAATAAGCACTTGTTATAAATGAGTAACGTAGTTGCCTAAATGTATGATGATAGGAAGGGAGTAAGGCGAGGTGAAAAGGATAATTTGCCCTTCAGCGATTGCTTTACCTTACGAAACTTAGCTTGAAGCTGTTAGTCTACACCAGTTTCTTGGGTGGAACTGGGCCATTCATACTTATGTCCTATACAGCTTGCACGACCTAAAACACATCCCTTCCGTTTTTATCGTTTGTTAAAGAACGTCTACAACGACATATACATATAAAAAGTTACTTAGAAATCGGCAACTGTTTCCCTTCTAAATGCTGAAAGACATTCGGAGTACTTGATGACGTATTCCATTTGGGGTAACGCCCTACGGTCTCGGAAGTCGTGTCCCGATATTATTAAATTAATTAACACCTGCAAACAGTTATTTGTTAACGTAATATAGGGTTAAAATTTTATGCTCTACAATTCAGTTACCATTATTTATAATTTATAAAATTTTTTTTTAACCATTAACTAAATATTTAGTAAAAACCATATTGTAAAAAGTTTGATAATTAAAAACCTATGCGTTATACAAAAAAAAAGTTTCAAATAAAAAAGATGGCAAATATTATTATCTACAATAATGATTTTTTCAATTTTTGGCGTACGATGCGCGGTTCGCGAGATATTCGATAAAACGTGTTTTCCAAGATGGCGGCTGAAGTGAACCCCCCCTGCCGCGCTAACTTGGATTTACACTCAGGGGACACCCTTGAACATATTCCAAAAAAAAATACCAGGTCCCGAACGTTGCATTACTTACCTACTTTTTTTTGCTGCGGCGGCACTTGGACTATTATTAATATTCGCGTTTCGACTAAAAATTGCAGTAAAAACACGCTGTTTCAAAAAATCCTTCCGATTTTTTTCACAGTTTACCTAATATTCAAATGTTAGTGACGTTACCCAAATCCTTCCTACTTCACGTTTCATGGTTAACTTTTTAACCATTGCGTCAAAGTTCTGGTATAAAACGTTAATGTACTGTTCAACTACTCTATGGAACATGCTTTTGTAATTTAAGTTTATTGCGTCTTTTTAGTTATTATCACCTTTTTTTTTATTTACCGCATGTATTAACTACTCCAGCAAATCGTACATGGTATAATTATTTTTTTTTGTTAATTTTATTTTCAACTTCATACAGTACATAGGTGGACGTTGTAACGAGTTGTCGCCGAGTCGTTGTGACTGACACAAAAATAGAAATTCTAACCAAATAGAAACGTGAACCAGGTTTCCCTTAACGACACCGAAGGGTTTATTTAAAAGTTCTCTATTTTGATACTTCCGTGCTTTTCTCGGAACGCCCTGGAGGGGCTTTTCGAACCAGTTGGCACTTGACAGTTAATTTGTTTTTCCGGAATGCGTATTTTAATCACCATCTTAATTATTATTATGATGGAGATTTATTCCATTTCTTCTTTTTTTACCTGTGACACTTTTATCATTTCTATTGAAAATAATGATTTTTACGACAGTTTTAAACAGTTGGAAATTTAATTATGACCTAAAATCTTCTAAATTCTCTACTAAGTAAATTTTTGTATTGCGTCCTCTAATGTAATAGGTCTTTAAGTAATTAGGTCATCAAGTAGTAAGACAAACTATTGTAAAATTCTCCTCTATTCAGTTCAGTTCCGAACTGTGCAATGTGCATGCAATTGTTGCCTCTTAAGTTTTTTTAAAACTCTTCGGAAGTCGTCAAAATATTAACACTAAAAGAATATATTTTTATGAAACTGACTTGTTCAAGATTTTATTAAAGAATTTTAAAGACCCAAAAGTACAATGGTAAAAAAGCAATTAAATTCACTGTTAAATCCAAATGTCCGAATTTCATTCTAACAATAGGATTATTACAGTTTTCACTGCCTAATGAACATTCGAGTTTATCGAACCTAGCTGTTTTTCGTCGTCTTTAAATTGTACTGATCGTATTAACTAGGTTTATGCTTTTGTCTTTAAAAGGAGAATGAGGTCAGTCCAATCGTAGGATATTGTTTTTTAACCGACTTCAAAACAAGGAGGAGGTTATCAAGTCGTCTGTTTTTTTTTTTTTATGTTTGTTACCTCAGAACTTTTGACTGTGTGGACCGATTTTGATGATTCTTTTTTAAATTGAAAGCTGGTGCTTCTAGATTGGTCCCATTTAAATTTGGTCCAGTTGTGATAATAGCTTCCATTAGAAAATCACAAAAATCTAAAATTTTCACCAATATGCGTGACAAATCGACGAATAACTTAATATCATGCCAACCGATTTTGATGAATCCTTTTTTAACCGACTTCAAAAAAAGGAGGAGGTTATCAAGTCGTCTGTTTTTTTTTTTATGTTTGTTACCTCAGAACTTTTGACTGTATGGACCGATTTTGATGATTCTTTTTTTAATTGAAAACTGGTGCTTTCAGATTGGTCCCATTTAATTTTGGTCCAGTTGTGATAATAGCTTCTATTAGAAAACCACAAAAATCTTAAATTTTCACCAATGTGCGTGACAAATCGACGAATAACTTAATATGATGCCAACCGATTTTGATGAATCCTTTTTTTTTATTGCTTAGGATGTACTTCTAGGGTAATTGAGTGAGAGTTTGGTTAGGTTCTAATTATGAGATCCATGACAAAGTAACGGAACTCTTCAATTCTTAGGAGAAAAGTAACGATACTCGGCCGAATCTTTATAGGCTATCCGGATATTTGAGTCACCTACCGTAATGTCTTTATGGTCAAGTAATTGTCCTAGTCAAATATAATGTCAATGGAACTCGTTAACGGCGTACAGTAAGGATGCGATCTGTGGCAGAATTTCTAACTGTCTTGAATCAAATTGCAATGCGCTTACGTTTGTTGCTGCATTGCAACATGAAGCAAGCAATCTAATTGCATTACTTAAGGTGTATTAAATGTGTGAAGCGGTGGTAACTGAGTGTGTGGTAGAAACATTTGCGTATTGTTGATGAGTTTTATAACCATATAATAGACTGGTGGTAGCAGAGTGGCTAAGTAACCGATTTGCAATGCATGAGGTTGCAGGTTCGATCCCGGGTGTGGCTTCACTAAAAATTAAAAACCGCCTCCAAGAATAACAATAATTTAAACTAACTATATTATCGTAATAATTTGAGTGACTTTTAAGTAGTCTAATATTTTTCATTTCATTTTACATAGGAGAACATTAAAAAATATTTTAATCATTGTTTGTTATTCATAGGTATGTGTTGAGTTAGATTTGAAGTGGATAGGCACCCACCAAGCTTCTTGCGTCGTAAACACATAGATCGTACCTATAATATTGATGAAGAGAAATAGTAAGTTGATTATTAAGTTATAGAAGAATAAGCAATTTTTTTTTAATTTTTAGTGCATTTAAATTTGTTTTGGAATAGGTTTTTTTGAAGGCGGGTTTTTGTTTTGTTAAAATTTTTAATCAGAAAAGTCTTGAATGAATGAATTTAGATGATGGTGTCTTTGCCTATTATTGTATCCATAAAAAGCTTATAAACTTGTGGCCGATTGGCAATTCAAAGAAAACAATAATTACATTTATGTTTCAGTTTTCTTTTTTTAATTCAAGGTTGGTACAGTACAGGAAGGAATTTTGTTTTATTTTAATAATAAGAATTTTACATTACATTCGCAAAAAATCGATAACGTTACGCAGAATTCGAGGCCATTATGTAAGGCGGTTGTAATTTTCATATTCATTTAGAAAACTACGTAATGGTTGTGAAAATAATTATTATCGACACGCAAATATTCGGATATACCAAGGCTACGTTGTTAATCTATTGAACCGTCACAATAAAAAATATCTTATTGAACATTTTGAATTACATAACTTGGCAGCTTATGTTATTTAGGTTACTAGAATCTGGCTATGATATGAGAGGCTCTGGGTTCTGTTCTCATTGACGCAAATGCAAGTTTTAACCACGGTAGAACCACGTAAATACTTTGACAACGGAATAAAAGGGGAAACTTGTCGTTAAACTTTTATTATTGCACTGCGAAGTGACTCTGCCGTAACTGGTGGTAAAGTAGAGTGAGATGTCCATCAATTGTCATTCGACCATGCGAATTTGACGACGAGATTCTTTACAATTAAAATACCCGGAATATGCTTTGAAAGAGTACAGTTCCTTGCTATTTTCCGGGCTTATAAGGTATAAGTATAGTTTAAAGTATAGTTAAAGTATAGTTTACCTAAACTATACTTTAGTACTTCCCAGTACTGCTATTTTTATTGTTATTTAACTTCTTGTTCCTACCCACGAACACCCACAACAAGCATAGGCTATAGATATTCTGTAAGCCTTAGAAAATGAAGGAAGCAAAAAAACGCAGGATAACATAATGTGGGTGTTTACTTTTATCATGTTACCTCCTCCCACGATGAGAAATAACTTTGCTACTTTCGGAAAAATATACATATTATAATATTGAATTGAAAATATTTATTCTTGAGACCTTTGCGCCATGTGGGTGGACAGCCAATGCTGAATATACAAATACATTATCCACAACTTACTTAACCGTTAGTTCCTCAGTTTTGAGCTTAATAGCCGTTCTAGTCATTAAACGGTACCATGTGTCCAGCAGTACGTAATGTTAGTGATACGTAGTGTCTATTTAAGCATACAAATAAAATCATTTTTAAACTCAGAAGAATGTCAGGTATTAGCGACCGTGGTGCTAGGTGTGCAGGATGGATTGAGAGACGACTTGTTAAAGTTTATTTGACGTTGATGCAGACCTGCCTTAAGCTAGGCTTGAAAAGTCTTGGGTAGCTCTATGTCCCGCTGTAGATTTTATGTAACTGGTAACGATAGCTGATGCTGGTGTTCAGCAGTGGGATTTATATAGAGAAAGGTGATGAATTATAATTAATCTGTAAAGTACTATTATCATTATTGCACCAAAGGTAAAGATAATTAATAAGCCTTCAAACTACGGTTTTCTTGTTATTCTTTACTTGGTTCTCATACTTCAGAAGAAAGGGCCGTGGCGTTTTGTAATATCGAGATAGACCTAGCACAACCGTTGGCCATAGATAATAGAGTTGAAACATTGATGTTGTTATTGTATGTAAATAGTTTAGTGAAAGCGCAACCATTCGTTGTTTTTAGTTGCGGCTGACATTCAGAGCGGGACCTTGAACACACCAAGCTGACTCTTAATTAGTGGTCAAAATATTTGTTGCAGAAAGGTAGTAAAAATGTACTATATGTCATTGGTGGTACTTCCATAGAAGCCCAAAAGCGTTACACGTTAATTTGTATATCTAGTTTATAATTGTTTAATCTGGGGTCAGAATATTCTCATTTATATGTCAAAAACTTAAAGATTATTATTCCAAATTTTTTAAGGCAAACTGTGCTTTTGGGCTTCTATGGAAGTACCGCCACTGTTATATGTCAAGCATTTAGTTCTATGTGTTAATAATGTGTTTCAACCGAGAAATGCTGGGTCATTTTGTTTCCAAGACGTTTCTTATCTTCACGCGGTAATTCCGTCAATGAAATAAGTAATTATGTCCTTTGGTATTTTAATTAAAACTTATAAAATGTTTAGTAAATATGCAGCAGGGATGGTAAATTTGTAATATTTTTAAATTTGAAGTCTTAACACGTTACTTTGGTTGCATATTCATAATAACAGTCATCATTTAGTATAGAAATAAGATACCTATAAAAATGTTGTATGTAAAAAAGTGTCACACTGTTGTATTGGGATGACGATCCTGTGATGGTTGTGTTGATAGGAAATAAATAAATAAATTTTATATTATTTACTCATTCTTCATCTTCAAACCATATACGTCCCACTCCTGGGCACGGCTCTCCTCTGCATCTGAGAGAGGGGTGTGATTGATCTCTCTCTCTCATAGATCATTGATCCTTGCGAATTCATTGAGGTTTAGCAAAAAGAGAAACAAGTCCAGTATTATTTAATAAAAATTCGATGATTGTATTTCATGTCGATTTCTGTACATACACGTAAATAATAACACAAAACGTGTTATTTTCTAACGTCAATATAATATGTTTCCAGACTCATGTCTGATAAATTATTTAATGTATTCAAAAATATTTGTTACATTACCACTAGTACAATTTTCCTTGGAAAATACGCATTGAGTCAGGCGATCTTCTCTCTGACAAAACAATATGTAACACTTGAATAAATAAACTTGGCGGTCACTGGTATTATGAATTCAGTGATAAGTAATGGCTCTTTGCGAATAATCATTTAATATTCTAAAATTCAAGCCAATCTTTTAAAAATTCGGCTCCATTGTGAAGTACATATATGTACGGTGTAGTCTCATTTTCGTGCCGGTATTAAAAAAAAATGCACCGGAAATCCCATTGATCCATCGTTGGTAATGAAAATTTAGTAGTATCCTAACTAATTTTTATAACAACCTCAGTAAATAAATAAATATTTAATGGTTTCAACAGCGAAGGAAAATGATTGCTCCAGCCGTTGAACATTTTTAAATTTCTTCATTCATTTCGTCAGTAGCCCTGCTTGTGTTATGATTGCGTGCCTAATTAATTAGTTCCATTAGCTACATAGTATTACATGATTTCACTACACGTTCACACTGTTTCGTGCTTTTTACTACTTAGTGAGCGCAATGTGTTTTTTTTGTTCACCAACGTACTTCGCATGGGAATTCTCAAGCACGTCCCATCAATTTCTCAGTGCTCTGATTGCCTGTCTATTAGAATGTGAAAGTTATTATACAATAGGTATGCAAGAAGTACAGTTGACTTGCGATATTATTACATGCCGTGGAATTTGCATCGAGCTTTGAGAACTTGTATGCGGTTAGTCTTGGATATTTCAATGCTATTGTGGTTGCTTTCTGATGACATGGTTGGCATGTCAATTCTGGTCCTGTTATTTTGGAATTAATGGATGCATCGTGTAAAATATCTGGCATTAGCTACCTTAATATTGTAAGAAATACTTTTTATGTCCAGCCACATGACAATCAAGTTGGCACAAGGCACTCCAGATTCCATCTGTACTGATCTTAACGTAGCATTGACGCAGCCATATGATGTTCAAAGCTGAATATAAATCTATTCCAAATATGCAAAGGATACTCAATTGGCTGGATGAAAAAGTTTTCTCATCAGCTATTCATCAAAACCTCGTATTTTAACATGATTGTTCGTCATGCTAGAGTTGCCTTTGAAGGCGAAGGTCATGTGATATCAAATGCATTACCGTGTTATGAAGGAATAAATCGATGAAGGTCGTCTGTCTCGTGTGAACATTCATCGTAATATCGATGAAAAGTATTAAGTATTCATATGGACCTTGACTGATATCGCGTGGATTGACTTGTAGATAACTTTTTGGTCTCACTATCGTCAGGGTAAACCAACCCTGATTGCAATTTTCAAGTTATACATGTATTTTTTTTCCGTAATTCAGAAATCTTTGGCTAACGTACGCTAATCGTACCGTGTAAGATAGTGATTATAAAAATGTGGATGCTCTAGTCAAATTTTGTTTGTTACTATAGGTATACAAATGTGAATAAGTAAAGTATTATAGGATATTTACAGTCTAATAGCCCCAAAAAAAGAGTAATCCTTTAGTTAGCATTTTGATCTTTATGAGATTAGGTATATCACAAATATCATTTTAATGCCAGAAATGTTGATTAATCCCAATATCTATGTACTCTGAACGTCAAAATACAATTGTTCGAGTAGTTTGATAAAGATATTAAGTTAAGCAACAAAATTCAGCTACTCATTACACAATGAAACATCTATCTTTGCATATCAGGCCTTTAGGAGGTGTCGATGACGCCATTACTGTTAACTTTAAAGCAGCTGCGTCACCGCTATACAAATCTGGGCAAATGTATACTTAAGCACGTACAGGATATTGTATTGAATTAACTGCTCTAAGGCGACGATCGTTACTTACCCGCCAGCTAACTCGATTAATTTAAGCACTCTTGCATATTCCCTCCTATCGCGAAGAGGCAATGAAGAAGGATTTAATTAATAATTCACGTGAGCAATTTGTAATTGTTCAATTTAATGAATTTATCACATGTAGAATAAAGTTTCTTGTAGTTGCTTCTAATGTCGCTGCTTTACAACATTTTTATGATGTACCTATATAATCATTTATGAAATATAATGGAGAAAACTAATTGTTTATTGGTTTGGTACTTATGACGATCAAACCTACAGTCAGAATAAAAAAAAATACGCGATTTAATTTCACTTTTGGTTTATGACCTCTACATACTTTTTTAAATTTTCTGTGGTTTACTTTGTTCTAATGTCATCATCATCCTTATTAGTTGCATGATGTTCGTGCATGGACATAGCTCTTTCCAAATACCTATTGCAAGCGGCATGTATTCAGCAGTCCAGCGATCTTAGTGTAATCCGATTGTTCGATCTCGATTGGCTTATCATCAAAATCGGCACATATTGTCCACGATCGAGAGAGATCCAACCCTTCGAAGTATCTAGGCTCAATATTAATTTAATATTTATATTGTGCCAAAAGAGATATACAAAATAATCATAATTTCCCTCGTTTTCCACTTGATGCGCATCAACCCGTGTCAATGTCGTCAGGAGCCGAGTGCGGATGTGTGTACGTATCCGACCCTTCCCCCTCTGCATCCAATCCCCCTTCTCCCCGGACTTTTTTTTCTAAACGCGCCGTCAGTACAATGTACGCCTATTAGGGCGATTAACAACGTTTGCAAGTGGTACGGTATGTCAGGTTCGTTCACATGTTAGGGATGCATTCCTGAGAAATATTTAGTCTCGTAGTGTAGGTGTAATACTAATATGGATCAATAAATTTCCTTGCTTCATTCTGTCGTCAACTGATTACTATATTATTTATTTCCATAATCTGCTACACATTTATAATTGTTTAAAGATCGGTTATTTCAATTCATACGCAGCTCGGTCCAAAACTTTGATTTTTGTAATGACGATGCCGGATAAGTAACACATTATTAAAATGTGAAATGCTTGTCTCCAGATTTGGGAAGAATATGGGCTGAAGTCAGAGCTATATTGACAGTTTATGACACTACTCTACAAAATTTGCCCTAAAATAAGTATCTCTAGCTGGTTTATTTTAGTCATATTTACCGAGTAACTAGTAGTTACAAACATATTAACCCCTGAATTCTTTAATACGATTGTGGATGTAGGCATTCGAGGTTAGTCACGTATGGGTAGGAATTATAAAACATTGAATCATTAAAAAGCATAAAATTACATAAACATTACATTCCGATGCTATAAAAAAGTTGTAATTTATACAAATTTTATTTTCAGAGGCATGTTACGAATCAGCAGAAATATCTAATTAAAATTATTTGAATCGACTATATGGTATGTAAACATTCAGATAATTTGTAATACTATCATGAAATATATTACATAACAAGAATGACTATGATGCTGATGCTTATTAAAGTAATGAAAAAAGTAAAGAATTCGTTATTGTAATAGGTGTCTGGTGTACATATGTATGTGTGCAAATAATATTATTTTTAATTGTACAAAAAATACTAATAATTAAGCTAACTATCGCAATGCAAGTTAATAAGACTGGTAACATTGCTGATGAAAACTTATTTTAAGTATTGTGACGGCAATATAGATATATTAATAAAGTGACTTTACATTTCAGTCGTAGCTACATAGATTTATTAATATAGGTATATTAATAAAGTGACTTTAAAACTTAAAATATTACATGAAAACGGTTAAAATCTTAAATAAAATAAAATGAAGTAACGCGACTTCGGACAGTGTTAACTTTAACGCCTCTGTGAAGTGTTTATTGCGGCCATATTTTATTTCTGTTTAATGAATGCGCTGTTTTACTTGTGCGAGTGTATATTTGCAGTCATAATATAACATCGCCTTTAAAGATGATATCCTAATAGAAAAGTAAATAATCTCACTATCCTTTCTTTAACAAATGACTTCCAAAAGAAAGTAATTGTAATGCGCATATTTATAGAAGGCTTCAATCCCTATCATTTGAACGAACAATCACGTAGCGGGTAATGTGTAGGACAGAGTTGAGATATTCGCATGGCGTAATGTAAGCGCGTCGATTCGACCTTCGTTGGCGTTGTGCATTAGTGGTCTAATGCCTTTACGCTTGGCTCATTGTTATTTCGGTTGCGACTGCCGGCCGGCCAGCGAGATAGACCCTCTCTGCTTTCTACTGCTATGCATCTTTCACTTTCACGACTTTTAATGTTTAGCTTCCATGTCCCAAGTTTTGAAACATTTAATTGTTTAAAAAAAAATGAAATATATCATTTTCGGAAAAGTATTTGTCATCTAGTAAGATGTAACAGTAGTTTCTACACTTTTCCAGGAAGATTCCAGCAATCTATCATCCTTAATCAGTCATCTTAGCAGGCATTGGTGTACTCTGGCAATGGCAATGTAATATGCTCGCATAGAATTAGGTACTCTGGTTGTTGGCTGCAAAAACGGAATTAATCATTTGGTTTATTTTATACTACTAATATATTCTTTAAAATTAAAATAACGTAAAATATTTCAAAAATATTAGGTGTATAAAGTTGCAATTCACTTTATAACTATAGATCACGTTTGGATAGAACAGTTTTAAGTTCTACAAGACAAACTAATTGTTTCTTAAAATACAAAATTTAAAAGTCAGAAATGTGTAACAATTTATGCATACGGTTAATGTAAACCGCAATGCCATTGTAATAAGAGTGGAATTCCAAAGCGATTGTTAATTTTCTACGACTGTCGTGAGATCTTTTACTTATCCAATTTTTTCTAAAAACTATTACTTTCACGTCAACTTGGTAAGTAATAGTAACGAATTTGACGGATATTTTTTCTCCTGTTACATTGTTAAAATACCAGCCGTTTTTTATCCACTATTTATTTTTATTTGTATAAATATCTGCGTAAACGAATTAAAATTATAATGTTTTAAATTATGAATTCGTTTTGTGTTAGGTCTTTGTAATACAAGTGATCAGTCTTAGTTGAAGAAAAAATCCAGAAATTACATAGGAGTAGGAAATGAGATAGTTCTTCATATATACGTATCTACAAATCTACAATCAGTGTCAATGTACAGTTTTGTTCTATCATATTTGTTACCAACTGGGCGTCGAGCCAATAATGTATGGATGTATCATCGTGCTGTCGCGATGTTTATTTAATTTGTATACAAACATTAGTATTATCAGTGACCCCGATTCGTCTTTACTTTCGCCTTCGTTGTTTGTGTTTTCGATTGAGTTTACTTACAGAAAATTTTATTGCCGATTTAAGGTACGAAAACTTTCATATGGTCTGTGGTCATATGTTGTTTGAAATAAGTCGTTGGCAGAGCCTCATTAACAGAATTGTACTTGATGTAAGTTATAAAATACATTTTGTTTATTTTGCCAGTTTGTTAAAAAAGATTCCTTGTTTCAATTTTCGAAACCGTAATGTATTCAAATTACACATAAAGCACAAATATTTTCCACAGTTTAAACTCGAACCTTGTTTGCCGGTAATTCACAAGTACCGTGAAAATTTTCACACGTCTGGCAAAGGTCAAACGACATCAGTTTGCCGACCTCTGCGCAAGGCCACTCGTAACGAATTAGAGCGAGCCCCGCGCGACGTGACATTCAACAATTTTCCTTTTGTTTACATTTCTGATCTCGGGAAGTAGAGATCCTTCGTAGTCTGCGCCTTGCGGCGGGAGGAAATTGTGTATTACCATATTTTGTCTAAAGTAAATATTAATTGTCATCAGGGATAGACATTTTGTGTGCTCTAGGCTTAAGAAGTGGTAAGTTTGATGTCAATGTACATTGTCAATGTCAGTTTGATGCCAGAAAACCTTTTATTAACCCGTAGACACCACACTGGTGCAAATTTGCACCAACGAAAATTTCAAGCGTGTAGAACGTTCTATGTGCGTGGCCTAGCGGGCTTCCTCCTCCACGAGAAATATGTCTATAGGTATACGCTTCCATCGAGAAAAGCAGCGTTGCTAGTCCGAAACTTGTCTTCGGAGAACAAGCTTCGAAACGTCGAAACGGTGCGTATTTGCACCAGTGTGGAGACAACGTTAATTAAGTGAGATCTGTTCTAATTTTGAAATTGTGTTTGTTAAACCATAATCGAGTGGAATATCATTAAAGATAAATGTTTATTAATTAAATTAATAATGGCGCAATTGACAATGCAACAAAGAAGCCTCAGATCATCCTGGATTACAACAAGAACAAAGGCGCGACACATGCTATTGATTAAAAGTGTCATACTTATTCAACAGCGCGTCGTACTCAACGTTGGCCCTTGAATTTTTTTAACAACATGTTGATCAATCAATCCTCTACAATATAATGGATAGAAATGAAAAACTAAATCGATACCACTTTTGAAAAAGCTATTTTAGATGTAAAATGTAAGCATTTCGTTGATTATAATTAAACAAATACGTACGAAAATACTGACTTAGACGTTTTTTCCTCCTATAAATTTACCTTATTTTCAGGCACACTGAAAAAATCTTTAACTTCTTACAGCCATTCTGCATAACTTTTTTTCTTGAAATATGACTTATTATCTTTCATTTCGCGCAAAAACCATGCCGATATCTCAATTAGCATTGAAATAGCATTTAAACAAAAAAAAAAACAGATTTTCGAAATTCCTTCTTTCAATTTGGCCATTTTTCTCCAATAAAATTACATTTTTCAATTTTTTTTATAGTTGCAATCGATTACTAAGGAATTTTTACCCATAAAGTCTTATTCCAAGATTAATTTCCTACATTAATCGAAGAAATACAACATTTTGAAAAGTCGAAGTGCAAATTTGCACCAGTGTGGTGAGTGTGTGACCTCAAAGGGAGTGTGGTGTCTACGGGTTAAAGTAAATTCCTGTTGTAGCCTAGGGTATTAAATATATTTAAATGAGTTTTGAGGGTTTGACGGTTGCGAATTCACACACGTCTCTTTTCTAGGTTGTTTATTCTAATAGATACCCACATAAAACTGAATATCCTCTACACACGACGAAGGCATTGTGTTGGACTAAAGTGTACATGGCAGTGGTACCTCAAGTTGGTTTGTTTTTAAAATAGTAAAATCTGACACAAGCCTTCACTAATTTAATCAACTGCTTGCATCCACCAATCTTGAAATGGGTTAGAGTTTTTAAATAGTTTTATTATAAACCAGATCAATAAAATTTCTATAAAGCTGCGGTTTAATAATAGCTGCAAAATATATCGGCGTCATCATATTGTAAACAAACTTTGATTGCCAAAGCAATGATTACTTTGCCAAAAATGAATTAATTCAGCTATTCACAAATCACAATTTAAGCAACATTAGTTCGCTGGGATTTATTAAGAAGCTTTAACACAAGGCCTTGTTTCCTGTTTTTCTTATCACTATTTATCATTCTTCATTTGACGGTATGAGTAATATTGGGTTTGGGTTTTGCAATTTCTTATGCTAGCTTTCCCACCAATTTTGCTTTCGTATATAAGGTTACTTATTTGATTAAACTGGTTTTTACATTTCTTTTTTAAATTATCGGAATTGAAAGTAACGTTTATAAGGTTAAACACATAAATTCAGTATAGTTGATATCTTCTTATACACGCTTAAGTTTGTTCTAGCCGATGTTTGGTCAACTGTGGACTTCCTAACGACATAGTTTGTAAAACAATGCAACGGATGGAAGCGTTGTAGAAAATATTTCAAAACCCAAACATTCAAAGCTGCAACCAGCTGCATTCCAATGGAGTACACAATTAATTGGTGCTCCGATATTATTATCTTGTTCGATCTGGTGATTTCTCGCCTTGCGCCGTGACTAACGTTTCATAAAAGTTGAATGACCTACATTTGTTATCTCCATAGTTTTGATATTGCGATGATAAACTCCACAATGCATAGGTGTGGCCTGTACACATTTTTGATACAAGATATCCTTTATAGGACAGGTTTTAGAGAATGCCAACCTGGTACGTGTAACATTGTGTCTATCAATGGTTAGGCGTGTGAAAAAGCACCTCTTCATCAATCTCGATGTCAATCAATGGTACTCGACGTATTGTATTTTTGTTGACACAATTCAGACAACGGGCAAATATACCCTATTATGGTAGTGTGTAGCCCATAGTTTTTAGATTGCGTTACAATCTCTTGTTATTAAATTACCACAATTTGAATTCTGTGCCTTTGAAATCTTAGTGTACTCTTAAGACTATCGCAACATAAATGACTTCTATTATATTGGTGTAGAGGTATAAATGTCCGATTATTATAATGGTTTCAATGCAACGTCTTGTATGACTTGCTTTCTGACTTCATTAAGAGCATGTAAAATTGATTGGTCTCAGTGTTCAGTGAGCAACGGTTATTAAGGACATTCAGGTCGTTTGTTAGCTGGTCGAAGTTCGTCGGGATTCCCGAGTAACGTCAACGCTTGCAAAATAAAGAATTATTTCCTCCGGAAGAAGACAAAATTCATTGCGACTTTTAATGTCGTTCAAAAGAATTTACTACTTTTGTTAGGTACTACTATGTTTTTAGATGATTTTTGTAACCGATATTGGTGATTTAAAATGTATGTTGCATCTGCACAAAAGACAAGAAATAAAGGTCTTGATGCTTATTATTTCGTGACGATAAAATACACTAGCATACATTGTTTAAAAGGAGATTTTTTTTGCTTTACATTTTATGGATTTACTTCTCTTAAAATAGAGGTAGTTACTGCTATTAAACTGAAAAACTAACTTTTTCATGGGTGCAATAAAATATTCCGGTTATTTTTTATGCTCTCCAGTGTATCTAGTAGACAAATCTTCCTAGTAATAGAGTACACTTTGCAAGAGAACTGGTTTTGATTTTTTTCGCTCGTGAATTGCATTTCAAATCGGTTACAGAGTTTGACTTTACGAAGATAGAATATTGTTGAGTTTTTATGCGTGACTGAGGCTTTACCAAGTTTTGTAGTGACGCTGGTGACGTCACTGGCTTCGGGTGGACGGTAGAGATCTAATTTGTCATATTACATATTTCAATCTGTCATATCAAGATTTATCAGCATGAATATAAAACAACAAATGAGGCGTATTAATTGGCGATAATAATAATAAAAATGTAAATGAATTAATTAATGAAATGTATTTCAATTTGTTGCAGAAAGAGGACTGTGTCGCCGAGCACTATACTCAAACGGGAACAGAAATGGGTACGAATGCTCAACAACTGGGAGGCGTTTATGAGCAAAAACTACAAGAAAGTGCGCGAAAGGTGTCGCAAAGGTAGTTATTATTTGTATATCTAACATTGACGCCATATTAACACAAGAAACACAAACCATCGGAAGGAGAAAACTTCTAATAAATGATGCAAAATTGATGGGATATATTTCTAAACTATTCACTTAAGACGGGTTACTATGAAACATTTTGTATTAACAATCAGAAAAAATATACGAATGTAATTAATGCCAACACATTCCGGAGCTTCTGGTAAGAGTACATATGGTTATAGACTTGGTTGAGATAGATTAGAGATTAGTCTCAACATTACGACTTTCTGACGACAATTAACATCTAATGCAAATATAACATCATAATTTCCTTAATACATATACCTTAATACAACTTCGGATCAACCCTAAACTAGATTGTTAGTGGATACTTTTGCATATGAAGGCTGAAATAAATATGTACATATAAGGGAAATGTTGCGCACCGAATCTGCAAAAGTTTCTTATTATTTTAAAAATACAATTGCCACGACATCTGTTTTCCAATAGGACAGTATATAAAAAATATTTTGTCATGATGTCTCATAAATCAGTCATTATAACTTGCGTATCAGACACGAATTCAGACGTTTTGTAAAAAAATCTAATCAGGATGTATTTGTTACGTAGGTAAAAAACTATTGAATGGCCTCGATCTTGTGTTCTCATGTTTTGATTACATAAATGACTAGTGATTTTATAATGTAATATATACTTGATTGTTACACCAGTGAAGTAATTCTTTTGGTTTGGTTGTCAGAAACTTGGAGTATTCGAAAAGAGATCATCCAGAACTAAAACCATTATCCGTAGAATTTGCTAACCTTGTAACATGGTTGTAGAAATACCCCTCTATCCCTTTGGGGATAAAAAACCGCGAGCGTATTAATGTAGGTATACTCCGCGAGTTAAATATATTAGTAGCAAAGATCGAGCGTTCAACATCTACGAAGTGTATGTTCCAAAGGCACACACGCTTCATATGAATGCAATACTGAACACATAATTATCGTGTTGTAATAAACCACACACTTCACTGATTACGAAACGTGATGATTATAACGCCAGTCAACTTTTTTTACTTTGTTTTGACTTGTTTCATGAATCGAACTTTCTAGAAATATCCTTGAACTACATATTTCCGCTGGAAGTAATGTTGGAAACATTACAGGATGATTAGCAATGATTTCAATTGCGCTAATTGTAACATAATTATTATCTAGTGATAAAAATAAAAGACAAGACAGTTTTGTCGCAGCTTTATTTTTGGAATTTTAATTGAATGTACGTTTATGTCGCTCGATAATAATAGCAACAAAATCTTGTCATCATCTTATCGTCCATTATCTAAACTCTAAAGTGTCCCAAATATTTCCTGTGGTACCACTTAGAAGTAATCTACAACTAGCAATTTTCTGCTGATCTGTATGAGACATCCATTCCATTTTATTGACGGACTGTCTAACCAAATTTTAAGTAAACACCGTAGGTATTATCTTACTAATATTATAAACGCGAAAGTTTGTAATAATGTATGGATGTCTGGATGTCTGGATGTCTGGATATTTGTTGCTCTTTCACGCAAAAACTACCGAATGGATTGTAATGAAAGTTTACAATAATATAGCTAATACATCAGAATAACACATAGGCTATACTTTTTAAAGATAGTGTGTGAATTGTCCAAAATATAACGATGCTATCTGCGGGCTATTTTGGCGTACGCGTCACGTACGTCAAACATTTTATGTTTATCCCGCCAATACGGTTAATGGTCCCCTCATATTAATGAACGTATTTAAATAAAGGTTTTGAATCGACAACATATATCCACAATATTCGAACAATTGCGCATTTTACATTTTAAAATGTAGAATAATCAGTAATGAAAAGGGAGTGACATATTTGTTAGTTGTCAAATATTTATGCGTGCGTTCAGAAATTTATTTTTAAACTCCTTGGTTTTACCTGGTATGTTATAAATGAGATAATAACTATATGACTGTTACGCTTTCACGCCTAAACCATGTGATGTGACCGATTTTTGGTATGGACATAAATGGGACTCTGTGGAATAAAATAGACTACAACTTATTTTCTTTCTGAACCCAACCCTGTAGTCTACGCGGACGGAGTCGCGGGCAAAAGCTAGTATATATATAAATAACATTGAAAAATGTCTAACATTGAAAAAAGAATGTCCTTACGTGCTACAGTTCTGGAAATTTTTATAATGTTACTGGCCACACGAGGCGATAGAATTAAAAATAACAGTTTCATAATGCGTGGTAAGCCATCGCGGTTGGTCCCGTTTGTTACGTAATGGCAGCAACCGTTAAGCCAATTCCAAGAGAGTCGATGGATGGTTAAACCTATGATACCAGACTGGCATTTTTTGAATTCCTGTTTAGAGATGCAAGGTTGAGCAATACCTACAACTGAATGTGGTGTGGTTTCGATTTGTTGTTGGTACCAAATACTATATGGCTATTATCGGTATTGCATTTTATAATCAATATGTTTAATTTGTAATTCTGTGTTCTCCAATTGGTTAGTTGTAAATCTTTTTTAACGTAAAATGACACATGGCGACTTTTGTTTTGCGGTGTTTTCGTGTCTCAGTCAGCATATGTATAAAAAATTAACCTTGATTAAAGATAGACGTGTATAGACAAGACGCAAATTAATCGCATTTCATCATTCATTATATACTATATCTATATTAATTGGGTATTCTGTATATCGTTCACAACGTTCGCTTGTTGTTACTGAAGATATTTAAGTATTTAAAAATATCACTGAAATGGTAAAAAGAGAAACGATTTTACCAAAGGAATTCTTTCGTGAAACAGAGACGGATTGGAAAAAAAAACGAACTCCGGATGGAATTATTGCTTCCGTTTGTGTCTTTCTGTCAGCTGTGGAAATTTCGACGGCAAACGTCTCCCCCAATTCTTTATAATATATTCAATTATTCATACATATGAATTCCCAAACGGGTAGATAGAAACATATCTATATCCAAGTTTAGCCAGCTATATTTTACGCTCCACGTAATAGGGTGCTATCGGTTTTTACGGGGCACATTTCTGGAAATGTATCTGGATACATAGTCTACCTTTTTCCTAACCTAATAACAGTTTGTTCCGCTTTCCTTATCCCGTCTGTTATCATCTATCTCTATACCTGCTGGCCTGATCCACGTCTTCCTGGGTATTATAGCTATCTTATATTGTGATTAGTAGGACTTTAGTATTGTTTTGATAAAAATATATTAACATTTTGTCAATAAAAAAGAAAACAACTTTTATCACCCATTAATAAGAATAGAAATATAAGTATATAAGTTGCTTTGTCATCTTGTTTTAACATCATTGTTTTATACACAGGTGATTATATTTTTTAATTTATAATTATTCCTGTCTCGTGGTCTCGAGGCATAAGTATGTGTCGTGTGATCTAGAGGTCCCGGGTTCGATCCCAGGATCGAGCAGTGTTATTGGGTTTTTCCATTAGGAAATTTTTAGTAGCAGCACGGACTCTGTAAATAAATAAATACACCCAACAGTACCCACACTAAGACAAAAGTCCTGTGTCGTGGTTATCAGACACTACGAGAGACTTTTCGGTCTCACGAACACCCAGACCCGAAACAAATATTTGTGGATTACACAAACATTTGTCTCGGTGCGGGAATCGAACCCGCGGCCTCTCGTTTCGCAAGCTGGTGTCTAGCCAACTGCGCCACGGTGCTGTCAAATGACAAATATACTCGAATAGCGGCAAAAGACTCGTCCCCTATTTCTACTGCACTCCCGCCTACCTTTTCGAGGATACAGGCGTTAGCATGTATGCTATTATTATTATTATGAATAATCAGTTTTTTTTTATTATGGAAAAAGGAGGCAAACGAGCAAGTGAGCCACCTGATGTTAAGTGGTCAACACCGCCCATGAACACCCATAATACCAGAGGAATCATCGGTGTGTTGCCGGCCTTTGAGGAAAATATAGGCTCTCTTCTTGAAGGCCCCTAAGTCGTATCTGTTTGGAAATACCGATGAGGCAAGCTGATAATTTCACTTTATAATTTCCAATGTTTTTATTAGGTATTCCGGCGTCGGTCCGTCCCAAAGCGTGGCTGTACCTCTGCGGCGGGCAGTTGCTGCTCGAGAAGCATCCCAACGAGTACGAGGAGCTGTTGCAAGCGCCCGGTGACCCCAAATGTATGGAGGACATTCGGAAGGATCTGCATCGACAATTCCCATATCACGAGATGTTCATACGAGAGGAGGGATTGGGGTGAGTACCTCTGATTCTTGGGTTGAAATAATTTTAAATAAGTTTTTCATTAGGTTAAGAAAATGACTTAGTTATACTTAATGGTTAGTAATAAAATTGAGCTTTGTGGAGACAGGGTTTCCCTCTATCATAATAATTGTATCCCTTGATGAGCGCTATAGGGACCTGTACTAGTCTTGCCGCAACAAATTTCTGCCTACGGATTTTCGTAAGTTGTCCTGCCACATGGTCGCAGTGCGTCCTACGCTATACTTGCTCAGTCGCGGTCTCAAATCAAGAATGGTCCTTTGGCACTATTTCTAAAATCGATGTAATATCTGGGTGCATATTTCAAGTCATCAAAAGTAGCATGATCATTTGGTAAGCCTAAATTCTGGTATTTATACTGCAAAGATTTGGCAAAACAATTTATTGCAAGCCAACAGCAATAATCTATTCTAATTTTGGCTCTCGAGTGGTTCCACAGTGATGCATAGTTTGCATCTAGATAAAATGCTAATATGTCAGCGGATGTATATTATCGCCGGATATAACAGTTGATGTGGCTATTTATGATGTTGATTCGGCTAAATTCGTGATATCAAGTTTGTTATAATTTTATTTAGTAGATAGTTGTAAGTAATAGAACCACGATCAATGCAGCTTGGAAAAGTTGAACGCATCGTAACTTAAATTAGCCGACAATTAGACAGTCGTCTACCGTCTTGTATAAATTTTAAATTTTTCTGGAACATATTGTATCTTTAACTACCCGACTTTACACCACGTCCTTCTACGTATGCTCTCCTCGCGCAATTTCTTAGGCTGACATCGTGGAGCAAGCTTGTTGCAGTTGGGGTTAGCAAATGCGATGCAATATATTTATTACCATGCATTTACAGTCACGGATACGGTAGTGTGCCTTTACCGTGTCCATTTAAAACAATGTTTTCATGAGTGGCGTCGATCCCTTTATTAGAATTCATGAAATAAAACAAATTCGCAAGGTATGTATTACTACATGTGTTTCTATTTCGTTTCAGCCAACAAGAGCTGTTCTCAGTACTCAAAGCGTACTCGGTGCTGAACCCAAAGGTGGGATATTTCCAAGCTCAGGCGCCCGTGGCCGCGTTCCTCCTCATGCATATGCCATCAGTGCAGGCGTTTTGGTGCCTGGTCAGCATCAGCGATAAGTACCTCAGCGGGTACTATAATCCTGGACTTGAGGTGAGTTGCAAGAAACCATATTTTATGAACATAAACGGAAGAACTTCCATCTACTGATGCATGTGCCATATTGCAATGTAAAGTATGATTGAAACTGCCTGATACCTGCGACATCAATTTATAAAAGAGTAAAATATTTTTTGAATACGTTGGAATGTTTATTATCGTATGAACAGGGTTTTTGTATGAAGTGGATTATTGCTATTTTAGGTAATACCCAATGGATGATCACATTTAAAGGATAATATTGATCATGCGTGACAGTCATTTATCCTTTATATAATAAATATTGAATTAGTAAAATTATTTCATTACTAAAAATAATTTAATTTAAATTCTAACTACAATGAAAACACATTTTAAGGGGACCATCAAAAATAGTGTTAGAAGGCGATAACGTTGCGAGAGACTGCTGATTCAAAAACGTACTCTGCGATAGTTTTTTCGCTAAATTATTATCAGTCATTAAGTAATGAGACGGGAAGACTTGAGAGACGATAAAACGAAATATCAAATAGCAAGACTTCATTTCAATTTTCTACGAGAGTTGCATATTTCTCCTCTACCTTAAATTATTATAACCTGATGACGTCATGGCTTTTTATGGGAAAAATGATGAGTGTAACTTGCAATATAAGGGCAAGTGAGCAATGCCTTAATTGGAGAAGTGTCGAAATCACAATGTAATGGTTGCGCAATGATGGCTGCGCACATATCACAGTTCTTTAAGATGTTATCACTTATCACCATGTTCTGGTATTACAGTGTACGTAATCATATATTATTCGTGGTCTGTTTTTGCCTACTGCATTTGCCGCTCTTTTGTTGTTACTCTTTTTATGTTATGGGACCGTTCAAGTATTACGTAAGCAGATTTATTACAATTACTCCCCCCCCCCTGCCAGCAAAAGTAAGCAATTCTCTTATCCGCTCCCCCCATGGTTACGTAAACATTTTTAAATTTATGTATTGTTTTTTTTAATATTATAATTATAATGTTATAACTACCGATGACGTAATCATCATCTAGACTCCCCTACCCCCCATGTCATCCAAAATAAGCAAAGCAAAGACCCCCCCGCCGCCTCATAGTGCTGACGTAATACTTGAACGACCCCTATTGTGTAAGTCTTATTGTCTAACTCGCCAATGGACAGTCGAAATTGATTTTACCGATTTGTGGAAACAACTTCGTAATTCGCAGAACTTAAATGAGTTCTATTACTCGTTCATCGATGTCAAAAACTTTTGTCCGTTTGAAAATCAGAATGTGCAATAGGTTTTTAGCTTCGCAATCAGCAAGATACAAAACAAAAATATTCATGGATTACACAATCTCTAGCCTTTCGTTTACTGCCTGGCCTTTTTAACCAACTCCTTTCTTCTTTCATTTGAGGTTCTCCAACGCGACGGCGACATTCTGCACGCGCTGCTCCGGCGCACGGCCCCGGCGGTCCATCGGCATCTAGTGAAGCACAAGGTGGAGCCGGTGTTGTACGCCACCGAGTGGTTCCTGTGCGCGCTCACTCGCACCCTACCCTGGGACAGTCTGCTGCGCGTGTGGGACTGCTTCCTCTGTGAGGGTGTCAAGGTACTGTATTATGTTCGTTTCATTTCACTGTAGTTATATGGTATTTTTATTTTTCCCATGTCATCGTCATCATATCGAGATATAATAAAGTAGTTTGTGTTATAGTTTATTATGAATTTTGCTTGTTTAAAAAAAATCGCCTCTATTGCATTATAGGATAAAATCAAATGAAATTGGATTTATGCAAGCCGACCGACGATAAGTAAATATTAGTTAAATTATTTAAAATGTATTTTGAGGCTTCGAACGCGAACGTTGCGCTTTCATTTTCTGGAATCATTAAAGGACTTTCTGAAATATTGCCGTTTAATCTTATATATAAAATTCTCGTGTCACAGTTTTCGTTGCCATACTCCTCCGAAACGGCTTGACCGATTTTTATGAAATTTTGTATGCATATTCAGTGGGTCTGAGTATCGGCCAACATCTATTTTTCATCCCCCTAAATGTTAAGGGTGGTCCAGCCCTAAATTTAATTTTTTATTTCTTTGCCAATTTTTTTTGTTTTTATTTTTTTATGATACCGCATACAAAAATACATACAACCCTAAATTTCTAACCCTCTACGATCAACCCCTATTTTTTACTGGCCATTTTAATTTTCAACTTTTTTCTCAACGCTTCAAAAGTGACACCAATACCGGAGAAGCTCAAAAGTAGTAGCTGTAAGTAACTAAAAATCGAAATCAAAGGCCAAGTTTATCACAAAGTGGGCTTTTTGCTGCCAATGCCAAACGAATCTCATATTTTTTTACAAATTTACTTTATGGGTGGCTAACTAAAAAAATATTTCCTAGAAATAATGTATATGGCAAAACAACGTTTGCCGGGTCAGCTAGTTGCATATAAAATAACTTTTAATATTAAAGAGTTATACACAGACAGTATCATAATTATCTTAATTAATATTTCTTGAGTTCAACGTGTGCTTACCATCAGGTACAGTGGAGTCACTCTGCCATGCCATAAAAAAATAAAAAAAAGTCCGCACTGAAACAAATGCTTGTATGATTTTAATTTTTTTTATGGTTCTATTCAAAATCAATATGTTAGTATGGAATCAGAGGGTTGTGTATCATTATTGTTTATCGAGTTATTTAAATCATATTTTGGCAGTCACTTTCCCTTCCGTGCCATTGTTCGTAATTTTACTGTTTAAACGCACGATTGTAAATAACAATTGCAATAGAATTCGTTATGTTCAACTGTTAGTCATAAATAACAATTTAATCATTATGAGCTGCGGGTAATTTCCCGGTAAAACATAACTCATGTAAAAATCGTGTACATAATTTCATAGAACTGTATTATTTATAGTAAATTTTTGTTCATTTCTATGTTCATCTAGTTTTCCTCGTGGAGGTCACTAGCTTTCGTTAAAATAGGAGTGGTGATCAATAAGTTAAAATCGTGGAGTGTCTGTTACAAAGTATACACTTCTAACTTAACACAAGTGAAAGTGTCTCATCACTTAGTTTTTATATGAAGGAAAACATTGTGCGGAAGTTTACATTAATGAGGGTTTATTAAATCAGATAGTAGGAAAAATAAAACATAAGTCATGCATATTTAGAAGATTATAAAAGGAAAATTGTAAATGTTTCTGTATGGAACGTCGACAATTTTTTGTATGATCCACAAGTATTTGTTTCGGGTAAAAGTCTCTCGTACTTTGTGATACCCACGACACAAGACTTGGTATCTTAATGTGAGGTCGGAACTATATATGTGGCTGTTGGATGTATTTTATTAAACTGCCAATGCTTTAGGCATTTGAACGGCTTCAATAAGTTGTACTCTGGTTGCAGGTTTTGTTCAAAGCCGCCCTAGTAATCCTGGCGGGCGCGCTGGGCCCGGCCAAGGTGCGCAAGCGCGCGTGCGGCCTGTGCGAGACGCTGGAGGTGCTGCGCCACCCGCCCGAGAGCGTGCTCGCCGAGGAGTACCTCGTGTACCACATGCAGCGGCTCAACCTCACGGAGGAGGACTTCGAGTTCGAGCACCAGAGGCAGACCGCACGTCGACGCGCCATGCCCAACAGAAGGTCGGTTTAGGACACATGTTTCATGTGTCTTGCGGCGAATTTCAATGAACAATATCGGGACATGGACAAAATCACAATCGATAATCGTAATCGCTAATAAATCGATACAAAAAAATTACCTGATCTGGTTTACTTATATGTTATGTCAAGTTGTCATTATGATGTTTTTTTTTGTGACATTGTCTACGTCCTCAGATCTCTTCGATCTGGAAAGTAACAATTGCATATAATTTAAAAGCGTACAAAATTACAAATAAGGATTGTTTGTTGAAATCAGCCGATAGTCTACTTGTATGTACTCTGAAAACTTTGTATGTCCTTGCATTTTGAATAACGGGTTGTGTTGTTACGTTGGTAATGTGCATGTAGAATGGATTCCGTAGTTCGTGAAATTAAAAAATGTTTAGATTATTACAATGTGTAAAGTTATCTATAAGAATTGTGATACGCACAAATTAATATTTGCATGCTATTCTAAATTAATATGGAAATAAATGCTCATATTTGGTTAAATATAATTAATTTATGTGTATTTATTGAATAATGTTCGAGCATTTTATTTCTTCATTAATAACTATAAATATTGGTATCGCTTCATTAATTGTAATCTGTACTTTGATATATTTCCTTGAAATAATATATATTATTTGTCCTCTGTATTCTAGCATGATAAAGAATGTTTGTTAGTTTGGTTTGTACAAATTATACCAAATAACTGCAAACTTGAACAGTATGGACGCACAAATAAGAACAGCCTTTTTTAACAATACAGTGGACCTCCGACAATCCGGCCCCTGTCTAATCCGGCGCCCCCTGTAATCCGACATGCCTATCTTGACAAATCTTAACTAATTTAAGATATGAATTTCATGTTTCAACAGGTTGCAACTTGACACGCCAATAAAACACAGTATTTTGATCTGTAATTTGTCGGATTATAAGGTACTCTTTAAAAAAAAGTACTCTATTGTCCGACAAATTCAATAGTCCGACATTGCCCTGCAAATCGTTTGTCGGATTACCGGAGGTCCGTTGTATATGGGGTATAAAAACACCGTGATCGAAAACCAAGACAGGTAGTAGTTACGATGATTACAATTGACGCTAAAAAAGAAAAAGAAAAAAAAAACGTTTTTCTAATCATCATAACTATTACCGGTCTTAGTTTTCAATCAAAGTCTGTTTACACCAACATTGAACATTAGTCTTCTATGCAATACTGCTTAAGATTGTAGTTATACTTGTAAAAATTTAATCCTCTTAATGAATTAACATATCCATACAAAAAAATGTATGTTAACACCCAACCACCGTGATGGTCTTGTTGTTCACCAATTTTGTTCGTTTCCATAGGTCAATAGAAACCAGTTTATAACCATGGCTGTGTCGTGTTCGGAAGAGTTGTTATTATTTAAGGTATTATTTCAAATTCACCCTTAAAGGGACGACAGCTTGGTTCCTAAATTTGTTCCAAGGGTATATATTTGTATGTGCTAACATTATGATTAAAATTTGTACCGTACTAACGTGTATGTCGCTTGGAGGCTTTCCATTAAGTGGGTGAATCGGTTTTGTGAGGTCATTTATATGAATATGTATATAGTGTTTCAATTTATAACGCCGAGGGCCTAATATTTTCGTACTATTATGCTCCTATGCAATCCCCTTAGTTGTTGAGGTGGTCAATTGATTCATCATCACGGCACGGGCCTCTACAACTGAGAGGGTTAAGGCCTTAGTCCACCACGCTGGCCTAGTGCGGGTTGGCGGACTACACGCCTAAGAAATTTCTATGATTGATGGTCTATGATTCGCTATCTTTGAATGGTCGTTGGACGTCATTTACCACAACTTGCCTGTGGAATGCTAAGCCCAGGAGAGAATCAGTCAAGTTTTATATTTTAATATTCTTTAGAGGTGTTTTTTTTTCATTCCATTTTTAAACGCCTGTATGTTTAATGGTTTGTGTATCTCTGTTTCCTCATACATTTTACATTCCATTATCATGTATAAAAATAGGTATTATTTTCTTTAAACATTTTTAGTGCTACTAATGGCATAACCAAAATAATTTTTCGTGTAATATTAATAGCAATAATTGGTGAGGGTGATAAAAATCTGGCCTACTTGATAACTTACAAGTTTTTTAAAAAGAACATTTTTATACTGATAAGGTAAACAAATCTTGCTACCATGTGATAGCATAGAAAATATAATCATGCTTTTGAAGGAGGTAAAGGATCTGTAATTTATAGAATGACGTTATGGCGCTGGGACAGTCCCCCTACATTTAGAAGGAAATGAGGGGTACATAATTTATTAAACTTTAGCTTTAATTTCCAGTGGCAGCTGATTCAGCGACTGCTCCTACAAGCGTTATTCAAAGAATAACGCCAGGGATCTGTTCAACACGCTGTGAAGCGTCCATTGACTGCCGTGTAGTTAAGTGTTTGTGATACAAGACTGTCGCCTCACCATCGCCCAGCAATGGACACGACGATGTGACCAAACGATAACGACTGACGTACTGTGGATTAGGGAACGTTTGTAGCATAATCTAGAGTATTTAGGGCCTTGCAGTAAACGTATAGGAGGCCAAATTTATCTCTCCATACATAACAGGCAATGCATTTGTCTTATGTATAGAAAAATGACGCATAATACCCGCAATGTATGACGTAATTTTTATTTTGAAAATACGATAAACATTTTAGTAGAAATTATCATCCATTTATCACTGAGACGAAGGAAGCGAAGGTATACATACTTTTGTAAATACTTTAATATATTTTTTCTAATAGGTAAAACAGGCACAACTTCTATACTGATTGGTTCACAGATAATATAATTTATGTAAGAAATGTGTTATTATTGTACAAATCTTGTTACTCTGCAGTGCCTGTGTAAATTATACCTGTAATATAAAATATCAGATGTAAGTATGTAAATGTTTAAATACTAGAGTGCAATTGTATATATCACTGGATTTTTTGCTGTAACATTCCTAAAGGTCTTTCACCATCTCCAGTCAGGTGTTAGATTATCTGAGAATAGTTTTTCTCTGTCGGCCAGAAGTTGATATCAATCTTATCTCTGGAACGATTTCAATAATTGAACAATCAGGTGAATGTACATATGTTGGACACTTTGTTTTACTCTTTGCCTTTGGATCGATCCGTAGATTGAGATTGGTATTTATTATTGTTACTTTAAGCTGTCTATCTCGACAGTAGGACACTTACCTGGAAGTGGTGAAACACACCTTTAAACTTTTGTAATAATTTTGATTGTATGGTTATGATGTGACGATACATGTTTTTTGATAACTCTTGTAATAACGACTTTATATTAAGACGTTTTTCTGTAAAATGTAGCTTTCATTGATAATGTAAATATTTAATTAAAATTTATTCCTCGAATACGCCTTTTACTAGATTTTTTTATGAAACGTTATTGCAAGGCCTTTTAAAGAAGACATTATGTTATATGTTAAGTGAAATTGGGATGGGAAAAGTATTAAGTTGGATACATTTTGATGTGATATGGACAAACCTCAGTTTGCACAAATACATATATCCGTGTTTAAGTTACAAATTATTTTGTGTTCTTCAATAGACTAATTGCTAATATATGTTTGTCTGAGAGAGTTTGTCCGTTTCATGTTAAACTTTAAATTCCACTTATTTTTATGATATACCTAAAATCATTTATTTTACTACTTATATTCTCGAATTATACAAATATATGTTCCGTAACTAAGTTTTGGACCATAATAAAATTGACAACCTAGCAAAGTGTTGCCACATTATTTAAAAAAAAACAAACAGTTTGGGATTTGAAATGCTAGTTTTGGAACAGCGCACACAGTATTTTAAATGCCTCATTTGTAACTTAAGCAGCGATTGTTAAGTATGTGCGTGTGTTAGTATGTACGTTGTCTTTTATATCTTGGACCATTCGCTATTTATTATTAATTTTCATAATAAAAAGCAAAATAACACGGGCGTGGTTCCTTTGTTAATTCCATTGCTAATTTCTTATGAATGTATATCAAATACATATAGAAAAATATATGTACTCTTTTTTTCTATGTATGGCAATACTAAATTTCTACCAAAATAGCACGTATGTATTAGTAAGAATGAGATTGTATTAGAAATGTGTAAAAAATAATAAAAGTAATATTGTAATTATTCCACATATCGTATATAATGTAAATAAAAGTATCAGTTAGTAAGGAACTGAAGTTAGTTAAAGGTTCGGGAATTTTGCAGAATAATAAAAATATTAAATTTTAGTATAGTCTGCAGTCACCTCTGCTGTGTGCAAATGCTTGGTGTTGCCACATTCCGAGTTAAAAATATACCAAACTGTGTGTTAAACATGAAAGCACATATACTCGTTTCAGAAATCTTTTTAGAGAGTGAAATGTATGTAGTTATGTATCCTTTACAATGTTAATACCTTGCAAAAGTAGTCACTAAAACACAACTTCGTATAAATGTCTGAAGTCGGTTTTAGTGTGTAGTGTAATCACAGCAATTTATTTTTACTAGGCATCCTTAATACGGTTATCATGACTGTTATACATGAATAACTATTATTCAATGTGTAAGTTACATTGTGTAACATAGTTGTATTCCATTCTTTTTCTCATCACTTATACACATGCCCATTACTCTATAATATTGCCTCTTCTACAATTGAGAGGGTTAGATTAGTCTTCAATCCACCAGGTGACCTCCTATATAGAGGTCTCTTTTGTCCCTCCCCCGAGTTCTTGAAGGGCAGCTTAGGTGCTTTCCTTTCGTTAAAAATGAGCATTAGTCCACCATCCTGGCTTAGTGTCCCTTAAAAACTTAACTTTCTTGTGGACAATTTATGCAGGTTTCTTCACAACATTTTATCAGTGATACATTCCCAGGATCACCATATGTATTTTTGTTTTTATATTTGACAAAATACTTCAGACTAACTAAGCCAGTGGAGTCTTAATAGTCATATAAGGATGAATCTTAATAATATTTTTGTTTCCTGTTGTATGGAGACAGAGTTATTTGCATACACAAGAGGTGAAATCACAAAATATATATTTACAATATAGAAGCTGATGTGTTATAGTACATAAGACTATCTATACTACTAGAAAAGTACAATTAGAATTATCAATATAATTTTTGTGTCATTTAAAGCAATTACAGTAGTGTTTTTATTTTTCGGATTAATAATGATACATACTTTCTGCAGAAAAAAATACATGAAATATATATTTTTGTCATAATGCTTTCAACCTTACACATAAAATAATTGCTAAAGGGATCTTCTTATGACCTTTTTCTGGAATTTGTCGTTTAAAACGTAGAGAATTGTATATAGTCAATATTGTTATATGAAATATTCCAAATAGTTTTGGTAGATCCCCACATTCCTCCTATTAACAAATATTAAAAGTGTATTGCATATTATGTTTGTCTAATTATGTAAATTCAGAGAGAATAACAAAGAAAAGTCTGTGAATGACCTACTTTATCTACCATTTAGTAACATTAACATTGATATGTTGATACTTAGAAAATATGTTATCTGGCGAAATAGTTGTAAAGAGTTCTTAGATGTATTACGACATGGGGTGGTACACATGTATGTACTATAAATGTATAAATTTGTGTTCAAGTTATAAAAATATTCCTTATTTTTAATATTTATTTGTAAACAGCTAGATATTTCTGATATGTTCTTGTATTAAATCTATGTCTCAACTAGGCGTCAGGTTATTTGATAACCAAATTTAATTTATAGCAGCTATTTAGTTTCAGATTTTTAAATCCGAGCTTGAGATGATAAAATGTAAACGAGAGTCTTGTATAAATTGTATTTTTTGTAATTTACTAATCATTGTATTATTTGAAGTAGTAAAAATAATTTATATTTTGATATAAGATTTCATGGCAGTAAGTTAAAAAAGTAATAATAATTTTCTAAAAAGTTTTTGTTTCATTAAATTGTAGATTTTTTTGTATAAATAAAATTACAGAATATTTTATTCAAAAATGAATATGATACGTAGAAACTGTGGTAATGCAAATTATTATCTCAAAAATTTGATTATTGTTAAATAAATATTATTGTAATGTATTGATGATCGCAAGTAATCTAGACGTGGCGTGCAAGGCCAAATAAGCTTAAGTCATGTTTTCTCCCATATACATATTTGTTACCAATATTATAAAAGTGTTACATGGAAACAAATTGTACGAATACTAGGCTATGATTTAGTTAAGCTCACAAATTCTTGTCCGTTTCGGTGCATACATTTTTTTGTGTATTGGCAGTTTCTCATTTTGCTGGAGAGTGACAAGAGAATACGAGTGTATCATTTAGTGTTTACCTGAAAGGCTCGAAACTTTTAACATACTATGATATACATATGTAAAGGCTTTTCATAAGTTGGCATATATGATTATTTGCTATGTAATAAGTACCACAAATTAGCATTATGTACGATAGAAAGTTTCGAATATTGACCATCGTTCCGATTGCTAAACATTTTGTTTTCTTTACAAATGATGGAATTATTCCCTAAAATAATAAATAACGATCAGTTTGTTTTACAATTATCCTATTATTTTTTATAGGGACAAAAACGTTTCGCGTGATTTCTATAGATTTGTCATAACGATATTTTTACTTTCTGTAAATCTACCCTCAAAACCATTTTGAAGCAATCGGTCGATGGTTGAATCAAGATCTACGCGTGAGGAGTGTTGTGTGATTTTTTGTTTACTTTTCATTGAATTTTAATTAAACGTTATGCGTGTATCGTGGTATAAGTGATTTTATTATTTGTTGTTATTGCTTGCTAAATGTTTTTAATCGTATTTAGTGGTAAACTTGCGAAGTTCTTGTAGCAACGTCAAGTGAAATATTTCCTACAAACTATCTCTGTAAATCTATCTGATCTTACTGTTACATGTCTGTGTTAAGCCTCATATATTCAGAGGATCTGATTTGATAGTAGGTCTATGATGAAAATAAGTTTCTTTTTTTTTTAATTATGAATTTTGGCTGATTCGACACTATAAAATACTTGGTCTATAGCATGCAGTATCTAGAAGAAAAAAAACAGCTTTATTCTAGAACGATAAAGATAAAAATTGCTATATTTTTTCAGCGCCTCTGAATATATCGCTTATGTAAAAGAAATTCTATTTTCTGTCTACATATACTTGGATTTTTCTGAAATAGATCTAAATTAATTTGTATATTTACTGATAGGAGAGACCTATGGCGGTGAAGAGCTGCACATTTTATATTAGGTTTTTTATTTTAATGGAGACTGTTATAATGTATATCAAAACCAGTCCTCAGTTTTTAAGACTGATCACGTTAAGAAAATAACAATTTGCTACAAAATTTCTTGATAACAAACCATTTCTTCGCAGCACTTTCCACAAATTATTTTTTACACGTGTTGATCAGTATTAAAATAGTACCTAGAGACGCACAAGTATTAAGATAACTCATAAACATAGTATAACTTCAGAAAATACCATATTTTCTATTAAAAACTTTCAGTCTCGAATGTATGGGGACCAAATAGAGTACGAGAAACATCGATGAAAGAATTAGTGGAATGATTTTCATTTTCAATTGTATTTTTTTAAATATTAATGGTAAATGTGGACCTAATAAAGGCCGAAGTTGTAGTTCTGAGATTTTTAGTACGTATAGTTTTTGCTCAATAATCGCTATAGGTCTCAGCCGAACGTTCCACAATGAACCACATTCCGTATACAGACTGTATTTATTATTTTACGTATCACTTGGGATATCGTGTGTATTTTTGTACAGCATTTGGAGAATTTCATATTGCTGCAATATTCGTGTTGTAAATAAATATTAAATATGAAATTTGACTTTTTATTCTTGTTTCCCTTCGTTTATTGTAATTTTTCACGTTGCTTTAAATATTAGCTGTGTTATTTATTTAGTATTTATATACATTTTTTCACACAAAATAACGATTAGGTATACAGACCAGTTTGCCTACAAATCAATTGTAAATACTTATAATTTTAAGTTCATCATAAGGAATAAAAATAAGGGGATTTTAACGGGGTTGCTGGTGCAATAAACAATTAAACAAAAATTAAGTTATAATTTATTGTTTAAATACAAAAACGCCACTCTTAGGTATAAATAATACGACATTTAGTTCATAATTCCAATGTATTTTGTGTATCCCTATTGTAAAATAAAACAGTTTCAAGTTTTTTTTTCTTTTTTTTAATATTGGTCACACTAAGGCTATGAATTAACGATTTTATTGTTTTTAGATTTTTACTAGTCTAAGAACCTGTGCGCCATTTTACTAAATCATTATTTAGGCAAATAGTTTTAATTGTGGTTGGAAGCCCTTCTTAATTTTATTATAGTTCATTAGTTATGGATCTATTAATTTTTTTGTTATTTCGTACAATGTCTGTGTTGTTTTGTTATTTACATTCGGATAAAACATAAAAAAAACAATGATGTCGAGAGGCCAGTGATAGACACATGTTGGGGAACACTTTTTATTAACTAAATTATTTTAAAATATAAAGGGATCTCACAAAAACATCAGAAAATTATAAAATTTGTTATGCTGACGAATAAAAAGAAAAATTACAATTATATATTTAATATCTCGCACTAATTGAGCACCAAGTGTTTTTGTTTGTAAATAGTCACTTTAAATTTCCAAATCAGTTTCGCGTGCTAAACAAGTACACATCCAATGGGACATTTGTTAAAAGAAGTTATTCGACTAACACCAAGGTTAATTTTATTAAGCGTTTTATTACAATTAAAAATAATTAAGCTTATGCTAGTAATAAGGCAGTGAATTGTTGTCTTTATTGTTTTTTTCTAAGTTATTCTACAGTTTAAAGATATTTTATAGGTAAATAAAACATCGTTATATGTAGTAAAATATAATATTATACATATTGCAACTTGATGGCCTATGAGGATTAGTCTTGTGTAGTTACATATAAGGTATTAACATTCATGTCTTTGTTTAAAAATGTAACAGAAATAAATAGGTGACATTACGCTCTTCATAATGAAATTATTTCATTTACCTTTCAAAATTAAACACATCTTATAAAACGAGTAACTGCAAACTGGTTACTATATAGTCTAAATTGAGTTGTTATTATGAAGTCATAAAAAAACTTCACCCGATACAACGCAACACACAGCAAAAAACAAAAAAATGCGTTAATGACATCGAGGTATCGATAAAACTTGAACGTTACATAAAAAAGAAAACTAGCAATTTCTATTAATGGTTTATGTATGAAGGCAACTGCTTGCTGTTAGCAATTCATTTTTTATCAACTAGATCGATTCAACATTAACTTGGTTTAATTCATATCGATATTCACTCCCGAAAAATGTATCGATATTTGTAAAATGTTGCGTTTTGTTGGTAATGTTTTAAGAAAAATATCTGCTTTATAAAAAGTGATTCGTTTATAAATTCTTTAGTTATAACTAAATGTTTACTATATGTGATTTTTTTGCAGATTCATCATCAGCCCATATACGTCCCACTGCTGGGCACGGGCCTCTACCATTGAGAGGGTTGAATTATTTTATGTGCATATGTTTTAGCTTACTTTTTCACAATAGCAGGAACTTTATTATCTTTTAACCACTATTGTCTCTAAATACCTGAATATTCTTTTCTAAATATTGTTTTATCAAACCAGATTAATGTTGAATCAACTTCATTAAACTAGTTCATTGTTATAGACGTATAAGCCATGCAATCGTTGGAAATCTATTCGTCAATAAACGTCTTAAAACGAATGTAGTAATTGACACGTTTGGTTTAACTTCTTACAGTTCTCTTGCGATTTACAAATAATTCCTTAACAATTGTCTCCAATAACAGACATTAATTACGTTACGGTGCCTCATTTCATTAAGAAGTACTCGAATATTAAAGCTAAAAATAACTATGTTATCGAGTTGTTTGTTGGTAGAAATAGGGAGATATTACTTGTAACCGTTTCGAGAAACTTTGTATGTTTATGTAGAGAGGTAAATCGATAAGAACACCTAAAAACATCGATATCGATGATTGCGCCTTACACGTCTATAACAAGACAGCCAATTAACGATAACGTACATCGCCAATACAGCACAAAACAATTATTTACAAGATATGTATTTATTAAAACAATTTACAAACGCAGTCTGCCACTTATATCACTGCACTAAGCTTTTTAAATACTTCGATTTGTTTTTTAATATATTTCTAAGGTCTTTTAGAACGTCTTCCCTTCCGCTTTTCAGTCTTTTCTCGACGGGGTTGTAATATTTGTCTTCTAAATTTAATTTCGCGAATTCCTCCTCTATTGTCGACGTGCATTCGTAATTCGGCCAATCGTCAAGTATGTTTTCGAGAAAGACGATCGTGTTTTGTACACTTTCGTTGAGTTGGTTCAGTAGTTCCAAAGTTTTGATGTCATCTGGCGATTGTTGAGTTTTCTTTTTGGATTTCTTGGTGTTGGGCGGGGTTATGAGCTCGTTGCAAACGCCAAGGAGGAAAGTTATTATGCCGGTGAACTGTAACAATTTTATGTTATGTAATTAGCGTAAAAGGATACGCATTATCAATAGTAAAGCTGGATGGTTAGTAGAGACATTGCCGGATTGGATATTTACAATAGATGGTTCTATTCTATTGTAATGACCCAAAATACTCTCAAACCTCTTTCCATATTTTGTCTGATATTTTTAACTTCAAAATATCTAGTGATTTTAGTTAGATACATAGGCCTTAACTATCGACACAAATAGCGTTAGTAAAAACTCCTTTTAACCATTAAAATTACATTATTTACTTGTCCTGTACATCATTTTGCAAGTAACAAGTAGTCGACGCATTATGAATTGAGGCTTCGGGTCATAAATCATATTTATTGATTTGTCTCGCTCGCACTTACAGGTCTTATGGAGAGGTGTAGTGATGTGCGTAAGAATTGTAGAGGTGCATATTGATAACGATATAGGTACGATCGATATGCAAAATTATGTTAAATATTAATAGGAATAATCTGAATAGGAATAATTAGTAATGTAATGAGTATCATAACAAATATATATATAGAAAAACAACAACCGTTACTCGTAATGACCAATCAGGAGTCAGAGTGCTAATAAAGGTCCCGATGACGCATCGACACCGCGTTCGCAGGTAGCTAAGTATCGATGGGTTGCATTGCGTACACATTCATGCTGGTGGTAGGATATTCGTATCCGCCCGGATAGCGACCACCGTACACAGGGCGTAAAACCCGCCATAGTGGCACATGCAAGTGTGCCGCGTTCCGGGATCAGCCAGTGTATATCCGGTTTTCGGGGGGGCTTCAATCATGGTGAAAGGATGACCGTGCCGGCATTTTTTGGCCGGTTTGTCGCGGTCGGTCCATTTATCACCATGCTATTAGTCCCCCAAACTTCTTCACAAGAAAGTTGAAGAGGTATTCGGCCGGCATGATTGTGTCGACCAACGGGAGATCATCATCTCTCGCTGGTCGACACTTTTTTTGGACTTCATTACGCTTACCATCAGGTGCAATGGGGTCACTTTGCCAAGCCAGAATAAAAAAAAAAAAAAAAAAAACCCACTGTCAGTGAATTTGTTGCCCGCCGACTCAGTTTAAAATGCGTGGACTATACATACCTCCAAGTAGTTGGAGAGAGCTTCGAGCGCGTCCCGCATGGTCCAGCCGACGTCGGGCGCGTGCAGCTGGGCGTGCAGCTCTGTGTGCAGCGCGAGTTGCGCGGCGCCCAGCAGGCGGCCCGCGCGCGCGCCCTGCGCCTGCGCCGCGCCCGCCTCGCCCGCGGCCAGCGAGCCCACCATGCGCAGCGTCGTCGCGTACATCTCCCGGTACGGCACCGGAGAGTTCACAAATGCTGGAATATATCACTTCTTTATATATTAGGACAAACATATCACACCAGGCATGATTTATGTGATCATACTAGGATGTTGTTTAAACAATAATTATCAGTACACTGATTATTATTATTATTACGGTAAGTTATAACGCTCTTTTGTGAATGTTAGTGGACTTTAGAATGGCAGTGAAAAGTTTAGTAGATTCGATGGTTGCTGGAAGACGGAATAACGCTAAAGGAAGAGAAAAATAACGTTTCTTCGGCAATGACTTGAAAATTTGGTTTAAGGATTGTCGCTAAAGACAAAATGTTACTAATATTATTTAAGGACTAGTTTAAAACTTAATCTACTAACCGATAATCCTGGAAGGGAACGGTGCAGATATGCACAATTTCTCCTTGTGGCAGTACTTCTCGCGGCACTTGTCCATGGCGCTGCTGAAGGCGTCCACGCAGGCTTCCAGGTCCTGGTGGTGCGCCCGCTTGAGGTCCAGAGGCCGGGAGTCCGCCAGCTCGATGCACAGCGCCACGGCGGAGACCAGCGCGTCCTTCAGCCGCAGGTACGAAACCTCCTGCTCGAACGTGCGGTCCTTCAGCCCCGCATCCTGGCACTGGGGAGGTTCCCAGTTCAGCATTATGTTCAGGTCGCGGTTGTCGCTGCAAGTGTAACGCTACACTCAGTGTCTAATTATATATTTTTTGTATGACAGTTATACAAAATAGTTCCATGTATTGGCCATGTTTGGTGCAATTTAATTCATTATAAAACTGATGTTTTTTTACGCTTTTTTTTATGCAAGATGATAGTTACAGTTAGTATGTGAATACTATCATTGGCAAAGCGATATAAGTCACATGGGGTTGGGTCGTTTCTAAATTGGGGGCCAAAAACATATAATCTGATTTTATACCCATGTTGTAATTGCTATCAAAATTAACATTACTATTAATAAACAAGTTCTTTGAGGCGCTAATGTGCACAGTATAACAAATCCCATAACTCTATTAATAAGAAGATATACCCATAAAACTAACTCAAATCTCAGAAGTGTGACCTTAGCCAAAGTTATTTTTTTTTAAGTTTAGTTGTTAATTGCTTCATGAATTCAAAACGTGTGCTGAAAACTGCACATTTTATTTTTCCATTGTCTAATATAGTTTTTTAGGAAGAATATTAACCGTTAAAACAATATTAAGTAACTGATTCTTTTAAAATTATCATTCGCGTTACATTTTCAAACTCAAATAAAAAAAAAACTTGGAGCCTCTACTACCCTGCCTACCACATTCAAATAAATAAGTGGTATATTTTGTTTAAAATGTGATTTATTTACAAGAAAACACTGTAATAAAAAACACGAATTTCTCATTTACGTTTTTTCACGAAATTTATGCCTTTTTGGCCCTCAATTTGAAAACGACCCGGTTGTGGTATGAATTGACAGTTTGAAACGGTACCACTCTCACAATACTTTCTTTTAAACAATTTATTGACATTTATTTGGGCAATCAAATGTTGAGAGATCGATTATTCATGATACTGATATTCGTATCAGTTGCTACATCATACATCCATTGGCGGTATTCCCCAAAGAAGTAGGCCAAAGTGCATTTTTGCACCCACGTTTCACATATTAGGGGACGAGGCTATTGTCGTTTTTCGGTCACAATTTCAGATTCCGTGCTGCTACTGAGAATTTTCTAAAGGAAAAACCCAATGACTCTGCCGGACCCGGAATCGAACTCAGGACCTCTAGATCGCATAGCACATACTTCAGTCGCGAGACCACGAGACAGTCAATAATTATTATTTGATTTGAAGTTATCTACATCAGCGGTCGGCGGTGGCTCGTGAATGTTAGTACAGTGCAACCTTAATATAACGTACCTCAATATAACGACTTCCTCGATTTAACAAATTCTTCGTAATCCCCTTGAATTGTCCATAAGAGTCAATATAAAATATACCTTTACATTGCGAACATTCTTTGCGTACAACCTCTTTATAACGAATTTTCAACTATCAAGAAAAAGTATTCATACCTCTAATTAACGAATTTTGCCAACCCAAAACCTTTATATAAAGTTTCCACCAATAATATAACTCTTAATCTTATAATGTGATTCATGTCTCGACATGTTTCGACACGCTTTTGTATTGAACAAAATTGAGATTAAGCTACTATAACCACATTGTTAATTGTTTTTGATTATGAATGTAAGAAAAAAAAATTATTATCTACCTAATTGTTTTTAAATACATAGCAAATACATATAGTAATTTGATGAAAATGTGTTATCATTTATTAGTAGAAGTTGTTCGCTATAACAAGATAAGTACGTAATATTGAGGTGAATAAAACTATTCTTTTACCTCTTTATAACGAATTTTAGACCAATCTAACCTCAACATAACAAACCTCAGTTCAACGAATTACTTGATATTACGAATATTTTCTTGTTCCCCTCCGATTTGTTATATCGAGGTTGCACTGTATTTTCATTTTTTCTATGGGATATGACCAATTATACATAGGTATTAGGTAGAATCTAGGGTAAATATCATAAGTGCGGCCCGGCTTTAGTTTATTTTGCCACATTGTGGCTGTTGGCTGGCAAAAGGTTGCCGACCACCGATGTAGATGGTGGAGCGGTGGGAGTAGGCGCACGCACGTGGGCGAGTCCGGCAGGCGCGGCGGCGCGTGCAGCGGCGCGGGCGGGCCGGCTAGCAGCGCCAGCAGCGCGCGCTCGCGGGCACACAGCGCGGCGCCCGCGCACGCCGCCAGCCGCGCGCCCCACCACACCAGCTCCGACACCGCCTCGAACGTGCCGTACTTGTACGCGTACGTCAGGTGCTCCACGCTCTGCCACCACAACGACAACTCACTTGTGTAACCATTCATTACCGCTACACTCACTAATATAATACACATAAATAAATTACTTATGATGTCGGGATAACAGCTTATGATTAATTCATGTTTAAGTAGTGATTAGGCACACGGTTGAGAATCTCAAATCTCAGGCACAGACTTTTCGAAGTTATATATGCATTCACAATGAATTATCACTAGCTTTAACGATGTATTCATGAGGTAACCTGCACACCTAAAAGTTCTTGGGAAATTCTTAGGTGTGTAGTCTGCCAATCCACACTAGGCCAGCGTGGCTAAGGCCTAAACACTCTCACTTGTAGAAAAGGCCCCTGTTCAGCCTTGGGACATATTTGAGTTGATGATGATTATTTAACCTATTTCAACTAAATATCCACTAGCAGTTAACTGATACAATAACAAGGTATTTAGTCTACTTTAATATCAATAAAGCAATCAGCTTCCCAAGCACATGTTAAGGAATGACATAAATCAAGTGCATGCTCACATCTTTGGCGTGGTGCGAGTGGAAGGCCCGTGTGTCGGCGAGCAGCTGCAGCGCTCGCGAGGCTGCGCCGGCGGCGAAGGCCCTGGCGCAGTGTATCCAGCCCAGCGACACCAGCTGTATATGCTTCACTTCCAGGCGACTGTACGCGCTCTCCGCACCGCCTGCACTGCCTGCATACATATATACACAGTATTACTTATCAACATGATTGTGTATGTCAGTGGCGGTACTTCCATAGAAGCCCAAAAGCGTTATATGTATGTTAATTGTGTAATGTCTAGTTTATAATTGTTTATTGTGGGGTCTTTATTTATCAAATTGCTTTTGTTGAAGTAAAATTTAAAGCTACATAATGTATAAATAGCATGGAATGTTGCAGGAGTGAGACAAGAAAATTATTTTATGCCATGGATTATTTGTGTGTTAGTGCTAAGATTTTTATCATAGAAACCACTAGTACCATATTGATGAATGTAACTAACACTAATCAGATACTAAAACTTCATCGTGCTAATGTATTATGTATCACCTATATTATGACACTTCATGCTAATATAGAAAAATAATACATTGAAAAAGAAACTGCCATTTTATTTCTAGTAGATTTAAAAAAATATCTTACCAAGCACATGGTACAGTTTGACGAGTAACAGCTTCACATGGAAGTTGGCTGGAGAGTGATGTAACACCAACTCCAAAAGGCACAATGCTTCTATAATAGGCGCAGAACTTTGTTGCTGCACAGCTGAAAACACATAACACATTTTTATGAGAAATTACAATTACAAGTTTGTTTAAGATGGTCCAAAGTATGGGATTGCATTAACTAACACTTTGAAATTAGTTGGATAGCAAAAAGTAAAAAGATTTCTGTTCTTGAAACTCTGTATTGAAGGCCTTTTTTATGTATTTATTTTCATACATTCTTTAGTTTTGAATTTCATTTCCTAGTAATCAAATTTCAGAAGTTACAATTCATAGCTTATTTCCAACTCAATTAAACCAATGACCAAAGAGACAATAATAAACTAAAGTAAATAATCATTTAGCAGAAACTGGAGTTTATCTTATCAGCATCTCATTTTCAAGTATGAGCAGTGAGACTTATCAAGATATAGAAGCTTAGATGTATCTTTAGAAACACTTTGTAATTTTATTTAATTTTTAAATAAACAAATGAATTTTGTTAAGATACTTTCTAGTACCTAGTAATGAGATATATTGTATATTTGTATGATCTGTATTTACATACCAAATGTATCATGATCATTACTGAAAACAAAAACTGTATTTCCAAATGGGTGGGCAAGGGTTTCATTTTTATATATGAAGCCTCACTTACCACACATACTCACAAGTATGTGCCGTGCGATCTAGAGGCCCTGGGTTCGATTCCCGGGTCGGGCAAAGTGTTATTGGGTTTTTTCGTGCCCGAAAAACGGCAATAGTCTCACTCCCTATTACGTGGGACTGATACATACTGGCGAAATGTGGGTGCAGAAATGCACCTCTGCCCACCCCTTCGAGGAATACAGGAGTGAGGTTATGTATGTATGTATGTTTTACTTTTTCAACTTCAACCCAACAAACTCTGGATCGAATTAGCGCAATGTTTTAATTTTTGTCCTATCCCACCACACACGCCACTATCACTACACATGAACCAGGAACAAGGACTTTGATCCCTCACCAGCATAGAAGTAATGATGTGCCGCGAGTATTCCGTATCCATCGGCTGCGCAGAACTCGGTGGGTGTGGCGGTGACGAGCCCCCGCTGCAGACAGCGCGCGTAGTGTCCGCGCAGCACCCGCGCCAGCTCCAGCGCCTCGCGCGCGCCCAGCGGAGCCGCAGACAGGCGCCACGCGGACAGGCACGACACGTGACGCTGGACGTCGTCTATCTGTTGGCGTTGGCATTCAGTCACCATTATTTGCACATATCGGGCCGTATTGGTGCTACAATCTGAGAGCCTTTTTTGGAATTTTGGGCCTTAGTACTAAGTTATGCTGGTCTTGAGTATCACATTTTAATTTAAGCGAAGGCTAAGTTAGTTTGGGGCTGGTACAATTGCGTCTATTGGTGAGGTATATAATTCATTCTAATACTAATAATAAATAAATACACCCAACAGTCATATACATAGTTCTGACCTCACACTAAGATACGAGTCTTGTGTCGTGGGTATCAGAAACTACGAGACTTTTCGGCCTCACAAACACCCAAACCCGAAACAAATATTTGTGAATCCCACAAACATTTGTCCTGGTGCGGGGATTGAACCCGCAGCCTCTCCTTTTGCAAGCTGGTGTGTAGCCAACTGCGCCACGGGGCTGTCAAATGTCTATATAATTTGTTGCTATTTAAGACTCTATTTGGACTGCAGGAAATCACCATCAGAGGAAAACATACATGTTGACACACCAATTACCTTATAATCTAGTTATTTCAAAATTTACAAATTAAGTAGGAATTCAGCATTTGGAATTTAATGAATTTAAAATAGTACAATTCTCACTTACATTGTCTGGTTCACTGTTCTCATCAAAACCCAAACAAGTCAAAAAGTCTCTACATTTATCTTCCCTCTCCTTCTGAGGAATCATAGCCAAATATGGTCTAAGATCAGGCACTGCACATGGTTTATTTGCAAACACTCTTAAATACTGCACACATAGAGCCAAGCCACTGCCAAGCAATGAAGATGGATCCCCTTCAACAGACAACCGTTTCCATAACTCAAGCCTAGCTAAATATGGTCCCCTTAGTGTCTTCCCTGACGTCATGCTTTCAACCAACTGGCATATAAATTCATGACACTTTTCCGCTGTGTCATCAACACCATTCTCTTCACTTATATTCTCTTTCATTAACTGGAAGACTGAGTCAAAATATGGCATGTAATAGTCCCATCTATCTTGGTTGTCATATAACAGTTCCTTGCACAAAGTATTTAGCCTTTTCCAATGCCCAAGTTTTTTTAAATAAGGTATACAAGCTTGGGCAGTTGAGCCTGGTACCAGCTGGGAGTATAATGGACTTTCAATGAACTTTAAGATGTCTTCCCATTTCTCTTGCAGTTCTAGAATCATTATGTAAAGTCTTGCTTCTTGTTCTGCCTCCATTTTGTTTTCAGATATAAAATTGTCAACCATTCTTTGTGCAAGGGTGAGAAGGATGCCCTTTTTAGTAGAGTCTTCTGTTGACTTGGCCTGTGAATATATTATTTCAATTATACAATGATATCAGGGATCTTGACAATCAAGATCATATTCTCAGTTCTTTACTTAATACATAAAATTCTTTTAAAAATAGAGTATTTAGATTTTCGAATTCTCAATGATGAGGTAAGGAATAATGAAAAGACATTTTTATCATAGTATAATAACCAGAATAAGACCCACATAGCAGAAAAAGACTCAAGTCTATTTCAATTAATTTGTTATCCAGCAGTAAAATGTATTTGGCATAAATTTAAGTAAACAAACCTGCAAAACAATGCTCATCACTGCCCAGAAGTAATATGGGTTCTTTGGTGCAAACTTGTAAAGAGCCATGGCAGCCCTCTGCTGGCACCGATGGTCACCAACCCTCACATAAGACATGAAGAGGTGAGAGTACAACTCTTCACTATTTGGCTCCACTTTCACGGCAGCCTCATACAGTGCACAAACTTTATGCACTGCAATTTAATTTTAGACTTTAGAACATTTTTATTATATGTTACAAACATTTTTACATTCAGATTTTTGTATTAAAGAATTTTACTCTAATGCAAACAAGTTAGACATATTATTCTTAATATAATGACTTACAACTGGTACAAAGATAATTGTGATGTAATCATATGTAAGTGTAATGAAAAATCTCAGTTCTGTTTAATAGAGTTGTTATAATGTAAAAAAATATGGGTGCTTCACTGTAGCATATCCAAATTTTGGTTTGTGTTTCAAAATGATGTTCTTACTTTTATTGAAATAGATAGTTCTAGTTATGAGACTAGCCAATTCTTATTTAAAAATAATTTATAAACGTACAGAACTTGTATTGATTTTCTATACGGCAAACTTTTTTACTCTAGCATCGTAAATTAAATTAGGCATTGTTAGAAGTCGTAAGTACTAATTTACCGCCATTAGTATTACTTACACTGTTGAGACTCTCTGTATGATATCGTCATTGCCTGTAACGTCGTATCATCACTAGGTTTCTCCTCAGCTAGTTCTTCCAGTAATATATGAGCCTCTTGCGCCTTACCTAACCTAAAAAGCGCGAGGGCCTTCAAAGCTCGCGCCGCTTGCAACGTCGAGCTCTTTTTTAACACTTTCTCGGCTTCTTGCAAAGCCTTTTTGTTATTCCCATTGTCCAACCAGTCTGAAAAAATCGTATATTGCCAAATTTTCGCTAAAACTTTTCATTCTACCTAGGGGAGGTTGTTTCGAAAAATAGGATTGAAGTTACGTAAAGTTTTTACCGTATATTGGGCGCAAACGTCGCTCCACAACACCCCCGTCATGCATGTGCTGCGGCCGCACCGCCATTTTTCATTTATAAATATTTTTTCCGCTTAAAAAATACGCTTTCCGTATTTTTAAGGCTTTCCCACAGCACGTTTGTTTTGTGAGTTTTGTCTGTGGTATAATTGATTGACATTGACATATGTAGTAAAATTGCCAGATCAGATTATTTTAAAATGGTATAGACAATGAAAACTAAATAGCGAAATAATATTTTGTAGACAGCTTAAACACGATTATATTTTTTTTACACGATTTAACGATCTACTTATACATATTATTACCATTGTATTATGGATAAAACTCAACGTTGATTGAAGTTTATTTGTGTAAAACTTTTGCTTAGTTATTCCAATTGGATATTATAATTATAAGAATTAATACAATTAAGATAATTTACTTGAATCCTTTCACGACTAGGTATATAGTTTTTAAAAGTTGTTCTGTAAGTCCTATTAAATCTCTCATATATATTTTTTGTCTACGAATACGCTTACGCCTTTGAGACAATTATTTGATAGCGATTGAAATAATACCGTCAATTACGCCCCTAATATCTGGGGTCGAGCAGCCGTTAACTTGTGGGTGACCTTAACATACCCAGAACCTTGGTACGTCCCACTTTTCTTTTTCGGGTTGAGCTAAGATCACCCTTGGTGTCTAATAGCCGAATACTGAAACGCTACTTAATCCGAGGGCGACTTATATATAATTTAAACGGTATAAGTATACTTAAAAATGTCATATTATAAAAGAACTTTTTGTGGTAATGTTATTTATGGAAATTTAAGTGGGCATTAGTTAATCACAGTCTTAAAACCGATAAATGATGTTTCAGTTTACCGCTTGAATTATAACAGCCACGTCACCCTCAGATTAAGTAGCGTTTCAGTATTTGGCCATAAAACTCGGCCTTTTATGTGCCCCAAAGTATACGAATTTTTCCTTAATACTAATATTGGGAAAATTAAACAATAGAGAAACATTTTATAACATTTAATTTAACATAAATATAATTTACAAAAGTCAAACTTAATCTAAAGCTTAAAGCCTTAAGGCTGATTTATAATCGATCTTTTTTATAAATCCAAGCATACAAGCACGCTTGAAATCATTCATACAACTAATCACTAAAGGCAGTAGATAGTTACGTCACAGGCCTAAATAAAGCCGTTTATTTAGATCGAAGGTCGACAGTTTCGAATCCCGACTCTATGGTCGATATTTTCGGAGGAATCAATTCTGGAGGATGCTCTCTTGATAGGGAAGCACGCTTGTGCCTCGGTGGGGGAACGGGAGCGGGAGGAGGCATTTTCTTTTTCAACAGGCTCTTAATCCTCATGCCGCCTCTGTAATAGTACAGGTAAATACCCGCCAGCACTCCGATCGCAACGAGCAAAGTGACAATGGCGACCACAACTCCGTACCACGAGCTGCCGGTGGACTCTTCTGGTGTGGGCAGTGTAGGCCGTCTGTTCGGAGGTACGTATGTTGGTCTCGGACGTCTTGTCGTGGTGGCAAAGCGTTCTCCAATAGCAATGTCTGCACATGCTCTGAATTCTTCTTGGGGTCCACACCCAACCGCTCCCGTTCCGTTCGCACACGTACCCCAGTTGTTCCCCGCAATATACCTCCACTGCAACACGCAGTGCGAGCACTCCAGATCTCCAGGCAGCTGATATTTCATCTTATAAACTTTGTTTCCGTCTTTAGGATAATATTTTGTGTCGTCTCTTCCGTCCATTTTGAGTACGTTCTTATCCAAGCAGTCCTGCGTCGTGGACTTGGGCTCGTCGCACACTCGGAACTCGAAGAATCCGTAGTGGCTAGCAGTGAGTTCTACTTTGATGGTGATGGTTTCGTTGGGGGAGTATTTGCGTACTATGACGCCTTTGTAGAACCTTCCGCCGGGTTCGTGAGCTCGGGGTAGGGTAGCGTCCCAGGCGTCGCCGCAGACTCCGCATTTGCCCCCGTTTTTGTTCCACTGGCGGGTGAAACCTCCGCAGAAGAGTTCATGGTCGTTGTAATTGTGTGGTGTGTCAAAGCCGAACCGCCATGCTGAGGCGCGGGATGGTGGCTCGATTAGTCTGCCGTGTCCGTTGACAGTTCCCCATGATATGGCCAGTACTGCGAACCAGCACAATATAATCTGAAACAAAGCATAATTATAATTAAAAAATGCAGGAAACCAGACGACGGCTCTAAACTTATAAATGGACTGACATATTTTACTAATGAGATCATCAACTTTCTCCGTTATTTTTAGTTAAAAAATTTAGAGCATTTGTTTCTATTTTTTACATGTAAAATATCTCTTTTTCTGTAATAGTGGGTTTGAATAACAAGGGAGAGAAACTATGGCCCTGTTATTTCAATTCAAGTTGTATATTGAAGCTATCATAATCAACACCAAATAAAAAGCTGAACATGAATATATAAACAAATATCTATGTTCTTCCTTTCTCACCATTCTTAATAAATCTATATACAATAAATAATAATGCCATAATAATGTAATAATGGCAATAATAATAATGTACTTTATAATGGCCGCAGCTGATACAGTAAATTTCATAATCTACATAAAGCTTACAATAAAACATTCTTGTTATCCCAACACTTAAGAAAAAAAGATAATAAAATAGTTTCAATAATCATACAATTACATTTTTCCTATCAGTAATATCATCAGTAGATACTATTTGTGGCTTTTAAATATTTACAATTCGTGTCTCAAATTATAGATAAGATAATAATTAATAATACGTTATCACATCGACAAATCAAAAATAAGTAAGTTATCAACCAAATAACTGAATATGCTAATGACTTTTTAATAAGTTAGTATTCTTATTAACTTCGTGTGTGGTACTTTATATATTTAATCATGTTTTTTTTATCATTGTGCCTAAGTGCATTTTTAATATCGCTATCAGTTTTTAATACTCGTAGATATGACATAAAAATACCAAATATACGTAAAGGAAACAACTATGCTCATTTTTCTATAACATAAATTTAAATGCTCCTGGTTCGGGCAAAGTGTTATTGAGTTATTTCATTAGGACATTCTCAGTAGCAGCACGGACGAAAACACAATTGGCGTAATATGGGTGCAGAAATGCACCTCTGCCTACCCCTCCAGGGAATACAGACATGAATGTATATATTATGCATGTATAAATTTAAATAATACAATCAGAAAGGACAAGAATTATGGGAGTAATTCACTAATTAATTTTATAAAATATTATGTTAATATACTATACATTTTAATTTTCTTTAAATGCCCATAATTGCCTGGTTACAACCTTAACCTAAGCCTTATTCACCAATAGGTACGCTGGAAGCGATAAGTCTTTTCCTCAGATAGAAGTCGGTTATTGTGATGTAAAGCATATTATTCTATTGAGAAAGTCCGACATAACTTAAAATCAACTGCCGTTTATTGGAAACTTGATAGATATCAGGGTAGAACATGACTGTTTTCAAATTCCATATATTGTTTAAATGATTTTTATTTATTTTTTTCGTCTTTAAAAATTAAGTCGTTAACTCCATAATGAAGCAGGCATTGTTATAAGATTCTTTGATGACATATTCTGAATATTTTTTCCAGAGACCTAGCGCTACTGACATTGGCCACAGCATTAGTAAACTGAAGTGGTAACTGGTAATGCGCCAGTCAAGCCTGGATGAAAGGTAGAGGTGACAAGTGGAGTAAAGACAGATTGTAAAATGCCAGACGCACGACATACCGACGACTTTAAAAATGTGGTTGTAGTGGACAAGTACCACTACAGTAAGGTGGCTTTGGTTTAGACTATTTATTCCCAAAGTGGTCCAGGTGGACCTCCAGGGGTACACAGGAGACTCGACGAGGGTCTACGTTGGGCGTGACAAAAAGCGGGGGTCCACAATCGTAAGCGGGGGTCTATGAAAATTAATTTGGTTTGGAACTAAAATGTTGGCTTGACTTTCATCAATATAGGCAGATGATTTTAAGAAGCTCAGCGACTGTTACTTGTGAAAAGTTGCATATTCCATAATCAGTACAACACGTCTTGTTTTTTTTTTGAGATTTGGAAATTGGTAGGTTAATGTAGCTGCAGGGGGTCGGTAAATTGGTAGGGACCCGGCCCAGCGGCCGGCCGCAAACACGGGCGGTAACATCTATGCTGGGTCGGAAGGCGCCGGTGAGTCCGACACACCCTCGCCCCTACGGGGGTGGGATGGTCCGTAAATGGATATTCCCCGCAGGAAAAAAAAAAAAAAAAAAAAAAAAAAAAAAAAAAAAAAGGGGGTCCACCGTATCCATCAAAATTTTGAAAGTGGAATGAAACAAAAGAGTTTGGGAACCTCTGGTTTAGACCAACACGATGGAAAGTTAAGAGTTAGGAAGGCTTACGATTATGTTATACAATGAACGGTCGTAGACAGTCATTGCACATTTCTTCCTCGCTATTTGTTAGGTATGTTTGGAAGGAGAAAATGTACTGCGTAGACTCCAAATAGAATTGGGAACAGGGCAAGAGAATGGGTGAATTCTTCCGCGCTTTATAAATGAACTGCTAGATCAATAAGGCGATGACACTACTATCTTAACAAATCATTTATGTATTTAGGTGACTAAACGCTACTTTCTAATAAAAGTCTAATCGTTATGGGAATCACAGCGATGGTCTCAGCAACACATTGTTTATATTTTCTCAGTATTGTCTAAAGATCGTAAGGAGAAGTAGAAGTACACTCATTACTTTGTAGCTGTTGGTTATTAATATCTTGACAAATAATCGATTAATTGTAGGGATGGAGAGCGTGTACTATATCGATTTAAACTGTATATTGTTAGCTTATATATATAATGTTGTATGTGAAATTTAACTTTATATCGATGCTGGTAGTGATTGATTTAGAAACTAGTTTTCTAGTCAGTTGTTCGCAAGCATTCGAAGTGTCCGTTTCAAAATACATTCATTAAACCCTTCAGTATGTCAATGATGATGCTAACAACTATATGGATAAATACATCATTTGATGTGATTATAATATACATATACGTATACATTGATCAGACATTTTGCAACATATGTTGTCAGATATGATAATAGCACAGGAAATAGAGTGATATTGGAAGGCGACACAGTTGATAACTATATCTACTAATATTATAAAGCCTAATATTATAAAGCTTGTTTGTTTCTTTGTTTGCTTGAACGTGCTATCTTAGGAACTACTGGTCAAAATTAAAAAACCTTTTAGTGTTAGAGAGCCCATTTATTGAGGAAGGTTATAGACTATTTATCGTCACGCTACGACCAAAAGGAGCGCAACAGCAATGGAAAATGTGTCGAAATCGGGGAAAGAATATTGTTTTTGAAGTCTAATTCTTCCTTATCACTACTCAGGTCTACTAAAACTAAGTGCACTGAGAAATTATATTGCCAGACTTGACTCAGAATTACAAAAGTATTCTAAATTCGGATTACGTTACCACCAGTAAAACATAATTCACCTCACTGAGGTACTTTTACGGAGATAGATTCGCTTGAAAATGTGAGTTTATAAATACCAGTATATCGAGTTTGTACATAAATCAACGGCCGTTCACCTTTGCATCGCAATCTAGTTAGTTTGTTATAAAACTGCAGTTTGTTAAAATGTCTATTTAAACTATGAGTTATCGATTTGTGGAAGTTTAAAAGAAAAGTTAACTAGCCTTTTAAAAAGATTTGTTTGGATATTCTCTGTAGCAGCACGAAGTCTGGAAAAATGTAGAATACAATACAGTAGATTGCGCCCTAAAATATAGCTAGAGAAAAATGGGTGTATATCAGCCTCTGCGGCTACATATATTGAATGCTTGATTATTTTGTATACCAGTGTCCATATTAGGTGCTAACACCTCACTGTCCACGCAAATTCAAAAACATTTTGTTGGCAATGTTTCTTGTTTCAGATATTCTCCTAAACGCGATGTTGTAACGTTATGAAACGACAAACACACAACATTACGCGACATATTGCCCAGAAGTTTTGTGTTTACGTGCAACGTCATGCCGCTTGCATAGCAATGAATGAATTCAGGGCCGCAAATACTTCAGGAATCGGGTTTTATGATGCTTTGAATAGCTAATTTTACGCCTAGTGTCATTTTTTATTTCTTCTTGTATCATTAATATAACTTAAACAATAATCAATATAGATGTTACACAGTAAGCAACTACTTGATTTAAAAAAATACTTTATTATAATTTATTTTACAATAATAATGAAATATAGGAATGATCACAATGATGTCGAATAACAGAATTGATCGTGATGTTTATGAGCTATGCTTATATACTAAACAGTGTGGGATTTACAAATAGGTAGGTACTATTAAGGTGGAGAACCCTAATGAGTTCAATATAATAACTAGATAATGATTTTGAGAATTTGAATATAATGTAAACAAACATTGTTAATGTGAGAAGTTCAAATAGTAATGTACATACAAAAACAACTTAATAATAACAATAACTTAATAATAATAAATTAATGATAACAATGTAAATAATATAATTGTGAATATGTATATGACATGAGGAGGGTGCATACAGCTATAGATATATAATCTTAAATTATTAATTAAAAATAAGGTGACATAAATTTGAGTTCATATTTTAATTTTTTTTAGTTAGAACGATCGACATACAAGCTATAAAAGTGTCTCAAGATGAACTCATTTGTTCTGATTCGTCGATTGAATAGAGAGTACAAATAACGTAATTGTGGAACCTAATAATCTAAAGTAACGTTATCACGAGCTTAAACACAATTATAGTAAGAGAAAGACCACTTTAGTTCCAAGTAACATCTAAGCAGGTTAGCGTTATCCTATGAAGGTACGAGTGATCGAGATCTCTTGTTACTTGACTACTACTTAGACGTCAACTTACCATCACATGTAGGGTTTTGCTAAGACATAAAGTCATTGTTAAACTCAGAATCTTTTACCACACGAAACATTTCATAAGTTTAAAGCACCTTTGCAATGTACGGGACCTGATTTTTTTTTTGGAATACCTAAATACAAAAAAGTTTCAAATAAAAAAAGATGGCAAATATTATTATCTACAATAATGATTTCTACAATTTTTGTCGTACGATGCGCGGTTCGCGAGATATTCGATAAAACGTGTTTTCCAAGATGGCGGCTGAAGTGAACCCCCCGCCGCGCCAACTTGGATTTACATTCAGGGGACACCCTTGAACATATTCCAAAAAAAAAATACCAGGTCCCGAACGTTGCATTACTTACCTACTTTTTTTGCTGCGGCGCTTGGACTAGTAGGTACCTGTCCGCAGGACTGACGAAAACGTCTCCAAAGCTTTGTCTTTGTTTATCTGAGTATATGCGAGCACGAGACCAATAAACACAGTTCTAATGAATAATGAAACTCATGTCGGTGCATTAAGAGCATCATTTATTCAACTGTGGGAAATAAGATTGTCGTGAGACGCTCGTGGCATCAGTTAAAATGCTTCCCTATCAGTAAAATACACATCTGCTCTGCATACCAATTATTGTAAAATAATATAGTCAAGCTAAAGAATTCTCAGTATTTTACGAAAATCACAGTCATAATTTAATCTATTATCTATTTAAGAATTTTCTTTTCGTTTACATTTTTAATTTGTACAGATTTTGGCTTTACAAGATTTCGCTCTTAATAAAGAGTTCGTCAACTAATAATGTTCTAAAAAAAACCCACTCCAACTCAATATTTTTCTGGAAAATAAAATATCCTCATAATTTTTCTGACAATACTATTAGTTATTTTATATAATATATTGTGATCGGTCGATGTTGTAAACACGGCATACTTATGTAATATTTAGGAATTTGTTCTTTGACAGCCCCATGGCTCAGTTGGCTAGAAACCAGCTTGCGAAACGAGAGGCCGCGGTTTCGATCCCCGCACCGAGACAAATGTTTGTGTGGTCCTCAAATATTTATTTCGGGTTTGGGTGTTTGTGAGACCGAAAAGTCTCACGTAATTTCGGATACCCACGACACAAGACTCTTATCTTCATGTATCTTAGTCACTATGTTGTAACACAGTTAGGTGTATTTATTTATTTAAGATATCAGTATAATTGCAGCCCCTGTCGCTCTGTTGGCTAGACACCTGTCAGACTTGTCAGACGAGGGGCTTCGGGTTCGATCTCCACATTGAGACAAAAATTTGTGTGATCCACAAAAATGATTCGTTTCTGGGTAGTATGGCCGAAAGTTTTTCGAAATTTATGATACACAAGAATTGTTATCTTTGTTTTGGGTTGAAAACTAATCACGTCACTAAAAGATATAAGTTTACCCATTAAGAATTCTTTCGAAGAATTATTGAAATCGCTTCCGGATTCATATCCTAATTCAAACACAAAGCATAAATAAATGTCGTTCAACCATAATCTGTGAGTCATTATGCTAACAATGACTGACAGTAGTATGTAATTATACATGTTGCTCTGGTAATTGAAAATGAAATCGCCATATTTACTATTATAATGTTGTAATGGCGCCACACTAACTTCATAATTCTTCTAATGATGGCCACTTGAATTAATGACAAAATATTCTTACATTTCTTACATCTTGGGCTTAGTTAATAATACGTAAAGTCATAATTACCTTACACCATTAAAAATAAATGTAACGAAGTTGTTTTTATTTTGAAGATAACTTGAATAATATTTAATTGTAGGTAAGTAAGGCGCATGCCTAGCAGTAATACACATATATGGACAAATACAGAAATTTATATGGTAATTAATGAACAAAAATATATTAAAGTCTCCGCAGCTCGTGCCCAGCAGTGTAACGTGTATGGGCTGATAAAGATATCATCATACCAAGTTAACTAAAACTGAAAATGCATATTTTTTGTAGAAAATATCGTAGTAAAATCTTCGTAAAAGTGTTTCATTCTAATACTAGTATTATATTGTATTTAATCTTTTTACAGTATTGTAAGAAATAAAAACGTGCGATTAAACGATCGCCTATTGAGGCTTACGTCGCACTTTCACAGTTCACGCTTCAATCTGTATTGGCATAACATTTTCAGTTCCTAAAATATTTTATGTCTACGATTGGTTCGTTTAAAAATTATATCCAATGTGTTCTTATTTATGCCTAAGACCATGAATATTAGTCCTCCTACATTATTTGAGCTTTGGAAAAGTGGTGGACACTGGTCTATCGTGACGTGATGGTGGGCGAATAGCTATAATTATGCTAGTAATGAGCCCACATTAAAAACTGACTGACTTGTGGTCTCGCAGTACGAGTGTGTGCCGTGCTAGAGGTCCTGGGTTCGATTCTTGGGTCGGGCAAAGTATTATTGGGTTTTTCCAATAGGAAATTCTCAGTAGCAGCACGAAGTCTGGAATTGTGCCCGAAAAACGACAATAGGCTCGTTTCCTATTACGTGGGACTAATACATACCTGGCGAAACGTGGATGCAGAAATGCACCTTTGCCTACCCCTTCGGGAAATACAGGCGTGAGGTTATGTATGTTAAAAACTTTAAGGTTACCCTTAAATAAAAACAAATGCCTTTCAATAAATGTCATTTAAACGAAATTGCTGCATCAAAATTCTTTACATTCGCGTGTCCAAATACTGTCTATGGATTTTTTATTCATCGAAAGCATGGTGTTGCCACACGAGGGGAACAATTGGTGTTTGTTTAGCAACCGCAGGTCAGTCTGTACGTGAGACGTTTCTTTATGACGGTCACCAGCGGAGGCCTTACCGTGAGGACAAATATAAAAAACAATTAAAGTCAATGTGTGTCAATTATAGACAGTATTACTCATATTTATGCTTCTATTTCGTTCGCTTTGTATAGAAAAGGGTTCCCCAAATGTTTGTCGATTGACCCAAATAATTGTAGAATATTTTCTGTTCCTGTATCTTTTACCATTTTTGCTAGTTTAATTTTAATATTTTCATTGTAACTATTCAATCTAGAAGATAATAAAACCTTTAAGGGACTATTTTTGATTACGCAAAAGGCGTTTAATACGATCGACCGAATAGTGTGGAGGGCGATGTAGGAGGCCTATCTGCAGAACAGTATTGACGTAATAGATAGATAAATAGAAAAGATCAAGACTAAACATCGTTAACTCAGATTATACACAGCACACAGCACTGCACGCATGATTTCCTATTGAAAACGAAATGCATACGAAATAAAGCAAATTGTATCGCAACGGATAGTAACACAAGTCTACCTTACTAGTCAACCTTGCTCAATAACGGAAGGGGCGAGACAAACGGTGAACGGTCGATATGAATATTACCTGAATAGGCCGACTAGAAATAGGTAGGCGACATTAGAATGTAAAGTTTATCAGTAACTTGCAAATAATAGGAAATTTACGTAGGCTAGTTGGCACGTAATACAGTTTGTTAAGTTTTATTGATAAAGCAAATCGAATTGTAGGTATTGTATTATGTGTTTTAAATACCTTATTATAATTATTGTAGAAACACAGTAATAGAAATGTTTATTATGATCAATATATTCAAATGTTGTATAGAATTCATATTTTTAATCTTTTTTAAATGCCGTTTTCAACAAATGGAACGGCCATTAGGAAAATTTTGAATTTACAACATGTAAATTTGGTTCATTGCACAACATTCTTCCTACAATTTATTGACATTCATTTGCTTTAAAAAAAAGTATTATCAAATGAAATTTTATATTATAGTACATCCTGAATTCTTTTCATAGTAATTAAAATCCAAAATTGGATTATTATGATAGATACATTCTCCGTTTGATCGGAAACAGAAGATATAAAAGATATAAAAGTCGTGTACAATCGTTGAATATAACAAACCTTTAAAGAACTTAAGACCTTTAAATCTTAAATTTAGGCCAAGTGGTGATTCAGACGCATATTTCGTACCCAATTTGGTTATCGCATTTGGCATTACCACCTACTTAGGCGCGTACTTAGATGAAAACTATAAAAAAATGTAATGGAATTGGAAGTTAAATTACCATTCATACATTTATTATGACCCATTGTTTGTCTGCCTTTCACATTACCTTTAGCAACCCTAACATTTCACCACACTGTACAAGCTGATCGTTTTAGTAGGTCCATCTCACCTACTTTCGTTCAGAGTTATAAGCTTTTTTATTTCTTTTCCAAATATAACAACCAAATGGCTTCGAATACACAGCGAGACACATTTTGGTCACGTCGCACCGCGTAGGTATAGTATATCAAACTTTACCAATATTGTAAACGAAATGTGGATGTCTGTCAGCTACACTTTCAAATTTAAAGCGCTGAATCGATTTTAACGGTTTTAGACATAGAGAAAAATGAGTTTGGGTACGATTGTAGACAATTACTAATCCTGAAAAAATTTACTTACTAAAAAAGTTTTGCTTAAAGAAAGTTACACTACTACTGACCATTTGGAGAATATAATGTGAGAAAGGACATCAAAGTAGGATGAGGCCATTAATTTTATTTGCATCTGCGTTGTGTAAGTCTGTAAGCACTTATTTGTGTAGCTGTGCAATTGTTGCCTTCGTTGAATTTTTATACGTTCATTGCCTAATTTACTTTTGTACCAAATATGTATTTATTAAGTAATCCTTGATAAACGTAGTATTGAATTATTTTTAAATACTGCACTTAAAGCTAAACTTAACTCTACTTCGATATTTCTTAATGAGTTTTATCAAAGTTTTCTACTCAAGTTTTGAATTTAGGTACCATTGGTATACGTGTCTTTATTACTTTTTTTTTTATAGAAATTCTTAAAAATATTTTTAACTATTCAATAAAGATTTCATTTTATAAGAGATGTACCAGAAATTTAAGATTTTTATCTGGACAATATAAAATAATATTAATAAACAGAATCAGAGTCTAAAAATTTCTCCTTAATCACACATATTTTTATATTTGATATTAATTCTACCATTTTGAATTACAAACACGTGCATTGTATTAACACTTGGGGAATATATTACATATTCCTTATTTCAAAGTAATCCGCACATTCCTATGCACATAAAAACGGAACGTAAATATTCCGTACATAAACCACAGCGCACACTTTAGGAAGTAATTAATATTACATACAAATTCTTGGGCGAGCACTCGGCAAGGTTCTAGGGAAGTACATGTGATTTTATTGAATCAGTTCAGCTACTGGGAGGTAATGAGGGGCGATAATAATAATGGCAATAACAAGACAGCATTGAGAAATCAAGTGTAACATTTGAATTTCTTATTTGTTTCAATCGCCTTCGTGGCGCGCGCAGTAGGTAGTAGGTACACCAGAGTCCATTTCCCATATTTAAATGTAATAAAATGTTAATTAATTGTTTGTGTAAACTACCAATAATATTTATTAAATTGAGCACTCTTTTTTTTGCTTTATGAAGTAATAGATTGTACTATAAATACAAAAGTGTTTTCAAGCCAAATGAGACAATTTCATATGCATCTACCAATTTTTTTTATTCATTTTGTTTGACTTTATTAAAGCATGACTGCCTCGTTGGTCCCACCGCCCACGGTATAATTAGTATCTGCCATGCAATCAAGGGATTCTGGGCCCATATACATCCCACTGCTGGGCACGAGCCTCCTCTAAAATTGAGAGGATTTAGGCCTTAGTCCACCACGCTGGTATTGTGCAGATTGGTGGACTTAGGGTTTGAACCCGCGACAAACGAGATTCTCAGACCGCGCGCCTAAACCTTGAGGCCATCACGACTTTTATCTGCATCTACCAATTCTTTTTTATTCATTTTATTTGACTTTATGTTTATTAAAGTATGACTGCCTCGTTGGTCCCACAATTTAATTTTTTGCCATGCACTCAAAGGATCCTGGCCATGGGATCGATGGATTGGATTGGACTGGATTGGTCACAATGTAGTTTGGCTTTCACATGAATGAATTCTTAGTAGTACTACAATATTCTCGCCTTATAAATAAAAAAAAACATACCTTTATAAATACAACACTGCCAACGCCCTTTTGGCTTTTAAGACATGAGGTTATATTGCTACATTAGATTATAGATAACATTTGTTTCGATACCCTGTCATGTGTCGTACAATACGGTCCAGTTACCAGCGGGTCCGTCGGTGACTATTAGTATGCACGCGACATTTGTCGATTCCGTGCGCTGAATGTAAAGGAAAGTGAAAACCGACGAGATGTGTTACGGAACTTTCCGAATGGACCGTTCGTTATATTTGCCATTATCTTAGTTGGCACTTTTACATATATGACTTGGTCATTGGTCCAGTGGCAATCAGCGTAATTTGTGATAAATATCCTGAATTTGCAAAGTGGGCTATCGACTTTATGCTTTATATAGAAATGTCCCAAAATGTCATATTATGTTTAAGTTGCACGTGAGACATTTGCCAATCTTTAAGGTATATTTTAATCTTTCTGCGATAAATAGACCTCATATGTAATGAATAACAAACCCACGAAGGTAATTGTTAAATTAAAGTTGCCAAAAGAAAATTATTATGGTTACTAAATTGAACTCTTTCTGTTTCCAATCTTTTTAAATATTTCTGTGCGTTAGCACGGAAGGTTTACTTTGATAAATGTTTTTAAAGCCTCTTGGCTTATTTTTATATTGAATAAGTATACAACGGGAAAACAGTGGTTTGAAAATATATTTCTATATTTCTGCTAAATATTGTAATAAAGATTGATAACGACTCGGTTATCATTGTTGTTCCAATTCTTTTAATAGTTATTCGTTTAAAGTCCAAAGATGGCAGCGATTTATTCGAAAATAGAATAAAAGTGTCGTCTTCAGTACTAAGTGATTTCATTAGTCAAATGACAATGTGCGGTCTCGGTGCTTTCACCTAAAGTAGATTTTGCGACACTCGTTCATTTATTCTCCATGATCGATCCGCGATTTCAATAGAATATAGATGGCGTGTTGATGGCTTAGTACCATGGCGATCATCCAATGAGGTGAAAGATTTAAAATTCGCTTTAGTAACCCAGAATTTTGTAGGCTGTGAGCTACAATCTGCAATAAGCCGAGATCGGTAAGAGCATTCGCTTTAGTTAAATGAAATAGATGGAAAGGTGTGATAGAGCCTATTGCAGAAAAAGGCAATAAAATATTATGACTGAATATGACCAATCTTTCATTAAATTGTATCTTGTAAATCGCAATAGATAAATTTTCAATGTGGGTTGCTATGAACTTTATAAATAAAATAAAAAAAAATGTTCGATTTCGAATTCGTGAACATTTTCTTATGTACGATATTATTTGGTCGATCATATTTGGGTAATTATCACGAAATCCCGAAATTCTTGTCCTTGGAGTTTATATAAAAATCCAACAAAGAAATGGATGTTACTAATCTTTCTTTACAATCCACATAACTATACCTAAAAGTTTCACATAAGATTTTACAGCCGTATTAATAAATAAATAAAAATCCATAACCATAATGTTCCTAATATCATTCCCTCACTGTGTCCCAAGTACCAATTTTATTCACTTTTATTTACCAAAAAAGCACAAAAATCGTTCGAATCATATTCAAGTAGGTTGGATTGTTTAAAGACTTTATATAACTTTATGGGAAAACCGAAATTAGCGTTATAAAGTAAAAAACGAGTTAAAAATTTGTATATTTATATGTGTCTCACAAAAAAAAAAACATTCCCTCACACTATTACTGGCAGTTGAATTATGAACGCATTTTAAATAAATTGCGAACGCTGCCATTAGTTTTTGAAAGTTGGCACTAATGTCAAGTTATCAAAATGGCGAATTTTCTGTGATTGTGCTCGGGTGTGCGCTGCATAAAGATTTTATTAAATTTTATGATTAAATTAACTTTTTGATCGTCATTTCATCACATTCTAAAAAACAAAAGGTAAGTACTTTAACTGATTATGAGTTGCACAGACAAGATGGCTTTTGGGAGTAATTTCCTTAAGCAGAAAAATCGCTTTAAAAGTAAGGTTATGTCACGAGTCCTTTACGGTTATTCTTTATTTCGTCATTCCCTCACCATCATTCCCTCATAAAAATGTATGGTGAGGGAATGATAATATATGAGGGAATGACTTTTGGCTGGCCTAACTGGCTTTTTTATTGTTTGCTTTTATTAACTCTTGAATTTATTGCTGCAATACTGTTGTAGGTTAAAAATGACAAGAAAAAAGAAGATAAGCAAAGATGAAGATACTTAAAAAAGCAAGAATATGACCCAAAGCGCAGGGACAAAAATGGAAGCTAATCCTGTAACACTTAAAATACATCGCGAAAAAAAAGAATTAAATACCATAAAAAGGTCAAGTAAAACCTATATCCGCAATGAGTTTCCGAGAAAGAAGACAAAAAAGGAAAAACTGGAAGAAAGATAGCCAAACATATAGAGACAAAACGGTGAAAGTGCGAAAGAATTTAGCAAGACTAATAGATGAGACACCAGCTCCTAGCCCAGGGTCTATGCAAAGTAATGATGATTTAAGAAATTTGGTAGTTAATCGGAGAAGGCAGCAACTCAGGAGACGTAGAGAAATACTTTTTGCAAATATATCCATTACAGGAAAGACTGAAACAAGAAATAAGTAGAAATGAGAGATACCGTAAGAGATGTTAAAGACAAGACAAATATAATCAGACTACACCGGAAGCTAAAGTTTCAGCTCTCTCTAAGAACGCCCAAGTTCCTGACATTGTGAAGAAAAATACATACATACATACATAAACTCACGCCTATATTCCCTGAAGGGGTAGGCAGAGGCGCATTTCTGCACCCACATTTCGCCAGGTATGTATTAGTCCCACGTAATAGGGGGCGAGCCTATTGTCATTTTTCGGGCACAATTCCAGACTCCGTGCTGCTACTGAGAATTTCCTAATGGAAAAACCCAATAACACTTAGTGAAAAGAAAAAGAACTTTTTTTACTATTTCATATAGTAAAACCAGATCTTTTGAAGAAGCTATCAAAATTGTTTTTCAAATATGATTCTTACAAAAAGAGCGTTTCTAGGAAAGTCAGTTCTAAATTGATGAAGGTCAAAAAGGATGTTCAAGAATTTTGGAAAAGGACGAAAGTTCTCGGATGTGCCCAGAAAAGAGAGATTTTGTAAGGTCAAAGGGACAAGTAAAACGTTTTTGTTTTACTGTTGTTTACTGTGCGATACCATGAAAAAAATCATTTCCTGGCTAAAGTTGGGTATAAAATACGCTTGACAACATTCTGTAGATTTAGGCCTTTTTGGGTGACTTGGGCAAACCGTAACACACGAAAATGTGTAATTTACGCAAATGGTCAACGGATGATCATGAAGTTACATGAAAACAGACTATTGCCTTGCTTCTAACTAAATTTTTGACCATGAAAATATGCAATGTCTATTCAACTAAATGTCTGTTACGAAAATGTGATGGTTGTCTAAACAACTGGTAGAGAGGTAGTATTATCTTCCACAGCGAAACAGAATAGTAACTTACGAACAGTGGATGTATGAAACTATTATGAATTTCATTTAATAAAAATATTTCTTTGAAAGAAAACTAATTTCATTTAAAACGCTTCATGACTTATCTGAAATAATCATTCCCTCACCTTAATTGTCATTCCCTCACTTTGTTTTTTTTTTATGTCCTCATAACTTTCATAAAACGCGATAATTTTTGGGACCACCACATAATAAAATTCTAGTAACATTAGTACTATCAAATTCAGATAAAATAAATATCAAAATAAATAAATATTTTTTGTCATTTTAAGATAGCCGAATTTCGGAATTTCGTGATAATTACCCATTTATGGAATAAGTCCGTAGGTATTTAAAAAAATAATGTTTTTAGTTAAAAAAAAAAGTAAAATAGATTAGAAATTTTTCTATACCAGCGCCGGCATAAAGAAAATTTACCATCACGACCGTTCTTCAAATTCAAATTTAAAACCATGTTGTTTAGACCTATTTGGCTGTACGATCGTAGACAATTATTTATGGTAATTAAGATATTTTTGTAACAAATCCAGTTAGTGAGTAAAACCTTCTACGTCTTATTTGGGCCCCATCGTTATGGTAATGATGGCGTTGATATATTTTATGGTCCTTTGGCTGTTTGTGAACAATGTTGTTAGCAAAATATAATTAAAATTCACAACTAATAGCCCTAGTTTCAACTTATAAGAATATTAATACGAAGTTTTAATTTATAACATCCTCTTTGTAAAACTTGAAATTTAACTTGACTCGCAAAAGATGAATACCATTAAAAAAAAAAAAAACCTTGATTGTGACTCTGTTAATTTCTTTAATAAAAATAACTTTAATTGTAATAATATAATTATTATTTAAAAAGTTAAATTTTTGCCACATACCAATAAAACATCATCATCAGCCCATATACGTCCCACTGCTGGGCACGGGCCTCCACTACCATTGAGAAGGTTTAGGCCTTAGTCTAAGGCCTAAACCCAACCCCTCCCAATAAAACATAAATTAAAAAAAAAAAATTATCTGTTTGTTTTCTTAGCTTCGTTTCAATCAGAATACACGGTTAAAATTGCTTTAGCAAGAAATCTATGTAGTCCAAAAAATCTTATTTAGGCAGTTTCCTCGCGATGACTTTACCTACCGTTACAGTGTGTGGTGATTTTTTATGAATGCAGCCGTAGCCTCGAAATGATAGTAGTTTGTCTTCCCTCAAAACATCTCTTAAATCAAGTAAAGTATTTTATTGTCACACGAAATATTTAAAGTACTGATATATCTGTGACAACATTCAACCATCAAATATTTTTGTCCTTTCTTAAAGTTTTAGCTAACAAAATATTAATTGACACGAGCGATGCGAATTTTTAAACAAACTTTTGCTCTTATTTTTTTCTGTAGTTGAATTGGAGGTGTTAATACGTAGATTTAGGTGAAGGTTTCTCGCATTGTTGAGCGTTGAGCAAAAACTGTCTGTCGCGGTAACAACACTAAATATTTTCATTGTCTTGTGTTTAATGGCGATGCGCTACTTCAAGAGCCTATTGTTGTTAGAAAATATAATGATCTTCTTTTATTTTGGAAGTTATAATAAATAAACAGACTAGAGCCGCAAAAAATTCTGACCCCAAACTAAGAGTCTTGTGCCGTGAATATCAGAAATTAGGAAAGACTAAAAATAACTAGATACTTATTTGAGTTATATCATTATTCATTTGTCATAGTCATCATGTGTACTGATCAAACGGCATCCTTATTTACAGCTTAGTCTCTTTCAATTAAGTATGTCACGTAGCTTATTGTTAGCAGTAATTAATTATAACTTTGATAGTGGCGACACGACCCGAAATTTGAACATTTTTGTTGGCGATTTGCTAAATAGATAACACAAATAACCTTACGACTATATTCTCCGTAGGGGTAGGCATTTCTGTACTAACATTTCGTCAAGTATGCATCAGTCGTACATAATAGGGGGCGAAGCCTATTGTATGGTTCCGGATAAATTGTAAAAAAAAAATCGGGGATAAAAATATATAAAATAAATAAGTAACCTAAAATAAAACCTACATACCAAACTTATACTCGTATGAATATCGTTTAACTAAAGCATGTTTGTAATAGATTCGAGTATTTTAATGCGTGAACAATTCGTATAATTATATTGCGTGCTCGTCCGTTTCTTATTAAGTCAAAGCCTATGTGTGGATGGAAATAAGTAGCTTATTATGCTAATAAATATTTGAAAAGTTATACATTAATGTAGATAAAGTTCATAGCACACCCACCCAGTTAATAGTTGTGTTCCCTATTCTTCATAATCTCGGCATCATTCACATATCGAATTCGATTATATATATAATATCGGGCCCGCAATTCTTTTTTTCGTGTGGTAAAATAATAATAATTATTTTCATTAGTCGATACTATTCAAATTAGATATTCGATTGTACTGTACCAAATGCCAAGTTACATTGGCGTATCGTCTCAAATAATATAAATAGTATTTGAGAGATAGAATTGCAGTTAAAAGCAGTGATGGCCTCGAGGTTTAGGCGCGCGGTCGAGAATTTCGGCGGTCGCAGGTTCAAACCCCAGGCACACACCTCTGACTTTTCGAAGTTATGTGTGTATTGACAATGAATTATTATTTGCTTTACCGGTGAAGGAAAACATCGTGATGAAACCTGCACACCTAAAACTTAGGAATTTCTTAGGTGTGTAGTCCGCCAACCCGCACTAGGCCAGCAGCGTGGTGGACTAAGGCCTAAACCCTCTTAGTTGTAGAGGAGGCCCGTGCCCAGCAGTGGGACGTGTATGGGCTGATGACGATGCTGGTCAGTATAAAATCACAAATAACAACATTTTGTGATCTATCATGGAGAAGTAACGATACACCATTTGGTTTTAAGTAATATGTCGTCCAGTTAGCTGATAGACCATCTAAAAGCGACAGGGGCAATAGAGCAATTAATATAATTTCTTAATGCACATATAACATACTTCTGAGAATTGTATATGTGTGGCATATACATACGCATTTTCACGATGAAATGCATGTGATGTTATTTAAAAAATATATATTTCTACTACAATTATTTAAACAAAACTGCTTATGGAATTCAAATCATTTTCGATATTGGTCTTAAAACACGCCCTCTTTTTTTGTTTTTACCACATTAGCATACTCGTAAAACAACGAAATGGCGCCGTATGCAAAAAAACATACATATCATTTTCTATTATATTCAGTGAAATTTAATTCTACGGTACTTATAGAATGGAAAGTGCTAGACTTAATTATATTTAAACCTAACATAAAATTGTATATAGATACTGGTTAGACAACACTTTATTTTCGATCTCTAGTGTCTATGCCAAGATACCGGCGTTTAGGATTTCACCATCTACTAAAAGGGAAAGGTGCTTGTTAAGTGTAAAACTGCCTGGTTCGAAGTAAACACTATGCTTTTATTATCTCTAATTATGTTTTACTCTCCTGCCAGATTACTAATTACGAGGTCAATCAACTAATATAAAATCCAATTTTAGGTCACTTTATCAATCCTATTCTATAATAGGTAAGTACTCACAAATCATTTTTGTTATTTAATTTATACAATGGTTTTTTACAATTATTATTTTTAAATCAAAGGGCTTATATGAAGATAGCTTTTGCGTCTGAATCTATAACTTTATCCTAACCTTTTTCAGAGACTATAATGTCCATCATAATCTAATCTCATGTTCTACTGTTGCTAGTCACGATAGCCAAGATCATTTATAAAAACTTATAGCTTATTTAATAATACGAAATGCTGGAAAGGTTTCAAACAAAGTTACGTACAATTTACGTTGACTTGCTTTCTAATGCTTGTAAAACGTTGAACAATATACTTTATTGATTCAATACACAATACAAGCTCTTTTTACGGTCGAGCTGCTTGAAATCACAATGATGTTGAAATTTAAAGAGGGTTTCATCAATGTCTGTTTTGGTATGAAACTGCTCAGACAATGTAAGATTTTCTTTGTGGCAGGTCTTATCCCTAATACTTAATATTTTGTTATGGGAAAGGAATCTTATTCTTTGTAATTTTTTTCAAACAAGATCGATGAGTTAAAATTGGTTATATATTTTGACTACAATGTAAGAACAAAACCCTTGTCATAATTAGTAGAGTAGGAATGACATTTTTTCTTTCATTTGAATTTATTTACATTAAAACATTCGCAATTAAAGTAAAAAAGCATGTTCATATTGTCAGAACGTAGGTACGAGTAATTTCTTGAACTCCTAGGAATTCATATTACGGCGCGTAATGGTGAGAAAAACATAGTGAAATCTAAAAATGAAAGCATTGTTATATAATATTTTAGCAAAATTAAATTGTAATAGAGCGCAAGTAAGTGTAATAAACTTCTCGAGCGCGCAAAATCATTAGATTTTGTTCCTTTTTACGTAATAAAGTTTTATTTATGAAGAGACTTAACTTTGAGTTTATTATGCTTAACTTGTTTTTCATTCAATTCTAGCAATTCTTGTATTAAGCCATAAAAACTTAATGAATTATGAATGTTGATGACTAATACGCTAGCAGAAGACGTTTCGATAATACTTAACATATATGGATTTTATACCATTGAACGCCATATTTTATTATTTAGGCGGCAAAACTGATAATACAGGTTAATTAAAAATATTTTATAAATCAGTGCGCGTGCGTAGTATGAATAATTTTACATTTAGATTATGTAAAATTAATCGCTATAATCTATCACAGTTCTTCATTAGTCCTTGAAGCGAATCAAATATGTTTGAATTATTTTTATTTATTTTTACAGAGGTATGTTAAGTAGATAATTGTTAGATATCAATTATTTGGTAGAGTATTGATTTTTCTCAGTAGGCTATCCTTAGCCAGAAAAAAATTAAATAAGCACGTCTACGAATTTGGCATTTAAGGATTAAGAATAACTGTGTACTTTTCCGAGAGGTATTAGAAAGTGGCCAAATTTTTTAGAGATGGTCATTAATAAAGTTGTTATACGGCGACATTCCGAGAGGCCGTCCGTTGTGCGATGTCAAATTCGCGTAACATGTGATTTACATAAATATTAGAAATACGATGTAAACGTCTACGGTGCTCTAAAAATTATATGTTTTTAATATAAATTTCAATATTGTAACATATGAGGTGATTCACTCATTGGTCTTAAACTTGAATCAATGAATTCTACGAGAAACGTGCGTAATAAAAAATATCTTAATCCGGATGCCATTAGAATATAAAATATTACTGTGCGTATTTTGCGTCTTTTAATGATCAAAGTATTATACGCAATATGAAAACATGGTTACGAAATGAACAAGCAAATCACATTGTCTCTGGTCTGTTTTGATTTGACATCGTGACAATACGCGTGAGATAGCTGAGATGAGCTAATAATATTTTTTATGAATGCAATTGTGATTATTACAAGCAGTTATTCCGATGAATGAGTTTATCTTTTTTATGGGATGAATTGAATGTCCCTTAAATCTTTTGAAACATTTTAAATTTTTAAATCTTTGGATGTCATTAACGCAAAAATTAATAATGAAAATATGATGACCGCGGGACACCGTAGGATGCAGACCTCTTTTAAAAAGAAATCTTTGGGATGGACTAGCAGGCCAACAACGGATTTTTTCGGGTTTATATGACACTTCTGTATCTCCGAAAGGGTCATAGGAATATTTTTACACCCACGTATCACCAATTTTGAACACTTGATTGGTGGCGTCATATCAGTCGTTACTCGGCTCCGACAATGAACCAGAGCATCTAAATCGCACGCCGCACATTTATACTGCGAGTTCAAGCATTGGCGTTGCTGATTATGGATAATTCCATGTGAATCAAAAATACCTTCTGTCATATTGTGTAATACAAACAAGGCTTAAACACAAAAAGAGAAATAACGTAAATTCACACGAATTAGTGACGCCACGGTTGGAAGACTAGTAAAGTGGAATGGTCATGATCAAACGAATATAGACTCTATCACGTTGGAATAGATATGTAAATGTGTTTTTATGATTTCATCAACGGTACACGCGTCAGTCACGGTAATGCGCTGTTTCGTTTCCTTGTGCCACTCTCACTTCTGGAATTGAGGGAAGTTTTATGTTTAGAATATTATCGTTTGACTTACGGTGAAATAAGTGCGAGATTTCTGGGTTATTCAATCATCCATTTATTATAAATGCATGTGTACATTATTGTCACTCCTTCGAATAATGAAGGATCAATTCATGATTAGATTAGACTCAAAATGGAACTTCAGCCGAGAGGCTCCGTATTGTAAAGATACAAAAATATCTATAGGGTACGGGCGTAAATGAAATTCAATCACTCAATAAGTAGCAATTTAATCCCATAAATTTTGGCGAGGTTAGGTAACCAGATCAAATTTCTAAACAAATAATGTCATTGGGAATTTGGGATGAACATAACAATTCTATGTATCCAACCTTTTTTAGATCAGTGTGACGAGCTGAAAACGGGACAGTCCGGTTCGTTAATTTTGCTATGGTCACATTAGATGCGAACTATTTTCGAATTTCATTGATGTAGATTAAAAACACATTCTAATATGACAGTCTTTAGTATAAAAAGCATAAGTAATAAGTTAATAACTTATGCTGCATGTGGTCACTATCTGAGTCGATGAAAAGCGTCCTACCATTAAAAAATCGATCGCTGAATGCTATACATTATAAGAAAAATAAATTGATTTACAATTACTTAACAGCGTTAATTAAAATTATACAATACCCCAACGATCCCATCATAATAATTAGACCAGAATGATTCCGATCTAAATGAATTCGCTATTGTTGTTAGTCTTCCCACGGTGTCAATGATTTTTTCATGGCGTACAATTTAAACATTACATCACAGTAAATGAATTTTCAATATGGATTTTCTTAGGTTGTCATACTTATTCCTTAACTCACTACCAAAAGATTGAACTAAATAGTATCTAATAATTCTAAGAATCGGACTAAATGTAATAGATATTTAAAGTTAGTATTAATTATAATTGCCAACAACAGGAGTTTTCGTACAATCTATTAAATGGGTCAAATTATGAATTTTAACTTAAAATAATTATTTATGTCTAATATTTGATTGAACATTGAGTGAAAATATTAACATCTCTTCAATTTCAATTAAATATGAAATTCAGTGTAAATTTAAATTAAATAATATCTACAAAAGGTATTTTGCAATCGGTTGTCTATGTCCTTTAACCCATAAAGCCGCACCATCATTAAAATTCAGTAGAATCATTCAAGCAAAAATTGAAAGTTATATTTGCGTACGACGAGGTCCAGTGTAACAATGGACTATAAACAAACAATGCGAGTAGAAATCTTTGGTGTCGGATGCACATCACGCGCGCCACTCGGAAATCATCAAGTGGTGACTGACCTTACTCACATAAAGCTTTGTATCAAAAATAGAACGATTTGTCACCTATTATGACGTTTTGCAATGCTTAATATGCTAATATTATATAATTAACATTATTCATAAAATGTAGAGCGACGCTAGTAAGCTTTAGCTGCAGTAACGATGAGCCGCCTCGACCAAGATGGTGCCACTGTGCACTGTGTCACAGAAATTCAGTAAGTGAAGTTACCAATTTCTTGTTTAAATAGTGGCGGCTGCTGAGGGATGATAGCCATCGTTTCTAGTCAGTCAGTACTCTGTTTTGGCTGCTTTGAACTTTTTAACAAGTGTAACGCAAAAATATTTTCCATGTGGAAAACTTTTTAATATGCATTTTTACTAAAAAATAAATCCCTGATAGATTGCGTAATAGTTCATTGACATATTATTGTTTATACCACGCTGTTATATTATTGTTTTTTTTTTATTTAATATATAAAATATATTGACGTATTTTTTTTAAACGAAACCCAGAGAGATGAAAACTCTTTAAGGAATATTTCATATATTATGACATTTGTGGCAGAATGTTAGTTCCTTGATACACATACATGCATTAAGCAAAGTTTTAGACTTTTGGCGGTAAAGAGAAATACCGGAAACAACCCACAAGCTTTATAGTTTCAGGGCATTTTATAGGTGTGTAATCGATGTCTTCCTAAAACCGATGATAGATTCCCTATGATTGCTTATTAATTTATTATAATTTATTAACGTGCTAAAGACAAACCACAAACAATTTCCTGACATTTATTAAGTTAAATTGTTATTGCGTGCAGCAAAAATTTAAATTCTATACATTGAAACATTCGCAACTTGCTGCAACTGACAAGGTCGTCGTATTACGTCAGGGTGATTCAAATTGTTACTGCAAAGAAAGTCTTGTCACGACCCGCCATTGCCTCTTTGTAGATCGGTCGCTAAACATCGTATTTGGCAAAACGTGACAAACTCATTGTAGCAATAATATATGTACGTGCGTAGTCTTATCGATGGCAACGAAACGCGTGACCGGCACATTCATGTTATGAACTGATTAAAATTAGAAATTTTAATTCCAATCTGAATATTGAATTGGTAATACACACCGCATTTCAAGTTCGAAATATGAAAATTATTTGTGTAGAATCTATTGAATCGAATAGTTTGCGATCTTTGTTACATTTTGTCAAAAATACATTGATAATGTTTACTTACTGCTTCTATGAAATAATTAAAACCAAATCGGTTTGTCAAATATGACATTAATATCCTGAATCTATCTATAACCAATATTTAATCGCTTATTTTTTACAAAACCGTCGTAAAGTAAATAAATTCATCTGATATTACAAAATAGTTTTTGTAAATAAGATTATAATCATTATAATATAAAGGCAATTACTATTTTATACCGATTCTTTTAGTTCGATTATTTTACTGTATATTTTTAATTTCACGCCAACGCAAGGTTGGGTAACATGCGTGATACGTGCAAAGGCAATGTTATTTTGGCACTACACATAACATTATTGGAACGACTAGACGATTAGAGCCGGCAAGCTGTAAGGCTGTATCAAATTGTGGAGTCAACGAGCGCGAAGTAATCACTTCCTATTGTTTCTTTTCATGGTTATACAAGACATTTGATAGCGATCATAATGTTATCGTTATCGGAGTTGCGTGAATAGTTCGGAACTGTAGCTCTCTCTACTACTTTTTGTATTATGCTATGACTTTACTAGTTTATAGATTACATTGTCTTACATGTAATGATAAAAGTTCTTATTTATGGTATTTTTTTTAGAAATACTTTTATTGGTTTCTTGGTAAATTAATAATGAAAAATCTGCAAGGTTTAGTAAATTATAACATTTATAATAAGAAATATTGTGGAAATATATATCCCATATTCATTCGTATATTTTATTCTAATAATGGTATTTAGTTGAAACTTACGTGTCGTGACCCAGAGGTATTTCTGGGAGAGGAACACGTCATATAGTGAATCATCATTTAAGAACTTAGTTTGAGCTTACAGTTTGCTTCCGATGACTTTACTAACTTTAAGTTAGTAATACCAAGAGAATAGTTTCCGTACATTAAAGTCTAAAGATGCATAAATATTATATCATAATGATACCATAATGTTTTCTTTGTTTTATCAATAAATATTTTTGCTTTCGTAAAACATTGCCCTGTTTTGTTGGCTGATTTTATACTCGTATGTGTTTTAAATGGTTTTGTAATCGTATAAAAGTAATTGTCAAATAATGTTGTAAAGTATAATTTGAGCCTCGATTTTTGATAAAATCCCGTCTACTTAATTTTCACTGTATACTGGCAGCTTATAAGATATCTTAGTGTTCAGTAGAAGTAATAAGATTCAATGTTAAGAAAAGATATACTCGTAATTATTTTAAAAAGTCGTTGACGAATTTTTATCAGGTAGGCAAGTGAAACAACGTTCGTGGAATATAACTTTCTAATTATTAATTTGATATGTGTTTATTTATTTTGTTGAAATTTTTTTCCACGCTAGATCGATGTTCGTCAATTATTTACGTGTGAAAGTTGCCTCGCCTGTTCTACCAGCCGTCAGTTGCCAGAACGCACACCTTCCTTTACGTATCATTACTTTAATAAGTTCAATTAATGCTAGAAGGAATTTCAACTGTTATTTCCCGTTCATATTACTACTAAAGATCAATGTTTTGTAGAATGGGCTTCATCTACAATACAATATTTTGTATACAAATGTTTACAGGATAATGTAGCTACTAACTATAGATACGTTTAGTACTACTGTAAATGTCATCAATGTACAATGTGTTAAACATTGTATTCATTATATTTTGATACACAGTACACTTGCATCCGAAATCCTACATAATTTTTTTGAGTATGGACAAACGTTTTATACATCCAACAATTAATTGTTTCAGTTTGGATTAAAAACTATTTTTTAGTCTTCTATATTTATCCTAAGTTTTTAAATTATTTGATTAATTAAATTAACTAATCTTTCGCACCCAGGCAGCTGTAATTATTCTCTGGGATCATAGCAATACTAACTAGAAAGAAAATAAGAAAGAGATGAAGGCAAACAATCTGCGTAAAGAAAACTTATAGGTACCTTTTTGTTCATTTGGTATCAGAAACTACGAAAGACTTTTCGGTCTCACAAACACCCGGACCCGAAACAAATATTTGTGGATCACACAAACATTTGTCGAGGTGCGGGAATCGAACTCGCGGCTTCTCGTTTCGCAAGCTGGTGTCTAGTCAACTGCGCTACGAGGCTGTTAAATTGTATTATTTATTGATTTTTTTTGTTTTATCCTGGCTCGGCAAAATGACCCCATTGCACCTGATGGTAAGCGTAATGGAGTCCAGAAAAAGTGTCGACCAGTGAGAGATAATGATCTCCCGTTGGGCGACACAATCATGCCGGCCGAATACCTCTTCAACTTTCTTGTGAAGAAGTTTGGGGGACTAATACCATGGTGATAAAAGGACCGACCGCGACAAACCGGCAAAAAAAATGCCGGCACGGTCATCCTTTCACCATGGTTGAAGCCCCCCCGAAAACCGGATAAAAATATGAATATGATATGAATAAAAATATAAATAATACAAAATACTATTAAATTATGATGATGATGATGATTATTAAATTAAAATATTTAAGTCGTTATATTCTCATCACTAGTATTAAGAATAGTCTTGCTGAATTGCACCGGAAGGCAAATTACGCCACCAACGTAGTCTAAACACATAGTCAGCACAGATAACGGAGGCTGGTGTTGAACGCCTCAAGTACTTATAAGTTAGTTATAATTTAGTCTTAATTAATACTTTGAGTAATAAACTCGTCATTAAATATTAATTCGTGTTTTTAAAAAGACTCCCTCGCGCTCCCGAAACTTATCTAATTATTAATTATTTATTTATACAGGAACGACAAAGTGACAACACCATACCTGATGGTAAAAACGATGTTGTCTAAAAAAGCAAGTGTCGAGAGACCATCTCTCGTCACTCGATGCCCTCATGCCAGCCTGCTGAAATCTTCACATTACGCCGAAAGGAAAGAACACGTGTACTCAAGAACTATTCGACTTCTACGTGGTGTTGCAAGGAAAGAATTAGCAATCTTTTTGATTCGAGCCGGGATGGAATTGACTACAAAGCTGAATTGTATTAACTAGCTCTGAACCTAGAGTATTGTATAGTATTTGAATAAAAAGTAGTAATGGCCTCGTGGTTTAGGCCGCGCGGTCGAGAATCTCGGCGATCGCGGGTTCATACCCCAGACACCTCTGACTTTTCAAAGTTAAGTGTGTATGTGTATACGCAATGAATTATCATTTATCACTTACTTTAACGGCGAAAGAAAACATCGTGATGAAACCTGCACACCTAAAAGGTGTGTAGTCCGCTAACCCGCACTAGGCCAGCGTTGTGTACTAAGGCCTAAACCCTCTCAATGTTAGAGAAGGTCTGATGATGATGAATCAATCTCATCACCATTTTTACATACATACTTATAAGTGTTCACATCCACGAAGTAGTAGGCTATGGTGTTTTACTACAGTCTCGCTAGTAGATAGTTATTTCCCACGTAAAATGGGGCGCAGAATTATGATTGAGAAATATGCATTAATATTTGAAAATGAAAACAGGCAAATTCTTTCATTTTTATATTGGCGGAAATGTTTTTGTCGATAATATTAATGGAGTGTATCGAAAGTTGCCGTGTGAATTAATATTGTTGATTGTTAGAAGTTTGGAATTTTTTATAACAATTATAATTGTTGGTTGTATTTTATTAATTTCTCCTTTGATACGTGTATTTGAATACAAGATTTGAAACTTTGATTGGTCAAGTTCATCTCCTAAGCTTTTAAATTCCAGACATGCGTCACTAACCGCGAAACAAATGCAACTTTTTTGTGTAACAACTGTTCTATTTTTAAATTAGATTGCCTAGTATAAAAGACACTGTATTCTACGTCATGATCTCTTTGCTTTATCTAATATCCTTGTTTCTAAGAAAGAAGGTTTTATATTTTTTTTTTATTATTTTCAACACTAATGTGCAAACTTTATAGAAAATAATAGTTTTTATTTATTTGATATTTTTTGCTCGTAGTAAAAATAAGTAAAATTATTTCTACTATAATTTTATAGCAAATATACGTTCCGTAACCTAAATCTAATAACGATAATAAACTAAACAAAGGAAATAAACTGTATCGCACTTATTACCTTGGGCCGTTTGTCGCAAACGTGAAACTTTTGCAGCCTGAGTGCCTATGTGAATTCTATTTATGTAGAAACTTACGTTTATCTAATTAATCTATGTTTATAAACATTAGAAAATACTGAAAAGCTGTATGTTAATTATATAGTTTTGTTTTATAATTGACAGTCTCAAAGGTAAGTAGTAATAATTTGGGCATACCTAGTTATTACATATTTACTTTAAACAATTTTATTTTCTAACTTAAAGAGAAATTGAAACGTAAACGTTTCAAATTCATTTATTTACATGAGAAACTTACTTTCATCTTTCGCTGGCAGTTATCTCCGTATCCTCAAATGGTTCAACAACACACTAGTCTATGGAATTTCTTGTTTGTGTATCAAATGAAAAAGTTTCGTCGGAACCGGTTCCAGCGCAAACAAAATAAATGTTCGTTCGGTTACTCGCGTGCCTCCAACACCGGGGCGCATCGGCGACTGCCGAGTTCGGCCGTAAAAAATAAAACTTTCTCGGCCGACCGCAATTTTAAACGGCTCATTGGTCGGCTGTAAGTGTAGTTGCCCTTAGTTTACGTAATTGTTAAAACTATTAATAATTTGTTAGCCTAATTTTTACGGCGGAAATGTATGTAAGTATGGAAGGAATATAATATCTAGAAGTAGTGATCGTCTCGAGGTTTAGTCACGCCGCGGTCGAGAATTTTGGCGATCACGCGTTCTAACTCCATGCACACACCTCTTCGACTTTTCGAAGTTATGTGTGTATTTATAATAAATTATCACGGACTTTAACGTTGAATGAAAACATCGTGAGGAAACCTGCACACCTAAAAATTCTCAGGTGTGTAATCCGCCAACCCACATTAGGCTAGCGTGGTGGACAAAGGCCTAAACACTCAGTACTAGACGAGACCTTTGCCCAGCGGTGTGACGTATATGGACTGATATTGATGTTCGGCATTGTACTTATAGGTCCTCAGTCAATCACGCACAAAGCATAAAAATATGACTGCTTAGGAGCAGTCATATTTCTGAAAACGGTTAGCAATTTATTTAAACAATCACTTCCACCAGATTTTATTTGTATACAAAAGTCCAAAAAATAGATGGTCAGTTCACCAAAATCCATCGAAATCAGCGATTTAGGCGTGAAAACATAGTATGACGGAGTGAGTTTCGTCTTGATAGTACCTATTACTTTAAATTAAACATGACTATACGTTTTTGAAATAAAATAGTTGAACAGTATCTATACTATTGTAGTATCTAGATATAATAATTTGATAACTGTGGGATGTAATTAAGTAATTATCGAATGTAATAATTAGGTAGGTACCTAACCTTGGAATGTTATGCATTACAAGCAGTTTATAAACTTAATAATATACTTATTATAATATATTTAAAGTAAAATTCTTGTATAATAGACCACAAGCCCATGGAAAAAATTAACCTGTAAAATGAACCACCGTGAATAACGCTTAGAAGGTTGTTACTATATCATAAAATAACTGAGCGCTATGCAGTCATTTCTGAGCGGTACAGGTGAGTACGAGAGTAAATGGAATTTCTCAGGTACAAGTGAGGAATTACGACTAATTATATATTAATGTACGGCTTTTTTATAGCTTATAGATGATTAAAAAAGAATCGAAAAACCTAGTGCCGTACAAAAGTGGTGGTGCCGGAAGTTAGTGCAAATTTTTAATTCGCCGGTAATTTTAGAAACAATATAGGTCATTTATAACTGTACGGCATTTGTGTAATTCTTTTTGTATACATATACAGATACTTGACCCATGAACGCCGTACATATTTTCAGCGCAGGGGTCGAAAGCCAAGAATGTGCAGCGTGCTATCGTGAGGTACTATTCGGCTACTCCTGGGTTGGATTCCCGAGTAGAGACAAATTTTGTAGGGGTGTTCCATTAGGAAATTTCTAATTAGAGCACGGAATTAAAAACGCAACATGGGTCGTCATCTCCTATTACGTGAAATGAAAAACGCCTAGCGAAACATGAGTGTAGAAATACCCTTTAGGAAATATACACTACGTATGTGTTTGTCCTACCTTATGTTTGGCGTGCGTTCATTTCGGGTCCGATTACCAGTTGTTTTTTTTTTCGAGTTGCGACCAGTAAGAGCCCTTAGTGGTTATTTCCAATTCTCCAATTTTTTTTCTAAAATAAAATTATTCTACGTGGTGTGATATAGACGGTATCTTCCATCTTTATCTTATGTTTAGTGTTGAGGTGAAGAATCATCGCGACGCCGATGCGTGATAGTTGTGTTTAGTGTTGAGGCGAAGAGGCGTCATAATGTAGGGCTGAATAAAAGGGGCTCTTTATTAATTCCAACCATTTATTCTGTATTGAAATATATGACATCTAGCTACAATTTGATATATGGTTTAAACATTTATTGTATGAAATTAAGGCAATTTTTATACTGAATTTGTCATAAGGCAGTTCATAAATATGCGAAATAAACGCAATGGCAATTTCACATATTTTCTAACTATTGCAAATTTAACCATTGTATATAATTATATCTATCATTTGTTTGTAAACAGGTTACTTCTACTTTTAGATAAATCGGGCTAGTGTATAATTAACGTGCCTTTAATTTTATAATAGAACATTTCTTCACTTCAAACAGACTTTATGTAATAAAGATTAAAATGTGCAATTAAATTGGAAGTGTAGACTTCCCATTTCTATTTAACCTCGAAATCTATTTAATGTCATCTAAACTAGCGTGTTTGCCTTTATTCCCTTAGAATAAAATATGAAAGCGTTGTTATACCTTGTAGTTAGCGATTATATAAAACCAAGCCTACAATCAAGCACTAACCTATAATGTAGTCAAAACAACACTAAATAAAGAACATCGTTTATTAAAATTGAAACAAATATATATATGGCAAATTTATTGGGTTCAGTTCAACACATCACAACTGTGACGCTTTAATCATAAATAATAATATGCTGTAATAGAATGAGAAGTAAAGACTATTTTTTGCAAAGATGTTTAGAATTACGCTACGCAACTGTTATATTACTGCTGAACCCTCTAAATGCGTAGAGATATTGGCAAAAAGACAATGCTTTAAAAATTAGTTGTTGAAAACATTGGGAATATATGCAAAGACTATATAAACGTATAAAGTTATTGTGTGGCGAGTCGACACGTTCAACGCCTTGTGACTTGCTGCCAGCTGTCACCGTCGGCGTCGCGGGCTGCAACAAAATTAGAAAATAAATATCCATGGTTTAATACATAAAACATTATTCTACGCGTATATCACGTATTTATTTAACATTACAACTGCCTCGTGGTCTCCCGGCACAAGTATGTGCTGTGCGATCTAGAGGTCCTGGGTTCGACTCCCGGGTCGGGTAAAGCGTTATTGGGTTTTTCAATTACGAAATTCTCAGTAGCAGCACGGAGTCTGGAAATGTGCCCGAAAAACGGCAATAGGCTCGCCCCCTATTACGTGAGACTGATACATACCTGGCGAAATGTGGGTGCAGAAATGCACCTCTGCCTACCCCTTCGGGGAATACAGGCGTGACGTTAAGTATGTACGTATGTATGTATGTATGTTATTTAACAACTCACTAAATATTCAATGTAAACTTTTAAAATATTTGTTCAGGCATATATTAACACAAACTGCAAATTGATAGTGCAGTCTGTCGCGTCAAGCCTGTATTTTATAATTTGCCTCTGAGGCCTAACACCCCATAACAATTTAGGGTTAGGGATGGGATTTATTTCAGAGGCTCTAAGCATTGTAGTAGTGATATCACCTATGGTGATATTAAATCTGAAAAATGAATTTCTAGAATTCATTTCTCCCTCGTGGTTTCGCGGCCCAAGTGTGTACCGTGCGATTTAAAGGGCTTGTGTTCGATTCAAGGGTCGGGTAGTGTTATTTTGTTTATCCATTAGGAAATTCTCAGTAGGAGTACGGAGTGTGGATATGTGTATGACAGTGACTTGTTTCGACAGCCCCGTGGCTAGACACCAGCTTACGAAACGAAATGACAAATGTTTGTGTGATCCACAAGTGTTTTTTTCGGGTCTGGGTGTTTGTGAGATCGGAAGTTTCACGTAGTTTCTGATACTCACGACGCAAGACTTGTATCTTAGTGTGGGGTCAGAACTACGTATGTGACTGTTGGGTGCATTTAATTATATTTATGAAAGTTGCTTACGTTTGTCGTCCCGTCGCGGCGGCGGGCGGCGGGGTCCGTCCTTATCGTCGCGACGCGGCCCGTCTCGGTCGTCGCGTCGCGGGCCGTCGCGATCGTCACGCCGGGGACCGTCGCGATCGTCGCGTCTGAAATAAATAATGTTTAGAAAATTTGAAGCTTAACCCATTACTTCCCAAGCATCGAAAACATTGGATTTTTTTGATGAGATGTATAAATTAAGTTCTTAGTACATTAAGAAAAATATGTGGGGAAAAAAATTTAATAATATTTTCGCGATATATGAAGTCGTAATAATTATAATAGTAATAGTCATTTATGCTCTCTCTGAGTCGAAAAAAATATCAATTTGAAAAAATTACTTTAAAATTACCTTAATATCTTTTACAGCGAAAAAACGTTTTTATATTATATTTCATGAAGAGTGAGCGAAAATGTGCGCGCGCAGTGCTCTCTCTTGCTCTTACCGTGTGATACAGACAATAGGCCTGCACTTACCTGTCATCCCTTCTTGGTGGATAACGATCGCGATCGCGGTCGTCCCTGCGCGGTGCGTCACGGTAACGGTCGTCGCGGGGCGGCGCATCCTTCGACCGCCATGACGAACGATCCTGTAATTTTATTTCATAGTAAACTGAGTTATAAAAAAATTATTATGATTAAATATTTATTTGGCTTCTTTATTATAAAGACAAAGCAAATAAAAATATGGAATCTCTCCTCAATTAGCACTATTATGGATTTGTTTATAGATTGGGATGTGGTTTGTCATAAAATTAAAAGAATTGTTTTTAAACATATTAGTATTTTTTACCGGAGGGCCGGATGGTGCATCTGATCCGCCACGATGCCAGGCGCCTTCGGGACCGCTCGAGCGACCACCGTAACGAGCCCTGTTAATTTAACACAGTTTTAAAATTATTGTCCTTGATATCAATACAGAAGTATCATTCGGCATTACAAAATATTTATAAACCTTTCGGAATCACGATTAGCTGGACGCCATTCGCCTTCGTCCCTTGGACCGCGATCATCCCTGCCGCGGTCGTCTCTGGGACCGCGATCGTCTCTCGGGCCACGGTCGTCTCTTGAACGATCGTCGCGTCTGAATATAATCATATGATATCAAAAAATCTGTTTATGAAGCATGATAGTTATGATTACGATTGAATGATGACAAAGTTTACCTGTCTGGAGGCGGGCGGTCGTCACGGCGTCTGTCGGGCGAGCGGGCGGTGTCGCGCATGCGGCCTGGAATAATCATGTGTTTTAAAGGTGTGTTAATTAAACTATTGAAACTTTCGCTGAGAGGTCTTGCTTTTTTAATAATTTTATAACTCATATAACAATTTAAAGGGCACTTTAGCGTTATTTCAACGGTAAATATAAGTAACTGTAAGTAAGAACATGTTCACTTTTAAAAACCAAAATACTTAATATACTCGTAAAGTTAAGTCAACCCTGCGATTTGAACACTTTAATTAAATATGAATGTCACTCACTGGAAGCAGGTGGGCCCCTGCGCCAAACATCGTCGTCCTTCTCTTTGTCCCCGCCGGGGGGCCCGCGGTCATCTCTGGGACCACGATCGTCTCTCCGGTCATCACGCCTATCACAAAAGATTATTAATGTTGCTATTCCTTGAATAGGATAAACCATATTTGACAGCTAAAGTTATTACATTGATACAGTTTATATTAACTGTGTAATAAAATATGGAACTAAAATTAGAATTGAAAGCAACATAACTCACTTATCACTGACATTATCTTTGCATCACCCTAAGGTCGACTGTTAGAGAATGCCTAAAGCATTAAGTCCGCCTTTTATACAAATTGTATCATATGCATTAATAAATAAATAATTATTTACCTGCCATCCGCAGAGCGGTCATCACGGCGTCTGTCGGGTGAGCGGTCTCCTTCGCGCATTCGGCCTAATAAAATTATTAACATACATTTGTATACACCAAATTTGCTTGTTATGTTAAACTTTTAAATATCAGTAAAAAGTATGTTTAAACTGTAGAATTATTGAAAAGTATTTTTAGTTTTGAGATCCAGGAAAAGAAGGCATACTCACTGGATCGCCACGGTTCAGACTTCTTCTCCGGCTCCTTGCCATCTTTGCGCCACACACTGCCACCGCCAGCAGCGGCAGCAGTCGGCGGTTCCTTCTTGTAGGCGCTGGGCGGTCCGCGGCGCCACACGTCGTCTTTCTCCTTATCGCCGCCAGGTGGCGGGCGACGCCACTCGCTCTCGTCCTTCTCTTTATCGGCGGGAGGAGCGCCACCTCTGCGCCATACACTGTCGCCCTTGTCTTTGTCGGCGGGAGGAGGTGCAGCACCTCCGCGTCTCCATGCGCTCTCGTCTTTCTCCTTCTCTGGGGGCGCTCCGCCACGACGCCAACCACTGCTGGCTGGAGCAGACTTCTGTTCTTCCAGTTTGCGTTGTATTTCCGCTTCCTTAGCGCGAGCCTTGGCTTCGACACGCGCCAACATTTCTTGATGTTCCCTGTTAAGTTTCATGAAATTAGTAGGGAAAGGAGAATGTGCACATTTTATAAATTATTTAAAACTTCATTGACAAACTTCATTCACTTCATTTACAAAATATGTGACTTAAGAGAATTACTAAATAAGGTGAATATTTTCCATGAATGAATTACCTTTCTTCCTTTTCCTTGCGCTCCCTGAGAGCTGCGAGTTCCTCCTGTTGTTTCTTTTCGCGTTCTTCCCGCTCTTTGCGTTCCTCTTCTTCTTTGATGCGACGGGCTTCTTCTGCCGCGCGTTCTTCTGCCGCGTGCTTCTCTGCCAGCCACTAGACATGAGGTAAAATACGATAATTCAGTCAAATATTTCTTCAATTGAAAAAGTGAATTATCAAATGGCGTTTAGTGTTTATTATTATTAATATGTCGTATCTTAGAGTGGGGTCAGAACTATATGTGTGACTGTTGGCTGTTATTATTATTTATTTATAATAAATCTCACCTCCTGTCTGCGTTTCTCGCGTCTCTGCGTACGTCTCTCGGCCAGTCTCTTCTCTCGCTCCTGTGCCAGTTTCTCGGCGAAGGCGACGAGTCTCTGCGCATGCGCGGCGCCACGCTCCGACCGCAACCGCTCCATGAAGAGGTCGCGGTGCGGCGCCATGCGGGACATGCGGCTGGCGGTCGCAACGTCACGAGCGCGCGCCTCTGTACACGATAAAAACTTATTAAAAACTATACATAAAAGAAAGATTTTAATAAGGTTTAAATTTCATTTAAAAAAAAGTAAAACGAGTGGTTTCTCATTCTTTCTCAAGAAATCAAGAAAAGTATTTAGATTTAAAAAATATGTAGCAATCATGATGGAAAGTAAACAGTCATTAGAATAGGGGATATAATAATTGTAAAAACCATTAACATACCAATAAGCTGCTGAATGCGCTCTTTCTCTTGTTGCTCCCAGAATGCCTTATCTTGCACTTGTTTCTCTTCAAGATTCTTTTGGAGCAATGGAATTTCTTCAAGGCGCTTGGCTCTCTCAAAGTAATCCACCTAGTAACATTTTTTAATATTAATATCACGATTAACATTCACTGATCATAATTTATTTTTACTTTATTGTACACCCAGTAAGCTTATTCTGATACATAAAATTTTTGGGGTGAAACAGGTCGCATTTCGCCTTGTTTCGAAATAGGCTACATGTGCGGAAATAAATAAACGCGGACATAAAATAAATAATAAAGTTAAAAATGAAAGTTTTACCTTCTTCTCTTGAGACTTGAGTCTTGCTTGTAATTCACGACGTTCCTTCATCAGTTCCTCGGCTTCGCGCTGAGCGATCGCTTCTGCATCCATCTTCTTGAGATCCTATAATACAATAATTAATAGCTTATTTATTTATTATATTTGAAAATTTTCATGTGCAAGGATGTGGATATAAACAATCCATAACATATTCATTGAATAGATTCTATACTCTAGTTGATGAGACATTAAATATTTAAGTCAGACTTACCTCCTCATTGAGTTTGCCAAGCATCTTCTGTCCATGAGCAGTTTGTGAGATATGAGCCATTCTCTCCTTCAAGTGCCGTTCTTTCATGGCAGCGAGTTCTGAAGCGTGGCGTTTCTTTTCGCGCTCTTCTCGCTCCTGTTCTTGGCGACGAGCCTCAGCCGCGGCCGCTGCGCGCAGTTGCTCTTCTTGGCGCCTGTCAATATTATTTTTGACTTAGATATTACGAAAAATAAATAAATAGGATCATATGTTGTTTTGTTTCAGGTCTGGTTGTATGTGAGACCGAAATCGAAATAGAACTCGTAGTTTCTGATACCCACGACACAAGACTTGTATCCTGATATGGGGTCAGAATTATATATGTGACTGTTGGGCGTATTTATTATTAATTTTAAGACTAAAGTGCGGGTTAGTACCAAGCACTTCAGGTGTCTACTGAAAATCTGCAGGGGTATTTAGAAATCGTCGCACAATACTGCATGTGTCTAAATGTATGTTTATGTGCGTACGATAGATACACACAAACTAGTGAAGGCTTGAAAAGTCAGTGGTGGTACTTCCATAGAAGCCCAAAACCGTTATACGTTAACTGTGTAATGTCTAGTTTAGAATTGTTTATTGTGGAGTCGGACATTCTCATTTTTATGTCCAATTGCCTTTGTTAAATAAAGATTTACAGCATCAAAATTATTATGGGGAGTTTTGAAAGGCAAACTGGGCTTTTGGGCTTGTATGGAAGTACCGCCACTGGTTGAAGTGTGCAGTATGGCATTACCTGAGCTCCTCCTCCTCGCGCACGGTGTTGAGTCGCTCGATGTACTCCTTGCGCTCCTCGATGATCTTGTGTCGCTGCAGCACGCGGTGGTGCTCGGCGTGCTTGTGCTCGTGGTAGTGCTGCACCATGTGTGCGCGCGCGCGCTCGCGCTCGCCGCGCCGCCGCTGCGGGAACAGCGTGTGCACCGCGCGCGACAGCACCTCGGCCGCGCGGACCAGCTGCTCGCGGACCTGCAACATGCTTATTGTTAACTACTCATATTCCACAATTTGGAGCTTCACTGTAAAAATCAATATCCTTTAAGTTAGGGGCCATTCGAGTATTACGTAAGCACTAATGGGGGATGGGGCGGTATTCCTTCTGCTTATTTTTAATGGGAAATTTTGTCTTGATTTAAAAAAAAAGGAACTAAAACAGATTAAAAAAATATGTATACTAATGCTTACGTAAGCATACGAGAGGGGGAGTACGGAGTTACTTTTGCTTACATGGTGACATAGGGTTAATAATTATTAATGAAAATTTTGTTTACGTAATACTTGAACGGCCCTTTCACTTGGAGATAAACTCAATAGCATTGTGATTTGTGGCATACTCAAGACAAAACTCTTTGTTATAAATTTTATTATTTTTTAGTTTATTAAAATTGAAACAAGTAGGTATTCTATGTAGTTTTGTTTTTTAAATGGCATGACGACCGATGTGGAAAGATATATTAGTTTGGTGTATTTAATAAACATTTTTATACACTATTTGATTTTTAATTAAGATGCATCGTAAACTGCAATGGGACATGAGAACATTATGCTAAATAGCCTATAGTAAGATTTCTCAAGTGATACAGAAAAGTATATAATAATTCATAGTTCAATGCAGTATCAACTATGAATTGCCTTTTAATTGGATATATTTGCATTACAGCAAAGTTGGGAAGCATTGTCTTACCTGTTCAGCAGGCGTTGCTTGAAGAATAGCACCACCGCAGGCTTCATCAGCGGTGGAACACCATTCACCGCCACCAGCCTCCACGCCGAAGTGGACGCACCTGGACACAAGATTATATTATAAAAGATATATAATAGGTTAAACAAAGTGAATACAAGAATGTGCTTTTAGTCAAAGCATTAACCCTGAATTCGACAGACAATTTTTTAAATTTTATTCGTAAGATCATTACAAATTTTGTTACTTAGCTTGTGAGCGGTCCTAGAAAAAATACTCATAACAATCTACCTATTTCAGTATCCTGAAAAATCTACATTCAATATTAATGGATATTTTCAGGCCATATTCTTGTTATTTTGACGAGAAGTATACTGCATGGTGTCTAACTAAGGGTTAAACAGACAACAGTACAATAGCTATCATATACTTACTTATTAGCATGATCAATGCGAATCTGCATGTCATTGTGACGTACGCAGTCGACCAACAACCGCTCCAGATGGAACAGATCATCAGTTGCAGCGAGCTCGAGCAGTCTCGAGAACTGCATACACGCGTAGCACTGGGCTACTTGGCGGATGAGGCGGACTAGCGTGACGTCAGACAACGCGGTAGTGTATTGTGCGAGTGGCGAATCTGTAAACCGCAGGATATTTCTTTTATTATAAATCACAATATGGTCAGAAACTTGATTGTAGTTATACATGGTTTATGTTTTATAGTGATGACTATCATTGTGCAGGCTTTAATTAACACAAACTGCAAATTAATTGTGCAGTCAGTCGCGTCAAGCCCACAATCTAATTTTCCTCCGAGGCCTACCATCACTAACTATCAATAAGTTAGAAATGGGATTTATTTCGGAGGCACGATGGATGGTGGATCGAGTTTTTGAGCGAAGATATGAAAGAAAAAGGGTTGAATGAAGACATGACAGCTGATAGGCATGTTTGGAAGAATAAAACATTGCGCTGGCCCCAAATAAACTTGGGAACAGGGCAAGAGGATGATTATGGTGAGATCTTGATTTACATTACCAATGGATGTTACTTCATGATTACATTAGTTTAAAAGCAATAAGAAATGTCTAAATATTGGCATATATTAGCAAGCTGTGAAATGTCATAATACTAACTTGGTTCCTCCTGCAGAGACTTAACGATGGAGTGCACATTGTGGCAGATGGTAAGTGGGTCGAACTCCACTTCGAGCCACGCGTAAAGTTGCTGCAGTTGCGGCGACGCCAGCGCCACCACATTAAGACGCACCACATCTTTAAAAAAGCTTTTGTTAATAATTACAATACTATAATCACAATAACATTTTACGAATTGAATAATTTATTACCTTTTAGCAGACTGGCCCTAGTTGGAGGCTGGGCCAGACCAAGAAGAACGGCGAGACGTTGAGCCTTCTCAACAGGACTTTTGTCAGTCTCAACAAATCTATCAAATTCTGGATGCAGTGATGGTAGAGGGACTGACAATACAGCAACAAGCACTCTGCACGCCATCCTGAAGAACAAAAAAGCATAAATTAAAATTTTATTTCAAAAATTTAAAATAACCTATACATACCCTCAAGATGCAATTCACATGTTTAATAAAGTTATTGTGCCAATATATAAATGAACAGACTGTTTATATCACCATCTGCCAGTTGCACAATTGGCTACATAATATACCTCTGTGAGTTACCATATCATAACCATATAGATTAGAATGGTCTTTATTAGAGGATGATAGGTTTCTATTAGCTATTCAAAACTGAATTTAACAGTGTTAAGTGGAGGTTTTGGTAATAATGTATATATTTTAAAATAACAATATAATGTCAACAGACAGAATTTCAGATGTCTGATTTCACAATACATATTATCTTAGTTTAGGCAAACTGCTTGGCTGTTTGAAAAAATAATTACTTACTTCTGCAATTCCTCTTGTGTGATATTCTTCTTCATCTCGCGTGATAGTTGGAAGAGTTTAAGCAGTGCAGCTGCATGGAAAAGACAATGGCCAGCCTTCCAGAACACAAGAGCCAACTTGCCATAATAGTTAGCCATAGTCTTGGCCACTGGTGTCTTTTTAGACATGTTCATCAGGTTGTGGATGTCTTCAATAGCTTTGTAGGCTTCCTGTTAAATAAGTAATAAATGTTATGACAAAAAAATATAGTAAGTAACTTTGCAGTAAATTTGTCAAAAATAAAATAAAAAAATATGATTTTGATTATACACACTTATTAATTAGTACAGAATCGTACAAAATAGTGTAAGAGTAAGTGTATAAATACAAACCTGCCACAGCTCCATCTGAATAGCGCAGTCAAGTTGGAATAATCTTGTTTCCAAGTTGAGTTGTTGTGTCTCAGGTTTCGAGATGCTCACATTACCTGTTTGCACCTGAAAATAAATAAGGGTTTTAACATCAGCATTTATTTTATATATTATTTGGTATTTACTACAATTTTTCTTAGTACAATTTTCAAATTGTTTACTTTTAACAATAAATTAAACTTGGTTTATGCATAAACAGGGTGACTGATGTGTCACTAGCAATATTTATTTATTTATAAGTATTTTTAAACAAGAAGACAAAAAGGACAGAACCTTTCCATTAAACTTACATTAGGTTTACAAATATCCTCCAAATGCTTTCTCAGCTTATCACAGAGTTTCCTGAACTCAGTCTTTCGTGAGTACTTGAGGCAGAACTGGAACGCCATGCGTGCAATGTCGTGGTACAGCGTCTCCACATGCGCATTTGTGCGCAATAGCTCAAGACATTGGCAGTATGACTCCCACAGGAATTTCACCTGAGCAATAAAAACATTTCATTAGTATTATGTTTTCTTTTACTAGAAGTGATGACACAGATGCCTGCTTCTAAACCACATATAAACAGGCAATTATGAAAATGTTGGGCATTAAACTCATGACATAAATAAGTTCCTGAGTAAGTTAACTTACCCATGGTGTAAGTATAGTTCTGTCAGAGCGGTCCTGTGCATCTTCTCCTGACACTGCACTAAGCAATATACTTTCAGGAGTAGCCAAGTTGTCCAAGTCATCAGTTTCAATGACAGCCTGAGTAGACTGCGCCCGTGCTGCTTCTGTGCGCTCTTCAGCCATCCGTAGATAACCACTATAAAACAAAAAGGAAATATATTCAACAATAAGTTCATTATTTCAGGATTTTGCTATTTATTATAAACTATAAGAAAATATTTAATGTACTAAAGACAATAAAAGCTTTTAGTGAAACTGATTTTGAGCAATGTCTTGACTTTGTTGACATGTACAAAGGCCATTTGTCAAAAACAAGTTTTGTCATTATCTTTGGGTATTCTTCCTTTGCATGCTCTATCCCTGTGGTTTAAAATATGCATTTTTGCAATGCAGTAATAGAAACCACTAAGGAACCAATTTACTAATATACCTAACCATTTGATATGGAACATATCACATATGATGGAACAATTTTTGATCCCAAAATATATAATTGCATGATGCTAAGAATTGCATCATACAAAAAAAATAATCTTTAGGGCCTGGATGTTTGTAAATAAATTAGCTTGTTGTAGTTTCTGATACTTGATGTATTCAGTATTAGTGCTGTCAGTTTTTTTTTTAATTTTGCTTACATCTTGAGGTATTTTTATTCATGTTTATATATTTGTTTACATCTACTGATAATTTGATAACATCAGCCACATAACACTCACTATTGAACACAGGCCTCTAAGATATTGGAATACAAAATAAATATGTGAATGCTATTAATATTTGCCTTTGTAAGTAAACAGATTATGTTTGTGTACCTATATTCATTCAGTCAGGGTCGCGTTTGGATCCGGTGGTACCATTAAAATAATACGTGACGTTTCGGAAATACACAGGGTCCATCTCGTTATTTACTTTAAAATAATAATAATAAGATATTATGTATTTCCTGATGAAAACTAAAAATAAATTATAAAAAAAAAACCGTAAATATTTTTGTACAAATTATATAAAATGAACCATAGTTAAATTATAATGTAATAATAAAAGATTTTTCTTTTCTGTATTGACTTGTCATAAGTGCTATTTGATTGCCTACGTGACCAAATAAAGCAATTTCATTTATTTCATATTTATTGAAAGTTAGCAGCAATCTAAATATTCCGCGTATAAATTTTAATGAAAAATAAATTACCGTATAACTTGTTCTAGTGACCCAACGTTGACAGATTGGAACATGTTTCTGTATTGAAACAAGCCTTCCTTGGCTATGTGCGATTTGCGTAGGTCAACGCACAGCTCTAGGTACTTGAACATGATTGGCTCCAGAACAGACTCCGACCAGTTGTATGCCCATTTCTTGTTGCGGAACACCTCTTGTAAGGTGTCCAGGGCTCTGGCCGGCTTGTCCAGGTCCATAAACTCTAAACAAAAAAAAAAATTAGCTTTTTTTACTTGATCTTCGAATAGTGCTAAGGCTGGATGACCCAGCAATGTGAGCAAGACTATATGATGCTGAAACATTGGACATAATGTGATGTTCTTGGGTACACGAAGATTGCGATAAAGAAAAAAAAAACTATTACATGACTGTTGCTGTAACTTATAATCTTTGTGGCTCTTGGATATCTAATCGTGCAATATTAAAGTGACAAGAACATGCAAGGAATGTGTAATTTTAAGACAAATTACGTAAATGTTGCTAGGGCATATGTGAAGTAAACTTGAACACGCCTTTTGGCTTCTGTTTGTGTAGACAACATGTCTTCGAGAAGGAAATATAGAGTTTGGTATTGATGTTTCATACAATAGCGGCTTTAATATAGGAAGCAGCATGATAATTTATGATCATGAAAGGTTACTTGTCATGCAACGTGGACGGTCAAAATGAAATACTAACCATTGGCCCGTTTAAGAGCATTTTCCGGTCTTTGACCGTATCGCGCCATGTTTTAGTCGCACTTAACACTTCATATAAGTAATTTTACGCGATAAATAACGCCATGGAAGAATTATATTAAAATAATTCTTCCTCAACCGGTCTGCAGCGCGACTGGCGAAAACAAAATGGCCGTGTAACTTTTTTTTATTTCTGTTGTGTTGCCAACATTAATGGCCATTGTTGCCAATGTAAGAATCTGAAATCTTGCCATAGTAGAATTATGGTCTATCTATCGTGGACAACTCTTTGTTTTTCCAACTCCTCCTTTATTTGTATTTCTGATTAACTTCGTTGCGGGATTATGACAAATTTAGGTCCCCTTAGATCCGCTGAGCTTCATTGCTCGGTGTCAATACTGTGCGTGCCGCTGTTGATCCTGCAGCACAGGAGTTACAGTGGCGGGTGTGTGGTGGGATAGGGACCATTTTATGGGCTAATTTCATAAATGGGGAATTCGCATAGACCGGAATTCGTCGGATTGGCGGACTACACACCTAAGAAATTCCGAAGAAGTTTTAGATGTGCAGGTTTCCTCACGATGTTTTCCTTCACCGTTAAAGCAAGTGATAATTCACTGTGAATACACACATAACTGTGAAAAGCCAGAGGTGTGTGCCTGGGTTTGAACCCGCGACCGCCGAGTTTCTCGGCCGCGCGCCTAAACCTCAAGGCCATTACTGCCAAGCATTTTGAAATGCTTAAACATAATTAAAAGATATAAATAAATGGATCCACATGAGCAAAAATAAAAAAAAATTATGCAAATGATTCGGCAGCCAGTTTGGCTCCACTTTAATTTAGAAAAAGTCTACACAAATATTAACATAGAATTCAAAGCATACGTGTGCGTGTGAGTAATACTTAACTTGCTAAAAATGCAAAGTTTTTTTGAAGCTTCTAATACCTCATGATTTTTTATGTACCTATGTGTAAAGCAGATTTGTTACCTCAATGCCTTAAATTAATACTTAAAGGAAAAAACAAACAAATTATACATATTTAACTGATTTATTTTCAAATAAATTGCACAATGATTTTATAGAAATAACATTTGGTTTTAACAAATACATACCTACATAGCTGTAGTTGCGTTTATGACACACAAGGAGTTATATTTATATAAGTATTTCTTTTATATGATGTAATTTTTGTTAAACGGATACAGTTTTTGATGACTGCAAGAATTACTTTTATAACTTTGTTGGTACCTGTTTATCTTGCTTTTGATAATTCATTATCTTTCCCACTAGAAGAATATAATAAATTCAAGATTGTACCAGTAGATCGCTCATTTTAAACAAACTGTGATGAAACTTTTATTTTTAGCAAACGCCCCGTCTATTCATTAAATAAATTAATACTTATACTAGAAAGACCTTTTGATTGAAAAATCTTACACTAATAGAAACTTAGTGATGAAGGAAAAAGTCGTGAGGTAACCTCAAGTAGTTCGGAAAGAGTTTAATAAATATATTTAAACCCACTTTCCATGTGGTGGATTAAAAATTTTAAACCATAGAGGGTGGTGTCCAGCACGTGCATAGCTTGTCTATGTGCTGATTCGTAATGGACTTGACTAAACTCCTTCGAGGCAAAAGAAAAACAACCGTCTACCGTATTGTAAAGTAAATCAGACTGGTGGTGGTACTGGTGTAAACCAGAACCCGAACACTCTTAATTTAATATATACTTATAAAATTACCACATACTGGTGACGTTATACATTAACAACACACTAAAAATTATCATTTTTTTGCTACTTAGGATATATTTTTGAAATTACAATGTCTAAGATTTTTTGCATCGGCAGCTCGAACATCAAGGAGACAGGAACTGCCAGGAGGTATGTAACCACCGTCGTCGCCACTGCGTCTACTCCCTAAAAATTAAACAAAAAATCTTAACACCAACCATGGCATAAATTTATAATTGAGTAATTAAATGAGCTTTCTCTGATTTAGTATAATGAATAAATAATTTAATAATAATTTTTGAATGCAATGCCGCGTCATTCATTCATCGTTCATAATAACGAAAAGAGCAACAATAAAGTTTCTAGCCAATTTTTTATTATTATTGCTACCAAAAGTGTGAAATTTGCGATACATACGACGTCAACAGAAGATGTGAAGACGGTGTAGGGGCGCGGTATCACGAGGATCGTATTGACGCCCCAATGTATCATCATCACTGGAAGTGATATTCGCGCCAACAAGTCCCAACCGCTCCATGCCAAGAACCTTCTGAAATAATCTGCAGAACACAATATTTCAGTTTGATGAAAGAAGAAAAATGGTAAAAAGTAGTATTATTTGACTGCCTTGTAGTCTCGTGGTACAACTATGTGCCGTGAAATCACGAGGTTCCGGGTTCGATTTCCGGGTCGGGTAAAGTCCAGCACGGGGTTTTGGAGCTGTGGCCGAAAACGGCTATAAGCCTGCCTCCTATTACGGGGGACGAAATCATAATTGTAGGGGTGTGCGGATATCGTTAGAATCGAATCGAATGGAATAGTATTACTCTATTCGAAATTCGAATCCAATAATTCGAAAAATTCGAACTATTCGAATAAAAAAAAATCGTTTTATTAAAATTATTATATAATATTCTCAATAAATCGTAAATTTTAAAAAATAATTCGAGGCTTTAAGTGATTTGTGTACTCTATTGTAAAACACAAAAAATCTGATACTCAAAATATCACTAATATTTTTTGTTGTAAGACTTTTTTTTATTTTTTTACTTACAAATTCAACTCAAAAAGTGTATTTTACGCTTTTCACATCAGTACTCGATTACTTACTGCATTATTATTGTTTTTGAATAATTCGAAATTATTCGATTCGAGGTTCGAATCGAATATTATATTCGATTCGAGACGAATAATTCGTAAGTTCGAATTATTCGCACACCCCTACATAATTGGAAAAATGTGGGTACAGAAATGCACCTTTCACAACCCCTTCGGGTTTTAATTATGTACTAATGTATAGGTTATAGATAGGATACAGATTCGAGTGTTTATGTAAATATGATTAAATTAAAAATATATAAAGTAACTTACTGTCATAATTAATTAACCCTATAAGCTGAGTGGCGCATAACACGCTGAATATGAATCGCTCTATGCCAGCGTAAGCGCCTGTGAACGCTCGCGACGTGAACGTCTTGATGTACACTCCCGATGTCAGCCATGCGATGTACAACGGTATCGTAAAGTGATGGACGATGCCGAATAACTGAAAATGCAATTTTTTCATTGATCAAAAAAATCTGGAAAAAACAGGATTCACATATGTGAGTCGATAGTAGTGTTGACGTCATAGTTATTTAGGAGGGAAAACGTATGCGCTGATTAGTTCAAACTACGCGATTATACGTAGTGATGGCCTAGAGGTTTAGGCGCGTGGATGACAATCTGCGGTCGCGGGTTCAAATCCCAAGCATACACCTCTGACTTTTCGAAGTTATTTGTGTATTCACAAATAATTATCACATCCTGTAACGGTGAAGAGAGAAATAGAGGAGTGAGAGAGAGTAGGAGAGTGTGGTGGACTTAGACCTAAGCCCTCTCAGTTGTAGAGGAGGCCCGTTCCCAGCAGTGGGACGTATGTGGGCTGTTAATGATAATGAAATGATCGCACGCACGGACCAATTTTATAATCGCATACATTAACGGCGAGGAAACTCATCGCGATGACACTTATACCTATGTGATAATTTCAAACGTTTTATTTCTTAGGTTTCTAAATAGCACCAGGTTAACTTTTTATTAGGCACGATTTGTTCTAGCAATAGTATTTTTACATACTATTGCAAAGAAGAATTACTGTAATTGAATTCTGAATTGTTTTATGTTCGTATAAGAGGCACAGGCTTCCCAGCAAAAAATTCTGCTAGTCAAGAATAATGTAGTATAATTCGTAAATGACCAGTTCTACTTACTTTATAGTCAGATATTTTATGTTTTTCTCCGTTCAAGTAGTAGTGTAAGTGAGCTCCGAAGACGCCCATCATGCAAGCTGGCAGGCTACCCAGAGGTGACGTGTATAATCCTTGGAACGACGGGTACTCACGGAATATATTCCTAATACTTCTGTAAGGAAGAAAATAATTCAATTGTATATGATCGTTTATTATGACGTTGTTTCTTTTGAGCAGTGTTGGACGTCCACCCATAAGATAAAAACTTGCTTATAGTCCATAGGTGTATGCAGTCCATTTTTTTGTTTTCGAAGTTATGTGTGTATTCAAAGTGAATTATCACGTACTTTAACGGCATAGGAAAACATCGTGATGAAACCCGCACACCTAAAAGTTCTTAGGAATTTCTCAGGTGTGTAGTCCGCCAACCCGCACTAAGCCAGCGTGGTGGACTAAGGCCTATACCCTCTCAATTCTAATGAAGGCCCGTGCCCAGCAGTGGGACGTATATGGGCTGATGATTATGATGATGATGATGACACTTACTCTGGGTTTGCAATGTACATCAATGATTTCCAGTCATTCAAATAAGCGATGGAGCTGACTAAAACGCAGGAGCAGACGAAGAGTGCCGCGTACACTGGCAAAGCCTTTCGTTTTAAAGAAGCTAGTACCAGGGTCAGGAACAACGCTAGGATATACAGCTGCATGTCTACAGCCAGGAACCTGGAGATAGACACGAGTTTTATTTTATTTTCAGCAGTTGAAGAAGTACGTCTGCATTTTAATTGGGAAAATACACGCAATATCACATTCATAGCTCTAAATTACACTTAAATCCGAACCAAATATTTGTGAATCACGCAAACATTTGCCTTGGTTGTAGAGTCGAGTGTTTTCCGTATTCACGGACAAAACGGCTGTTTTGATGTTTTTTAAATGTCTATATCGTACACTGCCTGATTATATTATATTCAAGTCCAAGGTAACTATTTAGCGTATCGACTATCACGATATACTAATTAACTCACTTAATTATCATCCAATTTGGGAAACAACACATTTTTTATAGAGATATAATGAAGTTTAATTCTTTTTGTATAAATTTACTTATTTGTGTATTTTTGGAGTCATAAATCTATCATACTATCATACTTTGTACTCACCAAGTTGGTATGAAGCAATGGTTCTGCGAATCAAACAAGTTGTTGAGGTAGAAGGCGTGGTACCAGAACTTGTTTCGGCAGACTTGGCTCTGAGCGCCGATGAGTAGCGGCGTCAGCGGACCGTCCCGCGCTCGGGGCCACCAGGTGGCTCCGTACCCCACCACCAGGAGGTACACTGGGGTTATCCTGTAGCATTGTCAAGGGAATTATCACAATCAACCTTTATCTAGACCTTTATGACTAGGAAAAAAATACTACATTTTCATATTATTATGTGTTTTTCTATTCCGTCACGATAAAGCGACAACACCACACCTGATGGTAAATGTAGCGCTGTCCAAATAGATTGTCGACTGGCAAGAAATAACAATGACATCTTTGACTAGTTTCAATTATGACGATGTGATTATGATGATTATAATGTCATCATCGTCATCACTATCAGCTCATACACGTCACATTGCTTGGCTCCTCTACAATTGAGAGGCTTTAGGCCTAGTAGGTTTAGTCCACCACTCTAGCCTAGTGCAAGTCGGTGACATCATGATGTTGATTATGAATCATCATGCTTTTTAATTGGAAACATCAATTAAATCAGAAACATCGCAAAAAAGCTGCACACCTAAATCCACACAAGGAATTTCTTAGATGTTAGTCTTCCAACAAGGCTAGCGTGGTGGACTAAGGCCCAATCACTCTCAGTTATAGAGGAGGCCCGTTTTCAACAGTGGCACATAAATAGACTAAAATAGGTAGATGTTAATGGCATTTAAATAGACTGGTTCTGCTTATGTGATGCTCCTTTCCACATAAAACGGCTAACCAATGTAAAACAATTTCTAGTGAACATAAAATATGAAATAAAATAAATGTAAAAAATGTGACAGAAAGAAGATAAAATCTAATGTCCTACCTGGCTATCCTCTTCAACAGATGGGACGTAAACATTCTCAAGGAGAGCGGTGACTTATCCGACGACAGAAGTAAATTGTATGAACATAAAAAGCTTGAAACGAACACGAACATCTGCACTAAAGTCGTGCCTTTCATCATTATCATACCAGTTTTCCCGGCGAATACCTAAAAGCAATGAAGAACGATTAGAGATTCATATCATGAAATTAGATAGATATTTACTAGTTGTATTCAGGTTCAATTTACAAAACGAAGTGTTTTTTTAGGGTTCTTTAAAGTGATCAGCATGAGCACGGAGTCAAGTAAAGTGCCTGAAAATGGCAATAGGTTTGAACAAAACACATTTTTTATTATCAAGGACCGTGAGTAAATCTGTTCTTTTGCTTTAACGAACAAAATTTTTAAACTATGAGGATAGTTTTATCCTCATAGTTTTAACCTCATCCTTGAGCATCACAACGAGTCATCTTTGAGCGAGTCTACCAAAGTCCTTGACTGGTCCATTATTGCGATCTATTTTAGACAAGGATTAGGATTGATTATTAATTTGGGACGATAATTTGACATAGTCTTTCCATTAACTCCCTCCCTTGTATATCGGCAAAAGATTCGGAATCATCCATGATGTATATTCATCCATGATTTGTGACGATGGTCATTAGTTAACACACTTCTTTTAATCACATTCACATTACTAATCAAGTATTGAAAGAAAACTCACTTGTTCTATATACTGGGGATTTTGTAAGTACACCATGTCTTGAAGAACGCACGCATGCACGTACACAATGATCAGCATCACAATCACTCTGAAATCAGTTTCTTTATTATTTGCTAACACTCAAGCCTGAATTGATGAAGGGTTAGGTATAGGTTTATTTTATACCCTAGTCTTGCGGTCTAAGTTAGTCTGATAGATTTATAGATTCCCTATCGATTTATAGAATGGGACATTTCCCATAGCAATAACAATTTTTCCGACCCGAGAAGTGAATCAGTAAGGTTTTAATCGCAGAAGCCAATCTAATCTGCGGGATCAATGTGGCTGTATTCCACGAGCAAGTAATGGTAAGTGTCTAGTTTGACATCGTACGTGGCGCAATTGGCTGAACACCAGCTTGCGAAACGAGAGGCCGCGGGTTCGATCTCTGCACCGAAGCTAATGTTTGTGTGATTGAATTTAATATATAATACAAGTCTTGTGTCGCTGGTGTCACAAACTACGAGAGACTTTTCGGTCTCACAAACACCCAGACCCGAAACAAATATTTGTGGATTAATCTAAAAAATCGTATACGGAGTAGCGTGTAACAGCTGTTAGCTATTAGCATTATTATAAATGGAAATAGAATTAATATCCCAGACGTATTTTATTACATCTTATGTTGGCCAATTTATTTTTTTGGGTCACTGATTTTCATTTATCGCAATAAAAAAATTGAAAAGAAATAAGAGATCAAACAGCCTTGCGCTAAGCGGATATCTGATGTTGATGTCATAATATTTTTCGATTTATAAAATATAGAATAAGTTGTGCAACTTTCACTTGCATTATTAATGATCGGTAAGGTTATTTTAGTAAAATCTATCTTAAATATTCAATAGCCTCGTAAAATTCCTGTAGGCCAAACTAAACATTATTGCTTCACGTCGATTTCATGTGAGAAAATGGCACTTTATCGCTATGTGTTTTTACAAAGTGCAACTTAAAGTATAAGTATTTTTTTTTATACTGGCACGGCAAAGTGACTCCACTGTACCTGATGGTAAGTAAGCACAGTGGAGTCCAAAAAATTAATACCGACCAGCGAGAAACGATATGGTCACCCGCTGGCCGACACAATCATGCCGGCCTGCACAAATGCTTCTTCACGCTTCGCTTAAATGATCGAGGATCATAAGAAGGAGGGAACACGAGAGCCGGCAAACTATTCCACAGCTTGATGTATTACTGTATTGTGGTTTCAATAAGCTGTCATTTGTGTTACTTTTGCCGAAAAATGTGTCAGTATTAACCGATTTAAGTACTTGGTACGGCTAATAATGACTGTTTTATGTGTTGCAAAAACTGTGTAATTTTACTATTTGGCCTCGTTCAAAAAAGGAGTTAAATTAGATTTTTTTGCTCCGATAATAATTTTTCCGATTTTGAGAGGAACTGATTGTTATTTTAATAGTTGGCCTCACATAAAAAGTAGACAAAAGTAAATTCATAACTAGAAATTCCTGTGGTGCAGACGAAAATCATAGAAATGGGAAAATCCATTCTCTAAATATCATTAAAAAAGTCGTTCCCAAAAATGTATAAGAAAAATTATTTATTTTTGTGAATTTTCCTATAATTCCATAGTTATTCTAGTTTTGGCATTCAGATTATGCCCTTTCCCACCACACCCGCCATTGTAACTCCTGTACTCCAGGATCAACAACAGCACGCACAGCATTGACGCCGAGCACTGAAGATCAGCAAATCTAGGGGAACCTCATTTATCATGATCCCGCAGCGAAATTAATCAGAAATATTAAAAGGAGGAAAACAAAGATCAAAAAGACCACTTCCTCCACAGCAAAGCGGAAGACAAAATATTGAACTATGAGGTTTTACCCTTACATAAAAAAGACAATTACAATAAATGAAATAAGACGCAATTAACGCATCACGGGTAAATAACTATATGATACATGTATAACTATATACTATGGCATTCAGATTAGGACGGGGCCATTAAATCAGAGAAATTAGAAACGTCATTATATGTAAATTGCAAATTAACTTGTCTAACCAACTTGAACTTCGTAATGTAGTCGCGGATCCTATAATAGCTATTTCTCCCGTTACCCTTTCCTTACATCATGCATCTTTGAAGTTACTTCAAATGTACTGTACATCGACAGGACTTTGAAACCACAAAACAATGTTTTTATGCGTCATCGAAATGGAAACTTTTTATGAAAAATATTGTAAATAAATTAAATAATTGTACCTATTACATATGTATAACGCCAATGTTATGATTGTGATTTTTTTTATGAACGCATAATTTTGTGTTTTAAATCGCTTTTAATTGGCGCCAAGGAGAATTTCTCAATTAAATGTGTTAAAAATATGCAACGAGTATAAATATGTATTCGTGACCATGACATGACATGACACTTCAGAGTGCGATTGTATGCGTAAAGCCTGAGGTATAAAATGAATAGTAAATATTTATTTGTAAGCACGAATATTTGATTGGGAAAATCAGAGTTTTGCTGAGTTTATTATTCGCTTACATAACGCAGATTTTCGTATTGGCAGAGTAGTTTTATTGTCTAAGACTGTGTTGTTTAAAGCCTGTATTTCCTGAAGGGGTAGACAGAGGTCCATTTCTGCACCCACATTTCGCCAATTGTGTTAGCCTATTGCTGTTTTTTTTCAGATTCCGTGCTGCCCTTGAGAATTTCCTAATGAAAAAACCCCATAAACACTTTGCCCGACCCCGTGTCGGGAGTTGAACTCTGGGGCTTTAGACCGCACGGCACATACTTGTGCTGTGAGCCCACGTGGCAATGACTTAGTTATTATTTATTTACAAATACTAAGCTATTATTTATAAATAAAAGGTAATATCAATGTTATATGTGTATTTAACATCCTGATCAGTTATTTAAATGTTTGTTGACATGGAACACCGGTCATTTATTAATGTAGTAAGATATAAATAAGTATAAAATATGTTAATTTATTAAACTATAAATATGAGCATAATTCCAAAGTTGAGGGCTAAAAGAAAGCAAAATTATTACTGTCGGTATGTTCCGGAAGGGTTTAATATATAACCTTTAATATTATTATCATAGCCATGTTTATCGATTTCATTCATAATAAATTTAAGTTCCGCCTTATTAAAAGTAGTTGTTTTCATTGTCATCGTAATGTGAAACACGCTGGATATAAACAACGTTTCGTTTTTTTTAAATCCAAAAATACATTATTTTGATTTTTGTACAGTCATGTTTTATTTATACTTTAATGTACAGCAAATACAAATAAAAGTGAACAAAACGCTATTTATATTAATAATAAAAATAAAGTGTAAGAAATTACGTAAGCACTAAGGGAGGGGGGGGGGAGGTGTTGTTCCATTTGCTTATTTTGATGACATTGGGCAATGCGGGGTCTGGTCATCATCATCAGCCCAAATACGTCCCACTGCTGGGCACGGGCCTCCTCTACAACTGAGAGGGTTTTTAATATTTACGAGTATATTTCTTTTTCGGATTTTCTACAAAATATTGTTGTTTTCTTGAATAAAAAAAGAAACTAGAAAAGATTTAAAAATATGTATACTAAAGGTTACGTAAACATATTATGAGGGGGGAGTACGGCATTAGCTTTCTATTGCTGACATGGGACGGACGGGGCGGTAAATAATTGTGAAAATTTTGCTTACGTAGGTAATACTTGAACGGCCCATATTGCAGTATGGGATTTCTTCCAGATAATTGTTAGATGGACTGGCATAATCAAGAACGTAGAGCGGGTGGTCATTTTATCTATGTATACTGATCTATAAAGCTGAAGTGTTTGATTGTTTGTATGGTAGAACGCGATAATCTCGGGAGTTACTGGTTTGAATTTAAAAAATCTTTTGTGTTAAATAAAACAGAAACAGAAATGATATATTTTGGCTAAACAAATTACCACAGGTTATGTAAGACAATTTATTATTGGGTCATTTATTTTTATTTACTGCAAAAAAATATGAAAAAATAGAAGAATTAATAGACCAAACAGCCTTGCACTAATCTGATGATAATGTCCTAATATTTTTCCATTTATGAATAAACAACGCGACAAATTGTGCAACTTTCACTTGCATTATTCATGTCTCGATAAGGTTATAATATAATAAATTTAGTAAAATCTATCTAAAACCTTCACATAGTCTCGTAACATGCCTTTAGGCCAAGGCTTAATAAATTCTAATTTAGACAGGCAAGTTAAAATGTGCTCTCATTGATTTTGTCTTCCCCCGACGCCACATGTTTGATCATTTAATGTATATTGAACTTCACATCAATAGAGGAAATTATTAGGTCTTCCGGTTAGTTTTGAGGGAACGTGTCAAATAGCTGTCGCGAAACGTCGGTGCAAATTACTTACATATTCAATGTTGCGTTATTGAGCCTGCACTTTCATTATTCGAAGTAACTAATTTATAGTAAACGCATGCAAGTTTTGCTGGATGCAGGCTGCCTCCAACAGGTCACTATGGAAGTCATTGGGGGAGGCCTATGTTCAGCAGTGGACTTCCTTGGACTGATAATGATGATGATGATGCAAGTTTTAAGTGGGATTAAATATGGAACGCGATAAATATCATTTTCGTCATTTACTACTCTTCCTTCAGTGGTCTTCAGAGAGAGATCTTCAGAGGGAAGAGTTACCGCCAGCCGCAAATTTACCAGATTGCGCTCCTTCTGAATACCATCTATTTCGATCTATGCAAGACTGATTTGCAGATCAGCACTTATCAGACAATCGTATGTATCAAAAAATGGATCGATGAATGGATCGCTTCAAAAGATGATCAGTTTTTTTATGATGGAATCCATTCGTTGCCCGAAAAATGGCAAAAGGTTGTAGCTAGTAATAAAGCATATTTGATTAAAATTAAAATATATTTTTTTTAATACAAGAGTAGTTCGTTTTTAATAAATAACCGGAAGACCTAATATTTCGTAGCAAAAGAATATATCAGCATTTGTCATTAAATTCTTATAAGACTTTATCTCCCTGCAGTATTATGACGCTAATCTAAGGGTGTATTTAGGTTACGAAGTTACCTTTCGAGTCTTGATAGTGCGTTTGATCGGTTGTGGGATTCATATGGAAGCTTCCGTGGTGCAGTTGGCTACACACCGCGACAAGTGTTTGTATGATCCATAAATATTTCGGAACTTCGAAATATGAAATATGAGATGAAACTGAGAAACTTTTTGGTATCAAACATCCAGACCCGAAACAAATATTTGTAGATCATACAAACATTTGTTTCGGGTCTGGGTGTTTGAGACCAAAAAGTTTCTCGTAGTGTCTGACACACACGACACAAGACTTGTTCCAAATTTGGGGTCAGAACACAATGTATGTGACTGTTGAGTGTATTTATTTATTTATTAATGTCGTTCCAGGGTGTAGATTTGTTCTTACCTGCATCCTTGAATGGGTGCTAAGGTGGCGAGCCGAGGGTCCTTGGCCTCGTACGATGTGGTTAGTTTCTTCCAGTTAGCTCGCAAAGACCAAGCCATCAGAAGCGAGTTATCTGGCAACAAATAATGAGTCATGTTCAAGTTTTTACACAGCAAACATTTTAATCAGAATGAAAACGTTTTTTTATGTACCTACACACCGGATTTTTTTTATTATTCAATATGGAACAGGTATGTAACTTAGGCTTTAAGTGGTAGAGGTATAATTGAAGTCGAAATGGGCTGTGTTACGCATAGATTGATTCGACCAAGGTTGTTTTATTATGTAACAGGAAATTAAAAAAAAAAACGTAGTGGCTGGTGAAATTAATGGTTGATGACCGTATCAGCCACGTAACGATTACATCTTGTATGTAAGATTCAAAGAAAAACTATGTCAAGTACAGACAACAGTGATAAACACAGGTTTATCAGGTTATCAGGCCGATGTGACTATGACCGCTAGTAAGAAGACGCCATGAGTATATCTTATACGTATACAGTGTACTACGACCATGAGGTACGGGGCCATTTTCAGGCTGGGGTAATTACGTTTTTTTTTTTTATACTGGCACGGCAAAGTGACCCCATTGCACCTGATAGTAAGTGTAATGGAGTCCAGAAAAAGTGCCTACCAGCGAGAGATTATGATCTCCCGTTGGTCGACGCAATCATGCCGGCCGAAAACCTCTTCACCTATCTTGTGAAGAAGTTTGGGGGACTAATTTTCACGGAGTCAGAAAATGCGTCCTCAAGACGGTAATAGGTATTCTATTATTTAGAACAACCACCAGGCTCTTGGCCAGCGTGGTGAACAAGGCTTAAACCCTCTCCGTTATAGAGGAGGTCCGTGTCCAGCAGTGGTTCGTATCTGGGCAGATGATTTAGAGAATAAAATACAGTGAATCGTGGGATTAAAGATCCCCAAACTCGGATACCGAAAGGCCACTAAATTGCGTGTGTCGGTATAGAGCGTTTAACACGATATAAAAAAACACGATAAACATCTCTTCTACTCAACTAACAAAACCGCCAGTAAAATATTACGCCGTATAAACGAGCCTTTTAAATTAATTCCTCACTTTTTATATTATTGGTTTATCGACATGTGTGCAAACCTGTTATATGCGCTACAATTTCGTTCATGTTACATAATAAATTTATAATTATTATCAATGTTGGCTTAATAGAATGATTTATGTAGATCAAAACTTGTATAACTCGTTCAAGTAATATTGTTAGGTAATCTACGAATTGCTATACCATGTAGCGCTTATTATATACACATTTCACAAAATATTTTTTCATGAGATGAAGAAAATTTAATTAATTCTGAACAGGGTAATAAATAAAAAATAATGACAATGTAAATAATGTTACACATTTAAAATTCTGGATGAAGTGTTTTAATAGAATTGAGTGCCTTTGATTCAAACTCGCATTGCACTGATGTCCTAGAATACCGCAAATCTCTCCAATCAGGCTATGTCATATAATGTATTAAAATATGTAGACAACCTTTCACCTTGACCTCAATGTTCTATTTTTGCAATAAATATTTGTTTTACTTATGTAAAACAAAATATCAATTCAATAGTTCTGAATTCACCACGGGGGGGGGGGGGGGGGGTTGCTATTAATAAATGTCGTTCATGTTGTCGTTCCTTAATCGTTAAATAAATATTTGAATACTCTATTATCTTTAGCTGATATGTCGTTATGTTATGTATGTATCATGTGAATGAAAAAATATGTACTATACATTCACTCCGCCAACCCGCACTAGGCCAGCGTGGTGGACTAAGGCCTAAACCCTCTCAGTTGTAGAGGAGACCCGTGCCCAGCAGTGGGACGTATACGGGCTGATGATGATGATGATTCACTTACTTTTATCCTTCCAAAATATATCATATATCGTCCCAAAGATGTTGAGGAATACAATCGCGTAGATGAGGTTCAAGAAGACGGTCTGCGGCGTGTCGGGAGGTTTCTCGACGAGTGTGTCGTTGTGTCGCCGGCAGTAGTGCAACGTGTGTATGGAGGCTCGCAGGCGGTGAGGCAGCAGTTGCTCGGAGGTGCATCGCTGCAGGCGCTGCGTTGCGTTGGCGATGCGGCTCGAGTCCCCACACCGCGCGCTCACGCAGTATCCGCGGTGGATCACCGTGCGGTTGTAGTGCCCCACATCCTCGGTGTACTCCTGTTCATTTTAAAGTTATTTAGTTTTTTTACTCATGCGTGTACTAATTTGGTGGGTGACACCAAAGTGACATAGGCTACTTTTTATAACACGCCTAAAACATTGGAGTGGAAATAGCTCCATACCAATCATTCAAATCGGTTCAATAATTTTTGAGTTTATCCGTAACAAGCATACAAAAATACAAACCTTTCTTCTTTATAATAATAGTATACATAAAGTGTACCATACGAGTACTAATAAAATACCTCGACTCGAAATAAATTTCCCACTCTAACAATTTAGTCTTGGGATGCTGATATCTACTCGAATTCTTAATGTAATCATAATAATGTCTCATATACAAAAATTACTGAGATGAAACTGTTGAACCAACGAAAAAGTACATGGATACTAATTCCCACCAATAAACGAGTATCAAAACACTATACGAGTATGTAGGTATAGCGACTACATCATACATACATAAAGTCACATTTGTATTCCCCGAAGTGTAAGGCATTTCTGCACCTACATTTCGCCAATTACATTTTCGTTCCACGTAATAAGGGACCTTTCCTGGGGAATTTCCGAAATTTGGGAGAATTTCCTGACGGAAAAACTCAATAACACTTTGCCCGACCCGGGGCTTCTTAATCGCACGGCATTACTTATGCCGCGAGACCACGAGGCAGTCTCCAGGATAATGTTAAGCAATTACCGTGATAATATCGTAGGCTGCATGTGGATACTCTGTCGGTGTCAGCTGAAACTTAGCGAGGCAGTACAAGCCGTCGCTCTGCGAGAGGCAACTGTGATAATCGTCCAGGTGGAACAGCGGAGGGAGGAGAGCGTACTCTTCATCTGGAAATAAAAACATTAGATTTACCTATTCGTAGATTCGTGTCACGTGACTTGGAAATAAAAATATAGATGGTGAAAAGGATGGTATAAAGGATACGCTGCGCTCGAAAAACAAATATCATAAATGACTATTCCAAGCGGTAAAACACTTGGAGTCAACAAATATCTAATAGGTCGTTTAGCCTACAGCAGATCAGAACATCCTTTTAATCTATGTGCACATCCTGTTTAAAGAGACCTTTACTCAACTGGTTAGAGATAATATTAAAATTAATGAATTTATTTCTTACCAGTGAAGACTTTATTTGACCAGCATAGCATTTATTAGATGCCAGTGCGGTCACTATAGTGTTGGTCGCACTCGTTTGCTAGTTTTTCAGAATAAAAAGTATTAAAAATACTGGCTAATATTATTGTATGACGTAAATTTTATTATAAATGAATGTCTTTATATTTAGAACACGCACTTAACGGTAAATTTCTAACGGTAAAAATTTTTCGTCGTACCTACAGATAATAAGCATATCGTAAAGCAAAATAAATCAGTAATTTAAATGACAAGGCTTACAAGATATTGAGATGACTCGATTTAGTGACTGATATTTTAGTTTTAAGGACACGTACTTATTCAAAATGCTGAGAGCAGACCACGTTACTTTAAAGCTGGTTTTTGCGTTACGGTTTTTTTGTTTTAACGTCGCATTTATATTGGACTTTGTAGGGATCCCGCCGTCACAATTCACAATCAATTATTACCTACTTTAAGATTAAGAAAAACATCTTGAGGAAACCTACACGCTAAAAATCCAAAAAAAAATCTTTTCTTTTCACTAGGCCAGCGTGGTGGACTAAAATTTCTCAATTGTAGAGGAGGCCTTTTCCTTCATCAATTGTATTCTCTTGTATATCTTCATCAACTTCGTATCGTATTATAGAACTGATCAAAAATAGGAACGCCCTGGACTCCCAATGCGACTGGTGGTACAAGTCTTACAACAAGCACACACACGCACTTAGTATAAACCAGGGTTTCTCAAACTTTCGGTGTCACGGACCCCTTTTAAAGTTTCCAGGTGACAGCGAACCCCTTAAGCCTTGACTAAGTAATTAAAAAGTCACTATTACGTAAATCTTTTCGCGAGCCCCCTGCCATCGAATAGCGAACCTATAGGGGTTCGCGTACGCCACTTTGAGAAACCCTGGTATAAACTATCTAGCTGCCAGGGGCGGAAATACGCTTGCGCGCGGCTTTTCCCCAGGCAAAAAGATTGTATCAAATAGCGAGATCCTGCCTTTCGCCGGGCCCCCCATTAAGCCACACCACTCACCAGTGAAGCATGCCATACGCAGCGGTTAAATAAATAAATAAAAATTAAAAAGACTGGCGAAAAGTATAGCAGTATAGTATGTATAGCAGTACACTAGTAAAAAATAAATAATAAATAAATAAATACACCCAACAGTCACATAGATAGTTCTGACCCTACATTCTAAGTCAAAGTCAAAGTCAAAATAACCTTTATTTAAATAGACTTTTACAAGTGCTTTTGAATCGTCACTTTTAAGTTTTTTTTAAACTATTGCCATTTTATTTGCATTGCATTAAGATACTAGTCTTGTGTCGTGGGTATCAGAAACTACGAGAGACTTTTCGGTCTCACAAACACCCAGACCTGAAACAAATATTTGTGGATCACACGAACATCGGCCTCTCGTTTCGCAAGTTGCTGTCTAGCTAACTGCGCTACGGGGCTGTCAAAACCAGTGCCTACCTCTTGGGGAATTAAAGGCGTGAATGTAAACTAAAATGAATTATTCGTTCATTCCGTAGACAAATAGCACTTAAAAATAAATGAGAAGTATTTACTTATCTAATTTGAGCGATGAGTGTATTTACGTTTAATAGTCACTTATGTACATAGCTCCGACCCGGCGCGACGTTACGATATAGGTCTTGTATTGTGAACATTATAAATTATGAGACCATTCGGTTACACACACACAGAGACAATATAGATTATAGAGTTAAATAAATTTAACGTACCTATCTATCGCCTTTGAATATATTGGAAACATCGATACTTCCACCGGATCTAAACGTAAAGAAGGGTCGGCGAAACAAACGGGCACGTTTCGACTGACAAATAAAGATTACGATAATTCCTAACAAGTCGAAATAATTTTGCCGGCCTGGTAGGAACGTGACATACTCGTACTAACAGTAACTAGATACAGGTGAATTTGCTCCTAATGTTTGATGGTGGCTATCCAAACAAAGACATGAGAAAGATTTTAGTAATAGCCTTATTTTTTTTGTATTAATTGGCTAAATCTACATATAATTTTATATATTTACTATTAAAGCTATATTCATAATTCATTACTTCTTTTCTTTGCCAAAAATATATAAGTTTATGTATATATGTAGTGTATATATGTATCTTCATAAATTATTTTATTTGCACACCTGCTGTTCACATCTCTGCATCACCCAAGGTTCGACTGGTAGAGAATGTCTTAGGCATTAAGTCCACCTTTACAATTATATCATTGTATAAAGTGTAAATAAATAAATAATTTAATCGTGGTGGACTAAGGTCTAAACCCTCTCGGTTGTAAGGGAGGCCCGTACCCAGTATTGGGTCGTATATGTAGGTACTGATTATGACGATGATGACTAAATCCACCAACTTTTAATAAAAACTGATGACAAAAAAATGTTCTATATTATACGGTTAGTATTTTTTTGCATATTTAAATATGATTTATTTTATATTGAAAAATGTTTTGTGATCATCGAACCTCAAAAAAAAGAATCGTCTTTTTTGGGTCAGTGTAAAAGAAAGGATTCCGGAGTATGAATCATCTTCCCAATCTCAAAAAACTCTTCATGAGTAGGTGTATGTTATTTTTTTATTGCTTGTAGCTAAAAATGTACCACTACAACGTCAAATAATTATTTATAACAATGATTATAATTAATTAATTTTAATTAAAAGAGTTTGAGTTTAAATTCCGACAAATTATTCAATGATTCATTTTTATTTTTTATCACATATGAGTAGTTTTAATAAAATATTTTTTGCGATAGCTTGTGTCAAAAAATTACAAAAAAATAATTACCTATCAGAGTTTGCTTAACTATAAAAATTAAAATACTAGGTAATTATGACCAAATATCGGATCTTTTTCATTTAATTTCTATTGCGTATTAGCTTTATTATTCAATTAATTATTTTCTTTTTTTACTTACGCTTTATTGTACATCAAATCAAATTAACAAAATAGGTAACAGTAATTTTAAAATGGCGGTCTTATCGTTATCGGCGATTTCTTCCAGGCAACCGTTAGATGGACTGGTGTAATTAAAAGCATGAAATGGGTGGTCACAATTTATAAAAATAATGATTATACAGAATTAATGAGGAATAATTATTATTAAGTACTTATAATTACGTATCGTATTTGAAATAATAAAAATAGGTACCTTATTAAATAAAAACAAGTACCTGTGAATTCTCTTGCGTAAACCCAAGATGTAATTGAAAGACACAACACCAGCACCCTTGAGACAGAAAATATGTAGGTCTTCATCGCACCTCATCACTTAACCGACTGAATATGTCCCATTTTGTTTTTTAATATATCGAAGGTTGGTTAAGGTAGTAGGCGCGTGCGCACATTGGAGCTAATTACGATTTTTTGCCGCGCAGAAAAAAATTGGAACATAATTATGACTGGTTACGGTTATGGCCAAACCAGCTTCGCCGATTGAATTTACCTTTTTTAAAGTTAATCGCATAGGCCATAATTTTTTGTTGCATTGTAGAAGAAAATAGCTGCGTACTTGAACTTGAGAAGCGATTACATTCATTAGTAAGTTTTGCCGTACATATATAATCATGAAGATCGCGGATTAAGATACAAAAAAAAAACATAAATGAGCTTGAACAGTGCGATTTTTGAAGTGAAAACTTCTTTAGCGGTGCTGTGCACTTTTTTTGGGATGTAAATTATGGTACTTTTATACTGATAAATAAAGCAATTCGTGCGAAATTATTATCTTAACTATTCCAAAATATTCAAAAATTCACAACGTTAATGTTGAAGTTTTTACTTCTGCCTGCCGGCAGCCGGGAATGCCCTCCCGGAGTGCCACCCGTTTTTTTCTCATAACATTCTTAGTATTTGTCCATACAACCTCGACCTTATTCCTTATTCCCAACCACTCTACTACCCCCCTCTTCGCCCTTCTTCTAATTTCTCTATTTCCATATTTATTATTAACAACATGAGCATCACCAGCACGAATGAAAGCCCAGAAAATTTGGATACAGTGTGTGTGTTGACATCACCTTAAATTTTATGGCAATGTAAGGCCGCACAAATTTTTTGTTAATGGGGCTAAGGCCACAGTCATTATATTACCCTAGTATTGATGGGTTATATTCACCTATCAATTTTTTTAAATGTAAAACTCTCTTGTAGGCAAATCTTTTCTTTTTAATGCGTGATAATTAAATTTAGTCCAAATAATAATCTTTATTCAAATAGATTTTTAAAAGTACTTTTGAATCGTTAGTTTGAGTGAGCTACCGCCATATGTAAACAAACATGACTTAAAAAGCCAGTTGTGTGTGCCTTGCTTTCGAGCAAAATAACAATTATAATTGAATCGTGTATAAACCGATATCAATGTAAGACTTTGTAATTAAAAGTAGCAAGGTTCTTTCGTAATGTCAATGTTATGAACGCACCTTTACTTTAAGATATAAGCATTTTATAATATTTATACTGGTTCAATCTTAGGCTAGCAATAGCGTTCTTTTTTATATGCCCTACCACTACATATATTTACGTACTATAGGCGTAAAAATAACTTTGTTTCATGCAAATGTATAACAAGTATAACATGATGCAGGCAAAAGTGCATGTATGTATGCACAAGTATGTGCCGTGCGATCTAGAGGTTCTGGGTTCGATTCCCGGGTCGGGCACAGTGTTATTAGTTTTTTCCATTAGAAATTTCTCAGTAGCAGCACAGAGTCTAGATTATTAAGACTGATACATTCTGGTGAAATGTGGGTGCAGAAATGCACCTCTGCCTGCCCTTTCGGGGAATGCAGGCGTGAGGTTATGTATATATGTACGAGTATTTGTGAAGTCTGTTGCAAGCAGTTAAATCATTATCATGGTCAACGGGTAATCGGATATAACAGCATTTCGCTTTTTCCTGTTGTAAGTATATTTGTATCCGCGGGGATAGCGAAATAAATAAAGTAAAAATCAGCCATACTAAACTACCTTGCTTATCAGTCCTTCGTCAGGTCATCGTTTAATAAAGTTAGAGGTCGTGTCACAATGAAAAAAAAAAACATAAAATTCAATAAAACAAAGGGAGGTCTTTAATTACTTATTCTTAAAAACATTGAATTTTTCCCATGGTTTTTCAATAAATAAAAAATTAGATGAGAAGGCACCAGTGGCGGTACTTCCATCGAAAAAGCGTTATACGTTAATTGTGTAATGTCTAGTTTATAATTGTTTGATATGGGGTCAGTTTACTCACATTTATATTTCAAATTGCTTGTGTTAAAGCTCAAAGATTTTATTATAGTCCAGACATTTTATTCATTTTAAACTCAAATCTGTGGAATAATTCCTAGTGAGCTGAATTTTTGTATACACTTTTATTACACCTTTAAAATGAAGATGTGGAAAATCGACATTGATATGGTTCCGGCTAAAAAAGTTATAAAGGTCAAAGGGTTCCGAAAATCCGTTTTTCGCAAATATCTCGCGACCTATTGGTAATTCCAAATGTTTTTTAATTTATTACGACCTGTATCATAGATATACAAATTTATGTAATATTGCAAAAAATACTCGATCGGAATATTGATGAATTGTTTCCTTTTGATCTTTCTAGAACCTTACAGTATAGAGCTCATGTTTATTTTGTACTAACAGATTCATCATCATTCATCATTATCAGCCCATATACATATGTACCACTGCTGAGCACGGGCCTCCTTTACAACTGAGAGGGTTTAGGCCTAAGTCCACCACTCTGGCCTTGTGCGGGTTGGCGGACTACATACCTAAGTATGTATATTTTTTAGGAGTGCAGGTTTCCTCACGATGTTTCCCTTCGCCGTTAAAATATGTGATAATTCATTGTGAATAGACACATACAAGTAACTTCGAAAAGTCACAGGTTGTGAGCCTAAGGTTTTGAACCCGCGACCACCGACCATGTACCTAAACCTCGAGGTCATCACTACTTAAAAAAGTTTAGTTAAGAAAAATAAATGTAATGTAAAGTTTTATCAAGAATAATAAATTGAGTCACCAAACCATTGCGATACCGACAACCAGATCGACCATCAGGTAGCAAATAATGGTTTCCGCACCCAATGCCTAAGGCCAATGACCCCGGCGTAACCCTTCCGCCAAAACTTACATCTCGAGAATGGGAAAACTACCGGCGCGCATTTACAAGAAATAATTTATATCGAGCTATGTTTATTTCCTTTCATTTTATTGCATTACGCAAGTCTGCAATGCCCTAACCGATCGGTTATTTCTAATTGGCAGACACGGTTTTTTTTTTAACTGAGTGAAGAATTATCTAATAAAACTATCATTAAAATATCTATTTGCGGTAATAAAATAAAACGTAAAGAAGTAAAATAAAATTATAGATTTCATAATAGGTCAATAAAACCTTATATAAAACCTTTTTAGACAAAAATTATAGGCGGTAATAATATGGTAATATATCTTTCTGTCGCCAATGACCTTTTCAAAAACATATTCTTTAATTAATGACATTTTTTAATAAGCTCGGTAGATAATAATAACTGAGTAATAAATGCAGCAGCATAATGCTTTAGAAATAAATCCACTGACATTTTCAAGGTTCACGTTATTCAAAAGAAATAAATGAATAAATACACCCAACAGTCACATACATAGTTCTGAGCCCACATTAAGATACGAGTCTTGTGTCGTGGGTATCAGGAACTACGAGAGACTTTTCGATCTCACAGACACCCAGACCCGAAACAAATATTTGTGGATCACATAAACATTTGTCTCGGTGCGGGGATCGAACCCGTGGTTTCTCGTTTGGCAAGCTGGTGTCTAGCTAACTGCGCCACGGAGCTGTCAAAAATAATATTTTCGTAGTAAAAATTAAAAATTGAAAAAATACTGACTGCCACGCGGTCTCGCGGCTTAAGTATGTGCCGTTCGATCTAGCGGTCCCTGGTCAGCCAGTGTTATTGGGTTTTCCTATCAGGAAATTCTCAGTAGCAACACGGAGTCACGGAGTAAGCAGTGATGGCCTCGAGGTTTAGGCGCGCGGTCGAGAATTTCGGCGGTCGCAGGTTCAAACCCCAGGTACACACCTCTGACTTTTCGAAGTTATGTGTGTATTCACAATGAATTATCACTTGCTTTAATGGTGAAGAAAAACATCGTGAAAACCTGCACACCTAAAAGTTCTTAGGAATTTCTAAAGTGTGTAGTCCGCCAACCTGCACTAGGCCAGCGTGGTGGACTAAGGCCTAAACCCTCTCAGTTGTAGAGGAGGCCCGTGCCCAGCAGTGGGACGTATTTGGGCTGATGATGATGATATTTGATGATGATGATGATATTTGGCAATGTAGAATATGTTTAGTCCTTTTAAATATCAGTACAAAAGGAAACAATGCTTTCAATTGGATTTTTACTGCCAAGTCAATTCAAATTGAACAAGAACTTTCATAGTACAGTATTACAAACCTTGAAATTCACAACACACACTTCTTGTGAATGTTTTATATCAGACTATTGTTCTCTATTATTTCTAGAAAGGTAATGTACAAATTTGTCCGTCATCCACCTCATTGTTTCAACGTATGAGTGAGTTCTAAGACTTGCTAGATGTTTCATCTATCCATGTGTTTAGAATGTATTTGTCAATCGTTGTTTAATAATTACGTTGCTCGTAATAAATGTCGTTCATGTTGTCGTTCCTTAATCGTTAAATAAATATTTGAATACTCTATTATCTTTAGCTGATATGTCGTTATGTTATGTATGTATCATGTGAATGAAAAAATATGTACTATACATTCACTCCGCCAACCCGCACTAGGCCAGCGTGGTGGACTAAGGCCTAAACCCTCTCAGTTGTAGAGGAGACCCGTGCCCAGCAGTGGGACGTATTTGGGCTGATGATGATGATGATGACACGGAGTCCGGAAATGTGCCCGAAAAACGGCAATAGGCTCGCCCTCTATTACGAGGGACTGACCTGGCTAATTGTGGGTGCAGAAATGCACCTCTGCCTACACCTTCGGGAAATCTAGGCTTGAAATTATGTATGTAGGTAAACAAAATACATTTATATTTATATTTAAGTATACGCCTGCTGTATTTTTAGCAATCTGAATGTTTTTCACTTCGTTTTAATACTCATGGGAATTTCCGCAGCTTTTGGATATGATTAAAAAACTCAATACTTCTTCGTGACGTCAATGAATATCTTATTCGTTTTATATTTTGCAGACACGGTATTTGAACACTCAAACAATTAAAATGATTTAGTTAAGTTATCATTGTTATTGCATATATGAAAATATTGCGTTGTTATTCTTTTTTATATCAATACCTTAAGACCAAGCTTTGCTCCGTAGATTTTATGTACATTGTGATATTCCAACTTTGGGGATTACAAAATAGAATAAAATAACAGGTCAATAAAAAGAGAAGTCGTGATAACCTCGAGATTTAAATGCGCAGTCAAGTCATAGCTCGGCAGACGTGGGTTTAAGCCCCAGGCACACACCTCTGACTTTTCAAAGTTACATGTGACTAATTTCTCGAAGACGATGGTAATAATGAAATGAAATTAAATAATATTTATTGAATCTATAAAATGTCAAATACATACATCACTTAGATTCAGTCATTTCAAAATTTTGTGTACCACCCTGCTTGGAAGGCAGTCATCACTAGAGAAGAACGGGCAAGAAACTCTAGTGTAGCTCTTTTCCAATCAAGAGATAGTTTACAATATTGATACAAAGACTAAATTTCCCAAACTAGAGTAGCTCATTAATATAATCTTGTATTGAATATGAGAATGACATAGTCTTCTTGAATAGAGAAATTGATATTTAAATTTAAAAAAGTTTAAAAGTTCATAAATACAAATAAGCAAATCAGGCAGACCAGTCCACACAAACAACACCCGTTCACTAGTATGATGCATGTACTCGTAATATATCCAACTTTTCTGTGGTAATTATTGAAAAAACAGAGACAGTTACATACCAATATAAAACATACATATCTTCACGCCTGTATTCCCGAGGCAGAGGTGCATTTCTGCATTCAAATTTCGCCAGGTATGTATCAGTCCCCCGTAATAGGGGGCGAGCCTATTGCCGTTTCTCGGGCACATTTCCAGACTCCGTGCTGTTACTGAGAATTTCCTAACGGAAAAACCCAATAACACTTTGCCCGGCCCGGGAGGCGAACCCAGGACCTCTAGATCGCACGGCACATACTTGTACCGCAAGACCACGAGGTAGTCAATATTTTATATCTAGTCACTATTCATTCACAATTCTACTTCATCATCATCATCATCAGCCCATATACGTCCCACTGCAGGACACGGGCCTCTTCTACAACTGAGAGGGTTTAGGCATTTGTCCACCACGCTGGCCTAGTGCGGGTTGGCGGACTACACACCTAAGAAATTCCTAAGAACTTTTAGGTGTGCAGGTTTTATCACGATGTTTTCCTTCATCATTATAGCAAGTGATAATTCATTGTGAGTACACACATAAGTTCGAAAAGTCAGAGGTGTGTGCCTGGGGTTTGAACCTGCGACCGCCGAAATTCTCGACCGCGCGCCTAAACCTCGAGGCCATCACTTTCATCATCAATTCTACTTGTTTGTTGTTAATTCTATTTCTATTGGATTTTCCTCATACTTTCAACAGTTTATTAATAAATTAAAGTAAAATATCCAAGCTTTAACACTTCTTGTTAAAAATGGATTACATGCGAGTGTCATTCTCCTGATTCGCACGAAAGATGCATTGTCCGCCTTCGAGGGCAACTGTGTTCCCAAACAAGTTTTGCAACGTCGAACGAACAGGAAATCCGTACATCCGATTTTGTTCTGTCATGCAGTCGTTATTTATTCAATAAAAAGGTAAATATAAATTCGTCATGCTTTGTTGATATAATTTATGCGAAATACATCTTTAGGGAAAAAATTATAACAATCAAAATTATTTTAATTCTACCTATTGTTTTATTTAGTTGTTGATTTAGAATTTTATGTAAATTGAACTGGAGATATTAATTACTAAATAAAGAACTTCTCACTGTACAGGCTCTGTCTAGAGTGAACAGTATTTCTGTGCTTTTGTGTCATCATCAGCCCATATATTACGTCCCACTGTTCGGTACAGGCCTCCTCGACAATTGAGAGGGTTTAGGTCTTAGTCCACTACGCTGGCCTAGTGCGGGTTGGCAGAGTACACACCTAAGAAATTCCTAAGAACTTTCAGGTGTCCAGGTTCCCATACGATGTTTTCCTTCACTGTTAAAACAATTGATAATTCAGGTTGATAAAACATGTGATGGATCATTGTCACAATTAACATTAGAAAGAAAATATTATATGTTTTGTAACATATCTCTTCCATTATAAATTAGTTCATTACGATTAGTATCCGAGACCATAAAATTATAAATATTTTCAAAAACAACATAGTTATAAGTAAAAATTTTATATTAAGTTTTGTATGTTCCTAGCATATCGTTTCTATTATTATACATTTTTCCATTAGATTTACAGATTAAGTATCCGATACCATACAATTATAAATACTTTCAGAAATATAAGTTAGTTACAATGAAATAACAATGAACCATAAAACTAACCTTAACATATATTCGACAGTAGTTTTCTATACTTATGAGAGGTCACAGGTTTCAGACTTAGTAACACGCAGGCGCACGAACAAATAATCCAAGACATTATCTAAAGTAAGTGAGTCCAAACTTAGCTATATTATCCCTTTCCATTACGGAGTTACAGAGTCAATCCCACAAATCCTACCCTAGATTTGAAACTTGTTCGGTGTGGTGCAGAACATCTTTTCGTCAACTCAAATTTTTATATTCTTCACGCGACCTTATTAATAAAATCAGTAAATTTTCGGAAAGCCATAATGCATCATATTATTGCAGTTTTATAACATTTGTTATTACAATCAAAGCAAATAATATGACCTTAATATTGGATATTAGTGAAGGTGGCGGGTCGTCGCTGGATGCAGGCTGCCTCCAACAGGTCACTATGGAAGTCATTAGGGGAGGCCTATGTTCAGCAGTGGACTTCCTTAGGCTGATGATGATGATGATTGGATATTGTGTTATCACTTATCAGCATTATAACGAACAATACAATTGCCTACGAATGGTGCTTTATAAAGTTACCGGAGTTAAGCCAAGATTTTCACCTCAAATAACTCTGTGTAAACTTCAATTTACTATCTATTTACATAGCCCGTATTTTGAACATTAATACCATTAACTAATAACCACTTATACCATTTAATAGTATTTGAAACATCCGACAAAAACTCTGAATAAAAATATCGTTCTATAACCAAACTAGGCTCTCATTTACTACAAGGTTTTTTTTCAATTATATTGTATAGGATTTTTTGCATTGGCAGTTCGACCATCAACGAGATAGGTATTGCGAGGAGGTACGTGATCACCGCTGTTGCGATTGTGTCCACAACCTAAAACAAACAAAATATTACTATAATTAGACAGCCTCATGGCGCAGTTGGCTAGACACCAGCTTGTGAATGCCCCCAGCGAGACAAATGTTTGTGTGATTCACAAATATTTGTTTCGGGTTTATAAATTGAAAATAACGACAAGTGACAGCTTAATACTATAAACCCGAGCCGACTGGATTTTCAATACAGTAAAAAAGTAGTCTATGTAGCGAGCTTCTATGAATGTCAAAAAACGTCATCACAAAAGAGTTGTAATTACATTTTTACATAATATTATGCCTTCTGGCTAGGTGGGGTGACGATATAAGCAAGGTGGCTGGCAGCGGTTGGATGAGGAAGGCTGAAGATCGAGCCCAGTGGCGTGCCATAGGAGAGGCCTATGTCCAACAGTGGACGTAAGAGAGGCTGATGATGATTATGTTGAATAAAACTTTATTGTGGCATTTTTTTAGTATTACCCTATTTGTCCTGCGATTCTACCGCGAGATAAATTATATGTTTCTCCTTTTGTATCATAAAGTTGGAACTGCATATTTTGCCAAATTGGTACCGTCATCAAGATTTTCTGTTGATTAATAATAAATAGTTTCCATACGGTTTAAATACATCCGCTTGCCCTGTTCCCAATTTTATTTGGGGTCGGCACAGTTATGTTTTATCCTTCCAAACATCCCTATCAGCCGTCATGTCTTCATTCACCCCTTTTTCTTTCATATCTTCTTTCATGCACTCCATCCATCTTTTCTTCGGTCTTCCTCTACTTGTCCATGCTTCAACTTTCATACTCATTACTTTTTTACCTACATACGTTTCATCCCTTCTCATAACATACCCATACCACGACAGACGGTTTCCTTTCAGCTTATCTATCACAGGCAGCGACTGATCAAGAGTTCTGACCGCCCTAGGCTAATTATGAGGACGCGCCCCCGCCAGGTGTGTTTTTTGTTTCGGTCTAGTTGAAATATGTAGGTTAGATGCAATGATGCTAGATTAATAGTGCATGCGAAGCCACGATTTCAGCGCGCCCCCCCGATCCTCGCGCCCTAGGCTGCAGCCTAATTAGCCTAAGGGTTAATCAGGCCCTGATCACAGGAGCCGCTTTCAAACTTCCTCTAACGTATTTCCTCATTCTGTAAATCCGTGTTATCTCACGCATCCATTGCAACAGTTTCCATACGGTCTGCAGCCCTTTAAGAGTGCTATTCTACAAATTCATTAGCAGCGGTAATTATAATTTCGCTAGTTTATCTACCTAGATGTAAAAAAACTATTTTTTAAGGGGTGATAGCAAAAGTGATAGACGTTACTCACTATGTCAACAGTGGAAGTGAAGATGGTGTAGGGGCGCGGTACGACGAGGATCGTATTGACGCACCAATGGATCATCATCACTGGGAGTGATATTCGCGCCAACAAATCCCAACCTCTCCATGCGAAGAATCTCGTGAATCGATCTGTAAATTACCACATTTATTTGGCATTGCTATTTCACTGGCTGAAGACGAAAGATCCACAACGGAACACAGGTCTTGCTTAGAGAAAACAGGGAGACTTGTTGACTTCCAAGACCTTATTTGATTTTTATACAGATTGTCTGTATACATTCCTGGTGAACGTTCAACGGTGCAAGCACATCCACTAAAAATTAAATCCAGGTGCTGTTCGGTAGTGGTTTTTATTTATTATCTTTTACAGGACTTTAAACAACACTTTATTTCTATTTCTATTGTTCAATCAACTATAGAGTTTTAATACTAGCGCACTTTTTAAATAGTTTTTTGTTTATTCAGAACTATATTAAAGAGTGCTGTGTATCTAGCATAACTTCAAGCAAGTGTATGAATTTCATGCTAGGTAGGTACGTATAGATTTGGCCGCGCGCACTTTGGATATGAATTCGTGTCGTACGGTATACGTATGATCGTGGTCGTATAATAGTCTAGTCAACAAGTTCAAAAACGTGTTAAATAGAAATAAAGCTCCTAAAAATATGTGCCATACCTCATTCGATTCGGAATGACGTCTAGAAAAATGTTTTTTAAGGGCATATTAGCACATAAAAAATTGTTATTAACAAAATAAGAAAAAAAAATAAGGTTTGTAGTTTTTCGTTAATAACTTTTAAAATAAATATTATATATTTAATTTAAATATATATTTAAGGAATTATGAAAAAAGATCCTGAAAGAGGAGGAAATTCCCAATAAAAAAGTCTTTACTCCCGGAACTTTATCTATATTATTTATAATTTTTATTTAACGCTGGAAATAGGGCTCCGCGAGGGCGTTACAGCATAGGCGCGTCGTCTAAAAAGCCGGTATATCGCCTAAATTATTTTTTTTCTAATATTAAATAACAATTTAAAAAATTGAATAAATTATGGTGTAATCTAGACACTTGAACTAAAATAACCTCGGCGAAAAATATTTTTTTTGACAACTTTTCAAAAAGTTACACCATTGTTAATTAACTAATGTGTTTCCAATCTCTGTTTTTATAAATTACGGCATAAAAGTTTAAAAAATTAGTCTAAAAATATTTCGCTTCGTGGAGCTCTTTTTACTTAGGTACTTAATAAAGTTATGCAGAAAAAAAATATTAAAGTTTATTATTTTGTTAATTATAATTTTTTTAAATTAACTAAAAATGAAATTTCTAAAAAATGTTATCAAAACATTTTTTTTTTGGTAATATCTTATTATTGCTGTTTTTGCATCTAATATAGGTATTAATTAACATTGGAAAAAAAATGTTACGTCATTTATTAAGAAATTGTTTATAAACAAATAGACTATTTTGCGATTTAAAAAAAAAAATTACTATCTTATTGCAAAGGTAAAATGATGATTTAAAAAAGAAAAAAAAAACTTAAATAAATTTTTTTATTGTTTATAATCGTTTTTTTTATATTTCAATTGTTTAAATACTTAGTTAAGAAATTATTTTATTCTTAATAATCATCATTGACCCTTTTCAATGGAATAACAGAGAATTTTTTTTTTTATAAATAATTTAATTGTTTAATAACTTAACAATTTGTTATAAACAAATACTATTAACCGTTATATTTTTTTTCGAAAACTTCAAAAAATTACAAAAACAACCATGAATAACAAAGTTAAGAATTTGTTTTTTTTTTAAAGTTAAGTTTTTTTTTTTTTTTTTTTTCTTAACTTTGTTATACATGGTTGTTTTTGTAATTTTTTGAAGTTTTCGAAAAAAAATATAACGGTTAAAAGTATTTGTTTATAACAAATTGTTAAGTTATTAAACAATTAAATTATTTATAAAAAAAAATTATTTCTCTGTTATTCCATTGAAAAGGGTCAATGATGATTATTAAGAATAAAATAATTTCTTAACTAAGTATTTAAACAATTGAAATATAAAAAAAACGATTATAAACAATAAAAAATATTATTTAAGATTTTTTTTTTCTTTTTTAAATCATCATTTTACCTTTGCAATAAGATAGTTAAATTTTTTTTTTTTAATCGCAAAATAGTCTATTTGTTTATAAACAATTTCTTAATAAATGACGTAACATTTTTTTTCCAATGTTAATTAATACCTATATTAGATGCAAAAACAGCAATAATAAGATATTACCAAAAAAAAATGTTTTGATAACATTTTTTAGAAATTTCATTTTTAGTTAATTTAAAAAAATTATAATTAACAAAATAATAAACTTTAATATTTTTTTTCTGCATAACTTTATTAAGTACCTAATTTAGAAGGGCTTCACGAAGCGAAATATTTTTAGACTAATTTTTTAAACTTTTATGCCGTAATTTATAAAAACAGAGATTGGAAAAACATTAGTTAATTAACAACGGTGTAACTTTTTGAAAAGTTGTAAAAAAAAATATACTTCACCGAGGTTATTTTCGTTCAAGTGTCTAGATTACACCATAATTTATTCAAATTTTTAAATTGTTATTTAATATTAGAAATAAATTATTTTAGGTGATATACCGGCTTTTTAGACGACGCGCCTATGTCGTAACGCCCTCGCGGAGCGCTATTTCCAGTGTTAAATAAAAGTTATAAATAATATAGATAGAGTTCCGGGAGTAAGGACTTTTTTATTGGAAATTTCCTCCTCTTTCAGGATCTTTTTTCATAATTCCTTAAATATCATTATTTTAAAAGTTATTAACGAAAAACTACAAACCTTTTTTTTTTTTCTTATTTTGTTAATAACAATTGCAATTTTTTATGTGCTAATATGCCCTTAAAAACATTTTTCTAGACGTCATTCCGAATCGAATGAGGTATGGCACATATTTTTAGGAGCTTTATTTCTATTTAAAACGTTTTTGAACTTGTTGACTAGACTATAAATTGAGTGCGCACACTGTATAGTGTATACGTTTTTATAAGTCAAATGAGCAGTGTCAGGTTAATTAATTTTTCTACGTCCATTTCTTATGTCAAAACGTACGAATGTTTTGTAAAATCCCAAAAAGTTTGGATTGTTTTCGGACGTCTGAACTATACGTACGTATACGCACGACTTACTCGCATCCAGTCTGCGCGCTCCCATAGTACTTGGAATGTCGGGATCGTTCGTACGTATGTGCACGAGTAAAATTCGTACGAAAACGTGTCCAAAGTGCGCGCGACAGGCATTTACTATTAAGAATTCAAATATAACAAAAACGCTACTTACTATCATAATTGATTGATCCCATAAGCTGTGTGACGCATAACACGCTGAATATGAATCGCTCTATGCCAGCGTAAGCGCCTGTGAACGCTCGCGACGTGAACGTCTTGATGTACACTCCCGATGTCAGCCACGCGATGTACAACGGTATCGTAAAGTGATGGACGATGCCGAATAACTGAATATGTAAATGATTTGTTAGTACGATTAGTCTACGTCAACACTATGCAAAGTTGGACATGATGAACAAAATTTAATTAGATCTCACTCGCATACTTGTGTTAGCAAATGTCCAGATTCATGTTCGTGCCATCAAGAGGCTACAGGAAAATTTTCCGGCAAGGGCAAAATATTTCTGGCTTTTTACATAAGGAAATCCTCACCTACATAGAGTCTGGATAGGTGCCCGAAAAACGGCAGTTATTGGATAATTCATAATAAGATTTACTTACTTTACAGTCAGATATTTTCCGTTTTCCATCATTTAGGTAATAATGTAAATGAGCTGCGAACAGTCCCATCATACAAGCCGGCAGGCTGCCCAGAGGTGACGTGTAAAGTCCTTGGTAGGATGGCGAGTCATAGAATAAATTTCTAAGACTTCTGAAATTGAAACAAGGAATAATTATTTTTTTCGATCTAGTATAGACTTAACCTAGGGAAAGTCTAAGCTGGGCATTACAGCTGAAATTCCATAATTGTGTACATGTATTATCGCTTGCCCTAATATATCGACCGTCATTATAAGCCTTATGAATATCTGTTAGAATAGTCAAGACCTGACTCCTGACCTGACTGATCTTAAAGACGCTGTACTAAATAATTCTGTAAATTATGGTAGCTAGTATATTACCGAGTACTAGAAGATGTAAAAGAAAGAGCTCACTTACTCTGGATTGGCAATGTACATCAAAGGTCTCCAGTCTTTTAAGTACGCTATGCAGCTGACTAAAACACAGGAGCCGACGAAGAGAGCCGCGTACACTGGCAAAACCTTTCGCTTCAAAGGAGCTAGTGCCAGGGTCAAGAATAACGCTAGTATGTATAGCTGCATATCCATTGCTAGGAACCTGTGGATGGAGATAAAGATGACTGATTCGTTCTTGAATAATCATCATCAGCCCATGTACGTCCCAATGCTGGGCACGGGCCTCCTCTACATCAGGGTTCAGGCCATAGTCCACCACGATGAACAAGCTTCAAAGAACACCTTCCAAGTCGTGATATTAATGATCGTGGTTTGACTTTTAATAATCACAAAACATCCAAATAGTGAAATCCCTATTTTTGGAGTCATAAATCTATCATACTATCATAGTTTGTACTCACCAAGTTTGTATGAAGCAATGGCTCCGCGAATCAAACAAGTTGTTGAGGTAGAAGGCGTGGTACCAGAACTTGTTTCGGCAGACTTGGCTCTGAGCGCCGATGAGTAGCGGCGTCAGCGGACCGTCCCGCGCTCGGGGCCACCAGGTGGCTCCGTACCCCACCACCAGGAGGTACACTGGAGTTATCCTGTAACGATCATATTGTTAATTAGATATATGTATACCTTTTATACTAAACGGCAAACAGTGTGTCAATTGGCTAGAAACGATAGACTATCTCTGAATTGGAAAATATAAACAGACTGATTTTGAAACGCGGTTAAAATTGAGTGTGCCATTATGGAGGATTTACACTGCATGCTATTCCATTTTGAGACATAATTTTATTGGTGTTTGGATTCACAAATCAGTGGATTTTTTGTATTAATTTTCTACTATATCTTAACAGCAACGTTATTTTATGTTATCGGTTTCCGTACTCCTTGAACTTTTCGCTGCTAAGGATATTAATGTGCCATTTATATATCGAACTCATGGATAGTTCGCAGCGGATTGAGATTATTCGGTGATTCCGAAAAAAAGGCATATGCATAGTTAATAAGCCGAAAATAATTTCAAGTCTCTCGGCAAAAAAGTTCATGCTGCTTAGATATAAATGTGTAAAAATTAATTAATAAAGTTGCACGTACCTGGCTATCCTCTTCAAAAGATGAGGAATAAACATTCTCATGGAGAGAGGAGATTTATCCGAGGATAGGAGCAAATTATATGCGCACAAAAAACTTGAAATTATCACGAAAGTTTGGACTAGGGATGCGCCTTTCAACATTATCACTCCAGCTGTCCCAGCAAAGGACTGAAAATGAACAAAAGTCCTTATAAGCCGACTGATCCACGCCACTACTAAGTAAGGATCTTATCTACGATTAAGTGGAGTTAGATATAAGCCTAAACGTCACTCAACAGCAACTCATAACGGAATGACTTAACAATAGTAGCAAGACTAGGGAATGTACAAATATACATGATCCTGCAAATAATATAGATTGAAAACAATAGAAATGTGCTTCTCTCCGTGCGTATTTGCTCCATTGCTTCAAAGCTTGGAACGTTGTGCTCTCGGGAGGACTAACTACGTACTGCTGGATGGCATATCATTAATGCGTAATGATGAAGTTCCGCCAATCATAGGCCCTGAAGGGTCATGACCAAAAGAAAAGAGAACGTGTTCGTCAAAGCTGTGGCATGGGAAAAGCCGAAGAAAGTAGAGTGGGACCTCAAGAGAGGACAGGAACGGTTTATCGGCGTCCCGGCCTTCAGATCAGCGCGTAAAGACGTCACAAAAATTTAATTTCAATCAACCATGCTATTATTGGTAGTAAGCTTACTTGTTCCATGTATTGTGGATTTTGTGAGTACACCATGTCTTGGAGAATGACAGCATGCCCATACAAAATTATCAGCAAAACAGTCACTCTGAAATCAGCAGAAGTATGTTTTTTTTTTATGTAGTGCAACTGATGGCAACTGCAATGCTGGGAATGCAACTGCTTGTCTTATCAATATGAGTTACGGCCTACGGGTTTGATGTCAAAAGAAAATATCATTAATACTACATTCTAGATCACATACGAAAATTAGATAAGCAAAAAATACGAAATCAAAAATTTATCTTCATTAGACTAGATTAAGCAACCTCAATATGAATAGTTTTTTATTATTTTGATTAGTAATCATGAAACAGAAATAAAAAATATTGAAAACAATTTATTTGGGGACTAGAGAATACGATTCTTAAAAACTGTGTTAGTTTGTTTTAATAGTTTCCTGCTATTTAAATAGTAAGTAATGCTATTTTAATTAATGCGTTTAACCAATAACGTACAATTTCAATGTTAAATTTAAAGTTAAAGGCAATATATAGGTACCTATATATAATTCCAAAATTGAGGGCTAAGGATATCAGATAATGTTCCGGAAAGTGTCATAACCTTGATTCTTATTACAAAAACTGGTTTAAATTTTAATCAGGTTAAATCTTAGTTTCCGTCTTGTTGAAAGGAAACGATTTCTCACACTAGAGTATTACTTAAAAAGGTGCTGCTCAAAAATGAAATGGTGCTATATTTTATTATTTTCGAGAAGAACAACTTAAAAAAATAATACAAAAATTGATAGAAGTGCAAAAGTGAATTAGCTTGTGACGCTATCATGCTTGAACGGCAGAACTCTATTTTGGTTCATTGATTGACGAGAATCTAAAGACGGAACTGTTTGTTAAATACAGGACAAAATAGGTGCAGAGAGTTATTTTTTAAAACACATCAAATAATAAAAAGGTTTAATTTTTAAATGAGCCTCTTATAGAATTTCACGATTTTATTTTAGATGATAAAAAATCAAAAGAGGTTAAGAAAATTACGATTGTAGATCAGCGCCACATGTTCAAAACTGGGCGGCAGCTCGAGTGTTGCTGTCTAATATAGACATCGGATCCACAACTACTAAGTAAGATTAATGTTTGAAGGCTTACAGACAAAAAAAATTATCATCGCGCCATAAAATATCAATAAAAAGAAGACTCACATAATGCTCTTGATATGAACATCACGCGGGTATGTCCCACATTGTAAGATAAGAACAAAAGAAGCGTAATTACTAACCTGCATCCTTGAATGAGAGCTAAGGTGGCGAGCCTAGGGTCCTTGGCCTCGTACGAAGTGGTCAGTCTATTCCAATTAACTCGCATCGACCACGACTCAAAAAACATGTTCTCTGTAAAGAGAGAACCAGTCATTAGCGTATAATTTAATAGACAGATTGATGAAAGGATAAGGCATCATCATCTCACATAAGGTTTTTTATCTTTATGATTTCACTCTAATCACATACCAATTTACTCTTTACCAAAGTTGCGGCTAAATAACTAAATATTTTTTTTTAACGAGAGGAAAGCGCCTTAAGTTCCTCTTTCGTTACCTCAGGGGAGGCCGAAAGGGGTATGTCGGGGTCTCTGGCCTTCCAACTCGGCGCGCGGAACAATTGTCCGTTTACCTGAGTTGGGTCCCTAACCAAAATCCTACCGACTTAAACTAACTAAAACCTCTCGGTTGCCATCACACGCATTTGGGGCGGTACTACGGCACCCAGACTAGAAACAAATATTTGTGGACCACATAAACATTTATCTCGTAGCAGGGATCGAACCCTCCGCCTCTCGTTGGTACCTAAATTTCAGCTAAATTCGCCTCGAAAGCTGTTAATTTACCGTAAGTAACGTCAATATTATATTTAGAAAATATGCCCATCGGTACATTATTACGGAAGAAAATTTAATCATTTTATTGTATACTTTAAATTCTTACAACTTACTACTTCATGCATAGGTCAATATACTTTTATTGACGATCAGTTAAAGATATTTGCATTTTTTTTGCAGTGACCGAATATAAATTTAATCTACAATATTGGATGAAAATAGTATATCTCTAATTATCCTATGTTTTAGTTTCTGTCACTGCGGAAGAAGAAACATATGTGTCCTATCTTGAAATTTTTGATGAAGATAAGTAGGTATTTGTTATCGCTCTTATTACGTGACTTTAATGCATAACAGCTAACCTTCCTAAATTTGAGTTTATATTCAAGTGGAATAGCTCGTTTTCGTGTGAAGGGAAATGGATTATTATAATTATTTTCCAACTTATAATTATTTTCTATATGATTAATTTGGTTATACGTAATTACTGAGGGTCTCAAGAATCTCGCGGTGTACCGAGACTGTATCTGAGCGGTCGAGGAATCGAATCCCAGGACAATGACTTTTCGATGTTAAGTGTGTATCAGAAGCTAATCAGAATTTTCACACGACACTTAGGACCAAAAACATTGATCACATGAAATTTTTCCCAATGTCGAGATATGATTCGTTGGCTTTTATTTTTGTGCCGGCTTATAATTATTAATTATCGATATTCTTAGTATAAATATGATAGATATTTACTTACTTTTATCCGGCAGAAATATGTCATATGTCGTCCCAAAGATGTTCAAACATAGAATTGCGTAGATGATGTACAAGAAGACGGTCTGCGGCGTGTCGGGAGGTTTCTCGACGAGTGTGTCGTTGTGTCGCCGGCAGTAGTGCAACGTGTGTATGGAGGCTCGCAGGCGGTGAGGCAGCAGTTGCTCGGAGGTGCATCGCTGCAGGCGCTGCGTTGCGTTGGCGATGCGGCTCGAGTCACCACACCGCGCGCTCACGCAGTATCCGCGGTGGATCACCGTGCGGTTGTAGTGCCCCACATCCTCGGTGTACTCCTGTTGGTTAAATTTAATCTATTTTGTCACTAACACGCTAAAATGCCAACTCACACACACTCAAGCACATCACACCATCACACATAGATAATAAATATTTTTAATAAGTAATAAATGTTGCTCTCAAGTGGCGAGAGACCCATCTCTTGTCTCTCGTGATACTCCGGCCTGCTGACATGCTTACAACTCTATACAAGCTTGAGCGTAAAGAACCACAAAATATAACTAAGTCTTACAATGGCTATCATACGAGTATTGACAGCCTCGTGGTGCAGTTAGCTAGACACTAGCTTGCGAAACAAGAGGCCGCGGGTTTGATCCCCGCACCGAGACAAATGTTTGTGTGATCCACAAATATTTCTGTGAATACCTTAATAATATCGTACACAGGATGTGGATGCTCCGTGGGTGTAACCTTAAGCTTAGCGAGGCAGTACAGGCCGTCGCTCTGCGAGAGACAGCTGTGGTACTCGTCTAGGTGGAACAGGCGAGGGAGGAGAGCATACTCTTCATCTGGAAAAGTCAATTATTTTTTCACAGTATACGGAGGATATCAATCATCCTTCACGTAGGATGTGAAACGACATTTATGGTGTTCGGAGCATTAGTCTGAATATATCGTAATTAATACATATAGATACGAATCATGCCGTCACAGTTTTGTCTATTTCAATCGTGCCTCACCAGATACATTCCAATAACGTCTCTTTTTCCGTACCCATATAAATAAATATCTGAAAATGTTAACTTCGAAATTCAATTAATAATTAATACTAATAAAATGCATACGTAATTGTTTATTAGTATGCGTTTATGCGACGGTGTCGTGTGCGCCACAGTTACTATCCTGTTGATGAAAAGAACGTTGGTTTTTGCGTCATACTCGTGAACGGTTGAAGTTTATATGAACCGGTTAGTTCAGACAGATGTACCTTATTATATTTTTATGTGTTTTATTTATAGATTTTTTATTATATGTAACTGGATTGATAGAGGCGTATTTTCGCAAACCCCTTTTGCAACATGTATTACAAGTCCCACGTAATAAGGGACGGACTCAGTTAAATTAACCGCGAATTTTCTACCGCGGGATCAAAACGGCAGTTTTATTACTACTTAATTTTAATTCGGTATATAAATTGTATTTAAATTACACATCTGTGTATTAAACTGTGTTGTGACACATATATAGTCTTATGTAATAGAGAAGTTCGCTGCGAAAATACGATTACATCACGCCCGTATACACGAGAGGACAGGAAGGCGTGGAATTCACAATAAATTCATAAATATTTATACTGATTTTTTTCTCTGTTTGTTTCCTGATGCGAGGATCAAACCCTGGAGCTAATGATCGCAAGCTCCAACTCTTGTCTTCTCATTCGTAAAGAGAAAGTTCACATTACAACAAACATAATATTTTTTTACGTCGTACAAATTTATTGTAGGTATTACAAACTTGTGCATGATCGAAAGATAATCTCGCGGATTTTTTTTTACGAACATTAGTTAATTAAAAATAAACATTAGTTAATAAAAAGTTTATTTCTTTTCCTTTTTACTTGTCACTACAAAGTGAATGTCTACCAGATTCAGCAAAAGACGAATATGTTTTATTAATATTTTTAAGATAAAGCGCGTGGTTGAAACGAAATCACGATGGTCGTATTTGTACACTAAAATCCCAGTGCCAAACCCCTGATTTTTTGAAGTTTTATTTATATTTAATTGAATTATAACAATTAAAACTTATTGCGCTTTGAAAGTCTTTAGGTGAGGCCTATGTTCAGCAATCGACGTGCTTAGGCTGATGATGAAGATTATGAAAATTTCATTACATGAAATCTTATTTTACTAAAATTCCTTTAAATTTTATTACCTTTAATATTTCATGATAAAGTGTGCCTTTTTTAGCTCAAAAACTTAGACTGGGACTATTTGCATTTTAATACGAGATCCGGCTGCAGGATTAGTGTGTTCATGGGTTTTTTACTAAAAACCAATTGTTATGTATATTTATAATTAGGAGAATCAAATCAAAGCAATCAAATTTTTATAGGTTTTTGAGCAAAAAAGATGAGGTCACTAATGCTGCAGCCGGATTAAGATCCGGATAATGTATTATAGTCTAAGGACTATAATATGTTCATATACCCTACATATTTATGAATCAGACTGATTGTGTCATTGCGTTGCTTTCTTTCGGCTTAGTGAAAGTTATATTAATTCGTTCTGGGATGTTATGTATCAAATTTTCAGGGAGCGTCACTCATCACTTCATCATCTAGTTCACCTTTCTCCCAAAGAGAGTTTAAGTTTTCGGTCGGTCATAGGGGATTTTTCTTTTATAGGGGCCCAGCTCAAAATTAACATATGCGCGAATAATACCTGTCAACATCCGGGCCAGAAGGCCGGTTTTACCTCCCGCCCGAGGGCTGTAATAGGAAGGTCAGGCAAAATGCGCATAAGCTTGGAATAAAAACTCATTACAGAATTCATTATCGTGCCAGTATGGAAAGACTATCTGCGTCAATTAGTGTTTTTTTTTCAAGTCTCCTTGAGTAAGATTTTTAATTTATTTTTCATGTATTTTAAATTAAAAAGTCGTGATGGCTTTAAGGTTTAAGCACGCGGTTGAGAGTCTCGACGGTCGCGGGTTCAAACACCTTTGACTTATCGAATTTATGTATATACATACATAACATCGAATTCTTTCTCTTCGAGTTCTTTGTGAATACTCACAAAGAATTATCACGTACTATAACGTTTTAAGAAAACATCGCGAGGAAACCTGCACTCCTAAAAGTTCTTAGGAATTTCTTAGGTGTGTAGTCCGCCAACCCGCACTAGGCCAGCGTGGTGGACTAAGGCCTAAACCCTCTCAGTTGTAGAGGAGGCCGGTTCCCAGCAGTGGGACGTATATGGGCTGATGATGATGATGCTGATATTTGAAATGAATAACTTTTTAAATAATTTAGATACTAACAAATTTATTTCACTTTGAGATAAAAGCAAAAAATATGCTCTTTTTATTAATCATGTTGAAAAAAACTTAATTATAAAAAACACAAAGCAATAAGGACATATTTATAAGACGTAATAAACATTATATGTAACACAGAAATTACTAGAGAAAACATCAACGAGTGGGAGGGGGTGTGCAGGCAACATATCGTCGAGGAATCGGCAACACCACCAAGCTCGTTTTTGACGACTTTTCAGGAGAGAGAAAAAACCGATTTTTTTCGTCCATCAAAGCCTAATTGACTGAAGTTTTTCTCGATATCTATGATGAATGACATAATCTGTTTGCTCAAAGAAAAATTGTATGTAAAATTTGAATTTATAAAATTGAAAAATACGAATCCAACGATGGTATCGTTAATCGATAAGAATCGAGCTCGGTGGTGTTGCTGATTCCTCGACGATATAGAACTTTCTGGAACATGCAAGCGCAGCATTCTTAAATTACAAGGTTTACAAAGTATTAACTTCAATGTAGTCGGCTCAATCGGTAGTAAACATAATATTAAGGACGAATGTGAACTTGACATATTAAGGGCATGTCTTATTTACTTTAGAGCTGGTTTTCGCATAACCGTTTTTTATTGTTATTGCATTATATTGGGCTTCGAAGGCTTATCTTGATATTTATAAACAAATAAAAATACCACTTACTGACTTCTAAATAATGCCTTTACCTCTTAACTGACTTCAAAAAAAAGGAGGTTATCAATTCGTCTATATTTTATTTATTATTATTGTTACCTCAGAACTTTCAGCTGGGTAAATACATTTTGATGATTGTTTTATTATTTGAAAACTGGTGCTTCCTGTGTGGGCCCATTTCAATTGGGTCCATTTGTGAAAATGGTTCCAATTGAAAACTACACAGGGTGTATTCAGGCCGTGATCGGAAACTAAGGCAGGTAATAGCTAAGGTGATTACAAACCCCCTGGCGTTAAAGAAAATCCCGACAAAAAATAAAAAAATTGAAGCTTTCCTAATAACCATAGGTATAAAATGTATATGGTTGTTAGGTAAACGTATTTCATCATTAGCCCATATACGTCCGACTGCTAGGCACGGACCTCCTCTGCAGCTGAGAGGGTTTAGACTAGGGGTGGCGATCGATTTTTCAGGCCCAAAAGATCGATTTTTTAAAATCGATATACAGCACTGAATCGATTCAGAGGAACCCTTGAAAATCGCAATTCAATTTTTTTTGTTGGTAAAAACAATAAATTTATTTAGAATTAGTTGAAGGTACCGTTACATTACGCAGTTGCCGGTTAAAGGGTTGATTATAATTAAAAAATACGAGTGGGCTTTAGACGACACGACTGAAGTAAAACTTATAAATACGCCCAACAGTCACATACTAACGCACAACTTATAAATATTATGTCAATCCCTTTTTATTACTGAAACTATTCTACATATTCCTTTTTATTACTGACACTATTCTACATATTGCCAATATTTAAAAATAAATAAATAATAGTTAAAAAAAAACACGCTTTCATAGAAAATCCAATAAAAAAAAAGTAAATTTTAATAAATTTGAATTTAGAATAGTATAAATAAAATAAAAAAACATTTATAAAAAAGAGTGCCCGGTTCAATTATTATAGGTCAATGGTTATAAATATTTTATTGACAGATTTTATTAAAAGGATTATAATTTTGATAATATCCTAAAAAGCACCCCACCCCTTGTTACAATTTTTTTTCTAAATTAAAATGTATTAAAATTTAATTTATTTTTTTGTTGGATTTCCTAAAATTCGAATCGATTAAAAAATCGTGTTTTTGTAAAGAATCCCCATTCCTAGTTTAGACCTTAGTCTACCACGCTGGCCTAGTGCGGGTTGGCGAAATACACACGTAAGAAATTCCTAAGAACTTTTTAGATGTGTAGGTTACATCACAATTTTTTCCTTCACCATAGTACGCGATAATTCTTTGCGAATACACACATAACTTCGAAAAGCCAGAGGTGTGTGCCTGGGGTTTGAACCCGCGACCGCCGAGATTCTATGTTGACACCGACTCCAAAAATAACAATAATTGTAACTACATAATATTTTCGTAATAATTTGATAGACTTTTAAGTAGTCTAATATTTTTAATTTCATTTTACTTTGGGGAACTCTAAAATATATTTTGATCATTGTTTGTAAACACAGAGACCGTACCTACATATTCACCATCAGGCCATGTACGTCCCACTGCTGGGCATGGGCCTCCTCTACAACTGAGAGGGTTTGATACATATTGATCAGTAGAAATAGTACGTTGATTATTAAGTTATTTTATTTAGGTGTTGCCCATGACTTCATCCATGTTAAAAAAGTTACATTATATTTCTTTAGTGCAGAACCCCAGTTTTTATTTATCAACATTTCCCAAATAAATATTTTACAATAAAATATTTAATATAGTAAGTACAATAAAATATTTTATAAACTTTAGGTATATTATTTCTATGAATATAAATAGCATATTAAATATTGTTTAATAATTACAACTATTAAAACAAATAGAGTTAGATCAAATTAATTAAATAAAACGAATTTATTTAAACGAAACATTAATTTTTAATAAAACGTCTATAACTTAAGCATTAATTACGTATAAATGGATAAGTGGAGTTCGTGCTCTTTTTTTGGAAATTATAAAGGTTTTTATTATTATGTAGTATAATTGCATAAGTGCCTAATTAATCAGATAATCAGATAACCGGATAAAAAACAAAACAGATAAAATTATTTAGAAAAAATAAATCCAAAAAATTAGAAATACCTGTAAATTCTCTGGAGTAATTCGACGGAAACAAAAGACACAACACCAACTCAAAATATAAAAACCTGTAGGTCTTCATCGCACCTCATTACATAGCCAACTGAATATGCTCCATCTGGTTTATAAATTATATTGAATGTCCAATACGGTAGTAAGCGCGTGCGCAAATGGCGATAATAGTGATCCTATCAAAAAAAATTAAAATATGAAATGAGAGCCAAGTTCAATGTGAAGTTCAATGATATATGCCTTGGTTGTTGACTTTAACGAAAAAAGAAGTGAGATCTAAACGGGTGCCAAGTTCAATGGTCACTCCTGAAATTTATTTATAACAACATAAAATATCATTTCTTCGTATAACTTAGGATAATATATAGTAGCCTAAGGTCTGAATTGGCTAGTTTTCATATACAAATTATTTTGTTCGATGGCTAATTAGAGTTAAGAGTTAAGTACAACTACTAGTAGCTAGTTGGAGCAACTTCAAACGGTTTGCTGTGAAACAATAACGATTAATTAAAGGGGTTTCTTTTTATAATAGTTTGACGAAATGAAAAAACTGCAATAAATATAGAGAGGTCCAAAAAGAATATGCACCATTGAAAAACCTTTATTATTGCTCTTGTTACAATTATGCCCGTCTGATAATATAGACGGGATAAAAAAGGCTAATTTTAGAACGCGACAGACGCGCGCCTCACTATTGGGACTAGGTACAAATATTCTACCATCAGCGAAAGACGTCATGATTCTCGAGGCTAATGCCTGAGCTTCGACATTGCAGGTCTCCGGCCTCGATCCAAAAGGAACTGGATGGACGTCATTAGAAAAGATATCAGAACCAATAGTAATATTGGTTGCTAAAGACCGGGCGAAGTGAACAAGGCAATCGGTAGCCGTACCCTTATTTTTTGTTTTTTTTTTTACGAGAGGAAAGCTCCTTAAGCTCCCCTGTTCGTTACCTCGGGGGAGGCCGAAAGGGGTATGTCGGGGTCTCTTGCCTTCCAACTCGGCGCGCAGAACAATTATTGTCCGCTTAGCTGAGTTGGGTCCCTAACCAAAATCCTACGCCAGCATACCGACTAAAACCTCTCGGTGACCATCTCGCGTATTTAGGGCGATTTTGCGGCATCTCAAGGCAAGGCATTTGCCGCAACTCTAGGGGTTGCTATCATCATCATTGTGTACCGCCCCGCAGTACGCTCAGCCACCCCAATGGCTCCAGTTAGTCGCCTCTTACGACAGGTAGGGGATACCATGTCAGAATTCTTACGCCCACAATCCACAGGGCGGGGAAGCCGTACCCTGGCTTCAGCCGGGATAACGCCAGGAGAAAGAAAGAAATTCGCCCTCGTCGAGCCATCCCATTCATCAGTCCAAGCTGACTACTGACTGCTGGCTTTACCACTTACGATAAATATCCACTGTTTCTTATTACTCTAAAAATTTTGATTTTTCTCTGGTCGCAATTCGGAAGTCCACATTCCTTCAAGAAGCTTCTTCCTTATTAATAAACAAATTAATTTAAAAAGTCAAATATACTCGTACGTTTTGCCTTAGTTTCCGAACCGCGGAAAACAGTGGTAAATTGTATCGTAAAAATCAATAACAATGCGATAACGTATTTTTATTTTAACTCAATCGAGGTCCTTTTATAATGTCAATGCTGCTTATAATGAACGCACCTTTACTTTAATAATATTTGTGTCATACATACATACGTACGAACTCACGCCTGTTTTCCCAAAGGGGTAGGCAGAGGTGCATTTCTGCACCCTATTCGCCAATTGCGTTTTGTCCCAACTTACAGGGGATGGACCTGTTGCTGTTTTTAGGGTCCATTTCCAGACCCCGAGCTGTTACAGAGAAAGCCCTAATGGAAAAACATCAATAACACTCGGGACCCTGGACTTCAGGATCGCACGGCACATAGGTACTTGTGCCGCGGGACCATGACCCCTATTGTGATTATGTAAACTCAGCTCAATTATAGTCTCGTAAACAAATGAAGATCGTTTGTGAATATCGAAGCTCCAAGAATTGTGTTAATTGTAAAATATGTACATTGTAACCACAAATACAAAGTTACTTCTCTGACGTAATGTGTAACTAGGAGTAAATTATAGTTTTATGAAAACTACGTTTTTCATTGTATATTTAAATTTATGAATAGTGTCATCATTAAGGTTGCCAAAACATTAAAAGCTTATAGTTTTTGTGACATAATAATTACAGTGTTTAAATAACTATTAAAATTTTGTGTAATTTCTGGCCAACAAAAAATCAGCTCACCTATTATTGCTTATTTTTTGTATATATTCAACACAAAATCTCTTGGTATTTAACCAGCTAATTTCTTACTTATAATCACGCAATTTTGTGTCAAATGGTGTGATTTTCGTGAATGTTTTTACCAGTCGGCAGTTGATTTGAAGTCACTTTGCCGTACTCAAATGTAAAATGCAAGCTAAGACGCGTCGAAATGAATTTTGTACGGTTCAAATGTTTCACACTGATGTTATGAAGTCGAAGCTTTGTATGGATGTTTTATTTTTATTTATTTTATTTAAAATTAAATTAAAGCTACCTTATAAACTATTGTGCCACAAAGGGCGGTCTTATCGCTATTAAAGCGATCTTTTCCAGACAACCCAGAAAAAAAGGGAATATAAAAGGGTTGGACATGGAAATTAAATTAAAAATAAATAAATAAATGACATAACAAAATAAAAAAGCAAATAAAAAAAATGAATTAAAACTAAATACACAAATATATTTTTAAATTAAAAAGATTTTGAGTAGTGTGCTTTAAGTCTACTCTTAAAAGTAGACAAGGATTTTGCTTGCCTTACGGACAGAGGAAGTTCGTTCCACAAGCGAGCAGCATGGACAGAGAACGAATTGCCAAGAAAAGTGGAATTATGATTGTGAATCTCTAGTGACAAATTCTCTACGTGATATTTGTTACTCTTTCACGCAAAAACTACTGAATGGATTTTAATGAAACTTATTATTGTTAAACTGACACTCTGGATTAACCACTTAGGCTACTTCTTATCCCGGGAAAGTGTGTTGGGGATGAACACGAAACTCAAGATTGTGCCTGGGCGGAGCTGGGCCCTATCGCTACGAATAATATAAATAACACCATTAAATATAATCTGTTTTAAACTGGCTGGCTGATATACTTTAACAGTGAAGAAAAACATCGCGACGAAAGCTGCACACCTAAAAAATTCTTATGAATTCCTTAGGTATGTAGTCCGCCAACCCGTACTAGGCCAGCGTGGTAGACTAAGGCTTTAACCCTTTTAGTGGTAGAGGAGGCCCGTGCCCAGCAGTGGGACGTTTAGGGGCTGATTCTTAGGACACGAAGAACTATTTTATTACACAAATACATACAGGGTAAGGATATAGGGAAATGTTTAAAAGGTATATTTTAACGTCATTTGTTTCTTTTTTTACGATAGAAGAGCATTAAAGAATCTTTGTGTTGGTATTTCGTAGAGCACCGTTACAGGAACCGCCAAAGAATAAGTTATGGCAATGGTCGCCAGCCAATCTACAATCTGAAACATAAATACGAAAAGTGTTTTATTTCACATAATACATATGACTGCCTCGCGGTCTAGTGGCGTAAGTGTGTGCCGTATGATCTAGAGATCCTGGGTTCGATTCCCAGGTCGGAAAAAGTGTTATTGGGTTTTTCCATTAGGATATTCTCAATAGCAGCACGGAGTCTGGTATATGTCCGAAAAACGGCAATAAGCTCCCCTATTATATGGAACTATCCCCTATCCCCTATTATATCCGCGCCGGGTGCTGAAATACAGGTTCTACCTAGTTCGAAAAACAGATGCTCTATATTTATTTAAAAATTGTGTAGCCTATATTATTTATAAAATCATTTGTTAAACTTTTTCTTGCCCAATAAAGTACTTAAAAAAAAGAAAAAAAAAGAAAAATTGGTGAGGCTTAGCTGTAGAAATGCACCTCCAAAGGTAATGCCTAAAACGTAAAATATGCAAACGTATTGTGGCTTGTGTCCAGGAATAGTCGTTGTATAGACGATGAAGATGGTGTCGCAAATAAAAAAGTTTGACTATTTCTTTACCCTTGATACAGTCATGCCATTGTCCACCAAGCAATCTTAAATCTACGGTCTTTAATATAATGCAAGTGTCTTTAAATTTTAGCACAATGCTGGGAAAAACATTGGTTAGAGTCATCAATCATCGTCAAGCAATCAACGTTTTCATGTAATGATTTGGACTTTTAGAATAAATTTGTAAAATATTTATACTTTTCTTATCATCATCGGCCCATATATGTACATACATGCCACTGCTGGGCACGGGCCTCCTCTACAACTGAGAGGGTTAAGGCCTTAGTCCACCACGCTGGCCTAGTGCGGGTTGGCGGACTACACATCTAAGAAATTCCTAAGAACTTTTAGGTGTGCAGTTTCCTCACGATGTTTTCCTTCGCCGTTAAAGTAAGTTATAATTCATTGAAAAAATAGTGATAGTCTCGAGGTTTAGGCGCGCGGCAGAGACTCTCGACGGTCGCGGGTTCAAACACACCTCTGACTTTTCGAAGTTAGTTATATGGGTACCTCTTCACAATGAATTTTCACATTCTTTTCTTATATTTTTTTTTATTATTACTGCTAAATACGATATGGGAAAAGTTTAAGAATGGATATAAAATGATATATGGTACTAATTTTATTTAATTGCAACTTCTCAGGTCTATAATGGGCAGAAAGTGGACGGGTTAGGCACCGTTGCCTAAAGATACAGGTTGCATCAAGTTCGATATATCACTGAGACACTTTAATCAGTATATCGGCATAGTTATTGTTATTAGTAAGGGAAACCACAATATTATCATTTACTTCGGTGATCATAGGCTGACCGTATAATGACCCCGACATTTTCAATACGTCCCACATGTAGAAAAACAATTTATAAAAACGGAAGAGAACCTGGGATCTCTGTCGCACGCCTCAATTCATACCGCAGTACCAAGTAAGCAGAAAATAAAACTGTTCCGTTTAAAATTCGGTTAATTATAGTAATCGATCGTTGCGCTGAGGTCAAATGCATGATCTAGATGGGAAAAACCCTGTGTAGCAAATGTGTAAGCGCTGTATACAATACTTAAATTATTTTCCAAACCAATGGAAATATACTCAAGGTTTGCGAGAAAAAAGACTAGAAAGTTGAAACTACGCAACGTAAGTAATAAAACGAAACATCGTTTTAATTAAATATAACCGGAGTTTTGTAAATACACGATTTATTTGGAATACTAATTCTGACATCTAGCTTGTGGCTGCCGATTTGCGTCAGTATAACTCAGCCTACTGCCGGCCACTGCTGAACGTAGGCCTCCCCAAGTAAGCGCCAACCTTCCCGGTCTTGAGCAGCCTTCGTCTATCTACATTGATGACATTTAACGTTATGACATTTATTGAAAAAAAATATGCTATTTTCTATTTAAAAAAATTGACATTTCGTGTTGCTGAGGGAGTTTCTTGCCGTTTCTTCTCCACAGCGATAACACGTTTCGAAGCGGCAATAGTTTAGTTTAAAATAGCTTAAAATTGACGATTCAAAAGAACTTGTAAAAGTCTATTTGAATAAAGATAATTTGACTTTGACTTTACTACCGCAACCTTTTTCAAGTCGTCGGACCATCGCGTTGCAAAGCATTCTACATTACGTCTACCTTGACACGGACTCCCCTCCAACACTTGTCTGCTCCACCAGCTGAGCGTCAATTTGTAGGTACATTTTGTCCATCTATGTTCTTGTATGTATTTATAAAAATTCAATAAACTGGTTTTCGCATTTATAATTTAAGAAAATAATGGATGAACAATCCTAATCCTTGTCTGCGTATATAGCGCAATAATGGACCGATCAGGTGAAACATCGATTAAGTCGCTAACAGTCTCGTTGTGATTGGTTTATTTTTGGATTGATCGTCATCATCATCATTAACAGCCTTTCTCACGTCCATTGCAGGACATAGGCCTCTTCTATGGCACGCCACTGGGCTCGATCTTCAGTCACCTCGCGTGTAGGTATCGTCATGCCACACTACGGGCGTCCTACACTACGTTTGCCGAGCAATGGTCCCCACTACAGAACACGTTTCCCCCAATTGTTGTCTGTTTTGCGACAGATGTGACTGGAGATAAGGATTGTTTATTAGTTTTGGCCGTAAGTTGTTCTCTATCCTCCCTACTCCCCTTGCTTGATGTTGTTCCTCTTTACCGACGTTCATCTAATAGTCCTTTTTATTACTTACGTATACAATAATTCTAAAGCCTTATTTTTTTCTTGGATACAAGCTATGACTAGTACAGAGGCCGTTGTATATTCACTGTTTTCACCCACATTTCGTTAATTATGTATTAAATTCCAGTCTTACTTCAGTGCTACTTTTTTACACGAGGATTACGGATCGTCCCTGAGCAAGGGGCTCGGAGGTATGTTGGACTCACCTGCTACTGCTGAGAATTTCCTTACGAAAACATGTTAACGCCTAGCCCGACCCGGGAATCGAACCCGGGACCTCTTGATCATAATTATGAACACATTCTCGAAGACCTTTACCTACGAAATGATACCGTGAAGGTCGTCAGGGTGCATTGTCTTGTTACTGGCGCGGACGTTGAACTCATAATGAATGCTGATTTTTTATGAATGGCAGGTAACGCCCTCATAATGAATTGAATATGGCAGAAGGATTCCTGAAAATTTGGCGTCTCGTTGTCAATAAGTACAACAATGATTGGATTCGCTAATAAGTCTGAGTGAATCATCAGCTAAAGTAAAGATGAATAATTTGGCGTGACAACCACGGCTTAAAAAAATACGGAAATTTAATATATGGCATTCTCTTTTAAGGGCCAACGCATTACACAACGAGACGGTAGTTCATTCATATGATTATAACACCAATAATATGACGTATTGTGTGGATTTGTCCGCGCTTTAAATAAGAAAAACCTAAAAAATATCGAACAATTCGCCAAAATTTAAAAGTTTTTAACAGTTTTAAAAAATCTTTCTGTTATAGAACTAAGGCTGGCTTGATATTAAATCCAATAAAAATGAAAAATATGAGTAGTATAACTGATAGTACCTCACAAAAAAACACCTTTTACTATCTACTTACATAACGTCATTACATAATTTATATAATATAAAACTTGTCACGAGATTTAAGTAGGTACTCCAATTTACTTAGTTTGAAAACTTTAATACATAGTTACAATCAATCACATCATGTTATAAAAACAGTAATACCCCGGACATACCCGATAGGTGGGCGATAGCCGCGTAAGTCAAATTCGCGTAAGTCGGGGTACAATTTCGCATATAAATATTATACTCTTAAAGCTTGTGTAATCGGGACCAGAGCCTAAAGAAAACAATTGTAATTTAGAAGAAATATGATCCATAAATGTTAGATAATAACAAAAATATGAATAAAACAATGTAAACCGGAGTTACTTTGATAAGTTTTTATGTTTTCTTCTTATTTTTTTCTATACTTTTTATAACCGTTCGGATTGTTAATTCCGGTAGATCATTGTTTGGTTTTGCCAATTAACAAATTATCACTTTCGATTCAAAGTCTTTGTTAATATTTAGTTTACACACAAGTTTTTTCGTTTTAGCGCATAGAAAAAAAGCTTGTTTTTAAAAAAAAAAAAATTCTTTTTTTTATTCTTAGCAAGCCCTTTCATTTGGTATCCATATTGTAGAAGTGCATTAAAATTGCTAGGTCCGCAATCTTGGAAATGTTGGATTAAGAATGACGCCTCAAAGTTAACCATGCATTGTCATCCAAACTAACGTGTTTAGGTACATAATTTCAGCTCAATCGGTTGGAGATATCTGCTTAAAAATTGAGTTGCAAAATTTCACCCGAACATACATACATTGCAAGTTAAATAAAAGTTTGTAAAAACATATCGATTTTAACAAATAAACTACTTGAAACATTGTGTCGGGTTTTTAAAAGGCCAAGTAGTTTCCTTCTCAAAAAATTCCGAAGCTTCTTGCGGTTACAATAAACAAGATAATATGTAATATGTGGGAAAATAGTGACGTCAAATGTTTTTGTCATTTTAGGATGTCTTTCGTCCTTTTCCACTGACGCAAGTTAAAAGTTCGCACGTTAAAACCTACAGTCAGTTTACATTATTACTCTTGTTTTATTTTTATTGGTTAGTATTAATATGCTATAAATTAATATGACGCATTTTGTATCCTGCAATTATAACATAGTTTTTATTATAGTCCTATTTTTTAAAATACATATCAGTCAATTCAATCGTCATTAAAAGAAAAAAGAAAGAAAGACAAATCCTTTTTTGTCACTTGATATGCAAAAAAACATACAAAATATTAAAAAAAAGACTTGGTTGGCACATCAGGCAGTTACAAACAAATACATAAAAGAAAAAAGCCGTGGAAGGAACTCTCTTTCTACTTCGCTTCTTTATAATTTATGGACCAAATCTATCATTTCGTCGTACTCGTGAATTCATTTGTTGAATGTTCAAGTTAGACTTATTTTTAAACTGTGACATTTTATTTCAGATTCATGTATTCAATTGGCACTATTTATATTTCTGTACACTTACACGTAAATAAAACATCGATATGAAGAAAATATGTAAGAAGATTATAAAATACTACGACTGTTGTTCTTGGTCCTTTTAGAGTATAGACGATTGGTCATACCAAAAGCACCGCAAACTTGTTTTGTTTTGACTTTCAAAAATTCTATAAGGGGTAACTATTTGTACACCAATATAGCCGCAGTATTGAGTGTATTTACAATAATTTTGTGTACTTATATTAACCTCGCATAAATTACATCAACAAAATGAGCAAAAGCGAACGGAAATATTAATTCGTGACACATACTTGATCAAAGTAAATCCTTATAACTTCCTCGGAAAAAGGTTAAAAATAACATTGACGGAATTTTATAGCCATTTTGAATAAAATGTATATTACTCTGTTATCCTTACACTATGTATCGTATCTCCCTTCGTACACCCTCTCAATACGCTATTATACCCAAAAATATCGGCATTATTTCTTCAATGAAAACAAATGCAGTTCTCATCGTCTGATTATGATTTGATCTCATTTTCTTCTTTGATAACATTGAAGCAGCACATTTTCAGCCTTTTTTAACGAGAGGAAAGCGCCTTTCGGTACCTCGGGGGAGGGTGGAAGGGGTATGTCGGGGTCTCTGGCCTTCCAACTCGGCGCGCGGAACAATTGTCCGCTTTAGCTGAGTTGGGTCCCTAACCAAAATCCTACGCCAGCATACCGACTAAAACCTCTCGGTGGCCGTTGCGCGCATTTGGGGTGGTCTACGGCATCGCAGGGCGAGAAACCCTGCATTACTTTCCGTTGCCACCCGGCGCTTCGTCCAGTCATGGACTCCTCAAAATTGGGAGGGCTTGAGATGCCCTCCACTCACCCTAATTTGGACGCTCACTTATTGTGAACGTCCGCGACAGTCAAGAGGCCACGCTTTCTGCCGCACATCTTGGGGTTGCTTTTAGTCATGGCGCACCGCCCCCGTAGTACGCCCAGCAATCCATGGACCCCTGTTAGTCGCCTCTTACGACAGGCAGGGGATGCCTTGGCGGTATTCTTACGCCCCCAATCCACAGGGCGGAGCACATTTTCAGCCTGTCTAGATATCTATGTCCCATAGTGTAGAGAGCTGTGTGTGTGAACTAAGGCCTAAACTCTCTCAGTTGTAGAGGAGGCCCGTGCCTAGCAGTGGGACGGATATGGGCTGATGATAAGAAGATAATCATAGAGTCTTAGACATAATACTGGGCTTTATAAGCCACGCGACCAAACCACCGCAAGCATCATTATAAGGAGCTTATCTGCATGTTACGGACACCAAGACATTATATTACCCGCATTCGATTCCTGGATCGTAAAAAGCGATAATTACTTTCTCCTTCATGAAATTATCAGTAGAAACAAAATGTGCATGAAAATCGGAAATAAGCTCGCTTCATTTATGTAGGATATAAAACGAAAGTGACGAAGCTAGAGTGAAGAAATATATATTACTACTTACGCCATCTAGTGCCGAAGTTCCGTAAACAGTCGGGCGCGTTGTTATTACCAAGTTGACGATCCAGTGTATCAACATGACTGCCAGTGACATCCGCGCCATGATTTGCCATTTACTCCACGCATAAAACTTTTGTACAGGGCCTGGAAGAACCGAATTTAATTTAGTAAATCTTGAATCGACTTGACGCGTGATGGTCTCGACCTTGACGGACTAGCCGGTTGCGGATTCAAATACTAGGCACACCTCTGGAAACCCCTTGTGAAAGTCTTAGGTGTAAAGATTTCCTCACGATGTTTTCCTTCACCGTTAAAATTCTTATAATTAGGCAATCACATCTTTTTGTAGCATTAGTACTATCATCATCAGCCCAAACACGCTTCACTGCTGGGCATGGGCGTCCTCTACAACTGAGAGAGTTTCGGCCTAAGTCCATCAGGCGGGTCCGGTGTGGGTTGGCGGACTGCACTCCTAAGTATTTCCTATGAACAGTCCTAGTGCAAGTTTTCTTTCACTGAATTCATTTAAGTCATTGTGAAAACACACAAGACTTCGAAAAGTCCGAAGTGTGTGCCTGGGGTAGAATCCACGACGACAAAGATTTTTGTCTTAACTTCCCGCGTAAACCTTAAGGCCATAACGATAAGTACTATATATTACAAAATCATCATCATCATCATCATCAGCCCATATACGTCCCACTGCTGGGCACGGGCCTCCTCTACAACTGAGAGGGATATTACAAAATAAGACCTCAGAATAAATAAACATTTACTTGCCTTCCACGTTCACAAGTCCAAGGAATAAAAAGAATATCAAAGTGAAGAACACAAGTCTGTCAACAGCCATAAATGTTGCTGCGAATATCGTGGAAGACAGGTGTGTGGCGTACTTCCCAGCGTTTATCTGCCACAGCACGCCTAGCGGTATTGCTATATAACTCATCACCACGAACCACTAGAAACAAAGTCAAAATAAGCTTTAATAAAAATTTACTCTCACAAGAACATTTTCACCTTCACTACAAAAGATAACACTGTAATTTCTAAACTGACTATGGAAAAGGCGTGGTGCAATAACTCCCTCAAAAACACGAGATGTAATTTTTTAGCGTATGTAAAACAAGAATTTGAAAATATTTATTTTTATTTATTTATAAACACTTTATTGTACACCATGGACATATTACACGAAACAAAATTAAAAAAAGGAATACTTAGAACTAAGTGACAATAGGCGGTCTTATCACTGACTGTGATTTAAATATATCGACCTGAAATTATTATGTAATATTATTTCTCAATACTTTTATATCATATCTATTATTATAAAGGACTGCCTCGTGGTCTCGCGGTACAATTATGTGCCGTGCGATCTAGAGGTCCTGGGTTCGATTCCCGGGTCGGGCAAAGTGTTATTGGGTTTTTCCATTAGGAAATTCTCTGTAACAGCACGGAGTCTGGAAATGTGTCCGGAAAACGGCAATAGGCTCGCCACCTATTACGTGGGACTGATACATACTTGGCGAAATGTGGGTGCAGAAATGCACCTCTGCCTACCCCTTCGTGGAATACAGGCGTGAGTTTATGTATGTGTATGTATTATTATAAAGCTAAAAAGTTTGTTTGTTTGGTTGTTTGAACATTCTAATCTCAGGAACTACTGGACCGATTTGAAAAATTCTTTCAGTGTTAGATAGCCCATTTATTGAGGAAGGCTATAAGCTATATAACATTACGCTACGAGCGTAGCACCAATAAAGAATATTTTTTTTCCTTATGAGAGCTTCCGCTGCATGCGCTGGGGAAACGGTTTATGTTTCGCTAAAATAATGTATGACAGAATTGTTCCCCTTTAAAAGTTCTAAAAAAAGTCCGCGATAGCACATGTTTATCTTTTAAGGCTGTGAGCTAACCATATAACTATAAAATACTCCTTAGAGATCAAGAAAGCCGGTTTGACATAAGTCAAAGTCAAATTATCTTTATTTACAAGTTCTTTTGAATTGTCAATTTTACACTTGTTTAAACTATTGCCGCTTCGAAACGTGTTATCGCTAAACTAATCAGACATAATGTCTTTGAAGGGTTAACATATTTTTTTGTTTTTCTAAGCTCATGTCTACCATCTGTGTTACTTAGTGTTGTATGTATAATCGTTACAAGAACTTGTTTGCTCTTAATTTGAATTTTACCATCATTAATCCATATACGTCCCACTGCTGGGCACGGGCCTCCTCTACAGTTGTGAGGGGGTTAGGCAGTAGTCAGTGGCCTAATGCGGGTTAGCGGACAATACGTGTTGGCAAGATTTCTTCTTGTTTATGTAAGGTGATGAATACTTTTTATAACAAACTAGCTTTTGCCCGCGACTCCGTCCGCGTAAACTACAGGGTTGGGTTCAGAAAGAAAATAAGTTATAGTCTATTTTACTCCACAGAGTCCTATTTATGTCCATATCAAAAATCGTTTACATCGGTCAAATGATTTAGGCGTGAAAGCATAACAGACATATAGTTACATATACATAGTTACAGTCGTCTACGCGTCGTTTCATCATTCTAGCTTCAAAAATGATGAGCTTCCATACAAACTTTCACCCCTATTTTTTATTTTACCCCCTTAAGGGTACATTGTTTTACAAACTTTGAATGTCATATTTATTTATATCTAAACAACAGCCTAAAAAATAAGTTTCAAGCTTCTAGCTTTAAAAATGACAATACTTCCTTAAAACCTTTCATCCCCCCTTTCAACCCCTTTTCCGGGATAAAAAGTAGCCTATGTCCTTTCTCAGGGTCTAAACTATCTGTGTACCAAATTTCATTTAAATCGGTTCAGTAGTTTTAGCAGGAAAGCAGGACAGACAGACAGACAGATAGACAGACAGAGTTACTTTCGTATTTATAATATTATTAGTATAATATTAGTATATTTAGTATAATTAATATATATTAGTGTTAGTATAATTAGTATATTAGTAAGGATTTAAATGTATTAACGTACTTTGTGATCGTTGCCTTTAAATCCTTTTTGCTGTAGTTCAAAATGCAGATGTCCCATGAACAATCCGAGGAAGCAAGCTGGCAGAGCGCCCCACGTGGAGGTGTAAAAGTGAGAGAATGACTCCACACCGTTGAATAGTATTTTTAGGTTCCTTAAACACAAGAACAAAAGCTGTATATTTATATATATTCTCAGCCTATCGCCGTCCACTGCTGAACGAAGGCCTCCCCAAGTAGGCGCCAGCCATCCCGGTCTTGAGCAGCCCTCATCCATCCGCTACCCGCCACCTTTCTCAAGTCGTCGGACCAAAACGTGCTGCAGGATATCCTACGAAGAATACGGTTGGGCTGGGCGGCATTCGGGAAGCTTCGTCATATTCTGAAGTCGTCGATCCCTCAGTGCTTTAAGACGAAAATCTGTATACTATGTAGAAAATCAACTTTACTGACTTAATGATCTCACAAAATATAGCTTAAGCTGCTCGAAGGATCTAACCCCTCTCAATGTTAGACAAGGCAGCAGTGGGACTTTTATGGGCTGATGTAAAGAAATAATTACAAACATCCAAAAGTCACATAAATACAAAGATACAATAACAAAAACAAGTCTGAGAGACTTTTTGGGCTCACAAACACTTAGATGCAAAATAAATATTTGTGGATCACTCAAACATATATCTCGGTGTGAACCACGAACCTGCGGCCTCTCGTAAGCTGTCGTATAACAAACTGGGATGTATATAAAACATTAACTTACTCGCAAGTTGACAGCATAATCATCGGCTTCCACTCGTTAATGTAGCAGATGACGCTGTTGAGAACCATTGAGAAGATGAAGCAGGCTCCGTAAATCCGCATGGCCTTGTGTCTGTGCCTCCACATGGTTAGAGTTAAGCAACAGGCGAGCACGAACAAATGCAGGTCGACTGCTAAGTACCTGAAATAATAGTATTTCATAGTCTTTACTGCGATGTATCAATTTTACTGGGCCCTTTTTGTAAATTGTGCCTACATGAAACTCTTGTTTGATGTTAGTGTTGTGATAGCCCTTAAGTTCACCACAAGAAAGGCAAGGCATAGTGATAAGTACCTACTGGAGAGGCAAAATAGGCATTACTATAGTTATACCAATGAAAGCCTACTCAGTTTAACCTCTGGAACTACTGAAGACTTTCAAGAATTCTTTCACAAATCAAATCCTATCTCTTTTTAATTTGGGCTATAATTTCATATACGAGTATATAAACTAGCGGTAGAACCTGGCTTCATTAAAGCAATTTTCAAAAAGTAGCCCATATCCTTCCTCCAGGCTATCTCCATACCAAAAAATAATCCAAGTGATTTGACGTGAAAGCGTAGCAGACAGAGTTTATTTAATAAAGACAACAATTTTTCTTATTGGTACTCGTATACAGTGTTAACGTAAACCAGATCAGATTTTTCTGTACACTTGCTGACCCATCGTCATTAAAGTACTTCAACGGATACGTACATTGCGTTGTTAGGTAACAGCATAAATATAAAAAAGCAACATATCTATTACAAAACAAAAAAAAAAAAACTTTCCCATGTATAAGTATGGATATTAACTTTTAACCATGGATATTTTTAGGCGTTAGATAAAATGGCACTCACCACGTCGGCATTAGGCAAATGTTTTCTTTATCAACGACGTTGTTGAGGAAGAACAAGTGCGTCCAGAACTTCTGCCGGCACACCCTGGAGTACTCCTCGAGGCTGGCGGCGACCAGGGGCCCGTCGCGCGCCGCCGCCCACCATGTGGACGCGCACCCCACCACCAGCATGTGCACCGGCAGTATCCTTGAATAGTAAAAATATTTTACATACATAAACTCACGCCTGTATTCCCCGAAGGGGTAGGCAGAGGTGCATTACTGCATCCACATTTCGCCAAGTATGTCTCAGTCCCACGTAATAGGGGGCGAGCCTATTGCCGTTTTAGGGCACATTTCCAGACTCCGTGCTGTTACCGAAAATTTCCTAATGGAAAAACCCAATAACACATTGCCCGACCCGGGAATCGAACCCAGGACCTCTAGATCGCACGGCACATACTTGTACCGCGAGACCACGAGGCAGTCGGGGTCAGGCAAAGTGTTGGGTTGGTGGTATTGGGTTTTTCCAAGGAAATTCTCAGTAGCAGCACGGAGTCTAGAAATGTGCCCGGAAAACGGCAATAGCCTCGTCACGTATTACGTGGAACGGATACATACCTGGCGAAACGTGGGTTTCAAAATGCACCTCTGCCTACCCCATCAGGGAATACAGGCGTGAGTTTATGTATTGACTAAAAAAATAACTAGCAGGAAAATGGTGTGTAATAAGTAAAAATATGTTGGGCCTAGATCGAATGAATATTGTTCCATTAAGGATTATGTTCATTTAATATACAATATTTTTTAATAATAATTACTGTGTGTAATAGTACTTAGTGTCTACTATAGTGTCTTGCTCTAGTATTTTTTATGATATAGGTTAGAGAAATGGAATAAATAATTTAAAAGTTATGAGGTTTCTACAAAGTTTATAAATAAGATCTTTAAAAAAAACCATCTTAAAGTACTTCTTTATTTACATGTTTCTACTTTCTTTATATTTTTTGAAGTTAATATGGAACTTAATTATGATTTATATTACGTCACATAAGCTTCATTCTGGGATATTCTAGAAATTCATAGTGGAGTCTCTTAGGTGTGCTGGTTTCCCCACGATGTTTTCCTTCACCGTTAAACTAACCTGATGATCCTTTTTATGACGCACATAGGCAACATATGGAAGCCCAGCGGTTGTTTTTGCGAGTAGATCAGGAATTGGTAGCTCGTTAGAAAACTCGTTAAAATTATAAAACTGTGCACCAACAAGGATCCATTGGAGAGCAACACTCCTTCTGATTCCCTAGTTAGCTGGAAAGAAGTAATAAATAAATAAATAATACACACCCAACAGTCACATACATAGTTCTGACCCCACACTAGGATACAAGTCCTGTGTCGTGGGTATCAGAAACTACGAGAGACTTTTTGGTCTCACAAACACCCAGACCCGAAACAAATATTTGTGGATCACACAAACATTTGTCTCGGTGCGGGGATCGAACCCGCAGCCTCTCGTTTCGCAAGCTGGTGTCTAGCCAACTGCGCCACGAGGCTGTCAATATTAATGCAATATTATGTTAGTGGTAATTAGTAAAAGGAAAGCAATTAATGTAGAACAGGTCGGACTAGAGACTTCACAACGTCATCAGCCCAAATACGTCCCACTGCTGGGCACGGGCCTCCTCTACAACTGAGAGGGTTTAGGCCTTAGTCCACCACGCTGGCCTAGTGCGGGTTGGCGGACTACACACCTAAGAAATTCCTAAGAACTTTTTTAGGTGTGCAGGTTTTATCACGATGTTTTCCTTCACCGTTAAAGCAAGTGATAATTCATTGTGAATACACACATAACTTCGAAAAGTCAGAGGTGTGTGCCTGGGGTTTGAACCTGCGACCGCCGAAATTCTCGACCGCGCGCCTAAACCTCGAGGCCATCACTGCTTACTTCACAAAATGTTAAAAATTTATTCTAGTAATAATGGGTATGGATTATTCCATAATCGTTAGAGCTTCTAAAGAATGGAGGTATAGAGAATTAAATGTTTATGAAATTAATTTTTTTATCAGAATAATGTCTTTGGCTGGATTTGTCTGATAAGTCACATAATTACGTTAATCTATACATCTATACAAATAAATAAAATTGGAGTGTCTGTTTGTAATATTTAAATAACCGCTTTAAATAAATGCATATCGATGTATACACGGTACATGTACCAAAACAACGTTTTTTACAATTTTGTGTCTGTCTGTCTGTTTGTTCCGGCTAATCTCTGAAACGGGTGGACAAATTTCAATGGGAGTTTCACTGGCAGATAGTTGATGTAATAAGGAGTAACTTAGGCTACAAAAAAAATATATTAAAAGAATCGACTGTTAGGCGGAACGAAGTTCGCCGGGTCAGCTAGTTAATTATAATATTGTTGCTTGTTTATTGTGGTAATTTAAACGAAACATTTTTGTTTCATTATTTGTTTTCGATATCTATACAAATAAATAAAATTGGAGTGTCTGTTTGTGATATTGAAATAACCGCTTTTTAATAAATGTATATGGATGTATACACGGTACATATACCAAAATAACGTTTTTTACAATTTTTATCTGTCTGTCTGTTTGTTCCCGCTAATCTCTGAAACGGGTGGATCGATTTTAACGGGACTGTCACTGGCAGATAGCTGATGTAATAAGGAGTAACTTAGGCTACAAAAAAATATATTAAAAGAATCGACTGTTAGGCGGAACGAAGCTCGCCGGGTCAGCTAGTTAATTATAATATTGTTGCTTGTTCATTGTGGTAATTTAAACGAAACATTTTTGTTTCATTATTTGTTTTCGATATCATTAATAATAAATTCCTTTGTTACGTTGTGGCGCAGTTGGCTAGACACCAGCTTGCGAAACGAGAGGCCGCGGGTTCGATCCCCGCACCGAGACAAATGTTTGTGTGACCCACAAATATTTGTTTCGGGTCTGGGTGTACGTGAGACCGAAAAGTCTCTCGTAGTTTCTGATACCCACGACACAAGACTTGTATCTTAGTGTGGGATCAGAACTATGTATGTGACTGTTGGGTGTATTTATTTATTTTTATTTTATTTAATGACAACCGCCTCTACGTACTCAACCATCGAACAATTTGGCATGACAAATGATTGGGAAACTAACTTTATAAATAAAGTAATTGTACGTATAAAAAAATACGAACCTTCTCCAAAGAATCTGGATTGTATGTGTATATTGAAAACTGAAAAACCCTGGCATGTGCGTATGTTGTTAATGCCAGACCTATTATCCTGAAAAAAAAAATTATACAGCCTTATTGATTTTTTTGTTTAAAACTTTTTTGTACACATAAAAATAAGAGAAACATAATATGAAATACAGTAAATTAGATAAGTACAAATGGCAAAAGCCTTAGTCATATTTCGTCACACAACCCCCTTTTACTGTGAAGCAAGATCGATGGCAGCCTTTTCACAAATAATTTCGATCACTGAATGTGCTGAATTCAAATCCTGCAGTGGGTAGACAGGGCATGTCTTACTCTCGTAGCGAAAAAATATATTTGGTTCGGTGTTGGAAACATACGAGTTGTCCACTTCCCTTCCCAGCAAAGTGGGATACAAAAAATTGAACTATGAGGTTTCACTCTAAAAGATAAATACAATTGGTGGATCTAGACTTAATTACAACTTGCAATTAGAATCTGGGCTGATCAGACTAATGGCCGAATACTGAAACGCTACTTAATCCGAGGGCGATTTATATTTATGTGGCTGTTATAATTTAAGCGGTATATACTTAAAAAAATGTCATGTAAAATAACTTTTTGTGGTAATGTTGCCATTTATGGAAATTTAAGTGGGCATTAGTTAATCACAGTCTTAAAACCGATAGATGATGTTTCAGTATACCGCTTAAATTATAACAGCCACTTAAATATAAGTCGCCCTCAGATTAAGTAGCGTTTCAGTATTCGGCCATAAGACTGCTATTGATCTATTCAGTATGCTGTTTTACCTGGCTCCTTGTAAAGACTGCAAAGCAGTAAAGCGAGGATCACCGCTTTCTGGTATATACGTCAGTCTCTTCCAGTTGGCAGGTACAGACCATGCAATGAGGAATTTATTTTCTAAAAGAAAAAAAAAATGGTAAAAATTCACCATAATGAAGTAGATGATAAAATGGAGTTAGTTTTAATGCATACATCATCATCAGCCCATATACGTCCCACTGCTGGGCACGGGCCTCCTCTACAACTGAGAGGGTTTAGGCCTTAGTCCACCACGCTGGCCTAGTGCTGGTTGGACATATGTACGTAACCTCACGCCCGTATTTCCCGAAGGGGTAGGCATAGGTGCATTTCTACACCCACTTTTCGCCAGGTATGTATCAGTCCCACGTAATGGGGGCGAGCTTATTGCCGTTTTTCGGGCACATTTCCAGACAGACATGTTTCCTAATAGAAAACCCAATAACACTTTGCCTGACCCGGTAATCGAACCCAGGACCACTAGATCGCACGGCATATACTTGTGCCGCGAGACCACGAGGCAGTAGTTTTAATGGTACGGTAAAATGAGCGCACTGGCACTTGACGTTAACTGCAGTGCGATCCAAATAAGGCCTCGATTAACTATAACACATACGAGTATACACAAGATTATCCCAAAACAAGAAACATGTGGTAAGTTTCGCACATTATGCGTTCTTGTATGACATTTACAATGATGATTTTGAAACGTATTCAAAAATGATGTTCCTATTCATTTTTTATCACACATGCTACCGTTAAAATCCCTGAACTTTGGTAGTCATATCATCATCATCAACAGACTTTTTCACGTCCACTGTTGGACATAGGCCTCTCCTATGGCACGCCACTGGGCTCGATCTTCGGCTCTCCTCATCCAACCGCTGCCAGCCACCTTGCGTATATCGTCACCCCACCTAGCCAGAGGTCGTCCTACACTACGTACTTTGGTATTGACTTGAAATTTATATGAGTTTCCAACTTACACAGATCTACAAAAATTAATGTATTTTGAATTGCAATCCTTAATATCTTAAATTCTCAAATTATATAATTCGGATATTGAATTGAAAATGCTATTCTTTAAATTTTAGTAACAGAGTTATTATTATCACGGCTAAAATATGTATATTTTGTATGTATACTACTGAAAACTCATGCTATTTATAAACACAATTATATTACTAAATCTTTAATTTAATTATTAAATGAATGTCAAGTGTAGGTTACAATTACTAATGCTGTTGACACGTTTTTTTAAGTTAACTCAAAGAAACATTTTTTAAACAATATCAATGATTTGGATGCGGAAAATTTAAGTAAGACTTACTCTCTGGTGCGTCTCCAGACATTACGTCATACACTGTTCCAATAAAATTCAATACTAAGATAGCGTACACTACTTGTACGAATATTGCTTGTTCAGAAGTTTGTGGAGTTACATTTATTTCATCGTGCGTCTTACAGTACTGCAAATTGCGCAGTGTTGCTCGCAGACCATGTTTCTGGGATGAGGCATTCGCACACTCTTCGAAACGTAAGGTATGGTTCTGCTCAGAGGATGGACATCGTGAACTCAAGCAGTAACCTCGATGTATGTACGTTCGATTGTAATTGTAGTGGTCTTCTGAGTGTACCTGAAAAGTATTAATCAGGTTACATGATGGAATCCAAGTTAATCTATTTATTTAAAACTTTATTGTACACACAACACTAAAACTAAGGAGTACTGTAGACTAGATTAGTACAATATGCGGCCTTATCGCATAAGGCGATCTCTTACAGACAACCAAGTATAGAGATGTAGGAAGGGAGGTAGTCGATATGTACAGGTTAAATTAAACATCAACAAAAATAAAACATATAGTAAAAAAATAAAGACCTATAAATAAATACATGCATACATACATACATGCACACTTACATACATATAATATAATACATTACTAAATTAATTTTAATATATTATTGGAGGATAGCGGCAAGGATACAAGTTTAGTGAATGAGACAACAAAATTGTTTTTAAAATTGTCTGTGAGATGATTGTACTAAGGTCAAGCTAGCTAATTAATTCAATTCATCTTTAGTTAGAAAACGTCCACTGCTGCACATAGGCCTCCCTCAAATACTAGCAGAGAGCTCTGTCAGAAGCGACCTGCATCCGGCGGCCTCGTTTAATTTAATATATTAATATGTGCAAGTTTAAACGCCAGGCGGACATTATTATGTCGAGTTGTGGAAGATAATCCTAGTTGCTACTTGTCAATCGACACTCCATCTGGGACGTAACAAAAAAAGTTTTTGTTACGACCTAAATGGAGTGTTCTATTTTTTTTTATTAATAAACAATGTTGTGCAGTAATTTTATATGTAACACATCTTATAAAAGCATTTTCTTTTTTCATAACTTTTACGGACTTTTCAACAGTCTGGTTTTAAATTTTATACTTACTTATTCTACTATAGAACATTAAAATTTCTTGAACTTGCTACTTAGAGTCATTACGTAGTTCGTTTTCAATGTTTTTTCATAAATTTTACATACATTATCATTGAACGCAAGGACTCGACAAAAGAACAAATATATTTAAAGAATAAAATATATTTATTTTATTTATTTCAGCTTTAACTAGGTTATTAACCATTGTTCCGCGTTCAAGCAACTGATACAGTTAAAGTGCACTGACTCTCACAAAACAGACACAGACTAGACAACCAGCGACGCAGCTCATATCTTATCAAGCAAGTGTTGTTTTGTCAAAAGAAAGTAAATAAGAAGAAGTGGAAACAATTTAGTTAGCCACCTGCACACCAAACTGGTTGACAAAATATGAGACTATGAGGGGTCATCTTCTCATGCAAGGTGTATACAACTAATAAATAAATACTAATACTAAATAAATAAATACACCTAACAGTCACATACATAGTTTTGACCCCACACTAAGATATAAGTGTTGTATCGTGGGTATCAGAAACTACGAGAGCCTTTTCGGTCTTACAAACACCCAGACGCGAAACAAATAATATGTGGATCACACAAACATTTGTCTCGGTGCGGGGATCGAACCCGCGGCCTCTCGTTTCGCAAGCTGGTGTCTAGCCAACTGCGCCACGGGCTGTCAACTGTGGAAGACTTATGATATGTTTCTTGATTTTTCAATTTGACTAATCTTTAACTGCAACAAGGCAGGTCTCAAAAAATGTGTGTCTAAGAAAACACGATTGGAATCCGACTAACTTTATAGGACTTACCTTCATCAAGTTATATAAATAATGAGGCTCCTGAAGTGGCGTAAGCTGGAAATCTCCAAGGCAGTACACACCATCGCTTTTGGATAAGCATCTGTCGTAATCATCCAAATGGAAGAGGCGGGGTAGCCGATGATATTCTTCATCTAAAAAATAATGTCGTAGAATAAGACTCCCGTCAACCCGCACTATGCCAATTGCCAGCATGGTGGACCAAGGCCTAAACTCTGCCGGTTATAGAAGAGGCCCGTGCCCAGCAGTGGGACGTATGTAGTCAGATTATGATAAATAAGACTGGTTTATTTCACGCGTTCGTTGACACTACCGCAATTGTCCTATTCAAAGAAATGTGGGTAAATATTTTAAGTAAATAATCACGCACTTAAAAGGACTGGTTAAGTAACACTACATGCCTGGGAGTTCTAAAAGGAATTTCACAGCTGTAAGAATTTCGTATCAAAAAAATTTAACACATGTTCGTATTTTAAAACGCCATAGGGACAACCTAGGTGGCAGTTCGGTTGCTACCTCCCACACTTATTATAGTGACCAGAAAAGAATTGTGTTCTAAAAATATATTTTTTGCAGGTACATTTAAATATTATTTTAAAAAGTGTTGTTAAGTAAAAAAAATCTATGGGTATTCTAATAGTTATTTTCGACATAGTTACATTTATTTATTTTATTTATTTATAATACTTTTTTGTAAACTGAGAAACTGGTGTAAATTATAAAAAATGAAATACTAGAAAAAGTACAAATGGCGGCCTTATTGCACATGGCGATCATTACAACTTTTGGATGGATTTTTCAAAATACGGTTCCTATCATTAAAATTCAATGAAAATTGCTGCTTTTTTACTGCATTTTTATTCTAGGTAGCAATGGAAAACTTTTAAAAGCTTTTGACTTTAAGCGAGACACCATAAAAACTTGAATAAAACCTTAAAATAAAGTAACTTAACTTAGAAGATTAAAAGTTAGATAAATGTAGAGACGAACAGATGAAGACAAAACAAAAGTTTACGTTACGAAAAAATATAAAAAAATATATACTCGAAAGCTCAGCAGTGACTCCAGGTGACAGTAAAAAATACAGCAACAATTTGATCAAAACGCTTTTCTTTCCCGACACCATTTTAACGACTACTATAATGAATACAAAACGTCCAATTATGCACATATTATTACTTAAATTTATGTTAAATCTATTATTATTCACCTGGAGTTCATGAGGCCCTGAAGTTTCAGCTTTGCATATTTTAAAAGAGTAAAAGTCTGAATTTATTTTTATGCGTGATTTTTGTACTGCTGCTAATATCGTCCATTGCTTTTAAAAATATATGTTTATTCTTGCTTCAACCCAAAATATGGTTTTCTCAATAACTGATAATATATTTAATTAAATAAACTATAGAAGTCCGCCAACCCGCACTAGGCCAGCGTGGTGGATTAAGGCCTAAACCCTCTCAATTGTAAAGAAGGCCCGTGCCCAGCAGTGGGACGTATATGGGCTGATGATGATAAATAAATAAAGCATAAAAGTAGTCAAAACTTTTTTTATAATAAATAAATAAAAACTTTAGTAAGAACAGCAACTTTTAGATTAATATATGTATGTATGTATGTGAATTCTCAAAAATAATTCTTGAATCGTATTTCAAAAGTACCACTTCAAGGAAATTTTCAAGGAGCAATAATGTTTAAAATATGTATGTCACCTGCCGTTAATAATACGCATTGTTCTACGTCGTAACTATTGTTTCTATTTTTATGTATCAAGTACTTCGTTCCTAAACACGACACACTGTAAAGGTCACTGTAACGTATTTTCTGAACAAGGTCGGGCTACATTTAAATGTATAATAGAAATTTAAAGTGCCTACTGGTCTCGCGGTACAAGTATGTGCCGTGCGATCTAGAGGTCCTGGGTTCGATTCCCGGGTCGGGCAAAGTGTTATTGGGTTTTTCCATTAGGAAATTCTCGGTAACAGCACGGAGTCTGAAAATGTGCCCGAAAAACGGCAATAGGCTCGCCCCCTATTACGTGGGACTGATACATACCTGGCGAAATGTGGCCAGCAGACAATAAGGGTCTCTGCATTAGTGACTGAAACTGGCTTTTCTCGTGTTTCATTTAAAGTAGCAGCAATTTGTGGCGCAGATAAACGTCGATTTCGTTTCGATATCCCTTTAATCAACTGATCTTCCTGCTTTGTTGTAGATTAAGGACGTCCAGATCTCTGTCTGTCTTGATTTTCTCCAGTAGTTAGCTTGCGTTTAAGATGTACACCTTTACATGAAACGCCAATCTTTTTTTGCGATTTGGCGTATAGAATACCCTTCTTCGCTCACAATACAAATAGCAATTCGCAGTTGAAGCGAAATTTGATTCTTTTTTTCCATTTTATGCGCTTACTAACTGTTGTTACTATCACATGAACGTCACAAAATATACTGAACTCTAAACTAAATCATCATCATCAGCCCATATACGTCCCACTGCTGGGCACGGGCCTCCTCTATAACTGAGAGGGTTTAGGCCTTAGTCCACCACGCTTGCCTAGTGCGGGTTGGCGGACTACACGCCCAAGAAATTCCTAAGAAATTTTAGGTGTGCAGGTTTTATCACGATGTTTTCCTTCACCGTTAAAGCACGTGATAATTCATTGTGAATACACACATAACTCCGAAAAGTCAGAGGTGTGTGCCTGGGGTTTGAACCCGCGACTGTAGAGATTCTCGACCGCGTGCCTAAACCTCGAGGCCATCACGGCTTTTTAAATACTTTATGAAATTTAATACCTATTTTAGAGGGTTGAACTCTATTCAAAACAAACACAAAGTGTTTAGCCACAACATCTAATAAATGAACAATTGCCAGTGTTGCAATCTTTGTGGTCATAAAACACGTGTGTCGGTCTTTTTTCAAGATTTGAAGTAACTAGTAAGAATCAAATAATTTTGTTCATTATTGTTATAAGCACGGTCATAATAAGAAATGAACTTAAATAAACACGTGTTTATTTGTTTATTTACAGTATCTCTTCATCATCATCATCATCATCATCAGCCCATATACGTCCCACTGCTGGGCACGGGCCTCCTCTACATTTCTTTTAATCTAATAAAATTCGGGTATTTCCAAACTTTTGAACGGTAGTGTATAGTATATTAATAAACTTATTCTATCAATAATTCTTGGTTTAATTTTATTATCATTCACAGCTAATATTGGATTATTTTAAAATCACGCCGTAATAGCATCGCAGACTCTTTTCATGGGCATCTCCACTAATAATGTCAGAGGTAAGGCGAGGATGAATGTGAATGTGGTCGTCGCTACTCCGACTGTCAGCTGAAACGATAAAAAGGTTATTAGGTATTAGTTTTTCCACATGCCAGCGACAATGGTTCATGTTTTTTTTATTAGTTACAGGATCATCATCATCAGCCCAAATACGTCCTACTGCTGGGCACGGGCCTCCTCTACAACTGAGAGGGTTTAGGCCTTAGTCCACCACGATGGCCTAGTGCGGGTTGGCGGACTACACACCTAAGAGATTCCTATGAACTTTTTAGGTGTGCAGGTTTTATCACGATGTTTTCCTTCACCGTTAAAGTAAGTGATAATTCATTGTGAATACACACATAACTCCGAAAAGTCAAAGGTGTGTGCCTGGGGTTTGAACCCGCGACTGTAGAGATTCTCGACCGCGTGCCTAAACCTCGAGGCCATCACGGCTTTTTAAATACTTTATGAAATTTAATACCTATTTTAGAGGGTTGAACTCTATTCAAAACAAACACAAAGTGTTTAGCCACAACATCTAATAAATGAACAATTGCCAGTGTTGCAATCTTTGTGGTCATAAAACATGTGTGTCGGTCTTTTATCAAGATTTGAAGTAACTAGTAAGAATCAAATAATTTTGTTCATTATTGTTATAAGCACGGTCATAATAATAAATGAACTTAAAAAAACACGTGTTTATTTGTTTATTTACAGTATTTCTTTTAATCTAATAAAATTCGGGTTTTTCTAAACTTTTGAACGGTAGTGTATAGTATATTAATAAACTTATTCTATCAATAATTCTTGGTTTAATTTTATTATCATTCATAGCTAATATTGGATTATTTTAAAATCACGCCGTAATAGCATCGCAGACGCTTTTCATGGGCATCTCCACTAATAACGTCAGAGGTAAGGCGAGGATGAATGTGAATGTGGTCGTCGCTACTCCGACTGTCAGCTGAAACGATAAAAAGGTTATTATTAGTTTTTCCACATGCCAGCGACAATGGTTCATGTTTTTTTTATTAGTTACAGGATCATCATCATCAGCCCAAATACGTCCTACTGCTGGGCACGGGCCTCCTCTACAACTGAGAGGGTTTAGGCCTTAGTCCACCACGATGGCCTAGTGCGGGTTGGCGGACTACACACCTAAGAGATTCCTATGAACTTTTTAGGTGTGCAGGTTTTATCACGATGTTTTCCTTCACCGTTAAAGTAAGTGATAATTCATTGTGAATACACACATAACTCCGAAAAGTCAAAGGTGTGTGCCTGGGGTTAGAACCTGCGACCGCCGAAATTCTCGACCGCGCGCCTAAACCTCGAGGCCAACACTGCGTTACAGGATATCAGTAAAAATATGCGGTCTTCAAGAAATGTCCGCACTTCGCGTGATATATATAAGTATATAAATAGTCGTAGATTTAGCAGTCACATACTTAGTTTTAATCCCACAATAACATAAAATTCTCGTCTTAAATTGTGGTGGGTATCAAAGAGATTTTAGCCACAAACTCCTAGAGCTACAGCAAATACCTAATTAGTATAAATTGCACAAGCATTTTATTCAGGGTCCGTATGGGTATCGAATTCGCGCCCAGGCTTTCACAGGCTGCAGAACATTCAGTATTTTTTTTCCTATCCCACCACACACCCGCCACTTTAACTCCGTAAGCAATGTAGCTCAGCTAATCTAAGGGGACCTAATTTGTCATAATCCCGCAGCGAAGTTAATTAGAAAGACAATGTAAAGGAGGAGTTGGAAAACAAAGAGTTTTAGTCAGTCTACAGATCCATTCAGTTTCAAGTGCTACGTCGTAATTAGAAGACATTCTATGGTCGTCTTTTGTGCAGATATCAATTCTACGTGATGCCATATAGAATTTCCAAATGAGAAAATTAAATAACAATTAAAAATAAAAATAAGGATGCAGGATTTCCGATCACTTATCTCACGAGCTAAAGTGGAAGTGGGCCGGCTATGTCTACCGACGGTCCGACGACCGATGGAGCAGACAAGTGTTGGAGTGGAGATCGCGCTTAGGCAAGTGTGTGGCTTAGGTAGTGTGGGACGTCCTGCAGCACGATGCTCCGACGACTTGAGAAAGGTGGCGGGTAGCGGATAGATTATAATAATTATCCTTATCCTTACTAATATTATAAATGCGATTGTAACTCTGTCTGTCTGTCTGTCTCTCTCGCTTTCCTGCTAAAACTACTGAACCGATTTAAATGAAATTTGGTACACAGATAGTTTGGAGCCTGAGAAAGAACATAGGCTACTTTTTATTGCGGAAAAGGGGTTTTAAGGGATTGAAAGGGGGGATGAAAGGGAATTACTGTCATTTTTAAAGCTAGAAACTTGAAACTTATTTTTTAGGCTGTTGATTAGATATAAATAAATATGACATTCAAAGTATGTAAAAAAATTACCTTTCAGGGAGTAAAATAAAAATAGGGGATGAAAGTTTGTATGGAAATTCGTCATTTTTGAAGCTAGAATGATGAAACTTTTTTATATGGCTTTTATATAAGAATTATATTAAAAGTTATTTTTAAAAAAATCCCTTAATATGTTATTAATGATATGTTATAAATGAGAAAATAACTATATGACTGTTACGCTTTCACGCCTTAATCATTTGACCGATATGAACGATTTTTGGTATGGACATAAATGGGACTCTGTGGAATAAAATAGACTACAACTTATTTTCTTTCTGAACCCAACCCTGTAGTCTACGCGGACGGAGTCGCGGGCAAAAGCTAGTAATAATATAAAGCATCTAAAATAACTTACTATGTTAATGGCTGATACCGGCACGGGCTGCGGAGATTCTCCTAATATTACAAGCGCCACGCACCAATGTAGGATCATAACGGAGAGACACAGCCGGGACAGAACCACCCAACCTTTCCAGGAGCAAAACTTTAGAACGGAACCTGTAACGTAAAGTTTATGTTTTGTCATTCTTCTTCTGACGATAATGGTCATTAAAATAAAAGAGATAATTTTAATATAGAAAGCGTGGCGTGCTTTCCGAAAATATTTCGATACTGTCGCTACTCCTATCAGTATCTAGTCACGTGAAGCAAGTGTGGGCTATGTATAGGAGTACTAAAATCCATGTATTGCAGTACAAAGTGAATGGGATTTTTATTTAAAAGTTTTGTTATATCACAACATTTACATGTGTACAGCAGTATCAGTATCAGCAGAGGCACGTATTTGGGCTGATGACGATGACGACATGTGTACGAGTATAAATACATCAAATGGGAAACGTCAAATTGATCAACTTGCAAAATATTATTATTTGTCACTCAGTACCAGTGGTATTTCATAAAAAAATAGGATAATGGAAGAATTTTATCACATTATTGTATTGTCATCGGTCCTCGATAAGTCTGTTAACTTTGAATGAAATCTGACCGTTTGAAGTCGGTCAACATCAAGTCCAAAGAAGTCGGTTACAAACAAAACATACAGGTGAAGCTAATGAAAAAGCGTGTAAAAACAAGACGAATCATACTTCTGCTTCATAATTTAGAATAGTTTTCGTTTAGCTGAAAGTCAATTATTTAATAGTCGAATGCACCCAAAGTAATTCAAAATCTAAAGTAATTTGTAAAACGATATCATGACTTAACTATTAAACTCATTTGACTTATTCTTAGTATGAAGATATAAAATATGTTGGATCCGTTTCCAATTAATAAAATACACACAACAGTGATATACATAGTAGTTCATGATACAAGTCTTGGGTTGTTGGTATCAGAAACTACGAGAGATTTTTCTGTTTCACAAACACCCTGACCCGAAACAAATATTTCCGGATTTAATAAATATTTGTTTCGGTCCAGGGAACCCGCGGCCTCTCGTTTCGCCTCGGGACTTCTAGGATGTTCCGGCCTAAGTCTTATTCGTACTTCAAAATCATATTTTAGGATACATGCAGTTTGAAACCCAGTCACTGAGTAATTGGTACAAATGGGCCGGTTTGACCATAGCAGTATTTTCAATCTAGTAATTATTAAAACAGAATTTAAAAAACAAATTCATGATAAATAACAAAAAGTCAAAAACTTTTAACAAAAAGCTCCAAGAGACATTAAGCCGTATAAGATATAATGCTTAATACTTTGAAAACAGAAAAAATCCTAATATTTTTGTATCCTTTTGCTTCTTTCTGTACCCATGTTATCACTAATGATGTACTATGTGCAATACTCTAAAACCTAGGGCAACTAACTGTAACAATAACAAAACAATACTTACTATCCATTATTGAGAACATAACATAAAGAAATATAGCCAATATTTGCAGCACTGATTTCTCGATAGCGGCATACACGGCAAGGATTATCGGCTGCTCCACGTCTTGAATGAAGCCTCCGCTCAAAATAAATCCCAATGGCAACGGTAGGGATATCATGTATAATGGATAAAGCAACCACTGGAACAAAAATATTTGATGTTAATTGATTTATTTATATTTTATTTTTTCCTTGACTGGTTAGTTGGTCTCACGGGATAAGTAGGCATGAAAGTTGGCGCTAAGTTTTCCCAGTAAAAAGAGAGATGGAAGGAGTTAATAAAGATAAAATAAAGAGTAAGTGGTATTCACAAAGAATTATCACGTACTTTAACGGTGAAGGAAAACATTGTGATGAAACCTGCGTACCTAAAAGTTCTTAGGAATTTCTTAGGTGTGTAGTCCGCCAACCCGCACTAGGCCAGCGTGGTGGACTAAGGCCTAAACCCTCTCAGTTGAAGAGGAGGTCCGAGCCCAACAGTGGGACGTACATATATGGACTAATGAGGAGGAGGTATTTACTATATTATGGAATCTAGTGTTCTTGCGGCTTAAGTATGTGCCGTCCGATCTAGAGGTCCGGTTCCGATTCCCGGGTCAATCAAAGTGTTATTGGGTTTTTCCATCAGGAAACTTTAAGTAGCAGCACGAAGTCTGGAAAATTGCCAGAAAAACGGCAATAGGCTCTCTTCCTGGCGCTAACTGGTGAAATGTAGGTGCAGATATGCACCTCTTCCTACCCCTTACTAATATAATTTATAAACAAATGAAAGAAGAAAGCGGTGTACTTCTGCAGTGTATAGAAATCATTGTAATGAGTTAAGACTGGCCGTTAGTTAGTTACCATGTATTTCTTCTTGTCTATAGGCTTGTCGAGCATATACTTGTAGGAATGCCCCACGAGTATTCCTAGAATGCAGGCAGGCAGGTTCCCCCAAGGTGACATGTACATATACTTCAATGACGGAACATCACGTAATATCGTTCTTATGTTTCTGAAAAATAGAATGTAATAGACATGAACTAGGTAATACTAGGCCAGCTCATCCGCACTAAGCCAGCGTGGTGGACTAAGACCTAAACCCTCTCAGTTGTAGAGATGATGATGATGATAATGCTTTTAATGATATGACTTAAAATGTAACGGGTGATTTATAGATTCCAGCTCCATCATCAGATCAGTTCTATATCATAATAATATTGCGTTGCCATCCAGTTGCCATGCATGATAAATTTCAGTTCAATCGGAAACGGGGAAGTGGATCAAATTTAACTTGCATTGCAAGATTTGATTACAGATAGACAACGGGACAGATGAAACTAAATAATTTAAGGTGTGTTTCATTAAGCGCTCAAAGCGCTTACACTATGTGTATTTGGTTAGAATTTTGATCATTGTGAGCGCACCTTTAGAAATAAAGATGGCGCGTAACAGAAAATCTTTGCATTTTTTCTTTTGTTACACAGAAGAAGAAAATACTTACTCAGTAACACTGGCGAAGTACACCAATGGCTTCCATTCGTACAAATACGCCAGGGCAGCGTTCATTACAATCGACGCTATGAGTAATATTGAGAGTGTTGGTATGACGCCTCGACGCATTCTTCCTACAGTGAAACTCACTGACAACGCTATAATATACATCTGGATGTCTAACGCCATGTACCTGTAGAATTAGCAAAATATTGTATTATTTGTGGATCCATTTTGTTTAAGTGCATGACAGCTTAAGCTAGATTGAGATCTATGAGATGATGAGTCATCATCAGCCCATATGCGTACCACTGCTGGGCGCGGGCCTCCTCTACAACTGAGAGAATTAAAGCCTTAGTCCACCACGCCGACGTGAGTTGGCGGACTACACACCTAAGAAATTTCTATGAACATTTAGGTGTGCAAGTTTCCTCACGATGTTTTGCTTCACCGTTAAAGTAACTGATAATTTATTATGAGTACACAGATAACATCGAAACGTTAGAGGTACATATGTGCCTGATGTTTGAAGTCGCGACCGCCGAGATTCTCAACCGCGTGCCTAAACCTCGAAGCTATCACTACTTCTCACTCTAAGCTAAATCTATTAGAAATTATCACGCTCATTAGGGGCGGTGTGATTGGTATAGTGGCTGATTCAACCTGGGAGTATGTATTAGGCATGCAAAGTCCACCCAGCTGCATTAAACCAGAATCCTCCCACCTCGTCCTCTTGAAGTGAGCGAAGCTTCTCTATCATTATTTCCCTGCATTGAATTTGCCCTAATGCCTGCCTTAATTGCTTTAAAATTAATAAGAAATGTTAAGATTGGGCTCTGAGGGACATAAGAAGTGTTAAAATTTGTCACAATCGGCGCTCTAATTGCTCAGATTGCACTTGCAGAAACTAGTGGCGCAGCAGTTTCTGCCAGTACAAAAAAAAATGACACTTACCAAGTAGGCAGAACGCAAAACTTGTCAGGCTCGACAAGGTTATTGACAAAAAATGCGTGAGCCCAGAACTTATTGCGACAGACTTTGCTTTCAGCTTCCACTATCGCCGGCCACAAGGGTCCATCACTTATACACGGCCACCAGGTGGCCGCGAATCCAACGATTAGCAAATATACTGGGCTTATTCTGAAAAAAAAAAAACTTGCATAGAGTGCCAAATAAGTCACGCAGTCTCATTTGACGACCGCACAAACATTTGTTTCGGCGAACAAAATCGCATCAGTCATAAAGAGTAGACTTCCGAGAAGTTGCGACATAGAGGCTATCAATGAAGAAGAGAATTACATTACATTTAAAAACTATCTGTTCAAACATTCAATCACCTATTTTTATAACTTTGGAAGATTTTTGATATATTTTGTCAGTATCGAGAAGTTTAATACGAATAAATACCTGAAAATCCTTTTTATTATCATCCTCACAAACATCATGAAACTATACTGTTTGTTTGTTGTGCGGTTCAAAAGGTTGTAAGTGCAGAGGAAGGATGACAGCACCACAAACATCTGCTGCATCGATGTGCTGTTCTGTATCACCATTGTGAACGGGTGCTTCACGATCTGAAATTTAGAAGAATAGAATTTTCAATTAAAGACAAGCTTTACAAAAAAGCATACTATAAAATTTCAGATTTTATTGAAGATAATAAGTAAATTGATCGGAGTTTTGTTTTGTTGCTACAGTTTGTATCGTTATGACATTTACAATGTAAAATTGAAATAATGTAAAAAAAAGATATATTACTATTTTTTAAAGAAAAGAATGACATGTCGTGTTGCTGAGGGAGTTTCTTGCCGTTTCTTCTCCACAGCTATAACACGTTTCGAAACGGCAATAGTTTAAAAAATTAAAGAAGTGTAAAAATGACTTTGACTTTGAAGGTTTTCTAGGATCAATGTTTATATAAGCATTATACGACTTACTGCGGAGCAAGTTGAGAGAGGCAAGGAAAAATTAATCAAAACTAATATAACAAAAAAATAAAATAAACATCTATTGTCATCCTTTTGATTACGTAGGAGAAGCCATGGTAATGTATTCTACAAGAAATAATCTGAAGATGATCGCAACTATGATTCTTACCTGTTCCAAAATCTTTGGATCGTACAAATACACAGTGTAGTATGTAAACCCAGTGTGAGTAATGCATACTATGACGGCGATTATTACCCTGAAAAAAAATTACAATCACCAGGTACCTACGTTTTAGAACGATTGAGGGTAAGGCATTGGCAGTTCTCCCTGTCACAATCTAATCGTTTAATAACAGAAAAGCCTAAAAAAAATGCCCTACCCTACAACGGAAGCCAGGTCATCTGTATCGCAAGTGCCAATTTATACTTTAAAATAAAGTCTTTGTCTTACAGCCAGCAGTCACACAAAGTTCGGTAAACTTTTATGGTTCAAGTCTTTTGCCGTGCGTATTAGAAACTACGAAAGACTTTTTGGTTTCACAAACATCCAAAAATTTGAGGACATACCAACATTAATTTTAGTGTGAGAATCGAACACTGACCAAGTGCACTACACAACAATACTATAAAAATTGGACAAACCTTATTCCTTGTAGGGGTAACAAATTTTCATGTTCTTTCTCATCATATGGAGTTGTCAACAATTTCCAGTTGGATCGAATCGACCAAGCCATTAGTAAACTTCTCTCTGAAATCAATATGATTAAAAATTATGATTGATATAATTCATGCAAGGATTATATCTTTGTCCTTTCTATCTTTCATCATGAGTAATTGATAGGTTTTGAACTGATCTCTGATCACCAAACTAAGAATTATGTGGGACCCAAAAATAGTAAAAATGATCTCCTTGTGCCAGCATCTAGGACACAAGATATGCCTTGTGGTTAATGTTGAATTTATTTAAAAATACTATTTTTTTTATCGTGTTCACATAAGTAGAGAAACATACTAACTCCTGGGATTCTTCTTCTGATCTTCAGTATTAATGTCACATGCCGTTCCAATGATATTCATTACGATAATAACAGAAGCGATAGCCAAGAAAACTATTTGCGCCATATTTGGTCCTAGATTTATTTTTAGATGATTTTCCTTACAATAGTGAAGAGTATGTAGGTCTGCTTGCATGCCGTTCGTATTAGACCAAGCATTTGCGCAATTTTCTAAAAGTGCTGCGAAGTTTGTGCTTGCAACATTTAAGCTCGTGACGTTTGAGCTCGAACATAACTTTTTGACAGGAGTACACTTATTGACACAATAGCCTCTATGTATTAGTGTGCGATTAAATGTGTACCCTTTTTGGGAATATTCCTGGAACAACAAAACATTCTGAATCATCATCTCCTTGTCTTGTTCCCAATTTCATTTGGCGTCGGTGCAGTATGTTTTATCCTTCCACACATTCCTATCAGCCGTCATGTCTTCATTCACCCCTTTTTAGGGTTACGTTCATCCGAATAAAAGAACGGAACCCTTTTAGGATCACTCGTGTGTCCGTCTGTCCGTCGCTCACAGTCAATTATCTCTGAATCTACTCGACCGATTAAGTTGAAATTTGGTACACACATCAATTTCTGTGACCCAAACGCAGAGGTGTGACGTGAATAGATGAAATCTATATACATATAGAAGGTAATTTTTGGGGAAAAGGTGGCAAATTTAAAAATATATATTTGAAAACGGTATCGTGTGACATATCAAATGAAAGGTCTTGTTGTGAAGATCTTAAATGCATTTTTTTGTAATTTTTCAAAATAAATAGTTTCCATGTTATTCAAGAAAATAGCCAAAAAATGACCATTCCCTCCCCTTATCACCGAAACTACTGAACCTAAAATTTTGAAAAATATACAGAAATTAGTTACCTTAAAATTCCTCCTACCTATAAATTATAGGAAAATCTATAAGAAGTCCATGATATTAAAAGAACATGGTAAATCACTCAATATTGTGCGTACCATAAAAAAATTCAACTCCAATGTTAAGTTTGTGTGAACGGAACAGTCTTCACGCGAGTCCGACTCGCACTTGGCCGGTTTTTCTTTCATATCTTCAGTCACGAAAAACATTCTGAATATTAGACTTAATTATTTACCATATTGCGTTAGGTTGGTCTTCAAATATAAATTAAGAAATACGTAATTTTAGAAGATTAAATTCAGTCAAGGCCAACAAGGAACTTCCATGATTAGTGAACTTCGATTAGTGAACGATTAACGGAAAATCCATTTACGGACCATCCCACCCCCGGAGGGGCGAGGGTGTGTCGGACTCACCGGCGCCTTCCGACCCAGCATAGATGTTACCGCCCGTAGTTGTTGCGGGCGGCCGCTGGGCCGGGTCCCTACCACGAAAAATTGCGCCGTAATACCGACTAAAAACCCCGCGATGGCCACCATCAGCGCATTCAGCGAGACGGCCCCGGAATACCTTGAAGCCAGAGCTATGGATTGACCCGGGACCAATCGGCCCGCTGCCCGGACCAACTGCGGCGACAACATCTCAAAATGCGCGCGGAATTCCCACCGACTGTCCAGAATCAGACCTAGGTACTTCATCTGGGAGCCGATGGGAATCCGCACGCCCTCCACCGTCAGGTGGGCCTCCGGCGGTGGCCTAGACTGAGGTCCGTGAAAACAAAGAGCCTCAGTCTTGTGCAGGGCCACCTGGAGGCCAAGTCGCCGAATCCTGCCCACCACAAGTTCGGTCCCGAACCCGGCGAGCAGGGCGGCCCGCTGTGGGGTCCTGGCCGTCGCTGTCACCAACGTGTCGTCCGCGTAGCAGACGACAGCGACGCCCCGAAGGTTGGCACCACGAAGCACCCAGTCGTAACCGATGTTCCACAGGCCCGAGAACCGAGCCCTGTGGAACACCGCACGACACCGCCCGACGATGCCACCCGTCGGCGCCCGGATACACGACGTACCTACCACACAAGTACGCCTGCACCAGACGCCGAAGGTAGGGCGGAACCTCGTGGTACCGCAGTGCCTCATTGATGCAGGCCCAGGGCATGGTGTTAAATGCCACGTCCATCGGCGCCATCGGTGGAGGAGTGAACTCCTCGGTGGCCGGGAACAAGGCTGCGACGACGTCCTCGACGAGGTCTGCCCGGAGACTCTCCGTAAGCGGGGGCGCCCATGGGCGGAGCTTGCTCAACGCCACACGGTATGGACGCCCCCACGGATCTCTATCGAGAGACCCCCGGGACTCCTCGTAAGCCGCGGCCTTTGCTCGTGCAATGGCCACCCGCAGCGCTCTCTTCGCCCCTCTGTGGAGGCCATAGAGCAGCCGCTCCTGTTAGTCGTCGCCAGGTCGGCGGACCCGACGACGACGGTGCCTGGAGAGTCGGCGTAGCGCAGCCGCGCAAGACGCGCGCAACTGCGAAAGCTCCGCCGACCACCAGTACACCTGGCGCTTCGCCGGGAGGCGGGTGACCCGGGGCATCGACGCGTCGCAGACGCGCGACATCGCCACCCCGAACCATTCCGCCTCCTCCTCGACCCGCACCGGATCGTCTGGTACGGAGAGCCACGCCTGAACAAGAGCGCCTCTTCTGCAGCCTCCACATCGAGGCGCTTAGCGGCCCACCGCCGGCCGCCCGTGAATCGGGTAGCGGGACCACCACCGGACATGGTAGGGGCCCGGGAAGCAGAGACGCTGTACCGGATATAACGGTGATCGGACAGCGTCTCCTCATCGACCAGGACCTTCCAGCCCCAGACACGACGGGCAAGGGGCGGGGTGGCGAACGTCACGTCCACCACCGAACCGCCATTATGCCGCACGCACGTGTCCTCCGACCCCCGATTCAGGACCACCAGCCCGATAGAGATCGCCCATTCCTCCAGGGCCCCACCCCGCGCATCCGTCACCGACGAGCCCCAAGCCAAGGACTTGGCGTTAAAGTCGCCGGCGACTAGCACGGGGTGGGACTGGCTATCTTGCACCACCAGGGCCCCCAGACGGACCAGAAAGCTCTCGAATTCCGCCTGGGACCTGTTGGGAGAGAAGTACACTCCTACGACCCAAATCCCCCCCAACAAGACCGCCACGCATCCCGAGCCCTTAGCTACTTTTTCGAAGGGCGGGGATCCGGCGGCGCCCCGAGTGGTGACGGCCACCGAGCCATCCAGGTCCCCAGCCCAGTCATCCCAGGGAGGGACAAAGTATGGCTCGGAGACCACAGCCACTTGAATCGACCACTGCGCCAGGCACTGAACAAACAAATCCTGCGCCCCGGCGCAGTGATTGATGTAACGATTAACGTAATCTTTCATCAACATAATTTCGCCATTAAGGCACTGTTGTGTTATTTTTCTGAATTAATTGAGGCCAAAAGGTCTTATGTGATTTGCATGTTACTAGTTTTAATAAATTACTAGTTTTAATAACTAGTTTTACTAGTTTTAATAACTAGTTTTACTAGTTTTAATAAATAAATTAGCGGCACGAATAATTCATATTTTGTTAATAAAAACGAGTAATTCTTGCGTAAAAATATAATATATTATTTGTATCTCAATAACATCTAAAACAGGTTGTACAATACAAAAAACCGGCCAAGTGCGAGTCGGACTCGCGTGAAGAGGGTTCCGTTCACATAAACTTAACATTGGAGTTGAAAATTTTTATGGTATGCACAACATTAAGTGATTTTAATATCATGGACTTCTCATAGGTTTTCCTATAATCTATAAGTAGAAAACTAATTTCTGTATTTTTTTCAAAATTATAGGTCCAGTACTCTCGGAGATAAGGGTCAATTTTCGTCAATTTTCTGAAATAACTTGGAAACTATTTATTTTAAAATTACAAAAAAAGAAAATTAAGATCTTCAAGACAAGACCGTTCATTTGATATGTCACACGATTCCGTTTTCAAATATATATTTTTTTATTTTCCACCTTCCCCCAAACATGACCTCCCATATACAGATTTCATCTATTCACGTCACACCTCTGCGTTTGGGTCACAGAAATTGATGTGTGTACCAAATTTCAACTTAATCGGTCCAGTAGATTCGGAGATAATTGACTGTGAGCGACGGACAGACGGACACACGAGTGATCCTATAAGGGTTCCGTTTTCTTATTCGGACGAACGGAACCCTAATAAATAAAGTTTTGCTACAAAAACCATGAGAAAATTATTTTAATGCAAAAAAAAAGCATTGTTACAAGGTCTATTGCGGATTCAACAGTATTAGAATATTACTAACTTTCTGAAATTTGGGTGACTTTATATCCGTATATAAAATAGTATCTTCTTACCTGTCTGTAAGAAGATACTAAGATTGAGTTTGAACCAACATTGAAATATTTTTATTGTTCCTCCGCCCTGGTGCTTTTTGGCGCTCATACCACGGCAGCATTAAATTTTCTCAGGATAAATAGTAGCCTATATGCCGCCCCAAACTTATGTCCATACCAAAATCCGTTAATTAGTTTGTGAGTATATAACTTACAAAAATACACAATAACAAACCTTTCGTACTTATAATATTAAGTGAAGAGTAAAGTTAAAAAACCGGCCAAATGCGGTCGGACTCGCGTGAAGATTGATCCTAGATGGTAACCAGTGTTTGATGATCGAGTTTATTTGTTTTTGTATCCATGATAATAAACTTGCTTAAATTTTATACTTATTTCTTACTTCTAACGCGTGTACATAAGTACACACACACTTTTTTTTCTGATTTAAGTTTTGACTCACCTTTATTAGTTGATAGAGCTGATTGGATGGAGTAGTAGTCGTGAGGTGAAAGGATCCCAGGCAGTACAAACCATCCTTTTGCGATAAACATTCATTGTAGTCGTCCAATTGGAACAGACGCGGGAGTTGAAAATACGTTTCCTCTGTAAAAAGAAAATAAAAACACCCACAATCACATTTATAGTTCTGACACCACACTAAGATACACGTCTTATGTCGTGGGTATCAGAAATTACGGGAAACTTTTTGGTCTCACAAACACCCAGACCTGAAACAGATCTTTTTTGTTCGCACAAAAATTTGTCTTGGTGCGGGTATGGAAGCCACGAGGCTGTCAAAATGATAAAAGTATTACTTATTTGTTGTATATTTAGACTTTGCAATAAAAAGTACCACTAAGTTTTAAGTGATCGTTGGAGTCTTTCAATCATTTGTCAATACTTTAAATCTATACTAATATATAAAGCTGAAGAGTTTGTTTGTTTGTTTGTTTGTTTGTTTGTTTGTTTGGTTGAACGCGCTAATCTCAGGAACTACTGGTCCGATTTAAAAAATTCTTTCAGTGTTAGAAAGCCCATTTATCGAGGAAGGCTATAGGCTATATAACATCACGCTACGACTAATAGGAGCGGAGCAACAATAAATTATGTTTCAAAATCGGGGGATTTTTTTCCTTTTGAGAACTTCCGCAGCGTGCGCTGCGGAAACGGTTAAAGTTTCGCTAAAATAATGTATGACAGAATTGTTCCCCTTTAAAAGTTCAAAAAAAAAGTCCTCGACAGCATATGTCTATCTTTTAAGGTTGGCTCACTATAACCTTTTTTATGGTAACCAAATTTGTTCTGAAATAAACCATTATTTGTAAATGGTGTTTTCATAAATACGATATTAATCCTTATCCAAATAAATACGTTATTCATCACAAGTATTTAATTTAAAAGAAATTTGCCCTTTACATCATTTGATTTCAATGAGTATCTTAGAAGATATCGCAGTTTTAAAATAACACCGCAGCGAAAAAATTATAAAGCGCGCAATGATGTACAAGGCGCCGGCCGGCCGGTGCGCGGCGGCACACGTTTCACGTCTATTTGACCGATTTGAATGCTTTTTGGTATGGACATAAATGGGACTCTGTGGAGTAAAATAGACTACAAATTATTTTCTTTCTGAACCCAACCATGTAGTCTACGCGGACGGAGTCGCGAGCAAAAGCTAGTAAGACAATAAAGTTATTAATTATGTTCATACACTACATACACTAAAGTTTGTACTAGACTCAGGACAGGACTCGTGAAAAAGTTACAATTTTAAAAAAGTGCACCTCGCCCCCTTAGAACCTAATTAATCACGATTAAGTCCAGTACTAACTTTATTCTGCGTTTTATAATAATGCCGCATCTTTTTAAATGTTCAATCACGCGAAACAATTAAACGGATTGGGATGAATTTTAGCTCACAGATTATTATTTATTACCAGAACAAAATTTTTATTCTGAAAAAAAAATCGTTCTTGTAGGTTTAACCTATCTAAGTATATGATTAAGATAGTAAATATTTTTCTAATTTATACACAAAAAGTGGAGGGAAAAATTATAACATAAAAACAAAACTTGTAAAAAAAACAAGTCTCGCAACTCAGTTCTTCTGCCGTAAAAAGTTGTGAGATCCATATGATACCAAGTCGATGAATTTATTCAGTCCCCGTTTAAGGGAACTTCTGTCTTAAGTTATTATGCACTTAGCTTACCATACACCATCTTATAGTGACCATATCAATATTAAAAATCTGTTATGTTTCAAATAAAATAATTAGACTTGGCAATCGCATGAAAACACAATGTATCTCACTTTTAGTCCGATTGCCAAGTCAAAACTATTTGTTGTTGTATACCTAATTTATGATTTTGTTATTTTAAATTCACAACATATCAACAAACATAATCAAATAATAACTTTAACACGAGATATTCCATACCATTAAAAATACTTAAGAATTTGCGTATAAAAATAAATGATAATCAGTACTGACCAGTGAATTCGGTTGCCAAAGAATGTGAAGCGAATAAGATAAAAACAAAACACGACAAAAGCCACAATGTATATGTCATATCGAACGTAACAACCACTTCGCAAGAGGACAATCACATGAATGATAATTACCTTTTATTTAAGCTTTGCGGAGTTGAGTGGTCATGGGATCATTTTATTTTATTAGGAAAACAAACAGTCAATTTAATATCTAGTTATAATAACACATAATTTGCTTAGACTAATAATATGTTTCCGCATATACAGGTGTTACAAAACTACCCGTAAACCCGAAAGGTGGTTAAATAGGGCCTTATACGAGTTCATTCACAATATTTAAGAACATACCTACTCCAAAAAAAAAAAAAAAATTATTATTTTCACTGATGTGCAAACCCTATTTCAGTAAAATTAATAGGCCTTTCTATTAAATAACCTGGTTCCCTGACATGACAGCTTACTAGGATTGACAATATTTTTGGCTTAGATAATTAATAATATTTTTACGGGGTATTTTGTAACACGTTGTATACATCTAAAACACGACTTGCTTGAAATGTTAACCTAAATATAACACAAGTAAAAAAGGAAAAAAATAGAGTGTGTGCTTAAGAGCGTTTATGCAGTTTTACCGTAATTTGAGCAAAAACAGTACTTTTCGAACCCCTTAAAATTGATAAAAGACTCATCGTACAAACATATTAATTAACAATTATTTTAGGGAATATTGTCATCTAAATAGTTAGTGAAGAACATTTTAAGATTTTTGTGTAAATTTTGATAAATATCAAGATAACTGAACGAAGGTTTACATAAATTCAATTTTAGAGTCATTTTCGAGGCTCAAAATTCGGGTTTATTTATAATATATTCAATCAAAATAAAATATTATTGAATTGAAAATATCCCCAAAAAATCACTTAGTGAAAAACATTTTAAGATTTAGATCCTTTAATCCTTCAAGTAATAAAAAATCTAAGGCATTCGAAATATTGAGAAATTACTGTCAATACAGTATTTTTTACCCATATATGATACCTAATGTCATTAAAAAATAACTTTTTATAATAAAAGAACATGTACTTGAAAACGTACGATTTATGCTGAATTTATGCTGAAGAAATTTCGCTTTTTTTTTTTATAAATATTTTAAAATGTACTGTAAAACGCTGCGCACAGCCTGGTGCAAATCAATCCGGCGCAATGCCTTTCAGAGAGAGGACATGTCTATCTGCGCTCCGTCGATTTTTAGTTTCGTCGATGTTGTCGCGGTTATCTGACTACATTCCGAACAATGATGATGATATAAGTGATGTATTTAACTTTTAATAGACTCAATAAACCTTGTTTTATTCATTTTCAATGCATATCATTTACTATCGATGCTCATTTTTACGCGAGACATATTTACTGAAATTCGACTAGCCGCGTGGCGCGTAAACGCTCTTAAATAAATAAATAATTCTCGGTTTAATTTTATCAGTTACAACAAATATTGTATTCAAAATCATGCCGTAATTGCATAGCAGACTCTCCTCATGGGTATCTCCATTAATAATGTCATAGGTAAGGCGAGGATGTATGTGAATGTGGTCGTCGCCGCTCCGACTGTCAGCTGAAATGATGAAAAAGGTTGTTATTAATTTTTTTCACATACCAGAGACAATGGTGTTTGTTTTTTATTAGTTTTTTTTTTTTTTTATTCAAAAATCTAGCGCAGGCATTTGACCACGATCTCACCTGGTGTTTAGCGACGATGCGGTCGACGATGGAGCATGCCTGCCTAGTAACAGCCTATTCACATTAAATTTGAATATGTCCAGATTGTATTGTATCGACAAAAATATGCGGTTTCCGAGAAATATCCGCACTTCGCGTGATGTATATTAATAAGTATATAAATATATTTAGCAGTCAAATACGTTGTTTTAATACTACAGTAACATACAATTCTCGTCGTAAATTGTGGTGAGTATCAGAGAGATTTTGGCCACAAACACCTTTTTTTTTTTTTTTTTTTTTTTTTTTTTTTTCGAGGGGAAAGCTGTTTATGGCTCTACTTCCCGCCAGCCCCGGGGGAGGGGGGCGGGAAGCGTATGTCGGGGTCACCGGTCTTCCAGCCCGGCGCGCGGCGACGTCATGTCCGCGCAGATGTTAGTGCCGGGCTGGGTCCCTAACAATATCCCTAAACCGGCATACCGACCAAAACCCCCCGGTGGCCATCTCCGCGCCGAGTGGGGCGACCACGGTACGTTAGCGAGAAGCGCCAACCGTAATGCCGCAGCCGCCCGGTGCGCCTCCGAGACGTATTTGTCTCGGCCGTCTCGGAGTGTGTAGGGGGCGCAGTTGCACCCCCACTAGCTTGGTTCGGGCGCCCCAGTTGTGGATGGGCGCCCGCGACGTACACAGGCCACAGTGCCGCCGCCCCTCTCGGGGTCACTTTCAGTGAGGGCGCGCCGCCCCCGCAGCGCGCCCAGCGACCCCAAGGGCCCCTTTGAGTCGTCTTTTACGACAGGCAGGGGATACCGTGGTGGGATTCTAACGCCCCCTTGCCACAGGGCAGAGGCCACAAACACCTAGAGCTACAGCAAATACCTAATTAGTACAAATTGCAGAAGCAATTTCAGCATTCAGGATCCGTATGGGTATCAATCAGCGGCCACTTTCATAGGCTGCAGAACATGTCAAGGCATAGAGACACATTGAAGTGTCTTTCTTGAATCAGTATACATATCCATTCAGTTTCAAGTTTTTTTGAGTTCCACGTCGTAATAAAAAGCGATTCAATGGTCTTCTTTTGTGAAGTTTTGTGTACGAGTAGATATCAATTCTAAGTGATGTCATATAGAATTTCCAAATGAGAATAATCCAAAAACAAATTTTGAAAGAAATAAATAATAAGGACGCAGAATTTCTGATCACTTGTCTTATAAAATAACTTACTATGTTAATGGCTGATACCGGCACGGGCTGCGGAGATTCTCCTAATATTACTAGCGCCACGCACCAATGCAGGATCATAACGGAGAGACACAGCCGGGACAGAACCACCCAGCCTTTCCAGTTGAAGAACTTCAGAACGAAACCTGTAACGTAAAATTTATGTTTTATCTTTCTTCCTCTAACAGTAATGGTCATTGAAAGACAAGACGTTCTTCTGATTTATAAGTTAAAATGGTTTTTAGTTAGATGAAAGTCAATTATTTAGTAGTCGAATACACCCCAAGTAATTCAAAATCTAAACTAACTTTTTAAACGAAATCATGACTCAACTACTAAAGTAATTTGAATTATTTTTGGTATAAAGATATAAAAGATGTTGGATCGTATGCCAAATAATAATGCACACAACAGTGACAAACATAGTTCAAGATACAAGTCTAGTGTTGTTGGTATCAGAAACTACTAGAGACTGACTTTTCTGTCTTACAAACACTCAGAAAGAAATACTTCCGGAGCACCCAAACATTTGTTTCGCTGCGGGGAATCGGCGGCCTCTCGTTCCGCAAGCTGATGGCTAACAAATTGCGCCACGGGGCTTTCTATTCCTTTCTGTCCTGATATATTCGTACTTCAAAATCAGATTTTAGGATACATGCAGTTTTAAACCCAGTCACTGAGTAATTAGGACTACGGTACAAATGGGCCGGTTTGACCGTAGTAGTATTTTTAGTCTAGTAATTATTAAACCAGAATTTAAAAAAGAAATTCATGATAAATAACAAAAAAGTCAAAAACTTTTAACAAAAAGCTCCAAGAGTCATAAAATGCTTAATATTTTGAAAACAGAAAAAAATCCCAGCATTTTTGTATCTTTGCATTCTTTCTTTACCCATATAATAACTAATGATGTACTACGTGAGTACGTGCAAGACCCTAAATACTAGGGCAACTAGTTCGTGTACAGTAACAATTACAAAACAATACTTACTATCCATTATTGAGAACATAACATAAAGAAATATAGACAAAATTTGCAGCACGGATTTCTCGATAGCGGCATACACTGCAAGGATTATCGGCTGCTCCACGCCTTGAATGAAGCCTCCGCTCAAAATACATCCCAATAGCAAGGGTGAGGACATCATGTATAATGGATATAGCAACCACTGGAACAGATCATTGGGTGTTCATTGATTTTTAGACTGGGTTTTTGCTTGACTGGTTGGTTGGTTTCACGGGATAAGTTGGCATGAAAGTTGGCGCTGAGTTTTTTTCAGTAAAAAGATACATAGAGATGGGAGTAGTTAATAAAGAGTAAGTGGTATTCACAAAGAATTATCACGTACTTTAACGGTGAAGGAAAACATTGTGATGAAACCAGCGCACCTAAAAGTTCTTAGGAATTTCTTAGGTGTGTAGTCCGCCAACCCGCACTAGGCCAGCGTGGTGGACTAAGGCCTAAACCCTCTCAGTTGAAGAGGAGGTCCGAGCCCAACAGTGGGTCGTAATTCGTATAAGGTCTTATGTTGATGAATAACGATATTCCAAAATTCAGATTTTCACAGTTTGTTGGACTAATAAAACGTGACGTGACCAAATAAAGCAATTTCATTTCATTTCATTAAAGCAATTTCATTTCATTTCAATGAGGAGGAGGATTTCCGTTAGGGAATTATAAGTAGCAGCACGGAGTCTGGAAAATTGCCCGAAAAACGGCAATAGGCGAATTGGCGAAATGTGGGTGCAGAAATGCACCTCTGCCTACCCCTTACTATAACTGGCGTGTGGTTATGTATGTATGTATGTATAAACAAATGAAAGAAGCAGGCAGTGCACTTCTGCAGTGTATAAAAAATCATTGTAATAAGTTGAGAATAGCCTTTAGTTAGTAACCTTGTATTTCTTCTTGTCTATAGGCTTGTCGAGCATATACTTGTAGGAATGCCCCACGAGTATTCCTAGAATGCAGGCAGGCAGGTTCCCCCAAGGTGACATGTACATATACTTCAATGACGGAACATCACGAAATATCGTTCTTATGATTCTGAAAAATATAATGAAATAGTCATAAACCCTCCCAGTTGTAGAGATGATGAAGATGATAATGCTTTTAATGCTATTACTTAAAATGTAACGGGTGATTTAGAGATTCTGGGCCCAGTACTTTCATGGTTTACATACTTAGTACATACCAGTACTTTCATACCTGAAGAGCGGAAAAGACTTGCGTTCTTTTACGTGGGACTAAATAAATACACCCAACAGCCATATACATACATAGCTCTAACCCCACACTAAGATACAAGTCTTGTGTCGTGGGTACCACTTCAAAATACTTTACGGTTTCTCAAACACGAAACAAATATTTTCGAATCACATAAAACATTTGTCTCGCTGAGGGGATCGAACCCGTGGCCTCACGTTGCTGTTGCTGTCTTGTCAATTGCACTACGAGGCTGTCATATAATTTTAAGCACCTGCCGAAACTACGGAGATAAAAACAAGAGCGTCTGTGTATTGAAGTGTGTCTGCACCATATGGAAGAAGAAAATACTTACTCAGTGACACTGGTGAAGTAGAGCAATGGCTTCCATTCGTACAAATACGCCAGGGCAGCGTTCATAACAATCGACGCTATGAGTAATATTGAGAGTGTTGGTATGACGCCTCGACGCATTCTTCCTACAGTGAAACTCACTGACAACGCTATAACATACATCTGGATGTCTAACGCCATGTACCTGTAGAATTAACAAAACATTGTATTATTCGTGGATCCATTTTTTTTAAGTGCATGACAGCTTTTATCATCAGCACATATGCGTCCGACTGCTGGGCACGGGCCTCCTCTACAACTGAGAGAATTTAAGTCTTAGTCCACCACGCTGACCTAGTGCGGGTTGGCGGACTACACACCTCAGAAATTCCTAAGAATTTTTGTATATTATTACTTGTTTGTAGTTTGAAATTTCTATGAACTTTTAGGTGTTCAAGTTTCCTCACGATGTTTTCCTTCAACGTTAAAGTAACTGATAATTCATTATGAGTACACAGATAACTTGGAAACGTCAGAGGTATGTGCCTAAACCCCGAGGCCATCACTACTTCTCACTCTAAGCTAGATCTATTAGAAATTATCACGCTCATTACGGGTGGTGCCAGATGTAGTGGCTAATTCAACCTCCTCTTAAAGTGAGGGAAGCCTCCCCGTCATTACTTGCTTGCATTTAATTTGTCCTAATGCTTTGCCTAAATCGACTTATAATAAGCAAGAAATGTTAAAATTGGGCTCTAAGGGAAATGAGAAGTGTTAAAATTTGTCATAATCGGCGCTTTAGTGGTTACATGCAGCAGTTTCTGCCAGTACAAAAAAAATGACACTTACCAAGTAGGCAGAATGCAAAATTTGTCAGGCTCGACAAGGTTATTGACAAAAAATGCATGAGCCCAGAACTTATTGCGACATACTTTGCTCTCAGCTTCCACTATCGCCGGCCACAAGGGTCCATCACTTATACACGGCCACCAGGTGGCCGCGAATCCAACGATTAGCAAATATACTGGGCTTATTCTGAAAAAAAAGAGAAAACTTGCATAGAGTGCCAAATTAGTCACGCAGTCTCATTTGACGACCGCACAAACATTTGTTTCGGCGAAAAAATCGCATCAGTCATAAAGAGTACTTCCGGGAAGTTGCGCCATAGAGGCTATCAATGAAGAAGAGAATTTACATTTTAAAACTATCTGTACAAACATTCAAGCACCCACTTTTATAACTTTGGAAGATTTTCGATATATTTTGTCAGTATCGAGAAGTTTAATACAAAAAAATACCTGAAAATCCTTTTTATTATCATTCTCACAAACATCATGAAACTATACTGTTTGTTTGTTGTGCGGTTCAAAAGGTTGTAAGTGCAGAGGAAGGATGACAGCACCACAAACATCTGCTGCATTGATGTGCTGTTCTGTATCACCATTGTGAACGGGTGCTTCACGATCTGAAATTTAGACCGAATAGGTTTTCTAGAATCATTGTAAAAGCACTTATACTTCTTACGTCAAGGAGTTAGGGCATCAAATCTAAAATAGCAAAATAAATTTTAATTAAAACATTTATTGTCTTCCTTTTGATTACGTAGGAGAACCGATGGTAATGTAGACTGGTACAATAAATAATCTGAAGATGATCGCAACTGTGATTCTTACCTGTTCCAAAATCCTTGGATCGTACAAATACACAGTGTAGTATGTAAGCCCAGTATGAGTAATGCACACTATGACGGCGATTATTACCCTGAAAAAAAAAAAAAAGATTTACGATCACCAGGTACCTACGTTTTAGAACGATTGAGGGTAAGGCATTGCAGTTCTCTCGGTCACAATCTAATCGTTAACTAACAGAAAAGCCTAAAAAAAATACCCTACCCGACAACGGAAGCCAGGTCATCTGTATCGCAAGTGCCAATTTATACTTTAAATCAAGACAGCTTACAGCCAGCAGTCACACACAAAGTTCAGTCAACTTTTATAGTTCAAGACTTGTGCCGTGCGTAATAGAAACTACGAAAGTCTTTTTGGTTTCACAAACATCCAAAAATTTGAAGAGATACCAATATTAGTTTTAGTATGAGGATCAAACTAATGACTTGGCATTACATTGGATTTACAACAATTTTAACAAAACAAGTCGTAAAACCTAAATAGAAAAATAATCAAACCTTATTCCTTGTAGGGGTAACAAATTTTTATGTTCTTTCTCATCGTATGGAGTTGTCAACGATTTCCAGTTTGATCGAATCGACCACGCCATTAGTAAACTTATCTCTGAAATCAATAAAATTAAAAAAATAGAATTAATATAATCTATAAAAGTATTATCGTTTTCCTTTCTACCTTTCATCATGATAGACCACTAGCCCATAGAAAAAAATAACCTGTGAAATGAACCACCGTGAATAACGCTTAGAAGGCTGTTACTATATCATAAAATAACTCTGAGCGCTATGCCGTCATTTCTGAGCGGTACAGGTGACTACGAGAGTAAATGGACTTTCTCAGGTACAAGTGAGGAATTACGACTAACTATATATTAATGTACGGCTTTTTTTATAGCTTATAGGTAGATGATTAAAAATAAATATCGAAAAACCTAGTGCCGTACTAAAGTGGTGGTGCCGGAAGTTAGTGCAAATTTTTAATTCACTGGTAATTTTAGAAGCAATATAGGTCATTTATTACTGTACGGCATTTGTGTAATTCTTATTGTCCGTCTTAAATAACATTTTGAACAAGATGCCGTACATTTTACAATGACCTTTTATCATATGGGCGTAGGTAAAGGTTTTCGACCCTTGGCTTTCGACCCCTGCGCTGAAAATATGAACGGCGTTCATGGGTAAAGTATCTGTATACAAAAAGAATTACACAAATACCGTACAGTTATAAATGACCTATATTGTTTCTAAAATTACCGGCGAATTAAAAATTTGCACTAACTTCCGGCACCACCACTTTAGTACGGCACTAGGATCTTCGACATTTATTTTTAATCATCTATAAGCTATAAAAAAGCCGTACATTAATAATGTCTCGTAATTCCTCACTTGTACCTGAGAAATTCCATTTACTCTCGTACTCACCTGTACCGCTCAGAAATAACGGCATAGCGTTCAAAGTTATTTTATGATATACATTAATAATGACTCGTAATTCCTCACTTGTACCTGAGAAATTCTATTTACTCTCGTACTCACCTGTATCGCTCAGAAATAACGGCATAGCGTTCAAAGTTATTTTATGATATAGTAACAGCCTTCTAAGCGTTATTCACGGTGGTTCATTTCACAGGTTAATTTTTTCCATGGGCTTGTGGTCTATGAGTAATTGATAGGTTTTGCACTGATCTCTTATCACCAAACTAAGAATTATGTGGGATCCAAAAATAGTAAAAATGCTGTTCTTGTGCCAAGATCTAGGACACAAGATATGCCTTTTGGTTAATGTTGAATTTATTTAAACTTAATATGAATAGGTACTGTATCGTGTTCATACTCGTATAATATGTAGAGAAACATACTTACTCCTAGGATTCGTCTTCTGATATTCAGTCCTAATGTCATATGCCGTTCCAATAATATTTAGCACAATAATAACAAAAACGATAGCCAAGAAAACTATTTGCGCCGTATCTGGTCCTAAATTTCTTTTTGGATGATTTTCCTTACAATAGTGAAGAGTATGTAGGTCTGCTTGCATGCCCTGCATATTGAACCAAGAATTTGCGCAATTTTCTAAAAGCGCTGTGACGTTTGTGCTTACAGCATTTAAGCTCGTGACGTTTATGCTCGAAGCATTTCTGACAGGAATACACTTATTGACACAATAGCCTCTATGTATTAGTGTTCGATTAAATGTGTACCCTTTTTGGGAGTATTCCTGGAACAATAAAACAATCTGAAGATTAGACTCTATTATTAACCACATTGCATTAGGTTGATCTTGAAATAGAAATTAAGAAGTACGTTATTGCAGAAGAAGATTAAATTCAGCCATTAATATCACGTGAAGACCAACAAGGAACTTCCATGCCAGCACAATGGTTTCCATTGGTGAACGATAAACATAATCTTTCACCAACAGTATTTCGCCATTAATGCGCTGTTGTGATATTTCTTGATTAATTGAGGCCAATAGGTCTTTTGTGATTCGCATGGCACTAGTTATTATTGATATAGTTTGCGACACAAACAATACATTTTTTAAAAACAAACTAGTAATTCTTACGTATAAATGTCATGTTTTTTACCCGACTACGGAGGGTTATGTATGTACATATGTATGTTCATCTGTTCCCTCAAAACTCCTCAACTACTTATTAGAACCGGACAAATGTGGTATCGTTAGAAGCGTCTTGATCTTTCGCTGGTTATAGACTATATCACGTGTCATTGAATCTAATATGGTGCTCTCTAGCGATCATAGAGTACGGTGTTAAAAAATAAATTTGAGATAAATATTCCGTGTTTCGTATGTTATCATTATAATTTGCAATTAAATTGATACCTATTATAACGGCACCAAAACATTTTAAATAAAAAAAAGTAAAACTCAAAACCCAACAACGACAAGAAACGAGGCTAAAAATTATGAAATATGATTTTCAGGACACATGATTAAACAACGTTACTGAAGAAGCAACATAATTGCACAACAGTATAAAATTTTCTCGGGATTAAAAGTAACTTATGTACCGTCCCAAGTCCCATTTACCAAAAATTATTTCAATCCGTAAAGATTTTTTGAAAAGTATATAACTTTACAATAATACACAAGAACAAACCTTTCGTATTTATAGCATTAAGTGAAGAAGAGTAAAGATAAAATTTGGTACTAATGTTAAAACTAGATTTTTTTTTATATTCCAGGCAAGGTTGTCTGGTAGATCGATTTCAGCGATAAGACCACCTATTTCACACGTTTTTCATCTATTGTTTCGTTTATGTAAGTCCTCCGTAAAAAGTTGTCTATGCTGATTGATGGTGACTATAGGAATTCGGTGCAGTAACATCCTCTATACATTTTCAGACCAGCTGGCGAAACGAGAAGCCGCAAGTTCGATCCCCGCACCAAGATAAATGTTTTATGATGATTCCTAAGATCTTACGTAAGTTAATTTGAAACCCTGCTGGAAACCTTTTGCACGGTACTCAGATTGAAATACAATTTTTAAAGCCTTTAACTTCTGTCTGTTTGTAATGTCGAAAACGGCCCAAGCAACTTTGAAGAGACTTTAACTTGCCTGTTATTGGTGTCATAACTTGTGATTTTCCGGATATTCGTATCCGTATCCGCGGATATCCGCAAGAGAAATAAGGTCCGTATCCGTCACTTTTCTCGCGGATCTTTTACGGATCTTCTATTAATTTTCAAATTCATTTGACAGCATAAAAAGCTGCATAATAACTTAAATTACGTGATTAAGTAATATAATTTTAAAAAAATCCATTCAGAGTATTTTTTATTTCTTAAAATCAAATAATGCCTGTTTGTAATCTCAATTAAGACAATTAAAAAAAATATAAAAAATGTATATCACAAGGTGCTTCATCATCATCATCATCAGCTGCTGGGCATAGGCCTCCTCTACAACTGAGAGGGTTTAGACTTTAATCCACCACGCTGGTGCTTCAATGAAGAGAATTGAAACTGACTGCATCCCATGCTGCACAATATGTACATAGTTTAATTTAATCATGTCTCACGGTTGATGCATTTGATTTTTACTTTTTTAATTCTATATTTTTATCTCAATAAAGTACTGAACTTAATATTTATTAACATACAATCATAAATAAAATTCAGATAATATGTAACACGACATTCAATGACTGTTAGGCGGTACGAAGTTTGTCGGGTCAGCTAGTAATATAAAGAAGACTTAGTTCTAGTATTTTTTATTTATTTATTGTTTATACTGGAACGGCAAAGTGACTCCACTGTACCTGATGGTAAGCACAGTGGAGTCCAAGAAAATAATACCGACCAGCGAGAAACGATATGGTCACCCGCTGGTCGACACAATCATGCCGGCCTGTACAAATGCTTCTTCACGCTTCGCTTAAAGGATCCAGGATCATAGGAAGGAGGGAACACGTGAGCCGGCAAACAATTCCACAGCTTGATGGTGCGGCAAAAGTAGGAGTTGGCGAACTTCGGATAATATAAAGAGATCTTAGTTTGGAGTCAGGACTATGTATGTGACTGTTGGGTGTATTTATAAGTTTTACTTCAGTCGTGTGGTCTAAAGCACACTCGTATTTTTGTTTTGATTTTACTTTTGACTTACCTTTATTAGTTGATAGAGCTGATCGGATGGATTTTTCACCGTGAGGTGAAAGGATCCTAGACAGTACAGACCCCTTTGCGATAAACATTCATCGTAATCGTCTAATTGGAATAGGCGCGGGAGTTGAAAATACGCTTCCTCTGTAAAAAGGTAAATAACACATAGGTACACAATAATATAACACACTCAACAGCCACTTACATAGTTCTGACCCCCCGCTAAGATACAAGTTTTGTGTCGTGGGTATCAGAAACTACGCGAGGCTTTACGGTCTCACAAACACCCAGACCCGAAACAAACATTTGTGGATTACACAAGCATTTGTCTTGGTGCGGGGATTGAAACCGCGGCCCTCGTTTCGCAAGCTGGTGACTAGCCGCCTGCGCCACAGTGTTGTAAAAAGTATATTCAATAACATTACAAAACAAACACAAAAGATTGTAGTACTAAAGAGAGGACTCGTGAAAAGTCCCTTTTTTAAATAAGTGATCCACTATTATTTTACATTCTATAATAATGCCGCGTCTTTTTAAATATTGAATTGTCTCTTAAAAAATGCGAGACACCTGTCAGTCTCATGAACAGAGCCGGCATGAAGATGGAGCATATATTTGTAAGGACTACGATTAGTTGTATCAAAGCGAGAATATACCAAACTTGACAGTTATACAGACCGTGATGGGAAACTAAGGCAGGTAATAGCTAAGGTCATTACAAACCCAAAACATACATTTTATTACCTATAGTTATTAGGAAAACTTCATTTTTATTAATTTTTTGTCAGGTTTTTCTTTAACGCCAGGGGGGTTGTAATGACCTTAGCTATTACCTGCCTTAGTTTCCGATCACGGTCTGAATACATCCTGTATTATATTTAAATCAACTAAATCGGGTACATGAAGAACTTTTTAGGGTAAGGTAATGGCACCTATAGATGACACATTAAGGATTTTTTGCTACATCTTGCACCGTGGAAACCACAAATTACAGAATTTTTCATGACTGTTAGTGCTCAAACAGGCTTTGAGTATTTGTCTATCAGCTAGAAAGTTTTCAGCGCCCTACGTTTACATAGATGTAATGGAACTAATTATTCTTTAATCACTCAATTGGCCCCTATAGATGACGTTCAAAATTCGTTCGGTTCCTAAAGATGACAATGACGGCGCCTAAAGATGACATAGATTTCTGTGTAAATTAAAAAGCCAAATTAGCAAAAATAATAACAATTTTTTAAATTAGAATAAAGAAATTAAAGATTTGCAACTTGGGGCACATCATAAATCTCCCTAGTTGAACTAAATTTGTAAAAAATAAAAAGTTACTTAGGGATCGTATGCATAACCTAAAGATGACACGCTAAGAACCTAAGGATGATATAGCTGTCAGCTTAAGGTTCCTGGACAACTATTGCACCGAAATAAAAATCCCACATATTCTTTTTATTTTTTAACTTCTATAGCACTGAAGCATCAATCGGGGCTAAAAAACTTTAAGATGACAATACGATCATCTTTAGGAAACTGCGCCTTTTAAGGAACCTAAACATGACACCGCCTTTGCAACCCCAACCCATAACCAAAATGACTGTGCAAAGCGCTTTGTTGTGAAATTAAGTCTAACAATGACAAAAACTTATTTAGGTATATCTTTGCGATAAATATCGAGATTAAAAAACTTAAATAGTAAAAACACTTACCTTAACCAAATCACTAGAATTGAAGCGAAAAACAGCAAATGATACAACCACAAACATAAACAAGACCGTATTATGGAAACCACAAAGGCGTTTGATTGTTTTGTTATGTTGTCTCCAGGGAGAAGAATCAGTGTAGTCAATGCAACAAATAAAATTCCCGCTACTTTTTTAAAACTCTTGTTTTTTGAAAGGTTATGAGACACTGTCATCTTTAGGTGGTATGTCATCTATAGGTGCCATTACCTTATATATAGGTAAGTAGGTACATATCTATTGGAGTATATGTAAGCACAAGTATCCCCGAATAGATAAGCAGAGTTACATTTAAGAGGTGAACCTACTGCAATTTTTAGGGTAGCTTTCCAGACGCCGTGCTGTTAAGTATTTTTTTAAACGCAGGGTCTGTATATCGCCCAGCATACACTTGTGCAGTGAGACCACGAACAAGTCAAGCATTAAATTTATTACGGAAACCGTGTCATCAAACGGATTTAAACAAATAACAAATCCTTAAAATTTATACAAAAAAAACTTCTCAATGTTAATGTATACATAATTTATGATTTTGTTATTTTTCTACCTCGTGGTCTCGCGGCACAGGTATGTGCCGTGCGATCTAGAGGTCCTGGGTTCGATTTTCGGGTTTTAGAAAGTTAGTTTCGTTTAGGAAGTTCTCAGTAGCAGCACAGAATCTGAAATTGTGCCCGAAAAACGGCAATAGGTTCGCCCCCGATTACGTGGGACTGATACAAACCTGGCGAAATGTGAGTGCAGAAATGAATCTCGGCCTACCCCTTCGGAGAATACAGGCGTGAGGTTATGTATGTATGTTATTTAAAATTCACAATATATATACAAACAATATAATTTTTTTTAGGTATATACTTATGTTTGTCATAAGATGTAACAACAATCAAATAATAACTTTAACACGAGATATTCCCTACCATTAAAAATACTTAAGAATTTGGGTATAAAAATAAATGATAATAAGTACTGACCAGTGAATTCGGTTGCCAAAGAATGTGAAGCGAATAAGATAAATACAAAACACGACAAAAGCCACATATCGAACGTAGCAACTAGCAACCACTTCGCAAGAAGACAATCACATGAATGATAACTACCTTATACCTTGTATATATAAGCTTTGCGGAGTTGTTTGGTCATGGGATTATTATTTATTTATTTGGGAAATTAACAGAACAATCACAATTCAAAATATAGTACCTGGGTCGAATATAGCCACCTTAAAGTTTGTTATCTTTTTTTAATAACAATAAAGCTAAAATAAACAACTTTTAGCATTTATTCATGAAAAGTGCCTATTTATCTTTCCAAAAAAGGCAAAAATATACAAAGAAAATGTTAACTAGAATATATAGATATTGGCCATATTTCCCACGGGGGGTGTAAATATGGCCACATTTACTATATGAATTTATGGTTTAAAAAACTTCTGAATAAATTGAATAAAAATGTTGTTAAGAAGTGGTTTCAGGTCCGAAGTAGATTTAACCTTCTTTTTCATCTAAATAACGCCTTAGAATGCTTTTTACTTTCATCCTGCCGCTTTTGACTGCAAATATACTTAGCTGGTTTTATGATTAGTTCTTACCAATTATCTCGTAACCCTTTAGTTTAATAGTCTGCTAAGGTCTAAAACAAAAATGAAAGTTTCGTTAATTTAGTACCATAAATATGTCCAAACAGTGGCCATATTTGCAGTCATTCATTTATTTTGTTTTCATAGTCACGAATGAAAAACATAAAATTTCTTTGATAATTAAATAAGGAATTATCAAATAACAATCGTCACACAATGTTGTTATGTGATTATCAAAGATTCTTATTTGAAAAATAACAATAAACAGGAGAATACTTACTTCATGTTTTTATAACTTCAACAGCATGTTTCACTTTATTGGACACTAGGCGGTTAGTGGGTGCGCAGTAAAGGTGATAGGTACGCTGTTCAGATACATGTGACACTAGCGTCAATTTATAGTACTGTTAAGGTTATTACAAATTTTCGTATTTGAAATAATGGCATGTGGCTATATTTTCCGCCTGGCCATATTCGACCCAGGTACCTTATAAAGCAAAGTATATAACACAATCCAAAACAATTTCCACTAATAGTTAAAACATAAAATTTAAGTAATGAACGACTAATCAGACAAGAAAGAGATAAATTAAATTATACAAAAACAAAAAGCATTTATACAATATTACCATAATTAAACGAACACTTACTTAGACTAGAAAAAAGTAATTCCTTTAAATTAAGTGACTCAAAAAAATATGTCAATATCGGAGAAATGTATGTATATTATAATATTTACACTAGTTTACATGGTTTTTTGTCCTTGAAATGGAAAGTGTTTTTTCTTAACAATTGAGGTACACTGAGTTCAAAATATTTATCATTATTGATTTACAAAAAAAAATGTCTACAAATATATATACACATATAAAAAAAAATTAATTGCCTTTGCTTTTCTTTGTATTTATTTGTGTCTATGTCTCTTATAATTTTATCTTTGTTCTTTCGATTAATTCCAAATGTCTTAGTGACACAGAAGTATCAGTTATTTTCATGATTGGATGGTTCCCTCCATATCATTGGCATATTAAAATTTAAAAATATTTTTTCACCTGTAGCTCAGGAGCTTAGCGTCTTTCTATATCTATCACCAAAAATGTGAGGAGCCCATTTTTTATCAAGATAAAAGACCGAAATTTTTAAATAACAAAAATATGCTTCTTTGGTTGATTCCGTTATGGAATATCCTTTCTTAGATATAATAAGCTCACCGCAAACGTAACAAAAACAGTCAGAATGTACTTTACACAACCTTTTTGACATTTTAAATACAAGTAGGTATTTATTATAACTGAACACTACACTGCATCAAAATTTTGGAATAAAACTCAGAACCAATTTGTGGGTAGTTTGAAAATAAAATATGTTAATAAATTGATTTTTTGACGTGAACAAAACAAAACAAATATATGTTTGTGCGATCCACAAATATTTGCTTCGGGTCTGGATGTTTGTGAGACCGAAATTCTCTCGTAGTTTCTGATACCCACGATACAAGACTCGTATCTTAATATGGAGTCAGAACTATGTATGTGACTGTTGGGTGTATTTATATTTATGTGTATCCGTCCAATAACAACTACTGTACATCAGCCTATTGTATACGTCTCACAGCTGGGCATCGGCCTCAGCTACAACTGAGAGGGTTTAGGTCTTAGTGCACCACGGTAACCTAGTGCGGGTTGGCGGACTATACAACTAAGAAATGTCTAAGAATTTTTAGTTACGCAAGTTTCATCAAGATGTTTCCTTCAGCTTTAAAACGTGATAATTCTTATAACGCGATAATTGCATCTAAGTCACACACATATTCCTGATCCCATACTAAGATACAACTATTATGTGGTGGAAATCAGAAACTACGAGAGATTTATAATATACATTTCCATTTTACGCCTGTATCGCCGAATGGATAGAGAGACGTTTATTTCTACACCCACATTTCGCCTCGACTGCCTCGTGGTCTCGCGGTACAAGTATGTGCCGTGCGATTTAGAGGTCCTGAGTTCGATTCCCGGGTCGGGTGTTATTAGGATTTTCCATTAGGAAATTCTCAGTAGCAGCACGGAGTCTGGAAATGTGCCCGAAAAACGGCAATAGGCTCGCCCCCTAGTACGTGGGACTGATACATACCTGGCGAAATGTGGGTGCAGAAATGCACCTCTGCCTATCCCTTCGGGGAATACAGGCGTGAGTTTATGCATACATTTCGCAAGCATTTTATTTAATAATGTCTTCTTAATATTGTCCAAGCATTTTATCTAATACTTTGACTGACCCACGAATCTAAAGCTTCTAAAGCAGAGGTTCCCAAACTCTTTTGTTTCATAGACCACTTTAAAAAATTTCATGGACCGCCGCTTACGATTGTGGGCCCCATTTTTTGTCACGCCCAACGTAGACCCCTAGGGGTCCACCTGGACCACTTTGGGAATTACTGTTCTAAAGCGATACAATAGGTATAGGCACTTCATTGGTACCAACACTCAGACCGAAACAAATATAAGTGAATGATACCAATATTTATCTCGATACAGGAATCTATCGAGATCTATCTGATGTTTAACTTACTGCGTCACAGAGCCTATTCCTTCACCATAGTATCCCAGGTGTTTTAGGCATACATATCTTGTTTTGTCCAGCATATTTAAATCGATTGGGGATAAATAGCCGTTGACATTTTCTACCAGTTTCTTTGAACCTCAGGTAGTAAGCGCAGGTAGCATATTAGGTTACCTGTCGCTTAGGTAGCCGAACCTAAAATATCATAAAAATATTATTGACTTTAAATTTTATAGTCACATTCACGCTTGTGTCCGCTAACGGGTGGGTGGAGGTGTATTTATGGCCTTATATTTCGCCAGTGTTATTTTTCGGGTATATATCCAGACTCCGTGCTGCTACTGAGAATTTCCTAATGAAAAAAGTGTGTGTGTACTGTGTACCTACATATGTACACCCGTTAGAAGTTATACCACACGACTGAAGTAAAACATTAAATACGCCCAACAGTCACATACATAGTTCTTAGTTTACACAACATATTACATTTCTGAACGCACTCATAAATATTTGACAACTAATAAATATGTCAATCTCTTATTATTACTGTATATGGAGAGTAAAGGTAAGGAGTGTAATCTAGTACATGCAAAAGTGTCCGTCAAAATGTCTTAAATTGGGGGCGCCACATTACCATCAGCAACATAAATTTTAAAGGAAGCGGAAATCAATAAACGTACTATTCACAGTTCAGGATATAAACTCACTCTAGCTACACGCGTTTTTCATAATACCTCTTTAAGGTTATATTTACTACATTATTTTGTACTACGGAGGTAGTTGACATTTTCAATAAGTAACTACTTTAGTCGTCAATAATATTAATTTCATACCATTCCCTTTGTCTACACCAGCGCCATTCTGGAAGTTTTTGAACTGTTATTTACGCTGACCGCTGGACACTTTTTTCGATTTTCTACTATGGGAGATTACACTCCTTACCTTTACTCTCTATATGACTGCCACTATTCTACATTTAAAAAAAATTTTTTTTAAATATTCGATCAAAAACATATTAAAACAAACTGTGCCCGCGACTTCGTCCGCGCGGAAAATTAATTTTTAATAAGAAGATTTATAAACTAAAAGTAGCCTAAGTTACGTCTTATTACATCAGCTATCTGCCAGTGAAAATCCCGTTAAAATCGGTCCACCCGTTTCAGAGATTAGCGGGAACAAACAGACAGACAGACAGACAGACAGACAAAAAATATAAAAATCGTTATTTAGGTATATACCGTGTATACATCCATATACATTTATTAAAAAGCGGTTATTTCAATATTACAAACAGACACTCTAATTTTATTTATTTGTATAGATGTATAGATAAGATTGACAATAGCTGGGCATGAGTGTGAGCTGCGCGTGGTACTGGACAGTACTTGGACATTCCAACAAAAGCTTTCTTTTTCTAAAATAAAATAATTTATCTAAACAAATAAATAAAATTGGAGTGTCTGTTTGTAATATTGAAATAACTGCTTTTTAATAAATGCATAATATGGATCTATACACGGTACATATACCAAAATAACGTTTTTTCCAATTTTGTTCTGTCTGTCTGTTTGTTCCGGCAAGACAAAAATTGTAATTGTATCGTTTTTGATTTAAAATTCAAAAACGATTTAAAACCACTTGTCTTTTATACGTACTTGAAATTATTTCTTCTTTCATTCCTGTAAAATTCTTAATATACATATACTAGCGTCTTTATGCTTGAAAGCGTAGGCTAAGTTGTGGAAATATTAGGAAATGTAACATTTCACTATCAAACCACCCTATAGAAAATGTGAATTTATGTGTTTTGTCATGGTCGAAAAGTTCTGGGCTCAAAATACTGGCCGGCTTTGCATTTTCATATAGAGGGGACCTTAAAATTCTGTAACTTCCCTTTAATAGATTCGACATTTCTGTTGTTAACCAACCGCGTTTCTATCACAACTCTGTTTAAAATATTTTTAAAGAACTAGCTAGCTTCGACTTGTATTATACCTACTTATGTTAATTTATTTTCAGCACCTGGTTTAAAATTGTTAAGTCCGCTGGAAGTGAAGGTCCTCGATGGTACATATTAAATCAGTATAGAAAGAACTATTTTAATTAAATCGCAAGGCTCCACTATTTATGATTTGTACAAGTACATAATTTAAAAAATATATATTGTGAAAATTCGGAGAGAACATTTCAACATTTTTAGTGTAGATAATTCAAAGCATTAAAAGAAATTAGATCGTTTATACTAAGCCTAGCGCCCTTCTTTGGCATAAAAAATAAATCCCATAAAAAACAAAACTTGTAAAAAAAAACAAGTCTCGCAACTCAGTTCTTCTGCCGTAAAAAGTTGTGAGATCCATATGATATCAAGTCGATGAATTTATTCAGTCCCCGTTTAAGGGAATTTCTGTCTTAAGTTATTATGCACTTAGCTTACCAGACACCATCTTATAGTGACCATATCAATATTAAAAATCTGTTTTGTTTCAAATAAAATAGTTAGAGTTGGCAATCGCATGAAAACACAATGTATCTCACTTTTAGTGCGATTGCCAAGTCAAAACTATTTTATTTAAAACATAAAAGATTTTTAATATTGATATGGTCACTATAAGATGATGTATGGTAAGCTAAGTGCATGTGCAGTGGACAACTTTTTGTTTTCCAACTCCTCCTTTATTTGTCTTTCTGATTAACTTCGTTGCGGGATTGTGACAAATTTAGGTCCCCTTAGATCCGCTGAGCTTAATTGCTCGGCGTCAATACTGTGCGTGCCGCTGTTGATCCTGGAGCACAGGAGTTACAGTGGCGGGTGTGTGGTGGGATAGGGACAAAAAAAAAGCTAAGTGCATAATAACTTAAGACAGAAGTTCCCTTAAACGGGGACTGAATAAATTCATCGACTTGGTATCATATGGATCTCACAACTTTTTACGGCAGAAAAACTGAGTTGCGAGACTTGTTTTTTTTTACAAGTTTTGTTTTTTATGGGATCTCATTTCTTTTTGTAGATAGTCCTACTTTTTTCCTTTTCGGTACCTTCTACTTCTTGAGTACTAACAACGGATTTTCTTAAAGCCCACTCTCTGCCTTATGAGCTTTGCTTACTTTTGTAGGTAGTCTTCCTCCTCTACATACGAGACAAGAGCGGCCGCGTCGTGATCTTTATTTTAAAATAATAATTATATTTTGCGTTAGTTAGAAATATTTAGGGCCGCACGCGTCAAACGTCAGTTGAAGTTAATCCTATTGTAAAGTTTTTATCTCTCTATCACTATAAATTGGTACTTCTTCTTTTTTTTTATTCTGGCACGGCAAAGTGACTCCACTGTACCTGATGGTAAGCACAGTGGAGTCCAAAAAATAATACCAACCAGCGAGAAACGATTTGGTCACAGAAAATTACAACATAAGGCTTAACAGAGGTATAACTAATTTACGGCATTAACTGCCGCACTCAGTTTTTTTTTATGAATAAATTACTTGACCGTATATGAAGATTTCCTCACTATATTTTCCTTCCCCGTTAAAGTACGTGATAATTCATTGCTAACACACACATAACTTCGAAAAGTCAGATAAGTGTGCCTAGGGTTTGAACCCGCGACCGCCGGGATTATCGACCTCACGCCTAAACCTCAATACCATCCCTATTTATTTAGCTACACCTATTATTCCATTATTTTATACCTATAGGTACACTAATTTATTCACTGCAAATGTATCTTTGTAATCCTATTTATATGGGATTACAAAGTTATTTATGCAGTTTGTGAATCTAGAAAACTAGACCGAAATTGCAAGATATTTTAATTTTTCCTTAAGTTATACACTAAACACTAATTGTGTTCTAAATTTGAAGCTTCTATGTCGGCTAGAAGTGCCTTAGAGTTTTGATGATCGGTCAGTGAGTCATTGAGTGACAAAATCGGGAAGTTTGACTAGTTATATTTCTTAAACTACTGGTTCAAATTGAATGAAATTTAAAATATACAGAGTTTATACTATTCTTACTTGGTGGCAGAAAATTCAGGTTTCTAGGTTTATCCACAACGAAGTTATAGGGTGTCGAAAATGGCCTGAGTTGCTTCGAGAAAAGTATAGTACGGCCGTGCCGCTTTTTCGCTCGACTTGGCGGGGGCACTCCTGTGGCCCCAGATTAAAGGAGCTATGGAAACTGAAAGCATACAATAAAAGTATATTATTCACCTAAAATGCCTTGTCCATAAATTAAATAAATTTAGGTGAGGAAATATTTAATTATTACCTACATATGAAAAGTTTCCTGTTCTTTTTGTGGCAAAAAAATAGGGATGCTTTTAAGTGTACCTACATATATTTTAGTATTCAGGTTCTAAACACTTTGTTTAGTTATATCTTATGCCACTGGGTGGCTCTTTATTAGATAATAACTATTCTTAGCGTTATCACAACGTTATATTTGTGACAAATTGTTTATTTTATCATATTATTATAATTATGTTTATTTTGAAGTTTACTTCTCAAATTGTTACTCCGCCTGAACGTCCGTACGTCGCTTGGCTCTCCCATCGAAAATCAACGTTGCAGTATGATTCACGCGTTACAGCAGTACCTACCTATGTAGCTGAATGGGAGGTGCCTTTGCTGGTGCACTTTAATATGTTTAGGTATTGCTTTTTTGTAATATTGTATTAGTAAATTATGCTAGCAATAAATGCTTCTTTCTTTCTATTTGCTGTCTCTACAGTTACAGTTAGTAATTAGGTAGGTATAACTATAAATTATTTCAGTTTACTTTTTTTTTTGTTCCTCAAGGAACCGGCTAAGGTCGAAGACCATGCTGCCAAGTCTTCAGTAATTTATTTTCATTAGTATGAATTATGAATAATGATGATGATGATGAAAGAAAAAGGGCGGGAAATTCCCAAACTGGAGGCGCGCCCCCCGTCCCTCCCACATACAACCCTTAATCCCTTCATTACAATAGTGAACAGAGAATCAAGCACCACTCGTCGATATTGCACACAGCGCATCCGATTCACCCCTCGCCTCCCCTCTCCCCGTCCTACCGCATCGGTGGGACCGTCCCACCTGGATCAGGAGGCTTCTCCATCCTCTCGCCAACAATCACTAGAAAAGACAAGACTCACCAGATACAGCGCGACAGGGAAGAAAAAAGGAAAAACTAAATCAAACACACCACACACAACATCGACAAGCAACACTTAATCCCCTGTTCACCACTATCAAGAAAAAAATTAAAATTATATGTGAGAAAAACAAAAAACGCGCCCTCCAATCCGAACACTTCCCGCCCTTTTTCATAACCCTTAAGTTTACTTTTTTATTATTATTTTTCTTTGTTCCTCAAGGAACCGGCTAAGGTCGAAGACCATGCTGCCAAGTCTTCAGTAATTTAATTTCATTAGTATGAATGATGGTGATGATGAAAGAAAAAGGGCGGGAAATTTCCCAAACTGGAGGCGCGCCCCCCGTCCCTCCCACTTACAACCCTTAATCCCTTCATTACAATATAGAACAGAGAATCAAACACCACTCGCCGATATTGCACACAGCGCATCCGATTCACCCCTCGTCTCCTCCCTCCCCGTCCTACCGCATCGGTGGGACCGTCCCACCTGGATCAGGAGGCTCCTCCATCCCCTCGCCAACAATCACCAGAAAAGACAAGACTCACCAAATACAGCGCGACAGGGAAGAAAAAAGGGAAAACTAAATCAAACACACCACACACAACATCGACAAGCAACACTTAATCCCCTGTTCACCATTATCAAGAAAAAAATAAAAAATTATATGTGAGAAAAACAAAAAAACGCGCACTCCAATCCGAACTTTTCCCGCCCTTTACCGACATCCCCTTCAGTTTACTTTTAAAAATTGTTGTAATCTGTGAATGTGTCATGTGAAATGACACTTGACAGTTGACATTTCTAAAATGTCAATAGTCAATACTCAAATAGTTCCGAAAGAAACAAATGTAAGAATAATTATAGATAAACTATTGAAATTAACAAATTCGTTAACATTTAACATTCCTTCGACTTAGCTGCTATAAAACAAATTATCTATACATTTATAAACAACTTAACCTCAAAATGCAAGCTATAATCAAGGTTCGCCTATACCGAAATCCGTATACGATTTGTTACATATCTGAAGATGATTTCGTTCTTCATCACGAAGAAGTTTATAAAAACATAGGGTTGAATATGGGCGATTGCTGTGAAATTCAAATCGACAAAAAATCAGAAAAAAGAAGGCATTTAAAACTCTACGTGACGGCACTGTTTTTGAAACCTTTCGTTAGAGAGATTGCATGTTCCTGCGTTTTTAGATCAAATCTTTTATCGAATTTGTATAAAGTAAGCGGATACCCTAAAAGTGCCACCGTATTCTTGAAACTGATATTGGAGCCACCAGATCAAGAAATTATTGATTATGCTTGGTAAGTTTATTGACAGAAGTTAATAATAAAACTGTAATTTAATTATAAATTCTGCATAAACATGAATAGATTTGAAGCAATATTGTTTTTGACTAGCTAAGTCTTTGTATATAATGTTTTTAAATGTATGGTATATTCTGGTAAGCTGTAAGGAAAAGTCTAGCTTTCTATACATAGTGAAGAAGTGTGTGATATAATGGTTATGAATATAAAACCCTTTTGAAAAGACAGGAGTATGTGCCTCAGTTTGAGTTTGGAATGCTAAAGTATCATTTGGTCTGAATTAGTCGAAAAATATTGATCCTGGTAATTGACACTAAATAGGGATGGGGAACTCTTTCTAGGACTAAACCGCTGAAATATAATAAATAAAGAATGGGTGTATTTATTTATATATGGTTCTGACCCCACATTAAGATACAAAGAGTTGTGTCGTGGGTATGAAAATCTACGAAAGAATTTTGTATATTATTTATATATTATTTTTTAATTTTGAGTGATTTTACTAATATAAATCCTATGTGTAATATTTTCCAGGAATGAAAGAATGCTTAGAGTAATATGGACCAGAGTGGAGATTGAGAATGCATTTTCATGGTTATCAACACTTGGTGGTGCTTATTCTGCATTGGGTGATTACTTTGACCATTGTGTAAGTTTCATTATATTTCAAATTTTTACATAATGAATATTGATAAGATACTTATGTTTACTGCACCATGTCAAAGGTTAACTAATTAACAGACAATTAAACTAATTATGTGTGAATGTTGTTATTGCTAGTGTTAAATTATTACACATTTGTAGGCCTTCTTTACATGTTCTTCCAGTAGGGTGAAAATAGATACTGCATAAAATTGTCAACAAGTTTTAGTTTTTCTGCTGAATGAATGAAAATGAATTCTTTTTCTACACAAATTATATAGAAAATAATAAGTATTATAAATACAGTGACATCATGTCTGTTTTTGAAATATCATATGAATTATCTTTGATTAACTGCTATATTGTGGGAAACAATTTAGAATGTGATCAGTTATAGCTTTTATAGTACCATTATATTTGGTGGCTAAAAGAGAATAGTGCTGTTGTTGATTCATTAAATCTTTTCCAGGCAGAGGAAGCAGGCAGAATATCATTAAGACAGTACAAACTATCAAAGCTGCTTGGTGATGAAAGTCTAGCAGCCAGAAGTTGCTTGTACTCTGCCCTCTCATATTCACAAAAAGGTGACTTGATCCTGTCAAGACGCATAGTCAGAACAGTTGCCAAATTTGCCAGAAGGACACATGATAAACGCCTCATGCGCATGTGTCAAGGTGTTTGGGCAAAACTTGTATATTTAAAGTCACAGAAAGGATCTGCACAGGGTAAAACAGAAAATTCTAATGGTAAAGTGGTTAAAACTGTATTATAAGTGTATTTAAATGTTTTTTGGAGTACATGAGCATGGTTGCCATTAGTATTGCCAACTCTGATTTTTGATGTCATTATAAAAATTTGTAAGCAGTGTCACCATTGCTTTGTATGATAAAAAAATTGACCATGCCACAAAGTAATGTTCTTAACAGTGGTGGTACTTCCATAGAAGCTTAAATGCTCAGTTTGCCTTTCAAAATTCCAAATAATTTGTCATATAAAATTATAAATGAGAATATCCTGTCCACACAATAAACAATTATAAACTAGACATTACAAATTAATGTGTAATTCTTTTGAGCTTCTATGGAAGTACCGCCTACGGTTCTTAATGAATTGTTAAGACATGTACTTATTGGTCCTTTATTGAAGGGATTGTAAATGTTCTGTATTGTTCCCTAATAATAGCCAAAGCATTTATTCTGTCACAAAAGGGTGACAACAAACTAGTGAGTGCAGTTTGTTCTAATAGACTGTTTTCAATCATTAAGAACCCTCAATATTGCCAAGGTATACTCAAGGAGTTATTATTCAATTGAATTGTTTTTGTTTCAATTTTGATTATTCAATTAATGGATATTGTGTTGAAAATTACTCATTTAAATTAAAATATATTGAAATAATGAATAATGAATGGCGAGGCAACATTTGCTCGCTCACAGTATGATATGATTGTTAAATTATATTCTTATGGTACTCTATACTGTTGTAATCATATTGCGTAATACTCTTTTATAATGTCGTGATTCAGTAATTTAATGTTTCCTGATTTGTGAACATTGTATCTCATTTATAATGCTGAGTTTGACAATGGTTTTCTTTTTCATAATATTAATAAGCAGTTATTTATGTTCAAAAATTTAGACACAGACACTTTATATAATACAGAACTAATGCGCAAGTTCAGTGAATTTGAATTATTATACTGAAATGACATCTTTGTAATGTAGTGATTGTAAAAGATTGATGTTGAAAGAAAAAAAAATATTGTTAATTACTTCCAGTATACCAAAATATGTTTTTATATTGAATTTCATAGGTAGGACTTTGACATGTACAATGTAAACAATATTAAAGTTTTTAGCAGTTATAGAATAATACAATGATATACTCAATTTTGTACCAAGACCATTGTATAACTTGTAAACTTGATGCTATGACTTACAAAATATTTGTTTCTCAACATGCTCATGGGAGGTAGAACGAAGTACTTGATTTTGAACTGATTACCAATACCTATAGTAGAATGTTATTACCACCTTAATTTTATACCAACCCTGTGATTTTTATTTTCAGTTGTGATTAGTTGGTGCTGTAAATAAACTTTATTTCAATGTTATTTTTTATTTATGTTTCATACCTCTTTAACTAACATCCTGTGATAATACTTAACTTCTTTGGCATAGCAGTGGTAAATCTTGAGAGGGATGTGTAGATTATCTATACAGACCAGCAAGTAGTTGGAGACACGTTTTTCGGCACTACCTCCCCGTAGGTCAGCCAAAATTGCTTAATATCTGATGGTTTTTAAGATATGAATTCTCTTTCATTTTATTTAAATAAAGATTTCCATTACCATTGTGTCAAAGTACTACATGCTAGAGCTAGAACCAAAGTTCTAAATGGAGGCAATCCCATTTGTCTTTAAATTTGACCGAAATAATACTTAAGAAATTAATAATACCACTCCTCCACTAAATAAAAAATATATGTAAATACCAAAACACGCAATGTAAATTTTAAAACAATATATTCCACATTATACATAATTTACTAAAAAATAAACGTTGATCGGCCACGACTGCTCAATACGTGGTTAATATGTTAGACATTAGTGTAAAAGTAACAAAAAATAGCACATTTCTATTGGTAACTAATCGAACACAATTGCAGTGAGGTGGTACGCACAAGCATCTAACCATTCTGCATTCATCGTAAATATAGATCTATTATAATCACAAATATCTGCCAAAGTTCTCACAAGTCATTACAGGGTATATTTAGAGCAAAACAAAGACCAGTAAGTAACTTCGCTATTCTAGCATCACAACAGGCTATTATTAAAAAACATGACATATTATACATCAATTAGGTCTATGAATGTAACTTTAATCATAAAAATGACATTTTTTACCAACGCAATGTAACCACAGTAAAAAATCAGCTATAATAGGGTTCAATGACCCGCAACAATGCAGTTCGTAATGCATTGAGCGTTATAAAATATGCAATTGCCAAAAACAAAGGAACTTAATATTATTTCTTTGTGTAAGTGTATTGACCGATGACTAATAACTATTTTAGATTAGTTCATAATTTATTTCTGTATTGCTTCTTGAATGTTATATATAAACCCTGTATAAACACAGTAATTTTTATTTTAAGTTTACTATATATATTTGTGGCGACTAATCGCTACATCAACCGCTCCGCTTATGCGCCTTGGGACAGCCGGCGTAGCGGTGACGTCGATGCGCCTGCGCAGCGAGCCAGTGAACCGCCGACAACTGCCGCGTGTGCTTCTAATGACCGTCGCTTGTGTTGCTATAATTACTTTACCTAGTTTCTGTTAACGAAAATCAATTAATTTTTCATCACAATTTTTAAATCAGATCATTTTAACGATCACTTGAATGAGATGCTAAAACCACATATTATATAAACATTATTGTTCAATTATCAATGTTAACAATTGTAAATTTTTGTTATTGCAATAAATATAACTATAATTGTACCAGAGTTGGACAAAATAAAATTATTATAATCATCATTATAGGACTCATAAAGAGTAGCCATGATTATAACATTATAATAATAACCACTGAACATGATCCCTTTTTTAATCAATATTATTTTGCCAAACTCTGATCTTTACATATAAAAAATGGCAAAAATTATAAAATCTGTTCATATGAAGAGGTATTTAACATCACACTTTAGAGAAAAATTGACATACAAACACCTCTATACATCAATATTCTTAGCTAAAACCACATGCATTTGAACTATGGTGCACCAACTTTATTCTTCTACCCTATATAATATAAATCACCTCTTTTAATACTGTAGTAAATTGAATAACATGGTTCTATAATACATATTCTTGGATAAAGTCAACTACCCTCTCCAGTTACAACAGCATTTAATTAACACCATTAATATCTGATAGAGGGGTAGTTATTTAATTCTTATCTGGTTCTAAATATGGTATATTTAACAAATATTTCCTATGTAATCAATAAACTTGCAGTTAAAGTGTAATAATATGGTGTATGAAACATTATTCTTTGGTGCACACGGGACAGGCAAGTGTCCCCATAGGGTCCCAGGCCGGAAGAACTATTGCTTCTTGTTTGAACACATCCAACACTTCAGATGGTACGTATTTCTTGTCTATGACAACCTGAAAGGAGAAGCAACATTATATTTTGGGTCATTTGAAAGTAGGGTTGCCAACATTTTCTCAGCAAAATATAGTTTTTGTCAAAATAAATTATAAAAAATATAGTACGCTTTTAAAAAATGTAGTACAGTTGTAAAAAATATAGTATTTTATGAAAAAACCGAACAAAAATAGACAGACTAAAAAATATTTGGATGTTGTCAATGTGATATTGAAAACTTTGACGGGCTGCCAGCACCAGCGCCTCCAGTTAGTATAGAAAATAGGTATTTTTTTTATTAAAGATTTGAGAGAAAAGACTAAAGATTTTAGATGCGTTCGGAGTTCAGAATTCGGTTACACGAACTCGCCTCACTCAAAATTTAATGAAAAGGCGCTTTAATATTTGTTAGATTTCGTCCGGTGTTGAAAATATAGTATTTTTGCGTACTATATATTTCTTCAACAGTATATAGTAGGTACGCCGACCCGAAATATAGTACAATGTTATACATTATAGTACGGTTGGCAACCTTATTTGACAGCCACCGTGGTGTAGTATGCTAGACACTAGCTTATGAAACGAGACACCATGGGTTCGATCTCCCCACTATGGCAAATTTTTGTTTCAGTTCTGGGTGTTTTTGACACCAAAAAGTCTCTCATAGTTTCTGATACCCATGACTCAAGGATAAAGGATTGTTTCTTAGTGTGGGGACAGAACTATGTGAGTGTATCATTATTAAATTTTATTTGGTTGGGCGAGGGGACAAGAAATGCAAACCTTTTGATACATTCAAGCAGAAAAATAGTAATAGTATTAAAATAATTTCATAAAGGTACCTTAAAGCTATCCCACTCATGAAAAATTATTAAAATATTTACATACGTACTTCGAACACAAACTCCCTGAACCAAGGTTCGGTGAGCAAAAGATATCCCTTGTCATAATCCTTATCGCCGTAGGAGTTTTCTACGCGGAACTTCAACGGCTTGCCTTCTTCCTGTAAATACGAAATATACAATTACTTGTATTTATCATATTAATGATTTTGTTCGACTACCGGCTCAAAACACCTCACGGGTTTAGAACAGTGACATTAATTTTCTCGTCAGCAACTTTATTCTTATGTTAAGAATATTTTTTTACTTTGAGCAAAATCATATACCTAAAAGTGAAACTAATAAGAGTGCTGATGGTGCAACTAATAAAAGAGTATTTAAAATGTAATTATAATTCATATTAATACTAACGTCGGTTCCAACAGCAGTGAAGACCATAGCGTGGGTCATACAAGAGTCGCCGTACAGAAGCCGGTCCTTCTTCTCCAAGCCGATTTGCACCTCAGTGTTGAACACCAACTTGTAGTCGTGACTGTGGAACAATAGGCATCATATAGGAACAGGATGCCGGGAAATACTTTACCTACTATTTTTTGTAATAGAATATTATTCCCTAACGAAATAAAGGTAAAGAAAAAAGTTTATTTGTCACAAAAAATATTGAAGAACGGCATGTATCAGTCCCACGTAATAGGGGGAAAATACAGAGAGTATCTTTATGGAAAAACCCAATAACATAATGTCCGACCGGAATGGAACCCTAGACCCCTAGATCACACGGCACATACTTATGCCGCGAGACCACGAGTCAGTCAGAGTACAGGAGAGGAAAGAATATGAAGAAAAATGTAGTAAGACCGCATAATGCAGAGAGATGATCCAATTAAAAATGTATACGTCACTCACGCGTCTAAATCTTCTAGTCCGTTCTTCCTCTCGAACCGCTTGGACACCTCGCAGCCGAACCACACCGCCTCGCCACCTTGGATGCTGTCTTTCACCGCCCTGAAACCACGTCCCTTACTATAACTCAGTATTTCTTCAAGTGATAACACCCTCTAGTGGAAGTTGAAAGATACTCTTGGGGGACTCGTTGGATATTATTGGGATGGCAAATCACAACATATCATCATCATCATCACCAGCCCATATACGTGCCACTGCTACGACTGTGATGTCTAGTTCGCATTAGGTCAGTATGTTAGTCGAGTAGAGATTAATTTAGTGGCTAAACTACTCGCTACTGCACAGAAATCGTTCACATTACGGTCCAGTACAGTACACAAGTGAGTGGTGTTTTGCAAGATGAAGTATGAACGAGCTGCAATGCAATAGACTGAATAAACTCATTAAGCTAATCGTAATGGCTATTTTAGAAGAGGTGGATGAAGAAATTTGTGTGATTAAAAAAAAGAAGATATGGGTACGAAAATGGATCTGTAGAAGAGATAAACTAGGAGCTACAAATTGTGTTCTGAAGGAATTAGCATTGGAAGATCCCAAAGAATACTTTACGACGATTTTTGCCGCCACTATGAACTCGACTAATCAAACCTGTTCGGACTTGTTTAGCCGGTAAACCAGTGACACGGAGGCATGGTGAGGGGCGCTACTCGACCGTTAAAATAGAACAAAATGGATTGATTCGACTAAATTATTTACTAACCTACTCGACTAAATTTTTGGTGTTCAGACACATTTAGCCACTAAATTACTCTCTACTCGACTAAAATACTAGCCTAATGCGAACTAGGCATGAGGGTACATGGCTTAGTCCACCACACTGGCACACTACACACCTAAGAAATTCCTAATAACTTTTTAGGTGTGCAGGGTTCTTCAGTCTTATGTTTTCCTTCTTTGTTAAAGTGCTTGATAATTAATTATGAATTTACCTATACTATACAATTCAAAACAACAATGAAGAAGTAAAAAAAATACTGCAGTGATAAATTCTGCTAGAAAAGGACGCACAATATGAACATTGACATCACGGCTAATTTAGTTTCGCGCGTATGAGATAGATGGAAATATGTTTCGCTCCTCTCATTGCCAACTTCGTCACGGTAATACTATCATACAGTAGTTTAACTTCATACAAACGGGCGAAACGCGAGTTATACCTACGCGCCTCGTCGCGGCATGCGGTGGCGGTGCCGCAGTGACAAACGGGCGGTGTTGTTTTTTAAGCAGTAATCGCGCGATTTTGCATTTTTATTGAACACTTCCTATTCCATTCACAAAATATTTTATTAGTTTAAATAAAAATAAAAAATATTTACAATCACAAAAATAGATAGAAAGTCAAAGTAGGCAGATTGAATTAAAATTCTGCAGGTTCGCAGCCCTATCGCATGTTTACATACCGCGCGGCTGTAGGTATTTATTTCAAAAATGCGGCCGAGTTAAACTACTGTATGATAGCATTACCGTGACTTCGTCTTTTAGCTTCAACGTTATTTGGTTCTTGTATCGTGGTTGTTTTTAAAGGTTTATTTGTGACTCACTTCATGAGTATGTCTATGGGCTGGTTGTTGTATGCAGTGAGGCGGCCGCCCACCACGTTGCCGAGGCACTGCAGCGTGTACAACTTGCCGAACGGGTTCGATTCCCGCGGATCGTTCACTAGGCACACCTGAAAATACATAACGTATGATATTACTAACAGTTTATTGTAAGTTTTCTTTTGAGCCTGTATTTTTTACTAGGTAAGGTATAGAAGAGAGGCCGCGGGTTCAATATTCGCACCAAGACAAAAGTTTGTGTGAAGCACAAATATTTGTTTTAAGTCTGGGTTTTGTGATGTATTTATGATGTATGTATGTATGTAGATAGTTGATACTAATTAATACTAAGACATCGACATCACTCGACAAACACGGTGGCGCAGTGGACACCAGAATTAAAAATATTTATTTCGAGTCTTGAAGTCAAGAATTGTATCATAGGTGTTTGGTCGAAACTATGTATGTGACTTTTGGGCGTATTAATAATTATTTATTTTGTATTGCTGAGATAGTAGGTAGATCATGGTGCACCTTTTCATTGACGTCATACAATGGACGGACGTGTTTGTCGTAGAATTCTTTGGGCGTGAGGGCGCCGAAGTTGTTGTACGACTTCTCCTTGTTGTAGAACTCGAATGTGAACTTCTCCGGCGGCGTACCTAGTATTCACAAAATACTAATTATAATTTTATGTCAATATAAAAAATATTTTCATTGAACGAACACGGGTTAATCCCCCCTTTAGTTACCACGAATAAAATCTAAAATTATAAAAAAAAAACAAAAAAAAAGTGGAAAAGAAAAGAAAATTAACATAATAAAAAATATAGTACTATTAATAATATAAGCTATGTATAAAATCCAATTGAACATATAGGTACATATAACTGGATCTGGGTCCCTCAATGGAAACATACAACGACACAAACAAAAATCTATCGGGGAGCACAAACTGTGTGCATTAATATCTACCACCTTGCTACCTTAATATAAATATGATCAGGTTTGGTTCAAATATTTTCTAAAAACTAATCAAGGGGTCATCATGTTCGACATATTGTACTCACCCAAGCACGTAGCGACAATATTGTAAATAACAGCGATCTGTTTGTTAATAGTGGCTTGAATCTCTTCGTCAGACGCTTTGGCAGCTACCAGGTCCCTCAACTCCTTGGCGTATTCACGTAGCTGAAAAACATTTTAAAAGAAAAATCAATTATTATAAAAAAGTCTCAAATTGAATGTAGTCTGAGTCCGACCGACTTAAGTATGTTTAATAAGACCTACGTAATTGTTTTTATGTTAGGCGAACATTATTTTGAATTACATATCAATGGCATGAGCACTTTTAAAAGCAACAAGAGTGACATCGGGTTATTTTGCACATTGAGTTTATCGATAATATTATAGTATATCATTGAACATAAAAATATATCACAGACATTTTTATGAACGCTGACAGCCCCGTGGCGCAGTTGGCTAGATACCAGCTTGCGAAACAAGGGGCCGCGGGTTCGATCCCCCACCGACACAAATGTTTGTGTGATCTACAAATATTTGTTTCGGGTTTGGGTATTTGTGAGACCGTAAAGTCTCTCGTAGTTTCTGATAACTACGACACAGGACATGTATCCTATTGTGGGATCAATGTTGTATGTGACTGTTGGGTGTATTTCTTTTCCAATCATCAACATCTTCAATGCCCCATTCAATTTCGAGAATTACGCAAGTAATTTTTCCACAATTATTAGCCCCCCCCCCCCCCATCCCCCTTGACCCCAGGTCAGCGAGAGTAAGCAAATATCTCCCCTCTCCTGTGCTTACGTAAACATTAGTACATACATTTTTTAAATCTGTTCTGGTTTCTTTTTTTATTCAAGAAATTGGGACAAAATCCAGAAAAGAAAAAATGTTGCTTACGTTATCACCATCCAGACCCCCGTCCCCATGTCATCAAATACATATATGCAATGGGTCCAATAACCACTTTTAGATAATTTTTAGTGTATAACGCACCTTAGTTTTGATGAGAGCGTTCATGTGCAGACTCCTCCTGGAGCTGAAGGACTCGGGGAAGCACTTCTTGGGCATGACGCCGTACTTGTTCACGAGGTTCACGATCATGTCCCACTGGCCTCCGTCGTTTATCGGATCCTTGAAAACGAAGAAAGCATATTTTGACATAGAAAATAAATATTTTATATTTCCTGTGTATCTCATTTGCCCCCGCGGCATAAGTGCTGGTTAGTGGTTCCGGTTCGGGCAAATTAGTCTCTCGCATTAACTCAATAATCTCTAATCGATTCAAAGAATAATCGACATTGTAAATATAATTTCCCCCTAATTCTTTGAGCTTCAAATCCATATTATTATTACAAATGCGAATGTATGTACATACATACATAAGCTCACGCCTGTATTCCCCGAAGAGGTAGGCAGAGGTGCATTTCTGCACACACATTTCGCCAGGTATGTATCAGTCCCGCGTAATAGGGGGCGAGCCTATTGCCGTTTTTCGGGCACATTTCCAGACTCCGTGCTGTTACTGAGAATTTCCTAATGGAAAAACCCAGTAACACTTTGCCCGACCCAGGAATCAAACCCAGGACCTCTAGGTTTCACGGCACATACTTGTACCGCGAGACCATGAGGCAGCGAATGTATGTAACTCTGTTTTTAACGCTTTCACATCTAAACCGCTGAACCGATTGATAGAATTTTGTTATGGAGATAGATAGGAACTTGGGAAAGGGTACTTTTTATAGAAATGCAGTAATCTCTGGGATTGAGCACAGAATTCAAAAATTCTCCACAGCAAGTCCACTTTATAATTTATTTACGTAGAATCGTACACATAGCATGTGTTAACTTAATACACAATAGCTTGATTGCTTAATAACATTTTATTTGCCACACTATCAAGCATTAACCCCATATTTGTTCAACGCTTATTTGCACTGATAAGATAGGGAAATGATGAATCATATGCACAGTGCAGTAGTATATAGATTGGTTTCTTTATTCTTTTTTAAAAATAACATTGCATTCAAAAGATGTATTTAACTTTTTTATTCATCTATACATCCATACAAATAAATAAAATTGGAGTGTCTGTTTGTAATATTGAAATAACCGCTTTTTAATAAATGCATATGTTTGTTCCAGCTAATCTCTGAAACGGGTGGACCAGTTTTAACGGGACTTTCACTGGCAGACAGCCATGTCCACAAAAAGAAATAATACTTCAGTTATTTGATAAGGATAATATGGACATACCTTAAGTAAGAAGTTCACCAATCTCCCATCAAGCTCCTCGCCTTGCTTGGCGGTAGAAACGATATTGTTCAACCAGTAGTGAGATCTCTCGATCTTGTCCCAGAAGAACAGATAACTGGAACAAGCATAAACTCTTAAGCATGTGACAGAGACGTAACATCTGATTCAAGTCATTAAGCAGGCTGGTGTGAATGAATTAAATGGCGAGCAATGGGAGTCTCTCGCTATTCAATACTTTACGTGCAGCAATGTTATATAACTGTTTTAAATAATCTAAACTTTCCGTAATGTTTTAGGATTCACGGTTTACGTTATGGATGGACAACGCCATCTATTGGAAAAAATGCTGTACAATTTGAGGCACCATGAAAAACTTACAATTGTGCTCTAGCATAGAACTTATTATATTAAGTCGTGATGGCCTCGAGGTTTAGGCACGTGGTCGAGAATCTCGACGGTCGCGGGTTCAAACCCCAGGCACACACCTCTAACTTTTCGAAGGTATGTGTGTATTCACAAATAATTATCACGTACTTTAACGGTGAAAAACAACATCGTGATGAAACCTGCACACCTTTAAGTTCTTAGGAATTTCATAGGTGTGTAGTCCGCCAACCCGTACTAGGCCAGTGTGGTGGACTAAGGCCTAAACCCTCTCAGTTGTAGAGGAGGCCCGTGCCCAGTAGTGGGACGTATATGGGCTGATGATGATGAAGATAGAACCGGCTGCCAGATAACGAGGTTTAACTAATTCACAATTCTTACATTGCCCTTTGAAAATTTTCAGTGTCTACGGAAGTATTGTTCCCCATTGATAAACACTGCTTTAAACCATATATTTTCCCATCAAACTTTCTGCATATCGTATAAAAAGGCGTCACCATCATGCGAAAGTGTGATATCAGGCTTCGCAATTCCCACGAGAACTTATGCACTTATCAGTTTGGCTGCGGCTCACAATTGTGGCAATTTATTTAATCAGTTATTTTTAATTAACCGTGCATTTTCCGCAATACAAATTAAATATATGGCAATGCACATGCAAGTCCTTTTTATGCTTATTTCTAATATACATTTTGGACTAAGGCCTAAACCCGCTCAATGGTAGAGGAGGCCCATGCCTGATGATAGTTAATTCTACACATCTGTACAGGATCGACAATGGGACATAATGAATTATAACTCTTAGCTCAGTCTATACAAAATTTTAAATTTGTCTAAAAGTGTAAATAGCTTTGATCGTCTCCGTCACGCAGTAGGCTGCCCCTCCTCTGTTAAATGAAAGGCTGTTGGATTCTTTTTCCTAATAAATATTTGTTTTGAGTCAAGATGTTTGTAAGACTGAAGTCTCTCGTTGAATCTGATTCTCACATCTTGAAACTTGTATCTAAATCGTGTTGACTATATGCGTTACTCCTGAGTATAATTCTTTACTTAATTTCAGAAGTACTTTACTAAGAAAGTGTCATGAAGTTTCAAGTTATTAACGAGTAAAGTTGGCTCGTGGAATATAATGTAATTGAAGCGAAGCATGACGTAACACCGTGTACGGTTTATTGTTAACTGCAAATTGTAATTCACTTCGTGATATATCATAATCATAAATATGTTTGCAAATGCTTTCCGTTTATCTACATTTTATTTTTAGCTACATCCTTTTAGTGTCTTTTGTTTAATATGGCAGAAATATACGTAAATAATATTAAAAATGAGAAGTTTCATTTGATTTTCACTACCATTAAACTAAACTTTATCATCATCAGCCCATATACGTCCCACTGCTGGGCACGGGCCTCCTCTATAACTGAGAGGGTTTAGGTTAGACCTTAGTCCACCACGCTGGCCTAGTGCAGGTTGGCGGACTACACACCTAATTAATTCCTAGGAACTTTTGGGTGTGCCGATTTCCTCACGATGTTTTCCTTCACCGTTGAAGTACGTCATGATTCATTTAACACATTACTTTGAAAAGTCAGAGATGTATGCTTGGAGTAAGAATTCGCGACCGACGAGATTCTCGACCGCGCACCTAAACCTCGAGGCTATCACTATTTTAATTAACTTTTTACTTGTGTTACTAAATGAAGATATGTCTATTTACGTATGTATATATTTTTATTGAAATATATATTTTAACGTTGTCTGTTATATACCTTTCATTTCTGTTCCTACATCACCATCCCAGGTTGTCTGTAAGAGATCGCTTTGTGCGATAAGGCCGCCTTTTGTATTTATCTAGTTTTCTGTATTTCTTACTTTTATTGCTATATGTACAAAAAAGTTTAAAATAAATAAACTTTGGTATCATAATGGATGATATCTTAGAGACCATTGTAAGGTACTTATTACAATACTGCGGCAGAGCAACTGGCTTTAACTACATAATAATAGTAAGTTAACCATTAAACCTCACCCCTGCGAGAATTCAAACTCCTCTATACCATATTTCTTCATGAAAGGCAATCGCATAACATTGAGGGCCGCAAACAGCCAACAACGACCCGTGTTCTCCTGATTTGTCACCGGTTTGCCTTCAGATTCCACCTGCAAATGGCAAGTCATTAGAATTGTGTCAGTAGACAGCAGTATGTAGTTTGATCCATATTGAAGCTAAAGTTATTCTAACATTTGTATAAAAATAAACTGGTTTAATCTCGGGACATCTGCAAAACAACCCATGGATGATGTCACACTTAACTCTTATTTATTCCAACTAATGAATTGTTTAAAGTTTTTGTTTTACTTATAAAAATGATATAAAAATTATTTAAAAAAATATATAATTATTATGTAAAAGATAATCATTGTCTGTTTTAAGTATGATGTGGAGGAACAGCTTTGTATAACATTTTGTAACTGTTAGAATAGTACTGGTTAGGGAAATGGAATTCATTAGTTGAGTATAAGGCAACTTATAATCAAACATCAGCTAAGTAAATGTGAATATTGAGGTGTTTTGTATTTAATTTTTTTTGTAAGACATATGTGACAAAATCAAAGAGGTGTACAGTACATATTAGTACACCCAGAACAACCTTTTCAGTCTCTAAGACAATAATTCCATCTTAAGGTTGTCAGTAAGAGATTGCCTTGTACAATAAGACTGCCACTTGTACCTTTTTTGGGTTTTGTCTATCTCTCCTTGTACAATAGTGAATAAAAATAATAATAATAAAACATGTTTTATGCAATATAAAATAAAGAATCTAGTAATAGTTATCTTTGTAAAAAAAGTAGGTCTCAAAGATATATATGACAACTTTACAGAAATGCAAAATAATCATTTGCTGAAGATAAGAATAAAAGTTGCTTTATCTTTTTCAAAGAAACCTTATAAAGAATCCTTATGCAGAGATAAGCTTTTTATTGGTTTAAAATTATATTCTCTTTGTACAACAATTTATCAATGTTGCTATTAGTACCTAATAATGTGGTATTTTTCTGAGCAAAGTCTCTGAACATATAAAGTTATTACTGACATGAAAAACTAATTGTATTGAATAGAGCTCTCACTAATTAATTTCTAATGTTTTTTTATGAAATCTTCATAAAACGTTTTTATTGTAAATATAGTTGTTAAAATCAGAAGAATTTTTTATAAATTTCTACATATAAAATTAGAGAATCTTTTTTAAAAATTTGTTGCAATTTTAATGTATAAAAGGTAAGCAAGATAAGTTATATTTTATAAAATGATTAAAAGGGAAAAACGTTAACTGAATTTATCTTTAAAATACGATATAATTCTTATATGTAACAAGAAAAAATGTGCAGAGATAAATATTACCTGTATGACTTAGTTTTCATCTTTACCATGTACCTACTATAAATAATATACAAATAATTTCACATTGGGCAGGCTCACCTTAATGTTATAAACATGTAGGGTACTGTCTGCCTTTTTCCTGCTGATAGCCACCTCAAATGGATCAAATCTTGTACACACATTTTGGGCCAGTTCATTTTTGAGATCTCCGTAGAAGTCATTCCGAAATTTGGTTAAAGTTTCTAATGACAATGGTACTGAAACAAAGATGAATAATATTTTTATGTTTAAATTACTATTAATTTTTTTAAATTAATCTGGATTTAAAGATACATTTAAAATGCTTCGTAAAATTGCAGTAATTTTAAGTCCAATGATTTAACCACAGTCTAGCATAATGATACGCTCATATTTTTTGATTAGCATTTTTTACGAACCAGTTGTTAGAATTTCTTTAAGGTCTGCATTTAATAGGATCTCTTGTTCGTCGGGCGATAGAATATTGTCGTTCATCGAATCTACACTCACTTTTATGCTCGATGTGTGAATGACATCTCAAAAGCTTATGTATCTCATATTTTTGTAACGAAAGTTTGACTATTTTATACATTTCATTTTAATCCTTAAAGAATCCATTTTTAAAATCTTGAAATTTTATAGTGAGAATGTGTCAACGAATATTTTTAATAAGTCTAAATGACAATACCCTCAGAATATCCTTTTTTAATATTTTTTTCGTCCGTTGAAATTAATTCAGCCATTTGTACATCGTCATAGTTTGCAATGCAAATAATTTTGTGACATTTTGATAAACACAACTGCTTTTGTTTCTATTTACTTGCATGACCAAGCAATTAATTCCTTTGTAGTTATCTCACAAGTTTTTTTTAGAGAAAAAGCGTGTTCAAAATCAATTATATGGCATAATATTACAAATTAGAATATATTCTAAAGTAAACTTAATACTAGTGAATAGGTTATGTTGCTAAATTATTTACTAAGTACATTTTCTTACCGGATGACATGGTCCTCGACGTTACTTGTAACAAATGATACGTGCGACAGTGCAGAAATGACGTGAAAACTGTTTTTATCAGCATTTATTTTAAAACAGAATCAATAACAAATTACATAGATTTTCTATACCGGTGACGATGGCAAATATAAGAAATTCTGAATAGCTTTTAATTGTATAGCGATAAAGTTGAAAATCTATGTACTAATCAAGTGAGAAAAACGATATTGCTAAACCACTCTAACTCATTCATTGGTCAGAAAGAGAAGTCGAAAAGGTTAACTTAGAATCCCGGTCATTGAACTTAGCAGCTGGTTCGCAGCTGTTTGCCGTTTCTGTTTTCGCATTCGTGAATACTTGTCTTTTAAGCCAATTTATATTCTAATAAATATCGCAGACCACCATTACAGAATAATAATAATTCATAATCGCCCCCTATTACGTTGGACTGATACATACCTGGCGAAATGTGGGTGCAGAAATGCATCTCTGCCTACCCCTTCAGGGAATACAGGCGTGAGTTTATGTATGTATGCATTAACAGTACCAATTATTATGTTTCAAATTAAATTGTCAAAATATTTAAATGCATGTAGGTATTTTGACAATTTAATATATACCTAAATTATCAAAATACATGCATTTAAGTATCAGTTTTATTTTATGTCATATGTGAAAAACAAACTAGAATAAGTTTTATTATTTTTTTATACCTACTTTAATTTGTTAATAATATAATAAGTTTACATTTCTATGTATTTTGTTTACTTGTAACACTGTTTCGTAAGCGGGATATTTGAATTTGATAAATTTGAAATTAATTAATGTTTCTCTCATAGAATATAAAAACGAAGGATAATATTTTCTGTAAAATAAAATTAAATAAATCCGATTTTATTACAGATTCTATGTTTTTTTTTATTTGTCAATTCCAACATCGCTGAAGTATAGACGTCGTACGCGAAAAATCAATACCTCGATGCTAAGCAACCATTTTAAGACTGTCAGAGGCTGTAATGTGTAGTGGTTCGTTGGGCGCACATTCAATTTATCTGCATTATTATTTATTTAGGTCAAGGTGTTTGTAAAAGTAGTTAAATATTTTAAAGCTTTTAAAATAAATTTTAGCAGTAACGATGTCGCTGAAAGCCTATGAAGATGCTTGTACCCGAGCTGAGTTATTTGGCCAGGCTTTACCTGACAGAGAAGAATTTTTGGCCAAACACAAACATTTGGACGTAGTGGAATTTGAGGAAGTTGAGATTAAAACTGCCGAGGTAAGAAGACAATGTATTTTATTCATCTAAATAGTTTTTTTACGGGACGTAGGTTAATGAGGCATCATGTTATGCTTCCTTGAAAATAAAATTGAATATTCACTTCAGGTAGAGCCTCTGTCGCTTGATTTAGGTATCAATATAGAATGTCCAATATAGATGTAAATTGTTTATAATACATTATTTTTGTCCAACGAGTAGATAAAAAAAAACTAATGCACATATTTCAGAATACTGCAATGCTGAATGACACCTTAAAGGAAGGCAGCAGTGGTCTCGCAGAATTGAATACCATATTAAATTCAACGCAGACGAAAATAAATCGTTTGAAGGCAAGAAAATATTTTACCGTCTCTATAAATTAGTAATTTATTTATTAATGGCAAACTATCGAATTCTATAAGTCTCATTCATTAATAAAAAAAGTTCATCTTGTCTTTTGTTCTTCATACTAGTGTATTTTTTGTATTAGAATTAGGAGTTAAATGGGTATGTATTTTTAATTTCTGTACTTCAGGCTCTAATCGGAAGATATTTTTAGCAATAAGTGAATGTAAAAGCTTAATGCTATCTAAGGGATTTTAGAATAAATATTTCTTACTATTAAATTGAAGCTGCCCATGATCTTGCTTTAATGGAAATTTGCAAACTAATTTTACAAAAAACATATCGCCTCGTCAGACAGTGACGGTACTGCGATTAGGTTCAATCTAGGTGGTGTCACTTCTCTACAGGAAACCAATGATCATTTTCCAACTGGATAGTGATCACCTTACGTAAGGCGTTAAACCCGAAATAATGGCTTATGCAAGTTTGTCTGTGAATCTATGTTCATTTTGTTTTATATATTAGTAATTCCCATAGCTAGATGGTCAGATGGCATAGCCGGAAAGCTATGTTAGTAGCTATGGATGAGAGTAGCCCAGGAAAAATAGCAAGCATTGGGGGAGGCCTATGCATGTGGGCTGAGAATGATGATGGTGATGAATTACTATATAGACAATTTGGATCGCTACTAACAGATTCAGTTCAATTCGAGTGTTGTATGTAGCGTTTGTTCTCAAGTATAAAAAAATATTTTTAAATTCCAGGGCGTCTGTGGCAGTATAACAAATTTCTTCAGGGTAAAACTTACATCCAAGGATAATCTATCGTACTCCAGTGAACCTAGTTACATTGGTCAAACCAATTACGACAAAGATTATATTCCCCCACAAACTGAAATAGGTTCCGTCAATCAAGGCCTCGGACCTAATGATAATGAAATGACGCCGCGAACGAGCAAAGAAAATGGCCATTATTCACAAAATGGCGACGACATTAACGCGGCTTTAGAGGATTTGGATACGATGAAACTTATGGAAGATCCAGCTCAGATCCGAAAGGGGATTGTTAATGATATATCGAAACAGGTGAACGTGCAGATGAGTAAGTTGGATCAAATGATTTGCCAAGCGGACAGAGCTGAGGTGTCTCTCCACCAGCAGAACAAGCAAATGCGATCTTTCTTGCGATAAACATAGCAGATATTTTGCAGTGCCGTAGTTAAGATCTTCATTGTTTGGACAAATGTTCATCACCAACTTATTACTTGTTATATGTATGGTAGAATCTTTCTTAGTAGGTATTTCAGGTTTAAAAATATGCAATATTCTTATACATATTATTTATTCATCTTTAGTTAGTTAACATTATAGTCATCATTAAGTTGATGTAGTGTTAAGACTACGCTGACTTCATCATCAGTTGAAGTTACTATAGTGAAGATACAACTATTAATGGTAGAGTAGTTTTTAGCTACGGCACTGTCGCGATGAAATTCGGCTCAATATGCGTTTGAAATCTTTAGCTTTTTGTAATCATTGTGGCTAACTGTAAGATTGTATAAATGTATGATATTTGCCATTTGGATATTAGGCTGTTCGGACTTTAGTAATGTTGGTGCTTTGTGTAAATTAAGAGTTGTGGTTTTGGCTAGATGAAGTTATGCCGAATACGCGAGGCTGGCCGGTAAACATAAGTTTTTATTAGTTTAGTTCAATTTAGTAACGCTAGTTGTGATACGAATTTCTTTTAAAAATCCGTACTGGAGTTTGTGATTAGGCTTTGGTAGCTATTATTTACAAGTAGGATAATTTTTTTGGAAGATTATTGTGTGATAAAAATATATTTGCAAATCACATGAATTTTCTTAAGTTTGTCGTCGGTTTGTCAGAAAAGAAGTCAAACATGTTTTTACTTGGAAGGTGAGATATGCAGAGGCAGATGAGACATATGTCGCAAAACGTTATGTATGAAGCTGTTATTGTTTTAGTAGTACATATTAGCAAGGCTTCAAATCAGATAATGTTTTTTTTCGATCCTTTTTGGAGAATACTTGTTTGTTAGTGATTACGTAATTATACCCGTATTTATTTAAGACTACAGCAAAGAAAGTTATCTTAATTTAGTTCAGTAGAAGTATATTCATATTTTAGAGTCTTTCGTCGTAATCATATCACTCCATTTATGAGTTTCTGGTAATGCAGGAATTGGTTTACCTTTTTAAGTAGGTAAGTTGGAAATATTTTTGATAGGATACGATGCAGTTATTGTAACTTTATTTTTACCAAATTTAATATCATAATTAAATTTTGTATAAGTGCTAGCTTTTTAGTAGTTTTCTCATGGTAGAACGTAACATTTTTTATGATGTTAATCTAATTTATTACAACACTAAGTAGAAAATGTTTCTTTTCCGAATCGCCTTCGAACATAGGCATTCTTTTCATTCTTCGAATTAAAAAATTGGCATAACTTCTTAAAAAGTGGGAATTAATTAAATTGACAATAGAAATTTATTAGATATAAACTTTAAGAGCTTTGAAATGCGCTTCATTTGGAAACATTAAAAAATCTTAGTGGAAAATAGAATTATGTAAGTAATATGCATTTGTTTATATTCACAAGATAATAAACAAAAAGTTTTCACAGTTAATCTAAATGACCGCAAAATGTTTATACTTATAGGTATTTTTGTCTCTGAGATTAAGAAAGTACCTGATATTTTATGTTTATCTAAACAAGTTTTATTGACTCATTTTTTTTTATACTAAGGCAGGTAATAGCTACGGTGATTACGAATCCATTAGCGTTAAAAAAAAACCGACAAAGAAAAGACGTTTTCCATACATTATTATTTACATATATTGTAAGCTCTGATATTGAAAAGAAAAATTAAAACATAAAAAATGAAACTTTCAAAACAGTACATAATTTTGAACAAACAATTATTGAAATGTTTATGAAAACAAAGTTATATGATAGTTAAAATAATTTAAGCATACGATCTAGCATGTTTTAGTAGTTGTTTATAATTTTGAAAAGACAAAAACCTAAAATTGTCACCCAAACGGACTTTCAAGAACTTGTCACATTGAATTTATGAAATCTTGTAATATTGATAGAAATTATAATCCCTATGTACCTATGCTTAATTGTTGAAATTGTATTATTTAAAGCTTAAGCATAAATAGTCTAGTATTCTTGTAAGGGTTGAGCGATACGCTGTAATTTGATTACTTTAAGAAGTTTTATATCATTAATTTTAGGATTTACGGCGGAATGGGCAAGTCGTCTATGCGAACAAGAAATGTTATTCCTAATATGGATGTTACTAAAACTATTTGAAAGTATTATCAATATTATTGTGTAGGGGGAAAAGATTTATAAAAAGGAAGCTATTTTTTTTAAAGAAGGCGTTACAAATATAATTTTTCCAGCTGGAATAATTAAAAATCTTGGGATTTTTTTTAGCAGAAATACTTTAGTTCTTCTATTTACCTCTATCTGGTTAGCGTTGATGATTTTAGAGTGTAGCTTTCAGAGTCCAGCTGTTACTGTCGATCTTGGTATTGACATATTCACTAAATCCATATAAATATTTAAAATAATTAAAAATATATAAAACTGTTCTATTTATTTAAGGATATACCTATTTTGCGATATTTTATGAGTAGAAAAATCTAAAACAGCTATGAGGAATGTATTTATATTGCAGTATTAAAATGATTTTAGATTTATTTACAGCTCTAAAGTTGTTATTAAAAATCGTTTATTTGATTTAATAAATCTTATGATGTAAAAATAGATGTCAAATTACAAAATCTAAATCCCTAGAACTCATGTATATTATTTACTTGAAATAATATGCAAACAAGACAGTGAAACGCCTACGTTTTTTAATAGCAATGTTTACTGTGAGAAACAAAACTAAGAGATTTCCAGACGGGGCTAGCTGCGTTTATTGGCTGTGCATCGCCTTTAAATTTAAAATACAGTGTAAACTCTATATAACGACACTGAAGGGACTGTGCATTTTATGGCGTTATAGAGAGTTGTCGTTAAATGGAGAGAAGAAAATAATTGTATGAAAGGCAAGCTAAACCAAAAAAATCCACCCGGCCCGCTCCTGGATATATTGTTATAGAATATTTGTATTGAATAGTAAATTAAAAAGTGGCGTAATATACTTACATGAGTTCTTATCAAATTATAATGTATGCCAAATTATATTTTTAAAACTGTTTTCAAATTAATGCTTCTTCCATTGTGATGATATTATAATGTTAGTTATAACAATAAAGTGTCAAACACAGTGTTATATTTTTATGATTTTGTAACATTGAATGAAACTACGATCCGTGTGTCTTTTTTTTATTCTTTAGTCTCAACAAAAATTTATAAATATACCATGACGTCACCATTTACGTAAATGACAATTCTCCGTACAGATATCTAGTGTAATGTTTTAAATCCTAATTTATCGTTCCTAAAATAATTTAATTGTGATAAACATATAAATCAAATGTAGGAATCAACAAAAATAAACGTTTTTTTACATTATGATAGCAATAAATGATTATGTTTTGTAGATACCTTTCGTGATGCAGTTTTAATTTTCAATAGTTTAAAAAAATTAAGAAGTGTAAAATTGACGATTCAAAAGAACTTGTAAAAGTCTATTTGAATAAAGATAATTTGACTTTGACTTTGACTTAGTTAGTTAGACAACAGGTTGTAAACTGAGAGGTCGTGGGTTCGATCCCCACACCAAGAAAAATGTTTCCACAAATATTTGTTTCGGGTTTGGGTGGTTGTGGCGGGTTGTAGGTACTGTTTCACAGTTTTTTTTTCCAAGACTTAAAGGTTAGGTGTTAGAATTAAGAAAGTCACAATGTAACAGTTTACATTTTATTTGTTGTTAAGTTATTTTGGAAGAAGTTTTATGGAATTTTATGGGATCCGCTGATACTTACCAAACACCAGAGAAATTGAAGCAGCTATTCCGGTTATAAATGATTGTTGCATCTTAACCTGTCTTTCTTATCACTGCTGGAGAACTGTTATTTCCATTCATTTTTCTATAAATTATTTTATATTCATTCACATCATCATCATCATCATCAGCCCATATACGTCCCACTGCTGGGCACGGGCCTCCTCTACAACTGAGAGGGTTTTCATTCACACCATTATTGAAATTTTCAAATGACGTATTACTAAAACTTTTTGGTTTTCGACACCCTTAAAGTGGCTATAATTCTTCGCGAGTTCCTAATTCATATAAACTTACAATTTAAAAAACGACGATGTGTGAGCCTTGGGTTTAAACCCGCGCGCGCGACGCCGAGATTTAGTCTCCACCAGGTGCTTTATATTTTTGACCATCATGACTTCTTATATACATGAAAATGTGTTATGCAAGCGTAGGGACACACCTCATAATTATAATCAAACAGAGTCCTTTTCCAGTCCAATTTACTGGTTCGTTTCCATTTTAAAGAATTAGCCTTCTTCCCCGGATTTCAGGAGGGAGGAGTTAATACAACTGAAATAAAAACAACATATTGAGTTTTTTTTTGCAATTAGCTTAAGAACTAAATCATTTTCGTCAGCCTTTGTAATTACTAGGAAATTTTGCCTTTCCTGTTTTCGGTGATCAAAGAAGATCCGTACGGCATTGGAATGGTCACGCCTGCAGTCACGGTCGCGCAAAAACCAGAGCGTACCAACCGTAACACCGTATTATATAAGAATCAGATTAATGTACCATGACCTGTCACTAGTTCGGAATCCGTGGCGTAGCAATGTTACTGGCACTTATCGCTTGCCATCTGTTCGCTCTCTCATTCGCCAATCCATTCCACAAGTACCCGTTTGTGTTCCTACTAGATGTTGGTAATGAAGAACTTGAAAGGATCAACACGGAACAAATACGGGTGTCAGTACCGGGGGGCTCCTTAGCCCTACGATATCCGGCAATCGGTGAAGGAGAAACTGTAGCTCATGTGAGAGTAAGTGGAATTGACTTTGGCACAGATTTGAAAGCGAATATAGTTGACGGAGGACCTGGTTATAAATACGTTGTTATAGTATTCATGGGTAACCCAGGAGCACCCTACGATGCTGTGTTGACAGTACAAACTGTGCCCAATGAAAATTTATCAAAGGATATTGTAACTAGTAATACGAATATTGAAGACGACCCGAATGACAGCGCCGAAGATTTGAGTGATTCCGAAAACGATTCTAGTCAAGCGTATGTAGACAATACAAAGGCTGAACTTTTGCAGTCAAGTTCTAGCGATAATACCTTTGTACATGAAAGCAATGAGGATTACAGCGAAACCGATCAGTATATTTCTCAAAAAGATACACACAGTCCATACAGTTCTAACTCAGGTGAGACTGGAGAAGTGGATGATTATGAAGAAAATGATGAAGATGAAGACAATCTGAACGTTATTCCTAAGGAAGAAGAATGCGATGAAGATAATGATGATGAAGACGACAACGATAGCGAGAATAGTGATAGAGGTCTAAGTAAAGATACAGAAGAGGAACAATCCGCAATATTTGATGAAGAGGATGATCCCAATTTTAATGAAGAACATGAAAATATCAAGGAGGAATACAGCGCTGAATCAGCAGAATATGAGGACTCGGAAGAGGTAGAACAGACATTTAGTGATGAGAGGTACAAAGACTCTAATAACAATGAGTATATTGACGCTGATGATAGCTCAGCTGTGGCTTACTAGTTAAATACATTCAAATTTATTTTAAGTATAAGTAAGTAAGTCATGTTTTATTTAGAGTGCTAATACAAAATAATAAAATGTAAAAGATTGGTCATGTAAAATTTGTAAATAAATTTTTGTTGGACGTATTTTTATTCAATTTTTTGTAGAGCATTTTTTTCTGTTTCCGTTGTTACAATTTGACTTTGTCGTATATATTTGTATAATATTAACTTTGTTAGCCCAGACAAGGATTTATTTCAACGTTTTTGAGCAGTTTTTGCTCTTAAATAATGTATTGTGTTATACTGAATGTCCATGCAAGCAAAAAGCAACTTAATGAATAAAACGAGAATTTAATATCAGTTGCTATTTATAAAATTATTTACAGTTAGTGCTATGAACATCGAAATAATTAAACTCAGTATCGCGCATACTGATTTTATGCCATAAATCTTCCATTATAATAAAATTTCGATATCCGCAAGGTGGCTGGCAGCGGTTAGATGAGGAGAGCCGAAGATCGAGCCCAGTGGCGTGCCATAAGAGAAGCCTATGTCCAACAGTGGGCGTGAAAAAGGTTGTTGATGATGATGATGATAATAATGAAATTAAAGGAACTTAAGAATATATGTATAAATTAGGGCCGCGGGTTTGATAGTGTGATTTCTTTCGGTTCGAGTGTTGTGAGGCTGAGAAGCTGTGGAGGGAAAGTTTTCTCCTAACCACCGTCTTTATAGAGTGATGACGAGGAAACTTTTTGGACTTTGAGATATAAGACGAAATACACTTCGCCAATAAATAAATAAATAAATAAATACACCCAACAGTCACATACATAGTTCTGACCCTAGGATACAAGTCCTGTGTCGTGAGTATCAGAAACCACGAGAGATTTTTCGGTCTCACAAACACCCAGACCTGAAACAAATATTTGTGGATCACACAAACATTTGTCCCGGTGCGGGGATCGAACCCGCGGCCTCTCGTTTCGCAAGCTGGTGTCTAACCAACTGCGCCACGGGGCTGTCAATTGTAGAACTAGGTGGTTCTTAAAACATGACCCTGAGCAGTCAAAATCTTCAGTATTGAGGCAACTACACGATGTAAAAACACGTGAGGACTGTCACAGATTTTGATACTAAAAACAAACTTTCTGTATCTTAGTAAGAGATATCATCATCATCAGCCCAGATACGTCCCACTGTTGGGCACGGGCCTCCTCTACCATTGAGAGGGTTTAGGCCTTAGTCCACCACGCTGGCCTAGTGCGGGTTGGCGGACTACACACCTAAGAAATTCCTAAGAAGTTTTAGGTGTGCAGGTTTCATCACGATGTTTTCCTTCACCGTTAAAGTACGTGGTTATTCATTGTGAATACACACATAACTTCGAAAAGTCAGAGGTGTGTGCCTTAATGTGCGAGATTAATTATTGACGTTTTCTGGTACCTATAATGTAATGACATTTGGTATAGCTATACGGAGCTTTACTTCTTTACTTCGAAGCTATGCAGATGATAAACTCTTAATTATGTAAAAGTTGCTTTCGATCAAAATTGAAAGTCTGTTACCCACTCAATTACGGTACAGTTCTATTTGGGACGCTTATTATGAGACGAGAATCCGTGACATAAAATAGGCCAAATATCCTAAAAACCTTCTTGGTACCGTATTACCTCGGCAGTATATGTCAAATGAACACCCACCAGTGATCCATTTACCAAGTGAGCCACCTCGTATAACGGTATAATGGACATTAGTAATCTGTAAAATGTATGGTGGATCCTTACGCCTCCGTTACCATTTGGCAGATGAGAGTATTCTTGGCTTTTGGAAACAAATTGAAGATAATTATGAGATACAAGGCCTCCTAGAAAATGGTGACTTTAATGAAGACGCCAACGGAAAGATTAAAAATGTTTGATAACATTTGAAAACGGCATTTTAAATTTCATTTTCGTACAGGATTTTTATGGACCTTTACGATTACAGAAAAAAGGTTTTTTTTATAGGTCCCAAGATTCATTAATGACCCTTTCAATCATCAATAGATTATGAGCTGGCTTAATTTATGGCGTTGGCTATATTGACTGCCTCGTAGTCTCGCGGCACAAGTATGTGCCGTGCGATCTAGAGGTCCTGGGTTCGATTCCCGGATCGGGCAAAGTGTTATTGGGTTTTTCAATTAGGAAATTCTCAGTAGCAGCACGGAGTCTGGAATTGTGCCCGAAAAACGGCAATAGGCTCGCCCCCTATTACGTGGGACTGATACAAAACCTGGCGAAATGTGGGTGCAGAAATGCACCTCTGCCTACCCTTTCGGGGAATACAGGCGTGAGTTTATGTATGTATGCTATATTTGTAATGTTACAAGAAATAGGAGTCTCTCATAACTTATCATGATATTTGGACAGCATTGTGCTTACCATCAAGTATGGTGTTTTCACTTTCCTGTGCCTTTATAAAAACACGGGACTCATAAATGTGTATCAAAACAAAGTGTTTATTTTTGAAATGCCATGGGTTAATATGATCTAAAACTGTATTATATTAGCGGTGTAGGCGTACACGAGCGTCCAAATCGAGACTGGAAAACGATGTCACAACAAATTGTATGGATGCCCCATGCCCCGTCGCGATCCTGCGGCGAATAGCGCACGTCTCAAGGATAAAGGGATAAGGTTGCTATCAACTCAACAGGCGGTCTGCTCTAATCACGGCAAATCGGCACGTTCCCGATATTTTACACGTGGATCGCCATTTATGTTTGTGAATTGATTTTGTCAATAGCATCGACGGTCCACGTGGAGGTGGCGAGGGGTTGGTCAAATTGTAAGCCAGCTGTCTTGATTATATTTACACACCTAATTTAGAACATGTTTTTACACTGAAAAAAAAAATATATTCAGCTTGATCCCAAAACGTGATTCACTTGAGGGTGTCGCAATGATGGGATGTAGTTAGGTGTGTTTAATGATCAGTGGTCGCTGATGTTGACATATAAGGTAGTGGTAATATGCTACCAGCAATGAAACATATCCTCACAAACTTAAATGCGGATATCAAACGGATACGACTTAGGGACCTTCAAGAGCCTATGTATCCCATAGGCCGGCAACGCACAGATGATTCCGCTGGTATTGTGGGTGTTCATAGGCGGTTTTGACCACTTAACATGGGGTGGCACACTTGCTCGGTTTCCTCCTTTTCCACAAAAAAACTTGCTTTTAATTAGTACAGAATTTGTTCATATTTAGGCCTTTAGTACCAACAAGATAGTATCAGACCAAATATTCAAAGTAATTTACTAATAAGACACCTTCGATCTTCAAGTGCAGGAATATTTAAAAATACCGTTATTAAACTCCAACTATGCACCAGGATTACATAAATTGTAATGAGGACGCTTCGCCCCAAATGTTCTATAGAAGCTGCTGGATACATCCTTAATTATGTATGTACATAGTTCACTGCATTTCGCACAGCGGGCATAACGGTCAATGGAAATTCAAATCTGTGTAAGCTATTGTCCATTGACATTTTAATTCGTAACTAATAAATTTTTATAAGCTTGAAATGATCTTGTGGAAAGTACTAGATGTAGACAAACTTACGTAAACGCTTTTGGTATAGTATGACTGACGGCTTCGTGATTAACATATTTTCTCTTATAGGTACATACTATATACATATACTTTATATCGTCATCATCATCAAAATCAACCCAAATACGTCCCACTGCTGGGAATACTTTATATAGCAAAACTTAATCTACCCTACAACTGCTAGACAGTTTCCTTTTATTTTTTTTTGGGTCTGGGTGTTTGTAAGACCGAAAACTCTCGTAGTTTTTGATACCCATGACACACGACTTGTATCCTAGTGTGGGGTTCGAACTATATATGTGATTGTTGGGTGTATTTATTATTATTATTTATTAGAATATCCAACACCCAACAATATTATACAGGGTGTAAAAAGACCGTGACCGATGACTGAGGCAGGTAATAGTAATGGTGATTAATATTTTTTTTTTCTAACCATCGTGTCTCAGTTTTTGATTACGGTGTCTTTACACCCTGTAAAAAGCCTAAGGATTAAATCTGCGTTAATAAAAGTTATCTTTTCTTGTCTGCGCGTAACCCTCACAGTAAAAGATTGTACCTACTGTACGTAGTATTTCTCAGTGTTTTTTTGCCTTGCTGTTGATTGACGGTTAAAAAAATATCTAGATTTTGAATTTTTTTGACAGTCTTCAATGACATAATATAATAAAAACAAAAAAGAATATAAAACCAATGTACTTTCCGTTGTTTTTTATAGTCAAATATTTAAAGGTCTTAAATTATGTAACTCTTTTGAGAATTGTGCCTGTGATGAACGACACGTATAACGGTTGATAGAAATTCAAATTTGGAAAATCAAGTAAACATGTCGATGTTCCATAATTCTCATTTCAAATTATTCGTAAAACGGTTTCTGTGGTTGCCTTTGGGTTGGCTTGGTCTGAATCCATTTTGATGTCTTTTTTAGAGGCCGTCGTGTTAGTTTTATGGCAAACACATTTTACACTTTATAACTGAACAAAGTAGACTTGTTTTAACTTTTACGCCTGTTTATACAAAAATTGTAAATCAATTAATTTTATATTCCGTTTTGATATGCAATGTTCGCACCGTTCCAAATGTTTGATGCCTGGAAACACGGCGCTTCTGATTTACATTGTTTTAATTTGCAGTGGTACAGAGGGTTCAAATATAATTACAAAAAAAACATAGCATTGTTTTTTTTTAATATTTACGTCATCCGAAAAATAGAGATTTCATATTAGTAAAAATAATAATGAATGAAATGACACTGATATTCTATCGAGCAAAATATTTTTCCGAAATAAATATTTATCGATTCGCTATCTATAAAATCTAGTTTAGACGTTAATCTAGGCACACTTATAATAATAAATGTGTAAATAAGAAGTCAACAACATGAAACATGCCGTATAAATAACGCAAAGGAAAATATTTAAAGCCCTATTTAACATCTGCTCAATAAAACAGAGCAGGACTTTTTGATTCAGTTACAACGCTTGCCACTGCATATTTAGAACAAAAACGGTCATCCAATGCGATTCGAAATTCAAATGTCAGTTTTAAAAATAGAACGTCGCCATCACGGCGGGAGCCAGGGGACCGCTAATCAAATATAGGTTGTAACGGCTCTTGAAGTAGAGAATAAATTGAATGATTTCAATAATAGATTATACGATCCTTTGTTACCTTGAAATCAATTCGTTTTCTGCAGTGAAAGATCGATAGATTTAATCGATAGATCCAATGTCATTTTAGTTTTAACATGGGGTTACTATGATATGTTATTTTGCTAATAGACAACAATCACTCATCTATGATACTTGTTTACTGACAGTCAATGCGGGACAAGTTGGCTGTAGATACCTAAAAATTAGATCAGGAAACATGATTTTCCATAATGCAAAACTCAAAGTTACAAAATCCTCATGAACATAAATATAAAACGATGGTATTTTTAAAATATTCATGAGAAGGAAGTATGCGTGTTGCCCAAATATTCGAGCTCAAGACGTGTTAAGTTATATTTCGGTACCGAGTTTAGGATTGCACTGGAATTAGGCCGACTCTACCAATACACGAGTATTTACAGGGACAGTTTACAAACAACGTTCTGTTGAATGTTATACGACACTATACAGACGATTTCATTATGAACACGTGACTCATTTGATTCGCGTACAGACGACTGGTCTCAATGGAGGGCATAGTCCAAGAACAATCTTGGAACGGCAAATTTAAGTTTAATAACAAGAAAAATAAACTAAAAATAAATCGAGGTGATCATAGTATCTTATTCACGATATTTCGTGTGAATTCTGAAGAGGTTAATGTTTAGGAAAATATGAGAAAGTTAATACGGTAACGTAAAGTTAGTGTTAAATAAGGTAGAATTTCTCAAATTTATATAATTTTGTATAAAACGGACCGGTACATATTTTATTAATAGATATTTTTACCAACATTACATGCCGACAACCGGGCTAAAAGAATTATTGTGAAGAAAACGCGTAAGCTCATTGTCCACTAAAGAAAAACAGTCCACTAGCTATGACGAAACTGCGCTTGTTCGTGAAATATTTCTGTGCTGTCTTCAATGGACGCTTAGCTTTAGCCGGCAGTTATATAAACAATATACTTCCTGGCAAAAAACAAGAAATTTTTAAAACAATTTTGCACGTGGGTAATTAGTGGCGTCTAATTATGTAGCGGTCGCGTTCGAACTAGATTCGGTACACTATCCTTGACATTAGCAGCAGGTGCAACTGAAATTTTACGATCCTCGTGGCCCAGACACCGTGGCCGTTTTAAGAACAACAACCCGTAAACTTTTATGGTCACCGCAGAGAAGGAAGAAGCCATTTGGCGCGGTCAAAGACCGAAATGATGTGACTTATGCACTTACCCGGTAAATGCACCTTTTTGACATACATATTCGAGATGCAAAGTTTGATATATTGATCGGATTTGTATTAAAATATTTTATTTGTAAAATATTTGTAATAAAAGGGTCTTTCAGATTATAATTCTTTTCTCATTCCGATACTGTATCCCATTGTGCAATATGGAGTCAAATAAATAAAATAAATAAACGTTTCCTTGGTACGTATTGAGGATATCGATCATACTTTATCTGTCATCATCTGACTATAGAGTCTTTTTATTATTATCATCAGCCCATATACGTACCACTGCTGGGCACGGGCCTCATCTACAACTGAGAGGGTTTAGGCCTTAGTCTTAATCTTAGGGTTGGCGGACTTCACACCTAAGAATTTTTTTATAACTTATAGGTGTGCAGGTTTCATCACAATATTTTCGTTCACCGTTAAAATACGTGATAATTAATTGTGAATACACACATAACTTCGAAAAGTCAGAGGTAATTACCTGGGGTCTGAACCTGCGGCCGTTGGGAGTCTCGACCGCTTATAGTATGTAAAGTCTTTCAACACTAGGTTACTAACTGCGTTAACAGTGCAATTTTGTTTTAAATTTGATTGTATGGAAGTCGTGTCAGAATATGATCGTTTCAGAACAAGAAAACAAAATGGTGTGATTCTTGCATGCAAACAAAACAACATCGAAAGCATCATGCTATAAGTTAACAAACATTTAAGATATTTATATTTTTAGATTTTAACTGCCTCGTGGTCTCGCGGTAAAAGTATGTGCCGTGCAATCTAGAGGTGCTGGGTTCGATTCCCGGTTCGGGCCAAAGTGTTATTGGGTTTTTCCATTAGGAAATTCGCGGTAACAGCACGGAGTCTGGAAATGTGCCCGAAAAACGGCAATAGGCTCGCCCCCTATTACGTGGGACTGACAAATACTTGGCGAAATGTGGGTGCAAAAATGCACCACTGTCTACCCCTTCGGGGAATACAGGCGTGAGTTTATGTATGTATATTTTTAGACGCCTTCAGTATTCTTCATGATATCTAGTTTCAATTTTTGCGTGTAACTATAAACTTTTAAAGGATACTGGAGTTATTGTGTAGCTTTCTGCTTGCAAAAGATCGCTCCGAAAGTTTCTAGGGAAGATCTATATTTAGTAAAAGACGTTATGTGCATGATAAACTGGTAAAAAGTGATAAAAATGATGTAATTATAGAATTATATTTAAAAAAAATATAATTTTGAAACCAGTCGTGGCACTGTTCGAGTGGACATCAACATAGCTAATCTCAACTATACTCATCGTAAGGGTAAGTAGGTACTTTGTCATGCTAGAAAAATATCATATATATATGTATACAGTACCTTAAACAAAACACAAATTATATATTTGATGAATGAATCTGAATTTCAATTGACATGTTTATTTTACAGATCTTCCTTGTTATTGAGTGTCGAATCCGCGTCATATATCGGGGACGAGGTCTTTCTAAATGTGCTGGTCAAAGGAGCATTGTGTTATATCTCCTTATGACGTAAACCAGTCTTTGAAACGGATCCATTTGATTGCCAAGTATTGCTGTTTTATGTACGATATGAATTTAGATCAAATGATAAATTTTGACAGGCGCCGTGGCGCAGTGGCCGAGAAGCGGTTCTGAATCCAGAAGCTTCGAAGTTTGATCGCAAAACAACTGCATGTGTTTCCACAAATGCTTTCCTCTTGTACGGGTGTTTTGATTAACTGCTCAATGGCCTACAGTATCTTTATTTTCTACGTCAAATAAGGCTAGGTTATGTGATACGCTCCGAGGTTCACCGCTCGGTGACATTTTAATGCTACTGTAGATTAAGATGTGAGGAGTTGCTTTGCGTTTGGAAATGTGCCCAAAAAACGGCAATAGGCTCCCTTCCTTTTACGTGGGACTGATACATACTTGGCGAAATGTGGGTGCAGGAAGTTACCCTTCGGGGAATACAGGCGAGAGTTTATGTGTGTATGAGATGCTTTGATGAGTAGTGAGATAGTCGGTCCTCCCAATCTGGGCAAATGTTAATACTGGGGACAGTCTCAAGCACCTAATTTCTACGCTGGCGCCCGTCAGCTTGTGGTCAGGGCGACGGGGTCGGGGTCACAGTTATCCCCTCGTGGTCAAGTTTGATAAGGACAAAACACATTTATGAGTCGACTTTTATAGCAGGTAGGAGATATCAGAAGGCAATGACAACTTAGGATTGCAGCTTAATCTTAGAAACGACCTAAAATTTTCCTTATTGAAGACCCATTGGGGAGCTGCCAAAAATAAGCAATAAACATTACATTCGTATTTGCTTTTTTTTTTTATTTAAAATATAGTAGATTCCGTTTCAAGATGGTCACACTTGAAGATAAATTTAACTGTATTATTATAAATATAAGCGTTGATGCTATTTTAAGTGCGGTTAGCGGCTTAACTTGTTTGTTGCTAGAGCCGAAAGAACGAAACAGATTATTAAATATATCGTACAATTTTATATCATCGTTGTGTTGTTTTCTTACAAAATTTTCCTATATACACCAGGAAACAATGTATCGAAGTCGGCAAAACATGTTTTCGATCGCAGATTATCGATAAAAACGCTTATTACTAAGAAATCCTATGTAATCCATCGGATTTTGAAGCTAACTTTACAAAGAGGTCTTATTAAACTGGTATTACGTTTACTATGTGTTATTTTGCTACCGCGGCTTGAAATAGTGGATTGATGAGTACACGTCGACCAATGTTGATAGAACCTTAATATTTTATTACGCCGGGTTTTCCCGTACCAAATAACTCCTGTACGAAAACAAGGTTTAGACACCGTTTGTACTCGCGCGTAACTGAATAATTTACACGATATATTTAAAATCGGTAAATCATACTAACGATCAAAATTCTTTGACTGTGAATCTGACAAGGAAAGGCAGTGAATGCAAACTATGTATGAAAACAAATGTAGGTATAACAATGAAGAAAAATATCATGAGAAACCTGCGCTCTTTAAAATTCTTAGGAATTTCTTAGGTATGTAGTCCGCGAACCCGCACTAGACCAGCGTGGTGGACTACGGCTTAACCCTTCTCAGTTGTAGAGTAGGCCTGTACCTTAAAATGGGACGTATTTTTTTTATGGGAAAGGACGCAAACGAGCTATTGAGTCACCTGATGTTAAGTGGTCAACACCGCCTATGAACACCCACAATACCAGAGGAATCATCGGTGCGTTGCCGGCCTTTGAGTCAAATATAGGCTCTTTTCTTGAAGGTCCCTAAGTCGTATAAAAATAAATGTGCTGATAATGGTGAAAGCTACAAAGGCTTTCCAAAATATTTTTGAATACACCGTTTAGAATCGATCTGTTTCCAGCTATTCTCTATTTATCATCTAAGATCACTACAAACGGATCAACAGTATTCCCCGTATATATAGATTAAGATATTTGTATCAATTGCCCGCAGCTCGGTGCGAAGTGACTTACTGCGGCATGTCTACAGTGTACGATATAAATTGAACTGGGACGTTAGTAGGTCCGCGATGTATTTAGATCACCGGGATAAGGAAAGATCTGAGTTAGTTGACCACTGTGGGTATTTCCACCCAGCTTTTGTTAATTTACAATAGCGTATTTGCGTAGTGCGCACAGGACAGTTTACAGTCCGCCAACCCGCACTAGGCCAGCGTGGTGGAGTAAGGCCTAAACCCTCTCAGTAGTAGAGGAGGCCCGTGCCCAGCAGTGGTACGTATATGGGCTGAAGATGATGATTGACAGTTTTGGATCTTTATCTACATCTATCCTTCTCTTAAATATTTCTTATGCAAGTGTTATGAGTGGCCTATGTCTATTGCTTTTATAAGATATTGTGGAGGTTTTCTACTATGCCTAATTTGTAGTTATATCTAATTTCTTACTTACATACCCACGCTTATATCTCCAGAGTGATAGGCAGACGTGCATTTTGTAAAAGCGGAAAGAATTAGGGAGATAGGATGAAACTTAAAAAATCGCTTTAGATTTAACACAATTGTCCAGCGAAAAACTACTTGATTATTTGATGAAGGCTATCAAAAAAATAAAAACCAAACACACGAAATCACTGCGCTTTTTGGAAACAAAGAAATTTTCGTCTTTCCATTGCACCTAATGATTATAATTTTAACATTTTATATCATATCTTAAGTGCGCATAAACATGAAATACTTGAATCACTTCTTAATACAAGCGATGTTCAAAGAACCGTTTCTTTTAAAACTCCTAAAACATACAAAAATAAATCGAGTTCACAGCCGATTCAATTTAAAGAGGCGATGAAAACGCACCGCAAAACGATACGGAGCAAAGTCCTTCAGACAATTTATTTATAAGATTATTAATGGTATGAATCAGAACATTTTTACTTCCACTTATTTTTTTTGTCAGCTCCGTGGCACAGTTCATTAGCCACCAGCTTGCGAAACGAGAGGCCGCGGGTTCGATCGCCGCACCGATACAATGTTTGTGTGATCCGTATTAGTTTCGGGTCTAGGTGTTTATGAGGCCGATAGAACCAAGATACGGTGTCACCCCGGTGATTGACTGGATACTGTTACCTTGCTATGCGAGTGGCTGAAACTTTAGAGAGCTTTGCCGCCGCATACCAAAGTAATTGACAGAACAGAAAAAGGAGTGTTAATGGTGCCCATCAATTTAGGATGGGATTTTTAATAATCCTGCCCCAAGTAGAGCTTTTAAAGCAATGCACTGAAGAGATTCCGGTGAGTTCCACTCGAGATCCTCGAGTTCCTTTGTTGTGCTGATGGTAGATACCATGGGGTTTTTAGTCGGTAGAAATCCGGCATACCCCGTTTGCAAGGCAGACGGGGATCCAAGAGGATTATCAAAAAAAAGTGTTTGTGACACCGAGAAGTATTTTTGTAGATCAAGTTGTACGAGTCGTCTCCTGCCAAATATATCCACCAATTAATTTTGTCGTTTTTTTTTCAACGTAAGGAAAGCTTTTAGGAGATGATGCCTCGTGGTTTTGCGGTTCAAGTATGTGCCGTGCGATCTAGAGTTCCTGGGTCGGGCAAAGAGTTATTGGGTTTTTCCATTAAGAAATTCTCAGTAGCACCACGGAGTTTGGAAATGTATCCGAAAGACGGCAATAGGCTCGCCCCCTATTACGTGGGACTAATACATACCTGGCGAAATGTGGGTGCAGAAATAAATCTCTGCCTACCTCATCAGAGAATACAGGCGTGAGTTTATGTATGTATTCTCAGTTATTTCTATAAATATAAAATGTACATGGCTTTTATTTGTACTTATGATAATATGTTAGAAGAGTTTGTACATACAGTTTTATGACAATTAAAATCCTTGTTTTAATATATTTAAGTAGAAAGTTACAGGTTCATCGCCGTGTTAGTTTTAAGACTCTTCTTCTTGCTGTCATCTGCCTGAGTGGTTCACTGAACGGTGCAGAGAATAATGCAGGAGTAGTATGGCATGTAGATAAAAAATATATAAATATATTTGTAACATTCTTACCATCACAACGCCTGTGCTTCAACAATAGGCAAAGGTACAGCCAGAGGCGTTGCTTCACTTGTAATTACGGTAGGGCATTGGCATTGCAATAAGCGGTGATGGCCTCGAGGTTTAGGCGCGCGGTCGAGAATTTCGGCGGTCGCAGTTTCAAACCACAGGCACACACCTCTGACTTTTCAGAGTTATGTGTATATTCACAATGAATTATCACTTGCTTTAACAGTGAAGGAAAACATCGTGATAAAACCAGCACGCATAAAAAAAGTTCTTAGGAATTTCTTAGGTGTGTAGTCCGCCAACCCGCACTAGGCCAGCGTGGTGGACTAAGGTCTAAACCCTCTCAGTTGTAGAGGAGGCCCGTGCCCAGCAGTGGGACGTATTTGGGCTGATGATGATGATGATGATTGGGGCAGGAGGCTATGGCACGCCACTCGGCTCGATCTTCGGCCCTCCTCACTCAACCGCTGCCACCTCATAATTTTCACACATAATATTTTGGTAAGAAATTAACAAGTTGGAAACAATCTCGTTTTAAATTATTACTGTTAAAAACCAGAATTATATTTAAGGGGCAATTAAAAATAGCAAAACAACAAGTTAAAATGTATTCGGAATGTATAATACTATATCTTAAAGTACCTATGTCTCTTTACTTCACCTATAAAACGACTGCGTTACAAATTCCGCAATTAAAGTAAAAATTAAACCCCACACAAAATTAATTTCCAGAAGCGACATTCCTCATAACTTACACAGAAGCATGCGTGAAAATCATACTTTAATGACAGCGATAACTGTCATTTACAAGTGAATTCGTTTTGACAGTTCGAAATAAACGTCAAAGTTGCATTACTGTTCGCACTACATCGTGTGAAGTTTAACTGTTTACTTTATTCCCGACATTGCGGTTATGGCAAGACGTCAAGTCTAAACGTATATACCTACATCTTAGCGTTGTACTGTATTGAACGAAATTAGGTCGTTAACCTCTGCCAGTTAATTTCCAGAGAAATATAAGTGTGTTGTGTTTTTTGTTTTGCGTGTACGTTTTAGACTTACAACTACGCTTTTGTAAAATGATGATAGATTCAATTTGATTAAAGAATAGGTTTGATTGGTATCTTTAGTAAGATGAGTATCTTTGCCTTTTTCATATTGATATTGTCATCTTTTAGGCAAATTAGCAGCATTACAGGACGTACATAAATATTTACCCGTGTTACTATTTACCTCAGATAAAATACTCACGTCCCACTGCTGGGCAAGGGCCTTTTCTACAGCTATGAGTCCAGTACGCCTAAACGCTAAATAAGAACTTTTTAGGTGTGCAGGTTTCTTCACGATTTTTTCCTTAATTACTTGTGAATACACATACTAATTAGTCTGCATTCAGAGATGTGTGCTTGGGTTTTGTATTCTCAACCGTCGAGATTCTTGATTCGACCGTACGCCTAATACTAAAGTCTAAAGTAGAGGCTATCAACATTTTACGATATCTGGTTTTCTAACTTTATAAAGCACATCTTGTTTAAAATTAGAAACATTATAGTTTTATTGATGAAGTCGCCTAATTTATTCTAACGAGACAAATGCGTGAAGACTGTAGACTGCCTTGTGGTCTCGCGGTACAAGTATGTGCCGTGCGACCTAGAGGTCCTGGGTTCGATTCCCGGGTCGAGCAAAGTGTTATTGGGTTTTTCCGTTAGGAAATTCTCAGTAACAGCACGGAGTCTGGAAATGTGCCCGAAAATCGGCATTAGGCTCGCCCCCTATTACGCGGGACTGATACATACCTGGCGAAATGTGGGTGCAGAAATGCACCTCTGCCTACCCCTTCGCGGAATACAGGCGTGAGTTTATGTATGTATGTATGTGTACAAATGCGTGACATATAAAATATTAATTTAGGGTCTTGCCGTTTGTGAGACGGATAATTCACTCATAGTATTTTATATTTATGACACTAGACCTATGTCTTAGACTGGGGTCAGAACTATGTGTGATTGTTATTTGTTGAGTGTATTTATATATACTAAAATGACGGAAACATTTATGCAACAAAAGGATAGTGTCAAACGGTAAGGGATTTTAATAGCTATTACCAAAGTGTCGTAATATTGCGGAGTACTTGCGTAATCTATTACCCAACTTGTAAGCCGAAGCAGTCGTCGGAAGGGCCTGGCCGATGCGAAACAATCCCGACATTACAGAACTTTCTCCGTACTCATATTATAAAGAGGAAAGGTTCGTTTGTATGTAATAATTTCACCAATAAAATGAAAATACTAATTAGAATGGTTTTTGAAATGAATACAGACCTTGGGAAATGTCTTAGGCTATTTTTTATCCCGGATTAATGTAGTGTTTTCATCGATTAAGCATGGAATTAAATATTGCGGTACCTTGGAGCTAGACCCTACCGCTAGTGTTTAATACTTCTTTCGACAGACGAAGTGTTGTTGTATGAAAATAGGTGAAATGGCGCAAAATCGAAAGAAGTTTTTAAAATAATATAAGTGTTCCAAATTCAAAATAATTAAAAAGTTGAAAAAAAAGTTTTTATGTAACAGTATTTATGGCCAGACTAGTTATACATATATACTATTTTAATAGGCAATAATTTCTTAGCGCCAGCGGAGGACTATTAAAACGATTGTTATTTAAATATCACGTATTTCATTTAATAACCTACGTGGCACAGACAAACGCCAGCTTATGAATATAGAGCTTTGCAACAAGACAAATGTGATCTACAAATATTTGTATTTGTAAGACCGAAAATTCTACCGTAGGCTACAACACAAGGCTGCCTCATTGTCTTGCGGCTTGAGTATATGCTGTGCGATCTATACGCCTCGGGATCGTTTGCCTGGTGGGGTAAAGTGTTATTGGGTTTTCTATTAGAAAATTGTCAGTAGCAACACGGAGGAAATATGGGTGCAGTATTGGACCTCCGCCTAAGCCTATTACAACCGTGAAGTAATGTATGTATATTATATGTACATAAGACTTATATACTAATTCAGGATGAGAACAGTGTGTGATTGTTGGGGGTATTACAACTACCGAACCGATTTTCCTCAGTTTTGCGACTGACTAAGGGAAATGATTCACTAAAACCATCTTACTACTCGAACATCACTCGTGTATTATAAAAGCGTCCAAACCCGGGGGAGATAGCCAGCAATAAATCCTTTGCGTTGGACAGTTGTGAGTTATGACGCAAAACGCAAAACATAAAATGGATCACGCGCTCAGATTTAAAGCGACGATGCTTTACTTGCAACGCCGTTTTGTGGTCGAATCTTTACTGCTCATACCTTCTTTATGCTTTTTAAATTGTTGGCATTCATTTGCTTGAGAAATACCACAGAACAGCTGGATAAGATTAGAAGGGAAATAGACAGTATTTTGTATGGGGACGAGTGTTGCCGCTTTTCTGTCATAATTCATTAAACTAATAACAACTAACTAATAACACGACCAATGACAAAATTTTCAAACAAAAATGAATTAATAAAAATATTGATTGTCAAAGTCAAAGTCAAAGTCAAAATATCTTTATTCAAATAGACTTTTACAAGTTCTTTTGAATCGTCAATTTTACACATCTTAATTTTTTTAAACTATTGCCACTATTGTCACACATTTATAATGCAACCCGAATTATTAAGAAGCGGCTTTGTCAAACATATGATAGTCTAATCGTACGTTCAGCACGCTCGGCTTACTGACATTTCCTTTCTAGTCTTATTCCACTGTTCTGTGAGAAACACAGTGGAATAGTTTAAGGAAATGATAATAAAGAATAATGTTTCTCATCTCATTTTGTAAAGATTACGCGATACATGATACACCACGATGAAATATCGAGTGGTTTTTTCGTGACTGAAGCTATTAGGACCCCCTTTAATAGTAATACTGTCATTTGTGGAGACTGATTTACCTTAGGAAGCTTGAAGATTTACCTACCATCGTTAATTATTATGGTTTGAAACAGTAAGACGTATTTGCCTTTTCTCTCTGTATAAGGCTATATAGGTAAGTCCCCTAGGCTATATATAAGTCGTGCTGGGCACGGAAAAAGACGTTTTTTCATGAATACTATTCGAGTGTGATTTGTAATTGTTGATAATTTATTTTAAAATTTTAACCCCAAATATTATTAAGAATGTTGGAAAGTATAAATTAATTTTGATAAACGTCAAACAAAAAGTTAGCGCGTGAATTAAATATGAATTATTATTTTGTTTTTTGCGTAGACATGCATTTGCGTCTTTGTTATTGCTTGCGAAGATTTATTAATTTATTTTCAGTTTGCAGTTATATTTATTTTATTGCAGAGTTGGGATTGAGAATTCTGTTTCAAACGATCTGATATTTTTTGTTATTATTTTAAAATTTATTATGAATATGAATTAGCTTGATTTTTCACAGGTTATGGCACCTATTAATTAAGCATACTCCTTGTTTTCGTCGCCTAATATGAATTATGAAGTAATCTCTTGTGTCATTGTAATTCATGAATTGTAACCACTCTTGTCTGTTATAACAGTTGTCTAGAAGAAATTAATGTCGGCGTCAAGGTCCCTACATGGTTCATAACCATCAATAAGTTTTCTTATTTATGTCATTTCATCATCTTCATCATAATCATCAGCCCATATAGGTCCCACTGCATGGCACGATCCTCCTCTACAACTGAGAGGGCTTAGGCCTTAGTCCACCACGCTGGCCTAGAGCAGGTTGGTGGACTACACATGTAAGTAATTCCTAAAAACTTTTAGGTGTTCATGTTTCCTTACGATGTTTTCGTTCACCGTTATAGTTCAATGTGAATACACACATAACTTCGAAAAGTTAGAGGTGTGTGCTTGTGGTTTGAACCGCACTTCTAAACCTCTACGCCACCACGATGTTTTTTATACTTAGGTACGTCACGTCTATTATGGCGTAGAATTAAATAAAGCCTAGCTAGCAACGGATATTCTTAAGTTCTTCGCCTTAATAATCCTTCAATTGCAGATGTCTTAACCGGTCCGCAAGTGACATTGTTCTATTACGCATTATGTTTACTTAAGAAACGGTAACATTTCGGTTCTGATCGGTCCGTTTATCCAATGACTGGAAATGACAAATATTGCTACATATTTTTTTTTTATAAATACACCCAACAGTCACATACATAGTTCTGACCCCACACTAGGATACAAGTCCTGTGTCGTGGGTATCAGAAACTACGAGAGACTTTTCGGTCTCACAAACACCCAGACCCGAAACAAATATTTGTGGATCACACAAACATTTGTCTCGGTGCGGGGATCGAACCCGCAGCCTCTCGTTTCGCAAGCTGGTGTCTAGCCAACTGCGCCACGGGGCTGTCAATTTTTTGTCATTTGAGTATTTTTTTACATTGAAAAACGGTCTTATTTGATATTGGCATAATGTTTTATGAAACAAATAAGGGGTGTGTTTCTTTATCAATAGATTTTAGTCAAAGAGAATAATAGAGTAATCTTATTTTGAATTAACACTTCTTTTAAGCTATTTGGAATAAGTGTTAATTACTAAAAAACTTACACACAATATATGTATACGTAAATAGGAATGTACCTATTATAAACTTTAAAGGCTATGAAGAAAAGCATCATAAATTACTTCAAAAAAGGGGTAAAAACTGAAAGAGGTTTATATGAGGTTTATATATAAAACTTACATACATATATACATAAACCCAAGCCTATATTACCTGAAGGAGTAGGCAGAGGTGCATTTCTGCACCCACGTTTCGTCACGTACGTCAGTTCCACGTAATAGAAGGCGAACCAATTGCCGTTTTTCGGGCACATTTTCAAACTCTGAGAATTTCTTAATAGAAAAATCCAAAAACTCATTGCCCGACCCGGGAATCGAATCCGAAACCTCTTGATCGCACGGCACATACTTGAGCCGCGAGACCACGCAGCAGTCATTTCTATTCAGAGCGGTCAGACCTTAGTTCACCACTGGTTATATTAACCTTGCCAAGGGCCCTGTAAAAAATAAACAATTGAAGTTTTTGCTCATCTGCTTTTGTCATCTATTGGAGCTGATAGACTCTTGTGCAATTAGTTCAACAACCATGACGACCTTGAATTTTTTATCCATAAAAAATAGTTATTCTTCCCTTTCAACAACCAATACACAGTTTACAGATATTGTAGTTTACATAAAGGTTTTCTAAGCTAAGGAATTAGAGGTTTGTTCTACGCAAATAATGGTAGTGTTCGGAATTATGTTATTATTATGGATGTATTGTATTTTCCATAAATGTCATATAATTTACGATATTAGTCATTCTTTTTTTACCACTCGGTTACGGAAAACCAATTTTTCTATAGAACTTGACAAATTCTCTAGTGTTGCTCTATTCGAAGTAGTTGACAGCACAATGTAACAATAATCTAGTTAAAAATAAATAAATGAACCTAACCAACAACAAAATAATAAATACAACCAACCTCACACTAAGATACATGTCTCGTGTCGTGGGTATCAGTCACTACTAGAGACTTTTCGGTCTCACAAACACCGGTGAGGGGATCGAACCCGCGGCCTCTAGTTTCACAAGCTGGTGTCTAGCCAACCGAGTTATGGGCCTGTCAGAACCTACAGTATATACCAAAGTTAATATGCATTATGTGTGTTACATACATACATACATAATCTCACGCCTGTATTCCCTGAAGGGGTAGGCAGAGGTTAGAGATTGCAAACCCGGTATGTTTCCTAACCCGGCCGGGCCCGGTTGCATCCGCCGCCAACCCGGCCGGGTCCGCCGGGCCCGGCCGGGTTGGTTAGCGATGAAACATTTAACGTATTTTATGAAAATTTTCTATATATAAATGGAAAAAGACAATGATTCAAGGTTAATATTCATTTCAAACTGGCTTATGGACAATAATCACTATAATTAGTCTCAAAAAAATGATAACTTTGACTTATGGACAGAAAAGTAACATTAGTACCTATTAGTAATTATTCATTTTTATAAGTTTAAACAAGCAAGTCTTTCTCTTTACTCCTTATCGTGTCTATTTGAAAACATTGTATTATAATAAGAAACTAATAACGCAGTTTAAAGTACTAAACGTGTCATAACAACTTAAATTAGATAAATCAATAAAGTATGGTAGCTTTGGTATAAACAAAACAAATTCTTATTTGCTAAAAGTCAAGTATGTATAATGTTTTTTTCTTAAACTTTGGCCAGTAATGTTATTATTACTAATTGAGCAAACAGCGAAATCTTATTGGCTAGGCTGTACCTACTGTAACGACAAACAACCGAAATTGTTTAGTCCCAACTAACAAAATGTAACGTAAAATTGGTTGCGATACGTAGGCTTCATAAGTATAATATAACAAAACAAAAAGTAACAATTATTATTCAGTCTGAAAGAATGATTGATACGAGTATTTTACAACAGTAACTACTACGAGTAGGCGCTCCCGCGCCGCGATTTACTTATCGGGTCCGCTGACCGGGCCCGGTAAGAATGGCCGGGCCCGGTGGGTGCGTAAAGGGGCACGAGGCCCGGCCGGGCCCGGTTTGCAATATCTAGCAGAGGTACATTACTGCACCCACATTTCGCCATTTATATGTATATCAGCCACACGCAATAGGGGGCGAGCCTTTTGCCGTTTTTCGGGCACAATTCCTGACTCCGTGCTGTTATCGAGAAATTCCCTAACGGAAAAACCCAATAACACTTTGCCCGACCTGGGATTCGAACCCGGGACCTCGTGATTGTGCGGCACATATTTGTACCGCGAGATCACGAGGCAGTTATGTGTGTTACTTTTTATATTATGCATATATACCTTTATATACATATTTGTAAATATTGTAATAAATAATCGAGTATTGAATGACTGACATTAGTAATCTTCAATACAATAAATTGCATGTTCTCTTAAACATGCTACAAAATTATTCAAAGTGCTTTTTGGTTATAAAATCGAAATCAATGACGGATAAGCGCAGTCTTTGCATACAAATAAACTCTTACGACTCCACTCACGGCGACCTTGTAACACATGCACGTATTTGGTCCAATTATTCTGTACCTATACTTATTATTTATAGTTAAGTGGCATAACCTATTAAGCTTGTATCCTCAAAGGAGTAGACAGGTACACCCACGATTCTCCGCTTATCATGCTTATTATGAAAGCCCCGTGGCGCAGTTGGCTAAACTCCAGCTTGCGAAACGAGAGGCCGCGAGTTTGATCCCCGCACAGAGACAAATGTTTTTATGATACACAAATGTTTGTTTCGGGTCTGGGTGTTTGTGAGACCAAAAAGTCTCACGTAGTTTCTGATACCCACGACATGTGACTCGTATGTCAATGTAGGGTCAGAACTATGTATGTAACTGTAGGGTGTATAACGAGAGGTATATATATTTATTATGTACCTACGTAATAGGTAGTGAGCGAGTTTACCAGATACATTTCATAATCATTCGCTGCTAATGATTCTTAAGTGAAATGATTTTTTTAACAGAGAAACATTATAAGCATTTTCTAATGGTAATCGATTTCAGGACTTGTCTATCGACCTCGTCAAGAAATATCGAGTGACCAATCAGCCAGTCGTATACTCCGCACATTCATATTATGTCTGTCTGCTACGTTTTCACGCCTAAAATATTGTACAAATTTGGACAACGTTTAAGATGTGATAAGGAAAATGTCAAATTTTTTTCGGGATATATTTTAGCGTCATTGTGCTTGTAATACTAATCACCGTAACTATTCCCTGTCTTAGTTTTCGATCTTGGTCTTTTTAGAGCCTGTACAAACAGGTCCTTGGAGAATATGAGCTAAATTTTTTAAACTTGTGCCCGGGCGAAGTCACTTGTAGTTGGAATTAATTTATTTGTTTCAGTTCAACACTTTTAAAAATTAATCAAATCTTTTTAATCAAAGAAGTAGTCTGATATGTTGTCTTTTTATTATCTAAATATTAACAGGGAACTGAGATCATTCAGAATTTGTTGAACCGCTAGCCAGTGGCGGTACTTCTATATAAGCCAAAAAGCCCAGTTTGCCTTACAAAATTCTGAATAATAAACCATTAACCTTTAAATCTTTATTTAACTAAAGCAATTTGACATATAAATGAGAATATCCACACCCCACAATAAACAGTTTTAAAATAGACTTTACAAAATTAACGAGTAACGTTTTTAGGCTTCTAAGGAAGTACCGCTACTGCTGCTAGCTGACATATTATCCTTGTACCATAAATATTTAAAGACATTGTCTTGTATCCCATGTTCAAAATACGTTGTAACCTATTTAGAATGTAAAACTCTAGACGCAATAAAAGTTGTAAACAATATGAAGGTTGTATTTGTAAATCAATGATTTATTCTATTTGATGACCATGAGGACCATTCCAGACATGATCCAAAAAAGTGTCTTATATCAATTGATATCGTGTTTTATAAACTGCGCTGTCTGTCTGCCTTTCCGTTTGTCTCGTCAGATCGTAATTCATACTTGAAGTTTTAACAGACGTATTGTTAAGGCCACAATAATGAAACTCTCTAAAGAAAACCTGTGTTTTTATAGAGTTTTGTTGCTTTAACTCACTTTTTACTTAGTCCTGTGGCGTAGTTGACTTGACACTAGCTTGCGAAACGAAAAGATGATGTGATGGAACACATTTGCGAAGTATTTTACATATACATATACATATGTATGTGCATATCAATATGTTACAGGCAAAGTGATCGCACTAAGAATTGTATTGCAGTCTAAATAAATGATCTATGACCAAAAATAATTCAACCCAGATACGCCTATTTAAACGACACAAAAAAGCACCGTTATTCTTAGCTTTTATAGTGACCGCGCTATAGTAAGTTTTAATTGTAATTGTGTAAATATATTTAAATGTATCCTGTATGTCAGCCCCCTAGCGCAGTTGGCTAGACACCAGCTTGCGAAACGAGAGGTTGTGGATTCGATGCCCGTACTCGGAGAAATGTTTGTTTAGGATTTTGGTGTTTATAACACCGAAAAGTCTCCCGTTGTTGCTGATACCCACGATACAAGACTTAAACTTTGTATGTGACTGTCAGGTATATTTATTTGGTTGTATTCATAAAGCGGTCGATATTTACTCTTATATTCTGAAAAGTGCGTGATGGCAAATAAATATCGGTCTATCGTCACCTTAAAGAAACATGTGTATTCAAAAGGAATAATCACATAAACTAAGATATTTTTTTATGAAACATACATAAAAAATATTTGCAAAGAATTTCTTGCAGTATATGCAATGACCAACCCAAATTAACCTGTCGTGACATAAAATAGCGTAATCCTAATGGACAACAGTAGGATATTTTGACCTAGGAAAGACCCTATTAGGCACCCATTATGAGGCATTCCAGTTAATTATTAAAGAAACGCGTATAATTATAAAGGGTTTATTCAGGTAATCCAACTACTCGTTTGCCTGATGCCCATAACAATTTTACAGGACTTTTCTCAAACAGACGAGAAAACAATTCACCAATTTGGTTTGTATACAAATGAGTTTGTAAAACCGGGTCGGAAATGCATTCGAGCCAAGAGCATTGCTATAAACGGTGCGATACGGTTACCTTGTTGCGGCTCGGAGGAGCGCACTCAGGGCTAAACGGAGGGAGCCAAACCAACTGTGAAGGATGGAGGGGAGATTGTGGCTATTTTTGGCGCTGATAAAAACATTTGTTGTTGTAATTAATGTATATTTTGAGATATTTTTTTATGTAGCTTATCACATTATTTTAAGATATATTTTTATATATCAGAGGATTGACACAGCTTCACTTTTACATACATACATGTATACTCACGCTTGTATCCCCAAAGGAATAGGTAGAATTACTGCAACCACATTTCGTCAATTGTGTTTTAAGTTTCACGTTATAAATGGAGGGGTATTGTCATTTTGCTGAGTGTTTTACGTATAAAGGAATATAGCGAGAAGTTGTTTCCACATTTTTGACACATTTCAACAATCCGTGCTACTGTTGAGTAATTTCTAATGAAAAAATCCAAAAGCACAGGAACACGAAGGTGTATACGACGGCTTTGCTTAGTGGCATAATCTATTTTGTTATTTAATAAATGACTAGTAAAGCGTGAACGATCTGAGCCATCACCAAAATCTAACAATAAATCAATTGATTTCAAAGTAATGCATAATCGTATTTATTTTCTACATGTCACCGTCGTTATTCTATTTGAGCCACATTCCACAAACAAAGTGCATTGTGCATGTGGTGGGTCAAGGCCCCCGAATGCGGCCCTAACTCCAAGCCAGGTTAGTCAGCGCTCTGGACGTTTCGAGATAAGTTTTCTGCGGTTCACTGCCGACATCTTCACGACCTTTGCGTGGTGAAATTGTGAACTGACTGGGATTTCTGTTGAAATCGACCTATTTCCATTGCCGTGCGTGTTGAGAACATCCTTTACGATGTTTGGGGAATTTTGTTACTCAATTTTCTATATAACGTGTTGAGATATAAGATTAAATATAATACAACAAACAGTAACATACATATCTCGTAGTTCTGACCCCACAATAGAATATAAGTCCTGTGTCGTGGGTATTGGGAAACAAATATTTGTGGATCGCACAAACATTTGTCTCGGTGCGGGGATCGAACCCGAGGCCTATCGTTTCGCAAGCTGTTATCTAACCTACTGCGCCACGGGGTTGTCAGTGACTCGATAGGCTAGTCTAGTCTATAAGCCATCACACACTCTACATATGTACATTACAATAACTTCACAACGTTACAAATTCAATCATAAATTCAATAATCTCTGTTTAATATAATTTTTTAAATCAGTGTTATGTAAGTAATGCTAATTGTAGCTAGACGTCTATCCTAATTGCATTCAAAACAGTTGAATGAACACAGTCAAATCGTCTCACGAGTCTTTACTCAACCTACGTACGTACACTGGGCCAAAACGTCTTTTCCGGCACAGAAGACTTTGGCCCTAGTCCACACCATACTGGCCTAAGATTAGTACCCAAAACACCTACCTAAAAAGCTCTTCATTGGTAATCTAGGATCATAAAGGTTTCTTCAGTATGTTTTCCTTAGCCGTTAAAAAGCATATAACAATATTTTTTTATTAGCTCTTATGAATCAGTCAATTTTATCCTTATTTTAATACGAGTACAACAGCGTTTTCCTTATATTTTTCAAAGTCAAAGTCAAAGTCAAAATCATCTTTATTCAAATAGACTTTTACAAGTTCTTTTGAATCGTCAATATTAAAATATTTTTTTAAACTATTGCCGCTTCGAAACGTGTTATCGCTGTGGAGAAGAAACGGCAAGAAACTCCCTCAGCAACACGAAATGTTTTGTTTACTGGAACACTTTCTTTATTCATATTGCTTATTAATAGCAATGCAGCTGTATAATTTGCACCTGATTTCTCATCTGAATGTTTACGAGGGGCAAACAAATAACCTATCTTGTAAGTGATAGAGTGTCTTCTCATCATCAGCCATAATGTGCAGACCATTGCTGGTTATAAGCATCCTTTAAGATCGTCCAAAATGTCGTGCTGGGAACAAGGTGCATTTTGAACAATTTTGGGACAATTTTATTTAAACAGATCGTATTAATTTCTTTATAGCTGAACTTTCCCACTACGCTACCTTTTTATTTTCCACCTTACCTACTACTCGTAATACGTGTGCATTTAGTCGCGTCCTAAAAACTAACATATAGAAGAACTTTGTAGACATATAACCTTACCTACATATAACCTTTTTTTTTGTCATGGGGAAAATCCTCTTGGGTCCCCATATGCCGGACTCTTACCGCCTTAAAACCCCATGGTAGTCTCCCTCTACACTTTGGAGATCTTCGGGAACTTAAAATGAACGCGCCGAAGTACCCCTACTGCGCGGCTTATGAAACCCACATTGGCCTAAGCAGATATACTACTTAGGTAGATTGACGTAGGTACATATAACTTCTGTGTCATTATGATTCATTCTAGGATCCCCGAAAAGGCATGAAGAAGTGAATTTCTGCATTCACGTATTCATAACTACGTTTAAGACGCAATGGGGAGTCTATTGCCGTTACAGGCGAATTTCTACTCAAAGTTACTTAGTTAAACCAGTAAAACACAAACACAGGGCTCCAAAGTTAAACCTAGAGCGATCGTGTTCACATTTTAATTCCAAAAGCAGTATAAATTTCATCACTAAATATAACTAATAGAGTAAGTACAAAGATTTTTGTGCCATACACGTTAGTTCCAGAGGGAGGGACCTTGGAACATTATCTGGTTTACGAGGCGAACGTGTCAAAGGCGAATCCGATTTGAGTTTAAAAATAGATGTAGGTAAGCAGGTCACATACCATCCAACAATTTTATGACAATGTTTCAACACCTTTACTGAACGTGACTCATTGATCTTGTTCTCGGGTCTAGTTGTTCTATTTTCCACGAAGGAAATCCTTTTCTTTTAAATTAGTAGTTTAATATTAAGTTACATTTGGCAAGTTTATAAAGGTGTGCACGTTTTTAGGTAATAAGAGATAAGAATGTAAGAAGTACATTTTGCTCACTATTCGTGCAGCAAAGATATTTTTCCAATTTTGATTCAGCTGTCAGAGAATATTATTAATGCGCGCAAATAAAAAATGACAAGATTGAAGTCAACGGTGATTACGTGAGTTGATAAGAAGCTAGATAATTAACACGTAGTTTCTACGAAAAATTATAAATTACGGATGAGCGGAGCGATTACTGGTGGTAAGATATTCGTATCCGCCCGGATGGCGACCACCGTACACAGGGCGTAAAACCCGCCATAGTGGCACATGCAAGTGTGCCGCGTTCCGGGATCAGCCAGTGTATATCCGGTTTTCGGGGGGGCTTCAATCATGGTGAAAGGATGACCGTGCCGGCAATTTTTTTGGCCCGTTTGTCGCGGTCGGTCCTTTGATCGCCATGATTGATAGTCCCCCAAACTTCTTCACAATAAGGTGAAGAGGTATTCGGCCGGCATGATTGTGTCGACCAACGGGAGACCATCATCTCTCGCTGGTCGGCACTTTTTCTGGACTCCATTGCGCTTACCATCAGGTGCAATGGGGTCACTTTGCCGTGCCAGAATAAATAAAAAAAAAAAAAAAAAAGTACTTAATTAATCGAGAAACAAAAATACATGTATTTTACTCATTGTTTTTTTTTGTAATGAAAAGTTCCGTTTCATTCAGGTAGTAAATAAATTATAGACAATTTTGTTACTAAATTGATTCTATTGACGTATGGATTGCGCAATAGGTATAAAAAATAAATCTGTATAAATTACAATTTGTGCTGCACATTTTTTCAGCATTTGACGTCTATTAAAATAAATAAATACATCCAACAGTCACATACATAGTTTTGACCCCACACTAGGATACAAGTCTTATGTCGTGGGTTGATACACACGATTTTTCTAATGAATCTACGAAAGACTTTTCGGTCTCACAAACACCCAGACCCGAAAAAAATATTTGTGGATCACACAAACATTTGTTTCGGTGCTGGGATTGAACCCGCGGACTCTCGTTTCGCAAGCTGGTATCTAGCCAACTGCGCCATGGGGGTGACTGTTGAAAGGCTATATTAAAAAACACTTCAACGTCATATAGCATTTTTACATGCATAAAAGCATTGGTATCACCTTAATATTATTTCCTAATTTTTATAAATTTCGCAATGAACAACTATTATTTTTAACGGTTCATAAAACAGGAATGACAAATTCTAATAGTTTTGACACATTGCCAAAATGTCATGGCAGTATTCCGACTTTATTTATAATTTTCATTTTATATACTCAGCTTTTCCGGATTTATTTTGGAATATACCTAACTCTAATAGCTTTAATAAAAAGACTTGTAAATGCAATAAATGTTATTGAATATGTACATCATCATGATATACATAACTGAATATGTAGTGGTAAAAATAATTTGCTTAGCATAAAGTGTCACCGTAATTGATTTATTGTGAATACACACATAATTTCGAAACGTCACAAGTATATTTTCAGGGTTTGAACCTGTGACCGCCCAGATATACCCATCCGCGTGCCTACACCTTGAGTCCATGACGACTATGAATGAATTATTTATCATATACTTTAACGGTGAAGGAAAACATCGTGAGGAAAACCTGCACATCTAAAAATTCTTAGGTGAATAGTCCACCAACTTGCACTATGCCAGCGTAGTGAACTAAGGCCTATCCTTAGTAACTACACTTATTCCTGCTTCCTTCTCTCTCAGTTGTAGAGGAGGCCCGTGCCAAAAAGTAGTACCTATATGGACTGATATGACTGAGTGTCCACTCCTGAGAAATGATTTCTATTATCTACAATCCCTTATCAGGGGACACAATTATGTCGATTTTTCTTTCTTTGATATACAAATATCGTAGCGCGACACACAGACACACTACAGAGTTGAGAGGATTTACAACTGTTAGTTATAATGTCTATATCTAGGAAGGTTCACAGTATTCTAAAACCCGCCAGGAACTACCAGTAAATGCGATAAAAAATCACTTTTAATAAAAATAAAAATAAATAATTATTAATATGATTTAAAATGTTAACGATTTATTCATCATCATTCTATAATCGATTACATCTTAATCGTAATACTTAATCTTTAATCATTATTACGTGTCCAACGCTGCTTCAAGGCAACTGGGACATTCGCATTAGTCATTACTTGCATGGGAACAAGACAATGAAAACGTAATAGTAAATAAGTTTGTAATTCAAATGATCGAGTGTAAACATGTACTTAAATCACGTGTTGATATTTCGTCCTCGGATTTTACACGAGACCACCGTCCTTTTACGATTCAGGGTGCTCGTGGACAGTTCGGTGCAAAAGAAATAAAGTTACACAAAAATAATGTCATATATATCTTCTTACTTAGACATAATTATTAAAAGCATTTATTGTTTTTGTTTGTATTTCGTGACAGAAGAATGATTTTTATTTTCATCGTTGAATAAATATTAGAATATTTTATGGACTATCTTTTATTTATTTATTTAATATGCTTTATTGTAGGTACACGTTTAACATAGAAAAAAAACAAAATAAAGTAAAACTATAATAGCTAAATATACAAAAAAGTTTCCATGTTATTTGGCAATGCCACAGAACAGTTGCACCTACGATTAGGCTATCATACGTTTGACACGACCGCTTCTTAGTAATTTTGGTAACGTGTAATATCAAGACTTTGGTAAATATGTGACAACCAATAGCAGCCCTTAATTTTTGTTTGATTTTTTTATCATTGGTCGAATGTCATCGTAGTAGAATGAATATTTGACAGACATACGGCGACACTCGTTTCTATACAAATACAGTATATTTCCATTCTAATCTTATTCAGCTGTTCTGTGGGCAATGCCACTTGATACCTTGGTTATTTAGGTCCACTCGAAGGAGAGAGTTGGCTTGAGAGAAAATTTTACTACTCTCAGACATAGTTATATCAGCCGATTCGACTTGACACGATTGAATAGTCAGTCACGATATCGTGATATTATTTGGTACGTGTTTTTTTTTTTTTTAATAAGTAGTGATGGCCTTGAGGTTTAGGTACGCGGTCAAGAATTTCGACGGTCGCGGGTTCAAACCCCAGGCACACACCTCTGACTTTTCGAAGTTATGTGTGTATTCACAATGAATTATCACGTACTTTAACGGTGAAGGAAAACATCGTGTTGAAACCTGCACACCTAAAAAGTTCTTAGGAATTTCTTAGGTGTGTAGCCCGCCAACCCGCACTAGACCAGCGTGGTGGACTAAGGCCTAAACCCTCTCAATGGTAGAGGAGGCCCATGCCCAGCAGTGGGACGTATATGGGCTGATGATGATGATGATTAATATTTTTTAATGTAACGCAGTTGCACCGACCTGTCCCTTCATAAAGAGGGCAGTAGCTTCTACCATTAGTAAAATGTATGTCAATGCTGTATAGATTGCATACCACGTTTCACATTTCAGTGTGCGCTTTGTGTTGTTTGAATATTTTTGTATAAGCGTTGTACTACCATGGAAATTGTAATAATATAGGTCAGTTTAGACGAAAGTATATTATCGTATTAATGTCAATGTTGTTCTAGTATGAATGATTGGATGAATGGAGATACAGATACTGTTTCACACATATTTTTCTCTGGGTATGCATTATATTATTTTCCTACCTACTACGCGTAGACAGTTGAGTAAGCATCCACGGTTAGCCCGGTTTCGTCATCAGCCCATATACGTCCCACTGCTGGGCACGGGCCTCCTCTACAAGTGAGAGGGTTTATGACTAGTGCGGGTTGGCGGACCAAAGAAATTCTTAAGAACTTTTATTTGTGCAGGTTTCATCACGATGTTTTCCTTCACCGTTAATGTACGTGATAATTAAATAGCTTGGTTTGTTTAGATAAAATATATTAGGTGCGAGTCTGTTGCCGCTTTTTGGGTATATTTCCAGACTTTGTAGTCCTACTAAGTATATCATACTTGAAATTCCCAATGTTATATGCTCGACTCGTGAATCGAACGCGGTATCTCTTGCTTGTACTCTGCGAGAGCAACGAAACAGTAACTATTAATAGTTTCTTTGTTAATCATATTACTAAGTAAAGCTAAAAGAAAACTTTTGTAAAATCGATGGGTAGTGATGACAAAACGGGGAAGTAAACAAACACTCGATATGAATCATGTAAAAATATCGAGAAATGATATTAAATTACCCGTGCCATTTCGCCTTGTGCACAACCTCGTGTCTGAGTGCTGTCAGATTAACGATAATGATGGGGTAATATCGATACGTTTAATATCGATTTAAGAGTCTCTTTTTAATTCGATTAAGATAAAATCGATGAAATCAGTAATATAATTATAATCATTAAATTCTAGGGCCAGGTTTGCTTTAATTGTAGTACTTGGGTCTGTTCTTGCGCCCGAAAAACGACAATAAGCTCGCCCCTTATTATGTGGGACTTAAAACACAACTGGCAAACCGTGGGTGCAGAATTGCACCTGTTCGCACATATTTGCTGATACAATCTTATGAACTTTGAAATTCACGTAATAATACCATTGATTGCGAGCCGCGTGGGACAGTGAAGTCGCGGTTTCGATTCGCGGGTTTGGACATTGTGATTGTTATTTTCTTCATTAGGAGATTTGCATTAAGTATAAAGTATAGTATTGTGCCTGAGAAACGAAAATGAGCTTGTGTCTTTTTCCTTAAGAAAGCTTAGAAATGTGAATTTAGAAATACACCAATATATTTTTTCCAGGGGAAAGCTGGTTATTGCTCTACTTCCCGCTGGCCCTGGGGGAAGGAGGTGAGAAGCGTATATCGGGGTCACTGGCCCAGCCCGGCGCGGGGCGACGTCACGTCCGCGCAGATATTAATGCCTTGCACCCAGCAACATAGAAAAATAAATATAAAATCGTTTAATTCTGGTGCATACCGACCTTATGGTCGGTTTTATATTATAGTTTTATGTTATCCCCCCGATGGCCATCTTTCACGTCGAATGGGGCGACCACGGTGTGTGGGCGAGAGGTACCCACAATGATGCCGCAGCCGCTTGATGATAAATAAAATAAGTTTAGTAGTTAAAGTTTAGTTGGGTAGAAACCCATCCCAACGGGGATATAGGTACAAGTCCATTTAAAAGTGTGTGTACATACAACGTTTAAGCGTACTTCGAAAGACAATATTCGTCAATTGTTTCCGAGTCAATAGTTCAAACTATTACAGCGCTTTAATTAAATTTTATCAGTCTTATTGCTCCAAGGATTGTATTTAATTTAACAGTCGTTGAATCTTATAACTCTTGTTTCAGGATTCTATAACAGCGTAAAGTTCATTCAGCTTTTGAGTATTCAATTGTTTTTTTTTTCACTTTCTATTACTTTGTCTTGTTAGTATAGACTAGTTAATAACGATTACTTATAGCTCTTTCTAGTCGACAGAATTATGCCAGTATAGGACTTGGTCTAATTCAGGGACATACTAAAAAAGCAGAGGCTATTGATTTGATATTTTGATTAAAACATATTAAATATATGTCTACAACTAAAGTTGAGAATTTCAATGTCTAATATAGCGATGTTTATTTATATTACTCATTATTTTTTATTATATTTTCTATTCGAGCTCAGGCAAATACTATTGTGAAGTGGAAGATTATGTACCGGTTCAATTTCGACTAACTTTTCGAGTTTTCGAAATTATGTAAAAATATTGCATGCGGCCACGTTACTTTGCAGTGTTATTAATATTTTATTATAATTTACAAAGCAGCTGTCTGTAGGTATTATATTATATGGATTGAGAAAAATTCGCCAGGCGTAAAATTTCAGACGGCGGATTCAGTAAAAATATTAAGTGTGTGACAGATAATATGCATTCTGTTTTTATGCATTTTCTTTTCATATGAAACGTATACGAAATTCATGAATGAAAGTAGTGATAGCTTCGAGTTTTAGGCGCGTGGTCGAGAATCTCGGCGGTCGCAGGTTCAAATCCCAGGCACACACCTCTTACTTTTCGGAGTTATGTGTGTATTCACAATGAATCATCATTTACTTTAACGGTGAAGGAAAACATCGTGAGGAAACCTGCACACCTAAAAGATTTTAGGAATTTATTAGGTGTGCCGTCCGCCAACCCGCACTAGGCCAGCGTGGTGGACTAAGGCCCTCTTAATTGTAGAGGAGGCCCGTGCCCAGCACCGAGACGTATAAGGGCAGGTGCTGATGTTCTTGAAACAAACTGCGTTTAAAGTATGTTTAATTCATACCTTTTTACAAAAAAAACAACAAATAAATGTCTGTCTGTAAAATAAATAGCTTGTTTATTTGCATTTATTTAAAAAAAATAATCCTTATCAGGTACAGGTATTACCAAAATTCTTAATTGATTATAGCAATTTTACAATTCCAATATGTCATCCTATCCAAGTAACTTTTATCCAGTTACTATTTCATCTAGTTGTTAATGTTGGCTCCAAAACGCAACGCAGGTGCCAAATCGCTATAATCAATTAAACAACAAGATATGCGTCAATTCTCCACAATTATGTAACAAATCGCTTCCGATGTACTCGTATTCCGATGATCTATCTATTGGCATTTTATCAAGATATTTGTATTTATCTGGAAGTGTTTGGAAACTTCAAATATAAGGAACGGCTTGTGTTTTCGAGTTGAAATTTCATCATCATCACAATAAATTGTGAGAGACGAAAGGTGCTTGGGGGATTTGAACTCGGAGTGTGTATCTTCACATCATCACATCATCAGCCCATATGCGTCCCACTGCTGGGCACGGGCCTCCTCTACAATTGAGAGGGTTTAGGCCTTAGTCCACCACGCTGGCCTAGTGCGGGTTGGCGGACTACACACCTAAAAAAATTCCTAAGAACTTTTAGGTGTGCAGGTTTTATCACGATGTTTTCCTTCACCGTTAAAGCAAGTGATAATTCATTGTGAATACACACATAACTTCGAAAAGTCAGAGGTTTGTGCCTGGGGTTTGAACCTGCGACCGCCGAAATTCTCGACCACGCGCCTAAACCTCGAGGCCATCACTGCTTGTGTGTGTATCTTGGTCTGTCCCTTTTCTGGAGAGGCCAAGAAGCTATGCAATATCTATCTAAGAAACATGCTTCAGAAACATGCATGAGATTAAATTTTTCCTTTTGGAGAATTGTCACCGTTGTAGAATCCCACACGTCTCTGACTTTTTGAAGTTATATCACTATAATTTATCAGGCACTTGAACGTTGACGTAGAACATCGTGAGGAAACCAGCACACCAAAGAGGTATTACTTAGGTCTTCCACCCACCAACCTGCTGTAGGCCAACGAAGACTAAGGCCCAGCCTAGCCCCGCTCAGTTATAAAGTATGCTCATGCTCAACAGAAGAATATAAATGCCCGTTAGCGGTGCCTACTCTTCTTTAGTGATGCTGTCTAGTCTGCCTTCCGATCCACCCAGTGTTAACCTACATTTTAAAATGACTGAATATAAGTGATGTATTTGATATTCTATAGATTCAATAAATATTATTTCATTTGAATGAATGAAAGATTTACACTGAAATTTAATTGTTTAACCAACTGTGCCACAGAGGATGTCAATGTGCTATCTAATATTTCGTTCATTTAAAAAATACTGAGCATTAATAAATGTCTTATACTATAAATTTCTTTGTAGGATTGTAGAGAAGCGAGTAAACAGTATCTAATACATGTGTGTGAGGTTTTAGTCAACACAAAGAAAGGTGATATTTTACTGCGTGATGTATTATTGAAAGTACAAAGACTGGCCAAGATTGCGGGAAGAATCTTAACTACATTTAGAGTTTTCGAAGTGTCGTGTACCATCGAATGAATTGACAGGATAAGGAAAATATCGTGAGAAATTCGTAAAACGAAGAATTTTATGCTCAACAAGTTTCCCAACCTCAAGCAACGTCTCGACTCTCGACAGCTTTATTGCACTCAATTGTAAAGGAGCATTGTGCCTTGTAGTGATGCCTGATTGGTGTGGATAGACGAATAAAATTAAAAAATAAATATATAAATAAAATGAAGTAAAATTTTAACAAAACAAAAACCGCCTTCAAAAAAACCTATTCCAAAACAAATTAAAATGCACTAAAAAGTAAAAAAATAATTGCGTATCTTCTATTACTTAATTATAATCAACTTACTATTTCTCTACATCAATATATAGGTACGATCTATGTGTTTACGACGCAAGAAGCTAGGTAGGTTCTTCTATATCTATCCACTTCAAATCTAACTCAACACATACCTATGAATAACAAACAATGATTAAAATATTTTTTAATGTTCTCCTATGTAAAATTAAATGAAAAATATTAGTCTAAAACTAGTTTGATTGACTACTTAAAAGTCAATCAAATTATTACGATAATATAATGTAGTTTTAATTATTGTTATTCTTGGAGGCGGTGTCAGCCAAGGTAGGATTCTCGTATTATTATTCATCATCATCAGCCCATATACGTCCCACTGCTGAGCACGGGCCTCCACTACAACTGTGATGCTAGGTATGCACATTGTAGTATTTCCTTGGCTGACACCGCCTCCAAAAATTTTTTGACCAAATTTAAATGGGACCAATCTGGAAGCATCAGCTTTCAATTAAAAAAAGAATCATCAAAATCGGTCCACACAGTCAAAAGTTCTGAGGTAACAAACATAAAAAAAAAAAAAAATACAGACGAATTGATAACCTCCTCCTTTTTTTGAAGTCGGTTAAAAAAAGACTTCTAAGAAGACTTGACATTTTGCATTAGCTTTTACATTGATTAAATTATGAATAATGAATAGGTATAGATTCTTATTTTTTCAGTATTAAAAAATACCGCACTATTAAGAACACGGAAATCCGTTGGCTGCAGTCTACTTAATGTAGCACACTTTAAAATATTTTGGAAGAGGTCTTAATTGGAAGTGGACGTCTTTTGGCTGATGATGATGTTTAAGAAATGCATACCATAGTATTTTCATGCTAATATCGCTATTAGGCTGATAATTTTTTCGCAAATTGCTACCTGCTGCATAAATGTTCCAGATGTAGCCAGACATTCATCATCAGTCCATATACGCCCCACTGACGGGCATCTCCTCTACAACTGAGGGTTTAGGTCTTAGTCCACCACACTGGCCTAGTACGGGTTGGCGGACTAGCCAAACATTAATTAACATTAATGTTATAAAAGTGTACTACAGTCGATTCACAGATAGTGGAGCTTGAAGGTCGCCACAAATAAATATTTATCGATAAAGATTTACTGCGGCACATCCCTGTTTCGATAAAGCGCAATTATAGCAGACGCTGCCGCGGCCCCGAAACAGTCAAGTGGACGCACTCCACTCCTTATTCTGGATTATTTCACGTACCATTAAGAAATTTCTAGACTTTGCTTACCTGAACTGATATACGGATAAATAACAATATAGTATGTCCCGTGCGATCTAGAGGTTCCGGGTTCGATTTCTGGGTCAAGATGTGTTATTGGGTTTTGTCATTAGGAAACTCTCAGAATCACGGAGTATGAAGTGCCCGACAGATGGCAATAGGCTTGAACTATTACGTGGGACTGATACAAACCTGGCGCACAAATGCACCTCTGCCAACCTCTTCGTGGAATACAGGCGTGAAGTTATGTTAATCATGTAGAATTAAAACACAAAAAATGCACATGATTCAGCGCGCACTAATACTGGCAATCCCAATGAACAATGTTTAAGAATGGGACATAAAAATAAAGTGGAGTAACAAAAGGACTAAAATAAACAACAAAGTTATAGTTATTTCCAGAAGACATACCAATCATTCTGCGGAATAAAGATTATGTCGAATGCAGCCAGAATTAGTCCCGATCATACCGCGAGCTTTGCGCGTGATACACCAAGGATTTCCCCACACGAGCGGCTCAAGTGCTCTACATCTTCCTCAATACACTGTTACACATGTGGTTACGGATAATTTTGATGACCTATATGGTATATGCCTTTTATCCACAATAGTATCATACAGACAGACTATATGTAAAAACTAACTGACCCGGTGAACTTCGTTCCGCCTAACAGTCGATTCTTTAAAAAAAATTGTAGCCTTAGTTAGTTATTACATCAGCTACCCGCCAATAAAAGTCCCGTCAAAATCGGTCCACCCGTTTCAGAGATTAGCCGGATTAAACAGATAGACAGACCAAAATTGTAAAAAACATTATTTTGGTATATGTACCGTGTATACATCCATATGCATTCATTAAAAAGCGGTTATTTCAATATTACAAACAGACACTCCAATTTTATTTATTTGTATAGATGTATAGATTTCAACCACGACGAATCTGTACTTTTGAGGCAGAGTCTCTCGTAGTTTTTGATCCCCACGACACGACTCGAATCTTAGTGTGGGGTCAGAACTATGTATGTGACTGTTGGGAGTACTTATTTATATCAATTAGAACTTGAAATTGTAGAAGCCGTAGGATTGTAGCTATGCTGGTCATGTGGGTGGCACTGGGCCGGCGTGATGGACAAAGAAACAACCCGTCAGGTAAATATGCTGATAAATAAAATGGTTTTAAAGGCTTTTATCAATAAATCGCATAATTTTAATCAACCTCTTTTCAACAAAAGAATCGAAATAAAAACCAGTATATAAAATTCCTTGCAATAACTTAAGGCTGAATTTTAATCTCGGATTAACACGTAATATTTCGCCTGTTTACAATGTTGTATGTAAACAACGGGGCTGAATTAATTAACGTCAACATTTCTCAGAATGGTAAAAACTTATGTTCGTTCGCGGGTTTAATTGAAAATTATGTAATTAATTGCATTGTCGGTACTCGATTTTTATTTACTTGTCTTGGGAGTGAACAAAGCACAGAGAATTATTCAGTTTTTTTTGTTGTTGATAAATGCGGCATATACGAGTACTAGAATTGTCTTGCTCATAGTCATGACCTTACAGGATGAAAGTTTTATTTTTGGGGAATAACTTCAGACTTTAAATGAGCTGTAATGAAATATAATTTTTGGTACAATAGAGAATTAGTTTCAAACTGTTATTACTTCTCAACTAAGTAACGTTATATGTCGCTTCTTCTAGCAATCAAACAGTATTTAGCTAACGCAGGTTTAAGGCTTTTAATTTCTAAATATTTTTTTAAAAGAGGCGATTAATTGTTCTTTTTGAGAAAAAAAAATTTCACCGTTTAATCAACAATGCCTCGAAATCGAAGGAATTCCAATCGCTTTTTTTACAATAATAGACTCGTCATATCGTGCCCATAAAATTAACGAAGAGGTCCCAAGGTCCATCACAAGGAAACTTCACAACGGTATTTATCACTAAAATATATTCATAAGCCGCCACGATTTACTACAATCATCACATTTCTCTTTAATTTATATATATGAGAATAAAAATAAACTTGTAAATGAATAATAACAAAAGAAATTTCTCGTTGTGTCTTCGTCGAACGACATATATATTATCGCGATATTAAATAAAACCTGCCCTTTTCTGGACATGAGAATGAAACACAACTTATTTTCGTTCTTTCACTTGTCAGGAATAATCGTTTTAAGCCTTTTACTGGGATTTATATGTGTTTATACTAGTAGAGATTAATTTTACATGCATACATATATATACTTTTTTTTTTTTTTTTTTGTTCTCGAGGGGAAAGCTGTTTATGGCTCTACTTCCCGCCAGCCCCGGGGGAGGGGGGGCGGGAAGCGTATGTCGGGGTCACCGGTCTTCCAGCCCAGCGCGCGGCGACGTCATGTCCGCGCAGGTGTTAGTGCCGGGCTGGGTCCCTAACAATATCCCTAAACCGGCATACCGACCAAAACCCCCCGGTGGCCATCTCCGCGCCGAGTGGGGCGACCACGGTACGTTAGCGAGAAGCGCCAACCGTAATGCCGCAGCCGCCCGGTGCGCCTCCGAGACGTATTTGTCTCGGCCGTCTCGGAGTGTGTAGGGGGCGCAGTTGCGCCCCCACTAGCTTGGTTCGGGCGCCCCGGTTGTTGGTGGGCGCCCGCGACGTACACAGGCCACAGTGCCGCCGCCCTTCTCGGGGTCACTATCAGTGAGGGCGCGCCGCCCCCGCAGCGCGCCCAGCGACCCCAAGGGCCCCTTTGAGTCGTCTTTTACGACAGGCAGGGGATACCGTGGTGGGATTCTAACGCCCCCTTGCCACAGGGCAGATACATATATATACATAACAAGGCTTGTTATGTATATATATGTATCTGCCCTGTGGCAAGGGGGCGTGTATTCCCCGAAGGGGTAGGTTGAGGTGCATGTCTGTCAGTCGTGTGGTATAACTTCTAACGCGTGTACACAAGTACACGCAACACTAAAGATATTGAAGTTCATTTGCCCATTACGCCAGACTTGAAGACGCGTGGATATTCTGACACGATTCATCGATAAAAATAAAAATAATTTGCCCGAACGTAGACAAATGGCGTGTCATGAGTTCAGGCTTCCGGCACGTGCAGATGAGAATCCCCTCATGTTTATGGCGGTACTTGATTTACCCTTTCTCTCCACACTCGATGTTTTCGATAGTGAAATATCATCACAAATGAAGTTAAAAGCACATTTAACCAGAAGTTAGCCTCTCCGAGAGAAGTCAACAAAGGTGGAAATACATTGATTGCATCAATTCAAGCAATTGAAAAAAAGAAGTTTTTGCATGTGTGGTCTCTTCATCCGGATACCTTGACAGAAACGATCGAGAAACATGTGAAGGACACTTGTGGTTCAAGCGATGTAAAGATTGAAAAACTAATCCCTAAAACCAAGAGGGATTATTCCTCGTTTATGATCGGAGTTCCAGAATCATTGTTTAAAAAAATTAACAATGCAGATTGTTGGCCAGTAAATACCAGGTTTAATGAATGGCTTTGGTTTCGCACCAACAAAATATCGCGCAGTAACAAAGAAAACCTCTGAAAAATTTATTTCGTTTTTCTACCAGAATGTGCGGGGCTTGCGGACGAAGACCTCAATTTTTTATACTAATCTTCTAAATTCTTCATTTGAGATCATTGGTCTAACGGAAACCGGATTAAATAATTCTATACATGATGGTGAACTCTTTCCAAGAAACTACAACGTATTGCGTTGTGATAGAAATGATGGCCGCAAACAAGGAGGAGTTCTTCTGGCTGCAACTTCACGTTTCGACTTGAAAAGTGTGCCCACACCTAATGTGAACGCGGCCTTATTTGAAATTGTTTGTGCTACCGTGCATCTTGGAAACAAATTTCTGTTTTTCTGTTGTATTGTGTACATTCCACCGAAAAGTGATAATAATCAGTATATTAAATTATTTCAATTATTAGAGAATATGTGTACAAAGTATGATAAGGTGTTAGTGGTTGGCGACTTTAACATGCCTTCTACGACCGTTGAAATTCAAAATTATTATGAATATGTGGCTTCGGTTTGTGGATTTCGGCAGGTAAATGAAGTTCTTAACATTAATAACAGACATTTAGATTTAGTATTAACAACATTATCACCGTGGGAGTTGGTAGTATTGCATTCGGATGAACCTGTTGTTGATATTGACAAACAGCACCCCCCGCTACATTTAAAAGTTTCCGTTATGGGTACAGGGAATGTACGTTCTTATGGAAAAGAAATTGATTCTACAATTTATTCATACCCTAAATGGAATTTTTCGAAATGTAATTTTTTTCAATTATACAGTTTGTTTCACTCAATTGATTGGAGTCCATTATATTCAATTGAAAACGCAGAAATGGCATTGTCTTATTTTTATAAAAACGTCAACGAGGTAATAAATATGTGTGCGCCTCATAAAAGTAGATATGTCCGTGGATTGAAAACTAAATATTCTTATCCTAATTGGTACTCAGCGGATCTTATTTCTGATATTAAACGGAAATGGCGTTATCACAAATTATTTAAGTTAACAGGTTCTAAAATTGATTATGAACAATTTTCACGATATCGGGCAATAGTTAAAAATAAAATAGTTTGTTGCTACGAAAAATATCTATTTAAAATTCAATGGCAGGTTAGGGATGATCCTAAATTGTTTTGGAAATTCATAAATAACAAACGCAGACAATGTGCTAGGGCTATTATTACAAATAATGGACGGGAGGTCAGTGAGGAAGAGTGTGCGAGTGCTTTTGCGACATATTTTCACTCTGTGTATAGTAATGATAGGCCTAGGTTAGACGCTGACACGGCGCAATCCGTTGCTGCGGAAATGCTTAAAGGGGTGGCAGGGTCAGCTAGAGTCCATGTAGGACAGGTGACTGTGAAGGACGTACGGGTGGCGCTGGCTCGTCTCAAGCCTAAAAAATCTATTGGCCCAGACGGAATTCCACCGTTTATTGTAAAAGATTGTAGCTCTGTGTTGGAATTGCCACTATTACATATTTTTAATGCATTTTTGAAGAATGATAGCTATCCTGATGCCTGGAAAATTAGTCGGGTAATACCAGTGCCAAAAGGTGCGGCAAAGTCTGAAGTTACTAACCATCGCCCGGTGGCAGTATTATCGGCATTCGCAAAGGTGTTCGAGATGGTTATTCATAAATGTATCTACTCACAAACATGTGCGCAACTATCTGATGCGCAGCATGGTTTTAGGCCGGGCCACAGTACCAGTAGTAATATGTTGTCCTTCATGAGTCACTTAGTTCCAAACATTGATGTTGGAAGACAGATTGATACTGCTTATTTTGATTTCCAGAAAGCTTTTGACACTGTGGATAATGACATTTTACTGCGTAAGCTTGTTATGTTCGGGTTTACACCGAGGCTTTTGAATTTTTTTGCGTGTTACCTTCGCGACCGCAAACAGTATGTTGAGTACGCAGGCGTTGTATCTGAACCTTATTATACTTTTTCTGGAGTTAGCCAGGGAAGCAATCTGGGGCCTTTACTTTTCATTTTGTTCATTAACGATCTTCCAACTGTTGTTGAGGACGCCGAATGTTTATTGTTCGCTGACGACCTCAAACTTTTTTTACCGGTCAATGATGTTTCGGATTGTCTCAAATTGCAAAAAGATATTGGTCGGATTGTACAGTGGAGCGTAGAGAATAAGCTGCTCTTTAATGTCAGCAAGTGTTGTGTGATGAGTTACAGCCGGTCACGCGCCCCACTGCAATACACCTATAGCATTGAAGCTGCACTAATACCACGTGTTACGCATGTTAAAGACTTAGGCATAGAAATGGTATCTGAACTGAACTTTCGTAAACATATTGTCGAAGTGTGTAAAAAATCATTTCGTAAGCTTGGCTTTGTTATTAGACAATGTAGAGATTTAAAAAACATTACGGTAGTAAAAGTATTGTTTAATGCTCTCGTACGTAGTAACCTAGAAACTAATTCTATGATTTGGAGTCCTCATGAAAGTAAGTACATACTAATGATTGAGAAAATTCAAAATAAATTTACACGCTTTTTGTACCTAAAGCAGTTTGGAGTGTATCCCTACTACCCTCTTATGTATCCAAGTTTATTTGTAATGGGTATGGTTGGATACAATAGGCTGGAAGTAAGGAGGGAAGTATCACTCATTACATATCTGTGGAAAATTTTGCGTGGGTTAGTCCACCAACATGATATACTGGTAGCTATTCAACTTTGGGTTCCCAACGGTTACGTCTTCTCTCGTCACAGTCAACCGTTGTTGCATGTGCCTACCGGTAGAACTAATCTTGTTAACTGCGCGCCCTTCACACGGGCTATTCGAACATTAAATGTAATTGCTCAACTTGTTGATATATTTAATTGTAACCTTCCGAAATTCATTGAAGCCGCATATATGTGCATTGAAAAAAAATTGTAATATAGTTAAGTTAGTTATTAAGAACCTAAGATTATTGTTTATAGCATCGCATTGGTGTATACTGTAACTGATGTTATAAATTATTTCAATAAATAAATAAATAAATAAATAAATCACGTAAAAGGCGAATGCACACATTTCTACACCCACATTTTGCCAGTTATGTATTAGTCCCACGTAACAGGGCCCGAGCCTAATGCCGTTTTTGGGGTACATTTCCAGACTCCTTACTGCTACTGAGAATTTCCTCATGGAGACACCCAATAAACGAACATAATTGTACCGCGAGACCACGAGACAGTAAAGAGTTTTCCATTAGGATTTTTTAGCAGCGGCACGGGCTCAAGGAATTGACTTTGACTTTGGGTGTAAATATGCACCTCTGCCTACGCCTTCGTAGATGCAGGCGTGACAGTAAAAAAATCCTTATCAAAATTTGGTTATATTCCACAAGGTAAAAGTAGTCGTCTGCCAAAAACTATTACTTTTTCTATCCATGTGTACGATTACAATTTGGCAACGATCGCGGCGAACTTTTCAATGCCGAGGGATATCTGGCTGATCTCACACACACCTGCTGTGAGTCATGCGTCGTTTTAATTGCTTTGGCAGTTATGCCTGCTTTTTTACTTTGCCATAGATTTGTACGCGGAATGAATTGACGAGAGGTTGCGAGATCATAGGGCATTCACCTGTATACTTATCCATCTTTATATGTCTAACTGCCAATGACCTCGTCTATGGTTGAATGGGGTTGGATTCGGACATTCATAATGACCGCACTGGCTCATGATTGTAATATGAATAGCAACGACGGGTGAGAAAGAATTATGCCAAAGTTGCCAAAGTAATGCTGGCCAAATCTTCATTGGGTGATCCCGGAATTTGTCTCACTTTCGTGTGTCACTATGACTATATTGCACCTAGTGTATAAATGAATAAAAATACCGTTCTGTAAGCAATTGCAATGGGAATGTCATGAAAATTTACTTGCGATGTTTCCTTTTCCCATACGCGACAAAACCCATTTAAAATGGAAATTTTTTCGATGGACTTCTCTAAAAACTATTGAGATTGAATCCACTGGGTATCATAATTATGTAATAAAAAAAAATATATAAAAGCTATTCAGCTCCCTTGCTAGACCTTTGGAGAAGATCGTGACTCTCCCAATAGTTTGTCATACACACAGATGTTACAACTAGTTTTATACAGGTTGTATAAGCTAAGGTAATTACAAACCCCCTGGCGTTAAAGAAAATCCTGACAAAAATAAAAAAATGAAGTTTTCCTAACAACATACATTTTATGCCTATGGTTGTTAGGTTTTTTTTTACAGGATTTTCTTTAACGCCAGGGGGTTTGTAATCACCTTAGCTATTACCTGCCTTAGTTTCCGATCACGGTCTGAATACACCCTGTATGTAAACAACTCTTGATGACAATGCACAAAAAATTGTACATTATATTATATATCGAGGTCCGGGATCGCCCACGGTCGCTATCCAGTTGGGTCCAAAAATTACCAATTAAGAAACAGCTTGAAACACCACCTCACCTTGCAAGTCCGTCCTTGTTACCCACATCATACAGACGGAACTAGCACGTGTAGCTAAATAAACAAGTGAAAGTGAAGAAATATATTATTATTGGCGTGCGGAGTAACTGACAAGACCCAATTTTGCAGTAATTTATTGACTCAATAACCGTAATTGAACTTTCAACTCGTTTATTGTACACGTGGAAGTACGAGTACGTCTTCCACGTTCCTTCATTGTATAGGTGATCAAGGCTAATACTATGTTTGGTATACATTAAAAACAAAGCCAAAAAGAAGGTTACAGTTTTAGTTACATCGATATGTTATAACATAATATTTATCTATCCGTCGTGTTAGGAATCATTAGTGATTTTTGAGGCCAAAAGTTGCGGTCAAGAAGAGTGACTAATTATAATTGCATATGATAATTATTGGAAGGTCTTAAATTGTTTATTGTTTAATTTTTGTACATAGGCCTGCTAAGGAAGTTATTTACGTCAAGAACATTATGTTGTTCTAGCATTTCGTTTAGGCTATTACTACTAATAATGGCTTCATCTGCCAATATGTATGGTTTTGTTATGATCGTTACCTATATACACAAGCTCCCGAAGTATTGTATTCCCTGAAGCGGTAGGCAGAGGTGCATTTCTGCACCCACATTTCGCCAGGTATGTAACAGTCCCACGTAATAGGGGGCGAGCCTATTGCCGTTTTTCGGGCACAATTCCAGACTACGTACTGAGAATTTCCTAGTGGAAAATCCAATAACACTTTGCCTGACCAGGTAATCGAACACAGGACCTCTAGATCGCACGGCACATAGGGGAAAGTGGGGGAATTGGGAACACTTAACTTCAAACGCTCAAAAGTAATAGAAACACGTCACAGATATAGTCAACTTTTATTACAACATAAACTATGCTTATCTAACTACTTATTAATGACAAAATATTCTGAAAAATCAACACTATACCAAAGATATAAACAAAAACAAAAAACATTGTCGTTCCTTTTTACCCGATACCCTATGGGGTAATTGAGATCAGCCCGCGGGGGAAATGGGAATGGTATGGGGTAATTAGGAACGACATATTCAAATCTTTATAATAAACTAACATTTGACTGGTTGGCAGTTATCATACACGTAACCTCTATTAGTCTCGCCGGCAGTACATTTTTCGTGTGCCCAGAGCTTACAAATGAAGAACATGATCCAATCCTCTGTCGGTGGGGATTCTTACATTTCATTGCACATTAATCAACAAAACTCCTCTTCAATATTTTTGGAAAGCTTTTTTAAAATTTCTTACTCAGTTCTTGCAGTTTATTAGTTTCAGCAAATCCATAAGCAATACTTCGTAGTAAACTTTGTGTTATACCCTAAAGAGTCTTGCAGCAATCAAGTATGTATTTTTCTAGCTGGTCTTCTTGTTCTTTCGTAAATACACTAGACCGACCTTTTTTGGTATTGTGAATTCGTTTTGTTTCAATTGTTTGAATAATGTTGTTTTTGGTATTGAGTATGTAGTAGCAGCTTTGCCTAATGTGAGCTTTTTACTTTTTATATTTTCGATTGCACGATCTTCAATTTTATATTTTGGTTTAGTCTTTCGAATGTAATTTCAAGGCATCTAAAACAATTTGTAATATTAAAACATTTTTTAACAATCAACCAGCAGTACTAGAGTAATTAAGAAAGAATACAAGGGGTATTTGGGAACGTTCCCAATTACCCGCCTGACGTCGTTCCCAATTGCCCGAAGTAGTTAATAAATGAATAAAATGGCCGCCATGTTTAATAGTATTTTTTTAAACTTCAAATCACGTAGGGTTTGAAAACAGATAGTATATGGATGATAGTAACAAAATATGGTGGCTTTGAACTGAAAAATATGATAGTTACATCTATTATAATACACGACAAAAATTATAACGGAAATGCAAAAAACATTGTTCGACTCACTGTGACAGCACGTTTGCGGCTTTTTATTCTCACTTTTGCACACGTACTGAGGGGTGCTGAATTCATCCTTCGAATAAGCGTGAGACGGTGTGGTGCTGGTGGAAGAATTACTTACCTAGCAGTTCCTATTTACCCGCCGTTCTCAATTCCCCCACTCTCCCCTACTTGTGAAAATGTGAGGCAGTGAAAATTTTGTGGTTATTAAAACCAATAACTTAATTTAGCGATCCCGGAATCGCACCAGTGACCATTTCAAATAGATGTACCGTTTCCAAACGCTTAAAAAATGTTAAAAAGATCCTGCGTAATGCTTACCAGTAAAAAGGCACAGAAAAAGAGAATTTCCTGCGTAATTCTAATCATTTAGATCAGGTAAAAACTCAGGAAATTGTTCGAATTAAAACATCGATCGTGTAATTTGCGATGAAAAGTGGCAAAAAATCAAGTGGATCCGCTCGAATTGCGATTGAACTAGTTTCAATGATTTGTTCATGGTTTTTGCTTTTGTTTTTCATGCTACCTATTTAGTCTACATTTAAGATCGCAATTTGAAGCTCATTCAGCAAATTGTCGAGAACTTTCCGGCAATGATCGTCATTTGTTTCCTCAAAGGGTTCTACTTATCAATAATAAATGTATTATCTAATAAATATAATAACATTGTAGACTACACTACAAAATAACCGACTCTTCTTCAAAGATAATGCCATAGCATACGGTAAAATTTTCTTGTTACGTTCCGTTCGCCGGTTCATACTATCTTTCATTATCTAGAAATTCATCAACGGAAACCTTTTCGTGATTTGAGTATAGTCTTGACACTATGCTGTCTTTAAAAACAAATTTTATTTAAAAAAATATACGACGACTTTCGAAGGAAAAAGGATAAAATAGCACATGTCCCAAAACTACTTACAAAACCGATTGGCCCAATTTTCAGCAGCAGATAAAATCTCAAATGTACTGGTCATTCATTAAAGCAGTTGATGCCAAACCTTGGATTCGGTCACTTTGGTGACAGTACAAGATCAAGGAGACTTCTGCCATAAATTAAAGTCATAAACTCATCATTCGAACTGATATTATTTTTGATACGAGCTCGGAAAGTTCCATTCCAGCTGATGGTAATTCCAGTCTGATCCAAAAATAGCTTCATTTGAAGGTCAGATGAAGCAGTGATGGCCTCGAGGTTTAGGCGCGTGGTCGAGAATTTCGACGGTCGCAGGTTCAAACCCCAGGCACACACCTCTGACTTTTCGAAGTTATGTGTGTATTCACAAAGAATTATCACTTGCTTTAACGGTGAAGGAAAACATCGTGATGAAACCTGCACACCTAAAAGTTCGTAGGAATTTCTTAGGTGTGTAGTCCGCCAACCCGCACTAGGCCAGCGTGGTGGACTAAGGCCTAAACCCTCTCAGTTGTAGAGGAGGCCCGTGGCCAGCAGTATGACGTATATGGGCTGATGATGATGATGATGATGATGAAGGTCAGAGAATGTTCAATTACTGAATTATATTCATAAAAAAATGTACCTAACTTAAACATAAATGTTCTTAGTTTTCATTTCACATTAATGAACAAGTCTTGCAGGGGGCATCCGAAACTACAAAAGACTTTTCGGTGTCACGAACTTCCAGACGCGAAACAAATATTAGCGGATTCTAACATGTGTCTCGGTACAAAGATCGAAATCACGACTCCCGTTCCACAAGCTGGTGTCTAGCCAACTGCGCCTCGAAGGCAGTCAAAATCCAGCAACCAGTAACAATAATAATCTATACATTCATACAAATAAATAAAATTTGAGTGTCTGTTTGTAATATTAAAATATCCGCTTTTTAATAAATACATATGGATGTATACACGGAACATATACCAAAATAACGATTTTTACAATTTTTGTCTGTCTGTCTGTTTGTTTGCTCCGCCTTATCTCTGAAATGGGTAGACTGATTTTGTCGGGACTTTTACTGTCAAGTAGCTGATGTAATAAGGAGTAACTTAGGCTAAAAATAAATAAATAGAATCGACTGTTAGGCGGAACGAAGTTCGCCGGGTCAGCTAGTTAATTTATATGAGTCTGTAATCAAACATGAAATTAGTGCGACTGACTTGTCATCATCAGCAGCCGCTATACATCCCACTGCTGGCCACGGGCCTCCTTTACAACTGAGAGGGGTAAGGCCTTAGTCCACCACGCTGGCTTAGTGCGGGTTGGCGCACTACATAACTAAGAAATTCCTAAGAATTTTTAGGTGTGCAGGTTGCTTCACGATGTTCTCCTTCACCGTTAAAGTACGTGATAATTCATTGCGAATGCATACATAACTTCGAAAAATCAGAGTTGTATGCCTGGGGTTTGAATCGGCGACCGCTGAGATTCCAAACTGCGCGCCTAAACTTCGAGGCCATCACTACGTTTTTATTAACTCCCTGTTATTGTTGCTATCATGACGACAACTGATTGTACTAAGACTGTTTAATTGCATTTGCTTCAATGGAATTTTATCAACAATGAATGAAAAACAAATAGCAATCTCCAGATAAGCTATTATCTAATTCGAATGATAAGGAAAACCCGTTTCTAATGGACTCGGAATTCTATTGTTTACCTTCTATCCGGTTCTTGGTTAGTGTCATTGTCGCGTTAATTGTAAGATGTGTTTGTTACCTTGATGGTTTACTGTTTCTAAGAATTTCAAATGATTGGCATAATTTATTACCTCGTTTGCTAGTTATTCCTATAAAAAAAATTGATGCCATCCAAAAACTCAAGTCATGAGTCCGACATTAAGATTTTGTGTCACCAAAGACCTAAGTCTGAATTTTTTTTATCACATACATACATACATAGCCTCACGCCTATAATCCCCGAAGGGGTAGGCAGAGGTGCATTTCTGCACCCACATTTCATCAAGTATTTATCAGTCCCACGTAATAGTGTAGTTTTTCGGGCACAATTCCAGACTCCGTGCTGTTACCGAGAATTTCCTAATAGAAAAACCCAATAACACTCTGCCCGACCCGGGAATCGAACCCAGGACCTCTAGATCGCACGGCACATACTTGTACCGCGAGACCACGAGGCAGTCGACAAAAAATATCAACAATATCATAATAATCACTTTTCTAAACTAGTAACCTATTGTTGTTTCCTATTAAACAACGATGGTATTCATTCTCGACGCCAACGATTCCTTACTATGCTATGTACATACTCGTAAATATTTTTATTCGGTAATCTCTCAAAGCTCATCTTAAAATATCTATTGAGGAATTCATCATTCCCTCGGTTATATTCAACTGTGCCCTTTATAACCCTGTCTTCGATGTTATTTATATAATATTTACTAAACCACATGTCTGTCTGAGCTGTATAATATAGTACAGTCCAGTTGCGTGGACGGAATGCGACCTTGCTGGGCTAGAAATAATGGTGTTCCTTAAGTACATATGTACATACATACATGACCTCACGCCCGCATTACCCATAGGCATTACTGCACCCACATTTCGCCAGGTATATATCAGTCGTAATAGGGGACGAGCCTTTGCCGTTTTTCGGGCACATTTCAAGACTCCATGCTGCTACTGAGAATTTCCTAACGCAATAACCCAATAACACGTAGCCCGACCCGGGAATCGAACCCAGGACCTCTAGAACGCACGGCACATACTTGTGCCGCGAGACCACGAGGCAGTCCTCCTGTTCCGCAAGTACTCGCACCCTAATTCCATGATAGTTTGACAATAAAATATTATGTATTTATTACTAATTCTATTAAAATACGGGTTTGGGCGTCCGATAAGTAGTCGGCCGCATTCAACGCAGATAGCACTCTTTTCCGCCCTATTCAGCCCGAAGGTCAAAACGTTCTTGAAAATAAATAATAATTGTATTGAACGAAAACTGAAAAGGTGACCTGTTCGTGTTGTTGAGGAATGTCGTCTGCTGTAAGATATTGTGTCAATTTGTCCATTCGAAGACAAGTTAAGACAAAAAGAACAGAAATATTTTAATTTCGATCGCCTTTCAGACAACCTTTTCAATCTATTAATAGAAGATGAACTCTGAAAATTCTTGACAGCCGAAAATGGAGCAACAATTCCAGGATAACAAAAATTAACATCGGACTAAAACTAAACTGTGTCTATGTTAGTCTTTGAAAAAAAAAACTTTTTTAAGTATATTTTATCAACCTTAAGGCCTTAGTGCTTATTTATCAACGAATAGTTGAAAATAATTCTCTTTCATTTTTACTTCTAAGTGGATTGAAATTCAAAACCATATCATATAATATAACGTATATCGATTTTTTTAAGGATCATTATTAAAAAAAAATAATGTTTCTCCATAACTGTTTTGGCTGAACGGGAGTGTCTGTGTAATATGAACCCATATAAAAATTTGTGAGGTACTGGGTTAACTATACTATATATACCACTTAGTCTGGGGCATTCTATTCAGTAGCTCTGGGAAGCTGGCGCCAAACTCATTTGGTTTCAAGGTGGTTCAGTACATACATATTAGCCACCAACTTGCGAAATGAGAGTAGCGGGTACGATCCCCACACTGAGACAAATGTTTGTGTGATCCTCAAACATTTGTTTCGGGTTTGGGTGTTTGTGAGACCGAAAAGTCTCTGGTAGTTTCTGATACCCACGACACAAGACTTGCATCGTAATGTGGGGTTGGAATTATGTATGTGACTGTTGGGTGTATTTATTTATAATATTTTTTTTGCAGCCATTACCTCGAGACACTTTTCTCGTCACTCGACACAGTAATAGCGGTCTAGGAGTGGCTTTTATAGTCTTTTTGCTACAAATTTATTGATATATTTAATACGTGAACTCAACATCTTAAAATGTTTAAAAAGTGTCTGGCAATCAAAATTCCAGTGGTCCACCATACGCCATTAGTGCAACCTAATTTTTACACGTAAACAAAGCTACATTTTCAAACACTCTTAATTAAATTTCAAACAAAGAATATTTTATTACATTCCTTACAAAAACATGTTAATGGCAAACCTAATTTTCCGTAGTCTGTAGATTTTACCGTCCCTATGTTGCCAGTTTAAAATGGCACGCGTCTCCGCTCTGCCGCTTCGGAAATACAACACACTTACCGTTGTTTTGTAATACCTGACGGCTCTGGGCGTGTTGGTCGTCCAACATAGCCAAGGAGCTGGCAATGACTAAATTATATGATCTTATTTTTTTTTTAAAGCCCAACTATAAATATATATAACTGATTACCCTATCATCTTTTTAAATATCCGTTTTGTAAAATAGGTTGTCTGGAAGAGATCGCAGTTAGTGATAAGACCGCCTATTGTTCACTTAATCTTAAGCTTAGATATTAATATTCATTTATTTTTTTATGTATTCATGGTGTCCAATAAATTATATAAATAAATAAAAATATAAATTACAGTCATATCATCACATGTCTATAGCATCATTTTTAACTTGCTGAAAATTTGAATTATTAAGGTTGTTTTAGATAACGTTTATGAAGATCTAAACTGAGCGCTTGAGTGTTTGAAGATCATCAGCGCATCTGTAACATAATGAAAGGGTCTTAGCAACTTTCACAAGCCCAATTAATTAGAAATTTTGTGTGCTGTTACCTTGGTGGCATTTTATTTTACTCTTGTACAAACTATATTTTGCCTATAGTTTGTCGTGTGCCACTGTGAATGTGTTTCACTATGCCGTCGTTTGGAGGTTATTTATGTTTTGTATTGTTATTTTTAACTAACATTAACGATATATATCTTGAAGTGATTATGTATCAAGTCATGTCAATAACTATGTATAAAAGTAATTTATGTGTAAAGTGAAATAACTCTTAATACAAAAAAAAAACTTTTTGAAGATTTAAAATAAAACGCATCGGCTCTTTACTTATGTATATTGTTATGAATATGAACTATGCCAAACCAACAAAATCCTTTGGGAGGTGCTGTAACATGCAAAATTCAATAAAATTTGTCAATTACATAAACTTGTTAAATAATATTTCATTAGGCAAATGTAGTCTAATTGATATTAATTGCGCGTCTCTTTGGGACACGTTTTCAGACTGTATGTGTTTAACGATATATTAAAGGCAAAATAATTAATAACATTCGTTCGATTCCCGGGTCAGGAAAATTATATTGGGTATATTTGCCGGGAGTTCCGGAGTCGAGGAATGTGCCTTGGAAACGAAAATAGGCTCGCTCCTTATGGCGTGGGACATGATTGTTGGTAAAACCCGAGTATGAAATTATATCTTTGTTTTTCTCCTCCGGGGTAAAACCTTCAGTGTACAAGCATGTGAGGTTACTGATAGGACTGCTGTGAAAAAAATACAACTCATATTTTATGTGCACTTAAAAATACGTATGAAAAGTGTCAATAGTTTGAATACTAAAATCCGGCACGGCAGGCCGCTGTTTGAGTATTTAATGATTAAAGATTATAATAAATAACAAAATGCCTAGGGAACTAAAATAACCCAACCTTCTATAACTTGGGCATAATTAATAGAAAAGCGAGATTAAAGACTTAAGTGAATAAGCATGTGGAGTTACTAATGCTATAAAAAATAAAATGTACCTAGCTTGCAGTTTCATGTAGGCTTCAAATTATATAGATTTTTGTGCACGCCAAAATATATGTAGGTATAAAATGCATTTCAAATCGCCAATAAAGATATAAACAAGACCAGTCCAGCAATACGATGGACACAAAACAAATGACATGCTGCAACTGATGTGATCGACGTCTCCACGTCCACTTATCATAGGTAGCGCATACTTGAAACTGTGCCAGATGTGTCATGCATCCGAGCGCAGCCCGCCGTTTTTAGCTGGGCTTGCGAAAATTTTAATGAATGAACCGCGAGATTGATTTATTAGCTTTTATTTACACACGTTTTGTATCCTCTATATCTGTAATATGATACAGTAATTTATATTTATTTATGTACTGATAGCCTAAAGGTTTCAGCGTGCGGTCGAGAATCTCAGCGGTCGCAGATTCGAACCCCAGGCACCTCTGATTTTTCGAAATTATGTGTGTATTCACAATTAATTATCACTTTTTTTCGTTTCCTTCAACATCGTGAAAAACCTTCCCACCTAAAAGTTCTTAAGAATTTCTTAGGTGTGTACCTAGTCCATAACCCGCACTAGGCCAGCGTGGTGGACTAAAGCCTAAACCCTCAATTGTAGAGGAGGCCCGTGCTCAACAGCGGGCCGTATGTGCTGAAAATAATGATGATGATGAGGATGAAAATTTCACTGTGCTGTTTGTAATTCTGGATGAATTCAATGTCGCGTGAAAAGACATTTTTGGTCATATGATTGTATTGAGTCATTAAAGACGTTTCTTGCTACGTTATATTTACTCGGAATCCAGAAGCATAAAGTAAAAAGAAATTGCTCTGTTAATATGAAAATTATTCTACTTAAAGTAGAGTAAGTAATACTAGGTACCTATTGTGATTCGAGATGCATCGGATTGTAGCGGAGTGAAGTGAGATGAAAGGGTAAATCAAAATGTGCCCTATAAAAGCAACTCTTATAACTCATTTTTTATCACATACATAAGTCTGATCCCACACTAGGATACAAGTTCTGTGTCGTGGGTATCAGAAACTACGAGAGACTTTTCGGTCTCACAAACGCCCAGACCCGAAACAAATATATGTGGATCACACAAACATTTGCCTCGGTTTGCCTTGATCGAACCCGCGGCCTCTCGTTTCGCAAGCTGGTATCTAGCCAACTGCGCCACTGGGCTGTCATATTATATATTTGCCCTGGGATATGAATTACGGCGTTTAAAACGCACCTGCCTGCTGCACAGTCGAGGAGGATTTCATCAAACATTACATCGCTAACCTTTTCAAGTTGTGAGCAAACATATATATACATATGTAATAGCATGTACAAGTATGTGCAGTGTCATTTTGAGGTCTCGGGTCTGATTCCTAGGTCGAGCAAAGTATAATTGTTTTTTTTTTCATTAGGAAATTTTCAGTGGCGGCATGGAGTCTGGAAATTTGCACGAAAAACGGCAATAGGCTCGCCCACTATTACGTGGGACTGATCCATACCTGGCGCAATGTTGGTACAGAAGTGCACCTCTGGTTACACCTTCGGAGAATACAGGCATGAGGTTATGTATGTAAATATATGTGTGACCTGGGCATCCTGGCATGGCAAGTGCTTTAATATCTACTTTCGGTAACTTAGACGATCATGTCGAGATCTCTAAAACTAAAAAAAAACACTGAGCAACGGTACTAGTGGACACGTAGTAAACAAAATCAATATACAAGGGCTCTTCAGTAACACATTAGGGGCAAAACCCCTGAGTGGACGGTTGTAAATTATTTAGTTCAAGTGTGTTTAGTTTAAAAATAAGCCTAAATGTATCTGCTCGACCCTTTTCACGCAACATTTTGTAATCCGTGACCGATATTCTACGTGTTAATTATAGACGTTGTTTTGGTTAATAGTTTTACTGCTGGGTTTTGCTTGAAAGCAATTCAATAAATCAGAACACAAAAATGAGAGTGTTGTTCTTAATTAACATTGGTTGTTCTGATGTCAATATCAGGCTGTTTTAGAATTATTCTTATTTTACCTTAATAATATGGCAGGATTGATAGAGATATGCCTACTAAGTTCATTCAAACCTACGTTTTTGTTAATTAAGTAATTTTAGTTGCATTTTTCTCTGTGCCTTATGTGCCTATACCTATTAATGTAATGTACATATGTATTAGTAAAAAGACGATATATCAGCAAGTATACAGAAAACGTAATGTAGTTTATGTTTACACTGTACGGAAAATAAATAGTTGATACTCTGGTAATTACTGAACTTGCCGTTAGATGTCAGTGCGTTTTTTGACATTTGAAAAGCATAAAACAGAAACTACTCGGGATGCCTATAATAGCAATACAGACCTATTTATTTGTCTTAGAAGCATCGAGAGGAAATAGTCCACTTCGATGGCATTTCGAGTATTTCCAAATATTTTATCCTCTTCGCCATGAACCCTCACAATTCTAGCACGTGTGACGATTCACGTGATGAGAATCGGTAAATCTCGGTTTATGGGACAGAACTCGATTGGTGTTTACTTGCGAGATTCTTTGCTTAATCGATCTTTGGTACGTCATTGGCGATCATTTTTGGTTAGGTAGCTTAAGGGAAATGATTCATCATCTTCGTCATCAGCCCATATACGTCCCATAGCTGGGGACGGGCCTCCTCTACAACTGAGAAGGTTTTAGGCCTTAGTCCACCACGCTGGCCTAGTGCGGGTTGGCGGACTACGCACCTAAGGAATTCCTAAGATCTTTTAGGTGTGCAGGTTTCATCACGATGTTTTGCCTTCACCGTTAAAGTACGTGATAGTTCTTTGTGCATACACACCTAACTTTGAAAGTCAGAGGTGTGTGCCTGGGATTTGAACCCGTGACCGTCAACATTCTCGACCGCGTGCCTAAACCTCGAGGCCATCACGACTTCTATTTACGAAATGATTAAATCATATTAATTTATGATAAGAGTTTAAGATGTTAAAATGTCATCAAAATAATAATTAATTATTTTTTTATTAGGGTTGTGTGTATTCACAAAGAATTATCAGAAAAAAGAGAAATAATATATTATCAGGATAAATAATAAAAAAATATTAAAAAAAGGAGGAAAACAATAAACACATTATATTGCGCCAGCAAATGTAACTCCCATTCATTTACATACATATTATGTACATACTTAACAATACTGCTACGCTGATTTTCGATGGAGGCCGAAGCCACGTGTGGTCGTTCAATCGGTGTTACAACATTATTCGAAAAATAAAAATAATTAAGAAACACAATTTATCATCAATAATACACAAAAAAATAATATATAATAAATATAAGAACTTTTCTATGTATGACAGTCACTCTGAGCTAACAATAAATCCCCAGCTTAGACACTTATATGGTCTTTCAATAATTTCCACTACCGCTGCCTCTGAAATACACAGTATTCAAGTTTGCATGAATACCATATTACGTTCTTCGTCTAATATTGTTGCAAATGTTTATTTTAATAAGGAGTATGCAACAACTGCGTATTTTATTGTTGTCTAACAATAAATCATTTCCGTTTGCACACGAAATAATATTTACGACTTCAGTTACACCAAGATGTTTCACGCGTCCTCCATTCTATTGTAAGTTGGGTATTTTAAGTTATTGCAGTAATATTCTGTTACAACTGTATAGGGTAGGCAGAGATATATGTACATTCCACATAATATACACGTTTCGTCAGCTATTTTGAGCCCTTGGTTATAGGCGGCATAACAATTGAGGCGTAACAAGTGAAGTCGTGATGGCCTCGAGTTTTAGGCACGCGTGGAGGAAAGGAAGCAAGGAGCAAAGGAAAACATCGTGATGAAACCTGCACACCTAAAAGTTATAAGGTATTTCTTAGGCGTGTAGTCCGCCAACCCACACTAGACGAGCGTGGTGGACTATGGCCTAAACCCTCTCAGTTGAAGAGGAGGCCTGTGCCAAACAGTAAGACATATATGGGCTGATGATGATGATGACGACTGCTATATTGGCACCTGCTCTGATCGGTGTGTCCAGTGCATCCAAACAGTGTTGACAGAAGGTATGTGATTACGGCTGTTAGACTTGTTGTCACAATTGTAGTGATTTAAACGCGACACACGGATCGCGATGAATTTGCGTGGGTGGAAATAGTGGGCTTAACCTTTTATGTACGGGTGAATGCGAATACCTTCTAGTGCTAGCTTTCCAGAATCTTCTTACATTTTAAAGACAGCCTCGTGGTGCAGTTGGCTAAACACCAGCTTGCGAAACGAGAGACCGCGGGTTTGATCCCCGCACCGAGACAAATGTTTGTGTGATCCACAAATATTTGTTTTGGGTCTGAGTGTTTATGAGCCCGAATAGTCTCTCGTAGTTTCTGATACCCACGACATAAGACTCATATCTTAATGTGGGGTCAGAACTATTTATGTGACTGTTGGGTATTTATTTATAATGAGGCGCTTATTTCGAAGTCTGCTAATTCGTAACCGGTAAATAATGCATTCATGAAGTTTCAACACAATAAACAACCCAAAAAATATTGTCCGTAGCAATTAGCATGACGCCATCTTCTGAAACAGGAGGCCATGGGTCCATTCACCGCACCGAAACAAATGTTTGTGTGATGCATAAATATTTGTCTGGGCCCTTTTGGAAGTCTTTCGACTTCTGTGTTCGACTCCCATAGTAGTAGATCAAAGTATTTTTGGGTTTTTTCTTTTAGAAAATTGACTGTGCATAGGGTTTACAAATCTTAAAAATGGTAACAAAGGGCCTATTCCGATAAACCTCAAATCAGATTTGCGTGTCTCCTACACCTTTTCTTCGACGGTAGCATGTGCATGAAATGTTATCTCAGTATTTTTAAAACTTAGAAATAGAACAGATTGCCTTATCCATTAAGGTCTTTCGCGGCTTAAGAACGCTAAAACTATTACGTGAATTGCGTTCAAACTCATCCGTAATCTACTTTGTTCTCTCATATACCGTGGCGTCTAATTTTACAAGATATACTGCATGATTTATATGTTAACAATAATAGATTGTTGAACTATTGGTGCTACTATAAAAAGGTTACACGCGCGAATACAGCAATGTTGTGGAATGGCACGTTCCAAGTGTAATTATGGCGCCTTACTATATTAGATCGTGTAACTGCGCCGTACATCGCAGTTTGTGATAGCTTTTTTAAAAGAATTTTCTTGATATTGCTAATAAATTGAAGCCATCAAAAGCAAAACTTGTAAAATGAACCAAGTTTCGAAACTCAGTTCTTCTACCGTAAAAAGTTGTGAGATCCATGTGATACCAAGTCGATCAATTTATTCGGGGACTGAATTTAAGGGACCTTCTGTCTTAAGTTATTATGCACTTAGTTTACCAGATATTTATAATAAGATAGTTTGACTTGGCAATCGCATGAAAACACAATGTGTCTCACTTTTAGTGCGTTATTTGAAGCTTCTATGTCTGCTAGAAGTGCCTTATAGTTTTTATGATCGGTCAGTAAGTCAGTGAGTGACAAAAGTGTTTGACTAGTTATAATTATTAAACTACTGGTTGAAATAAAATGAAATTTGAAATATGCCAAGTTGATACAATGCCTGCTTGGTGACTGAAAATTCTGGTTTATCCACAAATCATTTATAGGGGGTCGAAAATGTCTTGAAATCTACTGTACGGAGTCTAGAAAAGCTTTCGCCTACCTATTACGATAGAGTTAAAAATGGCGAAACATGGGTTTAGACATGCATACTAATCATTAACTATTTTTCCATTTAACATACCAACATAATGTGGCGCAGTTGGCTAGACACCAGCTTGGGGAACGAGAGGCCGCGGGTTCGATCCCCGCGCCGAGACAAATGTTTGATCCACAAATATTTGATTTGGGTCTGGGTGTTTGTGAAACCGAAAAGTCTCTCGTAGTTTCTGATACCCACAACAAATGACTCGGGTCTTAATGTGGGGTCAGAACTATGTATGTGACTGTTGGGTGTATTTATGACAGACGATTTACGAGTAAATCAACGGTCGACAGGATACGACAGCTGGAGGCGTGTGCAACTGTTTGACGTCGGATCGGCGGCGGCACAGAAATAGCCACTGCCGAATAGGTCGTTGTCATGGTTTGTGCTCTTTATATATCTTGCCACGCGATGTTACACTATATTTTTGCAGGCTGTTAGTCTGAAAAATGCGAGGCTGCGGGTCCGATTTTCGTATCTAGTACCTAAGTCTATAAATGATAAATCGGTCTCCAGGTTAAGTAGTTAGCTTTCGAGACCAGAAATGTTCCGGGTTCGTTTTCACATAAGGATTTTTTTTATTAGCATTACGGAGTCTGGATCATCATCAGCCCTTATACGTCCCACTGCTGGGCACGGGCCTCTACAACTGAGAGGGTTTAGTCCACCACGCTGGCCTAGTGCGGGTTGGCGGACTACACACCTAAGAAAATCGGAGTCGGAATACGTGCCTTAATCATAAATTCCGTGTTGCCGTTGAAAATAAACTATTGTCATTTACTGGACATATTTCCAGACTCTGTTCTGACACGAAGTGTTTTTTATGAATGAAAACAAATTTGCTCGACTGGGAAAGAAATGTGGGACCTTTCGATTTTTGTCGTCAATTTACGCCACATTATTAACGAGTCAGTAATATTTTATTAGTAGTGAATCGCAGCGCTGTTTTGTCTGCGATCATCGCGTCGATGCGAACGCGTGGGTAGGAGGTATTAACACAGGATAGTAAATAAACATTGGAACCTCGACAATAAGATAAGGCCGATCCAAATTAGTTTCATTGACTTCGAGAATTTTCCTAAAACAACAAAGCTAGTCTTTTTTATACACTGCAAAGGCACGCACCTGACAGTAACCAGGGTATTATCTAAATAGAGTAGGTATAAAATGGCTTGGGGATTCCATCACTCATAGTGCCAGTCCGCAGAGATGCTCCGTCACGATAATTTGAAGAACGAAGAATAATAGGAAGGAGAGAACATGTCTGCTGACAAGCTGCTCTTCATCCAGATGGTACTATGGTATGGTCACCGAGGCATGTTTTAAAACCTTAAATAATTGCTATGCTATTAATCATACTGTTAGTGGAAATCGTTTTGGATTGTGTACTATATTTTTGCTTTATATTTTTAATTGTAATTGTTCTGTATATTTCCCAAATAAAATAAAATAAATAAATATAATATCAAAGTTCACCCTTTCTTTTTGCTTTAAGTACTTATTTAATAAAAATTGGCGAGTAGAAAACGCTTTTAATATGATAGATATAGTTGCCTTAATGTTACTATTGATTTGCTAATTTGAATAAATTTTCGACGTTCTTTCAATATTCCAAACATTTCTTAAGCTTTCATTAACCCAAGCTCTAAACTTTTCATTCCAGTACCGTAACTTGTCTGGAAGAGATCACTTAGCGATAAGACCGCCTGTTGTATTTAACCTCAATGTTGTTAATTCAATTTTCGTTGTACATAGTTTTATGGTGTACAATAAAGTTAAATAAAAATAGCCCCTTCATAAAGGATTTTTGGTTATTAAAACATTAAATTTCAGAATCGCGTCGGCACAATTTTGGACACTATTTTTTTACTAGAGATCACTTTATGGTTAGACGTGCATAATCACTGTCTCAGTTCAAAAGACTTGTTAAGGAACACTGCTCCTCTCAATTATTCTAAAAAACTAAATTTTTGCGACTGTTATTCTTTTATAATATTATTTATATTTATATGAGTATATTTATTTAGAATTTTGTATGTATGTTTGTATATATGTACGTTGTACACACTGACTACCCTCTCATGAATCATTTTTTATGTCCTTCCTGTGGTTGTCGCTAAAAGATCGTGTTGAGCGATAAGACCTCCAATTGTACTATTTTTCCCTCTGTGTTCTTGTTTTGTTCATTTTCTCCGTGTGTACAATAAAGTGTTAATAAATAAATTAATATAGTCATCATCATCATCATAATCAGCCCATATACGTCACACTGCTGGGCACGTGCCTCCTCTACAACTGAGAGGGTTTAGGCCTTAGTCCACCACGCTGGCCTAGTGCGGGTAGGCGGACTACACACCTAAGAAATTCCTAAGAACGTTTAAGTGTGCTCGTTTCATCATCATGTTTTCCTTAACCGTTAAAGTAAGTAATAATTCATTGTAAATACACACAAAATTTCGAAAAGTCAGAGGTGTGTGCCTGGGGTTTGAACCTGCGACCGCCGAGATTCTCGACCGCGCGCCTAAACCTCAAAGCCATCAGAAATCATCAAATTAATATCTACGTAGTACACCTTTAGAATATTTTCATGCTTTGGCTTCGTATACTTCCCTTTAATAATGTTTGGACTCTCGTATACAGTTGTTGTGACTATCATCAATCTTCCAATATTAATAAAACACTGAAGATAGTATCGGTTACTCACGATCCAATTAGCTCGGACAACTACATATGAAAAGACAAGTGCTCTATTTAAGAATGACTTATGACTTGTACCACCCACGGCATTCTAGTACCAAAGTCTAATGAACGGAAAGCTCGCGATGTTTTGAAAGGTACATCTTCATATTTAAAATTTAATTATGTAAACACCTTGTAAATATTTAATTTATTAATTCATTTTATTCTTCTTTTTATACTGCGACAGCCCCGTGGCGCAGTTGGCTAGATACCAGCTTGCGAAACGAGAGGCTGCGGGTTCGATCCCCGCACCGAGACAAATGTTTGTGTGATCCACAAATATTTGTTTCGGGTCTGGGTGTTTGTGAGACCGAAAAGTCTCGTAGTTTCTGATACCCACGACCCAAGACTTGTATCTTAATGTGGGGTCAGAACAATGTATGCGACTGTTGGGTGTATTTATTTATTTATACTAGCACGTTATATGACCGCACCGTACGCGATGGTAACCACGATGCTATGCCAATAGAGCATCATGTTGTGAGTCCCAACTCTCGTCACTCGATATCCTCATGATTACTGTTGAGATGCTTCTTCATGCTAAAACTACTAAGTTACGATCAATTGTTATCTTATAAAAAATCTATGTCAATTATTATCTTTAATATCGATGCCGGTAGGAAATTATTTTGGATTTAATATCTATTCAGTCAAGTCAATCATTCGCGAGCGTAGTCGATGTTATATCTGAAAATTTTGTCAGTTGTTCGCGAGTAATCAAAATGTTCACTTGTAAATAAATTGATTAAACTCTTTGCAATTAACTAAGTGGTAGAGGCAATCATTTTGATCACAAAAACATGGTTGTATAGAGAACTTAGTTCATGGACTGTCGTGATACCACTGTTTCACACAAAATCGAATTAAAGAACAGATTACATATTTTTCTCCAATTGTACCCAAAAACCAAAATAGATTTACCATTTTTCCCCTATAAATTATAACCAATCTAGAACATGACAACATTATAAATAATGTATACGGCCAAACCCTTTTTAATCGTAGAAGAGGCCAGTGAAACAATGAGACAGTTTTATTACTTTATTATTATGGCGGCCATAACGTAATTTAGATTCGTCGCGCCCTGCCTAGCCTCTGCAATAAAACTGTATAAGATGAAATTAGCAGGAGCTTCGCGCTAATGTCAACGATCTTTCAGTTTTCGTGTAAAAACTTTTCCACGTGTACCTGTCAACAACACACACACAACAGTCAAGTTTTCCACGGTATGTGACTCGGCAGGCCCGCCCTGCAGTTACGGGGTCGTTCCCTTCGAAAAGCAATCAGCGACGTCAACTTAGAGCAGGGGCGAAATCAGAAGAATGAGTTGAGTTCATACGTACATAACCTCACGCTATTCCCCGAAGGGATGCATTTCTGCACCCACAATTCGTCAGCTATCAGTCCATTATATAATTAATTAATTATAATGACATTGAAAGGAAGTAACAAACATGTCATACTAAGCGGACGTGATACAAAGCAATTACAATAGAGAGGAATAAAATAAAATAAATCGAAATAAAAATTGTACGTAATAAGTACACACATATGGTATATTTCTTAATACTTTTTATAGTTTCTTTAATATTTTGTTTTTCTTAATCTGGTTCATGTTTTTGGAAATAATTGTCGAATACAACCAACTACATAAGTTCCCTTGCGAGAAATGAGTTGGATTTTTCAATTACTAATCTGCATATTAATGCTTCTTTTTCCTTAATTGTAAATGATTTACAAAGACGTTGAGATTTTATTTTATTCACAAACCATGAACAAAAGAAGTCTTAACCTTTAACTATCAATAAACCACTGAGACTTAAAACAAAAAAAGCCATGCACACGCCGATCGTCGTTGGATATGACGTGACCCTCCCAAACACTGTCATAGGTGTTAAGAATCATGTCGCTCACTATAACCGGACACAATTTATTAAAAAATGGGTCACAATAAGCGACATGTCACTATAAGCGAAGTCATTATATCCGACTAATAAATAATTTGATATGAAAACCAAACTTCGCTGTGTACTTATGTCATAATAAGCGGTTGGTCAATATAAGCGGAGTCATAATAAACGGATTCTACTGTATAAACATTTTATTCCTTAGGCTTTTTACAGGGAGTAAACAGACCGTGATCTAAAATAGAGACAGTTGATGGTTAGAAAAGAAATTATATTTTTTCGGGATTTTTTTATCATCCATGTGTTTGTTATCAGTTTACGAACACGCCCTTTTTTATTGTTTGATTAGGACCCCGTTCCCACGCGGATTAGGAGTAATTGTAAAACTATTAGGGGTAATTATTAACAATTAAAAGTTTGTACGTACAAGATTGTGGTAATAAAAGTTCCTTTGAAGTTTGTTAGAAGTTAAACGGCTTGGCACCGCGGTCTGAGTAGTGGTCATGTGTTTGTGACAAACCTCAGATTTGTGCCCCGTGGCGTAGTTGGCTAGATATCAGCTTGCGAAATGAGAGGCCGTAGGTTCGATCCCCGCACCGAGACAAATGTTTGTGTGATCCAAAAATATTTGTTTCGGGTCTGAGTGTTTGTGAGACCGAAAAGTCTCTCGTAGTTTCTTAACTCACGACACAGGACTTGTATCCTAGTGTGGGGTCATGACTATGTAGGTATGTGACTGTTGGGTGTATTTATATATTTATTTTATCAGTATTTATGTGTTATTATTATTACATATATACATAACCTCGTGTCTGTATTCCCTGAAGGAGTAGACAAAGGTGCAATTTCGCCTGGTATGTAGCAGTCTCACATAATAGGGGGCGAGAATATTTCCGTTGTTTCGGCAAAACAGACTCCGTGTTGGTACTGAGAATTTCCTAATGGAAAACCTCAATAACATCCAACTCATTTGCTCGACCCGAATCGAATCTGGGACCTCTAGATCGCACGGCACATCATACTTTAGGCGCGAGACAACGAAGGCAGTCTTTATTATTATTCATAAAAACGCAGTGTGTCGGTGAAATATAATATTATGAGGAAACTAGCTTATCCAATTTACAGGTAATTTTACTTCAAATAAATCAAGCCATTGTAGAAGAAAAAAAAATAGAACTTCCAATTATTGTTCCTAGTTACATCTCTGTAGGAACGTGCCACAAAACGATACACGAGCAGGTGGAACATTACGATATTCTCGGAGATGCTCTTACGATATCTACAAATCTGCTTGCTCTATGTTGACAAGAACAAACGACAAATCGTTTTGTTTTTTTAAATAGACTCTGGCTAGGTAGGGTGACGATATACGCAAGGTGGCTGGCAGCGGTAGGATGAGGAGGGCCGAAGATCGAGCGCAGTGGCGTGCTAAAGGAGAGGCCTATGTCCAGCAGTGGACGTGAGAAAGGCTGCTGATGATGATGATGATGATAAATTTTGCGACAAAGCGACACCACCGTACAAGATGATCAGCAAAATGATGCCTTAATACAATCCTAGAAAGTATGAAGTCGTGATGGCCTCGAGGTTTGGGCACGCGGTCGAGAATCTCGATGGTCACGGGTTCAAACCCCAGGCACACACCTCTGACTTTTCGAAGTTATGTGTGTATTTACATTGAATTATCACGTACTTTAACGGTGAAGGAAAACATCGGGATAAAACCTGCACACCTAAAAGTTCTTAGGAATTTCTTGGGTGTGTAGTCCGCCAACCCGCACTAGGCACTATGTGAATGTATTCATTGTGAATACACACATAATTTGCGACCGGCAAAATTCTCGACTGTGCGCCTAAATCTCATATCGTAAATCTACGGGCTTTATATCTAAATGAACCCGCTTCTGAATTGAAGTCTTGTCACAACAATATTTAAAGCACGTGTCTGCACACGTTTACTACGAAATTAACAATTCACTTCAATTGACTTTTTTTGTAAATTTGTGTCATCAATTGAGCTTAATTGATATAAGAACGTTTTTATTTCAACGCTGCCAGTGTTTAAAGATAACGTTATTTGCTTTTAATTTATTAAAAATATATTATTATTGTAAAATCGATGCCAATATCCAGCATCCATGATGGTAGGCCCTTCGACATAAGTACAGTCGGTATACCACCGAAAGATTTTGTAAGATCACAGCCTGACAGTAAAAACCTAGTACACGTCACGTTTAAAGACTGAATACATCGACATATTCCTTCTATTCACCCCAATAACTATGAAAAGGTAAGTCTAACAGCTTTCCTTTCATAAAATAGTTCTTTCCATTTAAAATAAAGTGTAGCCTAATTGAAAAACAGCTTAATTGTAAACGTATGTACCAAAGAGAGCGATCGATAAGAGACGGTATGACCTTTTTAATTAAACGTACGCTAATTGGCATGGGGCGTGTGCACAATTACCTAATACCGATTTTTTTTAGGGTAGGTCATGACACCTATAATTACAGTTTGTATATGAATTTAAACTCAATGTAAATGCGGTTGAATAATATTGTTTATGTCGATATGGTTGTTTTTTTCTTAACATTATGGTTTTTTGGGTTTACTCGGGTGAAATGTTAAAAAAATAGCTTTAGTTCTTCTCCAGGATGCCATCATTGTCTGATCTAAAATTCGTCCTAATTATTACACAGGCTGACAGAATAACTTTAATCAATTAATCAATATTAAAATTTTCGCAAAATGTAAATTAAATAAGTATTTAAAATTATATCTTTAATCTTTATTCCAAGTTTTGTTGGTTTTTCCCGATAGTAAATTAGAAGTAGCACAAAGTCATGAGCTATTTATAAAAGAACTGTCTATACGCTTGTTCTTTAATAAAAAAGAATTAAGGGACCAAGATGCTGAAACCTGGTGTAGAACTACTCTTGTGAGTAAACTTTTCGGTATAGTCTCACGCTTGCGTGTATGTACATAAATACATATGAACATATTACCAAAATCACTGAACGCGTTACGGTACATTAATTAGTAATATGTACCAAGGTTGTGAATACATGAAAGAAACAAAACATTACGAACGAAATACACACCGATTTGCATTGAACTAATTCGTTAGCGCGCCGGGGGCCGTGCCAAGTGACGCGAGTCGGTTCCTGAACGATCGTTGGTGAAATATTGTACAACGTCTGGAGACTGTATTTTCATATAGAATTCACTTTAGCTTTCTGCATCCCAAAATGTGATAGATTTATTCATTTTATTTATTTTAATAACAATTTTTGAAGTCAAAACTTCTTTAGCGGCGCTGTGCACGTTTTTTTGGGATGGTTAAAAAATGTTGAACTCGCGGCAGATCACGTGACCCTGATCGAAAATGCGTAAAACGCATTATGTAATATAAATTGTCATGTTTGTGTACGATATGGCGCTATAAATATTGTATTTTACCACGTAAACGATAGTACTCTTGTACTGATAAATAAAGCGATTCATGCGAAATTATTCCCTAACCATTCCAAAATATTAAAAAAACACAACGTTAATGTTAAAGTTTTCACATCTGCCGGCACAAATCAAATATACGTCATAGGCATATCAAAACATAATATGGAACAATATTACGAGCCTCTCACACCTAATACAAACACTTAATAAATTAAGTTCTTCTATATTTCACAACGTCCATGGCGCATTGGCTAGATCCCAGCTCACGAAACGAAAGGCCGCGGGTTCGATCCCCGCTCCGACACAAATGTTTTTGTGATCCGCAAATATTTTTTTCGGGTCTGGGAGTTTGTTAGACCGTAAAGTATCTTGTAGTTTCTAACACTCGCGACACAAGACGTGTATTATAGTGTAGGGTCAGAACTATGTATGTGACTGTTGGGTGTATTTATTAATCAAGTTAATTCTCCGAACTGTGCCGAATGTCAAGTAGTGGAAGACGTTTATCATATTTTAGTGGAATGTGTAAAAAACGAAGTGGAAAGAACGGAATATGTAATGCAATTTGGCGGCAATTTATTTACGGTTGGAATATGCAATCACATTCTGGCTTTTCCACTATCAGATGAGACAAAAATGTTAGTCAAAATTGCAAATATAATATGTATTAAACGTAGATCGTAAGTGTGTTAAAATTAAGTTAAGTTTTGTTACTGTTAAGTGTGTTAGTTGTTAAGTATAGTTAGTGCTTAGTTAAGTGACATTTCGAGGGTGACATTATCATTTTGATTAAACCCTCTATAATAAATAAAGAACTAAAAAAAAAAAAAAAAAAAACTTTCCAACTTCGCATAGATAAACAAAACCATAAATCATGTTCTTTATTATGAACCGCAGTTCCAGACGCAGACATATCTCCAACTTCCTTGGTAAAGTAAGTAAGCTAATTTGTGAAGTTGCGGTCTGCTTCATTCTTAGTCATATATTAAAAAATCCTCGGTTGTAAAATCTTGATAACAATATCAATCCTGTAAGTAAATTGTGGGAGGCAGCATGCACCGTGCGGTTCACTTCGCCTTTGACCGCACCCAGTGGAAACTGATCCTGCGTGGTCGCGATCCTCAGTAGTGAGGGAACGAGGAAGAAGGAGAAGAAGTACATAAATTGTCCTAACGCTGAACTCAATGCGGTTATGTCGGCTTGCAAAAGATGTTCATAAACCGAACGGAACCACGACCAACCCTCTTTTATTCACTGCTATTTTTGTGTTTGACTGTCTCGCGGCACAGGAGGTCCTGGGTTCGATTTTCCGGTCAGGCAAAGTGTTATTGGGTTTTTCCATTAGAAAATTCTCAGTAGCAGCATGAAGTCTGGAATTGTGCCCGAAAAACGGCAATAGGCCCGCCGCCTATTACGTGGAACTGATACATACTTGGCGAAATGTGGGTGCAGAAATGCGCCTCTGCTTACCCCTTCAGGGAATACAGGCTTGAGGTTGTGTATTTTTGTGTTTGTCTGGAAGATATCACTAATAGCGATAAGCCTTTGTGACACACATAGTTTTTAAAAATTATGTTTTAATTTATCTTAATATTATGGTGTATAAAAAAATCTCAGTGGCAGCATGGTGTCTTAAAATATATCCGAAAAACGGTATTATATTATCACCTATTACGTGGTACTTTAAAACATTGATGACGAAATATTAAAGTGAATTATTACTGTCTACCCCCTCGGGGATACAGCAAATAAATGTATTACACAACGCTTCAGTCTACTAACGCTCAGGGAAATAAAGTTTCGATTAAAGCCACGAATAAAGCAACAATTGACATGAGACAATAATTCTTGTGCATAAAAGGTCGTCGACATTACACGTGTGTTTGCGTCCCGCCCACGGGAGCGAAGTGGTAACTTTTGATTAGTGGCTGGAAACTGGACTGCACGTGTGGAAAATTCCCTTCTTTATTTGCGGTATGGGGTGCTAAGGTAATCATCCATTAGGCAACAAGGCGAGCAGTGGTATAATGGATGATAATCCGATTAAATGTACATACATATGTCTGGATAATTATTTTTTTTGGTATTCAATTCTTTGTCCTCTACATCTGAGAGGATTTAGGCGTTAGTCCACCACGCTGGCCTAGTGCGGGTTGGCGGCCTACATACCTAAGAAATTACTAAGAACTTTTAGGTGTGCAGGTTTCCCCGCAATGTTTTCCTTCGCCGTTAAAGTAAGTGATGATTCATTGTGAATACACACATAACTTCGAAAAGTCAGAGGTGTGCCTGGGGTTTGAACCCGCGACCGTCAAGATTCTCGACCGCGTGCCTAAACCTCGAGGCCATCACGACTTCTCTCTCAGTTGTAGAGGATGCCCGTGCCCAGTAGTGGGACATATATGGGATGATGATGAATTCTTCGTTTCAAATGATTCGGATAATGAAGGAGCAGCCACTGATTAAATTTTTAAGTACGCAATAAAATATAAATTTTCTTCAATCTTGGGTACTTTTGGACCATTAAGTGTCTGATAGTTTTTTTTTTGTTTTATCAAGCTCGTATCAGCGTTAATAGGTTATTACGGAATCAATATATAGTTAAATTGAACCCACAGTAACCTGACTATGCAACTGGGATGCTAGTGTATTTATTTAATAGATTTTCTTGGACAAAACAAAAATGTAAAAAAAATATTAATAGGATTTGTCGCAGACAACATGTTTAACTGAATTTAAAATAAGATAAATGAAAATGAAAACTGAAATCCCTTCATCTGCAGTTACCCTTAAAAAACTCATTTGTATGTGTGTCAATAGTGCACGTGGACGATAAAATGTGAAAATAAACCCACCAAGTCGAACTAATGACCATGTCTGACCTATTTTCAACTACCGACAACGTGTCATAAATGCAAAGTGATAGCGACAAGCAGTGGCTGTAAAATCGGTCGACATTTAACTAATAAAACCCTGACCTATTAAACTTTTGAGCTGGGTAATATCACGTTAAAGAAATTAAGTCAATAAAGGAAAGATCCAGTAACACTTAACTTGGAGCTCTAGATTAAACAGCTCACGTGTGACGGTCCTCGAAGCATTCTCAAATGAAAATTCTAAGTCTCAGGATGTAGGCTAGATATGTACCTTAAAAGCTGTAAAACTGCCCTCTTATTACGTGGATTTAAAAATATAAAATTGGTAAAATTTGGGTGCAGGAATATACCTCGGATAAAGGCGTTGATAGCCGCTGGCGCAGTTAGCTGGCACACTTGCCACACGCTTGTGAAACGAGAGCCGCGGATTTGATCCCCGAACCGAGATAAATGTCTGTGTGACCCACATTTTTTTTTCGATTTAGTGTTTGTGGAACCGCAAAACTCTCTCATAGTTGATACCAAAGAAACAAGACTTGTACCACACTGTGGTGTCAGAACTATGTGTGTGACTGTTGGGTGTATTTTCATTTCTGTATCGTAATTGCGTCAATTGGTCAGATATATTCAAGACCGTTTCTCCTCATTCGATGCTATTTGTAGCGTCCTGTCAAGTGCCCGTTTTGTTCATACATTACTATAGAGATTCTTAAGCCGTGGTCTCTTTGACGTGACAGAGTAAGCAAAAAGAGTGTGCGTGGCGTATTATTTGTGTTTGGCGATTTGTAGTATTTGCCCGTTTGACTGATAACAATGAAAATTGGTATATGTGTATTTGTCATGCAAAATGCTTTACTGCTATGTTTTTCTTTGTATATTGTAATTATATGGTGCTTATAAAGATGTATATTTAATATGATATTATAAAATGCATTTTTTTTATTAAATTTTAATTGAATATTTAGAGAATTATTTAATCAATATTTAAAATATATAAATAAATCTTCTGCCTATAGGTTGCATTCCATACCTGAAAATGTAAACTAATAACTTTTCATCGGTTGCTACAATTTTGTCGTAGTCTTTTATAAATTTCGAGTATATTATTTTAAATGAAAAAAAAGAAAGTTTATCAACTTTATCATGTTGAACAAGTAGAATAAACTAATGAGTACATGTAGACTCCGTTGTGCAGATAGCTAGACACCAACTTGCGAAACGAAGGCCCGCGGTTTCGATCTCTACATCGAGACAAATGTTTGTGTGATTCACAAATATTTGTTTCGAGTCTGGATGTTAGTGAGACCGAAATGTGTCTGAGATTTTCTAATAGTCCTGACCTTGCACTTTAGTAATCAGGAAGTTGACCATTATTAGCAGTATTTTTTGGAAAATTAAAACAATAATTAAGCCAATAACTCATTTGATGAAATATTTTACAGTTATTTCTTTAATCTGGCACATGAATCGTATCCGGTTTTTTTGGTCGTATAAGTTCACGGTCAAGGTCGAAATATTCGTCTGCGCTCAGAATATGCGAATGAATATGTAATAAGTATTAAATATTTATATTGTATTTGTTAGCCCAGGTGTTCCGGCTTGTCTTGAGCAATGAGATTCTTGGAAAAACTTTATTTGACCATGGGCGAGTGGTATTGAATTTGGGGCACATGCATAAAGAATCGAAGGTTTGAGGCATAGTATAGTCAATAAAACGATTTTTCAGGACTTTTTATACCGGCACGACATAGTGGCCACACTGCATTATACCTAGTACAGCCATAAGTTCTATTACAAATGAAAATGCATGTAAGCTGTGTGTTGATAGATTTTTGTGACGTAAGTCATCATCATCACTATTATCATCAACAACATCATCATCATCATCGTTTGCCCCATAGTACGTCCCACTGCTGGATACGAGCTACCTCTACATTTGAGAAGGTTTAAGCCTTAGTCCACCACGCTAGCCTGGTGCGGGTTGGTAGACTACACACCTAAGAAAATCCTAAGAACTTTTAGGCGTGCAGGTTTCCTTACGATGTTTTACTTCACCGTTAAAGTACGTGATTGTATTACGAATACATACATAACCACAAAAAGTCAGATGTATGTGCCTAGGGTTTGAACCTGCGACCGGGATTCTCGTCCGCGCGCCATCACTACTTGACTGAAATATATGAATGAAATAAAGAGATGTCTATCTAACGAGTCTTGAGACTAGTCAGGTCACTTGGTCTACGATACACTTAATAAACGGTCACAGGTCATTACATATGTTAATAAATGTAAACAAAACAGGAAAAATTGTATCAAATAGAAGGCCGGTTTAATCTTTTTCAATATATTTAGGAAAATTTGCATATGTACCAGTTTGAACCAGTTATGCAAAGAGGGGCCTCTTAGTGTCAGGGAGGACGTTTGAATTTGTATTTTGTGTCATAGTAATTTTTACACGTTTGCGTACACGATGCCTGGTCTAAATGCTTGGTTCAATTGGTATAAGACTCCGTGGAGATATGACATGGTGTCCGAAAATGTTTTCTAGAGACAATCTTATCACATACCCGTCACTGTAACTCCTGTTCACCAGGATCGACAGTGGCATGCACAGAAATGACACCGAGCAGTAAAGCCCAGCGGGTCTCTGTCTCATTATTCATCATCATTTTCAGTCGACGGGACGTGTATGCGATACGTCCTACTCCTGGGCCCGTGCCTTTTCTAAGAGGGTTTAGGCCTTACCTCATAATTACATACCTTAACTTGGACGTACTTTTGCAAGCATTAGCAACATTTATCTGCGAAAACTCAATGCCCATTCCAACAAGAACAGATCTTTTCTAAAAATAAGAGGCATAAAGCCTTAGTCCTTAATTCCTAAGAACTTTTGTAGGTTTAATTTGTGCAGGTTTCCTCACGATTTTTCACCGTCGAAGTGGTAATTTACTGTGAATACACTACACATTACTTCGAAGAGGCATGTGCCTGGGGTTTGATCCCGCGACCGCCGAGATTATTTATCACGCAATCAAACCTCGAGGCCATTACTATATCTGCACTCTTTGCTTGTCTTTAGTTGATAAAATTATTCAGGGTCTGTTTCTACCATGCGAGCATTCGAAGCTCCTAACGAAAAAGTTAAAAAAGAATATCTACTTATATCTTTTCACACTAGTTAATTACTCAAGAATAAATTAGAAAAAAAAACAACAAAATATTTTTTCCTGTATAGCCACGAGGACAAAGTTTTTTAACCTGTTAAAAGTGTGCTCAACACAAGATTCTACTATAAAAAAATATTTTATTAAAATGCAACATTCACAATTGCGTATTTAAAGCCATTAGCACTAGAAACGAAAGGTTGTACTAAGGAAATTCATAGCAGGAACTAATTTACCAATATAATTATATGGACACAATAGTAAGGAAAATTATTTGCATGGAGGCCGCCAATAGCTTTCGTACGCCCAGAAGGTAAATTAAAAGGAACTGTATGGTACATTAGGTAAATAGCTTAATTATCTGGTCATTTTCCACTAAGGCTACATTTTAATATAACTAAGGAGAGACGTATTTTTTCATCTACGTATCACCAGCTAATCTACAAACACCAGAAAGTTAGCCTATTGCCTCTTTAGGGACATTCTAAGATTTCGTGATGGTATTGAGAATTTTCTAACGGTAATACCTAACAACGGTTAGCCGTATAATATAATAGGCCATAGAGGCAGTTTTAATTAATTTATTAGCTGTGCCTGCGACTTCGTCCGCGCGAAAATATTATTTTTAATTATTTTAATACGAAAATTATAAACTAAAAGTAGCCTAGAAGTTACTCCTTATTACATCAGCTACCTGCCAATAAAATTCCCGTCAAAATCGGTCCACCCGTTTTAGAGATTAACCGGAACAAACAGACAGACAGACAAAAATTGTAAAAAAACGTTATTTTTGTATATGTGCCGTGTAATCCATATGCATTTATTAAAAAGAGGTTATTTCAATATTACAAACAGACACTCCAATTTTATTTATTTGTATAGATGTATAGATAATTAATGGAATAACTATATTATTGGTGCAACGATTTCGATTTCGCGATAACAATGCGAATGTGCCCTCCAATGTTTAAGGTCCTTTAGCTTTTTTTCTGTAAAGGAAAACATCGTGAGGGAAGTTAAGATTCCTCTGCAAGATTTTTTGTATGTGTAATCTACCAATCAGTACTAAGCCAGCGTGCTGGACTAAGGCCTCTCAGTTGTAGAAGAGGCACGTGCCCAGCAGTGAAACGTGACATAGGTATAGGTTGATAAAGAAATTTAGAAATAGAAATAGTGTTTTCTGTGATAACAGATACATAGTATTTTTTGTAATGATTTTAAACATTATAGAGATACGTTCGATTCCATCGTCGGGAAAAGTGTTATTTTTTACCATAAGGATATCGATAATATCGATTTTTTCGATGGATATATCCTTTTTTATATTAACATTTTCCTTTGCAACAATTTACATTATCCTTTTTCTCGATTTTTTATTGCATTTCCGACATGCCTAGCTCGCCCCCTATTACTTCGACCCAAACATACGACGCGAAATGAGGTTGCAAAAATGAACCACTGCCTACATCTTTAGGGAATACAGGCGTTAGGTTATGTATGATTTTAAACACAACGATGTAAATAATACTACCTTTCACTACCCGTAGGTAAAAGTGCATGTTTTTCTAATTACCAATTGCAATGGAAAAGTGAAACCATTAGAAGGTCTCCCATTAGCTTGTGACAGCTGATTCCTTCCGCGTGTGCGACAAGGATGGCAATATTCAAAGTGGGTCCTACGTGACGTTAATAAATTTCACTTTTGTCCGAGGGTTCTTAACCTTCTATTGTCGATTTATAGATTTTCATTATTTAATTTAACTCTTACATACTAAATCTTCAAGCCTGGGTTTAGTACCCACTATGTTAAAGAAATGACTATCGACTATGTTAAACCCTCTTAGTTGTAGAGGAGGCCCGTGCCCAGCAGTGACCAGCACGCTAGCCTAGTGCGGGTTGGCGGACTACACAACTAAGAAATTCCTAGGAAGTTTTAGGTGTGCAGGTTTCATCACGATGTTTTCCTTCACCTTTAAAGTACGTGATAATTCTTTGTAAATACACATAATTTCGAATATTCAGAGGTGTGCCTGGGGTTTGAACCCGCGACCGTCGAGATTCGCGACCGCGTGCCCAAACCTCGAGGCCATCACGACTACTTTTTAACCGACTTCAAAAAAAGGAGGAGGTTATCAATTCGTCTGTATTTTTTTTTTTTTTTATGTTTGTTACCTCAGAACTTTTGACTGTGTGGACCGATTTTGATGATTCTTTTTTTAATTGAAAGCTGATGGTTCCAGATTGGTCCCATTTAAATTGGGTCCAGTTGTGATAATAGCTTCCATTAGAAAACCACAAAAATCTTAAATTTTCACCAATGTGCGTGACAAATCGACGAATAACTCAATATCATGCCAACCGATTTTGATGATTCTTTTTTTAAGTGAAAGCTGGTGCTTCCAGTTTAGTCCCATTTGAATTTGGTCTAGTTGTTACAATAGCTTCCATTAGAAAACCACAAAAATCTTAAATTTTCACCAATGTGCGTGACAAATCGACGAATAACTTAATATCATGCCAACCGATTTTGATGAATCCTTTTTATTATTGGTTAGGATGTACTTCTAGTGTAATTGCATGAGAGTTTGGTTAAGTTCTAATTATGGGATCCATGACAAAGTAACGGAACTCTTCAATTCTTAGCAGAAAACTAACGATACTCGGCCGAATCTTTATAGGCTATCCGGATATTTGAGTCACCTACCGTAACCTCTTTATGGTCAAGTAATTGTCCTAGTCAAATATAATATAATGTCAATGGAACTCGTTAACGGCGTACAGTATGGATGCGATTTGTGACCGAATTTCTTACTGTCTTGAATCAAATTGTAATGCGCTTACGTTTGTTGCTGCATTGCAACATGAAGCAAACGATCTAATTGCATTACTTAAGGTGTATTAAATGTGTGAAGCGGTGGTAGCCGAGTGTGTGGTAGAATCATTTGCGTATTGTTGATGAGTTTTATAACCATATAATAGACTGGTGGTAGCGGAGTGGCAAAGTAACCGATTTGCAACGCATGATGTTGCAGGTTCGATCCCGGGTGTGGCTTCACTAAAAATTAAAAAATAAACAAAAATTTTAACAAAACAAAAACCGCCTTCAAAAAACCTATTCCAAAACAAATTAAAATGCACTAAAAAGTAAAAAAATAATTGCGTATCTTCTATTACTTAATTATAATCAACTTACTATTTCTCTACATCAATATATAGGTACGATCTATGTGTTTACGACGCAAGAAGCTAGGTAGGTTCTTCTATATCTATCCACTACCTATACACTTCAAATCTAACTCAACACATACCTATGAATAACAAACAATGATTAAAATATTTTTTAATGTTCTCCTATGTAAAATTAAATGAAAAATATTTGACTAATTAAAAGTCTATCAAATTATTACGATAATATAATGTAGTTTTAATTATTGTTATTTTTGGAGGCGGTGTCAGCCACGGAAATACTACAATGTGCATATCACAGTTGTAGTGGAGGCCCGTGCTCAGCAGTGGGACGTATATGGGCTGATGATGATGAATAATAATACGAGAATCCTATCTTGGCTGACACCGCCTCCAAGAATAACAATAATTAAAACTACATTATATTATCGTAATAATTTGATTGACTTTTAAGTAGTCTAATATTTTTCATTTAATTTTACATAGGAGAACATTAAAAAATATTTTAATCATTGTTTGTTATTCATAGGTATGTGTTGAGTTAGATTTGAAGTGTATAGATAGTGGATAGATATAGAAGAACCTACCTAGCTTCTTGCGTCGTAAACACATAGATCGTACCTATATATTGATGTAGAGAAATAGTAAGTTGATTATAATTAAGTAATAGAAGATACGCAATTATTTTTTTACTTTTTAGTGCATTTTTACTTGATACCAATACAACACGTGGTCAAAACAAATGTTAAGATGTCGGGATTATCCTTGTACGAGTATATCGGTTTCTCGTTTAGGTTGAAGTAAATTCCCTGCTATGGTGCATACATTTACATCTAAAGTCTGCAGACTTTCATTTTATTATAACGTTATCTTGAAGATTTGTTAGTGCATCGACTTGGGATACCTAATGTATCGAGCGGGTTGGGGGCATCCCGCCATTTTCCCTGTTCGATCAACCGGTTTAATCAGGTCTTTAGCTACATTTAGGTATATCTTGAAGTAATAAATATTATTTGGAATGGCGCAATAAATTCACAGGCTCTTGATGGTAACAGTAGTTTATGAATACTGATCGTTAGTACATACATATATAACCTCACGCCTGTATTCCCCGAAGGGGTAGGCAGAGGTGCATTTCTACAAACACATTTCGCCAGGTAGGTATCAGTCCAGACATTTTCAGACTCCGTGCTGCTACTGAGAATTTACTAAAGGAAAAACCCAATAACACTTTGACCGACCCGGGAATCGAACCCGGGATCTCTAGATCGTACGGCTCATACTTGTGCCGGGAGACCACAAAGCAATCTCTTAGATTGTTAATATCTGTAACAATCGCTAGTCAAAATATTTTTGCCGGCAAGATTGATATCTGATGTGTTGTGACGTAATGCAAATTATACCTGTTAACAAATATCCTGCCATATACATTCCTGTATCCCAGATGGAATAGATAAATATATACCTCAAAGTTCATATTTCTTCGAGGTTTCGGGGTTTAGGCGCGCGATCGACAATCACGACGGTCGCACGTATAAACCTCAGGCATACACACTGACTTTTTGAAGCTGTCTCGTATATATGTTCTTTAACCGGGAAGGAAAACATCAGGAGGAAACCTGCACACCTTAAAGATCTTAGGAATTTCTTACGTGTCCGCTAACCCACTCTAGACCAGCGCAGTGTACAGGAGGCTCGTGCCCAGCAGTGTGATGTAGATGGGCTGATGATGATACGACTTTATTCGTATATGATGATAACGTGTAAAGTGAATCAATATCAATAATTTTAATGACAATACGCAGATGTAACATGCCCTCCCTCAAATATGTTAATTTCATTGGAAACATATAAAAAGAGTCAGTATCGATGATTTGGAGTCATAGCGTAATTATAAACACGAATATTTGACGGGGCGTACTCGGAAGGGGGCGTGTGATAGTTCGGGTTACACATTATCTGTTCTTTGAACTGTTTACGCCTTATTTTCGTGTTTACACACATACATACATAAACTCACGCCTGTATTCCCCGAAGGGGTAGGCAGAGGTGCATTTCTGCACCCACATTTCGCCAGGTATGTATCAGTCCCACGTTATAGGGGGCGAGCCTATTGCCGTTTTTCGGGCACATTTCCAGACTCCGTGCTGTTACTGAGAATTTCCTAATGGAAAAACCCAATAACAGTTTGCCCGACCCGGGAATCGAACCCAGGACCTCTAGATCCCACGGCACATACTTGTACCGCGAGACCACGAGGCAGTCGGATTTTCGTGTTTATTGTAAATAATAAATATGAAAAATAACTTATCTAAACACATTATTATTATCTAGGCTTGTTGGAAGATAAGCATACTGATGGTATGGGTTTAAATAATTCTCGAATTATTCGTATAACTATAAGTGCTATTATTCGTCATTAGACAACACAATTATGCCCGTCTTATAGTAGGATTCTTATAGTGAGTTGTGTGATCCACAAATATTTGTTTCGGGTCTCTCGTAGAAAAAATTCTCGTAGTTTCTGACACCCATGACACAAGACCGATATCTTAGTGTGGGGTCACAACTATGTATGTGACTGTCGTGTATTTTAAATTTAAATTTATTTAAAGGGTTGTAGATGCCTACTAAAAGAACCTATTTTGGCCGCTCAGTCGATGTGAATGCACGCGACAGCTACAAGGCCATGCGGTCTGCATAATTCGAGAACGTTTTCTGTAAGGGCGAACTGCCACTGCATTACGCCGAGCCAACCTTGTTATTCGCATTTAACAGGCAGGACCGTGGCGGAATTTGCCATCAATCCATAGGACGGACATATCACTCTGTCTGGGATTTTGACTTGTGATCGCCGACGTAGTAATTCTGTAGACCACGCGTTAATAGGTTACTATGCATTTTATTATGAAATTCTATAGCTCAACGCACGCTACTATTAGGCCTTAAGATCTTTACGACTGCCTCGTGGTCTCGCGGTACAAGTATGTGCGAGCGATCTAGAGGTCCTGGGTTCGATTCCCGGGCCAGGCAAAGTGATATTCGGTTTTTCCATTAGGAAATTCTCAGTAGCAGCACGAAGTCTGGAATTGTGCCCAAAAAACGGCAATAAACTCGCATATGCAATAATTACGTGGGACTGATACATACCTGTCGAAATGTGGATGCAGATATGCACCTTTGCCTACCCCTTCGGGGAATACAGGCGTGAGTTTATATATGTATGTATCTTTAAGACATGATTTCCTATTTTTAAAAAGTCATTGTCATTATAAAGTATTAATTCTGATAAACCAACAAAACATTTGGAAGTAAACAAAGTTGGCAAATAATAATCAGTTCTATAGAATAGATACGCGCGGAAAAACATATGTCGTTACGTCACGAGGTTTTATTGCGTACGCGACAGTTATACTGCGTCACAGAAATGACCAGGAGAAACCAATTTACATTACATTTAAAAATGCACTGTAACTACAGTTAATAGAGTTTAAAATCGCCTGGCAAGAGCCGATGAGTTGGTATTTCGTATACAACATAATTGCGATCAGCGGTCAGAATGACCAAAAAAGTCATGAAAAAGATTTAATTGGTGTATTATTTTTCCGGTCGTAACGCGGAATATTATGGAGTACAATACACTTCCCGTATTAAATAACCATTTTGACGCATTGATGTTTAATCCTTCGATCATTTTGCGAAGTTCACCTTTTGACTTAAATGGTTTATTTGTTTTTCATACATCCGTGATAAATGCTTTCGTTTATTCGGTGTGCATCGTCCATAAGGTGTAAAATGTACATATCATTATTTTTTTATAGTTTTATTACAATTTACATCATCATCAGTCCATATACGTCCCACTGCCGGGCGCGGGCCTCCTCTACAACTGAGAGAGTTTAGGCCTTAGTCCATCACGCTAACTTAGTGCGGGTTGGCGGACTGCACACCTAAGAATTTCCTAATAACTTTTAGGTGTGAAGGTTTCCTCACGATGTTTTCCTTCACCGTTAAAGTATGTGATAATTCATTGTGAATACACACATAGCTTTGAAAAGTCAAAGATGTTTGCCTGGGGTTTGAACCCGCGACCGCCGAGATTCTCGACCGCGCGCCTAAACCTCGAGGCTATAGTGATAGATAAGATCCTACATACATTTAATCACGCTATATGCTTTAATATTATTATATGCTTTTGGTTGTGTTTTTATTTAGCCACGTTTCGCCTTGCGAGGGTGGTGTCTCTTTTTTCAATTAGATCCCATGTGGCTACGATAAACAAATAATTTATTACCGCGAATTGAGAATCGATCCCCATACCGCTCAATCACACCTAGTATACGTTCACTAAGTTCACTAAGTATAGTAGTACCTGTACGTTTATAATTATTGTATTGATTGGAATCCTGAATTTACAATTTCCACGACTTTGGATTCGGGTTCAAGGGCATTATCAAGATTTTTAAAATGAAAAGTATCTTCTAACCCTTTATACATTTATGTAGAAAAAAATATAAATCTATTGAAGTTGACGCGTTAAAGCCTAATGAACCAAATCACGTTTCCATTTATAATATGAAGTTATGACTTGTCAGTGAAAGTTAAATCAATAGCGTTTTATCTCCAAGTTTACGGTTCATCTGAGGATTATCTGACAATTTATAGAGCGTATGATTTATGTGTAAACACTTCATTGGGTTCAAGTCTCGTTTATCCACAAAATTATGGAAACACAAAAAATAATGTGAACTAAAACTAGCAACGTTTCCACAATTGTATATGTTGTGCTACGGTAAATAATATTTTTCAATACATATATACCTAAACATATGTATATATTTTTTTTTATTTTTTTTATTCTGGCGCGGCAAAGTGACTCCACTGTACCTGATGGTAAGCACAGTGGAGTCAAAAAAAATAATACCGACCAGCGAGAAACGACATGTTCACGCGCTGGTCGACACAATATACATTATATCAAGCCTGTATCCTTAAAGAGGTCGGTAAAGGTGCATTTTTGCATCCACATTTCGGCAAGTTTTAAGTCCTACTTAATAGGCGGCGAGACTAATACGTTTTTTTCGGGCATATTACCTAATTCAGTGTTGCATCAATACAAATGTTTGTGTGATCTACAAATATTTGTTTCGGGTCTGGGTATTTCTGAGACCGCAAAAGTCGCAAAGCTTCGCGTAGTTTTTAATAGCCACGACACAAGACTCGATATCTTAGTGTGGGGTCAGAACTACGTACAAATACTGTTGGGTGTATTTATTTATTTAAAAAAAATATCACCAATACTTATTTACATAACACATTTTTTAAGTCCCATTCTTTTTGTTAATTTTATATTTTTTCCTAAAATTTATCATAAATATATCATTTATAAATAATATACCCGATGCCGAAAAAATATTTGAGTAAATAAGACTTTTGACTCAAAACAAAGAAGTGAAACATGTTCTCATAAGACGAACTTATATTATTACATTTATTAATGTAGTATTTAAATAAAGCACTGTCTTAACTTATGATGCGTGACAATATACATATTGTAGGCTCGTTTTAGACGTAATTAATTTATTAGCAACTGAGTTATATAACTATGGTGACAACACAAGGTTTACTCGGCCTTGTGACCGCTGACGGGTAAGAAATGGACACCATTGCAATAGAATACGAAGCCAGTGTGATTTACGGGCAGTGGCGGTACTTCCATAGAAGCCCAAAAGCCTTACAAAATTCCAAATAATAATGTTTAATCTTTAAATCTTTATTTAACTATAAAGCAATTTGACATATAAATGAGAATATCCTGCCCACACAATAAACAATTATAAACTAGACATAACAAATTAACGTATAACGCTTTCGGGCTTCTATGGAAGTACCGCCACTGTTTACGGGTATATGTATATGGTATACGGGTATATGGTATAATGTATAGGGTGACTGGTGAGTCACTAGCAATACTGAAGGAGAGTACTCAGTTCTTGATTCACTTCATGATTATGTTATAAAATTAGGTATAAAATTTGAACACAGTTAAGTGGGATTAACAAGCAAATTGCGGATTAGCAAGTTGAAGTGGCAATGGGCCGGGAACAAAGCGCGGAGAACTGATGGCCGATGGAGCCGAAAAGTTCTCGAGTGGAGACCACGTACTGGAAAGCGCAGCGTAGGACGTGAGACCTAGTAAGGGTTGCGGGACTTCCAACAGGTTCCTGTGGAAGTCATTGGAGAGGCCTATGTCCAGCAATGGACTTCCATTGGCTGATGGATTGATTGATTGATTAGTAGCGTATTAAATGTGTATTAAATCCCTCGAATACCTCGTGGTTTCGCGGCAGAAGTATATGCCGTGCGATCTAGAGGTCCCATGTTCGATACCCTGGTCGGGCAAAGTGTTATCGGATTTATCTATCAGGAAATTCTCTATAGCAGACCGAAGTCTGGAAAAGTTCTTCAAAAAGAGCAATAGGCTCGCCTACTTTTATATGCAACATTATTGGAGAAAACTGGGTGCAAAAATGCACCTCTGCCTATCTCTTCGGGGAATACAGGAGTGAGTGTTATGTTTGTATGTATATATTACATCAATTTCATGTGTGGTAGAGTGTTGTACATCATACCACAGATACATTCGTAGTTTCTGATAGCAAATCAAAAGAGGGATGCTATGAGACCAAGATATAGTAAATGATCAATGTCATTTACGTACTTCTTTACATCATACATACATCATCATCAGCATTATCAGCTCATGTACATACGTCCCACTGCTGGACACGGGCCTCCTCCACCATTTAGAGGGTTCTACGTACTTCGTTAGTAATATTAAAAGAATACAGGCAGTTATGCAACGCCTAATTACGTATTGAACTTGAAAGCAGTTATTAAATGTTTGAAAAAAGGTCAACCGCATTTCGTGTGTTGAATATTAAAAATTGAAGATTCCTTACATGTTTGGTCATTCTTGTCGGTACTTATTAGTAGTCTACTTTGTATTTTACGAGGTTTTTTCTGGTTTTATCCAAATTTATTTATTGGCACGTAATAATTTCATATGAATCTATAAACGAGCAAGCCCTAATCAACATTGAAATTGAAGATCACGTGTTCTGGGATGACGTGTAAAAGGAAAAAATCTCACTAAGTAGCCAATTGCATTTTAATTTCGTTGTTTATTATTGTTATGCTCATCCAACCGGCCCATTCATAATACAGCATACCTATTCTATTTTATTGGAGTAATATTACTCACTTGCAGTTCTCGTTCTTCATTTGAATCACGCCTGTCTTTATCAATTCTATAAAAACCAGACAAAACAAAGTTTTTATTACCACTCGTAGTTCTAACCACAACAAATTCACGTTTTTTTCACTTGGCAACAGCTGGCGGCCTTGGGCGGCCTTGACAATGCTACTGGACAAGTTCGAGTGTGCTGCAATGTTAGATAGAGATAGCTGTATTTTAATCATTGATGAGGGAAAGGAACAACATATACCTCAAGGTCGGATTTGCGGACCTGTTCTAATGTTAGTTGGAGAAAATGTATCGCTTTAAAGAATGGAAGATCAGGACGAATCAAGAGTTAGAAGAAGATTAATAAAGTATGATAATTTTTTTGACAGGTTTTACATACATACATACATACATAAACTCATGACTGTATTTCCCGAAGGGGTAGGCAGAGGTGCATTTCTGCACCCACATTTCGCCAGGTATGTATCAGTCCCACGTAATAGGCGGCGAGCCTATTGCCGTTTTTCGGGCACAATTCCAGACTCCGTGCTATGAATACTGAGAAATTCCTAATGGAAAAACCCAATAACACTTTGCCTGACCCGGGAATCGAACCCAGGACCTCGAGATCGCTCGGCACATACATGTACCGCGAGACCACGAGGCAGGTTTTAATATTTCCGAACTATTAATATTTCGGGATTAAATGCGCACACAACTATTTCTTTACATAAGTTTATTGAATTAGGGACGACAAATTAGGAGTGTGTTACAAACAAACAAGATACGTTTGGATTTATTACATTACTGACTCTTTTATATCATCGTAATCATCATGATCAGCCCGTATACGACGCACTGCTGGGCACAGGCCTCCTTCACAACTGAGAGGGTTTAGGCCTTAGTCCATCACGCTGGCCTATTGCAGGTTGGCGGACTACACACCTAAAAATGAGGTGAGAGGTGTGTGCCTGAGGTTTGAAACTGCGACTGCCGAGATTCTCGTCCGCGCGCCTCATCCTCGAGACCATCGCTACTTTTTTAAAGATTGATCTAAAAAAAGAAACTTGGAGAGAGGCAGAAGTTAGTTATACATACTCCAAGACAAGACAAGACCAAATTGTCAATTGTTACAAATGCGAATGGTCAACATTAAATCCTTTCATTACAAAATAGATTACTCAAGGTCAAAGGTAAGACAGACTGTCTGCTCAAGTAAGCTACGGACTTACTCGCACCATAGCCCGTTTTAGCAACGCTGATCAAATTCGGCGGGAAGTTCGTGAACAATTTTGGCTTCAGTTCAAAAAACAATAGTGGCATTGAGTCAGGCCATCGTCGGCTTGCGCAACAAGTCCAATGAACCAACACATTAGGAAGATTCCTTTGCCTTTGGTGCAAGAGGCCCAATTATTCTTTTGTTTTCCTTCTACACCTTTAACTAACTCTTCGTAGTTGCCTAAATTTTTATTCATTAGGGCAAGGTTATAAATAAATAAATAAATACACCCAACAGTCACATACATAGTTCTGGCCCCACATTAAGATACACGTCTTGTTTCGTGGGTATCAGAAACTACGGCAGACTTTTCGGTCTCACAAACACACAGACCCGAAACAAATACTTGTCACACAAACATTTGTCTCGGTGCAGGGATCGAACCCGTGGCCTTTCGTTTCGCAAGCTGGTGTCTAGCCAACTGCACCACGGGGCTGTCAAAGTCAAGCTAAATAATTAAATAAATCGCGGTGAGTAACTAAAATTAATTTAATAAAGCTCATCTAGTCTTTAACGGATGGAATAAAAATAACAATAGAAAGACCTTTATAAAATCTGTTTCTGTCAGCAATAACGGTTGTAACATTTAGTTTATGTCCTCAGTTACATTTTTATGGTTATTGCATAAGATTGTTTGTCTATTTATGTCACTAGAATTAAGGACAATTTAATGCAACTAGTTGGAATTCCTTATACATACGAAAGTGTTAAATCTTTCGCATCAAGATAACCGTTTTAATTGATTGCTATTTCTTGGGCACATTTGCAGTCTCCGTGCTGCTATTGAGTATTTTATAATGAAAAAAAACTTCAAACTTCGTACGACCCGAGACTCGAAATCATAACCCCTCGATTGCACACCCACTTTTGCCGCGGAACTATTGAGTCTATTTTGATTATGGTACATAACAATTATTTCATAATGATTATGACACTATATTACTTCATATATTACATAATGGCAAAACAAACAAAATTAAAATTGTCGACACTCCGAAAATAAATTTGGACAATTTGCGAAAACTTGAATCCGCGAGGTTGTGGATACCATTTCAGTGTCCTATTTCATTGGAATCGTATAATATACCACATGCTTTTCGATTACAAGGCAAATAAATTTGATGATTTAATGGGTGTCTTTAGGATTTTTTTTACAGCCAAATTATGTAATAGGCTCGAGGTTTAGGCGCGCGGTCGAGAATCTCGACGTTCGCAGGTTCAAACCCACACATCTGACTTTTTAAAGTTGTGTGTATTTACAAATAATTATCACGTACTTTAACGGTGTAGGAAAACACCGTGATGAAACCTACACACCTAAAAGTTCTTAGGAATTTCTTAGGTGTGTAGTCCGCCACCCCGCACTAGGCCAGCGTGGTGGACTAAGGCCTAAACCCTCTCAGTTGTAGAGGAGGCCCGTGCCCAGCAGTGGGACGAATATGGGTTGATAATGGTAATAATGATAACCCCGAAAAATTTTGTATTGTTGCAATGTATTTAACATTTCCATCATTTAAACGGAGTGATAATGCGTTGTTAATTCATATAGTAGCGACTGCATCGTGGTTTTGTAGTATGTGCCGTGCGATCTAGAGGTATTGGGTTCGATTCCTGGATCGTGCAGTATTATTGAGTTTTTCCATTAGGAAATTCTCAGTAGCGGCACGGAGTTTGGAAATGTGCCCGATAAACGGCAATAGGCTCGCCCCCTATTACGTGGCACTGATACATACATGGGGAATTATGCCTATAGAAACTTACCCGTTCGTGACATACAGGGTTATGGTTATGAATGTAAAAAAATCTATAAATACTTTATGGGTATCAGTATTTGCATAATCTACCCTTTATACTTGTTTGCTAAGCAATCGGTTACGTGGTTCTGCCTACGCACCTGTCAATTGTTAAACCCACGGGGGAGCTCCGTAACGTTTCTATTTAAGTATCATAACTTTTATGTTGTATGATGGACATTTATCTGGACTTGCGACATGATATTTTATATTGGAAATCTATGTAACGAAAAAGCCTTTTTTTACTCAGAGATGATTTAATAATAAATAAATATACCCCACAATTTAATAGTGTCCTAACGTTACAAATTGGAACAAATATAATTAATAAACATAAGCTGTAACTGTCCGCCAACCCGCACTAGGCCAGCGTGGTGGACTAAGGCATAAGCCCTCTCAGTTGTAGAGGAGGCCCGTGCCCAGCAGTGGGACGTATTTGGGCTGATGATGAAGCTTAGAGAGCGTAATAATTTGGACCTGGAATCTCTTCCAGTGGCGGTACTTTCATAGAACATACAACATATAACTATTTAGTATATTCTCATTTATATGTCAAATTGCTTCTGTTAAATAAAAAATTAAAGCATTAAGATTTTTATTCCGAATTCTGTATAGCAAGCTGGGCTTTTGTGCTTCTATGGAAGTACCGCCACTGCCCACAGTCCCATACATAGTTCTGACCTCACACTAAGATATATAGATAGATATAGTCTTGTTTCGTGGGTATCAGATACTACGAGAGACTTTTCGGTCTCACAAACACAATAAAAAAAATTAATGTGTGAATAAATACGCCCAATAGCCATATAATCAGTTCTGAGCTTACACTAACATAAATCTTCTGTCGTGAACCAGAAACAACGAGACAGTTTGAAGCCGGAACGGCTGAACCTATCTGTATAAATTAGAGTCTAGAATAGCACATAGAAAGATCATTTCGTAAAATTTGACGCCGAAGAAACTCACTGCTCAAATATGTAGTTATAAATCATCATCAGCCCTTATAGATCCCACTGCTGTACACGGGCCTCTTCTACCATTGAGAGGGTTTAGGACTTAGTCCACCACGCTGGTCTAGTGCGGGTTGGCGGACTACACACCTAAGAAATTCCTAGGAAATTTTAGGTGTGCACACTGTCACGAATCACGATGTTTTCCTTCACCGTAAAGGATGTGATAATTCATTGTGAATACACACATAATTTCGAAAAGTCAGCGGTGTGTGCCTGAGGTTTGAACCTACGACCGCCGAGATTTGCGACCGCGCGCCTAAACCTCGAAGCCATCATTATTCAGTTAGTAAAACTCAGTAGATATAAAACCTGCTGAAAATCGCATGTACCTCGGCCCATTAATCTAATAGCAAGACATTACAAGGTTTGTTATCCTTCAGTTTTTCGCAATAATGGAACATTCCAGAACAATTACGCGTTTGTAAACAATTCAGTTCGTTCGTATTGTCTGATTTATGTTTACACATGTGTTCGGATTCGCACCAACGATCGTAATTGTTTGAACGAAGATTTTTATAAAGAGTGTCATGTACCTAGTATTGTAATATTAAACCGTTACAATATAGTATGAAGCTGAAAGATATTTCTGTTACGTAACGTCATGAATCATGCACCATATCGGCTGTTAAATTTATGACATTATAATTATAATTTTTGAAGTGGAAACTTCTTTAGCGGCGTTGTGAACTTTTTTTGGGATGGGTAAAAAATTTTGAACTCGCTTCAGATCATGTGACCCTGATCGAAAATGCATAAGACGCATCATGTATAAATCGTCATGTTTGTGAACGATAGCGCAATAAATATTGTATTTCACAACGTAAATGGTAGTACTTATACTGATACATAAAGCAATTCGTGCGAAATTATTGCCTAACCATTCCAAAATATTCAAAATTAATGTTCAAGTTAATGTTGAAGTTTTTTATTGTATTCCTACAATGTGATAGAAAACCTTTATCACTTATTTCTTATTTATTTGAAAGTATCGAAAAGAACAGATTTGCTAGTATTGCTCTTTTTAAAACCCAATATTATGAAAACAGAAATAACATTTTCTGATTCAGAGCAACTCATTTTTAGTTCACGTCTCGGAACCCCTACAGTTTCTTCATGGCGTCTGTCCGTTTTCGAGTTACCTTTCAAAAGGTTAATGCTAGAAAGATAAATATTTGCATGGATATACGTATTTACCATGTCGATAAAGTGTTTTTTTTTCTTGCGTCTACCCCATAGTGTGAGACCTATGTCCAACTAGTAGTCAACTTTAAAGTGCATTTTTTGTTAAAATAGCCTCCTCTAAAAACTAAACGGCTGGCTCGAAAAATCTGATGTATTAGTATTGTCATAGACAAGAAATTTAGGACAAGAATCCCATTACTGGACAAGGGTTTTTTTACATTTGAGAGATATAATGTATTCTTTTACCATTCATCATCATCAGCCCTTATACGTCCCACTGCTGGGCACGGGCCTTCTCTATAACTGAGGGGGTTTACGCCTTACTCCCCCACGCTGGCCTAGTGCGGGTTGGCGGACTACACACCTAAGAAATTCCTAAGAACTTTTTAGGTGTGCAGGTTTTATCACGATGTTTTCCTTCACCGTTAAAGCAAGTGATAAATTCATTGTGAATACACACATAAATTCGAAAAGTCAGAGGTGTGTGCCTGGGGTTTGAACGTGCGACCGCCGATATTCTCGACCGCGCGCATAAACCTCGAGGCCATCACTGCTATATTAAAATAGCCCCCTCTAAAAACTAAACGGCTGGCTCGAAAAATCTGATGTATTAGTATTGTCATAGACAAGAAATTTAGGACAAGAATCCCATTACTGGACAAGGGTTTTTTTTACATTTGAGAGATATAATGTATTCTTTTACCATTCATCATCATCAGCCCTTATACGTCCCACTGCTGGGCACGGGCCTTCTCTATAACTGAGGGGGTTTACGCCTTACTCCCCCACGCTGGTCTAGTGTGGGTTGGCGGACTACACACCTAAAAAATTCCTAAGAACTTTTTAGGTGTGCTGGTTTCATCACGATGTTTTCCTTCACCGTTAAAATACGTGATAATTCTTTATGAATACACACATAACTTCGAAAAGTCATAGGGTTTGAACCTGCGACCGTCGAGATTCTCGACCGCGTGGCTAAGCCTCGAGGCCATCACGACTTTTACTTCCTTTACCGTTTTCATTAAATAATAGTACACAAACTAATTTGAAATGTTATAGGTGTGTGACTATGATTTAAATCTGCAAACCGGCGATAGTATAAGCGAATCACGACCGCACTCCCTTAACTTCCACCACTGAGCAACACCACCACTTTAACATTAATTATATTAATATAACTATTAATTTAAATGGTATAAGACTTGATTTATATAAGTAAATGAACATTTATTGTCAGTAATTACGGAATTTATTACCTCACCATCAGCCCAAATACGTCCCACTGCTGGGCACGGTCCTCCTCTACAACTGAGAGGGGTTTAGGAAGGTGGTGGACTAAGGAGTCCACCACGCTGGCCTAGTGCGGGTTGGCGAACTACACACCCAAGAAATTCCTAAGAACTTTTATTACCTAACTTAAGAGGAATTGTAAACATTTAATGCCCGCATCAATTACAGATATCGGATAGTATAGTAAACATAGTATATGCCTACATTATTACGTTACAAATGTACACACCGCTTAATAGACCACATAAGATATGGAAATAATGTCATTGTGACTTTTTATAGTGAGTAACTTTATATGGGATAAAGAAGTACTTACTCATTCATTGTATTTCCTAAGGAACAGGCGGGGGTGTATTTCCACCTTCCATCATTTGTGTTATAAGCAGTGGTGGTACTTCCATAGAAGCCCAAAAGCCTAGCTTGCTTTACAAAATTCCAAATAATAATCTTTAAGCTCCAAATCTTTATTTAACAAAAGCAATTCCTCCTCCTCCAATTCCTGAGCCCACAATAAACAGTTATAAACTAGACATGACACAATTAACGTGTAACGCTTTTGGGCTTCTATGGAAGTACCGCCACTGTTTTAAGGTCCCCCTTAGAGCCGTTTTTCGGGCAATTTTAAATTTACTATTAGTGCGGGAATCTATCCAGCATCGTCTTGTTTTACAAGCTTGGGTCTAGCCAATTACGCTAGCGCAGATGTCGTGAAAAATCTATACTAATATTATAAAGCTGAAGAGATTGTTTTTATTTATTAGCTTGAACGCGCTAGTCTCAAGAACTACTAATCCGATTTAGAAAATTCTTTCAGTGTTAAATAAATTAATAAATACACCCAACAGCCACATACATTATTCTGATCCCGCATTAAGATACAAGTCTTATGTCGTGGGTATCAGAATCTACGAGAGACTTTTCGGTCTCACAAACACCCATATCCGAAATAAATACTTGTGGATCACATAAACATTTGTCTCGGTGCGGGGATCGAACCCGCGGCCACTCGTTTCGCAAGCTGGTATCTAACCAACTGCGCCACAGGGCTGTCAGAAAGCCTAGTTATCGAGGAAGACTATAAGCTATATATCATGACGCTAAGACTAATAAGAGCAGAGCAGTAATAAAAAAATACGACCAAAATGTCGAAAAAATATTCATTTTGAAGGTTTCGCAAACGGAGCTGCAGGCAACAGTTAGTAAATATATTTAAAGGCGCAAAACCATATACTGAGAGTGATTGTGAAAATCACTTCTCAAAATGAATCCTCCAATAATAACGATGTCACTGCTATTCTTAAAAATACTGGGCTATCAGCCTTGTCAGTTGTAAAGTTTTCGTAAGGAAAACCCAAAATATGAATCATCATCATGAAACTAACAATCTTTTCCTAAGGAACACTCAAAATATGAATAAAAATCACAAACAAACAATTGTGACGTCAGAGTTCTGACGTCACACATTTGAAAACATTTCAAAGCCCCTCCCCCTCCGACATATTTTTTTTCTTAATGAGTTACTATATAATAGTTGAAAGACAATATTTGCTTCAAGTAAGGTGGTTTATAGGCAATCAAACCTTTAACGGTTAAACTATACTTGGTAAAGAATTCTACTTAAGAGATTCCCTTAATAATGTTTAGGGTAAATGGTTAACGAAGGACTTATTACACTTTAGCTGCCTGCCTTTTTGTTCTACGGGTTGCGTTCGAAGTGTGATAAAGAAGCCTCTGCCTCCTTTGTTTTTTAGGTATATAGTCCGCCAACCCACCCTAGGCCAGCGTGGTGTATTAAGGTCTAAATCTTTTCAGTTGTAGAGGAGGCCCGTGCTCAGCAGTGGGACGTATATAGGCTGATGATGAATGGAAAGAAAGAAAGAAAGAAAGAAAGAAAAAGATTTTATTGTTGGCCAGTGCACGAGAATACAAAAAATAAAATAAAACAATTAGAAACTATAATTCACACAGCCAACAATGGTCCCCTCATTCAGCTACATGCTTTTTTTTTTTTTTTTTTTTTTTTTTTTTTTTTTCCTACCGGGAAAATCCTATTTACGGACGGTGTGTCGGACTCACCGGCGCCTTCCGACCCAGCATGGATGTTACCGCCCGTTGTCGGGCGGCCGCTGGGCCGGGTCCCTACCAAATATCAATGCGCCGTAATACCGACTAAAAACCCCGCGACGGCCACCATCAGCGCATTCAACGAGACGGCCCCGGAATACCCTGAAGCCAGAGCTATGGATTGACCCGGGACCGCCTCTGCGCGGTGCCAAAAGGCACACCGAAGCAATTGTTACCCCTCGGGGGCCGCCAAGGTAGGGACGGCGGCCCCGCGTGGCCTCTGGGCGCCGGGCTAGATGTTCGCCCGGCGCCTCCTACGTCGCCTGTTGCGACGAGCGGGATCGGTCTGCTCCCGATCCCGCTCCGCGCTCTCCTTCTGCGAAATGACACGTTCGCAGAAGGAGAGCATAGCTTTCCACGACCTCCGGCTGCCGACCATGGCGGCGACCACGGTCGGCAGCGAGAGGTCTCTCCCCACGACCGCTACGAGAGCGCTGCGCTCCTCGTCCCAGGCTGGGCACTCCTCAAGCGTGTGCTGGGCCGTGTCCTCACGGCAGTTGCCACAATGGTGGCACACGGCGGTCTCCTCCACTCCGACGATGCGACACAGGTACGCACCGAAGCTGCCGTGCCCGGTGAGCACCTGCGTCAGCCGGAAGGTCGGCGCACCGTGGCGCCTGTCCATCCACTGCTGGAGGACAGGACGCACTGCCGCGACGGTCGCCACGCCAGCACTTGGACTCTCCAGCCTGGAACGCCACTCCTCCACGGCGGCGCTGCGGAGGGAGGCCAGCATGGCCTCGACCTCTCTTGGGGCCGGTCTCTGTCCGGATCGCCGGTACGCCTCCTCCCGCCAGAAGAACACTGACGAGAGGGACTTGGCGTCCAGCTCCCAGGGCAGAGTACCCGCCAAAACGCAGGCCGCCTCGTGCGAAATCGTGCGGTACCCTCTAACGATTCGCTGCGCCACCATACGTTGCGGACGATGCAACAAGCGGACACAGCGAGCGCCGAGGGAATTGGCCCACACGGGACACCCGTACAGGGCCATGGACCGCACGACTCCAGCATAAAGGCTTCGGCAAGGGAAGCCAGGACCATTAATGTTGGGCAGCAGGCGACCGAGAGCGCCCGCTGCCCGGACCAACTTCGGCGACAGCATCTCGAAGTGCGCACGGAATTTCCATCGACTGTCCAGAATCAGACCTAAGTACTTCATCTGGGAGCCGATGGGAATCCGCACGCCCTCCACCGTCAGGTGTGCCTCCGGCGGTGGCCTAGACCGAGGTCCGTGAAAACACAGAGCCTCGGTCTTGTGCAGGGCCACCTGGAGGCCAAGTCGCCGAATCCTGCCCACCACGAGTTCGGTCCCGAACCCGGCGAGCAGGGCGGCCCGCTGTGGGGTCCTGGCCGTCGCTGTCACCAACGTGTCGTCCGCATAGCAGACGACAGCGACGCCCCGAAGGTTGGCACCACGAAGCACCCAGTCGTAACCGATGTTCCACAGGAGCGGCCCGAGAACCGAGCCCTGTGGAACACCGCACGACACCGCCCGACGGTGCCACCCGTCGGCGCCCGGATACACGACGTACCTGTCACACAAACAAAACAATTAGTAACTATAATTCACACAGCCAACAATGGTCCCCTCATTCAGTTACATGCTGCAATGGCGATAATAAACGTAGATACAAAGTTTTATGCTGATCGATTGAGCAGTTAAAGCATGGTTGAATAACCGCCCGTAGTAAGTAAATAAGGTAATATAATACATATATAACTGCCTCGTAGTCTCGCGACTCGCATAACTATGTGCCGTGCGATCTAGAGGTTCTGGGTTCTATTCCCGGGTCGGGCAAAGTATTATTGGGTTTTTCCATTAGGAAATTTCCAGTAGCAGCAGGGAGTCTAGAATTGTATCCGAAAAACGACAACAGGCGCGCCCCTTATTACGTGGGACTGATACCTAGCGAAAGTGGGTGCAGAATGCACCTCTGCCTACCCCTTCGGGGAATACAGGTGTGAGGTTATGTATAATATATATTAATGTAGCCTATGTATTTTTTCTTAAAAATCGTTGCGTTACAATAAAGTCTCTCACGTGTCATGGACACGTTTATAAGCAACAAACAAACTTATTTACATTCGTTTATATAACATTAGCTTGAATTTTGTAACATTGTTCTAAAACACGTGTAAAAACAGGAGATTGCGTCGAAACCCGGCACATATTTTTCACACTTTGAATCGGAGTTTGAAAGTTCGGAATTAACAATGTTGAGCCACGCTCTCCGCCACGTGACGGGTTGAGTAATGGAGAATCGAGTCGTGTACTAATTAAGCAATGATTAAACAATTGCCTCTATTTGTATTTGGGCTGGTGAGAAGATTTTTCCAAGGTCAAAGGATAGTGACCAACTGGCATCTAGCAGGTTGGTATTGTGGTAATAAAACAAGAAGGATAGAGAAATGAAAATAAACACAATTGTGTATGTTCACAATGAATTATCACGTGCTTTAACGGTGAGGGAAAACATCGTATATCTGATCTATATAACAAAAAATTAATTCCCGGGCAGGAAAAAGAGTTATTTGATTTTATATTGGAAAATTTTCAGCAGCTACCCGGCCTCAGGAAACGTGCGCGACAAACGGCAAGAGACGTCCCATCTATTACGTGGGACGCAAACATAATTGGCGAAATGTGGCTACAGAAATTCACGTTTGCCTACCCCTCATGAAATTCAGGTGTTAGAATAGTTGCTTGTATGTATGTATAAAGTAAGATTGCAAAATGCACTTGCATTGCTCACTTTGTTTACCCTATCATCTTTGGTACGATATTTTACGATTGTAGCATTTTCATACAAAAAATCTAAGAATAAATTTGCCGTGTGAAAATAGGCGGTGTTACAAAGGCCTTGAAATATGACCAATTTTCTTTATAAATATGTGTTCTACGTGGTTTCATCACAGACGCTTCATACGTGCGTCAGACAATTTGCATATATACATACCTGTCAAAATGTGGGTGCAGAAATTCTCCTCAGTCTACCCCTTCGGGGAATAATAATAATAAAGCTTTATTTATTCCTTACACATAGTTGACATTCATTGCTTAACATTATTTGTAGTGTTGGTATTATACTTATTCTAGTTTGTTAGTAGGTATAATATGTTATTAAACTGCGTTAACGCGTTTTGTTATAAGGACCGCTCTGGCGGTGAAAGCCACCTCCATTTCCTTCCATTTCGCTCTGTCTGTTTCCAGTCTGCTCCAGGAATTTCTCACCGTGGCAACTATGTCATCACTCCATCTTTTGAATGGCCTTCCTTTCCGTCTTTTCTTGTGAATAGGGTACCAATTAGTGACAATTCTGGACCATTTGTTCCTCGGTGATCCTTGGACATGTCCAGCCCATTTCCATTTTTGGGTCATTATGGTTTTTGCTATGTCTTTTACCCCGCCCGCCTCCTATAATTTAGAACTTACAAGACGATTGGCAAAACGCGCTTGTAAAATAAAATAAACCCAACCGTTATATAGGGTACATAGTAAAAATATGTATACTTGTCATTCCTTTCAAAGATACATGCGTAAGTATGTGTGTCATAAAGATTAAGTATAATTAGTATAAAATATGCAAGGAAAAACATTTAGAAAATGATGAAGCTTAATGTTATCTTCTCACGAGAATGTATTTTTTATTTTTAGCATCTCGTTCGAAGAATTCACAATGTTAATAGGAAAACATTTAAATTAACAATAAATGGCAGTGGCTAACAACATTCTTTAACTGTTAGTGTAGACCTAAGCATGAATTATTGTTAAAATATTTATATTTATAGACAGCGGCATTTTCTGTACGGCTTGAAATTCTAGAATTTAGATTATTTTATAAATTAAAAAGTGTTTAACGGTTGTAATGATCCTCGTGCCAAGCCCAGGTAAAGTAGAAATTTTCTGTAAATAATTTAAATTGGATGCCGCTACCCAATTTAGTCGGAGTTGTGAATTTAGCACAGAAAATTGTGAAGTATATATATTTCTTTAAATTTAGATTCATGGAAGTACGCGGTTAAATCAGAACACATAGATTTTGCGTCTTATTTTACATTGTGACACAGTGTTGTAAAATGAGAAATTGCTCGACAAGAGATCGTGAGGAGTTAAGGGATGACGTGCTGACTATTATAGAGAGAAATGCTGAGTTTGGATGAGTGGATAGGATGGATGACGACTTACGAAAGAAATTTATCAAGCGAATGTGAATGGAAGGGTCGGAAAAGGGCGCCCACGGAAAACATATAAAGATCAAATACACGATCTTTGTAATGAGCTGGTTAAGAGTTAAGACCACTCATAACCGACGTAAGTGAATGACAAGATGTATAAATATTGAAGAACCAAGTGAGGTAGGTGTCTCAGGATCGATAAAAGTGTGAGTACTGAGTAAGTATTTATTAACAAGTATGTAGTTAAATAATATTTTTATTAGAAATACTCGTAATCTTTCACGTTCTATTTTATAATTTAAGCAAGTTTATGTTTGGTTCTTGACATTATAACTTTTGAGAGCATTATCGCAATAAATTTAATTCCATTCCGTCACGGAACCATAAATTATACGAAATCAGCCCATATACGCCCTTTTTCTGGATACAAGCCAATTTTATAGTTGCGAAGAACATATTTTTAATCGCACTGGTCTATTGCAGGTATTGGATGTGCTACCTCATCAGCCCATACAACTACTGGGCTGGAGTCCCCATTTTTTTTTTTTTTTTTTTATACTGGCATGGCAAAGTGACTCCACTATACCTGATGGTAAGTACAGTGGAGTCCAAAAAATTAATACCGACCAGCGAGAAATGATATGGTCACCCGCTGGTCGACACAATCATGCCGGCATGCACAAATGCTTCTTCACGCTTCGCTTAAAGGATCCAGGATCATAGGAAGGAGGGAACAACATACACACAACAAAAATAAACATAACAATAAACAATAAACATAACACACAACAACAACTTTACAGCAACACCTTCATTTAAATAGTGTTGATGGATTTCCCACACCTGTGAAATTATTTATGACTTTCACTCAAATCTGTGGGTTTTAGACTGAGTTACGATATTTCCTTAACTCATAAACTGATAGATTGTACAAGGTACCTCAATTTTATTTTACTTGCTCGATTATAAGTTTTGAACAAAAAGATATACGTCGTACCAAATAAATGTAAAAATATTAATGTAATTACGTAATTCCTTAGTCCATAGGTGAATATTTCTTTCCATACTGCACATAACTCCGGTTCTCTACGCTCTATAATTGAAAATTTTAAATAACCACGCGGCTAGTGTTGTGTCTCTTCCGCAAATTTTAAGTGTCAGCGTTCTTAGTTAGCTATTATTGGAATTACAACTGCATTATATCTTTTTATATTTTTATGAGTATCTTAACAGATTCTTTGCTTTATCGTTACTTTAAGCTCTTGCATAGTTTCCCCTGGACACAACCGCGTGTGTTACTATAACTTCTACACTACTGGAATAAAGGCTTAGGTTCTGTATGTACACAACGATATTAAACAGATACTATTTTTTTGAGATCGGGAGTCATTGTGACTAAAATCACTTTGCCCAAATGAGAGGAGTTTTTGATTTTGAAGTTTCATAATTTAATTAATAATTGACAGCCCCGTGGCGCAGTAGGCGAGACACCAGCTTGCAAAACGAGAGGCCGCGGGTTCGATCCCCGCACCGAGACAATTTTTTGTGTGATCCACAAATATTTGTTTCGGGTCTGGGTGTATGTGAGACCGAAAAGTCTCTCGTAGTTTCTGATACCCACGACACAAGACTTGTATCTAAGTGTGGGATCAGAACTATGTATGTGACTGTTGGATGTATTTATTTATTTATTATTAATATTTTATTGGTATGTAATGGTATGTAATTAATCTTAGGGCTGTCATAATTGTATCAGCCAGTCAGTATCTTGTATCATCGTCAGAAATCATGGGACTTGGTCGAATCAACTCCGTATCATCTAAACTTTGCATACCAACAGGATCGGTGTGGTTTCTTTGTCTTGCTAGAAAACATGAGAAAATGTAAGACAATAGCCAGGGCCGTATCCAGTGTAGGGTCAAGGCGATGACCGCAAGATGCAGGTATGTGGGCGCGATAGTAGATATTTAAAGTGTCACAACTTAGTCCTGATTTCGGCTAAGTAGGATAAATTATTGAGTACTGTTATTTGGAAAATTATTAATATCAAATATCCTGCTTTTATACGCAATATCGCGTATATTTCCGTATTGGCCCTTTTAAGTTACGTTTCTGGTAACGGTATGCGTACTCTGAGATAAAAAGCCTTAGTCTCTCGTGCTCGTGTTGTGTGGGCAGATAGAGTTTTTATCCACTAGAAATTCCTAAGGAGAAATTCTTGTATAGTTTTTTTTTATCGTTACATCATGCTGAAATGCTAATGGAGATGAGCATTATACAAATCACAAGTATAATTCTGGAAATACTTCAAAGGGATTACTCTATCTACTAGCCCCTTTAAATTAATTTGCCTATGGTTCCATAATACACCAATTAATTATTGTAATTTTAATGGTACGAGTATATTAATAATGGCACTGAACCTCGATCGAACTCCATCTAAATTATACTCATACTCTCACGAGATCTCACCATCAGGTACTATTTTTACATGTCACCATAATATCGAGTCATAGTCAAGAACATTGCAGATAACGCCTTTATACCTACTGAATGGGATTAATGGTCCGATTAATCAGACTGTTGTAGGACGTATGCGCCGGCGCATGATGCGTCGTGTGCTTGCGAAACACTGGCTTGACAACCGCGCCTCAGGCCTCAAGGAAACACGTGGTTGAATGCAGCCTAAGGTATAAGACGAAAGCGGATAGAACTTAAAATTCATCTTTTTGGATCGATATTTTTTATGAGACGGTAAAGTAGTGACAATAAAGGGTGATGATTTCGTCAGTTTCAACTGACGAGGGTTTCTACGGGTTTCTAACTCATCCATTAATTCGATCCTTTAATTCTTGGTTCTGTTTAAACAGTTTTGTAGTTATAATCAGGTGTCATTGTGTGTTGCAAAAACTGGTATTTTCAAAGTTATATGTGAATCCATAGACATAATTCAGTAATTGTCACGTACGTAACAGCGAGGGAAATCATCGCGAAGAAACCTGCACGCCTGTCGCCTAGAAGTTATAGAAATTTCTTAGGTGTGTAGTCCGCCAACCCGCACTAGGCCAGCGTGGTGGGCTCAGGTCTAAACCCTGTCAATTTTAGAGGAGGCCCGTGCCCAGCAGTGGGAAAAGACTTACATACATAAACTCACGCCTGTATTCCTCGAAGGGGTAGGCAAAGGTGCATTTCTGCACCCACATTTCGCCAGGTATGCATCAGTCCCCCGTAATAGGGGGTGAGCCTATTGCTGTTTTTCGTGCATATTTCCAGACTCCGTGCTCTTACTAAGAATTTCCAAATGGAAAAACCCAATAACACTTTGCCCGACCCGGGAATCGAACCCAGGATCTCTAGATCGCACGGCACATACTTGCACTGTGAGACCACGAGGCAGTCACGAGGAAAATACTTTCCATAATAACCAGTTTAAAACTATAGTACAAGTATTACATTCTTTTAATCATAGTGAATATCTGTCTCCAATAATGAGACTTGATATTATTGTAACCAATAAGCCATAACATACTTAACGATAGTCGATAAGTCGTGATTGCCTCAAGGTTTAGGCACGCGGTCGAGAATCTCGACGGTCGCGGGTTCAAACCCCAGGCACACACCTCTGACTTTTCGAAGTTATATTGTGTATTCACAAAGAATTATCACGAACATTTAACGGTGAAGGAAAACATCGTGACGAAACCTGCACACCTAAAAGTTCTTAGGAATTACTTAGGTGTGTAGTCCACCAACCCGCACTAGGCCAGCGTGGTGGACTAAGGCCTAAAACCCTCTCCGTTGTAGAGGAGGCTCGTGCCCAGCAGTGGGACGTATATGGGCTGTGGATGATGATGATGATACTTAACGATAAATAAAATCATAAGAATTAATGTGAGTCGTTAATATTTAATGTTTAAACAACGTGTATAGGTTTTAAATTGGTTTGACAATTGTCTGTGGACGATAACTACTGGGATCGGATTAATCGCTTGCACCGAGAGAAATACTGGACTTTGTCCTTTAGATTATATCGTATTTTATGTTTAAATCGATTTATTTTAATTACACGTGTTTATATATTTTTTTTATATATGCACGGTACAGCAAACGTGCGGCCCAAATTAGATTATCAATTTGGAAGGGGACCTACTATAATTTACAACGCGAGACAATTATTTTGATCAGTTCGAAATAATTTTAGTATTGTGGGATTTACTCTAAGCATTAAATGTGAGTTTTAGAGCTCTTATAGTTTCATTGTTTTTTAATAGTGGTAGAATAAGAATTACAAAGTAGCCTATTTGGACTGCGGTGCGTATGTATGATCTAGCTCAACCAGAGTGGCACCATTTAGAGGGCATCAATGTGAAAAGGACATACATACATAAACTCACGCCTGTATTCCCCGAAGGGGTAGGCAGAGGTGCATTTCTGCACCCACATTTTGCCAGGTATGTATTAGTCCCACGTAATAGAGGGCGAACCTATTGACGTTTTTCGGGCACATTTCCAGACTCCGTGCTGTTACTGAGAATTTCCTAATGGAAAAACCCAATAACACTTTGCCCGACCCGGGAATCGAACCCAGGACCTCTAGATCGCACGGCGCATACTTGTACCGCGAGACCAAGTGGCAGTGAGGCAGTTATGAAGCAGTAATGTTGCGTTTCGTTCGGTAAGATTGTCGGAGTACCACGCACAGCGGGTAAGACCCTCCATAGTGACATATAAGTTTCTATTCCCCAATCAGTCTTTGTATATCCAGTAAGTAACAGCCCATCGTAATTTTATCGACTGATTTTAGTGATGATCAAAAATGATTAATGGTTTACAACTCTCATGTTGCCATATTGCTTGATAGATTTAATGTAAATAAGTTAAAGATGGTGTGGCGTGGTGGACTAAGGCTCAACCCCTCTTTAGAAGAGGCCCATGCCCAGCAAGGGGCCTATATGGGCTGATGATGATGAAATTAAAGATAATGAAACAAGATTTTGCAAACATTCTCATAATGCATATTAAGCTACGTACTTATGATTTTAAAAAATATTCAAACTAATATATAAATTATTTAATGAAGATATGGTAAATGCTTTACATTTCTTTTTCCTTTCAAATTCTGTTGTTGATATTTCTTACAATGCGATGGTAAACAGCTTTCATTGTTTTAGAGCCCCGTTACACCTTTGTTAGATTACAAAGAATCATTAAAGAAATTTTCTTTTAACTGTAACATTTTTTGTAAATAGCTGTTGGTAAGAAAAAGAATATTGTGAGAATTGGAATAAGACTTATAATGTTTTGTTAGGTCAGTTGTCTTTGTTTGCCTCATGTTCCTATAGTAGACGCATTTTGAACTGAAGCTTCGGGTCATAAATCATATTTATCTGTCTGTCTCGCTCGCACTTACAAGTCTTATGGAGAGGTGTAGTGATGTGCGTAAGAATTGTAGAGGTGCATATAAGTACGATCGACAACCCTTACTCGTAACGACCAATCAGGAGTTAGAGTGCTAATGAAAGTCACGATGACACATCGACACTGCGTGCGCAGGTAGCTAAGTATCGATAACGGGTTGCATATTCCTACTCTCAGTGACATTTATTGCATAAAATGGATCTACTATAGTGTATTTATTATTCATTTATTTATTTAAAACTGGATTGTACACATAAGATTAAAATATGGAGTACAGCAGACTAAATTAGTACAATAAGCAGTCTTATCGCACAAGGCAATCTCTTACAGACAACCAAGGATGGAGATATAGGAAGAAAACTGAAAGGTAGTCGCAAGTGAACAAGGTATCGTAGGTGTAATAGATGTTTTATCTATTCTGACATTATAAAAAGGAAAAAATATGATGGTATGTTTTTGCACTTTGTTAGCAGTAAATTTAAAAGAATACTTAACCGATTTAAATGATTTTTGGCACGGACACACATACATGGGACTTGGGCTACTTTTATTATAATATTACACTGGCGAAGCAGGGCGCAATCGCTTGTGTGAGATATTCATGAAGATGACAACGTAAGAAATAATAAAAAATGAATTTTTGATTTTAATAAAAATCATGTATTCGTGCGTTCGAGAGGATTTTAGTTTAGTTCCGGTGTTATTGAAATTTTCTAAAAAAAACGGAAATAAGCTCTTCTCTAACACCTCTGCCTTATCCTTTCGGGATCATCATCATCAGCCCATATACGTCCTACCGCTGGGCACGGGCCTCCTCTACAACTGAGAGAGTTTAGGCCTTAGTCCACCACTCTGGCCTAGTGTGGGTTGACATCTAAGAAATTTAAGAATCTAAGAACTTCCTATGAACTTTTAGGTGTGCAGGTTTCATCACGATGTTTTATGTTTCACATAACTTGGAAAAGTCAGAGGTGTGTGCCTGAGGTTTGAACCCGCGATCGTCGAGAACCTCGAGGCTATCACTACTAAGTCGGCATACTTATAAATAATATGTATTTATTTCATACTAAGAATACGGGAAATTAATACTGTTTATTGTACCATAATGTATGGGCTATTATATTTTATATTCTTATGTCGGGGAATCAACAATGGCATTCATTCAGCAATTTAACTGCAGAGTAATTAATGTGTTTCTGAACGAATGACTCACAATCTAATATAAGACATGGATGCAACTTCTGACGTATCCAAAATACACAACCACGATATTACAACGTTAACCGAGATGAAATGAAAAGCTGATTCATATCAATGTGTTTTAAATATAACTAATTTACAACGACGCAAAAATATTAATTAAATTCAAAATTTCAAGGTTTGGAAGTTTTAGTGCCGTTATTTGGAAGATTTTAATGTAAATTATTTGTGGATAGAATAATTATTGTATAGTTTGTTTAAATAGGGTCGGATTTTTTCTTAGGCCACTGCAATTGAATGTGTTTTTTTTTTATAAGAAGTATAAACATTTTTTGGCGTTTTTAGTTTTAAAAATTAATGTTTAATTTAGTTTAGTAATAAAACAAGCATATCACGGTAAGTTAGATCTTTTATTTTCGCTGTACATGTAAAAATAGCATTACACCAAACTTTGTTTATAAAAATTTAATCTGAGTTTTAATAAAGAGCTATAATGAGAACCCCTAATAGTTAGACTCGCGTGTCTGTATGACAATAAAGGAGTATCATCATCATCATCATAATCCTCAGCCCATATATGTACGTCCCACTTCTGGGCACGTGCCTCCTCTACAACTGAGAGGGTGAATGAAGCAGTATGACAACTAAAATAAATTTTTGGTCTTACAAACAACACGACCCAAAAGCAGGCTTCAACTCCGCGGCCTTACGTTACAATCAGTCACTAAGCAACAGCAACTCGGCTATCGAATAAAAAACTATTTAAAATGCTCCATTACGTGGTAACGACATTATGTCGCAAAATGTCATTAGACCATAGCAACAAAACAACATAAAGTTGTTTACCAAATTAACTAATTTATTAGATTAACGAAGCCAGTTTTTTAAATGCTATTAATACACGAAGTGAGCTAAATAAAAATGGATGGCAAAAAACCGGGGATTTACGTTGTTTTGAAACATGTTATTTCAATGAATAGATATGTAATAGGTTACTTGTTTCCACGATGGATTTATTTAATTGTCCTTGAACGTGATTAATTCGATTTTTTGTCATTCAGAAAAGTCACTCTATAAATAAACTTGTATAAATTAATATTATAAAGAAACGGTATATGATTATTGTACACACACACACACACACACTATATCCTGGAAGGAATTGGCAGAGTTCATTTCTGGAGCCACTTTTTACCATTTATATTTTAGGTCCCACGTAATACGGGGCGAAGCCCGCGAAGCGACTGACATCTTTGCAAGAGTCCACCTTCATTGAAGTCCCTAATGAAAAAACTCAATAACTTTGCTCTTACATACTTGTTTTGATGAAATTTGGTAAGGAGGTATCTGATACTGGTTTAACACAAAGGCTATTTTTTATCCCGGAAAATTACATTTTACGCCATTACAATCGCACAGTTGTATTATATTTACCAGACACTTACCAAGGATGACATTATAAAAGCAATGACTATGAAATTTGAAGGATGGACTAACAGAGGAAGGCCAAAGAAAAGATGGATGGAGTGCGTGAGAGAAGATATGAAAGAAAGAGGGGTGAATGAAGACATGACGGCTGATAGGGATGTTTGGAAGGATAAATATACTGCGCCGACCCCAAATAGAATTGGGAATAGGGCATGATAATGAAAATGACTAACCAAGGAAGAAAAACACAAAAAAACATCGTGAGGAAACCTGCACACCTAAAAGTTCTTAGGAATTTCTTAGGTGTGTAGTCCGCTAACCCGCAATAGGCCAGCGTTGGGACTAAGGCCTAAACACTCTCAGTTGTAGGGGAGGCCCAAGCCCAGCAGACGTATATGGGCTGATGATTAATGATGATGAACCAAGGAAGACATTACACTTAATTTGCAGAAGGAAATTATAAAATCGCTCGTTCGTACCGCTTACTCGTCGCTTGTACCACACGCGACTGACCTTAGTATTGAAGTTAATAACTCACTTATTAATTCACTGAACGCACAATCCTTACCTGCTTGTTTGTATTACCGGTGTCGATAACCGGAGATGTCTAAGGCTAAGTTATAAAGGGCAGGGTTTAGAAGTATTACGGAAAAGATGAATATATACATAATATATAGGAACTATTTAGGTATGTACTATTATCAAAACTAAACGTCTTTAGATATCCGAGGAATACTTGTACGAAAATTGCTATGTTTTATATCGATAAATTTATCAATAACCTTATAGACAAGTTTTTGCAAATAAATTCTATTAAGAATATGTAAAAAAGCATGAAGAATAAAATAGAAGTATTCATAAAATACTAATAACGATTCTTATAAATAAATAATAAAAAAAATACAGTTTTAATCTATTTCTTTTACTTTGCGTACGTTTAATTTATCGCACTGGTCCTCAATGATAAGTTTGGTAACATAGTATGTAATAAATAAACAATTGACATTCAAGAACTATGACTATTATGTCACAGAAATCTATGCAACTGTGCAGGTCTAGTCAAACTCTGAATACATACAAACATACATAGGTTGAGTTCAAAGTCAAAGTCAAAGTCAAATTATCTTTATTCAAATAGACTTTTACAAGTTCTTTTGAATCGTCCATTTTACACTTTTTTATATTTTTTAAACTATTGCCGCTTCGAAACGTGTTACAGCTGTGGAGAAGAAACGGCAAGAAACTCCCTCAGCAACACGACATGTCATTTTTTTAAATAGCAATAAATGTCTTTTTTTAATTTTGTAATTTTTTTAATTTTTTTTGTTTGTTTCCTATAAGGTTCTTAATGCGCAAGTTTTAAATAGTGATACAAAATAGTAAGTAATACAATATGTCCTATCATCATTTAAGGTGTTAGGCATTTGACTGCCTCGTGTGTCGTGCAATCTGATGGTGCTGGATTCGATTCTCTGGTCGGGCAAATGATTATTAGGCTTTACTAATCGGGAATTCTTAAAAGCAGCATGGAATCGGAATATGTGCCTGAAAAACGAAAAAGGGTCACCCCCTATTAAAAATGTCAAAAAGTGTGGGTGGAAGTGCTCCTCTGCCAACCCATTCAGGATTACGCGCTTCTGTATGTGGGATTGGCTTAATCCATGACATGACACTGGTCTAATGTAGGTTAGTAAATAGACTCACGAATTTTTTATAGCGAGATCTAATCAAACAGTTTCCTCACGAAGTTTTTCCTTCATATCACAACCTTGTCTAACTGTTAAGCAAGGGCAGGATTCATATCATTCCGACTTCAATATTTAACATTGTAGTAAGTGCCGCATTCAACACCAGTTCGTGATAACTGAAGTGATTTCACTTGTGTTGTTTAAACAGATGGTGTGTGCGTGAACAATGAAGCTAAAGTTTTGTTAAAAAACTTGTATTGTTCGAGCTGACAGCCGACAAACGTTGAAACGCGTGAAATTGTATGAAAACATGTAACTTCGAAATGTTTTGGATTTAACAGTGATTTTACACTAGGTTTGATAGAATAATGAGTCGAGATCACAACACAGGAGTGGAGTTTTAATGTACTTAAGGAAAAACATTAGCTTGTAAATGGGTCTATTGCTAGGCACGGGCCAAATTGTAATGAAATGAAACGGCGAAACAATTCAACTAGGTGCAAAATTTAATTACTAAAACATGACCTGAGGCTGTCCCAGAAACTATCCCACTACAAACCCACCTCTGCAACTCCTGCCCGACCCAGGAATCGAACCCAGGACCTCTAGATCGCACGGCAGATACATGTGCCGCGAGACCACGAGGCAGTCGAATAAATGAAATGATTGTTTATTTATCATGTAGACAATAATATACCACTTATGACATGTCAATACATATTTATGAAAAAAAAAAAACATGTTTTAAATGTATTTTAATTTTATTTTCTACTATTGAGGTGAGTTAGGCCTTAGTCCATCACTCTGGACGGTGGGTCAATGGACTTCACATACCTGGGAGATTCCTTATAGATGCTAAGACGAATTTCCTGCATATGTTTTCCTTCACCGTTTCTAAATGCGTGATAATTCATAGAATAGACATTATCATGGTATGTCTCTAAGTATGTCTGAGATATGAACATGCGGCCAACGAAACGATACTTCCACCAACAATTAACATTTTGTTAATTTTAACTTGCTTATGTCAATGCGCTGTTGGATTTACAATGAACTTATTCTTCGGGCCTAGTCTAAGTAGCATTAAACAATTGAAATCGCTAGTAAAGAAGGTAAAAATGTATGAAATTCACTTCTTCATCATCTCCATGATCATCAGCCGAAAGACGTCTACTGCTGGAAATAGGCCTTCCTCAAATACTTCTAAAGCGCTCTGTCGGAAGCAGCCTGCATCCATGATTCCCATGATTTTCGATAGATCGTCAGAAATTCACATAACCATGTCGGACTACTAGGCGCTGGCAAAAGTTTCATCCATACGTTGTTGACATACCCAAAAGTCGAACTAAACGGTTTGACAGATCGTTTTTGGTGAGAGTCGCCAGGATTTGGAACGACCTGCCTGGGTCTATTTTTCCTGATAAGTTGAACTCTGGAGCCTTTAAGAGTAGAGTGAACAGGTTTCTTTTGGATGGGCGTGTACCACCCTAGTCTTCATCTACACTTTTCATCAGGTGAGATGGAAGACAAACGCCTATTCTATTTAAACTATATAAAAAATAAGTCACTGTTCAAATGTACTCTGTCTACGATCTCCGGACTCCAAAAGAGATGGCAAACCACCGTAGCAGTCAAATACTGTATAAAAAAATATATCTAAGGTTTAGGTGTCACATTGTGATAATATAGAACCTTAAAATGATACAAAGTAATTTTTATTCTTTGGTAATGACACCTGTAAGTGTGGGGTGGAGGCTAATGACTTTAATATGGATAATAAAAATAATATAGTCACATCAGACTAATAAATTTTAATAATACCTATACATGCATAGTCTACCACGCTTATATGTAGATAGAGGTTTATTTCTACACAGTTTTTGCCCCAGCCAATAATTATAATTATCGATCGCATTTTTAAACTCCGAGCGGTGAATTAGAACCAGAAAAAAACTAGACTGTTCAGTCTTGAATCATTATTTTACAAACACATAAACAGGATTTAAAAAGACCGCGATCGAAAACTAAGACAGGCATTACATTGACATAAGAAAAAAAATATACAAAAAATAATAATTTTGACGTTTTCCTAATCACCTCATTCGATACTTATGGTTATTTCTTATAGTTCTATACCGTAACTTTTGCCTGTCTTAGTTTTAAACCACGGTCTTTCTATACCCTGTATATTTCGTCCGCCAACCCGTACTAGGCCAGCATGGTGGACTGAGGATTAAAGCGTCTTAGTTGCAGAGGATGTCTACATATACGACACAGGCTGTGCCTAGTGTGGTTATTAGTATATAAGTTATTGTTGTAACATATGAACTGATTTATGAATAAATATATGTTATTTAATGTATGTGCAGCGTAATGAACGAGATAATGTTACAAATCGTAAGAGAAGTGCAGTTCATAATTATTCTCTTAAATATTACTCTAGGTGTAAAGCGATCGTACGCTTTACAGCTTACACATAATATCTTGTATAAAAAAACTCTTATTCTCTATAAATATTATATATTTCCAAGAGATATTCTTCATGTATCGATTATAGACTGACTTACTTCAATAACTTATTAAGGGACTGCAATTTTTAACACGTGTATGTGTTTACGCGTATTTGTTACTCCATACAGCATTCTTACTCGTGTAGATCCGTAAATGGTAATCAGCCTCTTTTATATATATTCTATTCTATTATTTGATGTGGACAGTGGCAGTACTTCCATAGAAGCCCAAAAGCCCAGCTTGCCTTAAAAATTCCGAATAATAATTATCTTTAAGCTTTAAATCTTTATTTAACAAAAGTAATTTGATGTACATATAAATGAAAATATCCTAACCCCATAGTAAACAATTATAAACTAGACATTACACAATAATAATAACGTGTAACGATTTAGGGTTTTTATGGAAGTACCGCCACTGGCTGTGGATTCTCTAATTGTTAATTATAATTATATATTTATATTTAATATATATTTATTATTTTTATATATATGTGCTCACTTTATTATTGACTGCCAATACTCATCGCAGTGATGGCCTCGAGGTTTAGGCGCACGGTCGAGAATATCGGCGGTCGCAGGCTCAAACCCCAGGCACACACCTCTGACTTTTCGAAGTTATGTGTGTATTCACAATGAATTATCACTTGCTTTAACGGTGAAGGAAAACATCGTGATAAAACCTGCACACCTAAAAGTTTTTAGGAATTTCTTAGGTGTGTAGTCCGCCAACCCGCACTAGGCCAGCGTGGTGGACTAAGGCTTAAACCCTCTCAGTTGTAGAGGAGGCCCGTGCCCAGCAGTGGGACGTATTTGGGCTGATGATGAATACTCATCGGCTCCTTTAGGATATAGCTTTATGAATGTCATTTGTCAATGACATGACGAGGCTGCTCTTAAATGTGAGGTTAATGGCGCGCATTGTCTCGTACACTTGAAGAGCGATTTTTCAGTTGTCTACATTAATTATTTCCTACACTTCTGCGTAGGAGTCGTAATTGCTTTTGATGACGTGTTGTGACGTCATCAACCTATATATGTCGTGATTTTATTGTTTCTCAAAGAGGTTTTTAAAGAGCCATGCATCTGTTAATTCTACATAAAAACTACATCTTTACGCTTGCTTTTGTAATCAACGAAAGTGATGTTTCAGAAAATGGCTAATGTTTTATTTTTTGTGAAAAAATAACAAAAAATCTGCAACTGTTCTTGTTTGAATTATCTTTGTTTTTTACAATAAAAAATACTAAGTTAATGGTATTTATTTATTTATGTGCGCTTTATTGTACACCGTGGACATATAACACAAAATAAAATATAAAAAAAAGGAATACTTAGGACTAAGTGACAATAGGCGGTCTTATCACTGACTGCGATCTCTTCCAGACAACCTAATTTACAAAATGGACATAATTTAGGTTGAAAACAGAAAGTACATTGCGCCGGGCATATTTCCAGCCAGCGTTCGCAACAGATGGAAAAAAATCGTATGGAGTAATAGTTCTTGTGATATTTTTATTGCAACACTTCTCTTCAGCTGATAACGTTGATAGCCGTGCAGCTGATTCACTCGCGGACGTGTATTGCATGCGATAAAATATTTAAACGATGATTGTTATGTTATAGAAGTATCGATTGATTAACGGCATTATTTTAATAGAGCTAAAGAAGTATTTCAATTTTGGTTTTCAAAGATATTTCGTGGTTTATTATGATTGGAAATGTGCAGTATTTTAACACTTAGTGAGATGTACTAGAAAGTTTTCATTCAGTACTAGATACCTGGGTAAAAACGTAAATTCTATCAAGCGTGGTGGAGCTGTACCTTCATCATCATCATTATTAGCCACATGATATTCATTATTGGATACAGGCCTTCCCAAAAAACACCCAAAGTGACATGTTAGAAGCGATCTGCATTTACTAAGGTTTCACGACCTTCAACAGACTGTCTGTTTGTAGGTGGACGTCCAATACTGGGCTCGCGATAGCCTTCATTAAAACCTTCGGGTACAAACATTACTTCTTTTATATAGCGAACAAGAAGACACACAGTGCTAATAATGTATTGGTTGACGAAAAGGGATTTTGATCGCCTGTCGATTAGTCGATACGGTTATGTTAGAAACTCTGGGATGAAGCAGTATCGCGGCACATATTTTTTAATTTTATGTATTCAGGACGCCCGTAGGTGTAACAATATCTTACCTTCTGGCTTGAATAAAATAAAATATATACGTAATTATATGGCTCTGTATTTGTATATTTTGCAATGCAAATGCCGTCTAGTTCTGTAATTATTGTGCGTCTCTGATTACAAGATATCATTGGTTTGTTACCGACTCCATTAATGGTAAGATTAAACATCGTGTGGGTTTCAGATATAGATCACTTGATGCCGCTTTTTGTATCGACAGATTGCACTGTTTTGATTACATCACAATGTTCCTAGCTTCAGAGATTGTTGATTTTTTCCATTTCATTGTACGTACCCGTTCGTTTAGGATAAAGGCAACCTACTATAAAGTCAATGAGAAAACTAATGAAATAAATTAATAACCCAATACACGCTATTAACTTTACTATATCATTATCTATCATATTTCTTAAATTTCAATCTACTTGATTTATGACAATTTAACAAAAAATATGCTCAAAGCAGATGTTAGAAAAGTTTTTGTGTAATTTTTTCTTCGAAGAGTCAAAGTATCAAGTTCATTATAAAAAAAAATGTTACTAATCAATCTACCTCATGACTTGTAAATATATTTCTTCTAATCCATGACACATGTAAATAGATTTTTGTAAAAAATTGAATATCTATTAATAATCATGTTTAGAGTTTTATTTTGTAATGTGATTCACGTTGGAAAATTTCTAAGATAGGATGAAGTTGTAGTCATTTTCACATATGTAGTTCCGGTTTGACCAATAAGAAGTGGTATAGATATATAGTAGGTAGTATTTACTATCAGATGATAGTAATGACAAACGCCAGATAGCTAAGACGCCGTCTGACGCCGTCGTTCTTGAAGCGCTCATTCATCGCTATCTTCCCATATTACGCGTGGAAGACTTTGGTCAGTCAAAGTCAAAGTCAAAATCATCTTTATTCAAATAGACTATAGTTCTTTTGAATCGTCAATATGAAACAATTTTTATAACTGTTGCCGCTTCGAAACGTGTTATCGCTGTGGAGAATACCAATGTCGGTTTTTATATGGCCTAAGCTCGACAATATCTGCGCGGTACGAAAAATTCCCAGTTAAATAGCTTATTAGGCTTGGAACTCATACCATTTCGGGTTCCACGTTTAAGTTATAGTGGAGGGAAAATCAAGATTGCCTATTGCGAAAAATATAGTCACTCACAAATATCAGGGCTTCATGATATACTGCTGACTCTTCTAAAGTACGTGTGGTACTTGTACAAAGGTATCAATGAGTACGACTTCTTTACAAAAATTCAGGAGTTACAGCTTACAGTTAAACTTTTTTTTAGGCGTCCATGAAGTTGGTTGAATAGCCTATAGGAGCTAATACACACATGAGTTATATGAGCCTGCATTAGATCGTTGCGTTAACTCATCAATATAGGAAGAGTAGTAGAACAAAAAAAAGATTTTATAAATAGATACACAGAAGGTTTTTATTTTTTTCAAGTATGTAGCGTGCGATCTAGAAGTCCCAGGTTCGATTCCCGGGTCGGGTAATGTTATTGGGTTTTTCCAATAAGAGTGTGAAATTGTGCCTGAAAAAAGACAATAGGCTCGCTAATATACCTGGCGAAAAGAGGGTGCAAAAATTTACCTCTGCCGACCCCTTCTAGGACTACAAGCGTGAAATTATGTATGTAATATGTATGTATGGAATTTTAATACATACCATAATGTCAGCACTTCTTTGTTCCTCATCAATCAAAATAAATCAGGTTAATATGTGAGACGAGAGTAATAACCTGTGTTATACAATAATCAGATCGTCGATAAGGGGTTTCCCTCATAATCTGCACATCTAACTGTCTATCAGACTCTCCGATCAATAATGTTTTTAAAAATGGTTTCATATTTTAGAATTGGACTGGTTTTGTAGAACGACATGTCTCGCTTTGTTTCTTATAATTTTCTTTGTTTTTATTCTTTTATTTTTTATTGGTAACGATCAGTAATATAAATGAGTTTTGCTTATCTGTGTTTTGTAAAAAATGTTTCCTACCTGTTCCTAAATGTGTTTGTTTGTATGCGTACTCCTACAATGCTGTACGGAAAAAAAATATTGTAATTTCAAGTACCAATAAGACGGGCTATTATTTCAAACAAATGTATTATACACTCCGTTTTTATTTATACCTACTTATTTTCGACAAATTTAATAGTTATCAAATAATGTTTGCAGCATTAATTTATTAACCCTATATTTTGATACCTAGAAAAATATTATAAAATAGATAGAATTTAAATGGCTTCATAAATTTACCATTACGTTTCATAAAAATCGATTTATTTCCGCCTAAGCAAATTAACATGGCCCTTGTAGGTCAAAGAACTTTCGCGAAGGTAAGGGCATAATAGAAAGGAAATTGTTTAACAATACAATATCAATCAAACTATATTTCGCCGGAACCTTCCATTTTTAAACACTTTGTTCTTATTTTAAAAGGTTGGATAAATTGACAGGGAAAAACAATTTAAAAGAAAAGAATTCAAAAAATTTTTAATAGAACGTGCTATTATAGGAAGAAACTACGAGTATGTTTAAAACTATATTGGCAATTAATAACGTTATTAATATATTTTTAGCATAACTAACGTGCCAAACTAGATTGCTCCACTTTTAACCACCCCAAACTAGATGGCTCCATATAAACTTTCGACTCCTGTTTTATCCCCTTAGGAGATTAATTCTAAAAACCATTTTCGTAAACTCTGTGTCGAATTTCACCGCAGTCCGTTTAGTGTTTTGATCTGTATGGTACACATTAGTCAGTTAATATCGAACATAATATACTCACCCAACAGTTACATACATAGTTCTAACCCCACATTAAGATACGAGTCTAGTGTCGGGGGTATCAGAAACTACGAGAGACTTTTCGGTCTCACAAACACCCAGACCCGAATCAAATATTTGTAGATCACACAAACATTTGTCTCGGTGCGCGGATCGAACCCGCGGCCTCTCGTTTCGCAAGCTGGTGTCTAGTCTACTGCGTTGCATCCACTGCTGAACGTAGGTCTCGCCAAGAAAGCTAAATAAAAAAGAATCAAGGTAAATTTTAAAACTCTTCAATACGCCGATTGTTGTGACTAGTCTGAAATTCCTTATAATTGTTTTGACTGACGGCTTATCGTAATTGTTTCTTGTTAATCGACGCTACTTTGACCGCTCTGCATTTGCCTGTGTTATCCTTTGCTGTGCACAAATGCCCATGCTTTCGTGGGCTTAAATTCAAGGCACTTACTTACTACAGACCGAAAAGTCTCCCGTAGTTTTTATTTAACGAAACAAGACTCGTATCTTAGTGAAGAACTATGAAAGAACATTTGGCTGTATTCATACGGTTATTTTTCCTATGCATGTCACACAAAACCTAACTGTTGTAGCGGTCAGTGATACTGATGACTGATTTTTTTTAAATATATTTATACACATTTGCTTGGATTATTCCAATTGGCTTATGCCATCCCATTGGTCCTATGTCCAGCAGTTTACGGGAGAGAGGCTGGTGATGATGATGATGATGATCCCATTGATCTTGGGTGCGGTAAGATCCGGATGGAACGAGAGGCCGCGGGTTCGATCCCCGCACCGAGACAAATGTTTGTGTGATCCACAAATATTTGTTTCGGGTCTGGGTGTTTGTGAGACCGAAAAGTCTCTCGTAGTCTCTGATACCCACGACACAGGACTTGTATCCTAGTGTGGGGTCAGAACTATGTATGTGACTGTTGGGTGTATTTATTTATTTATTTATTTATCTATAAATAACTATTCATCATCATCATCAGCCCAAATACGTCCCACTGCTGGGTACGGGCCTCCTCTACAACTGAGAGGGTTTAGGCCTTAGTCCACCACGCTGGCCTAGTGCGGGTTGGCGGACTACACACCTAAGATATTCCTAAGAACTTTTAGGTGTGCAGGTTTTATCACGACGTTTTCCTTCACCGTTAAAGCAAGTGATAATTCATTGTGAATACACAAATAACTTCGAAAAGTCAGAGGTGTGTGCCTGGGGTTTGAACCTGCGACCGCCGAAATTCTCGACCGCGCGCCTAAACCTCGAGGCCATCACTGCTTATTAAACAACTATTAATTCTGCAAAGTACTAGATTTATTAACATAAATATTATTTATGTTGTGGGTTACCTAATCGGCTTATGAGTTCAGTTGTTTATGGCAAGGCCGCTACGTAAAAATATGAGTCATAATTTGACAGCACCTTGGCGTAGTTGGCTAGACACCAGCTTGAGAGGGTTCGATCCCGCACCGACACAAATGTTTGTGTGATCCACGAATATTTGTTTCGGGTCTGGGTGTTTGACTGAAAAGTCTCTCATAGGTACTGATACCCACGACACAAGACTCGTATCTTAATGTGGGGTCAGATCTATGTATGTGACTGTTCGGTGAATTTATCTACATGTACCTACTCGTATTGTAGTAGGTACTTGTGAATTTAATAATACTATTACTAAAACCTTTTTTAATCGTATCGGTATAACTGTAATCCCAACTTTTTGTATTGTGAAAGCCTCGACGATTAGGTTAGGCGGTCGAGACATAATCCCAGCGATCGCAGGTTTAAATCATAGCCACATGCCTAAATTATTTAAAATTTAAGTTTGTGTTCTCAGTGAGTTATCAAATATTCAACAGCGAAGAAAATCTTCTTAGAGAAACCGGCACACCTAAGAGTTCTTAAACAGCGATTTTCTTAAGTATGTGTAGTCATCCAAGCGACACTGAGCCAGTGAGGTGGACTAAGGATTAACCTCTCAGTTATAGAAGAGGCCAGTGTCCAGAAGTAGTGCGTGTGTGTATAGGGCGATGTGGAATACAATTTATTGTTTTATTTCGAATTAATTTTGACTCAAACATTCCATCCAGGTTTGAAACCTATTATCATACCAACAGATAATACGTAACAAATTGTAATTTGGTATCTACATACTCCTTTACACTTCATCATCATCATCATCAGCCCATTTATGTTCCACTGCTGGACACGGGCATCCTCTACTAAGAGGGTTTAGGCCTTAGTCTACTACGCTGGCCTAGTGCGAGTTCGCGGACTACACACCTAAGAAATTCCTGAGAACGATGTTTTCCTTCACCGTTAAACGTGATTGTGAATACACACATAATTTCGAAAAGTCAGAGGTGTGTGCCTGGGATTTGAACCCACAACCGCCGAGATTCTCGATCGCATGCTTAAAATTCGAGGCTATCACTACTTCGCTAATGTCAACTTTAATAACAAATGCAAAATTTTAATAACAAAATCAAAATAACCCACATCAGAATTACCAGTACCTTGTAGCTCGTCATACAATTTTTCGCGGAACATTCGAGTAATAAGGTTTCGATCTATATATAAAAAAATAACCTTGAACAAAACTGTGCTGTATCAAACCGACAACAATTTCTGAGAATGACATGGATAGCTTTAACAAGAACTGCTTGGCACTTTTAATCGATTTAATCGAAAACATTCACTGTCGCACAATGCCCTATTTATTTGAACTTCCGCTTGTATCCACGAATGAGTAGGTAGGTAATGGTGCATGTCTGCACCCAGGTTTTGTTAGTCAATCCAATCCAATCCATCAGCTCGTGGAATTCCACTGCTGGACATCTCCCAATGATTTCCACAGGGACCTGTTGGAATCAGCCTGCAACCAGCGACGTCCCGCGACCTTTGCTAGGTCGTCCGACCATCTTGTCGGAGGACGTTCCACGTTGCCTTTCCGGTAAGTGGCCTTCACTCGAGAACTTTTTTACCCCATCGGCCATCAGTTCTCCGCGCTATGTGCCCGGCCCATTGCCACTTCAACTTGCTAATCCGCTGGGCTATGTCGGTTACTTTAGTTCTCCTACGGATCTCCTCATTTCTGATTCGATCTCGCCGGGAAACCCCGTGCATAGCCCTCTCAACGAGCTATGGCTCTCTGAGCCGTCTATGTTTTGCTAGGTGTACCAGTAATTAAAGTCATACGTTATATTGAGCGAAACAATTGTCGTTTTTCGGTCACATTTCTTAATTTTGAGAATGGAAAAACCCAGAACGATTTACCGCGATCTAGAATCTGGTTTTGTAAATTCGGTGAATGTCAGGCTGGCATTATTTTGTTGACTGTTGAATTATGATCTTTCCATGTCAGTGTCAAAAATCATGCTACAGTATAAATAAATACTTTCAATATCTATGACAAAAAAAATATATTTTCATTTTAATTGATCTTCAAAAGACCTAAATGACACATAAAGGACTTTATATGTGTGTATAGCAAAATATATAAAGAGTACAGCAGATTGAACTTATAAATGAAAAAGTCTAATTCTAGTCCTTTTGTTGTCTTCGAGCTTATAAAAGATAGTATTAATTTAATATCTTGGTCTTTTATACAATGGTTTACTTCAAATACGTACTAAAAGAATAATCCTCAGCGTTAATCTTTTCCTTTACCGTTTGAATGCGTGATAATTTACTAGAAATACAAACCTAATTTTTATTATTCTAGCATGGCATAGTAAAAATTTGGTCATCACTTGTCCGTCTAATTAAAGTATCAAGAAGCGAAATCCCTCTATTTCAAACAACCTAGCAAAAATCGGTAGTTTTCATTAAAATTTAATATGTCTACTAAATCAACTCAACTACAACAAAAAAATACATTATTTCCAGTATACGATTACACATTGTTATTGTAAATCGTTGGAAACCCAAGAACTGTTTTTATTGTTTTAAATGAGTAATATACAATTCGAGACATAATCGAAGCAAAATGTTTGCATGTATATTTATGTAAGGTTTTTATAACATGTTTTGAACGATCTAGAAAAAAATATTTTGAAACTTTTTAAACTCAAATAAAAATAAACAAGAAAATCACGAAGTTAAATATAGCCCGTTGTTACTTTTTGCTTTGGAACCCTTATAAAGACGGTAGGGCATTACTAAATGCGAATTGCTTTTATAGGTCTTTTTGGAAATCCTTGTAACAAACTTACGTGGACTATAATATACGTACTTCATGAGTTATCTCTTTGTAATAGGTTTTATTGAAGTGGATGATCTTACAGATGACGCTGAAGACCGAGTAAAATAGTTTCCATTTTGCCTAACCTAAAAAGCCTTAACAGCAAGATTTAAATTACAATCGACTGAGATACCTCCAAGTGGTAAAAGAAGATGGAATATAGAAGTGAGAGAGTTTCAAGAAAGTGTAGTTAAATATCTTGATAGTGTTCGAAGCGAAGATGGTTAAAAACTGGGCTATGAGGCCAAATGCCCTTGCCTTCCGTCGAGCCAATGTTTACGTGATGACAAATATTTTTATGTTTCAAAGGTTTACAAAGGGACCAAAATCTAACGTAGGTTATGACCGACTTTGGGGGTATCACCTGTATCAAGAATCAAAAGTAATTGCTTATGTACCTTTATAGATATTTTTAAATTTCTTTGAAAATTTAAATCAGATTTGAGATACCGTCTAAATGGAAAACCACTTTACATTGTCATATAATCGGCAATATCTTAAAAATCGCGAGCACTCGTAAATAGGCTAATGTTTTTTTGGAAAATGTTGATTAAATTATATATTATAGTACTAACAGCCTGGTTTCACCCCAAGACAATGGTATTGCTTATACGATCCTGCATTGAGTCATCAGTTCATCGCTTGGGTCAAAGATTTTGACCTGTTTTATGATGTTGTCATACGAATTATTGTTTTCAAAATTTATTTAGTAATGTTTATTTACGAGTATGTCTAAATTGTAAATATTTGAGTGATATAAGTGTTTTGGCACATATGTAGGTATATGGATACTGTAAGCTTATGTTGTATTTTTAATAAATAAGCGAATGTGGTGGTAAAAAGTGAAAAGGTTTACGAGTACTTCGCTAATGCGCGAGTAACTGCTTATCATGAGGGTAACACATCAGTGATTAAACAAAAACAACAAAGTCCAACACTAAGCTCACGGTCAAAATTTCTGTCTTAATATGGTATATTATACATACATACATAAATTCCACGAAGGGGTAGGCAGAGGTGCATTTCTGCACCCACATTTCGCCATGTATCAGTCCCACGTAATAGGGGGCGAGCCTATTGCCGTTTTTCGGGCACAATTCCAGACTCCGTGCTGCTACTGAGAATTTCCTAATGGAAAAACCCAATAACACTTTGCCCGACCCGGGAATCGAACCCAGGACCTCTAGATCGCACGGCACATACTTGTACCGCGAGACCACGAGGCAGTGGAATATTATACTAAAAAATAAGGATTACTTACATACATTCGCGCCTGTATTCCATGAATGGGTCGGCAGGGAGAGGCACCGACATTTCGCCTATGTTTCCGTCCCACATAATACGGGGCGAGCCTATTGCAGTTTTTCAGACCCAATTCCAGACTCCGTGATGCTACTGAATATTTCCTAAAGAAGAACCCAATAACACTTTACCTAGGACCTCGATTGCACAGCACATACTTGTACCGCGAGACCACGAGGCAGTTGAAAATAAAGAATTTCAAGACAATAATAAAAAAATTTATTAACACTATAAATCGCCGTGAACAGTTTTCACCTTAGACCTAATTAGTTAAAACCTAGACGTTACTCATATTTTTCGTATCACAAACCACTTGCGTGACATTAGATAAGTTAATCCCTGTGTTATCACGTTCTAGAATATGGAAACCGCCTTGTTGAGATTTACAGATTAGTGACTTGGCGTAAAACATCTGCCTTGTTTGTGTAGTTCATGCGTTTATGGTGTGAATTTCAGTAAACGGAATGCCTAAATACATTGTTTTAGCCATCATGCCTCTCGTGGGTGAAAAATTATATATAAATAAAATTTAAACGGAGTTGAAATTAATTGAATAAGAATTGGAGTGATTTAGTGTTAAAATCATTTGAAAATCTTGTATATATGGGCTGATGATGATGATATAATTATCTCTAGCCATGTACATACGTACAAAGTTGCAAATACATGCAACTAATATTAGCTACAATTATTTTTAATTGATTTCTTACAGTTGCGTGACAGTAACATACGTAACAATTGCTATTGTGTCGTCATGACAGTCACCACCCACCAATTACTCAAGTGGTCCGTTTAAAAATAAAAATAGCATAAATACTAAGAAGCGTCTCCGTCATTTGTTTCTAACATATAAAAAACTGTTGTTCTTATGTCATTATTGTCTAATTAAGCGATTGAGTCAATGCGATGTCAATGTATATTTGTAAACATGTCGTGTTAAATGTCGTAATTAAAGGATGACTTACGAGAGCAATCTACCAATGAGATTGAAATGCAAGGGCACACATAAAGATCGGATACCTTATTATGTCCAGCCGACGACAGACCGCGGGTTGATTCTCGCACCGAGACAAATTTTTGTGTGATCTACAAATATTTGTTTCGGGTCTGGGTGTTTGTGAGACCGAAAAGTCTCTCGTAGTTTCTGATACCCACGACACAGGCCTTGTATCCTAGTGTGAGATCAGAACTATGCATGTGACTGTTGGGTGTATTTATCTCCGTAAGTCAAGTATGGGACACCAATTTTCGACAAAAGTATAGTGGAGGATGTAGAAGACGCAAAAGAGAAGAAAAGGAAGATATGTAAGGATCTTAGCTGGTTGCACTCAATAGTCTATTGGATAATGGAATATGTGTGTATGTATACTCGCATGTACATGTATAATAGTAGGTGGAATGAACAAAAATGCAAATAAATATTGACATAATTTCAATTTATAGTTCGCAGGTCTTTATCTCATGTGAGATTAAATTAATCAGCTTATTTATCTGAATCTTTTTTCAGTGTAAAAGCTATTAAATGTTCAGTGCAAGTTTCTTGGAAGAGATCACTTTCAGCGATGTGGATATCAGTTTGTCTACCAAATTTTCTTTCTTTCTATTGCATTGTTTTTTTTTCAAGTGTAATTTTTGTTAAATTTAATTAAATGTTATTTTATTTTTTGTAAAATGTGTCTAGATTTAAATCACTTACATTATTATTTTCTTTTTCTATCCTAATAGTTTAGTGCGACTAGAATTCCGATTTCTCATTCCATCTCAATCAAATCTCAAGTTTTGGTTGTGAATATCAAAAATAACTCACCATTCCTGGACTGGTGTGGCGATGCTTCTTCTGCTGGCCCTGTATAAGAGATAAAAATGCATTAATATTAACTGAAAGACCATTCTCAACATCATTATCAATTATATGACGTTCGCTACTGAGCATAAGCCGTTCACAAAGATTTATGAGGTACGCATTCAAATCTTTAAAGAGCTTTTCTGAATTGTTGGCCTGATAATTTTTTTAAGGATAATAAAAAACCAATGACGTCACATCTACTAAAACAAATAAGTTTCTTAAAAACGTGGAATCTACCTTAATACGCGTCATAATAACGGGTCCAAAACCCGTCAAGGTAATAAATACTTTACTGTTGAACGTTAAGGTTGAAATTAAGTAAACAAGGCCTTTTTACCTGCAATAAATTTTTATGTTAGTATGAATATTTATCCGCGAAAGCAAACTTTTTGATGAAATCATCTGTGACGTGCGCGTGTTAGTTTCATGTGAGATTTGGTAAAGTACAGCATGTATCTGGATTTGTGTTTGATGACTCAAGGGCTAAGAATTATTGATGTTTTTTTTCATAAAGTTATGATATGCTCTTTGGACAATGTAATTCAAATGTGTGCTGTATTGTTGGAGTGGCCACGGTTTTGGCTGGTGGTAGGATATTCGTATCCGCCCGGATAGCGACCACCGTACACAGGGCGTAAAACCCACCATAGTGGCACATGCAAGTGTGCCGCGTTCCGGGATCAGCCAGTGTATATCCGGTTTTCGGGGGGGCTTCAGTCATGGTGAAAGGATGACCGTGCCGGCATTTTTTGGCCGGTTTGTCGCGGTCGGTCCTTTGATCACCGTGGCATTAGTCCCCCATACTTCTTCACAAGAATGGTGAAGAGGTATTCGGCCGGCATGATAGTGTCGACCAACGGGAGATCATCATCTCTCGCTGGTCGGCACTTTTTATGGACTCCATTACGCTTACCATCAGGTGCAATGGGGTCACTTTGCCAAAAAAAAAAAAAATGTGTAGGACGCCCTCTGGCTAGGTCGGGTGAGCCGAAGATCGAACCCAGTGGCGTGACGTAAGAGAGGCCTATGTCCAATAGTTGACGTGAGAAAGGCTGTTTATGATGATGATGTGGAATTCAATATAATATTCAAAGATTTCAAAAAAAGCCGTGGCAAAATAATGACTTTACTCGTAGAGTAAGTTCTTTCTCAACTTAATTATTTTTTGTCTCGTTTATTCTTACGTCACAGGTTACTCCATAGAGCAAGATAAAACATGTTTAATGCGAGAAAGACCTTAGCAACATTTTAGCGTTCTAAGACAACAAGTCTACTAAATTAGGCAAATTCTGAAATAATGACATTGAACCGGAAGAGTCTAAACTCGGATGCTAGCAATTTTCTTGGACGGAAAATTCAGTTTAGGAATTAAAGAGTTAGAGTCCAATTGTGGGGGTCCCGAGATGTTGGAGGTCAATAATTTTTTTCTTGATAAGTGATAGCAATAAACTAGATTGGCAAAAAGACCATAGAACAAAAGGAAAATACTATAAATAATGGAATGATTGTTTCGTTAGTCCGAGGTACATATGTGTGCGCGCGCGGCCTTGAGGTCCAGGGTTCGATTCCCGGTTCGCATGTATTCCCACTAAGAAATTTTGCACCGGGTTTTGACATGTATACATTAAAATGGATACATACCTTAATAAATATGACAATGTAAAGATATATTTGCCTAATTCTGTTTATTTCTTATAGAAAACTATGGTAATGACTGCCGAATTTCTATATTCATTTCATAATCATTTATTATAGACCTCGGTGCCGGGTGAAAGCCGCGATCCCTCGTTTCAAAGCCTGATACCTAGTCAAATGGGACATACAAGCTCCGCCATTAGTGCCATACCAAAAACTAGGCACATAAAAAAAAATTGTTATACTCGTATGTATCCGCTTATAAATAGGCCTCCTCTACAACTAAAATGAGTTGAGCCCTATTCCATGCTAGAGTAGTACTGGTTAGTGGACTTCTTACCCAAGAAATATCCTTTGGATAACTGTTAGGCCAGCAGCCAAGTAATAATGCTTAACAATAAATATTCATTCAGTTACGCTTGCAAATTATAACAAAGAGCTGAGAGATGCTTAAGAAATACTTACGCAAAGCGTCTGTCGCGGTTGCCATGGCAATAGCCTTGTCGCAATCCGAAGCTGTACAAAACAAACAACCAAGCCATTCGGCGTCGTATTTTGTTTTTAAACGTGAGGTCTTTTTTATAAGGAAAATTCCCCTTCATAAAATTATATTTTCAATGAGAATGAAAATATTACGCACTTTAACCGTGAAGGTAAACCTAAAGGCCTCCCCAAGTAGGCGCCAACCATCCCGGTCTTGAGCAGCCCTCGTCCATCCGCTACCCGCCACCTTTCTCAAGTCGTCGGACCATCGTGCTGCAGGACGTCCTACACTACGTCTACCTAAGCGCGGTCTCCACTCCAACACAACAACATCGTGAGGTGCAAATAAAAAAATCTCTTCAAGAAATTAATTAGGTGTGATGTCAACATCCCCGTTCCGCTGTTGGCTAGGCACCAGCTTGCGAAACGAGAGGCCGCGGGTTCGATCCCCGCACCGAGACAAATGTTTGTGTGATCCACAAATATTTGTTTCGGGTCTGGGTGTACGTGAGACCGAAAAGTCTCTCGTAGTTTCTGATATCCACGACACAAGACTTGTATCTTAGTGTGGGATCAGAACTCTGTATGTGACTGTTGGTTTTTTTTATTTATTTATTTTTTACGAGAGGAAAGTCCTTATGCTCTCCTTTTGGTACCTTGGATGAGGCCGAAAGTGGTATGTCGGGGTCAAGCCTGATTACCAGCACTATTCACCTGCACTGTAATAGAAGAGGCTCGATTACAGCAGTGGGACGTATTTTGGCTCTATCCCACCACACACCCGCCACTGTACTGCCTGTGCTCCAGGATCATCAGCGGCACGGACAGTATCGACCCCGAGCAATGAAGTTCTACGAAAGGGGACCTAATTTGTCAAAGAAATTTGTCAGTGGGACGTAGTATATAGACGTACTGGGACTAGAAATAATAAGAGAAAAGTTAACACGATATCAATTAATGCTATAAGCAATTGTCATTGATTTTAAACAATCAAAACTTGATTTATTATGGAAGCCTCTATTTTGTGAGATGTTGAATATGAGCATTCTAGAAACGCCGGGTAGAGTGTACCATAGTAAAGTGTACCACATCCTAATTTCTAATATGTTATTCTAGTATCTATCTTGACTGCTCCGTGGTCTCGCGGTACAAGTATGTGCCGTGCAATCTAGAGGTCCTGGGTTCGATTCCCGGGTCGGGCAAAGTGTTATTGGGTTTTTTCATTAGGAAATTCTCAGTAACAGCACGGAGTCTGGAAATGTGCCCGAAAAACGGCAATAGGCTCGCCACCTATTACGTGGGACTGATACATACCTGGCGAAATGTGGGTGCAGAAATGCACCTCTGCCTACCCCTTCGGGGAATACAGGCGTGAGTTTATGTATGTATCTACATAACTGGTCTCACATAATTCGTCCGTCTTAGTATCGTTCACGTAAATAGTGAAGTTATACATGTTTTTATATTTTGTTCGGTGACTAAGGTTTGCGCAGCCGCTACAATATCCATTTCATATTCACTTTTTTCCTGTCAAGTAATCAAATCTTACATGATATGGCGTGATGACTCTACCACAATTTTTTACTCTCTAAATTCTTGTAGTAAAGTCTCTGATACCAAAATCTGCTTATTATGTTTCCATAACTTTCCTACGTAAGTTACATATGCAAGTGTCTTGAATTAGAGCTGAACTTGAACCATCGAACTTGGACTCCGAAATACCCCTCAGTTTTAATCGTTTATCCACTATAATATTCATGATTAGCATACATACATACGCAAATCATGTCGAATTGCATAAAATTATGTGAAATAAAATTCACAACTTTAATAACGAAACAATAGCACGAAATTTTACCGACGGTCAAAGTTTAAGCCGGAGTTAAAATGACGTAAAATAATCATAATAGTATGCCATGTGAAATTTCGCAGCGATCAAACAAAGGCTGAAGTGTGTTGACCGAGATTATTGTAGTTATTCGGGCGAACTCTACTCCTCGGTGTAGTACCGAGGAGCGATGGCGGACGAGTGGGGGAAGCCACGCGCTTGCCGCTCGCCAGTCTCGGCTCTCGCTAAACCGAGCCAGTTGTCACTAGACAGCGATTGGAGAAAGACGCGGCCGCTCCGACCTGCGTGTTCTCAAAACTTTACGCGAATACAAACAGTGCATACTAAAACATCTGAACTGTGTTGAGTTGCAAGTGTTGTGTTTTAGTGATGACATTTTCATGGAACCGTCGGCTCTCATGTCTCCTGGACAAGCTCTGATGTCAGAGGGGATGGAACCAAGGGACCGACTTGTAGAGGAGATAGTACTCCTCACGCTATTCCTTGTATCGACGGCGGCGAACTCGCTACCACTTCTGGTTTTCTGTCGACGCCCCGGACTAAGGACTATATCAAATAGGTAAGTCTATTATAACTTTAATGTTTCCATTAATATTTATCACCGCAATAAAACAGGAACGCTTGTAAAAATAAATATCAAGGATGTCGACTGTCAAATTAATGCAAATTTTAAATGTCGTACGTCCGACACGATGCCATTTGATGTGTTAAAAAAAAGTTGTAATGTTATGAAACTGGGGAGAGCGATTCGTATATTTAGAATACATAGCGAACTACTAACAGTACTTAGTACTAAGCGAAAGTAATAATCGACTTTCGACAACACTTAGGAATATCAATGAATGCAGCTGTCACCCTTGAGTCACTTAGCAACAGTTGAAAAAATATTTACAGTACAGCAACGCATCGGCTTGGGGCATAACAAAGGCTAAGTTACCGGCTGATTTAAAAGTATTTACTTTTTATGTGGGTAACATCCCTGTACCGGGCTTGGAGCCAAAAGCTACAAGTATTATTAGACGATTAGCGTCGGTGAAACGATCTACCTGAGCACTCAGGTCTCCTGTATTCATTTCCAATAGATCCTAAAGTAATTTATGACTCGTTAATTTAAAATACTAAGTATTAAAACATGACGTTCACGCATTCACCTCATGTTAAATAATTAATTTTAATAAGATGGGACACGTTGACTCTTAAACAATAATTTCCCACGATATTTCGTCAGACTAGAAGGTCAGAATCATCGCCCATTAAAAGGCGCGCAATAAAAAATTGGCCGATCATCGTAACGGTTGGTGGGACCAGCTGAACGGCATGGAATTGCTCTTGGTCGAAAATCTATCAAACACATGGGTCAAGAGACTTTTATGCGCTCTTTACTCTCGCCTTGATCCAGTTTGTGCAACGCCGATTTGTTTAAAAACAAAGAATATACCTGCTCCGTACATTCCTAGATTTATTGGAAATAATAAATTATACCTAGACGGCCGTCGACCTAAAACTACAAATAATTCTCGCAGAAGTTTCTAGACCACTGTCCAAACGTATAATGTTGTCACCGTAAACTTCAAAGAGTAACAGATGCAAATAATTTGCCCGGAATAGCGTTTGAAAACTAAAAGTAAATTCTTTAAAATCGTTCCTAATAGTAGTTAAAAGATAAACGAGTTGTTTGGAATTTACAATAAATTGAACGAAGAATGCTAAACAGTGCTGGAAGACTGATTTTGTAAAAAAAACAAAAGTCTAAGGTGACATTTTGAGTACAAAGTTATTCTTTTCCTTGCTAACTATAATTAAAATTTCTTATATACAAACAGTCCTATCGTTCCATTATCATCCGAAAATGATAGGTTCTAATATGAAAACAAGTTTCTATACAATTGAATCACTTGAGCATAATCAGCATTCGGTATAAAAACTAAGAATTCATTTAGATCCAATTTATCGCCTCGGTTTCTCCAGTTCCGCATGAGGTCGTTCGTTTAGTAGCTTGTTTTAATAATAATTTGCACATAGTTTTATACGTACACAAAATCAATCTAATCATTATATGTCCGTAGAGCTGTTCCTATGCAAAACATGAATCGATAATAAAAACACAATAAAATACCACGAAGTTGAAATCATCTATCTTAAAGGTTCTTTCATAATATTTATGCTTTATTATCAGGATTTCCCGGTTGTAAACCACTCGTCAACATGTGTACGCTCAGTTTGTATTTATTAATGCAATACATTATGAATTGTGAGATTGTTTGAATTTTCGTAAATCCGATTTGTTGAAAAACAAAAACGATAACAAAGGATTGAGATAAAATTTGGGTCAACACATCGGATTTATGCGTCTGAATAAACAAAAAATGCTATAACCTTTTGTTTTAAATCTCGATTTAAGACATTGCCAAATTTTGAAGGTTAATACTGTTACCTTGTTAAGAAAATAATTTCTCAAATAATAATTAACAGGTCTTGTCGCGTGTTCGCATTTGGATCGTATATAAAAATATACTTATTTCATTTATTTGGGTCAATATGTGTCGTCTCTTCAGTATTGTGCCCATATGGCGAAAATCGCAGAGCAGAATTACAGTTGGTGGCAAACTCACAGATATTTTTTACATGTTACATGGCGTTCTTAGAAGGTTAGGTACCTTCAGCTTAATAATATTTAGGAATTCTTACAATATTGCTGCGTGCTTTCAAAGTATCTATGCTTGTAGATGATTAGCCTTAAGCTAAGATACTATTTTGTTACGCAGAAAATTAAATTACTCGATGTCCCAAACTTTGTCAAAATTAATATTGTTCGAATTCAATGAATTGAACTAGAACTAAATCTCACATAAAGAATATAATTATCAACATTATCCGAAGAAAAATTCGCTGTTATTAGCAAAATAATGAAGACCTAAGCCAATATTGAAGATGTAGGCCATTATTATGGCCATAAATGGCTTGGTTACACATAAAACACTTAGGCGAAACAATTAACCCAACAAATTGCTGGTCGTTTGGGTCCATTAATGATGTTGTTTGTACCCAAACAAACATTAGAGAATTACCAGTACAGATTCCTAGCACATGATGACCGTGAAACCGAGAAACAACCGTTTTTTAAACGATGACTCAGAATGACCGGCGTACAGATATCCCCTTTATTAATTACTTCTTAAAACAATGACTCTCTGTAAATGCTTTTAAATCTCGCACTTTATGTTGAGATCGCATCTGTATTCATTAAAAGCCCGGTTTGAGTTTTGTGATGATAAATAATAACAGCAATTGAATCTGCTTAAATTTTTTTGAAAGACTGCAAATTTTTTCTGCTTTCATTTAAATAATTCAACAAAAGAAGTCCCGTACGAAATTGGTACAAGAAACAAATACGTTATAATATTATAAGCCCTTACACCGTCTACCTGTAATAGTAGGCTTACGATTAGTGCGTAAAATGACGACAATAGACTAATAAATAATCTTTTAGATGTTGATAACAATGTAGAAGTATTAAAAAGACTACGTTATTGTTTGTTAAATGAATAAGAACTTAAACGTCTTTGGTAGGTAAAGAGGCAATCACATGTTTACTTAATGCCGCTCCCGCCCATTATGGTAAAACCATGACATATTACTTAATAGAGAATTCACACCAGAACATTACAATGTCGAATCTAAACTAAATAATTACGAGTGTAATCCTATGTGTCCTAAATCGGGTGATGATTTATTTTATAAATAGCAGTGTTCTGGTATCCTTATCTTCAGTTGGCTAGACACCAGCTTGCGAAACGAGAGGCCGCGGGTTCGATCCCCGCACCGAGACAAATGTTTGTGTCATCCACAAATATTTGTTTCGTGTCTGGGTGTTTGTGAGACCGAATAGTCTCTCGTAGTTTCTGATACCCACGACACAAGACCCGTATCTTAATGTGGGGTTAGAACTATGTATGTGACTGTTGGGTGTATTTATTTATTTTATTTAAATAAGTTCCTTATTGTAACGATAGATGAAATTAAAAGAGAATTCAAGATTTTTATGCAGCTTTCCTTTCTCAAATCAATGATGTAAAACTCCGTTTTAATGAATGGGATGTACTCAGCTGAATTACAGCGTAAAGCGCTTTTTATAACTTTACGCTGGTACGTAGTGGGTGTTTAATAGATTTAACGTTCAGCTTTTTATCGATGCTGTTGGAAATACAACAGCGCTCACAGCCAAATCTTTTAAAATCAGTGACGGTACCCGGGCCGCTGGATTTCGTCAGCTATGCCAGGCGTTTGGTGACAACAAAGACAAAGTACGTTCGCCAAGCCAATTTTTTTCGCCTTCTTTCAATCGCAAAACGTAATTAAATTTGAGTTTGTAGAATATTTTTAAACACATTTCTTGAAGAGAAATCTAGAAGAAGTTGACAGCGTGTGTATTTTAAATGTTAGGTTTCGTCAAAATTTTTTAGGCCATTATGCTTAATACTGAAAAGATTCTCTGGTAGATGATGGATGTTGAAAAAATCGTACCTTATAATATAGTTGATGTTACTTAATTACCAGAAATCCAATTATTTTTATCCACGTTATGATATCTATCGATAAGATTTTAAAAAAGACTTGTAACCGTACCGAAGTATTTAGACCGCCGATGTCTTCGCGTGCCGGAAGCTTCAGAATTGAAATATCAAGAAAACGAATGCGAAAATAATTCGCGTGTATTTTTGTTTCATTACATAAAACGTGGAGCTTCATTTGTTACGAAGGTCGAACACGAGTCGACACAAATCAATTTCGAAGCGGTCAATAAGATAAACAGAAAAACTGCTTTTATTTAAATCAATAAATAAATACACCCAACAGTCACATACATAGTTCTGACCCCACATTAAGATACGAGTCTTGTGTCGTGGGTATCAGAAACTATGACTTTTCGGTCTCACAAACATTCAGACCCTAAACAAATATTTGTGGATCACACAATTTGTCTCGGTGCGGGGATCGAACCCGCGCCCTCTCGTTTCGCAAACTGGTGTTTAGCTGACTGCGCCAAAAATATATTAATTTACATACTAGTAATTTATAAATAGTCATGTTATCAATATTCTAATACATAAGACATCGGCTGTCGCCATGTGAATGAGTTGATACACTGGCAAAGGTTTCTGACCTGATAATTTGTTCCTGAGATTATTTTTATTGCCTTCAGTGGAGTTCTCCGCTTGATAATAAACTATTCTCATGACCCCCACTGACTCATTCAATCGTGACCCCAAAGTATTACTCGGCCAATTGAAACGTACGGCCATTGTGGGCGGATCGTTCGTTTGCACAACTCCTTAATTTGTCCGGTTGTTGCCGAAGCTGGAATTAATAAAAATTCCGATGCCGTATCCTTCGTCAGTATACAATTAATCTTGCATGTTTCTCACTAAGTAACAATGATAGTGATTCAATTCAATTTTCCTTGGCAACTGCAATTTCGAACGGCCTCAAACTCAATAAATATTGATAGTTTAGATAATGCTGCGAGTGTTATGGGCTTAAAATACTTATTATTTTTCAAATTATTAAATGTAATACCACAAAATGTTTGCAAAAAAATTGTCCACGTTCTAAAATTACGAAGGAAGAATTGAGTTTGGAGCATTAACTTATTTATAACACGCAATGATAAACCGACGAAACTTCGTTTTTACTTAATTTGTTACATGTGTCGCATATAATTTCCTTACGCGTTAATTGAAAATTCACGATTACTCTAAATAACTCCACGAATGAGTGTATGCAGATAATTAGTACACTTACATAAATTTTACTATTTAAGGCAGTAACATCTTGCCATACCAACTTATTTAGTTAGTTAATAATTGCTAACTTATTTCGCGAAATATAATTAATGTAAATTAACTTAAGTATTTTACTTAAAATATTTTAATTAATTCGCATTGCGTCTGCAATTTACAAAAATAAACCAATGAAATTAGAAATACAAACCTAAACTCAAAACAAATTTAATTCAAAATGCAAAATTTCCCAATTGGTTCAATCGTTGCATTTGACGATACTAGTCCGAACAGTATCTAATTATATATGTAATTAAATATTTCTGTAACACTGTGACCTGTTTCTTTGTTACTAAACACTATTACAATACTTTGTTACGTTTACACATATTAAGTTATTGAATTGTCACGTCTTTCTCCAAACACGGTTTATTTGTCATGTCTGAGATAGCTTGTTGCATCTTATCTTTCGAAGACGATTGGTTTGAGTAACTTTTCTTAGATGGTATGTCGAAAATCTCATCTGATATTTACCAATTGTCTATTTTTAAATCGGCAATACCGTATAATATCTTTTTTAGGATCAAGTTAGTATTCAGGCCAAGAAGTTAACACTAGAGCCCAGAAAGGTTGCAAAATCGATCCCCGCATAGGCTTGTGTTTGTATGGCCTACAAATATTTGTTCCGGTATGAGTGTTTGTTAATGTAAAAATTCTATTTGTACAATACGTAAGGAAACCTGACTTGGTGCAACTTTTATATAAAAATCTTTTTTAACTATGCAAATTTCCTTCCGATTTTTTCCTTCGCCGTCAAAATTCGTGATAAATTGAATACACACATAACTTCAATAAGTCAGAGATTCTGGGATTTGAACCTGCGACCGCGGAAAATCTCGACTGGCCTAAACCTCGAAGCTATTACGGCTTACAGTGTTAATATTATGTACCTATATTTCTAATGCTTAGTTCAGTGTAAATCTTCAAGGTTATTATGGGACTATGCATATTGTAAATAAGTTGCTATAATTATGCAATGTAGTTAATTACCTTCGTGGCGATGTGCCAACGGACAAAAACGAAAAATCTTTCGTCTACGTGTAACAATAGCCGTGTCTGCATTTATAGTAAATATTTACAGTTACTCCCATATATCTGCCGCAGAAATTTGAAATTGTATGAATGTTTACTCGCCGGCCATTCATTTTTCTAAGAATATTCTTGAAGATCGCTTGCAGAATCATGAGTTATGAATAGATTTTTTTAAGATTTTAAATTCTTTGCTGTCGTGGTAATTAAAATCCTTTTTTTTTATTTTAAAGAAACTAAAACGTCAGCATGTGATTTAATTAATCGTAATACAATCACACATAGTATATCTATGTATGTAATATCACGTCAGTAATATTTTTTTGTGAGTGAATTATACACGCTGAAAAAGGTATCAAAATTGGATCAAACGGACAAAAACTATTTTGTTACCGTTATAAAAACACCTTAAAATATATTTTTCTAAAATTATGTTTTTGTAAATTTTTTGATGTATAATAAAGTGTGATAAATAAATTAAAATAAATAAATTAATAAATGTATAGTAAGAATATGATGACCAAAAAGTGCATAAGCACGAACCACGCCTGTATATATTACCCCTGGTGGGACTCGAACCCACAATCCCCGGCTTAGGAGGCCGATGCCTTATCCATTAGGCCACAGGGGCTATAGAATATTAGGTAAAAAAAAAGAGTGCTATTCAACTTAAAATAGTATTTTAGTGTGAAAAGAATGTTATTAGGACTAAAACGCCCCAGCAGTTTTCTCTATTTTTCTTATAACGTCATTAGTTAGAATTAGAAAATGAACTCTCTTAGAGTATGATCCTATCGGACGATTTTTATTATCATTATACAATCAAAATTATTATCTTTTTCATACACATACCTAATATGAAATTGCTATCTGTCATATTAAATAAGTTTGTTTATCTTATCTATTATATAACCCACGCAGGCTTTTCATGAGAATTTATTTGATAACGTTCAAAGTGCAAACTTTAATAAAATTGTAATACCTTTATAAATATGTACCTAAATAAAAACAGTTATATAGTTTATTACTTTTTCTATCATAAAAAAATAGCGACAGGAAAAGAAAGCAAGAAATATAATAAAACGTGTTCATTTAAATATAGAACATAAATAATAACGGCCAGTTAGATGACATTCTTAATTTAAAAATAAACCTATTCAAGATGGCCTCAAAGTTGAAGACCGTATGACGCAGGATAACCCTACATTATCGAATGGAAGAAACCGATGTGTTTCGAGAACAACAACATTATTATATTGAAACGTATTGTAAAACATTACACACAAAACACATTAAATTATCCCGCGATTTTGTTTTTTGTGTATTTTTAAAAGTTAAAATAAAAAATACAGAGGCAAAAATATGTTTCAGCGTATCATTCTGTGTATAATATAGGATTTTATGTTTTACCAAGTAGATCAACTTAAGACCTTTTGACACGGCCATTACTGATATCACACGAGCAAACCACAATGCCCTTGATAAAAATCATTCTAATCTGCAGAATGTAGTTGTAAAAATTGTGATGAACCATAAATAATTTTGTGGTGGTCTTTGTTTTCTATAAATCTAGAGGTAATTGTTATTTATGGCAATTTTTACCCTTATTCTGATTAGAAGTTTAAAAAAAAGGTTTTATTTCTATATTTTAGTTATTACATAATCGACATACAGCATAAAAGTCTGAAAATTTAATAATCCGGATTAGTGTTATTCTAATCTTGAGTAGATACAACCAATTTTGACAAATTGAATAGATTATTGTAATCCTTTCCAATGCATTACAAAGTAAACAATAAAGGAGTAGGTATAACATACAAATCGTTTTGTTATTTGATTATTATTAGTGCTCGTATTTTAATAATCAAGTTTTAAAATTCGAATGATACGTGTAAACTCCTCATTATTATTTTTTTATGTCGCAGCTTAAAGCATTTTTGTGTCGATTCAGTTGTTATTGCTTTGTTCGCCGCTCTATTAGTACCGTACTGCATTATCCATCGTGTATCAGTAACAAAAAAGTTTAAATATCCCGTAAGAATTATGTAAAGGCCATAATGAATTTGCATTAAGGAAACTTCCAACGATGAAGACCTTATAGATAAAAAATGTTGTTTTATAAAGCAGAATGGCCTTTTGAACTGAATAAATTGCATGATGAGTTATATTTTAGATATTTATTAACATTTTTTTAAATAAAAGCAAGACCGCTTGGAATCGTCCGGACTCTTTATATAGTGGTTGCCGGTAGAGTTCGGGAGTTAATAAATTATTTTGATTTATTTTTGAAATCCATTTTTTTAACAAATCTTATTAGACAAGGATAGTGTATTTAGATTCAACACTTTTTTGGGAAGCCTAACGTATATTACAATAATAATTCAGAATACATTATTTAACGGATATTTTTTTTAGAAGCAAAGCATTTTTCATATTATTCCATTTAGCTATGACTACTAACTAGTAGCGCATACAATCGATTTATTGCTCCGCCATCTTGATAGGATGGCCACCGCAAAATGAACCTTACACCATAGATTTTCAATTAAATATCCTTTGACACCTCATCGCTTTTTAACCCTACCAATGTAGTAGTGAGGTTTTTCTACAAAACGTAAACAGTAACCCAACATTTGTTCACGTCTGTTCGCGTAAAGTGTTGTAATAAATCGTATTTTAATCGATATTAAATCGTTTTGTTGATCGATACCCACACCTTGCATCGGTGCTGCGTATCTTTCCGACCCTCTGATTCACAGTTAAAATAAAACCACCGATAAATCACTCAGCTCTCTTACGTTTGTTTGCTATTCGATATCGTTTTGTATCGATTAAAAGTCATGTTCATGTGGATTTTACGTCTGGGTTTCATATTTATGTAAAAAAAACACATAAATATTCATATTTTAGTCTATATCAGCGTCTATACATGTGATACTATTGTTTCTTACAATTTTCTGATAATATTAAGCGAATTTCGAATACAAAAGGTATAGAACGCAGGTATCTATTGTACTATTGATAATGATTTGACGTCCAAAGTGTGGAATTATCGTCATAGATATATTGATAAAGCGTCGATGGCTTTTTATCGCGTTAAAAATTCCGTGCTTATTATCTGAAAAGAAAGAAATTGTATAAACCAAAGGCCAAAATAAATACGATTGCCAAATGTTCGTATACTAGCAACTAAGTACATATAATAATAACATAGTTTTTTTCCAATATAAGGCTTCTTTTATAGGGCCTCAATCTGCTTCACGCCTAAAACTATATACATAAATGTCCCTCAATTGTATATTTTTAAATTGTATGTTTTTAAATATGAAATATCAGAATCACCATAATGAGTTAGGTGTGTTGCAATAATTATCTCGTGTAGATTACAGACAATTAGCCGCGTCACGTTTTGTGCATTGTTCGTTATGAAATACGTAAATTGTTATGAAATGTCTCTACGTGTGACTTTGACTTTTCTTAAAACATTTTCGTACTTCTGATTGTTCTTAAATCTCTTGTTTAGTACTTTTGACATGAAGGTCAGTTACGTTAATTCAGAGCTCTTTTTATACACTTTTACTTTTATTCTGCTTGCTAGATATTTATGAGGTACTCATTGTTCCTAAATATAATTAATTTCTCTTCATAATCATAGTCTTTAAAAAGAGCGATAGAATTTTCAAAATTATTTTGAAAAGGAAAAAGTACGCGTAATATATTTTTTTTCGGAGCGTATTTTCGTTCGATCACAATTTTTACTCTTACAGTCAACCAATATGATGTGCAATTTTTTTATTAATAAATACTTCTGAAAGGCGATTGCCTTTTGTATTAACCATCTTAACATGTATCTTCAAAACATTCAGTACAAGATACTGTCTAATGATTTATTATACGTTCAAAAAGCCGAAAGCAATCAGCGGCCATGGAAAATTGTATACTAATTAAACACTTCTATTTTAAAATGCAAAATAATGTTGCCTGGTACAAATATTGCTTAAGGCGACACCACATTGGGTTTTTTAATCTACCAGATTGTTCTACACAAGTAATATGAATGATAAAATATAAAGTACCTATTTCATTTAGCACTGTTTTTTTATTTATTTGGAAAATTTAAAAACATTCAAATTGCTTCATTAACAAATTTAATTTGTTTAGTTTTTGAATTAGAAAATATCTTTATCAGTCAGTTTATTTTTATCTGAACAGTGGCTTAACAGTCAAAAAAGAAGCATTTAGAAAAATGTTTCTCTAGACAGATCGAAATAGTGTCTCCGACCTAAGGTAGTTACTCACCAGTTATCAGTGAACTAAAGTGACTTTCTACATTTCCACTATATCTTAATGAGTGCGCTGTTAAAATTCCGTGATATACATATGTAGGTATATACAAATGGGTACATTTACGAATGTGGGACGCGACACGTGTCGCCACAGAATGTGGAAACAATCGAGAACGGCGACAAACGTGGGAAACATTTTAAATCGATCGATTGTGATGGCGAAAAAATAAAAAATGGGCGAAATAGAGACAACCAAAAACATTTCCTAAATACCACCGGTAAACTAAATGAAGAACATGAACTCGTGAAGGCATAGTCTTTTATAGTCATTCTTTATGTCAGATACTAGCAGTACTATTCGACATATTTCCACTTCGACTATGTCAGTTATACTCATGGTTAAAACATTAAACGTCATTAAATGGAAAACTGATATCTAATCTACTTGATTTATAATGTGTTTATTTTTGGAAAACATAAATTGCGCACGGATCAAGTGGTTATTTGATCCTATTAATGAAATATGCGTTTGACTTTCATTTTATATTAGACATGTAAGGGCATGGCGTATTTATAAACAATAATGATTTATGACAGTAGGACAAGCTAACAAAGCCCGATTGAGCGTAGGAGTTGGACGTAATCGGACTAATGCAATTTTTTTTATAAGTTGTTTTAATTTTAGAACACTGTTTTAGGAAAAGTGTTAGGTTTTAATGTGTCCAACACTGGAGCTTAGACTGCAAGAGGTAAAATTTAGTATGTTAGAAGAAAACACAGCAGTACTGCGTATGTGCAAAGTCCTACATAAGGTCATCGATTTCTATCATTTAAAATCGACAGGAGATTGACGTCTGACGAATGACAGACGTATTAACTTTCATTTAAAACAATCGTTTCAACTTTCATTTCGCATTCCTCGTTTGAAATATTAATATTTCATAAATTTTTATGGCCAGTATTTTGTAACAGCACATTGATTGTGATGTTACGCAATAATAGAGATCACGATTAAACGAAGGGTAAGTTACGAGAAGCAAATACTTCCATATTTATAGTACTTTATGTTACGACGTAACAAAAAATCGTACGACTTAAAATTACTTGCATCTAATATATTGACGCCAATTCAATATAAAGAGTAGTGCCGTGAGAACAGTTAAAAATTCAGTATCTCAAATAGATATTTTTCAAAGCGAATTGAAATGAGAACCATGGCAGATAAATAGGTATCCATTTTAATACACACGAATGATAACTTGTAATTATAATTTGTTCTCCTATAAACTTTAGGAAACTAATGAGTTTTAACTCCGAAATTTTCTATAAAAAATACTTGACAGCGCCTTTTTTCTAATACTCGATTACATTCAGCCAGTATTCACTTTTGAAAAAAGAATCTTGAGAATCAAATAATGAGGTTGGAAAACATTGTCTATGGCCTATTTAGAAGCGAAAGGCCTCTTGTGCTAGTGAGTGTGGCAATCACGGCACTTCCTCGTGCCGGTTCCAGCAACCGGCGTTATGTACATTTGAATTTGTAATTTCACTGACATTTGACATATTGCGCCCGCATTCTCCTTACACGACCGACAAGAAAGTAAATTAGGAAATTTATTTGAATTTATTGGAATGCCATTAGGGTGTAACTGATAATGTAGTAATCATTTCAATATGCTTATGAATTAAGTATGAAGCTGTTTACTAGTTCATAAGTTCTCTTCATTTAATCACCTTTAGTAAAGGGTTATCTAAAGAAGGCCAGTATAGTTCAAAATTACGGGAGACAGCTATTACTCTACTACATATTATATCTGGTTGGTACTGTTAAGAGCGGTGTGGTAATAGTACTTCTTAAAATATAACACGTTTTCCATGACAACGGAAACGGAAAAATGAAATTACGGTACAATTTGGCGGCATCGGAAGCAACACTTTAAAAATTTGAGTGCGTAATACTGGTCTTTTGAGCCATTACGCATTATGAAGTCATTCAAGCAGATTGATCTTTACATCAATTTAATAATTTAAGTTCTCGTGAAGTAGGCACTTTTGGTGAGAATCTAATCAGGTACAACAAAAATCTTTTTATATTTTTTTATCGATCCAAACATCGTTTATTGTTGCCAATGAAAATAATACTTTTTTGTCGCTGCTGTTTATTCTAGTAGTTAAATAAATAAAAAAATGGATAATCGTTGGTATTGTACATGACTTTAAACGTGAATTTTGCTAACAAAGAATCGTTTTATAAAAATATATTTTTGAAGCTTCTCGCCCGACAACATACACCATGATTTATAACTAAATGTGTTTGTATAGAGAACTATTTGCTAATCGGTAATCGGACACGAAATTCGTACCCCCTGTGGCAGTGGCGGAACTTCGATAGAAGCCCAAATGCGTTACACAGTAATTGTGTAATGTCTATTTTATAATTTTTTATCGTAGGGACAATATGTTCTCATTTATATGTATGTCAAATTACTTTTGTTAAATAAATATTCAAAGCTCCGAATTATAAGGCAAGCTGGGCTTTTGGGCTTCTATGGAAGTACCGCCACTGCCCTGTGGAACAGTGAATGTTAAAACATATATTTTTTGTTTGTTGAAATGATTATTTCACACAATGACTTATTTTTAACGAAGAAAGACTGCAGATTTGTTTTTTAAACAAATGTCATTTTTGTTGTCAATTAAACGGCAATGTTGCGGTTTTGCCATGAAAAATATTTACATTTCTTTGTGTAAAAGATTCAATTTTACGTTTACAGTCCTTGCTGTAGGGACTTTGGCCCAAAATCCGACCTGGCTCTACGCCAACGCTTCGATAGACAGATTGACACCACATAAAATTAAAAACTAACATCGAATATGGAATAAATTTATAAATAAAGTCGGCTCACCAAAATTGATTCGTATGTTACTAATACTACCAAACACAAGGGCATTGAAATATGATTGGGCAAGTGTTGATCAACGGAATACAGATGATGTGAATCACCGCCATGTTACATTTACTACGTTGTTCATGCTCTTATGTTTACATTAAACTTGTAATTCCCTTGTAATATTTACTCATCATATCCTTTACTTGTGTTTACACAATACATTGTTATTTAATACACATGTATTTTGGCATTTTGCAATACGCCATATTTAAAAAAAGAAAAAAACATAAACTCGACTGTCTGTTTTTAGTTCTGTTCTAAATTTAAATATAAACTGATCCTTCTCTTTTGACCAATTGGGGCTCGTGTAACATGATTTATGAATGGCTTGTTAAAACATATGGACGGAGACAGCCAAGCGCGTCGGCCGGTTTCGGCGCAGGATGCTTTGAATTTAAACCGTAACGGAAACGTGTGTGCACTTTAAATTTGGAATGGACGGCGTTTGAAGGTGAAATTCGTCGACATTGTATTGTGATGTTAACGATCTCTAATTAAAATGTATTGTTTTAACTAAGTACTTATGGTACTTGCAGATTTTAAACGCCTTAGTTTGTCATCATGTGCTTTACCTTAATTAAATAGCGTAACGATTATATTACATACAAAAACTGGTTTTATTTCTAGAGTTAAATAGGGGCGATGACCTAAGTTTACAAACGAGCTAGTTAAATGCTAGTTAATATATGGTAAACGCGAGGAATGAAAGTCGACCTTTAACTAGTTTCGCTATGAATAAAACAGTAATAAATAAACCTTTAAACATGTAACATACGAAAATTGTACATACATAAATTATCCAAAACAATACGCTGCTTCAAGTCCCGTAAATTATGTTTCTAATGACTCCTAATGTCTCAAAACATTAACACACAGTTTCCTATTTTCTTTTAATGCTCCTTAACATAACCATTAAAAATAATTATGAACACGGCAACTCACCAGAATGGACTAACTATGAGTCAGTAAGTCCTACACGATAATCCGGCTAAGCTAAAAGCTGTGAAATGTATTAAAAATTCGTTATTTTATAATCTTCTTAAATTAGTCGCGTTAAGTTTGATCTAGTAAATCCTCCTACGTGTAAAAAAACCGTAACTTTTGGAATCCCCGCTTACCATAGAGATCTTGAGCGATTTTTTGTTGGAACCAATATGGCGGGCTTCGACATTTTGACGATATCAATATTAAAATATTCCGGTCTATTCATTTACACATTTTAATAGGACTATAAATAACTCTATACTTTGAGGTTTAAACATTAATTTTGTTGAGATGATATCATATTTATTAGCATATATTTATTGAAAAGGTTTAAAAAAAATGCTATTTCAATTTTAAACCCCACAGTTTTAGATATAATATTGAACAAAATTGGCGAAATAAAAATATTAAACGAAAGTTCTAAAACATACAATACGATACAAAAAGCTCAATTTTAATTAATCCTCTTGAAATAAAGGCAGAAATGAAAATAAATGCTGAAATTTATGCTGAAAATATAAATTCAAGAGACCTGGATTAACGTGAAAATTCGCAAATCCGCTAGTTCGTGGAATAATGTAATATTAATAATTTCGTCGAGGCGTTAAATGGGTCACAATAACAAGTGTCAGTTAAATTTTTCCTTGCGTTTTAAATGTGATAGGCGTCGCCATTTTGAATTAAACAAGCTAAAGCTAGGCTTTATTTTTTTAAATATGGATTTCAACTTCAATTTGCAATTATGATAGAGGAAATTTTTGCACTAAAATGAGTAAATATGGCTTAATTTTCTATATTTGTTTTCAATTGACAACAAACAAAAATTATTTATTAACAATTTATTTTAAATTATATATAATCCTTCAAACCGGATAACTTTGACCGGAGACTGTTATTGTTATATCTTCTTATGTGATATTTAACACATAAAAAGTACATACATACATACATAACCTCACGCCTGTATTCCCCGAAGGGGTAGGCAGAGGTGCATTTCTGCACCCACATTTCGCCAGGTATGTATCAGTCCCACCAGTGGCGGTACTTCCATAGAAGCCCAAAAGCCCAGTTTGCCCTTTAAAATTCCGAATAATAATTTCTAAGCCTGAAATGTTAATTTAACAAAAGCAATTTGTTAAATAAAGACCCCACAATAGGCAAATATAAACAAGACATTACACAATTAACGTTTAACGTTTTTAGGCTTCTATGGAAGTCCCGCCCCACGTAATAGGGGGCGAGCCTATTGCCGTTTTTCGGGCACAATTCCAGACTCCGTGCTGCTACTGAGAATTTCCTAATGTAAAAACCCTATAACACTTTGCCCGACCCGGGAATCGAACCCAGGAGCTCCAGATCGCACGGCACATATTTGTGCCGCGAGACCACGAGGCAGTCGTAAAAAAAGAAAGTGACTATAATATATGTCATGTTAGTTATAAATATACCAGTACCGAGTTCAAATATATTTTAATAGGCTGGCAACATTATTTTTTTTGTCACAACGTGGACTATTCATATTATTGGCTGTAGTCGGCTCCACGCGTTCATGTCATGATATTATTAAATTAGTTTTATAGTTGTCTATGTTACCGACGTGAATATATTGTTAGACGGAATAATTTACTGCTTTTGGCGACTAATCCAGATTTTTTATTAACGTGCCAAAATTCGCCATTTATTTTGTTAACGAAGATTCAATGCAATGATTTAATTTTGACTCTGGGTTAATTCACAATCAAAGCCACAAATTTAGCGCCACAAACGATATCAGAAGAGTCATTAACTAACACAATGACAACTACAGAATAATTTGGAATGATACCATTGAAACGTTTATTGATGGAAACGTCTGAGACGGTCAAATGGATTTCACGGTCAAGGCCGAGCCCCTACTCTTTTACGCGAGGTACCGAAAAAAATTATATTGGTGAATAATTTTTACGCGGTCAGATCACTCTTAGTGTTTATTTTCAAGTAAAAAGTGAAATGAACGACGATCTCATTCATAAACGACGTGAAGAACTGCGTAATGTTGCCCAAAATATCCTAAATTGACAGGGACGGGTAGTTAAATGTAAATCAGATTTTTTTCTAGGATTAAAGGATGCTCATATCGCTGGAAATTTATACATAACAGCGGATTGTTCCTATTTCCAACCAAAAAAATTATGCTCGACATTTCACTCTTAACCCATTCATTTGTTAGTGGCGAAATCTTTTCTCGAAATCGACTTGTTACACTTGGTAAGGAAAAACCAAATTTCCATAATATTAAAAAGTAGCGTCGCATGTTATCCGGCCGTTTGCCGCGACGATAAATCCTCTATATCGTCGTGAAACCTATTTTCGTGGGTTTCATAAAATATGAGCTAACTTACGTTCGAATTTATTGATGCTCATTTATTTTTGGCGTCTTATGTAACTCAGTTTTGATGTTTCGTGAAATTGCTTTTGCTTACTGTCTACCGAACAGCCGTTGGAACCAATGTTGGATCGATTGACAAATGTTTGCTTTATTGGTAATGCAGATTTCCGGAGTGTCAATAACACGCAGTCATATCCGTGGTGGGTTTACCGGTATTCCATTCATGAATTTTCATATATTTCATTTTATTGCTCATTAACTAACGTGGATATAAACTGAACGGCGTGAAAGTACCATAACCAACATTGGCACTATCAATATTGAATTAAGTGGTAACATTGCCGAATCAAATTTCCTATATGAGTTTGCTAGATCGCCATTTGACCATATCCGGGAGTGATGGCATAACGCCTCTTTGGTTAAAATACTTAATTTTCCGCTTGCTTCGAACCTATGGACGGCATGGCCTTTTAAAACCAATTATCTGCAGTCAGTGGCTTTCATATAGCCTTTGTGGTCAGTGACCTTAGTAGGCATAACAATTTGTACTGTCCGAGCAATTACAAGATTTTGCGGGTAGCTACCATAATTAGACCGTGTTTTCTAGTTATTGCCGCGGAAATTTTACGCGTGTTGGTATGGAAAAATGAGATTTTTGGAACGTAATTAATAACATTATAGTTTACAGTATTGACAAATGATTGAAAAACTCCAACGATCACTTGAAATTTTATGGTAGGTACCTACTTTTTATTGTGAAGTTAAATATACATCAAATAAGACTTTCATCAATAATAGTCATAGAATGAAGCTTTCTAATATCTGTAAATACTAGTTGTAAATGTGAGTCTAGAGACATCAACTTCTATCAGGTTGTCAACTGGAAACCTCATGAGTATAATTAACAGTACGCTGACATAAATATTTCAATTAATATGTCAAATAAACATACTTATATATAATTTCAGAGTAATTACAATCGGCCTTAGACACCTTTGAATTTTATAATCAAGTCAATCGATCATGTACATTTTGACAGGTACGCTATGTCAATTTTGTAGCCTATATAAAGTAGCTTATAAAAAATTCTTTCTTCACACGTCAGAATGCGTGATAAAGATTTAATTTTTATTTTTCAGCGTATTCGCAAATAACAAAAAAACACTCATGCAATGACAGATGTAAGACGTTGACCTATTAAAAAACGGGAACAGTTTCAGCAATGATGAGTAGCTTGTATATTTACGTTAAAATGATAAAGATGTTAAAGTTTGAAAGATATTAAATATAATAATATATGCGTTAAATGATTTGGGTCGTAGTGTACTTGCTGTAAATATTTTTTTTGCAAATACATTACGTAATTTGATAAAAGCAACTATTCATTTAGAAAATTTATGTCTTATTAAATACTAATTTAAGTAACTGTTTCTTTTTAGGTCTAAAAACTATTAAAATGACCGTTGCTATTCAATGTAGGTACTTATGTCATAGGATAGTAATTAAAAAATGGTATAAGCTGGCTGTAAAAACGGTTAAAGAAACACAGCCGGTAATATGCGTATGTACAATTTATATAACTAATTGTAATGATTGCGTGGGAAATTACCAAAGTAATTAGATAATATCCTTTGATATCAACGTCATTATAACAAATGACGCTTGCAGTCCAGTTAATACGGTGACTTCACTTCCTCAAAGAAAAACTATATAAACGCATTTGATAATGGGATTTTAAAGTAACTATTTTATCGTCGTATGACGTTCAAGAAGTGGAAGGAAGCAGTTCCTTGCTTTTATGTTATTTATGATGTTATGCCTATCAATGGTTGATCATTCGTGATATACTATGTCACAAGAAAAAAAATACTGTTTTACAAGATCATATATAAGGCAGTTGACACATTGAATGATCGTTTTTTAATTTAAATATATTAAAGACTGCTAGTATTAAAGTGTATAAATTGTAGATAAATGAATAAATATTGAAACAGAAAATTAAAGGGAAAAAGAAACGGGAACTGATATAAATTACGTGATATAAACTCCCAGTTTCCTTTCAATCAATCATCGGATTATTTTTATAGATTCAAGTATAAGTGTCCATTGTAAAGATGAATATATGTCTTAAATAAAAAACCGCAACCTTTATTATGTCCATAGAAAGCGAAAGATCCGGATGCTCCAAGTAAATAAAGTAAACAAAAACAATATAGTGTTATAAATCTTGTTTAATGTACCCACATTGCAAAATTTACGGACGGCGCATATACAATTTGATGTTAACGATCCATTCATCGTGTGTAAAATATACACAAGGAGAAATTATAGAGCTGTCAAATGGCCATGACACTTCAGTGGTCTAACGCCATATGAAATATAGGTACTTACACAAAAAATATTTCTAGAATAATATTCTAAATTTAATGGTTATTTTGTCATTCGGACTTAATGGTTTTAGGATTTAATTTGGGAGGTTGTAGTGTAACCGCACCTGATAGGACTAAAATAAAGAATCCAATTTCAAGCATTGTAGAAGAAGTAGGAACAACAAGCAAAATAAAAAAAAGTAACGGGAAAATTTTCAGAACAAAATACCGATTTTAGAAAAGAACTACGACATAAAACAGATAATATACGAGCAAAATAAAGCGAAAACATGTATTCCAGAGACATTAATAGGAAATTAATATCCATTGCTCGGTCAACACACGAAATTGAAAAGTTCAATTAGAGTTTTGGCTCAGACCCAAATAAGGTTAGAAACCTCAGCGTTACTGACTAATGGAACATTTAAAGAATACACCTGGCGATTCTTTGACGGTTGTAAAAATAAGACTAATGAATAATGGCGTGTAAAATGTTATTGATTCATCTGTTCGCGCGTCATAGCTACCAGAAACGATCTGGGTTTCCATAGAGTAATATCTATTTAGTAAACATTTATTTTGACATCGTTTCATGATGGTACAAAACTTAAGTCGTCTGGACTGCATTTTATTCTCACTACATATGTTTCGATGTTGTATCTTTATCGATAGCTAGATATGTATGCGATGAGTAGTCCGAAAATTCTTTTTGGTGATTCGTCACGTTGGCAGCCCTGCTCATCGGGGCAGGTAAATCTAACGTTCGCCTTGATGCCACCACGTTTATTAGTTCCATTGACCTATTTAAAGCATTGCAACGGTGCATTACTGCATTAGCGTTTACCATCGATGGATCATGGTCGGACTAGTTGTGCGATTATCCGTTTTATTATTTGAAATATATGTGTTTGGTTCCATGACTTTAAATTTGATGTTCTTTTACTTTTATAACTGGAACTTATTTGAAGCCACGTTACCAACATATTTATCAAATAAGTATGTCTTATCTTGCTCTGTTGGAAGAACTGTGATATTATAAGAAGCGAGACAAACAGTTCTAGATTTTATCGTAAAATTTACCTTAAATAAAAAAAAATGGCTGTCATATTACGGCCATTTGCTAATCTCGCATATTTAGCGCAAAATTGCTTCCACAACAGAAGTATTTCCTTGAAAGCGTGTAATATACACTTCTTGTTTGCGAAACACGCCCTTGCTCATCATAAAGCCTCAAAAATTAGGTCAGCGGGTACTGGGTGAAGGTCACTGGTCAATGCAAGCCGTTTGTTGTGCACTCAGGAAAGTTGTGGTAGTTGAAAGTCCATTCTCTATGTTAATGGCTTTTAGTGGAAACTGCTTTTGTAATAGCGTCTTACGCTGTTATGTACCATTTATAGGCTTTTAGTTGTGCGATTGCTTACTCAAGTTTATGACCGGTGGTATAAATATTGAGAGAAAATTCCGCTACGAGACAATTCTTGTTACTAGTTAGGTAATAGTGCTGTATTTACGTTAGAAAAACACGATATGCCATAAAGTAACTACTATGGCACTATTTGTGCTTGTAGTATAATTGTAGTACAGTAGTGTTATTAGAAGTAAAAAATTCAGACGCCTTCAATTCCCAGTTTATAGACACAGGCTATTTTCGTAACATCATTCTGTCGATAAATCTATCTAAGATTGGAATTATATTATTGGAAAATAACTGATTTGTTAACATTACCGTCCGATGCTCCGCCATGTTGATCTAGCGGGTGCGCACGCGCAGAACAATGGCCGTCGCGTCGCTTCCGCGCCAACAATGCCTGTCAACATCATTGTGTCAATTACAGTGAATGAAACAAGACTTTTTGCCAGTAACGATCCACCTGAATAAATTCCTAAATTGATTTCCATTGAACGGCTGATTGCGGATTTCCCTTAAATTCTAGTATAGTACATAAAATGATTACAAAAAATCTATTTACTAGTGTATTGCGCAGCATTCTAGAACTTAATTATATTTAATGCTTCCTTTTTACCATTTGAATATAAGAAATAAGTGTATTAAAGTGTATTAAGAAATTAGTGTGCTTTTTCCAAAACGGTATCAAGAATTGGTAAACTATTTAAAACAGAAATATTTACCAAATAAATGAATACAGCGCATCGATAGAGCATATTACTAATACGTCTGCAATGATCAATACATTTCGATTAATCTTTAAGAAGTCAAGAACGATTTATTTTCTAAAGTCAATTAGTAGCATTTCAAATCTGGTAGGTATATCTCAAATGCTTTGCAATTAATAATGCATTTTCAATCATTATTTTATATTACACTACCTTACTCTTTGTTTGTAATATCCAATGCTTATTGTTTTTAAATTTAACCACAATTAGCATTTATGAAACAGTTCAAGTTTCTGATAATATATAATTAGTTCCAGCAGACCTAAATATAGTTGGGACAATAAAAATAAACGATTTGCATATAATGCATTAACTTTTGACTTCGGCATTGACGCGGCCTTCTGTGCTCCTTCTACAGCACTGACAATTGATGACACACCTGATATTGTTAATTTTTCCGATTGTACATTGCATACACTATGTCCCGTTAGATTCCAACTCTTCCTTTATATTATCTTTCTGATTATTTTCGTTGCGGAATTATGACAAATTAGGCTGCTTCCAACAGGTCCCTGTGGAAGTCATTGGGAGAGGCCTATGTCCAGCATTGGACTTCGATTGGCTGATGGATCGATTGATTGGATAGGTCACCTTCACTGAGCTTCATTGCTCGGCCTCAATACTGTGGGTACCGCTGTTGATCCTGGAGCACATGTGTTACAGTGGCGGGTGTGGGATAGGGCCACAAAATAACACATACAAAGTTCATTGTCCAGATTTTTTTTAGTTCCATTAGCAACGTCGGTTTAAACTAGGTTGTTTTCATTAAATATGTCATCAAATAATTAAAATTATTTCAAAAACTGTTCTCTATTTAACGTATATGGAAGTTAATTATGATAAAAATACATATATCAAAATAGATACCTATATTGGCAGAGTATGGATTTTTAATTTACCCATATGAACCATAACGGTGTATCTTACACAACGGAGGCAAAGTTAAATACAGTCATAGAAGTACATGTAATAACCGTCTTTCCCTGTACGCTGTAGATATTCAAATAATTTCCCTACCTCATTCCATATTAAACCAACCCGCATTAGGCCAGCGTGGTGGACTAAGGCCTAATCACTCTCAGTTGTAGAAGAGGCCCGTGCCCAACAGTGAGACATACATGGGCCGATGCTGATGATTGCATATTAAATAAATTGTATTTTTTAATAATTTCAATTCCTTTTGGCGTTTTTAATAACACAACAAAATGTATTCGTATAGATAAAAAATCTTATTAATTAAGACAACAAAGAGATAAGTGATCAATTTTCAATGTTTCAATTAATTTTTGAAGGGAAAGAGTAGGTACTTGTAACAGCTGTCCCCTTCACAAGTGCACGTGCACTAAACGACAATATAGTACATAAAAAAACTGATACATTTCCGCAATTCGTTTTGATCGATTTCTGACACTATGTTAAGGTTACACTTTAAAATTGACTTTCGATAAGCATTTAATAATTCAATAACGGAAATTTTGGAGTATTTAATAAATAAGTTATTTGCAGTGAAGTGGAAACGGAGGGATAAAAGGCATCTTGATCATATTAACGCTACATCAAATCTTTGACAATGAATCGTACTCAAATAAAACAAATAAAACACACACAACAGTCACATATGTACATAGTTCTAAGCCCACATTAAGATACGAGTATTGTGTCTTGGGTATCAGAAACTACGAGAGACTTTTCGGGCTCACAAACACCCAGATCCAAAACTAATATTTGTAGATCACACAAACATTTGTCTCGGTGCGAGGATCGAAACCGGGGCCTCTCGTTTCTCAAGCTGGTGTCTAGCCAACTGCGCCACAAGGCTGTCAATCAATTGAATGTTTCAATGAAATGAAAATGTCATAACTAATATGAAAATCTAATATGTTATATTCGAATGCAATTATTGTTATCAAAGTATTCCGTAATAGAAATGTATTTGTATTGACCCGTTGAACCTACGCTGCAGTAGGGTAAGAACACAATTAACATGAAATAAAATACATTTATTTTATTCTATTTCCTGTAAGAATCGCGACGTCCCCAACCTGTTTTTTCCAACCCAAACAGCGGATGTAATACAATGCACAAGGAAAAGGTTACCTGGAAAAAATCACAATAGGCCCCCGAAACGCAAATTTTGGCTGATACCATCGATGGAGACAATACTATCTAATAATAAATAAGGAAAATGCGAGCAGACACGGTATTGTTATCACAACGTATTGTTGTTATTTTTGGCAGTTTCGGGTTTGCCATGGCGACACTGAGGTAGCTTATGAATGGAGCCTAATTATTGCCGAATGAAACAGTATTCATACGGAATTAGGGTTAATTGAATAAGGATTAAGAATTACAATCGTATTGTTTAATGCAGTGATTATGGATGCAGATTGCCATCAACAATAAGTTTTAGTTTTATATGATATACGACAGCCCCGTGGCGCAGTTGGCTAGACACCAGCTTGCGAAACGAGTGGCTGCGGGTTCGATCCCCGCACCGAGACAAATGTTTGTGTGATCCACAAATATTTGTTTCGGGTCTGGGTGTTTGTGAGACCGAAAAGTCTCTCGTAGTTTCTGATACCCACGACACAGGACTTGTATCCTAGTGTGGGGTCAGAACTATGTATGTGACTGTTGGGTGTATTTATTTATTTATTTATGATTATAAATCGTTTTAAATTTGAATTGTCATTCTTGTAAAATATCATGGTAAAATTGTACCCAAATTGAGACGAAACTTTTGATTTAACAAAGAGGTCAAACGATCAACTATTCAAAAGTCGTGACATTTTGATTGCAGATTAATATTATGTAATAGTTGGATATCGTACTCCTGATACACTATTAATATTACGCTATTATTGAAACACTATAATAGATGAAGTAACAAAAGCTTGCATTATTCAATACGACGCATGCAGAAGGTCGTAGCGCGACATTCGTATGCGTTATGAATTCGATCCACAACCGTTGTCTCTTTAAGTGTTTTTTATAGTTTTTTTTTGACAAACAAAGTAGGAAAATATTTACAACCTTTTTAACAGCCAGTAACAATCAGTTTTTTTATGTCAAGTAACTAACATTGGGAAAATATTCCATATTTAAAATCCAACGATAACTTCGTATTTCTTTAATAATAAATGGTTATTATTCATGATTTTATTATCCTCTAGAAATATAGCTGGATAGAATATTGTCATTATGCTAATGACGTATTTGTGAAATATGTAATTAGTCGTAATGCGTCAATAGCAATTTGCGTTAATAAATAAAAAATACAGAAGATTTACAATACAGTACAGATAACAATACAGTGATATTCGAAAATAAAAATAAAAGTGTCTTATGTAATGTCGCAGTGTGTGGAAATAAAAACATATGAATATTGCTTTAAGAATATCAAATCTTTCTCCAACTTTCGAATATAATTGAAATCAAGGCCTGCGTTATCTAGTATTGGCCATTCGAGCGTTTACCATAATCGTTTATCAACACACTATAGTCTATTAACCTGTAAGAACAAGAGAGAGTGCAGTTTCTAGAGGCGAAGTCGCAGGATTTAGAACAGGTTTTACTCGACACGGCGGGAAAAGTACTAGCTATCAAAGAACAAATAAAGTAAAAAACTATTCTTAATTTAAATTCGCTGCGAAATGTATTCGAATATCAAAAAATGCTGATTAATTGTACCTTTTAAAGCCAATATACCCAAGTATTGCACCTTCTATTTTTAAATCACAGGTTTAAGAACCTTTCGCGTCATGAGTTGCGTGAAAAAGAGGTTAAAACAAAATATATTTTTTTATTTAAAGGCTATACAAAACGTTAAGCCTAAAGTTCTCGCATATTTTAAAACCTTAACAATACATTCCGAGCAGTATTCATAATGAGTATTTACATTTTAGAAACAAGCTAATTGAAAAAATATTCTTAAAGTCATTAGCAACGGCGTCTACCAAAAAATAGGTTTATTATTCTACTATCTATTAAGATAAAGAGTACGTACGGGTTTCTAGTCACGGAGTCGGAATTTTCCACTACCGTATAGCACGTGTCAAATTATAGTAGACAGTTCTATTATTACATAGTAATAGTTAATTATAACCGAAATAATGGGAGCCGCGGCTTTGTATAATCATATTTGGTCTCGTTGCGTTCATTATTAACAACAGTTAAGGGTTAAGTAGTTTTTGATAGATGTTAAATGGTATTGGTATTCAAAATCTGAATTGACAGTTTATTGTTTTAAATTTTTACATCCTGTTTCTTTAAAAAAAGAGGTTACATGTCTTAACTTCAATACTTTTTGTGATTATTGCTGGCGATTAATTTCTATACCTAATAAAAAACTATATCAATTTGTGTCTAATTAATTTGTAATATGGTACCTACAATGTTTTTTATAATCTGTATGCTAAATGTTGAAAAAAGCAAATTCTTTTTTCAAAAACAAGGGCATACACAAGCGTTGATTGTTTACGTAAGCGGATGCAATAAAGAACGGAAAATCCTTACATATTAGTTTTACGCCTTATGACATCTAAATACGGCGTTAATTATTTTGCTCTAGACTAGAACGTAGCTTAATTATTAATATTGATCGTGTGGTGTGTGCCAGGGAACATAAGTACACATAAAAAATAAGTAAAGTTAATAGCTCTATTCTATCTATGTTATCCTGGTAGGTCGTATTAATATTTATATCTAGAAAGCTGTATATTATTAATTGATATTAATTTTAACAAGAAATCCAAATTCAATGGAAAAATACAAAATTTCTTTTAATCGTTTGGTGATATCATGTTTTTGCATAAACCGCAAATTAGCATACGAAGCGATACAACAAAAAAACGCATAGGCGTATTATTCCAACAGCTTGGCTTTTACGGTAGGCTAGTCAAACTTCCTAGTTCCTACATTGGCCTCCGTACGTACTTTCATAATTAACATATTATAAGCGGAAATTATTAAAATTATTTTAAAAACAGGCTTTCGGTCCAGTAGCTGCATTCCGAATTCCATTCGAGTTACTATTCTAGTAAAAATTCTTACTAGTATCAAAAAATAACTATTACTTTGACTTATGAATTTTGATATCTAGATTGCACTTCTTAAAGATTACTTTCAACAAACAACAACTTAATGCAGGAATTTACGTTTAATTCAAACCTAGAATCAACTTGGTATATCTAAATTTTAAATAAGCGTAGCGAAAATACTCCGATACGGAAATAAACCTCACATGTCACAGTTACGCGCCGTCCTTATAATCAAATAATAAAACAATAGAAAAACTAATCAGCGTGGCATAACCCTGTAATCGTACTAATCGGCCAATTTGCGATGTAGGTCGCCGCTAGTCCTTCGCTCGGCCGAAGCGTGTGTTTATTTTTCCAGCGTTGTCATCAATGAAAGCTCGTAATCAAGTTAAGTGGACGGTAAATTCCACCATGACAGGTCATGGGAGACAGTTTCTTACGAGACGTTTGAAGGACTGGCTTGTTTAACTTTACGTGTTTTTTAATAGGACAATTTGGTGATCTAATATGGGAGCCGGTAATTGACAACCATACTACTTTTGCAATATTAAATATAAAATTGACGGAGGAGAAATGGTAAGCATTGTAGACCAGTAATTTATAGAGTACTATCAGCCCATATACATACATACGTCCCACTGCTGGGCACGGGCCTCCTTCTATAACTGAGAGGATTTATGCTTTAGTTTACCACGCTGGCCTAGTGTGGGTTGGCGGACGATTAAGTAATGAAAAAAAAAACATGAATAAACTCGAAAGGACTACGCTTTATCGTCGGGTACTATTCAGTAAATTGTCAAAAAAGAGTCAAGGTATAATAAATTATACAACTAAAAATGAGTCATGACGATCAATGAAGTGATCAAGGGGATCTTTTAAGCAGATCCTGTTATTATTTACTTTAAAATCCAATTAACCTGTTCTAGTTTCTATATTAAAGTCATAAATGTCACAACTGCCTTGACGCGAAAGCCAAAGTCGTAAATTTTTTCGTCGCCTAAAACAGTAGGCCGAAGTGTTTATACTTTACGATCGACGCTTTCCAAACGTCAATCTATTAACCCGTATATAACTTCGCACATTTTATTCTTAGTGTCAATTATCCCATCACATCTAATTGAATCGATTGACATTGTTTATGACAGTTATCGTATATGCCAAGTAACAACGTAATGTTTTCTTTTTACGTAACGTGTCAATTTAATACTGGCCGTTGATAAAATTACATACGCTGTCTTTTCGTGGTTAAGACTGCAAGCAACCACAATATTTTCTTTAATTTCAAAAATAGAACATAATATATCTTTAGTTCTATCTCTTTGGTCCTTGGATCTTTTTAAAACTTTAAAACTAACGAGGATACGTCCACGTGTAAGCTGAAAGGATGGGGGGTCAATTTATCTGTATCCTTTTGTCGTCTGAACAATCAGCCATTTTCTTACACGTTGGGTGGGCGTGTTCTGGGTCTTAAATAACGAGTTCCTCGTTCTAACCAGGTTCTTCCTACACCGGCTACTGTGAAGTAACAAGACGTAACAATTGTCATGTTAAGTGATTGATGTCGCCATTATGTTTAAAAAAGAAACAAGTATCTAGATGTAGTACGTGAAGTAACTATTCTCGAAAACGATTATTTAACAAGATTTAATGGTTTTAAAGCAGTTAAAGTTTTCCTCGTATTAATCACTGGAAACAGAATGACTTGAGAAAATATGTCTGGTTTCAAGTCAACAAGTAATTTAAAAACTAAGTAACTATATGTAATACACTATTATTAAAAAGTACCTTACTTGTTAACGCTAGCTAGCTCTATAATTTAAATAACATACAACTTTCCAAAAAAAAACAAAATAACAACACAAACATTAATTAATACCATACTAAATAAAAATGCCTCACATTTACAGAACATAAAAAATTTAATTAACAAATAAAATGTGTACCATATTATCAGTACGTGACTATTCTGTAATAAATAAATAAATAAAATATGTTTGTTGTGCAAGTTGTGCGTATAAAGCTATTTCTTAGTTGTGTTTGTCTGTTTGGGGTTTCCCCGACCTCGGCCAGATATTGCTTAAATGAATTCGATCAAGTGTCGATTAAAGTAAATGGTTGGCTGACTATAAAATGACAGCTCATATCGATAGGTTTGAGGATATATTTGTTTCAAATGAGGAAGAGGAACAAAAGTTTTTTTACAAAATAATAGAACAGTACCTATGTACAACTATAAATTGAAAGTGCAATAAAAACTTTTTTGTATTTATAATTAGATTATAATAAGGTTCTCACAAAAGGTAATGGTAATCGTGATTTGTTTCTAAAAGACCGTGAAGCATTGTAGGTATTTGTGTTTTTATATCTACTAAGACATTTTTATAACGATATGTTGGAGGTAATCTGAATTTTGCGGCCCCCTGTGACCTTTAAGGTTGTCTCTATATTTGCGGTTGATATTGATACAGATGAAATTCTAGTTGACGTTCAATCAAACATTTTCTATGACCTAATTAACTTCAACCGCTTTTAATCGATCATGAATTTTTAAATAAACACGTCTGGTTAATGTAGGTTAAATTTTAACCCGAGTGTAAACTTTTTATTCCAACATTAAAATCATATATATAATATTTAAAAAGCGTAAATAAACTTCAAATTTCAGCCGAGAGCTCTATATAAACAGAATCAAGGCAATAGTTGTTTCAGTCGGAAATGAATCATCTGAGAAATATTTTGTGTCATTGAGTGTTAAACACGCGTAATTTTATTAACCATAAACACATCAAAACTATATAAAATATGATCTATGGAAAATGGTTTAACACACTTTTCCTTACGATTTCCGGATGTGCGAATTTATTGATTGCATTGAATATTTTGATATCAAGGATATCATGTTGGCTATCGATTAACCTTACTATAATGGATAATAATATTTAGATTTAGTTTTGAGGTAAAATAGCAATGAAATACTTCAGAACTGACTACAACACCTGGAGCTCATACAAGTATAATATGTTGATCACATTATTTTGTGTCAATATAGCAAGAATACGAATTTTAGTTTAACTTGAAGTCATACAAAGATTTTCGTTAACTACCTAAATGTTTGCTATTTTAGAGAAAAAAGAATGCAGAAATTAATTCAAAAGATCAGCATGTGTATTTGATCTTGGCACAATTCTAAATGTCAAGCGATGTCCATATATGTAAGGCTTTGTGACAGTCGAAAACAATTCCACACACCTTTGAACAACCGGATGTGACAGATTAAATCTTGTACATGTCACTATGATATTAGAAATAAAATAAAAAACACACTTTATACGAATCAAAATGAAAAAAAAAAACTATCGATTCACTGCAATATAATTTTCGTACACATGGAACCCATTGAGATGTTCATTATTTTAGATTCCTTTAAAATTTCCATCGTTTTGCGTCATTTGCTGCAACAAATAACATTGTTTTCTTACTGGATTATAAAATTATAAATAAATAAATAAATAAATAAATACACCCAACAGTCACATACATAGTTCTGACCCCACACTAGGATACAAGTCCTGTGTCGTGGGTATCAGAAACTACGAGAGACTTTTTCGGTCTCACAAACACCCAGACCCGAAACAAATATTTGTGGATCACACAAACATTTTCGTAAATGGAAATTTATATTAATCCTTGGATATACGTGTTTTTTCGATTCCATAAAATGCAGAACTGATTCCGCCTACGAGAGTAAAATTGCATACACCATTGCATATATGCATTCGTGAATAATCTATTTGTTTTTTAAATGCTGATCTTCGTTACCGAAGGTCGAATAGACCCAATGTCACACTTCCACAAGGGCAGTATGCAGATTAAACGAACAATCTGGATTATTTAAATAGGCCGTGATCGGAAGGTTGCTATGGAGACCGGGGAGACGAGAAAAAAATACTTTTCTCCATGGTGGTATTTTATTACAATTTCACGGTTAAGTGGCCATTAAAATGAGCATTTCCTTGAGGTGTAATTTATTGCTAAAATTTTGTCTAGTTTAGTGACAATCGCCTTGAATATTATTTTTGTGACGGTAAATGGTTGATGTGACCTAAGATTTTGTTTTTATGACAATAATAAAGTCATATATTTATTAGATTTATGATTCCTTTCCAGAATTTCGGTTTGTTTATTACAAGGTCCTTAATTTTCAATGAAATGGTGTATATTTATTATTTTACTTTTCTAAAATTAATAATTATTTGGTAAGAATATTTGAGTTTATTAAATTCTAATTTAATAAAACTATTGGTAATTTCACAATTCGCTTTTCTATCCTATAAAGATGCCTGTTAGAATATTCCAGACTTTCATTACAATACGCTACAATGCTTTCATATATCCTCAATGCAGAAATATCTTCGGCATTCACGTATGATATATTTCGCAATAAATAATAATGATAGCAAATCGGCCACGCATCCGAGCTTGTTTATTGTATCGAGTCTATGTCAATCTTCGCTGCAAAGGTGAAGTTACTTCGAGAACGACCTTCCCTTGAACGCGATAAATAATTATCCATGAAATAAAAGAATCGATGCAAAATAAAAAATATTTAGAACTGTTTAAAAAATCAATAAGTGTATATGTTCCGCGTTCACTTGGAAGAATTAATCGACTTTGCAATACAATTTTGAAAGTTGCTACTGTAAATATAAACGGGCAAAAACTTAGTTAAATTAAAGACAGAACTTAAATCATTACAATTTAAATATGACAACTTATAATCCTAAAGAACACAGCAATAGCATAAATAAGAATAAATCAGATAATATAAATAAAACTGCCTCGTGGTCTCGCGGTACAAGTATGTGCCGTGCGATCTAGAGGTCCTGGGTTCGATTCCCGGGTCGGGCAAAGTGTTTTTGGGTTTTTCCATTAGGAAATTCTCAGTAACAGCACGGAGTCTGAAAATGTGCCCGAAAAACGGCAATAGGCTCGCCCCCTATTACGTGGGACTGATACATACCTGGCGAAATGTGGGTGCAGAAATGCACCTCTGCCTACCCCTTCGGGGAATACAGGCGTGAGTTTATGTATGTATGTATGTATAAATAAAACTTGCAAAGTCATTAGCATTATTAAACTTGATAATAAACGATCTCAATTCACTTGATTCTATCATTAAATAAGTTATGCAAACATCAATGTGGGCTACTAAATATAAGCTTGATAAATTATCACAGGTTAGGCAACTTATAATGACTGTATCTTTTATTTTGAGATTGCGAAAAGCATTTCAAATCCAAGGACGTTAAAACAATAATGAGGCTATTTTAAAGGATTTGTAGAATAAACTATTCTAAATTTGCAAAACAAAGAGTTGAGGCATTAAAACCAGGGAGGCTGTAGTCCCTCACGAGGGAAACTGAATTGTTTATTAAACGGTCAAAATGAATAGCTCTGATAAACAAGGAAACAAACCAAATTCAAGCTAAGATCTTGTTAAAATGCTAGAGTTGTTTAATAATATAACGCTCTTCCTAAAGAACAAGGAAGCTGAAAATTGACATTAAGTAATTTAATTATAGTTATTGTAGTCCATTTTCGAGGTCTTACCAAGTTGATTAAATCTTTAAGGTGCTTTGTTTATCTTTGTTTCATATTAAACAATACTGTACATTTCAAAATTTAAAGCGATCATTTACTCTATTTACAAGGATAAAACCTATAAGTTTTGAAATCATTGTAAAATGTTATGACGTTATTGTCTCTGTAATGAGTAAATGAATTAATAATTCGAATTTTGACAAATTTTATCATTACAAATAATCCCTGAAAACAATGTTCGTTAAATAGACCGTGTACAGTACAGAAAAGTAGTGTTTTAAGTATCAATAAAATAAGAATAGGCAGTGGACTTTGGGATTTTGATTGAATGTATCATCAATCATGAAGGATTACTTAGAATACTTTGAGGAAGATACGTGTCAGTTCTATACAGGATTCTGTCATGACTTGGCGTTTTTATTACTCGTATATTACGTTTAGTTGTCCAAGATCGCTAATAAATTAAATAACGCCGATGAATTGAATTAAAAGTGTTGTGAATAATAATGGATTCTAAAGAAAAAGTAATAATTTCGTAGATAAAATGTAACTTATGAATTACCAAGAGAATTGTTAAATGATAAGAAATTTTATATTGTTGAAACCGATTGTATGCTTAATAAGGTTATGAAATAATACGTTGAAGAGGTTTCTTGCGTCATTCTTCTCAAGATAGTGATGATTGTAGTATTAATTGATGAATGCGTAAAACAATATTAAATTTTATGTTTTGAATAAGTTAATGGTTCATCAGACCATCTAATTTAATAATTTTAACAATTAGATAAAGATTTTAGAAAGCAAGCAACTAACGAAGGTCCAGCACATCACTTATTACAAAAGAACGTGCGAAGTAATTAATATAAATCGTGAATGATGAAGGATCAATAATAAATGTTGATGCGTTTTCCTTATTGTCGTGTCATAAATTTTATGGAGTTAAAATTGGTCAATATACCTCTTCCAGAAGCATCACATGATTGGTGTTGTCACTATCTTACGAAAGAGTTTAAACGAATTAGTCTTAAATTGAGAAAAATTTGAAATTCTTTAAAGATCTCCAAATATTCTGATTTTTATTTACTAAGAGTTTAAAAGAACTGGATATCAACATTGAGATATCTTAAAATGCCACCTTAATTAATGAGAACAGCAATCACGTTTTGTTGGGGCGTTACAAAAATCAACAGTAAATCCCGACCCCGACTTTATTATGGGCGCAAACACAAATGGTAACATTGATATCATATTAAATAGTACGTGAAAAGAAGTCGGTCACATTGCGTCGATGCGGTCGACGGTTTGCGAAAGTACTCTTGCACACTCCGATGTTGAATATAATCTGTGAACACATCTAAAACTTACGAAATGCCAAATTAGATGGAGCTGCAAAAATCTCTTTTGCAAGGTCACATTATCGTGGTAATTCCCGATAAAACCACTCACACTATTTCGAGAAAACGGATACTATTTTGAATTCTGTAGAACCATAAGCAAAGCTGATGTTTTCGTAGTCAATTCCAATGTTGATTTAAAACAACGAGGAGTCATTTCAGTAAACTTGCAGGTACGGTAAACATGCTGTACCAGCGAAGATTTATTCATTCTGTTCTGACTTCCACCAAACATATCGAATTAATTACCGTTAAATCGAATCGTGCCCATGTAACGCACAAACTACGTTTTGGTTTTCGGGACGCAAACAACCTTCAATGAAACGCGTTGTATGAGAACGCGCCTCGAATGCAAACATTTACCGCTCGCCGTAAATACTCAATGTACGTACATGTGTATATACATAACATACTTAATTTTACTTTTTTATTGTTCCAGGTTCGTCATCAATCTTCTGGCGACGAATTTGTTGACGACAACTCTGCTCGCACCTGCACTTTTCGGCGAGCACACAACGACCGGAGCCGCCGATCTGTGGGTGGAAGCAGGAGATACTGTGGCCGCGGCGTGCAGCCTTGCAGCGTTGCTAGCAGTCATGCTGATCGCACTTGACCAGCATCACGCAGTCACGGATCCGCTGCGCTGCCACACGCGCCTGCTGCAGCGCCGCCCCGCCACGCTCTGTGCCGCAACCTGGCTCGCGGCTATCTGCGCGGCGGCGATTCGCGCCGCAGTCGCCATCGTCCGCCGCTATTGTCCGCTCGAGGCCAGTCTACACAGCGTTCAACTTGCCTATTACGCAGTGTACTTAATATTGGGAGTTGCAACGCCAATAACAGTCGTCTGCATCATGTACGCAAGGATATACCGTGCGGCGCACTCGTCTGGACTGCGAGCACGAGCGCACGGTGCCAGCGCACTTCAGCTGCATGAACCCCCATCGAACCTACCAGATCTCGTTGAGGAGGGAGAGGGGCTCACACTGAGAATAGATGCTGCTGAGAACGTCACATCAGGGGAAGACGACCGTAAATTTGGCCCGTTCCTGCTTCCGCCGGAAAGGCCTGTTCGTTGCCCCTCAGTCGCCAGTCTTCGCAATTCGCGAAAAGAGGGCAAATCCAACGAAGATCTGAGGAAAGGGCTGCCATCCGTGAGCTCGGCGCCGTCTCTGGCGGCTCCGCTGCTGTCGGTACAACAGCGCATACCTCAGCCTTCACAGAACGGATCAAGGATAACTTCGATACGTTGTAGAATCTCCAATGCATCCCTATTCCGCTATAGAGAAGAATCTCGCGCCGCTCGTGTGGGCCTGTTGACGGGCGCCTTGGTAATGCTCCACGTGCCACACGCGGTGAACGCTGTAGCGGCCGCTGCGGTTCCTGGCCTGGCGGACAGCGCTCGCACACCTGCGTTGGCGCTGCTGCTGCTTGCTTCAGCCGCCTCGCCGTTCCTATTTGCATTACGCTCGCGGCGCGTTCAGCGAGAGGCGCGTAGATTGCTGCTGCCAGAGAAGAGTGCGTGGGAGCGAGCGTCGGGCTCGGCTTCGGCAGCGGCGGCAGATGGGCAGCGTGCACGCGCCGCTCTCGAGTTGCTGAAGACGCTCTCGCCAGGCAATGGCGAGGTAACGGGCGTGACCGCAGAGGCGGGTGCGTGCCGAGGCTCGTTCAGCTCGGGGGGCAGCACGCAGCTGTCGTCGACGTCGGACGAGTGACCGCTGGCGGTGCGCGTGCCCCTCGGCGCGCACGCCCCGCCGGGCCCCGCGCGGGTGCGCTTCGCCCCGCGCCCCACCGCTCTACTCATCTGTGATACTAGGCTAAGCCGCTCCGCGCTCGGCGCGACCGTTAGACTGATTTAGTATTAAGTTAATTTATTATGTCCGTATGTACCTTTCCGCTGAGCGGATAACTTTTTACTACCTGAATGAATATTGTATATAAAAGATTAAATTCGTATCGAAGTGATTATTTCATTGTTTCAATTCTACATGAAACCTTAACCCTATGAATTCGGTAGCAGACAATAAAAGATACATTGAATATGCAATTGAACTGTAGGTTAGGTATTAGTGATGGGTTATAACGCAATAAACACACACATACGTACTATCATTAATTCTTAAAAAATAAATCTTATGATACGTCAAACTTCCGAATTTCTTCGAACGTGCACAATACACACTTTTTCTTTCACCAAAGAAATTAAAACAATAGAGAACATCGTAAAACCGAATAAAATCACTAAATTATAATAATCTGTTATGTACATCTATAATGGATATGATCTCATATTGTAAGTAGTAAAACAATAAATACAACAACAAAATTCAACAATTGTAAATCGCAATATAAAAATACCTATACAAAGTACGAACTTCTACAACATTACTTACGTTAGCCGTAGTATATTATAAAATCATTGCAACATTCACAATATTCATATTACTCACTCTTCTTGCTCATTATTCACACTCCCTATCTATTGGATAATTAAATCAGAGGTTAAAACCAGGATCCTGACACGCCTTTCATGCCTCGTCTTAATCAATACACTGCCGTTTTCGAACGGTGAAAGAATTATAAAAAGATATTAGTAACAGTAGTAGGTATAATACGATGCAAAAATTATAATAATGCTCATCCCCATGCCAACCCGCACTAGGCCAGCGTGGTTGACTAAGGCCTAAACCCTCTCAGTTGTAGAGGAGGCCCGTGCCCAGCAGTGGGACGTATATGGGCTGATGATGAATGTTTATCCCATGTCGAGTAGGTATAGAGGAGGCCTGTCTCTAACAATAACTTGAGCTAATGACCGTAATGATGTTCAGCCATATTGAAGTGTTCTCGAGTATAAAACAGAAATAGGTTAGGACTTTTGAGGTGACAACGGATGAGTGAATGACTGAATGCATGGGGTAGGAAAGTTTTCAATGGGAGCAGAAATATCGAATATTTATTACTACGTCATCCCCGTAAACGCAGACGTCCTGCAAGATGGACGTGCTCTTATCGTAATAGCTTCTCAATGGTAAACACTACTTCGGGTGACTAGCAAGGTGGCAGCGGTTGGGTGAGGAGGGCCGAAGATCGAGCCCAGTGGCGTGCCATAGGAAAGTCCTATGTCCAGCAGTGGACGTGAGAGAGGCTGGTGATGATGATGATGATACACCGCATGCTTTAAAATTACTCGAAATTCTAAAGATTAATATTTTTAGTAGACGTAAAATGAAGTTGTAAATAACTTGGGGTATTAATAATTTGGTGTGATGGTAATCGAATAAGCTCTTTGAACATCTGTCATGGAATTTATGACGTCATCGGAAAGGATGTGAACATCACATTTGTCAAAATCTAGCAATATTATGAAAATGAGATAATGGAACAGTGGCACGTGTCAACGCTTATTATGATAATCACGTTCCAATAGTTTCAGGCCTTAAAATATTATATGCTTAAAAATCTGAAAAATAAAAGAAAAATATATGTAGCTACTTTAAAAATTGATGGCAAGCGGGTTAAAGTATATATTTATATACCTATACACATGGCTAATAAAACTAAGTCTCAAGAAAATTTTGAAATAGTGAACTATTGCCAAGAATTTTCCTTCACCGCTATTAAAGGTTTATTTACTAATAATCAACAAAACAGACCAGGCTTAAGCGGAGATCACTTGAAAAAAAGGGGAGGGACACTATCCCACCATACACCCATCACTACAACTCCTGTACACCAAGACCGACAGTGGCGCGCACAAAAATTACACCGAGCAGTGAAGATCAGCCAGTCTCTAATATATGCCATATTGTCTTTTGAAATTAATTAAAAGAAGATAAACAGGAGGAGTTGGAAACATAGTTGTGGAAAGAGGGGAGGGAATCGGGTTTCATTTAAGACCGTGGTACCACTCTGGCTGGACCACCCAACTCACTCGTACTGCAGTCCAAGTTACAGACAGGTTGCAACAGGTTCATGTTTTTTAATACATGACCGTAATTTAGGCAGTCAGTCCGCTTCTACCTAACTAGTCATTAGCCTTATGCTTTTATCTGTTCGACCTCAATGCACGATAAAAAATACCCGTATTATAGCAAAAATTACTTTCTACCTGATGACAGCAAAAAATGGACGTAAAACAAATGATATTGGTGCAAGTGCCAAATTTATTGGCAAGGTTAAAGATCAAAGAACTACATGAAATGTTTTTAAATACAAGAGATAAATAGAAAATAGTAAATAATAGACAAAATATATTACATGAAAGACATGTGTCTGGTAGAATTTCTCTTCCATATCTTACTGTCTACCATGAAGCAGGCTGTAATCTTGCTAGCCGCCTAAATAGTATTATAAAAAATCAGTACTCTGTCAGGAAACCTCTACTCTATACTATAACTCGTATATTATTACATCGGAGTCATCTCTTCAGTCGACATTGTGTCTGGAGCGCACTAACCATCAAATAATGCATTATCGCTTTGCGTGCTACTAACATATGAATGTATAATTTTATAGATAGAATATAGATTTACCGACATACATTAAACTGTAGATCTGAGAAAATACAGTTGCAAGAAGGAAAAGTCTTCGACACTTCTCGGTAACATAGGGAATGTTTTAGGCCTGGTGTAGGTTATGTACGACTTTATCCGTGATTTCAATTTGTGTACACATAATTGGGTGCACAGAAAAACAAAAAATACTGTATAACAAAAACAATGAGTAAAAATCTGAAATGATAAATTTTCATTCAAGCCATAAACTATGTGCCAAATAAATCCAAAATTGTTGGGTCGTGTTTGTGTCTAATCTATAGCAATATTATAAAGAATAATATTTTTTGTTTGTTTGCAATGTAACTTAAAAACTACTCGACCATTTAAATATTTTTTTTGGGATGGACATACTCGTAGTTTGGGACGGGTATGTGTTCCCGTAGGATGAGAATTATAGATTTGAAGATTGCGCTCAGAACTCACGCCTTAAAATATGTTTTTTTTTAATATATTTGTTTGATGAGATAAAAAAACATTTAAAAAATTTAAAGTTAAAAAGAAAAACAATAAAATAAAAATTATATCACATTATTTCTATTTATTTATTTTGATTTATTTTTAATTTTTTTAAATATAAAGTTTTTATATCACGTTTATTATTATGAGATTTTTTATACTCTTTGTTCGATGTTCAATAAATTTTATTACAAACGTGATCTCACTGTTAATTTAAATGGTGCAGTTACAAAGCAATTGTATACGTGGATCTTTTATTTATTTATAGGCAATCGATGACAAGATTTTATTGTGAATTGGATTTGTTATGCCGGGAAATACCCCTGCTCGTCTGAACTGGCTGTTTTCCTTGCGGCGGACCAAAGGAGCCCACGAGAAATGATTCAATTCTATTCTAGGGTCGTGCAAATTACTTTTTTCGTTAAGAAATTCTCAATATCCGAGTGACTACAATAGGGACGATGATACAATATGCTAAACGACTACAAAAATATAGTGAGCGAAACCTACCTATGTATAAAAATACATCACTGTTTATATACAGGTGTGAGTATGTATGTATGTATTTTACGAATGGTTGCTCGTTTTACGTCATCTTAGGTGTCGTATTTTACGCACTCCGCCAATACAGGACATAAAGAAAATATACAACTGATAGACTTTATAAGTTAATACATCGAACTACTTATCGAATCACACCTTTTGAAGTTAAATCACGACGCTAAATTAAGTCGATCACCGCAGAATCTTATACACCTAACAAACAAAATTAAATGTGATAGTCTCTTTAAGTTAATACATACATAACCTCACGCCTGTATTCCCCGAAGGGGTAGGCAGAGGTGCATTTCTGCACCCACATTTCGCTAGCTATGCATCAGTCCCACGTAATGGGGGCGAGCTCATTGCCGTTTATCGGGAATTTCCTTATAATAACACTTCGCCCGACCCGAGAATCAAACCCAGGACCTCTAGATCGCACGACAGATACTTGTGCCGCGAGACCACAAGGCAGTCAGTTAATATATTTATAACTTAATTAAGTTAAGTTATTAGTTAATATACATATGTATCAAACCAACTCACCTAATCACCACTTGAAGTTTAATGCTTGGTGATGATAACATTATTTTTATAGTAACACAAAACCACTTTATACACGAAACACACACGATATACCTACAAACGAATTATACTAAAATCTAGCTCAACGGTTGAGCTGTCGGGGCGCACTCGGGAGGGTAGTCGATACTGAACAAAAATGAATCTATTGGATAAACAATTGATGACAAACTACCCTCCACTATATTATATTTGCAATATAACGACTGCGGGTAGGCATTTTACGTAGTGTCGTGCTTGTATGCTCGAACGAACAGGCAGAGCTATAATTTTTATGTCTAAGTATCGTTTGAAAAGGGCATTTGCCTATTTTGGGGCACATTTACAGACCCTCGTGGTCTCGGGGTACAAGTATGTGCCGAGCGATCTAGAGGTCCTGGGTTCGATTCCCGGGTCGGGCAAGGTGTTATTGGGTTTTTCCATTAGGAAATTCTCGGTAACAGCACGGAGTCTGGAAATGTGCCCGAAAAACGGCAATAGGCTCGCCCCCTATTACGTGGGACTGATACTTGGCGAAATGTGGGTGCAGAAATGCGCCTCTGCCTACCCCTTCGGGGAATACAGGCGTGAGTTTATGTATGTGTATTTACAGACCCCTTGCTGCTCTTGGCTTGGGATAAAATTCCACACATAATTCAATTACAGTTTGGAATAGAAAAGCGGCTGCTTTTATCACGGAAAAAAGTACATTTGTGGAATCAGAATGGAATTTTAAATTAAGAACAGGCGAAGTTTGGTTATAAAATAGTGATGGCCTCGAGGTTAAGGCGGGCGGTCGAGAATCTCGGCAGTCGCGGATTCAAACCCCAGGCACACACCTCTGACTTTTCGAAATTATGTGTGTATTCACAATGAATGATCACTTACTTTAACGGTGAAGGAAAACTTTGTGATGAAACCTGCACACCTAAAACTTCTTAGGAATTTCTTAGGTGTGTAGTCCGCCAATCCGCACTAGGCCAGCGTGGTGAACTAAGGCCTAAACCCTCTCATTGGTATAGGAGGCCCGTGCCAAGCAGTGGGGCCGATGATGATGATGATGAAGTTTGGTCCCACTTGTAGTGTAATAACAAAAATGTGACAAATCTGACGTCATGGTGGTATATTGGATAATGAGAAATATTCTTAACCAGAGTATCTCACTTTAAGTATCGAATCACGTTTTACGAGTATAATTAACAGTGTGCCAACCCATCTTTGTTAAACAAGTTATAATGAATTCAGTTGGTTAACATAAAATTCCGCGAACAGGTGTCTTGTGACTAATACACGTTTATGAGGTGTTAGGTTTAAGAAATGATTTAAGTGTTGTACGAATATTTCTAATGTCTGATTAATGATGACAGTTTTATTTTTAGATTTTAAACATTGCTAAAAAAAGTCGTGATGGTTTCGAGGTTTAGGCACGCAGTCGAGAATCTCGACGGCCGCGGGTTCAAACCCCAGGCACACACATCTGACTTTTCGAAGTTATGTGTGTATTCACAATGAATTTTCACGTACTTTTACGGTGAAGGAAAACATCGTGATGAAACGTGCACACCTAAAAGTTGTTAGGAATTTCTTAGGTGTGTAGTCCGCCAACCCACACTAGGCCAACGTGGTGGACTAAGGCCTAAACTCTCTCAGTTGTGGAGGAGGCCCGTGCCCAGCAGTGGGACGTATATGGGCTGATGTTGAAACATTGCTAACGAAACGTGACGTTTGAACTTAGAGGTTAACTAACTCAAGTTTGACTCGGATTCGCTTCCCGAGACGAGTACGGTAATTGGGTTTATGGTTTTTAGGCTCGGTGTTTAGAAATGTGTCCGAAGAACGTTCACTATTACATGGGACTTAAAAAAACAATTAGTAAAACGTGGGCTCAGAAATGAATTTCTAGCTACCCTTTAGGGTAATTTCGGGTAATGATAGTTTCTGAAAAAAAACAAGTGAAACGACCATATGCCATGAACAACGCAAATTAATCTACTACCTAGCGTATTGACTTTTAATATTACCATGAGGCCCATAGCCATGAGCAAGTACGTCGGGACTTTAGTAAGAGTTTCTAATGCTTACTCAACTGGCGTTATGTAAACGAATAGTAGAACAATAACCATTGTCTCGCACTCGACATAATGTCAAGGCATCGTGTAACTAAATTGATTTTTATTCTGGTGTAGATCTATTGCCAATATGACAGTATATCGAAAGGTATAAATGTGGTTTAACGTTATCGTTTGATTGATCTACCCTACATATGATGAAATTTTGAGTTGAGTTATAACAGCTATTAATTAAAATGCATTGAATTAGTTTGCCTTGTCGTGAGAAACGTAAGCATGAAAATCTATGAACTTAGACTTAAGAAAGTCAAGAAAACAGCGCCTTTTATAAATTTATAAAGATAAAGTCTGTTGAAATATTAACTTCTTTTGCGACTAAGATAAACTACATCAACACGAAGAAACACGTGCTCATTGAAAAGTGAAGGAAAGACATAAAAAGTATGAAATTATTTATGACTGAAAAAGGGAAGAGACACAAATGCTCAGCAGTGGATATACTATTCTTTATGATGATGCATTATTAAAACACGAAATACATTTAAAAGGCCAATTAAATTAAATACATTAAAGACATTTAAAAACCGTGCCGACTCAATCTACCAAATTGCTAACAATTTGTCAGACCTAGTATTCTCTTCTATAATGAAGCGTAGTGTGGCTAATCTCAGCCGAAATTTATGTGTTAGTTGTAGTCAGACAATTGTCTTTTTAATACTTAAAATGGAGTCATCGTCATCAAAAGCCGAAAGACGTCCTGACTGTTGAACATAGGTCTTATCCAAAGACTTCCAGAGCGCTCTATCAGAAACGGCCTGCCTCCAACGGCTTCCTCCGATCTCCATATACAGACTCAATATCATCATCAGCCCATATACGTTCCACTGCTGAGCACGGGCCTCCTCTACAAATGAGAGGGGTAGGCCTTAGTCCAGCACGCTGGCGGGTTGGTGGTCTACACACCTAAGAAATTTCTAAGAACTTTTAGGTGTGCAGGTTTCATCACGATGTTTTCCTTCACCGTTAAAGTGCGTGATATTTTTTTGTGAATACACACATAACTTCGAAAAGTCAGAAATGTGTGCCTGGGGTTTGAACCTGCGGCCGTCGAGATTCTCGACCGCGTGCCTAAACCTCGAAACCTCTTCTCAGGGTGTTCTCAGCAACTTGATAATGCCATCTAGAAAGAATTGGATCAATCGCTGAGGTGTATCTTATTTCTGATCGATTTCAGTCCATCGAAACTAATTAGAGCTGCACTGCATTTACTATGAGATTTCTGGTCATGTGCCAGTATAAAAGAACCATTTGTTTTTAATATACATATACACCATACTTGTACTACTACACGTACGCCAGTTATCATATCCCACGTAGCAGAGAGTGAAACTATTGAAAAACCCTGACTTTTTAACAATTGTACACGGGACGTCGCGATCGCACTCCATAAAGTTATGCCACTAATGTAGGTTATATTATACTTATATTCATCATCATCATCAGCCCATATACGTCCCACTATTGGGCACGGGCCTCCTCTACAAATGAGAGGCTTTAGGCCTTAGTCCACCACGCTGGCCTAGTGCGAGTGGGCGGACTACACACCTAAGAAATTCCTAAGAACTTTTAGATGTGATACTAATATTAAATAAAAACAGTAAATTATCTTTCAGATATCGAGTTTACGCTCCATTGGCCACGCTTACTAATCTATAACGGTAACTTTCCTTCCTGCGCCACTTGGATAAACATCAGTTCATTTTTTAATAAACATAATTATCGAATGTGGGTTACGCAAATATATTTAGGGAAATAATATTACGCCGCCTGAGATAACATCGACAAATATTTAATATTAGCGTCACTCTTACGTCAAATGGTTCATGTGGGACCAGAAAATATGAGCTATATTTTCACATACATAAACTCACGCCTGTATTCCCCGAAGAGGTAGGCAGAGGTGCACCTCTGCTTTGTCTCTCTTTTCTCAACTTTGTCATTATTTCCCATCACGTAAAGCCTTTGTTATTTGTTTTTCGTAGGAATGAAAATATTGGCTGCCTCGTGGTCTCGCGGCACAAGTAGGTATGTGCCGTGCGTTCTAGAGGGCCTGGGTTCGATTCCCGGGTCGGGCAAAGTGTTATTGGGTTTTTCCATTAGGAAATTCTCAGTAGCAGCACGGAGTCTGGAATTGTGCCCGAAAAACGTCAATAGGCTCGCCCCCTATTACGTGGGACTGATACATACCTGGCGAAATGTGGGTGCAGAAATGCACCTCTGCCTACCCCTTCGGGTAATGCAGGCGTGAGGCTATGTATGTGTCTTAATTGTTAATTATAATTCTTAATTCTTGCCTCCTATTAGAGATATCGTAATGATAGGACTATTATTAAGTAAGAACTGAGGCTACGACAATTGAAGTTAGAATAGTTCCAACTAAACGTTAAATATATATGTAAAAGAATGATAATTTGTTTTCAGAATGCTTAATATGACTGAGAAAATTTTCAAAGTAACTTGAACTTTTATACATAAAAATTACAAGTCATTCTTGTAAATCAATACGATGGAAAAATAACTGCTGGAGCCCCAATAAACAACTAAATATTTATCCTTTCTCCTAACTTTTATATGTTGATTTTATTTTATGTACTTTCTGTATAAAAAAGGGGCTAACATTAGGTACAACCTTTACCTTGATTATTATTATATCAAATATTCTTCTACCATGTCTTTTCCGTAACATAACACGGTGTGATACAGACGACCTGAATTTGTTTCCCAAATCAAACTTTACTGGGTTTTTCCATTAAAGAAATCGCTGGAGCACCATTTATTTTTGAAACGATTCTACTTACCCCTTTCGGATAACAGGTATAAGGGTGTCATTATTAAAACCACATACATCCCACAGCTGGGCATGGGCTTCCTCTACAACTGATAGGGTTTAAGTCTTAATCCACCACGCTGGCCTAATGCAGGTTGGCGGACTACACACCTAAGTAGGGGGTGGGATGGTCCGTAAATGGATTTTCCCCGCGGGAAAAAAAAAAAAAAGGTTAGTATTAAACCAATCAGCGCGCGAGGTGCGATTACGGTTCACAATCTTTCGACAGTTTACAATCTCACTAGATAGATTATAATCTAACGGTGTTTACAATTTTACGGTGACATTTACACCCCTAATTATCCAAGGCAATTCAAAATCGAATATGATTTATTTATACGCAATCGCAAATAACATTACGACAACTTGGCACATATCTAATGATAACTGGGGGCACGGCCCCACGTCACACCATTCACAGTGATAACACGCAGAGTAAACAACGTAGTATGGATAACGCTAGTGTGAATTAACTGGAGTATTTCAGTCGTACAATGATAATTTTTTGCATGTTTGCTGAGATGGAGCAAGGTTGTTTTGTCAATGTTTATATATTGAACAGAGTGTGTAATAGGAAGCTATCGAAAGATTTTTTGTAGGGTAAAAAGTGCCATGGGGTTTTTCGGATAATAAGGTAACAGCAACTTGGAGTTTAAAAGCAGTGATGGCCTCGAGGTTTAGGCGCGCAGTCGAGAATTCCGGCGGTCGCAGGTTCAAACCCCAGGCACACACCTCTGACTTTCCGAAGTTATGTGTGTATTCACAATGAATTATCACTTGCTTTAATGGTGAAGGAAAACATCGTATCATTATGTGTGTAGTCCGCCAACCCGCACTAGGCCAGCGTGGTGGAATAAGGCCTAAACCCTCTCAGTTGTAGAGAAGGCCCGTGCCCAGCAGTGGGACGTATTTGGGCTGATGATGATGAACTTGGAGTCTAGAATAAGTTCCCGATAAACAGCAATAGGCTCGACTTTTATAATATAAGACTATAAATATGTATAGGTATACCTGGTGAAATGTGGGTGCAATTTCGCCGGGATACAGACGAAAGTATGTGTGTTATGAGCAACGATAAATTACAAATAAAACAAATCCGAGGTATAAAAGCCCTACAGCTACAATAAGTCTTTTACAATTATAATTTTTACCGTTATTTAAAAAAATATATAAAAAAAATGAAATAGGTAAATGTTTAGGTATCCCATATTTTTTTTACAGTAATTGTTACTCTAAGTTTTACAACTTCCTGGAATACATATTTAGGGTTATAATTATGTTATAGCCAACCTGTACTTACTAAAGCAATATTCTTATTATTCTTAAAGCATTTATGATTGTAACCAATTTTATGTTTAAAAATAAAAAATAATCTTTCTGAGAGACCCATATGCATAGCATAGGATGATGATTAATTTAAAAAAAAAACTTGTTATTCCCTTTATCACCTTATATTTCAAATCGAATACATAACGGCGGCGTCAAATCAAAGCGAGATTTATATGCTAATAGCTGGAAAGCAAATCGTTATATATAAACCAGACTGACAACATTTAATGATCGATTTCTCGCGAATTTAACGAAACAGGCTTTATGTTTTCTTGTCGTCCGATGCTTATCATCTCCAAGAATTGAGGAGATTGGGAAAATAATAATGACTGATGTCTTTTAGCTTTTACCTGCGGCAGAATTTATAGAAATTTCTATTTCGTGTGAATTTATGGGCGGTGAAAGGGTTGTTTACGTCTAGATTTGTCTGTGAGAAAGTTTAAGTTTTATAGTTTGACAGCCCCGTGGCGCAGTTGGCTAGACACCAGCTTAATGTGAAATGAGAGGCCGCGGATTCGATCCCCGCACCGAGATAAATGTTTGTGTGGTCCACAAATATTTGTTCCGGGTCTGGGTGTTTGTGACATGTGGGATCAGAGCTATGTATGTGACTGTTGGGTGTATTTATTTATTATATATTAAACATAAATGCGATTCACAACTCCTGTATTCCCTAAGGCGTAGGCAGAGGTATATTTCAATAGCCATTTTACCAACTATAGTTTAAGCAAAGCCTCATAAGCGACGAACCAAATGCCGTTTATCAAGTACATTTTCAGTCATGGTGCTGCTACTGAGAATTTATTCACGGAAATGGTAGATATTATTTTGCCGACCAGAAAATCAAACTTTGGACCTCTCGATTGCACATCGCACACTTAGTCACCGGTATAAAGACAGGCAAAAAGGGAAAAGTCAAAATAAGACCAAAACTTACGAAGTAACAATGCAAATAAAGGCTTCAAAAAAATATAGACGAAACGAAAACAAGCAATAATTTTTCTGCAAAAGTATTAGTTCTAATATTACGCTTAATGTTACCGAGACTGATGAGAACGCCCTAGAAAATTCTGGGGGAAGCCTATATCCAGCAACCCTTGACTTGTAAAACGACATTATTGTACTAACTTCAATCAATTTTGAGTCTCAATTAATCAAGTAGCAGGTTGGATAAATTATTGTTCCAGTGGCAGCCCAAAGTATTAAGTAAAGTACTAGGTTAACTTCATATAACGCTTCACTTAATAGCTATCAATTCGAGGCTGTATGTATGTACCGCTATAATACCTACTCTTTGAGGATACAAACGTGAGTATATGTGGGTATATTTGTTTATAAATACAAGCATACATACATAAACTCACGCCTGTATTCCCTGATGGGGTAGGCAGAGGTGCATTTCTACACCCACATTTCGCCAGTTATGTATCAGTCCCACGTAATAGGGGGCGAACCTATTGCCGTTTTTGTCAAAATACAAGCAACAGATGCTAATTCAAACTAAACCAATAACCATCGAGTAACCGGACGCCATATCTAAAGTAAACTGAATGAAATCACACCGCAAATTTTGATCTGACGATCGCTTGAAAAAATGTCGCAAATTTTAACACCACATCCTATAATTATTCTGTTTACGCACATGAAGTCACTCGATGGATTCCACAGAATGAATACTTTACGTCGGTGGCTGACGCAAAAATGCAGTCAACGTGCCTGATTTATTAATGGCCAAATAGAATTTGCGCATGCTTACTACTCCTTATTTATAAACAATTTGATGGTTACAAATAAAAATGGGTGGTACGTACTGTCTGTACCTTATAGTTGTTAGAAACCTAGTTATACGAAGTCTAGTAATTATTTGCTCAAAACCGATTGTCACATTTAGTTATGACGGTCTGACCGACTGTTAGCAATTACAGGTTTCACCATATTATGTTTTTAAATTATCTTTTTTTTAATGTATACAAATATTTGATTTATTGATTTGTTTAAAAATAATCTGGCAACATTAATGCGTGTTTGCAAATTCCTGAATTTATTTTATGATAACAGATTTTATCATATATGTATGTCTGTTTGTAAATTATCTCAATTTAATCACTTCATTATTTTATATAAAAGTGTAAATGTAAATTGATGAACAATATATTTGATTTGTAAAAAGATATAACTGGCAACATTGATTTTTGAAATGGCGGACGGTTGTGTACGATAGTCACGGAACAATTGTAAACGAAAAAGAAGGATTAAACGTGATTACAAGTTGTATATTGGCCGTATTATTTGGAGAAGCAGTCAACAATCAGAAGTGGTAAGAACTTTTGAGATAAGCCCGAGTCTCCTATACCACCCTAATACTTATGTCGGTACGGTCAAGTTTTACACCACCTTTGGAAATGAATATTGACGAAAGAAGATCGCATGAGTCTCGTGACCATGCGTTGCGTAATCTTGGAAAGAGACGGAAACCTTACCGAAGTCGGTCACGGCGCAAGTATCTTCGACCAATTAATTCGTCTAGCGAAGATCTTAGTAACAATGATATGAAACGAAATCGTGAAGTCTCGTGTACCAGTTCTAGCACGGATACGATGACAAATACCTCCCTGGATTCTGATAGTTCCGCGCGACATTCTAGAGCAAAAACACGAAGGCGGGATAAACAGAAGACTAAAAGAAAATCGCGGAGTAAATGTAATGATGATGGCTTCCTTAAGAACTTTGCCAGATACCTAGATAGAAAGGGTTCGAATAGCTTTGAGGGAGCCCAAAATGTTTTGCCTGACTTTGATCCCGACGCGAACGTTTTTACGGCTGATGATTGGATTCGTAAGGTGAATCAGACGGCAAGAGTCTACGGATGGAGCGATAAGCAAATAATTTATTACGCAATCCCTAAGTTGTCGGGCAACGCTAAACGGTGGTACCAAAGTAGAAGTTCTGTAAATTTAACATGGAAACAATGGCAGCGTAAAATTTTGAAAACCTTTCCTGACGACAGGAACTACGCAGACCGTCTTTACGAAATGCTTGAGAGAAAAAGTAGACGTGATGAAACACTGGAAGAATATTATCACGATAAGGCTAGGCTCGTCAAAATGTGCGGAATCGTAGGTCGTAATGCCGTTGATTGCGTTATAAACGGTATTTATGATAATAGCATTAGATTAAATGCTCAGGGTTCCAGCTTTAAGCATCCCTCACAGCTTCTGAAATATTTACGTAGAATATCAAGAAGAGTAACCATGCCACCTCGAAAACAGAATTATAAAAATAAGTTTCAAGATAATAAAACTGATAACGGTGACCGGAGTTCCTTGACTTTAAAAAACAATACAGACACTTTTCGGGGAAAACGCAACACACGTTGCTACAATTGTTCTGAAGCTGGTCACGTTGCTATCAACTGCCCAAAACCACTGAAAAGATGTGAAAAGTGTCACCGAATAGGTCATAGTATACAAGAATGCTCACAACGACCCGCAAATTCTCTAACACAGGACATTAGTGAAAAGAATAATTTAGATGCAGATACGAGAAATATACTAAATGTAGCTATGGTTAAGGATAACGTGAATGACAAATATTTCAAAACTATTAGTCTAAATGGTGTTAAGAGATCTAGTTATATTGATTTCGGAAGTCAATGCACACTTATCAAAAACAAAGTTGCAGTGGGTTCTGCGCTACTCTTAGACAAAACAGAGCTTCCAGTGTTAAAAGGATTTGGCCATGGATGCGTTACACCGATAGGACGAACTTCTGTTACAATAGAAATAGACGCAGTTAAGGCAGATATAGACGTCTATGTCGTGGCTGATGAGTTACTACATACTGATGTTATGATAGGCCAATCCTTGACGGAATTGCCAACAGTTACTGTATACAAGACCAGCAATCAATTAACATTGTATACTGACAATACAAGTGCAGAACGGGTGGGAATCATTAATTCCAATGAAGTTACTGTCGAAGGACTTATGGATATAACGGTACACACATTAGATAGAAATTATTCGGAGTTTATGTTTATACCAGGGAATGTTTGTATGGAACAGGACAAAGAATATAGTGTCCTACAAGGAATATACCAGTTTAATAATGGTGTGGGTAATATCATAATCGTTAACTTGTCAGGAGTCCCTTTCGTATTTCCAAAGGGTAGGCTAATTGCCCGCGCTCTCAAGCTACCTAAAAACAGCTGGCACAAAACGAAGCTGGCATCAGTGCCTGTTAACAGTATTTACGATACTGGATCTATTTCATCTGCTTCGAAAGATCGCATCGAACCTATTCCTCTAGACATGATTAATGTAGGTCCAAAGGTCGTTAAAGAACAAAAGCTGCAGCTGCTTAAACTTTTGAACTCATATAGGGATTGCTTTGCACTTAATATGGGAGAGTTAGGATGCACCAATATATCTGAAATGACAATTCGACTTAACGACGATACACCTGTTGCTTACAGACCTTATCGACTCCCTTACAGCGAACGGACTGTTGTTAGGGAAATGATAGGTAACCTATTAGATAACGGAATAATTCGAGAGTCCACCTCGGCGTACGCAAGTCCTATAGTGTTAGTAAAAAAGAAAAATAATGAGTATAGACTATGCGTGGACTACAGAGCCCTGAATAAAAAGACTGTGAAAGACAGCTACCCTATGCCTCTGATTGAAGACCAGCTAGACAGACTAAGCGGAAAATGTTACTTCACTAGCTTGGACCTGGCATCTGGGTACTATCAAATACCGGTTTCAGAACAGTCTCGACATGTGACAGCCTTTGTAACGCCGGATGGGCATTATGAGTATACTAGGATGCCTTTTGGGCTCGTTAACGCCCCTGCGGTATTCCAAAATATGATAAATAAGGCATTAGGTAACAAACGGTTTGAACTGGCTATCCCATATCTTGATGATTTATTATCGGCGGGAAAAACATTTTCTGAAGCATTTGAAAAACTTGAACAAATATTGATATTGCTGCGGCAAGCCAACGTGTACAACGGAAACTTACACGGCTAACAAGGTTAAGGTGAATTTACTGGTGGTAGGGTTTAGTGTTAATTGGCTTTTTTCCCATTTAATGCTGAACCCGGTCGGGTTGGTACCACCGCCCAGCCTATTTCTACCGCCAAGCAGCAATGCGTTCCGGTGGAAGGGCTGGGTAGCCGTTCCTACCTTTCCCCAGGGCTTGGTGGGTCAAACGTTGCCCGTACTTGCGGAATCTACGTCTTGGTTGCTGCGTGGGTTTAGGGTGGCTGGGGTGGGGTACAGGGAGACCCGATGGGAACGGTTCCGTCGGCCGCCTGCCGGTCAGTTGGGGACCTGAACCCGGGGACTCTCTTTCAAACTCCCTCCCCGGGAAGCTGTCCCGCCAACCGGCGAAAATCCCGTCGTGCAGGCGTCATGCCAGAGTGGGAGACTGGGGTGGATCCTGCCGTCTGCACACGGGGGGGCATCGGGGGCCCTTCCGTGCTCCACACCTCATCCTCTCGGAGATCGCGCAGCCACCTTGCACTACGATCCGCATACTTTTACGGGTGCCGTCTTGGCAACGCCACAGCCCTCTCTATACACTCCAATCTAACATGAAAGGCAAAAATAAAAGAAGCAGGCTTTCTACGGCGGTCAAAAAATCCACATTCAAAGTGGACTTCTGTAATGTCAGGGGTCTACACAGCAATCTCAACGCCGTTCATCACCACCTTGAAACGGCGCGGCCTGCCCTGCTCTTTTTAACGGAGACGCAAATATCTACCCCTGATGATGTTTCGTACCTTAACTACCCCGGCTACGTACTGGAGCACTCATTCCTACGTAAAGCCGGGGTGTGCGTCTTCATCAGGGGTGATATTTGTTGTCGCCGCCTTCGGGGCCTCGAGCATAGGGACCTGTCAATACTATGGCTCTGTGTTGACCATGGGGGACGTACCCGTGTCTACGCATGCCTCTACAGGTCCCATGCCAGTGATGCGGGGTCTTCTCGATTATTCGAGAACGTCCAAGCGGGGACGGACAGCGCTCTCGAGCAGTACCCATCCGCGGAGGTGGTGATCCTTGGTGACTTTAACGCTCACCATAAAGAGTGGTTGGGGTCCCGGATCACCGACCTCCCGGGTCGGTCTGTTTACGAGATGGCCTTGGCTTATGGCTTCTCGCAATTGGTGACACAGCCCACCCGTGTCCCTGATATTGACAGCCATGAGCCCTCCTTGCTGGACCTTCTGCTGACCACACACCCGGATGGATGGACGGTGGTGGTCGATGCTCCTCTAGGGTCATCTGACCATTGCCTAATCCGCGCGTCAGTCCCTGTGGTGAACCCCAGTCAGCCTTCAGCGACTGGATCTCGCAGGGTCTGGCGGTATGGCTCAGCAGATTGGGATGGACTTCGCGAGTTTTATGCGTCCTTCCCATGGAAGCGGTTCTGCTTCTCCTCCGATGATCCTGACACCTGTGCGGACTGCGTCAGGGATGTAGTTCTTTTGGGGATGGAGTTGTTCATCCCCAACACTACAATACCGGTGGGGCGCCGTAGCCGGCCTTGGTACAACAGTGCCTGTGCCGATGCTGCGCGCCTCAAACAGTCCGCATACTTGGCGTGGCACGTTGCCAGTAGGTGCCGGGATCCTATTGCCACGGAGGAGAAGCGGAAGTTTAACGCCGCTTCTAGGTCTAGTAAAAGGGCTATTGCCAAGGCCAAGGCAGAGCATATTGCCAGGATTGGCGAGCGGCTAAAGAGCTATCCCTCTGGTAGCCGGGCCTTTTGGTCGCTTGCCAAAGCGGTGCAAGGCAATTTCTGCCAGTCCAGTCTCCCGCCACTGCGTAAGACTGATAACAGTCTGGCCCATAGTGCAAAGGAGAAGGCCGATCTCTTGGTTGAATTCTTTGCCTCAAACTCGACTTTGGATGATGGGGGAGCTTCTCCACCGATAATACCCCGGTGTGAGTGCTCCCTGCCTGGAATCCGCATCACTCAGCGTGCGGTCAGGCGGGAGCTTCAGCTCCTTGACATCCATAAGTCGAGCGGGCCTGACTGTATCCCCGCGGTGGTTCTTAAGACGTGCGCCCCCGAGTTGACCCCTGTCCTCACGCGTCTCTATCGACTTTCTTTTAAGACTAACCGGGTTCCGTCTTCGTGGAAGGTGGCTCATGTCCATCCTATTCCCAAAAAGGGAGACCGGTCGGACCCCTCCAATTACAGGCCGATAGCAGTCACGTCCTTGCTCTCCAAAGTCTTGGAGCGGGTAATTAATACTCAGCTCCTGAGGTACCTTGAAGATTGCCAGTTGATTAGCGATCGTCAATACGGTTTCCGTAACGGTCGTTCAGCTGGCGATCTTCTTGTGTACCTTACGCACCGTTGGGCGGAGGCTGTGGAGGGCAAGGGCGAGGCTATTGCCGTCGGCCTGGATATTGCGAAAGCGTTTGACCGGGTATGGCATCGAGCTCTTCTGTCGAAGCTACCATCCTACGGAATCCCCGAGGGGCTCTGCAAGTGGATCGCCAGCTTCCTGGATGGCCGGAGCATAAAAGTCGTCGTTGACGGCTGTAGCTCCGCGACCAAGACCGTCAATGCTGGTGTTCCACAGGGCTCGGTGTTGTCGCCGACGCTCTTCATCCTGCACATCAATGACATGTTGTCTATTGACAGCATGCATTGCTATGCGGATGATAGCACGTGTCATGCGCGATACATCGGCCAACGGAACGCCTCTCGGAGTTCAGTAGAGGAAAGTCGGTACAAACTTGTGTCTGAAGTCGAAGGCTCTCTGGGGCGGGCTTTTGAATGGGGAGAAAAGAACTTGGTTCAATTCAACCCATTGAAGACACAAGTTTGCGCGTTCACTGCTAAGAAGGACCCCTTTGTCATGGCGCCACAGTTCCAAGGAGTCACTCTCCATGTTTCCGAGAGTATTGGGATACTTGGCGTCGAAATTTCGAGCAAAGTACAGTTTAGGAGTCATTTGGAGGACAAAGCCAAGTTGGCCAGCAAAAAGTTGGGCATCCTGAACAGAGCCAGGCGGTGCTTCACGCGGGACCAAAGATTGACGCTTTATAAAGCGCAAGTCCGGCCTCACATGGAGTACTGCTCTCATCTCTGGGCAGGGGCCCCCAAATACTTGCTCGACCCACTTGACTCCTTGCAGAGGCGTGCATTTCGAATCGTCGATGATCCCAATCTCACGGACAAAGTGGAGTCGTTAGGACTGCGGAGAGACTTCGGGTCTCTCTGTGTGTTCTATCGACTCTTCCATGGGGAGTGTTCTGAGGAACTGTTCAGCATGGTACCGTCGTCACCTTTTTACCATCGCACTACCAGACATCGCAGTGGAGTTCATCCATACTACCTGGAGACAATCCGTAGTAGTACGGTGCGTTTCCAGCGTTCCTTCCTACCACGCACGTGCAAGCTCTGGAATGAACTCCCTGCCTCGGTGTTCCCCGAGCGCTATGACTTGTCCTTCTTTAAACGAGGCTTAAAAAGAGTGTTCACCACACGGTAGGCAGCGGCTGGGTTGTGCCTCTGGCATTACTTTAGTCCATGGGTGGCGGTAACCGTTTACCATCAGGCGGACCGCTTGCTCGTCTGCCTACTAAGGCAATAAAAAAAAAAAAAAAAAAAAAAAAAAAAGCCAGCCTTACACTCAATTTGAGGAAATGCTTCTTCTTCCAGTCAGAAGTAGATTATTTGGGCTATGAAGTATCCGAGACAGGTTTAAGACCGGGAACTAAAAAGACACAAGCAGTTGCCGAATTCCCTACACCAACAAATGTCCATCAAGTACGGCAGTTCGTAGGATTGGCTAGTTTCTTCCGGCGGTTTATATATAATTTTGCTACGCTAGCCAAAACCTTGACCAGTTTGACCAAATCGGACGTCCGTTGGCACTGGGGAAACGAACAAGAAAACTCATTCCAGAGTATAAAAGACAAACTTGTCACCAGACCAATTCTGGCATTATATGATGCCGATTATGAGACTGAAGTACACTGTGATGCTAGCAAAGTTGGAGTTGGGGGCATTTTGCTTCAAAGATCCGATAAGGATAACCCTTTACGACCTGTAGCGTATTTTAGTCGCCAAACCACACGCGAGGAGCAGTTTTGGCACTCATATGAACTTGAGACTATGGCAGTGGTTTTATCGTTGCAAAAGTTTAGAGTATTTTTGATTGGGATCGAATTCAAAGTCGTAACTGATTGCAATGCATTACGCTCCACCCTCACGAAGCGTGACCTACTACCGAAAGTAGCAAGATGGTGGCTTATGCTGCAGGAGTTCAATTTCACAATCCAATATCGACCAGGTCACAACATGCAACATGTAGATGCTTTAAGTCGAAACCCATTGGAGTGTACCCACGAATACAAGGAGATTGAGATTTTACAAATAACCACTAATGACTGGTTGCACACTGTACAAATGACGGATCCGCGGATTAAGCATATTAAGACGATTTTAGAGACGTCAACCGAGGACCTCAAAGACATTTCCAATAATTATGTAGTCCGCGATGGAAAAATATACAGACGCGTGGGCCGAAAGCTGAAATGGGTAGTACCTCATGGAGCACGGTGGCGTATCTGTCAGCTTAACCATGACGAAGCAGGGCATTTTTCCTTAGACAAGACATTGGAAAAGATTAGTGCGGATTATTGGTTTCCCAAACTGAAGCGATTTGTTAAGAAGTATGTCGAATCATGTATAAATTGCGCATATAATAAAGAGATGCCTGGTAAGAAATCAGGGTTTTTACACCCGATTCCTAAAGTTCCGTCAAATTTTCATACAATTCATATAGACCATTTAGGGCCATTTGTGAAAAGCAAACGTGGTAATACGCACATTTTTGGAGTGATTGATGGGTTCAGCAAATTTATTATCGTGAAGGCAGTTAAAAACCTAAAGTCTAAAACGACTATAAAAGTATTAGAGGAAATATTTGCTACTTTTGGTTGTCCGAAAATTATTATATCCGATCAAGGCTCGAGTTTTACTTCCAATGAATTCAAAAGTTTCATAGGATTGATTGGTGTCAAGCACGTATTGAATGCCGTAGCGACACCTCGCGCTAACGGACAGATCGAACGATACAACAGGACAATTTTAAATTCGCTAGCTTCTATGAATCACGGTCTAGATGAGAAGGATTGGGATCTCAATATGGGAAAATTACAGTGGAGTTTAAATAATACAATCAACAAAGGTATTGGAAAGTGTCCTGCAGAAGTCGTTTTCGGAAATAGAACGACTAGTCAAAACGAAAATATCATACGAGGAGCTGTTGAGCCTACATTACCAGCATCAGAAGACGAAAGAGAGGAAGTCAGAAGAAAGGTACAAAACACTATAGCAGAACGTCAAATCAAGATGAAAGTTGATTTCGATAAAACTAGAGCCCCTACAAAGATATACGGTAAAGGCGATTTAGTTATGATCCCCAACCATAACCCTGAAAAAGGCAAAAGCAAGAAACTAGCTCCTAAATTTCGCGGTCCATTTAAAATTACATCTGTCCTTGATAAAGATCGGTATGAAGTTACTAGTATTGATGGTCACTCACGGAAAGAGTATAAAAATATTTACCCAGCAGATCAACTAAAACCATGGATAACCTTCCAATCCTCTCCTACCAGTGAGAAAAGCAGTGATGATGAAGGTACCAGTAGTGATTCCGAGAGTGAAAGTCAACTCCCATTACGTCCTACCTCAAAATCCCTATCCCTATCCTAATAGTTTACAGCTTAGGTACGCTGTAGACGCAGACGGCAGACCGGTGCAATCGGTGTCACCGGCTAGCCTTGAAGTATCCACTTTGTCCGCGGGTGACAAAAAGCAGTCTGCAGTGAACTAAGAATTTTAACCGAGTGAGACTGCAGTAAGGCAGACCGTGTCCCTCGGGTGGCAAACGGCAGCCTGCAGTAAATGAGCAGAATTAAGTGTGTAACAGTGCTGTAAGGCAGACCGTGTCCCTCTCGAGGCCATGCTGGCCTCCCTCCGCAGCGCCGCCGTGGAGGAGTGGCGTTCCAGGCTGGAGAGTCCAAGTGCTGGCGTGGCGACCGTCGCGGCAGTGCGTCCTGTCCTCCAGCAGTGGATGGACAGGCGCCACGGTGCGCCGACCTTCCGGCTGACACAGGTGCTCACCGGGCACGGCAGCTTCGGTGCGTACCTGTGTCGCATCGTCGGAGTGGAGGAGACCGCCGTGTGCCACCATTGTGGCAACTGCCGTGAGGACACGGCCCAGCACACGCTTGAGGAGTGCCCAGCCTGGGACGAGGAGCGCAGCGCTCTTGTAGCGGTCGTGGGGAGAGACCTCTCGCTGCCGACTGTGGTCGCCGCCATGGTCGGCAGCCGGAGGTCGTGGAAAGCTATGCTCTCCTTCTGCGAACGTGTCATTTCGCAGAAGGAGAGCGCGGAGCGGGATCGGGAGCAGACCGATCCCGCTCGTCGCAACAGGCGACGTAGGAGGCGCCGGGTCAACACGTAGCCCGGCGCCCAGAGGCCACACGGGGCCGCCGTCCCTACCTTGGCGGCCCCCGAGATGAAGACGCCACACGCGTCAGGTCGGTGTGCCTTTTGGCACCGCGCAGAGGCGGTCCCGGATCAATCCATAGCTCTGGCTTCAGGGTATTCCGGGGCCGTCTCGCTGAATGCGCCGATGGTGGCCGTCGCGGGGTTTTTAGTCGGTATTACGGCGCAATTATTTTGGTAGGGACCCGGCCCAGCGGCCGGCCGCAAACACGGGCGGTAACATCTATGCTGGGTCGGAAGGCGCCGGTGAGTCCGACACACCCTCGCCCCTACGGGGGTGGGATGGTCCGTAAATGGATTTTCCCCGCAGGAAAAAAAAAAAAAAAAAAAAAAGACCGTGTCCCTCGGGTGGCAAACGGCAGCCTGCAGCAAATGAGCAGCTTTAAGCGAGTAACAGTGCAGTAAGGCAGACCGTGTCCCTCGGGTGGCAAACGGCAGCCTGCAGTAAATGAGCAAAATTAAGTGTGTAACAGTGCTGTAAGGCAGACCGTGTCCCTCGGGTGGCAAACGGCAGCCTGCGGCGACTTATCCAGCTATATTGACTGACAGTGGTGGACCATATCTTTAGCAGCAATTGCAGTTCGAAGTAACTTCGCATCCTTGTTTGACTATCCAAAATGTTATTTATAATGATTGTTTTGTTGATTAGACTATTGGTGAATGTTAAATGTATACCTATATACATTTTTGGATATCATAATAATGCATATAACTTTCCTATTTGTTCTGTATTTCTAAGCAGTTACTAGAGTTTATTACTTTGGAATCATTTGATTTTAAATGTTCATGTCATTTATTTTGTGGGTCAGGCTACATAATGTATTTTTTTTTATGTTACACTTTAGTACACACTGTGATTATTTTATTTTTATTGTATAGAGCCATACACTTATTGTAGAATGGCCGAGACTATTTAAGAAATGGGGCATTTCTTTAACAGGACGGCCGTCTGTTAGCAATTACAGGTTTCACCATATTATGTTTTTAAATTATCTTTTTTTTAATGTATACAAATATTTGATTTATTGATTTGTTTAAAAATAATCTGGCAACATTAATGCGTGTTTGCAAATTCCTGAATTTATTTTATGATAACAGATTTTATCATATATGTATGTCTGTTTGTAAATTATCTCAATTTAATCACTTCATTATTTTATATAAAAGTGTAAATGTAAATTGATGAACAATATATTTGATTTGTAAAAAGATATAACTGGCAACATTGATTTTTGAAATGGCGGACGGTTGTGTACGATAGTCACGGAACAATTGTAAACGAAAAAGAAGGATTAAACGTGATTACAAGTTGTATATTGGCCGTATTATTTGGAGAAGCAGTCAACACGACGTCTATGGTGTCAATATGAGCTGCGTAATTTGACTTCTTTTTATTCAATAGCCTTAACAAACCAACAACCTGCTTGGTGGTTAATGATCGCCCTGGGCGCATCGCTATACATTCAAAGGGCAAGTGATAGGGGGAGTAATACAGAGTCAAAGGATTATTATGGCTATCATCATCATCATCAGCCTAAGGAAGTCCACTGCTGAACATAGGCCTCCCCCAATGACTTCCATAGTGACCTGTTGGAGGCAGCCTGCATCCAGCGACGACCCACGACCTTCACCAGGTCGTCAGACCACCTGGCCATGCCAATATGTAATTGCTTTTAAAACAAGATCCACGCTCAAACCCAACACCTTTGAAGTGACGAAATTCACGATTGCCATTGGTAAAACATCAAATATGTGCCAACATTACTACTGATGTGTTTTTTACACTACCAGAAGAATAACAAGTAATTCAAAAAGGATGGGCCACAAAAGACACTATATTACTGATACGGACAAAACCACGTTAATTTACTAGCATAATGTATTCTTGATGATTTGAATTTCAAATATTTGCAACAATAACATGTTGACTCGGTTCTACTTGGGTGGTGTTCATTCTATAAATAAGCCTTATGGTTCTTACTTAACAAGAAATTACAGAAATATATTATCGTTTTGGTTGGTTTCATTGAATATGCATGATATGTCTTCCGTCATCTCACAATTAGAAATGTTCATTATTATGGAGTACTTTTACACAATTTTATAAGAACTATTCAAAGCTGTAAGTAATTCATTATATGTATGAGTTTGCAACTTCCAATTTTCAACTTTCAATCCTAGTAGATAAAGACTCTTTATCACAGGAATATTGGAACTACGGCATTTTCTCTTTCGTAAAAAACGTCACGGATTTAATTGACAGTTTTAATTTAATATTTTAAAAAATACTTTCTTCATTTAAGAGCCACTAAACTTAAAGAATTTACCTTTTGATGCCGACTAATCATGTCACATGCCATTCAAAACAGAAAACATGATAATAACAACAACTAATGATAAATGTTACCTAGTTACACAATATACATGATTGGAACGAGTTACAGGGACGCAGCTGTGGGAAGCAAACCGCACAATGCATATGCGATTACAAAAGATTTGTTTACGTGCGACGAGACAAGCTGACGACCATTTATACAGTAATAAGCCATAACATAATTGATTTCTTGAATTTTTTTTAGCACATAGCAATATTCGGTATTGTTTATTAAAAAAAAAGTGAATGGAAACATAAGCTCTGTTCAACTGAGAGGGCTTACACCTTAGTCCCCCACTCTGACCTAATGTGGATTAGCGGACTACACGTCCAAGAAATTCCTAAGAAGTTTTAGGGTTGCTGGTTTCCTCAAGACGTTTTCCTTCACCGTTAAAGTGATAATTCATTGTGAATAAATTCAAAAAGTCAGAGGTATGTGCCTGGGATTTGAACCCGCAACCGTCGCGATTCTCGAGCGCACGCCTGTACCTCGAGGCAATCACTACTTTTATTTCCTCTCAGTTGTAGAATATTCCCATTCCCAGCAGCAGGACGTATATAGGCTGATGGTGATGATGATGAAACATAAGCTCACGACATTGTCATCATTTCGCCAGTTGTTTATTGTAATTGGTAATATGCGGCGATTCTCTTCACTTGTGCTGTTTTGTAGGACAACGGTTTTTTTCTCCAATTTTGATTGCAACGTCAATGTTTCGAACCCATTGCCAACACCGCTTAACAATTCTCTAAACATGGTTGATGTTTACAAAACTAAAAACAAATAAGAATAGTCATTATAGTGGTTTAGATTAGTTGAACTGCAAAATGTCATGTCCATTCACAAACAATAGAACAAAAGTATGAAAAAAGACAAATAAAAGCATTAATGTAAGTTAAAAGTAAACATCATTATCACAACTTTAACAATTACAGAGCACGTGAAACTTCATGATTCATTGAAGTTGTTTCGAGAAAGAAAAAAAAATATGTTGGAGGAACACGCTACATATTTTGTAGTAGCGATTCAAGTAGGTATGTACATTGTACACCTCTATTTACTCCGGGATGTAAGTGTTCGTGTATGAATACGTATGTTAATATTGGCGAAATTTGTGTAGTTTTATTTTTAACAGCTCAAGAAATGTCCGAAGTTTTAATGGTTTATATTTTTTTTTATAAAATTATTTACCTTATTTTATGAGATCATCATATGAAAAAAGAATAATGTGTACCAACAAATACCGCTGTAGTCAGAAAAAGTAGTGACGACAAAGTACTAACCTCTCTTATCCCCTAAATGAACAAATCAGCCAAAATGAATGTCAGTGACACTCAAAAGCGAATCTCTCGACACTTCATTCATCAAACGATGTCACACTGTATTTTGCTCACAATTGCGTCAAAGATATGTAAAAGACGAAATTAGATTACTTTGTAAAAATGGAAGAAAATTGCCACCATTCAGCTGTCTATGGTCAGGTCAATGACCTTAGTGATTCGACGGGTGTGGGCGTGGCTCTTGAATCATTTGATCATGCACAAATGTGTAAATTTTGAATATGTTTGTGGGTACATATTCAAGGACTCTGAGAGGCGTATGTTTTTATATGGGAAACAAAGCTTAATTTACGGTTATGGCCTTTTCATTGAGTATTGGTCATTTAAATCATTCATCTTTGAATACAGCGCTTTTTATCTACTTTTCATAAAACTAGGTTTTTGCGGTCAGATTGAGGGGCACTCATGTCATATTCATTATATTAACGGACCTATATATTCTTAGTTTCCAATTTCTCAAGGTGGATTAATTTCAATGAAAAAAACGGTGCTTTTTTCAAATTTTGTCCTCATTTGAAGAAACCAACACACTCCTATTGCCCCACCCCGTCTCCGCTTTTCCGTCTCCTTCTTTTATCGGTTTAGCAAGACGAGCTTAAGGAGCTTTCCTCGTTTACAAAAAAGGTACGCATTAGTGGCTAACAAACAACCTCAGACAGTGAAAAGACAGTCCTCTCTGTGAATTAATATTGCAAGCATCATCTTTGGTCGATGTCGGGACTACCTGCATGACCTTGGGACGTTTGCGTACTGTGAGGTATGCGTGTCGAAGCCGCTGCACACCCGCACATGCACATTCTGTGCAGGAAGTCATTATTGCGTATGGGAGTTATGAAATATTTTGTTATGATGATTTTCCGTCAATTTATCGATCGGAATTTACAATAAATATTAAAATCATTTGATCGTTATATATCGAAATATTCATCTGATTGTGCTGTTGTTTCAATGTATTCGGCCTGTAATTATAGATAGTTTATTTATAAGAGCTGTAAGTTCATCTTTCAATTGTAGCGCAAATTAAAATTCCTCCAAGAATTCAAATCAAAGTAGGCAGAGTTATATACAAGTTTTAATAAATCCTGTTACTTTAAATTCACAATAATTTCATATTTTCCTTTTATTCTCACAGACCCATAACCGCATGACATGATGTTCAATGGCTTGACACATGATCCTCTTAAGTTATCTATAATATCAATGGACGCAAATTACACCTTGGAAATTTCCCCTTTCAACAATGCATCTTGATTATATTCATTGAGTTATGAATAATAATTTTTTTCTTTTTATTTTGCTTCTCGTGATTGAAAGATGCTGCGTCTACAGAAATCTATTTATCGCTTAAATGCTTAGTTACATCCTGGCTTTATTAAACATTGTTATTTTTACACTTGAATTTAAATAAAAGACTATTATAATGGTCTTTTATAAGTCGGATTACAAGTTTTGTACTGAGTTTATCCAGGTGAATACAAAAATGTCTTTAATAATTTCCAGAAATATAAAAACAAATACAAAACACTCTTTAAATACATTAATACATAGACTCACGCCTCTTTTTTTTCCGCGGGGAAAATCCTATTTACGGACGGTGTGTAGGACTCACCGGCGCCTTCCGACCCAGCATGGATGTTACCGCCCGTGGATGTGTCGCGCGGCCGCCGGGCCGGGTCCCTACAAAAAATCAATGCGCCGTAATACCGACTAAAAACCCCGCGACGGCCACCATCAGAGCATTCAACGAGACGGCCCCGGTATACCCTGAAGCCAGAGCTATGGATTGGACCGGGACAGCCTCTGCGCGCCAAGAGGCACACCAAAAATATATTAATAGCACCTGGGGGGCCGCCAAGGTAGGGACGGCGGCCGCGTGTGAGACTCATGCCTCTGCCTTGGGTAGGCAGACACTACAAAGTAACAAAACACACCTCTCGCTTCCTCAACTGAAATTAATCTCATGCTTGCCCGATGACTTTTTATCTCATAAAATATTACTTGAAAAATTTATTATGCGTGTAATAGCAACAATGTACAGGCAGACAACAGCGTAAACTGTTCAGACGATAAATAACAACGATACATCAATGAGATATGTTTTTCTCCAGTACATGTGTCGGCCATATACAGGACGTAAAGATATCCGGAAACTGACGATATCTGTTTGCCATCTAGTCAATAAATATAAACGAAGGGTAATGACACTTATACAAGGGATTAAGCTGTGGAAGGGTGTGGCCTGATTTTTAAAAAATATAATAATTGAATACGACCAAAAAGTCATATACAGTGTTTTTCTAAAGACTTATCGTAGTGTAGACTTCTAAGCCTTGTTTTATTTTGTTCGATATTATAATACTGCGAGAAGCTGGCTGATATGAAAAGAAAGAAACTCAAATCAATTGCGTATTTAGCTATCTCGAAGTTTTTTATTATTTGTTTCAATTCAATACAATAAATTTAAAACCGCTATTTCTTTAAAAAAATATATTTCTTCTGCACGTGAATCACATAAACTTAAGCTCACGTGGCAGTCAATGTGAAAATACAATTTTTTTATATTCATATAGCAAAAAATACTTCGCATGGTAATTTATTTGTGCAACAACTAAGTATGTTTGGCCATCTGTACTTTTGTGTTTTGATAAATGTGACATTTTTACCATGGCCAAGTTAAAGGCTAACGTTCTCAAATTATTTATTTATTTATATATTTATATATTAAGCTTCATATACAAAACTGTATATAGGCGGACTTAATGCCTGCGGCATTAAGATGGCATGTGATGGAGAGATGTAGCATGTTTGGTGTAACAAAAAATAATCCCTGAGCAGCCGCTGCGTCGCTCTTCTGCGCAAGCCTCAGCGTGCGCTGGCGCAGCAACTGATCAGGGGCTACCGCACATCTCCTATGAGGCGGCCTGCGTTCTGACCGGGTCCCTGCCTTGGGACCTTGACGCCAAATTCCTCTCGCGCTTTTACCATCAGCGAGAGGAGGCGTCTAGTCACGGGGACAGACTGGCCCCGAGAGAGGTTGAGGCAATGAAAGCCTGCCTTCGTACGGCCGCGGAACGCGGCTGCGGAATAACGGTGGGAGCTTGTCGCTCGATCGGTATGTCGGTAGGTTAGAGTTTGGTTAGGGACCCAGCCCGGCACTAACATCTGGGAGGACGTGACGTCGCCACGCGATGTGCTGGAAGGCCGGTGACCCCAACATACGCTTCCCGCCCCCCTGTCCCAGGGCTAGCCGGAAGTAGAGACATAATCAGCTTTCCCCTCGAAAAAAAAGGAAAGCAAAAAAACCCTCACGCCTATATTAAAGGTGCATTTCTGCACCCATATTTAGCCAGGCAAGTTTGTCTCATGTCTCTCTCATGGGGGCGAACTATTGCGGTTTTTCGGGCAAATTTCTAGACTTCGTACTGCTTCTGAGAATTTCCTAATGGAAAACCCAATAACACTATGTCTAGATCGCACGGCACATACTTGTACCGCGAGACCACGAAGCAGTCCTATACCTAATCGTTATATACTGTTCTTGAAATATTGCAACTACCCTCGTCGTTTGTGAATAGTATTGTTTTCTACATACAGATTCAGATATACAATTATTGGAATGTGCAGTGTGGTTCAAATTTAAAGTATGTTAAGCCGCCGGGACGGACTAGCGTGTAGAATTGATATCATTCAACCAAAAATTTGCGCGCTTGTTACATTTTTTTAAGCATTGTTATGTTTGGTAATTATTTCTTTATGGACCATTAACTAGAATATATCGTGGTAAGACACGTGATGTGCGATTTTGATGTGATTGTCCTATGTTGTGACTGCCTCGTGGTCTCGCGGTACAAGTATGTGCCGTGCGATCTAGAGGTCCTGGGTTCGATTCCCGGGTCGGGCAGAGTGTTATTGGGTTTTTCCATTAGGAAATTCTCGGTAACAGCACGGAGTCTGGAAATGTGCCCGAAAAACGGCAATAGGCTCGCCCCCTATTACGTGGGACTGATACGTACCTACTTGTCGAAATGTGGGTGCAGAAATGCACCTCTGCCTACCCCTTCGGGGAATACAGGCGTGAGTTTATGTATGTATGTATGTCCTATGTTAATTCTTTTTATAATAATTTATTATAAAAAGTACCGCAAAGATGTTTTCTAGCTAAAATTTTTGTATTTAATCAAATAACGAGTATAACCGATTTAATATGTACATATATAAAACTGTTGTATATAAAATATTCAACATGATAATGTGAAAATCTAGGATTAAAAGTTTCTATTAACAACGAACTACAATGAATATCCAATTAAATTTGTATAATGGTCATGTCTTACTAAAATTTAAAAGAAATTTAATTCCACTAACATCAGCCCGGCATAGTTTAGTCGACTGATAAGGGATTACTAATAGTTTCATACGATTTGACACAATTTGGACCGAAAAAGTATAGTGTAGTCACTTTTTCGTAATAGAAAAAAAATATAGGCGTCTTATCCAAATTTGGTATATTAAGTAACGAACCTGCTTAATTATACAAAGCCTATTCCGAGCCAATAGCTATCCGTTTCCCGCATTTAGATTGTGAGTGGGCGCAGGGTAAGTTGTGAACATTTATTTCAATTACGACGGTGCTGCCATCTATATCTTGTGTAGCTAACGGATTCGGCTTAATGGAACATTTGATAATAACTTCTCTTTTTAGCTGATTGGGTTTGGGGCCTAGTTTCCTATTTTGAAAGTCTGGTAATTAATTATTGAAATACAATGCTGTGAACGTCCGCCAACCCGCACTAGGCCAGCGTGGTGGTCTAAGGCCTAAACCCTCTCAGTTGTAGAGGAGGCCCGTGCCCAGCAGTGGGACGTATTTGGGCTGATGATTAATGCTGTGAACAGACATAATTGATTGTGATTCAGGTTATAAATTTGCCCCTTTAAGAAAACAATGTAATTTATTGAAACCTTACGATTTCTCCTTCATTTATTTATGAGGAAGTTGCTGTTACTTCAGTTTATTGTAGTTCATGTATTGGTTTATAAGGAAACAGCATCATGGTCCATATAATGTCTACTCGAACATAAAGTTTTGCAAATTAATATCATGAATTTGTGGAAGAGATTTTGATTTTCCAGACGTGTTCTCGCCTTCCTATTATTCTGAGTGAATAAAAGAAAACATCAGTTATGGTTGATGGTCAACAACCAATGTCAATGCAACCTACACCTCAATTTTTTGTGGAGAACACTCAGGATATTCTTGTATTACCACAGCAAACCCAAATTGCACCAGACCAGCGTGATGAGCTAAGGCCTAAACCCTATCAGTTGCAGGACGCCCGTGCTCAGCAGTTGGACGTTTATATAGGCTGATGACCGCAATAAAGTGACCGCACACTTGATACGCGGAACTTTTAAAAAGCCTTTTGACTTTTATGCGATTTTTTTCCCATATTCTGGTCTGGTTTTATAAAAGTCATTTATCTATTATTGTGTTATGGTTTCTCATTCCATATTAATAAATTATTTTTATTTATCAGCAAACCCTTTGGCATATCCAATTATTATTAATTAAAGCTCAATATCTGAAAAGGAAGAAACGCCCATAGCAACGAGGTTAATAGCACGATGTTAACAAACAGTAGGTAAACGATATCATAATCGTAGTTCGTAAGGGCAGACAATAATTATTATCTTACATTTAATTCTTGTAATATTGTTTTTGATCGCAATATTTTTTGTTGGTCGTTTTGTGCCTTGACGAGACTTGTATCCATGTGGATACGACTACAGTTGATAAGGGAAAACACTATCATGATATCAGACTAGACTTGGGCCAAAAAAAAAAGATTTGTATAAGTCATAAAAAGGTTGTATCTTAGTACACTGGCATGGAAAATTGTCAACACTGAACCTAATGGTAAATGGAGTGTAGCCCAATTACAGTGTCGACTGACAAAAAAACGACTAATAATTAAACTTCACAGAAAGAATCTTACTGTTCACCCAACTAGCGCTAAGGTTAATAAAGATTTCTTACATATTTAAGATATATTTATGTAATAATGTCAAACTAAGATACAAGTCTTGTGTCGTGGGTGTTAGAAACTACGAGATACTTTTCGGTCTCACAAACACCCAAACCCGAAACAAATATTTGTGGATTACACAAATATTTGTCTCGGTGCTGGGATCGAACCCGCTGCCTCTCGTTTCGCAAGCTGGTGTCTAACCACCTGCTTCATAGGGAAAGTAATGACTAGTTTTAACAGCTTGCATTCAAATTCTGATAGTGATTTGTTTTCGACTAAAACAAATGAAATATATTTTTTAATCCAGGATGTCGGCTACCATACTAAATTTCACCAAATCGGTCCAATTTGATCCCGAAGACGTAGCAGACATTCATACACACTTATATTTTCTTAGCCTTTACGAATACTAACGAATACTGTTATTGCTTCTTAGTTTAGTAAAAAAGTAATTACTTACAAACTGCCTGCTTACGACAGTCATAATACGTTCATAATATTTCACATCTGCCTCATTTCATCTCTGCAGCACCTAAGATTCCACTGTTAGAGAATCCACCTTTGCAAATCGTAAAAAGGTTAAAAATGAGCTTTAATTATATAGCCTATAAATATGTCTACCTATAAAATAAAATACTTAAATAAGCTGAATCCATTCACCAGATAATTTTATACCTTCAGACTGCCCGGAAGTGTCGCGTTAGGGATTGTTATCAAACAAAGGACTATTAAAACGTCTAGTTCCTTTGTTACCATTGAATTACAAGAAATCTCCTCGGCTGGACAATGCGTGCGTGTATAGTATTTTATTTCATTTTGACTTTTAAAACAAATTCTTTTTTTATTGTTTTAAGTTTTGTTAAATTATTATATTCTTTAAAAAAAATGCATGCATTAGTTACCTTGTGACAATGATGAGACCATTCTGTATATCATCATATATGTATATAGACAGAATTACAGATATAAATACAAATTAATTAAAATAAATTTACATCCCGCGACAAAATCAAATAATTAAAATATTGAAAACAACAACAAGACTAGGACATACAAAGTTCATGAGATATAGATTACCTTTCAAAACTTCTCGAATCGATTGCATAACAGCCTTAGCAACAGTGATCGGTTACACTTGATATTTCGGCCGAGGCTAAAACAACAAGTTGATGTAATTATCGTAGCTGATAGACTTAATAGAATAAAAAGAGAATCGGTAAGATTGGAGCTTGTTGTTGAGAACGAACCATCTCTAGGATTGATAGAGATTAGGGTTTAGGACAATAGGTTTCGGCGCGTAGACTTCATATTGAGAGTTTATTTTGACATATATATTTTGACAGCCCCGTGGCGCAGTTAGCTAGACACCAGCTTGCGAAACGAGAGGTCGCGGGTTCGATCCCCGCACCGAGACAAATGATTGTGTGATCCACAAATATTTGTTTCGTGTCCGGGTGTTTGTGAGACCGAAAAGTCTCTCGTAGTTTCTGATACCCACGACACAATGACTTGTATCTTAGTGTGGGATCAGAACTATGTATGTGACTGTCGTTATGTGACTGTTGTGGTGTATATTTATTTATTTATTATGATTTATTATGATTATTTATAAAAAATAAATTCATCATATTTTTTATCACCATTAAGGTGCTTCATATTTTTGGCCTTATCCCACCACACACCCGCAACTGTAACTCCTGTGCTCCAGGATCAACAGTAGCGCGTATAGTATTAACGAGCGCTGAAGCTCAGCGAATCTAAGGGAACGTAATTTGTCATGATCCCGCAGTTAGGTTAATGTTATGTAAGTTAGTGCTTGATAATTTATTAAAATTATTACAAACAAACCTTTGAAAAGAGTGCGATCAAGAAAACGCTACCGTTAATGCGTAAGATGTAAAGTCGGCATAGAAACTCAATTGTGTCGCTTTCCGGGACAGCATGCGTTAAAACATATTTTTCATACATCACCATTATTCAGTCAATTAGTAAGAGAGTTTAATTCACTTCTGCCACCACCCGATATTTAGTTAGCTAGGTACGCTTTGTTTTACTTTTACTTTTTTTAATAGGCTCGCCCCCTATTACGTGGGACTGATAATACATACCTGGCGAAATGTGGGTGCAGAAATGCACCTCTGCCTACCCCTTCGGGGAACACAGGCGTGAGGTTATATATGTATGTATGCTTTGTTTTATTCTTTGAACGAGATTCACAGAGCTCGAGTAACCTAGAATACTACAATAATTTCTTTCCCCCTCAAAATATATACTGACTGCCTCTTGTTCTCGCGGCACATTGTGCCGTGCGATCTAGAGGTTAAACAACCGGTTCGGGATAATAATTAGGTTTTTCCATTTCGAAATTCTTAGTTGCAGCACGAAGACTGGAAATCGGCAATGGGCTCGTCCCTCACGAGGAACAAAAACACAATAGGTGAAAAGTGAATGCAGAAATGCACCTCTGCCTACCCCTTCAGGGAATATAGGCGTGAGGTTATGCATGTGTGTAAATAAGATACCTTATAAAGTCGGTTAGCGACAGTTAGTAATAAGTCTCCGTATGTCACCCGATCTCGATGAAATGTCAGAAGTGTCACACGAACCTTCACTCAGGGTCGTGAGCTCCGATTGTAATTTGATTTTTATTACTGCACAATCGTAACTAATATATTTGTTTGTTTTTTCACATAAGCGTTACAAATGTTAGAGGTCGAGGGAATCTTGCGAGAAGTTACAGGTTATATTTTTTAAACATTGATATAATTTGTAGGAACTTTCAGGCGTGCAGGTTTCCTCACGATGTTTTCCTTCATTGTTAAAGTAAGTGATAATTTATTGTGAATACACACATGACTTCGAAAAATCAGCGGTGTGCCTGGGGTTTGAACCCGCTGCCACCAAAATTATCGACCGCGCGCCTTAACCTCGAGGCCTCCACTATTAAGTGGTATAGAAATATACAATGGCATATCTTTTCAGTGTTTTAGCCGTTCGTGTATTATATTAATGATGGACAAAACATAAATTCTCTATTTACATAATAACAAATAGTTAATTAGTAAAATAAAAATAAAAAAACATCCAATTTCAAATGCTCACGTGCTCACGTTTCCATACTTACTAGAAATAGGCCAGGAGACGCAACCGTACAAAATCTCCTAATAACTTAAATTCAGGTCATTAATGTTAATTCGTGAATGTCGAATAAATTTCGTGGCGTAATTTTCAATCATACATTCGTAACTTGAAATTACGAGCTAATCGCATATATATACGTTTAAACCCTTTTTTTTTACAATAAAAAGTATTCCGCCCTGTACTATAACGTAAAAGTAATAGCGTTTTTTACGCTCTAAGTCTATACAAAAAATTCATAAGACTAACTCACCAGTAGTGCGAGTTTCGTAGCTCAATTGTTTTTATTGGATGTATTGAACACAATTTAAACTGCTAATAATATATAATTGTTACGGCGTATAAATATTTTTGAAATTAAAAGTTTATATACTTACAAATCCTGCCGCCTCTATTCCCCGAAGGGGTTGGCAGAGGTGCATTTCTGCGCCCACATTTCGCCAGGTATGTATCAGTCCCACGTAATAGGAGGCGAGCCTATTGCCGTATCGGGCACATTTCTAGACTCCGTGCTGCTACTGAGTATTTCCTAATGGATACATCATACATACACTATACATATACATATACACTTACATATACACTTTACATATATACACATTATACTATACATATACACTTTGCCCTACTTGGGAAACACGAGGCAAAAGATGTTTATACAGGGTGTATTCACACTGTGATCGGAAACTAAGGCAGGTAATAGCTAAGGTGATTACAAACCCCCTGGCGTTAAAGAAAATTCTGACAAAAAATAAAAATTTTGACTTTTTCCATACAACCCTCGATATTAAATGTACGCGGTTTGTATGGAAAATGTCATTTTTTTTATTTTTTGTCAGAATTTTCTTTAACGCCAGGGGGTTTGTAATCACCTTAGCTATTACCTGCCTTAGTTTCCGATCACGGTCTGAATACACCCTGTATATTCTATTAAATTTGCTCACTCCTAAAATTCCTAAGTTTGTGTCTTTGTAAATGTGAGGTGTCGCGATTGAACCAATCCACACGGCCAAGCGAATCACCGAGGCAGCCTTGTGAATTATTATTTCGCCTTTTTTATTAACGTATTAAAAAGAGCACAACTCCCGGTCTATAAGGATGTGAAGTGTATTTTACTGTCGAGACGTGTGTGTTAAATTACATTGTTCCAGTTATGTCGCGTGTGGCAAAATTGTATTTCATTTTATACTGTTAGAATTACTTTGTTTAATAAATCCGAACACGAGGACAGAATTTGTTAAATTTTTAAGCCACCGTAGCTCAAAATTGACCCGCGGAATCATTTAGTTGTCAAATTTCGTTTCAAAATACTATTTCTTTAAAAATGAATCTCGGCGGTCGCGGGTTCAAACCCCAGACTCTCTGACTTTTCGAAATTATGTGTGTATTCACAATGAATTATCACTTACTTGAACGGTGAAACATCGTGAGGAAACCTGCACACCGAAAAGTTCTTAGGAATTTCTTAGGTGTGTAGTTCGCCAACCCGCACTAAGGCAGCGTGGTGGACTAGGCCTAAACCCTCTCAATTGAGAGGGATACAATTGTAGAGGAGGCCCGTGCCCAGCAGTGGGACGTATATGGGCTGATGATGGTGATGATTTCTTTAAAAAAAAATAGAAGCATAACACCGATATCATATTGATAAGTATCATACGGTCGAAAACGGACGGTTCTGCCTCACGTCGTAAAAATCTAATGTACTTGATATTGTCTGCTACGCTATATGCGAAACATTCAACTTCAAAAGGCAATTTTCAACCGTTTTTCACACCTTTTTCATTGATGCTCCGTTCCATTTGGTTAAAATGTGATATATGTATAGCCTATCACCTTCCTCGATAAATGGGCTATCTAACACTGAAATAATTTTGAAAATCATTCAGTAGAATCATAGGTTACCCACTACAACCTCACAAAGTCACAAAAAATATACATACGTACATAAACTCACGCCTGTATTCCCCGAAGGGGTAGGCAGAGGTGCATTTCTGCACCCACATTTCGCCAGGTATGTCAGTCCCACGTATAATAATAGGGGGCGAGCCTATTGCCGTTTTTCGGGCACATTTCCAGACTCCGTGCTGTTAGTGAGCATGTTATTACGCGCTCTAAAGATGTGTTAATTAAAATTAATCTTTGAATATTTTTTTTGAAATTTATATCGACGTAAGAAAGCATATTTGCTGTAAGTAGACATATTGCAATTGTTCACCAGAGCCAAAAAACTTTATTAATTTCGGAAAAAAATTAATAGTGTCTGACATATCCATGATATTGCTACCATTTTTGGAACATAGGTTTATTTAACTGCCAGTCACCATTTGCAATGTAAACTTTTTATCCAAAGTTACTATAAGTACGTGTTTGGCTACTTACAGCAAACAGTTTTTTAAATCACATACCTTTAAAACGCTGTAACTAAGGAACAAAAATGTACGCATAGATGGAAATATTATCAATTTACAGACGGTAAATATGCTGTATGCAGTAAATTAATTTATTTGGGTACTGCAATTCAAGATGTAAGATTAAATTTATAATTATGATTAGATCTAGAAATGCAGTGGGTCAGTATTGTAGTCTATTAAACAAGTGCAAAAAGGTGAAAAATAGAGATAAAGGTCCTAAAAATATTAGCGATGGCTCATTCGATTCGGAATCACCTCTAGAAAAATGTTTTAGAAGGATTTTAGTGCAGGTAAAAAATTACAATTGTTATTAACAAAATAAGATGAAAAAAAAGATATTTCGTTTTCTATTAATAACTCAAAAAAAAAAAAAAAAACAATTTTGAAAAAAACTCGTTAAAGAGGAGGAAATTTCCAATAAAAACATCCTGACTCCCGAAACTCTATCTCCAATATTTATAATTTTAATTTGACGTTGAAAATAGGGCTTCGCGCGGCTATTACGGCATGCGCGCGCCGCCGCTATAGAGAGTTCAGCAATAAAAATATTTCTATTATAACATAAAATGTGTATAAAAAAAAAACAAGTATCTTCTTGACACTTGAAAGAATCGAGCCCTGAAGAAAAAAAAGGTTACTCACCATTTTTCAAAATGTTATTCAATTGTTAATTAACAATTTTTTTCCCAATCTCCATTGGCATAAACAATGGGATGAAAGGTATAAATAATATTGGCCTGTAAATTTTAAAGTTTGTGCAGCCCTTTTGATATAGGTATATATACTTCATAAGATCCTGCGATAAATTTTCATAAAACTTTATTAATTTGTTAATTATGATTTTTTATAACTATTGAAAAATTAAAAATCTAAAAAATGTTGATAATTCTTTTTTTTCAATTATTATTTAGCTATGCCTGTTTTCACATTATTAATTTGTTATTAACAATTTTTTGATTTTTAATTTTTCAATAGGTAGTTAACATTTTGATATTTGTTTAAAAATTTGTTAGATAACAATTGAATAACTTTTTGAAAATGTTGATTAAACTTTTTTTTCTTCAGGGCTCGATTCTTTCAAGTGTTAAGAAGATACTAGAATTGTTTTAAATTTTTAAAACCACATTGTATGTTATAAAAAAAAAAAATTGCTGAACTAAAGCTAAAGAGTAGCAGCGGCGCGCGCATGCCGTAACAGCCGCACGGAGCCCTATTTTCAACGTCAAATTAAAATTATAAATAATGGAGATAGAGTTCCAAGAGTTAGAACTTTTTATTGGAAATTTCCTCCTCTTTAACGAGCTTTATTCAAAATTGCTTAAACATTAATATTTTTTGAGTTATTAACAAAAAACGAAATACCATTTTTTTCATCTTATTTTGTTAATAACAATTGTAATTTTTTACCTGCATTAAAATCCTTCAAAAACATTTTTCTAGAAGTGATTCCGATTCGAATGAGCCATCGCTAATATTTTTAGGACCTTTATCTCTATTTTTCACGTTTTTGAACTTGTTGACTAGACTATTGGTAATGTAATGTTTGGTTGAAATAAAACGTCGTAAATGGTAAAAAAAATATGGTCTTTTAAATTGTGGAAACAAAATTTGAAACTCTAATTATACTGCCAGAACTTCGTTTCCACAATACAATGAATTAAAAAAGTATTTTTCTCTTATATATGAGATAAAACAAAAAAAAAAAATATACAAAATAAAAACTAAGGCCCTAAAACTAGTTAGGAACGCAAGATGTAAATAAAAACATTGTATCGAATAAATTTTTTTTTATTTAAATGTAAAAAACGGAAACTTTGTGGCAATTTGCCTTATTTTAGAACGAAAGATGTAATAAAATACAATTATAATTGAAACTTAACATGAAGACATTGTGTCCAATCAAAAACATATTTAAGGAAAAGTAAATAAACCAATGATATTAAAATTATGCTGTCGCGAATCATTCATATGTTTTTTCAGTCATCTTCATCGGTTTCAGGTAAACAGTCATTTGTTTGAAATTTTTTAAAATCCTTATATGTCGTGGCGTCGTTTTGCAATTATTTTGCAAAAAATTATTAGATTCATCGGTCTGTTTTTTTTGTTGTTCAATTTCGAAGGAATTAAATTGCCTTGTAGGTACAGTTTGTTGCTTAATATTTGTATTTTAGGTTTCTTTCTTGAATGCTCTTCAACAATGTCTTCTTGAAGAGGTCTCAATTCGTCCATCCATTCCTTGCGTTTCGCCATCTAAAATAAGCAAGGCAGTTTATAAAAAAATAATAAAAAAATATCTTGTTACCCTCGTTGGCCTAGTGATTGTGATTGCTGATTATAGGGTCCGGGTTCGATTCCCGGCTATGGCAAAGTGTAATATGTGGTTTTACTGTTGTGAAACTTCCTCAATTGTAGCTCGTAACCGGGTTTGTGCTCGTAGTATACTGGTTGGTTCGTCACCAGTCACATTGGAGACTAATTTCGTCGGTGAAGTGCCTACTCCGTCAGGGATTACAGGTGTGACGATATTCATAAAAAATCTGTAGAAGGACAAGTAAATTGATCATTTTTATACTTTGAAACAAATATCTTTGCTTGTATTAGATAGTTTCGATTAAGATACAATACGTTAATACTTATCGACACTTAATAATAAATCATTCGGTAAATTTACTTACGTTTTCGTGATAAAATACTCAGGTTCAATCTAAATCACACCACTTATTACGAACACTCAGCACACACGACGTTTCAAATCAAATGCCACGCTTATAATCAGACAATCTTCAAAGTACTATCATTTTTTCAATGGCGTAACGGTAAAATGAAATGATAAATGATTTATCAAAATGCATTATGTCAAATTTCTAAAAAAAATCACAGGATTTTAAAATGCATTATGTGGTGTGAGCTTTTAAATCAAATACGTGCTGTAAATAACAAAAACTAAAACTGTAGGTTCCCTAAACTTGTTGTAAGTAAAAAAATGTAAAAATCATACGCCGCAGAAATGCTGTAAGTAGCGTTAAGTTTTTAAATGGGAAGAAGTAAGTATTTGTAAAGCAAAAAATGCAGTCTTTCTTTTGCTGTAAGTACAAAATGTTTAAAATGACTAGATTTTGGTGTACATACAGCATTTAATTTTGTTAAAAAAAATATAAGTACGGGCGTTTTCAACGGCGTATGTAATTTTTTTTTCATCGTAGAGACACAGGACCCGGTTCATTCGATGCGGCTTTTTTTTCTGATTCTAGTGGTAGTAAAAAGTCACTTTAGGTATTTTGTCTACTTACAGCAAATATGCTTTCCTACGTCGATATCAATTCTACGTATGCTACGTATTAGTAAGGATTTCAAAGTTTATTTGAAATGCGTGAGTATTACTTTCATGTTCCTTGAGGGTATAGATGGTAAATGCCGTCTTAAATGTAGTCTGATGCCGCGGGTTCAATTCCCATATTAGGGAAAAAAAATTGTGTGATTCGAATATAATATGTTTCAGATTTATATTAGGTTAAGAAGTTCTGACCATCACAACACAGTTGTTAGCCTAAATAGTAATATTTAGTAATTATAAATGTACATCATTATAATACCTTACAATGTTATAGTTTTAAATTATTAAAAGCTTATGCGTACAAACCTTTTACTAAATTATTATTGTAGTAATAATAAAATTGCATAATGATTATTTTCATACTTATAAGTATAATTAAAATTGTCAATAACTTTAATGAGAATATAATCTTGATTAATATAATTTGATTATTGGACTTTGTAAAAATATTAAAAAATAAGACCGTCAATTGATGTGTATAAAAATGGTGTCGCTGAGCAGTTCGAGCTCAGTCGTTGGAATTGTCAGTTGCAAGAGGGATTAATGTTTAAAAATATAAAAGTTGTTGAATAATATAAAAGTTGAAGACCTACTTGATTCTCAACGAGTGTTACCGACGCTCTGTCTGAACGTCTGCGCGTGTCTTGTGTATTATTTGCTCTCGTCAATATTAACATTTAGTAATTAGTAACTTAAATTTAGTGTTTTTTGTAACTGCCCCTGGCCGAATAAACCTTTTATTAAAAAAATCAATTAATATTCCGACTTCTAAATATACATATGCATTTACATTATGATACAAATAAAAAAAGATTGGACTACGTGTGCAACTGATGGCTATACAGTGGACCTCCGGTACTCCGGCCCCTGTCTAATCCTTGTAATATGGCATTGTTTCGCGCCTCAACAATGTTGAAGAAAAAAAACTTGATGAATATTTTCAGGCATCTTAAATTAATTTATTCATAATTTTTCATTATTTTAGTATGTACATTTGTTTATACACAATTATTTCCTAATGTAAAGTTAAAGTTAAATTGTCAGATTTACAAGGTACTCTTTTGTAAAAAAATCCGGACTATAGGGGGTCTTAGGCAGTAATCTATAATCCGACAAATTCCATAGTCCAACACTGCCCTACAAAATTTTTGCTGGATTACCGGGAGTCCACTGTATTTATTTATTGCTTGCATAAAGGTTCGTTTAAATGTTGTGCAGGCAAGGAGTGTACAACTGAGATTGCGATACGAATGGGCACCGCAGTCTCACAGAAAACGGACGTACGCATCACTAAGTTGCCTTGGGTAAGATGACTTTTTGCAAGATGCATGAATTGCTCTTGTTAAAATATTATATAAGACATTATTAGTAGCAACAAATACTCCTCGGAAGACGGCATAATAGCGCCGACAGGACAATTTTTTTGCTAGTCGTTACTGTTTGGTCCGCGAGTTCCTATCGTAAATTCGGTCACTGCGCCATGCAAAACTAAGAAAATAATTATGTTATATATGTATACATGCATTCATTTCTACAAAGCCTGTTATTTTGGGTTTGAATTTCAAAAATGTGATGCGAACTGCGCATTATCGAATATCATTTATGAGTTTTATTGTTTGCCGGCGCCATGTTCTGTTTCCTTCACAAAAATTAATTTGAATAGTTTCATGCTCGTTTTTTTTTCTATTATTTTTTTATAGAGGACAGGCTGTAAATCGTCACATGTTTGATTGGTTTTCCGCGAGGAGTCGAATCTGTTGGAAAATATTCTTTATTTTAGGTTGTTTTATAAAAACTTGTTTTTTTGGAATTAACTTTGCCTCCGTGGACTGCACAACCGAGTGCAAAGAAAAATGACATAAAAATAGTAGGATACAAACGGGATAAAGCCCGCCTCTTTCCTTCTTGTATATTTTCAAGTGTCCGGTGGGGTGTGATAATGTAGTTGAGGTATTCGATTATGTGCGGAAGATGCCTTGGTTATTATATTCGGTTCCCTTGATTCGTTGATAAGCGTAATAGTGTTTTTGTATTGTTGGTTTGTTTCATGGTGTGGAATGTTTCGTAACTTTCTATGTTTGTATTACGAATAGGTAAATAAATTGTATGTATAAAACATTAATATGTTTTATGTAATATAATTATTGTGAAGATAGAGGGCATAAGCAAATGTGTTTCGACATATTTTTGCGGTACACAGTGACTTCGATTTAAATTCAAGATGGAAGTGATTGAATTGCATAGTAAGAGCTCCAGCTTGTTGCTTCAAAATTTTAAGAAGTGAGGTTATTATTGAAGGCACAATAAATTTATTACTAAAATTAAAGTATAATATATACTAACAACTAGGTTGTATTGTATTGTTGCGGTTTTTTTTTTTGTTATACATATGTCGACTAAATTACATTAGTAATTATAACATCTGGTCTTGACTAAGTTATTCGACAATTATATATCGAACGAACGCCTTTAATATCCCACACTTTATGTAAAATAGTCTCATAAGTAACAATACAACGCTAATAAAATATTTTGAAAAAAAATAAAAACATGGAAATTAATTCATATTAATTAATTATTTAAAAATTAAATAATAAACAAGTGCGGTAGTAGAGATAGAGGGGAATAATTAGACCTTGAGCTATCGTCATCTTTTTCTTATATTATATGGCACAATAAAAATAAATTCCTTTTAAAATATACATTATAATAATGTAACTAGAGGAGCTAAGCAGTTAATTGAGTTTATCTTCTCAATAATATCATAGAAAAACAAAATAATATAGTTGGGAAGCGGTAGTAATAAATAATAGGTAGGATATTGAAATTTAAAATTGAAATTCATATCGTACATTTTGTATCTGCCACATTATTCAGTGGACTAGGAAGATAACGCAAAACAAAGTTCCACCGCAATTAATTAATTATAATTGAATATTTGAATTTCCTTTATGCCTCGTAGAGTAATTAACCCATAAAAATGTGATATCTACCCAAACAATACGAATCTGTACGCAGTGGATAATTAAAATAATTTGTATTGCAGATCGAAGTACGAAGAAAAAGTATGTAAGTATATCTTTCAAGTGACATTTCCAATGTAAATGAGAAAATGACTCAAAAGTTTCTCTTGGAATCGGATCTTATTTAATGTTTCATGTTTTGAACGATAAATCAATATACAAGCTGAACGTTTGCTTTGGCAGTGTGGATTTGGTGAAATTGGAAAACTATCTCTATTATTTTTATTTATTTAAATGTTCTTACTTATCTTTGTGTTTTCGAAGCTTTGCTTTTATAAAAACGAAGGGCCAAAGCCGATAGATTGCAGTATCTTGTAAGTATTGCAAAATCGAGGTATCATCATCAGCCCATATACGTCCCACTGCTGGGCACGGGCCTCCTCTACAACTGAGAGAGTTATATATCTTAGATTTGCATTGTTTTTTCTTATAGCCTTAGGCCATTAGGCACAACATAAATAATAAATTTCTTAAGAGTTTGGACATACATCATCGTTATTCGGGATATACTTACCAGTCTCTGAATATTTTTTATCTAAATTTCACTTTGCGTGCTAAATTTTTATTTCTATGTATATTTGCAAGACTAATTTAAACACCGGCCCATGTACTATTTAGGAGAAATTTTATAGTACCTTAAACCTTATACCTTTGACTGCCTCGTGGTCGTCACAAATCTGACTACGAAGTGACTATGATCAAAATAAAAATATTTTATACTTTTCTCCCTATTTATATTGAAAACGTTTTTAGTATGTTTGTGTCGGGCTGTGTATTGGCAAAGTAGAAACCGAGATGTTAACCAGTTACAAGTCTGTTATTTCGTAAATATATACAATGGAAACTCTATTAACCGGACAAATTGTCGTTAGGCATCGAATAATCGAAAATCCGGATAATCGAATGTATGAAAAAAAGAGAATTTTGTGCACATGTAGTCCATAATATGTGATTATTATTAAATCAACAAATACATATCAACAAAAAAAAAATTGTTATTATAAGATATATCTACATTTTCTGACAAATAAACATGATTGCATACTTACGAGTAAATTCGACATTTAGGTATTTAATTTAAGTTTTTTTTTTAATGACCGCGACTGGTGGTCCGGATAATCGCGAATCCATGTAGGTAACTGAGGGCCGGATAATCGAGTTTCTACTGTATACTAGCTGACCCGGAAAAATTCTTTTGCCATATGGGGCATTTCACGTCAAGCGGACAAGGAAAAAAATGTTAGGTCTTGAATTTTGTTTATATTGTCAGTTATAGTGTTAATAGATCTATAAATATGCACACATTTTTATTCTCGTGTGATGCTTATTTGCCCAGTTATGGGCTTCTGAAGAGTTTTGCAAGACATTTTTGGACGTCACGGTTAGTATCTAGAAATAAAAAAGATATAATTATAAATGCAATTGTTACAAATAGTAAAAAGGATGTTATTTTTAATTTTTTAGCAAAATTTTAAAATTTAATTATTTTTAGTATATAAAACCGGAAGTAATTTTAACTTCAATTAAAGCGTCACGTTTATACGTAATGCACCAAAACATAAAACGTTATCACTATTACTTTAGAAGTTACATTACAAAAAGCACCTTCATAGATGTAAAATACGTACGGTGCGCCCTATCCAGAGCCATCTAAAGTGGGTCAGAATATACAAGAACATAAAACAATGCCGGATATGAGGCTTCAGTACATAAATAAACACATGAACTACATGAAATGGCTTCAGAACTATACCTACCCTGTTTTTAGGGCTATAGACGAGTCCGATGTTATTTAAAAAAAAGTATCATATAGCAAAAGCAATTTAAGAAATTTCTTGTTAATAAATAGCTAAAGTTCCGTAGCAACAATTTTCAAGAAGCATACAAAGTGTATTACTCGGACCCAATGTCACGGCCTCGGCCATGTAGTGCAGCGTGAAGTGCTCTCAAGCCGGCGGCGTGTGTACCGCGTCTTTTCAATTTTCAGCGACCTTAAACTTCTCATACTATCGATCTTTTGGTTCCGCGTAAGTTACTCTATATTTCTTTGGAAACATTCCTTAGCGAAATGGAAACCTGTCTATACAGGGTGTAAAAGGCCGCGATCGAAAACTAAGACTGGCAATAGCCACGGTTATTACAAATGCATTGACGTTAAAAAAATCCCGACAGAAAAAAAATACATTTTCCTAATCAACACGTACTAATATATTTTAATTTATGCTTAATACTATGTAAGCCTATTGCCACAAATGCTTTTTACCTAAAACAACTGCATACTTGTGAACTACTATTGTAGCGTGTGGTTTTCCTTATCACAACTGTCTTAAAATATACCTTGAGCACGGGGTAATCCACTGCTAAATATAATTTTTATGGCACAAAAATATGCAATGATAAGCAAAACTACAAGACAGTTGGCAGTAAAAGGCTCACAGCTAGTAATTTACTTTATTACTTAACAATAAAAGCATTAACTAGTATAGTTTTTATATCACATAATTCAGGATTTGTGCAAAAATGAAAACATTTTATTGGATCCATAAAATTCAAATACATCACATAGATTCGGTCATATCGCTTATAATTAATTTACCATCCATTTCGGAAGGAAATATTGTTTAGAGAATAACAGGAAGGAAAGTTTGGTGTCGTTTTTGTATCCATCGTTTCACTTTTACCTATTTTTTATTGCAAAAGAAGACAAGTCCTCTTCCACATTTAGCTATTAACCAGGACTTCAACTCATTCCCTACAGGTACTATCCCCCACGTACGTAAAATTGAACTTCTCTGCTTAATGCGTCTGGCTATACCATGGCTAATATAGGCTTGAGGATGAGTGTTTGTATTTGTAAACTCACTCATCATCATCATCATCATCATCATCAGCTTCTATACGTCCCACTGCTGGGCACGGGCCTCCTCTGCAACTGAGAGGGTTTAGATCTTAGTCCACCATGCTGGCCTAGTGCGGGTTGGTGAACCACACACCTAAGAAACTCCTAAGAATTTTAGCTGTGCAAGTTTCCTCGCGATGTTTTCCTTCACCGTTAAAGTACGTGATAATTCATTGCGAATTCATACATAACTGAAAATTGGGTATAACTGACAGGTGTGCCTGGCGTTTGAAAACGCGACCGTCGAGATTCTCGACCGCGCGCCTAAGCATCGAGGCCATCACTACTTCAAACTTACTATAAAACTGTAAACTCACATATTACCGGATAATTACCGGATTTACTAAATTACCAATTGGCGCCAACAACCCGCTTAGTATATTCCTTGAGTAAAATTAAATAATCAATACTATTTTATATGGTAAATATATCCGTGACACGCCTCGTTACGCCACACATGGGCCTACACGTGCGCATCCGCTATATATTGATACTCGATACATAGTGTCCAATAACGCTACACTGCACTATGTGCCAGGTACTGGTTTTCGGAATATGGGAATATTCCGCTTGATTATCAAATCTATGTAATGAGTTACAAATGTGCCTATGTATACGTGTATACATAAATAAATATAAATACACGCAACAGTCACATACATAGTTCTGACCCTACATTAAGATACAAGTCTTGTGTCGTGGGTATCAGAAACTACGAGAGACTTCGGTCTCACAAACACCCACCCGAAACAATTATATGTGAATCACACAAACATTTGTCTCAGTGCGGGGATCGAACCCGCGGCCTCTTGTTTCGCAAGCTGGTGTCTAGCCAACTGCGCCACGGGGCTGTCGAATGCATACACTTACTCATGTGTAAACGAAGGGGTAGCAGAAATTTAGCTATTTCAGCTCGTTAAGCCATTCGTCTAAGTCCCAACTGCCTATTGCGGTTTTTCCGCGCACATATCTATACTCCGTGCTGCTACTGAGAATTCCCCAATGGAAGAACCCAATAAACTTCCTGACCCCGAAATGGAATGTAGGACCTCTAGATCGCACGGCAACCCTTATGTCGCGTAACCAACGAGAGGGAGAAATAAAGGGACATTTAAGATCGTATTTTCAAGTTGTGGAATATTCTCTTATGCTACCAATTACCGCATTTTTATTAAATATACTAAGATATACTTAAAGGAAAATATTTTTACAAATAAAATTATATAAGTGGCCCAAAACGAGAATCGCCTTAGGCTGTGTCGAGTGTTTCCTGCTTTATATAATTACTCTGTTTATTCGAAAACGAGTATAGTATTGTCACTGTAATTTAAAAAATGATCAGATTCACTAAGTTCTTTTGTCCAAATAGTAGGTGTTTTTCCGTTCATTACCAGTCTTTGACTAAATGTTCCAACACACCTCAGTAGTAATTTCGCAATGTACCTACAGCAAAACAATACAAAAAAGGTCAACTGAAGTGTTTCGGGACTTTTGCCATCTAAGCACCGATATGATGTAATCATTATAGTTCAAATATTGCAAATCTAAAAATAAATTTTACAAGCAAAATATGTTGCATTTTATATGTGCTGTTAGGGTGATTTCACATTATGTTGAATTGTGGTTTCACAGCAGTTTTAGTTCGCTCCAATATTTTATTTCTTTAACATTTAAGTTTGTTATTTATCACAAAATATTAATTTTTAATTAATAATTGATCGGTAAAAACAAACTTGAAAATTTTGTGTCACTTTTAACAATGATTTTAATACAATTATGATAATTATCATCAACTACCTATAGATGATGTCCAATACATAGTCCTTCTCAAAAGCGTCGAGAGTGTACAAATTAATGAATGTTACAATACATTATGTATGTATGTTAAGTGTTATGTGTATGTGTCGTGCGATCTAGAGGTCCTGGGTTCGATTCCCGGGTCGGGCAAGATGTTATTGGGTTTTTCCATTAGTAAATTCTCAGTAGCAGCACGGAGTCTGGAATTGTGCCCGAAAAACGGCAATAGGCTCGCCCCCTATTACGTGGGACTGATACATACCTGGCGAAATATGGGTGCAGAAATACACCTCTGCATACCCCTTCGGAGAATACAGGCGTGAGGCTATGTATGTATGTATGTTATACACTAATGTAAAATACTTTCAATCAGTGGCGGTACTTCCATAGAAGCCCAAAAGCCCAGCTTGCCTTACGTAATTCCGAATAAGAAACATAAACTAGATATTCCATAATTCAATACAAACAACAAAATATTTATCCAAAAACAGAAATTTACGTATTTTTGCCGCGCCGCCGTCCGCCATACAGCCGCGCCGCCGCGCGCTAAATCCCTGTCCATATAATTTCAAAAAAACGAAACGCGGGTGCACGAACGTCAATAGTTTAGAGTAAACATCAATGTTGAACATAATAATAATATCTATCTCCCTCTATCTCGTGGGCTTTAAACCTGGCTTCACTGTACTAGTTCTATGTCTTTCGCACTACGTCGAAATTCCCATTGGATTTTAAAACATAGATATAACCAAAATACCGTTTATATAGCGATTAGTATGGACATAAGAATCCCGCTTTCGCTCTGAAGTGCGTGCAATCGGGAGTGCAGCAGGGTTGCCATTGACGTTGACACGGCAATTGCCGCGTTATAAGGTAATTGGGGTCAGTTGGAAAAAAAAACACGGTACACAGCAGAAATGAAACACGGCAATTTCTCAATTTTTCTACAAAACACGGCAATTCGACATCCAAAACACGCCAATATATTTTTATTTAATTGCAACCCTGGAGTGCAGTGAAGCACCAAACTTTGTCAAGGTCACACGTTGTTAATTGTTTACGTTTACTGAGTGAAAGAACCAAATTAAATAAAATTTGTTGTGGTATTTAGAATATTACTACAGTGATTATAAAAAATGGGTGATGTTTATTGTTAATCCTCGTGGCGACTTAAAGTGTGTGCATGTTTTGCTCTTCGAAGATAAGGTAAATTCATTAAATTATACTGTGAAAAAACGGCTCGTAACTTGTCCAAAACCTACATAATATGCCAGACTCGAGTATTTCTCTAATTGTTAAAAATTATGAGGACGCTTAATAGATCCGATTAGTAAGTACATAAATAATTGAATAGTTGAATGTTCCCATACGAAAAGGTATAAAGGTAGGTTATGTTTGTGTTGCATATTTTATATAATGTTTAAAATGTGTGGAATTCTTGTTGTAATGATTTAAATCATTTATCTGGTTCATGTAGAATGCATTAAAATTTACAACACCACATACTTTGATTTCTTTTTATAAATATTATAAACAACGCATTGAAGTATTCATTTCTCGTTAATTATGTCACGAAATTTCAAAACTCTCGCGTTGATCATCATCGTTTTATTTTTAAGATTAATACATATTATTTATCATTTTGTTCAACAAAAAAACTTGCATTCAAGGTCACGACATGAAAATTAACTTACGAGTATAGGTAATTTTTAGAATTTGACTGTTTACTTTTTAATTATGTGGTTTGAAACCAATTCGATTTGAGTTATTTGTCTAATAAAATTCAATATGATATATTCCGTGTCTATGTTATAACATCTCGCATTCAAATTTAGAGAGACACGACGTTTGTGCACAATTTGGACATATTATAGTTCTAATAATTATTTTCGCCGACATTTTATGGTTTTTGGTTCTAACTATCACTAGCGACAAATAATTATTTCTTTGTTAGGCCAGTACTATAATATACCTACATCTATATCTCAAAATCTTGAATGTAAATAATTTGCGGTAGGTACCTATATTATTTATTAGTTCTCTGACTTTCTGGACCAAATAAATACACTATAAAAACCGTAATAAAAATTTGGGCTTGCCCTAGCTAGATACCCTAGGCACGCCACTGCTTTCAATACCACCCGACACGACTACGTCGGGTAGTAATAGGTGGATGCGACATGCTGACATAGCAGTGCCGGCTTTGCCCACCACTCAGCAGATCACAGCGCGTGTAACACACTTTTATATCCGGGTCATGTCCACTTGACTATTGCATCATACGCACCTGTCTCAAATTATATAGTTTTTGGTGTAGCTTCCGAAAATTGAGAAGTTTCAACAAGATTGCGTGCTCCTTTGCGTCGTCTTATGAAGACCTATAATGCACACTTCTCTAACATTGATATTTTCGCATTGACACCTAACGAGTTTAAGAAATCTTTAATGAAAATATTGCTCACAAATGAAAATTTAGAATTGTAAATTATAGTAGTAAATTTAAGTCAACCTATTATATTATTATTACTTTTTAGTCTCTTTAACACGCTTCTATTTGCAATACCTTTTTATATGTAATTCGTGAACGACGCTGTAAGTTATACATTTGATCGTATAACAAAAAAATCTGTAGGTACTACTTAGTTTTAAGAATGTGTAACTGTTTGATGTCCCAATAAATAAATAAAAAAAAAAGATACTTTGCCGATACCTTAAATGACATAAGAGGACCAGACATCTTAGTGTTTAAGGCAATGATCAAAGCTTGGTTGTGATGGAACAGTGTCCTAAATTTTTATTCCTACACACAAACAAACACAAACAAAGGTTAATAATTGTGCAGTCTACGGCATTTTTCATATTTAAATAATATTCCAACTTTTATTTGAATAAAGAGGAAAACATGCGATCCTTCTTTCTTTTTAAATAAATTGAATAAAATATTAGTGGATTACACTTACCAGCTTTCAGTCGCTCACTGTCCGGTGTGCCCTGCACAAAAAATAGTTTCATTGTATTTATAGAATATATTTAAGTTATTTAAATTTAAGAGAATAACTCTTCTCAATCATATGAAATCTTAGAGATATTATAATCCATTACAATGATTTTAATTAATCGACTATCTCACATCAAGATGCAATTCTTTTGTAGCTTTACAGACGCGGAACAAATATAACAGCATAACAGAAATATTTTAGCATTAGAGCCGAATTAGATAATGCCTAAGACATACCAAACTACAGGCTACAAACAAAGCATAATTCAGATAATACTAAAGCACTAATGACGTACAGCACCTGTTAATGACCTGCAAAAACCTTCAATAAGAATGCAGAGCACGCAATAATTAGTAACTTGAGCAACGCTTATACTACACCATTACATTCCTGTCACATATTGCCACGAATTCATTAAAATATTATAATAATGAGCAGTTTATTTTAATTTTAATAGTAGGTACATAAATTAGGCGAAACAATTGATTTTATAGTTAGATATACAGGACTAAACAGGGTGTAAAGGTTGGTAACACATTGACATTTAAAAAAAATCCTGGCAAAAAATAAAAAAAATTACGTTTTCCTTATCACATTTAAAATTTGTGTTTGTTTTGAAAACGTTATTTTTTTATTTTTTGCCAGATTTTTTTTTAATGTCAACGTTTTGTAACTGTAACTATTGCCTGTTAGTTTTCGATCACAGTCTTTTACACCCTGTATAAGAAAGTGCTGTCTTTTCTACAAAATTCTTGTATAATTATTTGAAACTTTTAAAGTGATTTTTATTAACATGTAATAATAATAAAAAATAGATCTATTTCAATATTTTTTAAACAATTTCTGAATATACAACTTTGATCGCCAATATTTTCATTAATAGCGTGATAATTTACTACAAATATGGTACTCTTTTTCACGCTTACTGAGCTATAAAAATTCACTCTCACTGCACTCTCAAATTATACCGATACTATCAAAATTCGAGTTGATAACACCATAAAAGGTCAGTGCCCACTTGCACCACCCCATTCACATTGCAGTCATGATAATGCAATTACGGAAAATTTTGCCTTCATATGAACGAGAAAATTGCTACCAAAAGCATTTATTAGTGGGTGGTTACCTTTATTAAGGCGAAGTCAATTTATATGAATTGCATTTATTAGTTGTATAGAAGTATCATTGACCTGTTATTGAGATGATTGTTTGTGTTATTGTATTCTGCCCTTTAACTCTGGAGGGTAGGGGTTATAATTCAATAAGCTGAAATTAAGAATAAACTCATTATATCAAATAAAATTCATAATGAATTATAACGAATTTCAGTTGTGCGAGAAATACATCATGAGAATACCTTCATACGAAGGGGTACGCTATAATTTCTTAGGTATGTCGACTACTCCAGATTAGACCAGCGCGCTCCAGCACGGCTTTGGTCCACCAAAGCCCCTCATAAATGTAGAAAAAGCTCTTGTTGAGTAATTAAATTATATTGAGGGATATTATTGTATATATTGAATAAAAATATACGACAAAATGATAATCTAATCAAATGAAACGGGTTGTAAAGAGCAAAGACTGAAAGGACTTGATTGTCTATCACCAATCCACACAAATGATTCTTTATACAAAAAGCTCTTGATGGCGTCGAGGTTTTGGCCCGTGGATGAGTCAAAAATCTCAGCAGCACCGGATACAAACCCGTGGCGCAGCTGCAGCTTGCAAATGAGGCCCGCGGTTTAGATCCCCGCACCAGGACAAATGTTTTTGTGATCCACAAATATTTGCTTCGGGTCTGCGTGTTTGTGAGACCGAACAGTCTCTCGCGTCGAATACCCACGACACAAGACTTGTTTCTTAATATGGGGTCAGAACTATGTACGTACGTGAATCTTGAGTATATTTATTTATTTGCAATGGCTGTATATAGCTTGATATACATGTTGTAATGTAAAAGACGATAGAACTTGTGAAATCAGATATCCGCGGTACAAATGCCGTACACATACATATATCATATTTTACATATATCACGTTAACACTTCTCTAATAACTCAGGGATTTTCCATGCAATACATTCAATTTGAATTACTAAATATATCATCATCTGTCGTAATATGAGGTTGTTACAATGAAGGAAATGACGGAACATTTCGATATTGAAGTTCATGTATAAGTTGAGAGTTTTATGTAAGCAAAAGTGCATATTTCGATAGATTACAATCTACCGAATAATAACACGTTAAATTGTAAGCAGTATTTTACGGTTCACAATCTTTCGACAGTCTACAATCTCGCGAGATAGATAATTATAATCTAACGGTATTTACAGTCTTACGATGTCATATACATGTATTAGCATGAGATGAAAATTATAATCCAAATTAATTATCAGCACAATGAATTATCACATACTTTAACAGTGAAGGAAAACATCGTGATGAAACCTGCACACCTAAAAGTTCTTAGGAATTTCTTAGGTGTGTAGTCCGCCAACTCGAACTAGGCCAGCGTGGCGGACTAAGGCGTAAATCTTCTCAGTTGTAGAGTAGGCCCGTGCCCAGCAGTGGGACGTATATGGGCTGATGATGATGATAATAATTATACATAAAGCTATAGAGTTCCTTGGTGCAGTTCATTTACGATGAGGCGGTTAAACCGAAACTTAATTGTACCTGTACCGAAACTAATATTTCTTTATTACACGAACATTTGCTTCGTGTGAGCGTATTTGTGAGACCGAAATATCTCTTGTAGTTTTGGATGACTTACGTTTTAGGGGGGTCTATTGCTGAGTGTACGACATTTTTTTTAGTTTTTACAAGGTGATTTAATAAGTAAAAGGGGGCCGTAGGGTGATTTGGAAAGAAACAAAATTTTCTGCCTGAGACAAAATTTAATTGAGGTACACGTATTCTCCCTATCCATCTTTATATGCATGTTAATTTTAATGTTGCTGTAAATATATGTGTATTATTTTTATTGTTAGCGATATCCGCACGTTTCGTTTCAATTTTATGTATGCTTTAGAAACACATGTTTTGAGTTGTGGCTTTGTTTAAATTACCAGAACGTAGCTGTTTGCAGTGGCGGTACTTCCATAGAAGCCCAAAAGCGTTACACGTTAATTGTGTTATGTCTAGTTTATAATTGTCTATTGTGGGTAGGATATTCTCATTTATATATCAAATTTCTTTTGTTAAATAAAGATTTAATGCTTAACGGTTAATATTTTGTAAGGCAAGCTGGGATTTTGACTGTTTGATGTAAAGATCTGCTTTGCGTAATACATAAATAAATAAAGCAAATTAAGAATTACCAATTTTTTTTTAATTCCTTGAGAATTTATAATATTAATTACACCTCAAATTATTTTGTTCAATTCGTCATTATTTTTAGTAAAGTGAAAGTAGCTGTATGATAGCAATGAGCTCTCGATAATAATTGGATACACCAGACAAATCACAGATGTCTATATGTGATAGTGACTTGTAATCAGTCTCTACCTAGACCACGTCACTAATTTATTATGTTGCGTGTGAATTGGAAAGCTGGCACTAAATCAGCAGGTTACTTGCAATGGCAGAATTTAAGGGAGAGGTAAAAAGGGAGGGGCATGTGGAAATTGTTAGCATTGCGAGATCAGATGATATATATATCCTTTGCACAGATTAGGATTAGGGTATAATGTTTTATAACAATTTAAAGTCTGCTAAAGATCTTGGACGGGCAATTATCCTAAATGGTTAATGAATGAACAACAATTTTAATTCCTCTGATTCTATTGATATCTATTGCATAAGCGATTCATACTAATTTGGGTAACAGTTTTTTTTTTTTTATAATTACGTAATAATGGACTGCCTCGTGGTCTCGCGGTACAAGTATGTGCCGTTAGATCTAGAGGTCCTGGGTTCGATTCCCGGGTCGGGCAGTGCAATTGAGTTTTTCCATTAGGAAATTCTCAGTAGCAACACGGAGTCTGGAAATGTGCCCGAAAACCGGCAATAGGCTCGCCCCCTATTACGTGGGACTGATACATACCTGGCGAAATAATAATAATAACATTTATTCATTAAAAGTATTTCCGTTACAATGGCTTAAAACTATTAACATAACATATTTGCCAGGGGTTCCCAAACTAGGCTGAGCTTGTCATCTTGGGAGACCAACTAACAATTAAAAATAATAGAATTAAAAGAAATAGAGCGTAAAATTCTGTGACTGGAGATTATACAATGATTAACTACAAAACTTAATATTAACATAGAAAGAAAATATATACGATACAAAAAAAAAAACTTAAAACAAAAAAAAAACAAGTTCAAAAGAGCCTCTGTGTCATCATAGTTTTGACTCTTCAGCCAGATTACAATGTAAATGTGAGTGTAGAAATGCACCTCTGCCTACCCCTTTGGGGAATACAGGCGTGAGGTTATGTATGTATGTAAGTATGATGTATGTAATAATGGAATGACTCCAATCGGCTTCCAAGCTCACTTGAACACGAAAATTTCAATGTTACGCAAAACGATAAATTCCATTCATTGTTTCCATTCTCAGTATACGCTTGCAATAACATAGTATCTGAGATCTCCATTGCGTCGGTAACAAGAAACTGTATGCGATTGCTGGAATCCAGTTTTCAGTATAATGAATTAATAAGTCGGTGATCAATTTGAACGATGACGTCATTGGCCTTTGTTGAGTAGGTGAGCAGGTTTCATCACGATGTTTTCCTTCACCGTTAAAGTACGTGATAATTCTTTGTGAATACACTCATAACTTCGAAAAGTCAGAAGTGTGTGCCTGGGGCTTGAACCTGCGACCGTCGAGATTCTCGACCGCGTGCCTAAACCTCGAGGCCATCACGACTTCGATGTTTTCCTTCACCATTAAAGTTTGTTATCACACATAATTGCATCTGTAGCAGAGTTTAAGAAGCTAATCAGCTTCCTTTTGATAAAAAGGGTTTTTAACGTAAGAATGGAATTTAATGAAGCACGGAATTGTAGAATTCTTTAACAGATTAATCTTCCATATAAGTTTTAGTAACAGACATTATGAATGCTAGACACTTATAACAGTTTATTACAGAGCTGAAAATAACAAGCCTAAGCGAGGTCATAATTCAGACGTTCATAATTTGTCTGCTGAATATTTTAATAAAGATATAGAACCGCTTACACATACCGTAATGGGTTATTAATATGTATATCGCTACAGGAATGTAAGCAGGTGTGCTTATTTTTACTCCCTTTTTAGCTTCATTTAAAATATATAATTTTTGTTACTAAAAAACAAACCGAAGTAAAATATATTTTAAAGCTATTTTATCGTTTATAACACAGTACTATATAACAATAGCAAAAATATAAACTTTTATCTTTTTATATATTATATTAAAATATTATTGTTTAATATTATTAACATTAAATATTATTAAATTATTAATGTTAAATATTTATTGTGATTAACTATTAGCATGCAATTAAAAACTATTTTAATGATGCCAAAGAAGTATAACTTCTCACGCGCGTAGGTATCTACACACTACAAGCACCATTTTTTTAAAGAAAGGCCTTCAAAATAATTCTCCTCAATGTAAGTGAAAACCGACCAGCTGCTATTAAAAATTGCCATTAACAGTAATGCTCTCAAAACAGCACTTCACGATTGAAAGTAGGTACCGAAACAGAGGCCCTTGAAGACAAAAGCTATATTTTCTATAATATTATTTGACTACTTCAAAATCAATGCGATATAAACCAAATACAAAACATGAATGAATAAAACAGATATGGGTTTAATGTTACTGAATACGAACCTGAAATGATTAAGTGATTACATAGCTTTATCTGAAACCGCGCGTGTTATCATTCCCTCACTGTATCGATGCGAACGTTTTTGTTATTATGTATACAACGTATTAGTGTAGGTGTACTTAATTTGCACTTGTCTATAAATAATAAAATAATTACATCCAACAGTCCATAGTTCTGACCCCACATTAAGATACGAGTCTTGTGTCGTGGGTATCAGAAACTACGAGAGACTTTTCGGTCTCACAAACACCCAGACCCGAATCAAGTTTTTGTGGATCACACAAACATTTGTCTAGGTGCGGGGATCGAACCCGCGGCCTCTCGTTTCGCAAGCTGGCGTCTAGCCAACTGCGCCACAGGGCTGTCAAATTTCCTGTCAAATTTCAATCCATTTACTGAACATTTATTCTGAACGCACGGAATACGCACTGACTCACCTAATATTTTCATTCAATGTAGTTTATTATTGTTACAACACTTCATTGAGAAACTATTCGCTAATTTTAATACCAATGTTATTTCCTACGCATCCGCTCGCTAAATACTTGGGGGAATTCTATTCTACATATTTGGAAAGGATGAGAGAACTTCAAAGTTTATGTTTTATTTTGTGAACATTGTAGTTATTTACCACCTACATTGTACAATCACAAGGTCGAGATCTTCGGTGGTCGCGGGTTCAAACCCCAGGCACACACCTCTGACTTTTCACAGTTATGTGTGTCATTCACAATAAATTGTCACGCACTTCATCGTGAGGAACATGCATATATTAAAAAATCCTAGGATATTTCTTACGTGTGTAGTCCGCTAACCGGTCCTAGGCCAACGTGATGGTCTAAGGCCTTAACCCACTCAGTTGTACAGGAGGCTCGTGCCCAGCATTGGGCCTTATATGAGTTGATGCTATTTTGCACTCTTATTTCGCCATCCTAAATTGCCACGTACCACATACGTTACACAACAGTCGTGATGGCCTCGTGGTTTAGACACGCGGTCGAGAATCTCTACGGTCGCAGGTTCAAACCCCAGACACACACCTCTGACTTTTCGAAGTTTTGTGTGTATTTACAATGAATTATCACGTACTTTAACGATGAAGGAAAACATCGTGATGAAACCTGCACACCTAATAGTTCTTAGGAATTTCTTAGGTGTGTAGTCCACCAACCCGCACTAGGCCAGCGTGCTGGACTAAGGCCTAAACCCTCTCAGTTGTAGAGGAGGCCCGTGCCCAGCAGTGGGACGTATATGGGCTGATGATAATGATGATGATGACATACGTTACAGTCATTTCCAGACACCGTGACGGTCGCTGAAATTTTCCTAACGTAAAAACTCCATAACACTTTGCTCGACAAGTAATCGAACTTTGACCCTCGATCAATGCGCCTGTTTATGTCGCGGAAATGCATTATGATCAAATTTCAGAGTCAAGTAGCAAAGGCTTCGATTTTTTCATCAACATTGCAAGTCTATTCGATATCGGATTCTCGGAGAGATCCAGTAACTCGACACATCAATGTTGCAACAGAATTTAAAACCTAAGTGAGTTGTATTACTATCTAACACGGCTAAACCTTGTCACTTTTTGGCCCACTTCATTTACAGACTTTTTAAGTATTGTCGGAACAGCAATTTATTAATGAAAGACTGGACTGACTAGAGGTTACGATGTACGCATTTTTTTGAGCAAAACGAAGAGTCGTTTATAGACTTTCTCTTTAATAATTGTCGAAACAGCGATCATAAGAGATATCCAGATATTGACTGATTAGAGATCATCATGACGACAATTTGTGAGGAGACCTGGAAAAGGCGTGATGAGGTCAGGCATCCTTTTTTTATGTATCATATTACAATTTTCTAATATATGTATTGCTTCCATACTATGATAGGACGTAAAACCGATAACAACACGCGCCGTGTTACAGATAAAATACACTTTAATTACTTGATCACCGCAGGTACGTAGTCAGATATATTCTGAGGGAATCTTTCGCCCGCTGTTATCATAATATATTCATGAGTTAGAATATATTATGGTTGCTTAAAACAAGAGTATATACATATATATTAAAATTAGTTGTAATGTCTGTTTACAAAAAAAAACAGAGTAGAGATGGTAACGGTGACACTTAATAGTCCATTATTCAATGCTTTAAAGGTGAGGATGTGAGTTGTGTTGTGTTATGTCAAAAAAGCCAAGGAGATTAACCTAAGTTCAGGATTAAGTCCTATATTGAACCACATACCAATTACTCTTTCATCATCATCAGCTCTTATACGTCCCACTGCTGGGCAAAGGCCTCCTCAACAATTAAGAGGGTTTAGACCTTAGTCCACTACGCTGGCCTAGTGCAGGTTGGCGGACTAGGTTACCTCACGATATTTTCCTTCATCAATAACGTAAGTGATGATTCATTGTGAATGTGAATACACACATCAATTCTAAAAGTAAGAGGTGTGTGTCTGGGTTCAATTACTCTTTTTGTTAGTTAGTAAGGGATAGACTCAAATAGAGAGAGATTTTGAATGTTTTTTGGTAAGAATAACAATGGAACTTTAATAAATGACATAGGCTACTTTTTCACTGAAAAATGTAATGTTCTTGCTGAATGACGGAATTCCAACCCGGGCGTAACAAATAATGAATAATAAATTTAATAGATGATGTAAAGTTTAAAAGCGTTCAGTGTATAATTTATCAAATTGTGATCGATCATGTTGAAAGATCCCAGTAGTATAAAATGTATGTATATTATTATATTTATTCAAGTAATTTAAGAAATTCTAGTATTTGCGCGTTGGTTAGACCTACATAACGACATGTGACTTATGTTTGAATGCGAGTTTAACCTGTGTATATATTATATATGTACACAGTTTAAACCCGTTTATGATTCTTGGGTGTATTGATTTAAAAAATCTACCTAAAATTTGGACGCCCACATAAGAACCTGAGTTCTTCTCTGTATTGGTATAGTAACGAACCGAATTTTACGAACGATTACCTTCATAATTTAGGTATAAGCTTACCTTATACGTAAAAAACAAGGAGTTCTGCATAACAAATTTTGATGTTATGTCATGATTATGCATCCACTTGTAACTCTGTAACAGCATATTCTTAAGTTGATGGATGTTTTCAGAAGGAAAGAATAATTACGTAAGCTATTAGGAGGAATATATAAAGGATTAACAAACTAAAATTTACAATAACTACAAAGTACAAAGGTGTCTATTTCTATGCAATAAATAAATAATAAATAAATACACCCAACAGTCACATACATAGTTCTGATCCCACACTAAGATACAAGTCTTGTGTCGTGGGTATCAGAAACTACGAGAGACTTTTCGGTCTCACATACACCCAGACCCGAAACAAATATTTGTGGATCACACAAACATTTGTCTCGGTGCGGGAATCGAACCCACGGCCTCTCGTTTCGCAATCATATATTATTTATATATTTTTATTAACCTTTAAAACAGCAGTGATGGCCTCGAGGTTTAGGCGCGCGGTCGAGAATTTCGGCGGTCGCTGGTTCAAACCCTAGGCACACACCTCTGACTTTTCGAAGTTTTGTGTGTATTTACAATGAATTAAAAGTTCTTAGGAATTTCTTAGGTGTTTAGTACGCCAACCCGCACTAGGCCAGCGTTGTACTAAGGCCTAAACCCTCCCAGTTGCAGAGGAGGCCCGTGCCCAGCAGTGAGACGTATTTGGGCTGATGATGAATGAATCATGATGATTAACCTTTAAACTTTTAAGTTGAATTAATAAAAAATTGTTCTTTCGATTTATTATTTCGCAAAAAATACTTATTTTTCTGATGAGCTCTCATACACGTGGCACTCCTATGTTTTCGTTCAACTTTCGAGAAACCTAAACATATTATGGCAATCCAGCTCGTATAACTAATTCTACGCTCATTTCACATTCATATTATATTTACATAAAATATAACACAAAATTATTCTTCTGATGTTATTCTTATGAAAGAAGATACTTACACGTATAGAATTCTACCATCTGGCTAAGAAAACTTCGTTGAATAAGCCCACGTAGAAAAATTTTCCTTCTGTTGCTGGCTTAGCAACGACCTTTAACAGTCAAAAGTGGTGGCCGACCAAATCGTATAAAATTGTCGAATTATTTATTTGTTTCTGTGCTTTCTATTAATATGAGTAGGTACTTTAAAACTAGAGTCAAGACTTAACTGAGCAGACTTGAGTAAATCAATTATGGAGAGATGCACAGAAATGTTAATAATAATTACCTTATTATTTTGATTTTTGTGGGGAGATGCTATTTCGCTTCCTAAATATTCAGTTTGGTCAGCGCCGTTTTTACCATCTGAAACTACATTTTCCTAATCCAAGACACCATTAAAAAATACTTATTTACTCTGAACATAATAACATATTTTGATACGAAGTCGTATAGGAGCCCCATACAGTACGACATGCAATGTCGCAATTCACATTCCTATTTGCCAACGAAAAATTAATTAAATATTCTGGGATTACTACTATTACGGGATTACTATATTAAATAGATGAGTATTTTCCCATTTCCACACACAAATAATTATAATAGTAATTTTAAACACGGATAATGAATTTCGACATTTCGCTATGATAATTACGATACTATGGGCGACATCTGCCGTAATATTTTATCTGATTTGAATGGACGTATTCGCCGACTTGCCACCGACAAAATGTCGACAGGAACACCGCGAATACTATTTTCGTTGTTCTATTGTTGTCCGCCAGTCAGTCACTGTCGTTTTATTACATATTATTTTGAATAATGGCTGGCGTGACGGCTGACTCCCATGGAACTTTCCGGGATCTTGTGTTTGAAATATATAGCCAAGAAATATCGAACAAGCATCTATCGTGTTGAATTTATTTCAATATTTCAAAGAATAAGTTCTATTTTACGCGCAGTAAAATGACAAATAGATGATCATTAAATAATGTCTTTAAAAAAATGGATAAATATTAATGTTTTTTATTAATTGTGTAATATCTAGTTTATGTTTGTTGTTCAGAATTATGTAAGGAAAGCTGGGCTTTTGGACTTCTGTGGAAGTACCGCTACTTGTATGTAATGTAAAAATAAATATAAAATAAAAATAATATTTAAATAGTTTTATCATTGTAGTTTCAATCTCTTAACCAAATAATAAATAAATAATAAACGTAAATTAAAGTAAATAATCTTAGAGAGAATAGTGAATGACAAAGGATTTATTGAAATACAATAAAAATATTCACAAACAAATTAAATTCTTTTCAATATCTCATTTAAAGAGGTCGTATAACCTTCAGAGGCTTCAGAAATTCGAGGTGAAAGGTCATTGTACTTACAATTATTGTTATCGGGTGCACAGCCGGTAACCGAATTATATCCAATATAAACATATAAATTAAATCGAGGTGATATATTCAGCACTCATGATTCACAGCATCGTTTGTTTTCCAACTGACTTGTAAATAATCTACTCCTATACAAGAATTTATTAACTGGATTAATGAACTTTAGTAGGAAGTCGAAACGAAGAAAAAACGGAAGAGACACGGTTTCACTTATTATCACCACCTGTTTGATGTTTCGCATTTCTTCTACTCGAACAGTGAAGGAAAATATTATGAGGAAACCTCCACTTAAAAGAGTTCTCAGTAAGGTTTTAAAGGTTTACCAACCCTCAATAGGCCAGCGAACTAGCCAGGCTCGGCTCCAGTCCTCAAAAATGGTTGTGATAAGTCACCCAAAAATCGACCAAGTGCGAGTCGGTAATTATTTATGGTTTTTTTAAATTAAGGCAAAGAATATGATTTTATTAGCATTTCGATCTCTATAGACCGTGAAAGTATGATTACAATAGTCTTATTAGTTGCGGGCTTGCCCATCGTCCCCACAACGGTAGACCTGCGCTTGGAGCTAGCGTCTCGTAAAGTACTGAGAACTCGTACTCACCAGTATTTGTGCTGATAATGATGCTTTCTAAATCAAATTGGGATTCAATTTACCAACTCGAATGTCCTTTGTTATCTTGGAGCTTTTATAAGAAGCATGACAAGGCAGTTAAGGCAATTTAAATTATAATACGATTAAGAAGCATGCATAACCGTATGGGTATGAGAACACGTATGAACTATGAAGTGTCTGAGGATCGTAGCTCATATATGTATACGAGTATGTATATTCAGCCTATCGCCGTCCACTGTTGAACATAGGACTCCCCAAGAAAGCGATAACCAACGCGAACCCTACTACCAACGCTAACGCGCTAACCCTTTCTCAAGTCGACGGACCATCGAGATGTAGGACGTCCCACTCTACGTCTGCCTAAGCTCGGTCTCCAACCCAAAACTTGTCTGCTCCACCGGCATTCCGACCGGCTATAGCTTATTTAACGATACATACTTATACATATTATATTATTATCTTGTTTTTTTTTTTTATTATATTTTCATGTATACACCTATATTTCATTTTGTCTTCTTACATACTATCCAAAGGTTGTCTGAAAGAGATCGCTCTCAACGATAAGACCGCCTGTAGTCTACATTTATCTTAATGATTTTAATATTATTTTTTTAATTAAATTAAATTGTCAATTCTTGTATGTGGGTAGCAATAAAGAGCTGTCTATTCATCTATGTATCTTATGCACTCAATTATCTTTGCCTACTCGCGTGTGTGTGTGTACACAACTATTAAATTTTTCACTGATATTTAAGCTGTCAGTTCTTCGATTCAATCATCATCGAATAGCAATAACCATTAAACTCTATAAACAAAATTAAACTAAACTTTATTGACGAATAAACTATTTCGACCGTATTTATGACAATCGAAAGTATAAAACTATTTGTATCGACTATTTACATTCATTCGATTTTTATTAATGGAAAACTGTGGAATCCGTGCAGTTTTATCGTAGGTCAATGCGTCATACAAAACTATGCTGAGGCAAATCTTTGTACTGGCGGAATTATATTGGTTTTTTTTGTTGGCAAACCAGCTGGCCTGGTCTGGCGGAAATATGTTTTGCCTATAAACACCTACAGAGTTTGGACATTGTACAATCGTTTCTTAGAGATGAAAGATAGGAGTTTTTTCACCTTAAGCTTTTTGTAACCTTTTTTATAAAGAGGTAACAAAGTCACTGGTATGTGGTTATAAATTCTTAGTAATAAACTCGAAGTTCTGAATTCCCGACTTATCTATCCGATTTTGAGTGACCCAATCTGATGGTAAGTGCAAAATCATGATAAACACCTTTTTTTTAATCTATCCCACCACACACCCGCCACTGTAACTCCTGTGCTCCAGGATCAACAGCGGCACGCACAGTATTGACGCTGAGCAATGAAGCTCAGCGGATCTAAGGGGACCTAAATTTGTCATAATACCGCAATGAAGTTAATCAGAAAGACAAAATAAAGGAGGAGTTGGAAAACAAAGAGTTGTCCACTTCCCTCCACAGCAAAGCGGGTGACAAAAACAATGAGCTATGAGGTTTCACCCAATGATAAACACCTGTAAAATAACGATAAATATAAATATTTATAATATATCGATAAGGATAAACACCATTCTGCATATTTCGAGCTTCCTATCCGGCTGGAAACAAAATAAAAAAATAAAAAAAACAATAATTATTACACAGGCAGCTCTTCATATCAGGTTTTATTTTTACCGAAATCATTTTTGTAGGTGTTTGTTTTTATCGAAGGATATCAATTTGCTTGCCATTCATCAGTCATTACTCAAGTAATAAATAATAAATGTTCAATTACGAGAGTTAATTACAGTAAGATGACGATGTCAATGTTCTACAGGACTTTAAACCTTATGCGAATACCTCTTCATAAAAGATTAAGATATGTATAGATTGTGTACTATATGACTGCCTCTTGATCTTGCAGCACAAGTATGTGCCGTGCGATTTAGAGGTCACGGGTTCGATTTCCGGTCGGGGAATGTATTATTGAATTTTCCATCAGGAAATTCACAGCAGCAGCATGGAGTTCGGATTGTGTAAAACGACAATAGGCTCGCCACCTATTACGTGGGACGAATACACAATTAGCGAAATGAACACAGGCGTAAGGTTATATACTCATACTTCGGCGGATATATTTACAAAAAGAATTAGAGCCGGGCGATATAGAGTTTCGATTCCCGGATCGGGCAAAGTGTATTTGGGTTTTTCCACCCAGCAATTCTCAGCAGCCCGGAGTCTGGAAATGTGCAAAAACGGTAATAGGCTCGCTCCCTATTACCAGGGACTGATATAATATTTATTTTTTTGGCCCTATCCTACCACACACCGGCCACTGTATCCTGTGCTCCAGGATCAACAGCGGCACGCACAGTATTGGCGCCGAGCAATGAAGCTCAGCGAATCTAAGGGGACCTAAATTTGTCATAATCCCGAAGTTTATCAGAAAGCTAAAAAAAGGAGGAGTTGGAGTTGATATAATAATACTGATATATTATATCTGGAAAAATATGGGTGCAGAAATTCTGCTGGGTACGGGCCTCCTCTACAACTGAGAGGATTTACTCCACCCCGCTGGCCTAGTGCGGGTTGGCGGACTACGCACCTAAGGAATTCCTAAGAATTTTAGGTGTGCAGGTTGGGGGGTGGGAAAATTCTAAAAGTAAATTGTTACATGCAATCTTTTAACTTTTTTCCTAGTTTTCAAAGTGTTCTCTGCCCTAAATCACCGCAAACATCGTTTGAGATGGCGCAGTTCAACCGTAAACCTTGTCAGTTATGAACTCTTATAATGGACACTTTTATTCATACTCAGTCGGTAATACGATTTGACTTATCTGTGTCTTGATTTTACACCGACGCATAATGACGACGCAAAACTATAACAAAAAATTTTTTTTTATTAATTGTTGCGTATTGTCTCGATTGCCTCGTTAGTACTGCAATTGATAGGTCTCGTGTTCGATATCCGGGGTGGGCGAAGTGTTATTGCATTTTTTTTCTTAGGCTATACACTAGGCTTGCCTCCTTTTACGTACGTTAAAAACACAGCTGACGATAAGTGGGTTCGGAATTATGTATGTGACTGTTGGGTGTATTTATTTATTGTCATCATCATCAGCTTTACCTACATACGTCCCACTGCTGGTTACAGGCCTCCTCTAACATTGAGAGGGTTAAGGCCTTAGTCCACCACGCTGGCCTAGTGCGGGTTGGCGGACTACACACCTAAAAAAGAACTTTTAGGTGTGCAGGTTTCATCACGATGTTTACCTTCACCGTTAAAATAAGTGATAATTCATTGTGAATACACATAACTTTGAAAAGTAAGAGGTTTGAACCCGCGACCGCCGATATTATCGACTGCGCCCCTAAACCTCGAGGCCATCACTACTTATTACTTATTTATTTATTTTATCATCTGAAAATGATATAAGAGGTTGTCCTTCTTATCCAGCTAATACCTAAAAGCAGGCTTCAACCGATAGCCGATGTTATGGGCTAACTCATTTTGGCTAACAATTCGTTTCGGTGTATAACTCAGCCCGTCTTAGCCTCGGGTGTCAAGACGGCTATATGGCGCGCTATAACAGACCTCGCTAGTCTGTCGCGCACCCCAAGGGTCCAATGTTCAACGGTTAGCAATGGTCATTACAAATTGTGGCCTCGTATATTATAAACATTACTTTAAAAATCTTCTAGAATTTTCATTTTATTGCTTACTATTTTTATTACAGACTATTATGGAGATACTTCAAGTAATCTTTTACCACGTTTCGCAAACTATATTTCGCATAACAGAAGGCGAACCTATTGTCATCTATCAAGCACAGTTAGATATCCAAAAACTTTCTACCAGAAAAATCTGATGACACTGTCAGACTCGAGAATGCAAACCGCAATTTTTCGATTCAATTACGCCGAGGCACAAAGTTGGCGGTTTGCTTATGTCAGTTCTATATTTCAATGAGATAAATACCAACTCTTTATTGCTACCCAAATAACGGAAATTCACATTTGTAAATGGGTAATGGAATTATAAAGAAAAATGTTGATAATAATAAGCGGTCTTATCGCTGAGAGCGATGTCTTCCAGACAACTTATGGGTCTGGAATAAAAAGTTGTGGCAGTTGTCTTAAAAATATGAAAAATAAATATATATAAAATATCTAAAATACAAATGAAAATGTATGGATTGCTCAAATAATTTTAAATCGTATTAGGCCTTCAATTGATTCAATCAATCTGAAAAAAATGCCTATCCCATGCAGGCAGTCTTAAATTTTTCTGTTCCAACTCAATACTTATTAATTTTCTCTTCTTTGTTATCATCGTATAAATTATAAAATATAAACGAGCTTGTTACTTTAAAATTATTATATTATATTCGAACTTTTATTCATAATATATGTATTTACCCTTCGAAATGTACAATATAAATTAATAACAAAACCTATACGGGTTATCTAATCAAGTACATTAAGGCCGAACCGAATCCCGAATCCGGGTAATGTATTCGGGTTATCCGGTAACACAATCATTCGGTAATAAAGTATGCCGATGGCAAGTGGACACTCTCACAAATTGCTGTTACTATTTGGGTTAAATAAAATATCAGATATTGCATTATCTGTGGTATCAATTACTATTTTCGTACCGAAGGAATATATGTATATAATATTTCATGAATGCCAAAGTTTATTTATTTTGGTACGTTAACGCCCGAACTTGAACGGATTTTGGTTAGTACAGTGATAAATAGGATCTTGAAGATGTTTGCAGGCTTGTTTTAACCTCGAGAATTGCAAAGCTCCTGAACAAACAACCAAAAAAGTTACTTTCCTTTGATATTACCTATTACTCTTACATACGTATGTCATGTATGTATATGTGGACTCAATTTCAAAGAAAAAGAGAATTCAAGGACCAAATTAAGATATATATATAAGATTTTTATTTGAGGGTTTTGTCTGTATTTGGTTGTAACCATTAATTATATTTAAAATAATGAACAACGTTACAATATAAAAATATCTTACACATAATATTTATTCACAATCTCAAAATTATTCTGGCCACACCAAAGACAGGTTCTTTGCATATTTGACAGGTTGTTTACATATTTTTCAGGTAGTCTCAGAAACAATGGCGATTTTCGGCACCGACATTACAAAAACCACATCTCATAATATTATTTTTTTATTACTGCTATACAAGCGTACTTTGACGTATTCAATATCTTTTATGTGAACACGTTACAACAATTAAAATTTCAATCAATTGACAAAGACTATTGCGTCATTCGGACGATAATGTATATCTATATTACTACATCCACACGTGGTACTTTCGATACATTGTCACACAGACAGATAACGAACGTAAAGCTTTAAAAATTATGAATATACGGCCAAAAAATGGACTTTCCCCTTTAAACTGAGTCAAAACTACCAAGACATCATAACATAAAGGATTACACATTATTACAAGAACGTGTTGCACACTCGGCTTAAATATCAGCTGTTCGGGGCTAATTCGACGAATGTCACGTGCCAAGCTCTATACGAGTAAGTATCAAAACCCGTGCATGCCCTTTCTTTAAATCTTTGTTTCCTTGTTTACTATTTGACGTTTGTTTTACATGAAAGTGGTAATATTGCGAAGTGGTTTATTTTTAGTTAACATTGTGTCATCATTTTTAATACATATTTAAAAGTTATCATAATATATCATTGTATGTTTTTTTATTATCAACAAAGCAGTAAATAATAACTTACTCAAACATGTCTGATAATTCATAAACTATATTAAAAATACTACATTCAAATGTGAATGAAAGAGAATTTGATGACGAATGAAACGTTGAAACGTAATCCTGATTGATGACGACTGCGGAACGAAAACACATGACAGAACAACCAGGAACACAGAGTATGGAAGAGGTCATTTCTTTCGTCTTTAAACAAGATAAAGCCAATTAATATTGACCTTTATTGCCGTACCACAAAGTTCATCGGTAATAAGTAGCTGGATACAACCAATTGTATTTAAGAATGGCAGACAACGTAAAATATGTTTCAATGCATGAAAAATAAAATAAATTTTGCCTTAGCAACTAAGCTTGTTCCCGGTCTCCTCACACACGAAGCGTGTTCTAAATAATTGTTATGCTAATTTAATTTCATATTTATGTTTACTACAGTAGAGTCTGTTTTTGTATGGCGTCATTTGAAAGCGGGCGCATAGAGTGCACGTGTTAGAACTCCACAACTTTATGCGATCCTAGTAGTTTCGGACGGGAAGAGGGTCGGAACACGGGATGGGTGGGACCCCGGATTACGGAACTGAGATTTTATTGGACAGGGTTTGACTTCTCTAATGCCCATGCCTTACATGAATTATGTGAGTGTCTGAGGCAATATTCAAAAAAGTTGTTGCCGCATTCTCATTGCCGAAGAGTTGGTAAGACGTCAATTTGTCCTTACGGGGCTAATTCTAAATAAGCGGGGGGGGGGGTACTTTGGTTCTCTCCAACGGGCGAGGGCGGGGTTTTGAATATATACAAATACTTTAGTACAGGTAACAGAGGAGCGAGTTACTCTTGTCCATAATGCATAATTTGGCAAGAGTTTTTTTTTTTTTTTCACAAATAGGTGCAGTATGGCGTAATGAACCTAAAAACACAAAATACATACTTACAAATATGGCGGACGGAAGTTTTGCGAAAAACCGTTTGGGCCTGTATCTCCGTATACAACATTGAACACGTTGTAACTACGAAAATATTAATTTTAGGAAAAAAAGTTTAAATTAAAAGTTGTAGAAAATGTATTGATTTAAAAGTTTGATTATTAGCAATTTAGTAAACAATTATTAAAAGAGATATCGGTAAAAAAAGTCAATAAAAAAACAGTATCTTATAAATCATGAACGGTAAGTGATATGTAAAAAAATTAAGGAACAAAAAAGCTATATTTGCGAGCCTCAAGTGCATCACTATGCCCCTGCATTTGAAATCTGTAATATCTTCGGAAATATTCATTTAAATTACGTACATACATACATAAACTCACGCCTGTAGGCAGAGGTGCATTTCTGCATCCACATTTCGCCAAGTACTTATGTATCAGTCCCACGTAATAGGGGGCGAGTCTATTGCCGTTTTTCGGGCACATTTCCAGACTGTGTGCTGTTACTGAGAGTTTTCTAATGGAAAAACCCAATAACACTTCGCCCGACCCGGGATTCGAACCCAGGACCTCTAGATCGCACGACACATACTTGTACCGCGAGACCACGAAGCATTTAAATTACATACTGTAAAGGGCCATATTGATCTACATTAAATGGATAATGTATTTAGGGTACTTAATTGAATAAGGATTAATGCTGTATTGCTTAAAATCACTTCGTAAATAAGCCATTTTTCCCATAAAATGTAAAGGATAAAAAATGGTTATTGTGGGTTTTATATACCATTGCGAACTTTTTTGTTGACCTTTTTAAGGTGTACAATACTGTAGTACATTATTTTTATTTATCTCGTGGAGTTCAGCCAACGTTTGCAGTGTAAGCGCAAAAAAATGTGTTATCTACGACATCACATTAGGGACCTCTAAATTTATCAATGTTTCTCTACAATATTATGCATGAATTATACATATAAACCTTCCTCTTGAATCAATTATCTATTTTAAAAAAAACGCTTCAAATTCGGGACGGACAGACAGCGACAGCGACTTTGTTTTATAATAATATGTAGTGATGATGATGATTGAACTAAAAAATATATTTCCTAGAAATAATTTATATGGCAAAACAACGTTTGCCGGGTCAGTTAGTTTTATAATATACTTGTGTTTAATTTCAAATATTAAAAATATATATACTTTTACCATAAAAGTGCTTCACCGAAAGCACAAAAAACTAACAACATGAGATGGCTGATATGCTCAAATAGTATCGTTCTCAATAATAACGCGACGTGCATTGCTGATAATGGTAGTGAAAAAAGCACTAGCTAACGTATAATAAACCCCGATAGTTTAGGAATCAGTGTATTTTTACACCTTTTTTTTAACAAGAGGAAAGCGGCTTAAGCTCCTCTTTTGGTACCTCGGGGGAGGGTGGAAGGGGTATGTCGGGGTCTTTGGCTTTCCAACTCGGCGCGCGGAACAATTGTCCGTTTACCTGAGTTGGGTCCCTAACCAAAATCCTACGCCAGCATACCGACTAAAACCTCTCGGTGGCCGTCGCGCGCATTTGGGGCGGTCTACGGCATCGCATGGCGAGAAACCCTGCATTACTTTCCGCTGCCACCCGGCGCTTCGTCCAGTCATGGACTCCTCAAAATTGGGAGGGCTTGAGCTGCCCTCCACTCACCCTATTTTGGACGCTCACTTATTGGGAGCGTCCGCGACAGTCAAGAGGCCACGCTCTCTGCCGCACATCTTGGGGTTGCTTTTAGTCGTGGCGCACTACCCCCGCAGTACGCCCAGCAATCCCTGGACCCCTGTTAGTCGCCTCACCTATTGTCATAATTTTACATTTATATTTTATATCTATGTCCCACTGTGGGTTAAGTCTTACATTACAATAATAAATTATTAGTGTTTAAGTTTAACCTGAATCGTTTTGATGTCGGATTTGTGCATAGTCTATTAAGTAACCCTACATCTGAAGAAGCTTGTATGTTATATGATCTAGTTATTTAGGCTTTCTGTTTTATTTAGTTAGTTTTTAAGTTTGTTTAAGTTCCTAGTCTGTAACTTTTCTTTTAAGTATGTATGTGTTATATTTTGGTTATTGTTATAATGGGACTGGCATGTCCATAAAGGAAAAAAGTCCCTAAATTAAATAAAGAGAAAAAAAATATAATAATAATAATAAATTATAAAAAAATGAGTCGGCCTTAAGTGAGTCAGTGAATATAAAACCAGACCTATGAACTGTGATAAAGTATTCCGTAATAATTAGAATTATAATAACGTGCCATCATGTCACCGGTTGTTTAATATGCTGTTAATACATATATTCAGTGATGTGATGTATATTTGTTTATATTAATATTGTTTTTAACTTATTTTGACTGCCTCGTGGTCTCGCGGCACAGGTATGTGCTGTGCGATCTAGAGGTCCTGGGTTCGATTCCCAGGTCGGGCAAAGTGATATTGGATTTTTCCATTAGGAAATTCTCAGTAACAGCACGGAGTCTGGAATTGTGCCCGAAAAACGGCAATAGGTTCGCCCCCTATTATGTGGGACTGATACATAACTGGCAAAATGTGGGTGCAGAAATGCATCTCTGCCTACCCCTTCTGGAAATATAGGCGTGAGGTTATGTATGTATGTATGTAATATTGTTTTTCTTATATACAGACACGACTAATATTATATGCTTCTTCAATCTATGTTTCTTTAGACACTTTGAATAGCTTTTTATGTTAGTTTCTCTTCTACATAGAGACCAATGCTGTAGATGTCTTTATCAATGGTTTTCGAAATTCATTCAGACATCGATAACTTACAAATGATTCAAATCTTAAGGGAATAACTCCCAAGTTGTTAAATAGAAAGCAAAATATACATAGTGACGTCATCACCTTTAGAGTACACGTGTGACAGAGATAACAAGGTCTAATATGCAACCACTACGTTCCGAATCTAATCTGTAAATAATATTAAGCTAATAATGGTTAATATTTTTTTTTAAAGTGTAATTATCATGATGAAAATATTTGTACATAAAGGATATTAGATCATTATTTAATCTATGCGAGAAATTCCAACCGAATTCTTTGTAAGTAAACATCAACATTCATCATCAGCCCACATACGTCCTACTGCTGGGCCTTAATCGCCTTAGTAGCCTTAGTCCACCAGGCTGGCCTAGTGCGGATTGGTGAACTACACATCTAAGAAATTCATAAGAAATTTTTAGGTGTGCAGGTTTCATAACGATGTTTTCCTACACCGTTAAAGAGCGTGATAATTATTTGTGATTACACAAATATTGTAAATTCAAACGGTTCGCTTGTCGGAATATTCCTTTGGCCGGGAAACCCGCGGGTTATCACAGGTCCTTGTGTGGCGCTAACAACGCGCAATTAAGGGGACGACAGCGCCTCGCCAAATTAAATCTAGTAAACAATTTATTAAACCTCGTTAGTGTGTAGTTCCGGATTGGGAACTTTTATTGGGTTCCATTAAAAGTATATCTGTCAGCTCTGAGTCTGGATATGCGCCCGAGAAAACGGCTATATAAGAGTGGGCATAGAAATACATCACTGCGCTTACCCCTTCGCGGTATAGGCGTTGGTGTGTGTGATATAAAATTTTGTAAAATTTTCGGATTAAGATCAAGAGGCTCTGATATAATTGATTGATTGACAGCTGATTTGACAGCCCCGTGGCGCAGTTGGCTAGACACCAGCTTACGAAACGACAGGCTGCGGGTTCGATCCCCGCACAGAGACAAATGTTTGTGTGATCCACAAATATTTGTTTCGGGTCTGGGTGTTTGTGAGACCGAAAAGTCTCTCGTAGTTTCTGATACCCACGACACAAGACTTGTATCTTATTGTGGGGTCAGAACTATGTATGTGACTGTTGGATGTATTTATTATAATTTATAATAGCTTTTACGACTATTTTGGTTTCAAACCTCACCAAGCCTATGTCCAAAAATAGACTAATAAACAAAATAGACTATCAATCTGTCAACTCCCTTACGATGGCCTTCTTTGAACTAATAGGGCAGTTATTAACTTGTATTGATGACGTCAGCACCGCCCCAAAAACACAAATATCCTTAACGAGTATTTCTCAAAATAAATGTACGTAACGAAATGGTAGTAACGAAATATTGTTACGAAATAGTCCTAAGATGTAACTAAATAGTAAAATAAGGCTTGTTATACAATGGCTAACTATAATTTATTTAATCTAGTAAGTATTCGTGTTTTTTTTATTATAATACATTTATCCTTTTATTTATTTATTGTACATATACATAAACTAGCGACCAACCAAATATATTTAGTTGCATATATTGTAAAGGGTTTAAAATAAAACAAGATAGTATTCATTCATTTCTGTATTAAAATCAAATTAAAAAGGTTTATAAATTTTATAACATCCTTAATTTGAATCACTATCCATTAGCGCTTCATAAATTTCTTCCGTATTTTTATAAAAATTGAATTTTGTCCGAGACAAATTTGGTTTGATAATCCGTTTTTCAGACTTTGGTTTATCTATTTGCTTTGGCGCGTGAATATAGGTTTTAGCGATAACTTTTGACAAATGTTTAACACGGATTTCTTCATATTTATTTGGCTTTTCCTTTTTTAGCCTTTCTCTATAAGCTTTTTGCCTTTCAGCATTGGTTTTTGGGGGCATTCCTAAAAAAAAAAGGAATGCTGTAGTGGGTATCATCAGAGTAAACTATAAAAAATATAGTTTTATACATACCCATAGCGCGGAGAACCGATGGCCGATGGTGCCAAAAGGTTCTCGAGTGGAGGCCGCGTACCGGAAAGCGCAGCGTAGGACGTCCACCCACAAGATGGTCCGACGACCTGGTGAAGGTCGCGGGTCGTCGCTGGATGCAGGCTGCCTCCAACAGGTCACTATGGAAGTCATTGGGGGACGCCTATGTTCAGCAGTGGACTTCTTTAGGCTGATAATGATGAATGATGATGACATACCCATACATGTTTTTAAACAAGCTTTTATCTTTTATTATTACAACACATACATACCCACCTTCACACACACAAAAACTTAATAAAAACTTAGAATTAATTAAAAGCAAAAATATAATTGTATGCACTCAGCCCTATACTGTACATTTTCGTTACGTAACGAAATTCATAAAAAACGTTACGAAATTGTAATAAGCATTAGACAAAACGGGGTTATAAAAAGTCAATGGTTTGATAAAAGCTGATACTGCAAACACATAAACTTAGCAAATGAACGTGTCACACGTATTACAAAAAGACGAAAAAATAAAGACTTACCGTTTTATAAAAAAAGCCTATAATATTACCTGTCTCGAAAAAGTAATCTCACTAAACACCACTCGTTTTTACTGATTTCACAACAAATGTCATGGCGGAGACGTCAGACCAACAAACAATCAGAAAGAAGCTAGTGTTTAAAGTGCAAAAAATTAACGGATGCGTTTAGAAATTATGTGGAAGTAGATATAAAACGTAACTAAAGAGTAGTAACTAAAAAGTAAACGAGTACGACTCATTTTGATTTGTTGCATTAAATTAATAATTCATTATGAAAACCCCATAGAAAATCACATACAATTAATTAATTAATTAATGTAGACCGATAATATACAAAAATGCACAACATTTACGTATCCTACAGCATTTTATGGAGTATAAACCCATGAGAGAAGTAGGGTGGCAGTTAGATTTTTGTATGGAAGGTAAAAAAACGTTATTTAAAAAAAATCATAATAATTGATAAATAATAAGATTGTATTGTAAATTCTTCGTTATTTTGAAGACTAATATTTATTCTACAAAATTGTGAAGTTATTTTTTTGTATCATTAATTAAAAACTTGTAGATTTTTAACTATTTCGAGGCACACTTTTTTTTTCGAAGATGTACATTTATTTTGAGAAATACTCTAACAGTGTTTCGTGTCCATTTGCCGTGACTTTAATTACATTATTTATGTAATTGGTAAATTTAGCAACAGCTAAATAAGCTTACGGCCTAAATATGTTAATATTAGCTATTGTATACTGTTCTGTTGTGGGTTTGTTTTTGGGTTTTATAAACTTTCTCTTAACTTTATTGTTCTGTTGTTCTGATAATCAAAACGTAATACGTATAAATGAAAAAAAAACAATCCATAGCAAAGGTAAATACGTCGAGCCAACTCACTTGATTCCCCTTGTAATATGCTAATCCGAATCGGCAGTGGTAGTTTATAAAACACACACTTTACACACTTTTTCAAACGCAAATAATTTTTACGCAATTTCAAAATATATACTATACGTCACTAATACCACATACGGAAAAAGACCCACCACGCTTTGCGAAGCGCATACCGGACTAAAGGCATGCAACTACCCTCAGTGATTTATTTTCGGGATAAAAAATCAAAATATACGCTAAATATCATAATAATATTTACAGGGAAAAAATTATTATTTGATTACCCGACTGAGCTAAACACTTGGCATTTGTTTATAAATAATTGTACCAACTAAATACATATTGTTCTGAATTCATAGTATTAAATCATCATAATTACCAACATTAATTAAATAAAATATGAACGTCACTATCACTTAAATTTTTTATCGCATAAAACAGGCTTAAAGTTGGGTATTAACATCCAATAAAAGGTTTGGATTTCACAACAGTAGATTATTATTAAAAGTATATTTTTTTCATTCTAGCGATTGAATCCGAATCTTCTACATTCTTAACCTGGTTTTAACCAACTGCGCCACTGAGGCTGTAAATATTTACTATAAATAATATTAAAAATTCATTTGAGCCAAGGATCTTTGTCGAATCAAACTAATTATATTACTAGTGGCCTAACTAACCCAGTTTTGCATAGGCGCAACGTTTTTCTCTACATTAATCCAGTCGTCTTTTATTAGAACCCAATACAACGCCATCTGTTAGAATCTAATAGAACAATTAAATAACTGTGTCAGATAATAAATAAAGAATTTGCAATAAAAAATATTGCAACTGAAAATTGAGGTATAGACTATCCTATCTTTAAAGTTTGTTCAAACTGCACACAGTGTGCAAAATTTGATTAAAATCAGTTCAGTAGTGTATGAGTTCATCGCGTAGATACTAACAACGTAAGAAGAATTCTTTTTATATATAATCGTTATTTGGAGTGAGAAAATGACGCTTTATTACTTCAAAGTCCAAAGCCTGTTATACTAAAATCAATCACAAACATAAAAAAATAACACGTCACGTAGTGGACTTTACCAGTGACGAAAATATCAAATGTATCGCCATTTTACGTCATACATCGACGGCAAAAAAAACTTATTGTACTTACAAATATTTGTGATGTTTTTTTGTGATTTCGACCATGAACAGATATTTATGCTTAATGGAGCGATGTTATAAATAGCAAATGAATGAATGAAATAAAAAAAACAAAGTGTTAATATATCTTCTTTCATTGATCGTTGGAATTTCCCAATGATTTCGTTCTGTTATGATGTTGAATAAAAATGGATAGATCTGTACAATTTGTCTTATAAAGTGTTCGTTAAGTATATGTTAACGTTTATTCTAAAAAGTGATCACTCCCTTTAACTATGGAGTTTTCATAAGTTACATTTTTTACCAGAATTAAGGTACAAGTATTAAAGGTAGGAAGCTCACGTGCGCAAATGTGGTTACTTCAATCCTGCTTCAGCCTAATACTAGGTAACAAAAATGTGCGATTAAAGTTAGGTTACATACACATACATACATAACCTCACGCCCCGAAGTGGTAGGCAGAGGTGCATTTCTGCACCCACATTTCGCCAGGTATGTATCAGTCCCACGTAATAGGGGGCGAGCCTATTGCCGTTTTTCGGGCACAATTCCAGACTCCGTGCTGCTACTGAAAATTTCCTAATGGAAAAACCCAATAACACTTTGCCCGACCCGGGAATCGAACCCAGGATCTCTAGATCGCACAGCACATACTTGTGCCGCGAGACCACGAGGCAGTCAGGCATAAAGTTAGATTGTGCATCATAAATACCTATCGCTGTACTTCTAACATAATTAGGGAATAACAAAGGTTTTTTTTTATATTACAGTCGATTACACCGGTCAACACGATTTCTGGGTCTGGCTCCTGAATGTGATATTTTAGTTTCCCCTATGTTACAAATAAATAAAATAATATCTGTTCCCATCAAAGTTTGCTTTTGTAGAAACTAGAGCAATTTTACGAGTTTCAAAAAAATATATACTAATTTTTATATTGTCTCTGTAATTTATTTAAAATAACAACAAGAAAAGTTTTTATTCAACATAAAAGTCTTTTTTATACAATAATTATGACAAATAATAGCAAACAAATAAAAAATAACAAGAAATCAAGTTAAAAATTGAATATTTTTAGTGGATCTTTTATGTTTCTATGGGCTTTCTCGTATTAATCCCCAGATGTAATCTCCCATCATATTCTCGTCGTACTACCCTTGGTAACGTCGTTCAAAGTCCATCACGTCTGGTTGAAAACGTTCTCTCTGCTCCTCTAAATAGGCACCCATATTATCTTTCAATTTGTCCAGATGAGCATGTAGCATATAGAGTTTATGGGACATTCTGCAGCCCATCAATTTAAAACTTTCAAGCATATTTTCAATCAACTCTTTATAATTGTCTATTCTGTGGTTTTCAAGAAAACCATTGACTACTCCATTCAGACTCTTCCAGACTTGTTTTTCATGAGCATTAAGAAATTCTCTGAAATCATCGCTGCTCATTACTTGTTTTATTTGTGGTCCAACAAAAGTACCAGCTTTAACTTCAGCTTCAGATTATTTGGGAAAGAATCTCTTTAAATATTCAAAAGCTTCAGAATTATGATCTAGAGCCTTCACAAATTGCTTCATTAGACCTATCTTTATATGTAACGCTGGCTTCAATATATCACTAGACTCTACTATTGGTTTCGCTTTTACATTATGTTTTCTAATTTGAAATTCAAGTCGATCAGGCCATGCTCGCCGTTCGTAATGTTCTAAATCTGCTCTGCTTTCCCATAAGCATAGGTGACAAGGATATTTAGTGTATCCGCCTTGCATTCCCATCAGAAAACCAACCATTTTAAAATCGCCTATTACTGGCTAATTGTATTCTGGATATTTTAACTTTTCCAGTATTATTTTCACACTATCGTAACTTTTCTTAAGCAGAATGAGCTACCGGAACTACTACTCACTGGTACCCTTCAGAAATAATGCACAATTTGTAATTAAGATAATCAAAGTATAACCTATTGCTCATAAAAATCAATTTAATCTTTAAAACATACTTATCAACATAAATCAGACAAAAGCAAACTTTAAGAGTTAAAAATGGATATCTGAGTGTTTTTCGATGTTTGGAATCAGAATTCAACCATTAGAACAGAAACCCAAAAAAAAAAATTTTCTTTGTAGACCTGTGTTATATTTCAAAAACTGCATTCGTTCGACATTAATTTGTATGAGAGACGCAAATTTTATTGTAGCTCCTAATATTTTTTTATGAATTTCTTAGGTGTGTAGTCCGCCAACCCGCGCTAGGCCAGCGTGGTGGACTAAGGCCTAAACCCTCTCAATAGTAGAGGTGGCCCGTGCCCAGTAGTGGGATGTATATGGGCTGATGATGATGATGAACTTCTAATAAAATATAGATACAACACTTTGGGGGTTGAAATAAGAGCATGAATAAGTGATTATATAGTATTTTATTTGGTTAATCGATCTGAACAATGGCATTACCTACAAATATTGTATAATACAAAATTCAAGACAAAGGCACGAATAAAATGCTTTTAAAGGTTCTGCTATTTGTAACATAATCCTTATGCGCCAAGACAGATCTTGGGACATTTTGGTTAGTATGCTGGGGTACGTCGTGTTCTTCACACCTGATTCATGGTGAGACAGTGAACGATTGACAAAAGGCCATTGATCGTGAGTACCGCTATCACATTTACGTGGAGTTCCGCAAGAATGAGGAAACTATCAATTTTGCTCTTAAAATGAAATAGAAATCTTGGCGACTCCTATATCACTGATTTCAAGCTTTTTATTCATTCTTTTAGAAAACGGCCGTATTGCGGAGTTGGTTCTCAAAATATGAAGCCCGAAAAGACCGCTATGTTACTTTACCATTTCTGATTTCTGATAATAAAAAAAAGTAAAAACAGGTTTTAAAAACGATATAAATCTAACACATGCTATTGAATGGTTTATTTGTTTAGTTTTATAAATAAATACATTTGCACCTGTTCTAATAATGTGTGTCGTATAACTTTTGAATAACACAAACACCTTGTTTTATGTTTTTATAAATACCTTTTGTCTATTCTAATATTTTTTGCATTATTATTCACCAGTTGTGACTTTAAACAAGTTCATACACATTTTTAATCCTCTAAGAGGCATTTTAAAGAATTTGAGCTACTAGAAAATTTCTAAGACATACCGTTCTTTATTTATTTATTTATGCTTTATATACATTGTATTAAGGCGGACTTAATGCCTAAGGCATCATCTACCAGTCAACCTTGGGGTGATGCAGAGAAAAAATATTAATGAATAGGTGCATAAAATATAAATTGTCATGATTAAAAATATATAATATGTATATATTATAATTATAATAGAAATTAAAATAAACAAATATATTTAAATAGACCATTACATAAACATATATACATAAAATACATATAGATATACTATAATGCTATTTATTTAAGTATAATATATAAATACATACACATATATACAAATATAATACATACTATGGAGCTTCTGACAATCGTTTTAAGAATAGTTGTCGAACCCTTAATTTCTTTAGTGGTAAGGAAATTGCTGGATGGCCAAAGTCGTCATCGTCTATCAATTTGTGTTATGGTAGAGATAATTATGCCAAAGACAGGAACAGGTGGCGCGCCATAGTAAGAAGGACGACTATTGTTGGTGCAGGGGATCACGACCCTCAGCAATGAGGAAAACGACGCGAGAAGGAGAGATAATTTTACTTGGATTATCTATTTACCTGTAGTTCTAGCTATTATAAAACGTAAGGCTGCTTTTACTAATTAATAGTGAGTTCCTAGATTGCTGTTGATTGTAATGACATACACACAGAACAGTTGAATAAGACTAAAAAGGAAATGTCAGCTGTTCTGTGCTCGTATATACATGCGCTCACGCCTGTATTCCCCGAAGGAGTAGGCATAGGTACATTTCGGCACCCACATTTCGCCAGGTATGTATCAGTCCCACGTAATAGGGGGGAGCCTGTTGCCGTTTTTGGGGCACATTCCCAGACTCCGTTTTGCTGCTACGAATTTCCTAAAAGTTACACCCAATAATACTTTGCCCGAACCGAGACCTCTAAATCGCACGTCACTAATTCTTTTTGTTAATGCGGTCGTCTATACATTAGCGAGTTCTTTTCGAGTTCGACAGCCCCGTGGCGCAGTTGGCTAGACACCAGCTTGCGAAACGAGTGGCCGCGGGTTCGATCCCCGTACCGAGACAAATGTTTGTGTGATCCACAAATATTTGTTTCGGGTCTGGGTGTTTGTGAGACCGTAATGTCTCTTGTAGTTTCTGATACTCACGACACAAGACTCGTATCTTAATGTGGGGTCAGAACTATGTATGTGACTGTTGTGTGTAAATATTTATTTTATTTTACGCACACTATGAACACTACAACTACATAATTAGTCTTGTAGTCATTTGACGAGAGCGCTCAGGTCCCGAGTGATACAAAGTGAAAAGTTCTAATGGTTTTACCATTTAAGAACTCCTAAAGTTTGTAAATATGGTCTGTACATGACAGTCGGCTTTCCTTATTACCTGGGACTAAAATGCTAGCTAATAAAGTGGAGGTGTCTACCTCCTTTGGGGACACAAACGTTAGCCAACAACAGCGTAATAATGTGTATGCTTTTAGACTTCATTTCGTGGATACAGACGTAAATATATATGTGTGTGTATAAATATGTGTGTGTGAATAAGTGTGTATTTTAAAAACTACTTTTACCCTTTTGACTGTTACAAATTATAAGCAAACAGCTGTTGCCTGCAAATTGTATGTGAAATTTAATCTCCAAAAGTAATATTTTTCCTTCTTTTCCTTATTTTAGATAGCTGCCCCGCTCCTAATGGTAGCATAATGATATCTAACTTAGCCCTTCTCGTTTAATGGACTCACGAATTGAACACAAAAGAAAATCGACTTGGACCCATTGTTCCTGTGATTAGCGCCTTCAATCAAAAAACAAACACACGATTCAACTTTAAATAATTCGTAAAAATAAAACTAGAATGATTTGGCAAATACTCTTATCTATATTATAGACATACACTTCTATAGGTAGCTTGGATTTCAGACCAGTTAAACTTTGCTTAATTCTTAATTGTTGTTTTCGTAAACATCAAAATCTTAATTTTATAACGCGATTACGGTTAATACCTACTGATTGTTATAAATGCTGACTAATCACAGATGGAGGAGGAATACCCTATTTTTAGATAATAATATAAGGACGATATCGTACATCTATATGAACACAGTAAATGTTTAAGTTATCTTGTGATTTCAAGATAGTTGGTAAAATTCTGTTAACTTATGAGACACATACAATATACATTTTTTCAACTGTTACAATAAATTAGTATTTTGAATTAAAACAAGGAATTTTTAGGTGTATACTTTGCTAACCCACGCCAGACCAGCATGGTGGACTAAGACCTAAAGTTTGTAGTATAGAAGACCTGCCCCAGCAGTGGGAAATATATCGTGTAGAAAAAAATACACGAATTGAACTCATATTTCTGCACCCACAAATCGCCTATTTGTAAACTTTTCCGTTCTTGTTTCATAAGGTATATTTATAACTGTAAAGGGTATGTTATTAAGTGCATGTCGATTTATTATTTGACCTCATGCTCTGTGACGCTTCAACTCAATAAATAAACCTGATAAGGTCGAGGGGGGTCGACAAACAGAGCAAAATGTTCCGCAAATACCAAGCCGTTGTATAATTCTAAAAATATTGAATAAATATTTACTCCCGATATGGACAGTTGCATTCTATTTTTCTTTATGTGGCCAATATTCTAGAAGAGTGGTTGTGCCAACAATAGCTGATAAAATACAAATAACAAAAGGATCTACAGTTACTTTACGGTCTATATAGAGAAAAGAAATGAAATAAGTAGTAAGATACATAAGTTTCAAGTGAGCCCCTATGTTTGTTCACATGGCAAGTAAACAACATACCTACATAAGCTATTTTTTGGTATCAGCATGATAAAATCGACTTTTCTGGCTTCCGACAGTCGATATATTTATGCCGGTCTTATTATCGACTATATCACTGATCCGGAATCGCGACACATTTGCGGGGTCGATTTGATTGGTTTTACATCTTACGGACAATAGTCGCAGATGGTTGCAACTATTGTACTCAGTACTCAGTACAAATTTGTCATAAATGCGTAAGATTAAATTTATTTACACTTTCTTGTACTTACAAAAAAAATATGGAGAAACTAAACTAAATATTAAAAAGAGGAATTAAAAGAGGCGGCCTTATTGCTCTAGGCAAATTCTTCCAGATAACGTTAGGATGGATAATAAAAGAGAAAAATTAAAGGAGCGGAGGGAGGAATAACATTACTCGTAAAAAATAAACTTATTACTATGGAGATTACTCCACTGAAAGATAATAAATACTTAAATATACTTATTAAGTCTCTATCTTTAATCTTACAGTGGTAGAGCTCTGTCATTGTCAGAATAGATGAATATGACATTGATTGTTATGCTTACTTTGATGCAAGTTGGTTAATTTTAAAAACGGTTGTAGGCTTATGTGTATTCCAGAAAAATATTACTAATACTTTATTAACAAAATGATACATGCTCTTTTAACATTATTGACCTGAATGAATGAAATGATACATTCATTCACTCATTTATCATCAATGGTTTTCCAAATAGGTTTGTCAAGGTCGTATGTAGGAATCATTAGTTCCTGCTCCCTTGTACAGGATAAAGAACTACATAAAAAAAAGGTTTTATTTTTTTTACACATAAAATTTATTTCTAACATTTACAAAGAAGAATAACATACAAAAAATATCCACAAAGTTACAATAGAAATTAATTAACAACAATAGACTTTAATTTAAATACGATGTTTGTATGAAAAAACACCTCGCCATGAAAATCGCTGAAGGTTAACGACCTTATTGCGCATGTCGCAATCGATGACGTAACCACGCGAAGGCTCGCTTTGCAGGAACACATGACCTATTTCGTGAACGTACTCAATGACCGTGTGGCCTAATGGATAAGGCGTCGGACTTCGGATCCGAAGATTGCAGGTTCGAGTCCTGTCACGGTCGTATGGGAAACTTTTGTTTTTCAGATTTTTTATCTACAATGTTTGTAGCTTTTGTTTTATATGATAATATGATTCAATAATTTAGTATAGTAAGGTAATTAATAAAATTTAGATATACATGAAATATTTTTCGCTGATAAAATTCCATATTTGCCACTTTCCCGTATTAAAATTAAATGCTATTTCGTTATTTTTATATAACTTTTCGAGTAAACTAAAATATAATACAAACATAAAATATTAAATTTAATACAAAATGAAATTTATTGTTTAAAATGGAAAAAAAATACATCCATATTTTATGGTCTATGTTCTCATGAGCGCTTTACCGCCCTTTTTAAAAGATTGACATTTCTTTTACTTACCTGAAAACCGTGTTTTAGTACTAACGATCGAACATACGACACAATTTTTTTTTTTGTGTTGAGAAACGAGGCTTTTGATAGGACGTAGTTACTTACTAACTTTTCTTTAGATTTCGATTTTTTGTGTATTATAGTCGTTAAAGTGCCTATGAATTTAATGATATCACTATGTAGTAAATATTATTGTAAAATAAAAAAAAAACTATAAATACCCCTTCGTTTTGTATTTTGATTTTTTTGTTTTTTTTTTTAGTGTAAGTACATCATTGTTGCTTTTTATTATTATTATTCTATTTTAATTGATTACCCTATCATCTTTTAAAATATTCCTTTTGTAAAATAGGTTTTACACGCCTCGCAGTTAGTGACAAGACGGCCTATTGTTCACTTAATCTTAAGCTTATTATTCAATTTTTTTTGTATGTATTCATGGTGTATAATAAAGTATATAGAAATAAATAATTTACTAGAAAATGCTATACGAATACTGATAGTTTTAACGCATGGATTATTTTTTAGAAATTTCAACATAACTCAATTTTTTTTAAACCCAATTAAAAAATATTTATTATTTATTTATAATATTTAAAAATAACAAGAAAATTCAGAAACATGAAAAGTTAGAATGAGCGATGACGCCTGAGAGTATTGTAACTGTGTCGCAGACATCAAGCACCCTTCTAGTTCAAAAAAACGAATCCAAACAAAATGAAAAATATTAAGGACATATTGTACGATTAATAACATTTAGAATAACATAATCGAAATACAATTAATAACAGAATAGCATTTAGTAAAACATAATCGAATTATAAATTTAAATACTAAATAGGTATGTGAGAGAAAGAGAAAAGTTGTACAATTAATAAAATAAAATAATAACATTTAGACCAATAAAACATAAACAATTATAAATATCTCACTGTTCTTATCATCAGTGCGGTTATTATCATTCAGGATTTAAAAAAAAACAGTAAATATAATTCCCGAAACATTCCGCAATAGTAACTATTGTCGCACGACTCACGACGATATCCTGAAAGTGGTACTACCCCGAACAGACACAAGCTGACAACTACACAGCTCTACCATTACAAAATTAATTAATTAAAGGGCACGGTGAAAGAACAGGAGGGCCTGGAATATATTCCCCGACCGAACAAAATGCTATTGTTTTTTTCATTGTGAAGTTCTCAGTACACACACGGTGTCTGGAAAAGTCCCCGGTAAATGCTTCGTTAAAACACCGCTCATAAAACATGGCTGTTACACCTCTGCTTATCCCATCGGGGATACAAGCATGAGTGGGTCCATTAATTTATTATTTAGGTGTGAATAGAAGCCTGCCGTCGTGGTCTAGCAGCACAAGTATGTGCCGTGCGATCTAGATGTCCTGGGTTCGATTCCCGGGTCGGGCAAAGTGTTAATGGGTTTTTTCATTAAGAAATTCTCAGTAGCAGCACGGAGTCTGGAATTGCGCCCGAAAAACGGCAATAGGCTCGCCCCTTATTACGTGGGACTAATACCTGGCGAAATGTGAGTGCAGAAATGCACCTCTGCCTATCCCTTCGGGGAATACAGGCGTGAGTTGTATGTATGTATGTACGTATTAATAGAGGCCATAAAAATTCTAACTCATGTCTCATTTGCACAACAATTAGGGTGTTTAAAATCTATTAACATAAACATTTGATTGAATTTTAATATTCCGGTTATCTTTATTTAACTGCTTCGTCTAGACAAGAAAAACCAGTAAACCACATTTAGAGTTCCGCAGGTAAATAAAGCAATGTTTTTAACCAACATCTGGGCGAAATTAAGTCTGGTATTACACGTCGGTATTTCGTTTTCTGCGAAGAATAAAGTAATCCAGACAGACAGACAATTACGTATGTCGATTGACATTGAAATTCAAATAACTTATAATTTAGGCAAAACTATTATATTTTAATTAAAAAACAGTTCCTATAATCAGTGGCGGTACTTTCATAGAAGCCGAAAAGAGTTGCACGTTAACTGTGTAATGTCTAGTTTACAATTGTTTATAGTGGGGTCAGGATATTCTCATTTATATGTCAAATTGCTTTTATTAATAAACATTTAAAGCTCGAAATATTATTATTCGGGATTTTGTAAGACAATCCGGGCTTGTGGGCTTCTATGGAAGTACCTCCACTGTCTATAATATGTAGGCCGAGAAATATGTTAATGACTCTATTTAGATTTGTGTTGTTTCTTTTATCTATAAAAACCCGAATATATTATACGTACCCCTGGTATAGGTTTCTACTACTGAGAGAGGTTAGGCCAAATTCGATGGCCGTGTGCTTACTACGCTTTTTTTTTGCTGTTTTTTTTTTCTAGAGCGTGTTGAGCAAATTCTTTCTGGCCTTGAATCGAAATTTCACGCGCCCTAAATTTAGTGTTTTTTTGTAAATTTAAGTTATGAAAAAGGCCAAAAATAAGAAAAATCTAAGTAATCATATGCACAGTGTATATTCAATAAATAGTGATTAAGTAATATTACACCAAGATAACATCGGAAAACTTCGCCTGACAAGGAAACACGTAGTTAGATGATACATCTGTTTTTTGTATCGTTATTGTTTGACGCGTTGTACAAAACGACTTGTATTAAAAAACTGTGGTAATTATCACAGTGTGTCAAACAAAGAATGAGAAGTATGTTTCATGTCCTATAGGTAATTTCATAAAAAAGTATTCTATAAATAAACACTACTTTTTATACCGGCACAAATTGAACAACTTACACGATGGTGAAAAAAGATTGTGTGTATATTAAAAGCAAACCTGTCTTATTATTTAAAAACCAAGAGTAGATTTTTAAAAAGAATTTTTTTTAGCCATAAATTACTTTTCAATGCTTATCAAATTATTTACAAATAAAATAGAAACACTAAATTAGCGAGAACAATTTTAAGCATATTCGGTCGAACTAGACACCAGCTTGCAAAACGAGAGACCATGTGTTCAATCCCCGCACCGAGACAAAAGTTTGTGTCATCCACACATACATATATTGTTTCTGGGTGTTTGTGAGACCGAAAAGTCTCTCGTCGTTTCTGATACCCACGACACAAGACTTGTATCTTAGTGTGGGGTCAGAACTACATATGTATGTGACTGTTGGGTGTATCTTATTTATTTATACATTTAGCCCAAAAATATTTTTTCAATTCGTACCAGTACCTAGTCACCGAGATTAGCGCGTTCAACCAAACAAACTATTAACCTTTATAGTATTAGCACATACACATACATAACCTCACGCCTGTATTCCCCGAAAGGGTAGGCAGAGGTGCATTTCTGCACCCACATTTCGCCAGGTATGTATCAGTTCCACGTAATAGGGGGTGAGTCTATTGCCGTTTTTCGTGCACGATTCCAGATTCCGTTGTGCTATTGAGAATATCCTAATGGAAAAACCCTATAACACTTTGCCCGACCGGTGAATCGAACCCAGGACCTCTACGTCATATCAGTCAGTATAGTATTAGTGTAGATACATATATAATATACGGGCCAGTCAACTACCGCTGTTTCGTTATCTGCAAACACATCAATTTGTCCGCCAACATATTGACCGTGTCTAACCTCCTTCCGTATGATTGATGGCTCATAAGCTTTACTGAGAATTGAACAACCGATTATGTACAAAAAGTTGAAGAAAGTGGCACTTGTAGAGCAGTATTCAATTCAAATCATCTTCCCACGCATATACTATTTACAGATAATTTGTATGATTCACTTCTAACTATAATTGGGGGTCAGTAAATACGTGTATAAAAACGCTTATATTTTATATAATAAGGCTTGGCAGTCACAGTTCTGAATCCAAAATTCTTCAGATTTAGTTTTAAGACACCAAAGTCCAAGATGCTACTGAGATCTTCTTATTATAAAAATCTAAGAATACTTTGACCGACCTGAAAGTTATACTCGGGGCCTCTAGGATGCAGGGAACACTTTTGGATAGTGTCTTGATGGCGATTAAACTCACGTCTGTCCATATCATAGCATATTGTTCCACTTTTTTATTGATAAGTTCTATGTAAAAACTGTATAAATATGGGTATCAATTAAGAGTTATCATCTATCTATTTCTTTTAGCACCGTACTTCCTACCACTTCAAACCTACCTCATTTGACTAAAATGCATGACACTAGAACTCCGATGATATACAAACAAAAACAAATTAATTAGAAACGAGTTTCGGTTACTACAAAATAATGTTTACTTCCAAGAAATAAAGCTAATAAAAGATTGTAATATAACTGTTATTAACCTAACTTCTGATATCAATAAATCGATGTGGGTAGTGTATAGGCAAACTAAATTATTTATGACATCCGGAACCCGTAGTGAGGTCTTGCTATCTCCCTTAACCACAGATAAAGTCAGCATGCGACCCAATACGTCATTTTAGACGGATTCCATGAGTCATAGTGGATTCTGGAATGTTTAGAATGTCGAGTATATTTAAACTTCTTTAGCGGCGCTATGCACTTTTTTGGGATGGGTAAAAAATGTTATACTCGCGTCAGATCACGTGACCCTGATCGAAAATGCGTAAGACGGAGGGAGAGTAGACCGTATTTATGTAATATAAATTGTCATGATTGTGTACGAAAGCGCAATAAATATTTTATTTTACCACGTAAAAGATAGTAGGTACTTTTATACTGATTTAAAGCAATTCGTGTGAATTTCTTTCCTAGCCATTCCACAATATTCAAAAATGCACAACGTTAATGTTGAAGTTTTCACTTCTGCCGGCACTCCCGGAGTGCCACCCGTTGTTTTTTTTTTTCTAATTCAATAATGAGCATAGATGATACTATGATAATTAGTCTATTATACGTGATTTATTAAAAAAGGTAATATAAAGAGTCCTCGAAACTGACGTGCATGCATGAAGGGGATAGTGTCAGTTAAAAAAGCGAGAGAAAAGACAAATCATCAAAGACACTTCTTTGATGTAGCATTTGGCGCTCTTTAGTCTCTGCCTACCCCAACGGGAGACAGGCGTTGAGCGCAAATTGCCACGGTCCAGACACACCTCTTTCGCTTCCTCAACTGACATTATCCTCTTCAGGCATGCACGTCGGTTTCGAAGACTCGTATACAAAATTTAGCGGGTGTATAGTAGATTTTTTCTTAAATAAGTTAGGTACAATTTATTCATGTTTGCGTTGCACATTTTTGCTGTAAATATAGGTAACCGATATCCTCTAATGTCGTGATGGCCTCGAGATTTAGGCACGCGGTCGAGAATCTCGACGGTCACGGGTTCAAACCCCAGGCACACACCTCTGACTTTTCGAAGTTATGTGTGTATTCGCAAAGAATTATCACGTACTTTAACGGTGAAGGAAAACATCGTGATAAAACCTGCACACCTAAAAGTTCTCAGGAATTTCTTAGGTGTGTAGTCCACCAACCCGCACTAGGCCAGCGTGGTAGACTAAGGCCGAAACCCTCTCAGTTGTAGAGGAGGCCCGTGCCCAGCAGTGGGACGTATATGGGCTGATGATGATGATGATGATGATCCTCTAATGTTATTGTGAGCTATACAACTGAATCTTTGATATGTACAAAACAATGCTTCATTATTATCCAAAGGTGATCAAACTGTGATTAATGTTTCTGTGTGACGAAATTGTTTTATTATAAAATTATTTTGGTAAGTTTTCTTGTTTTTGTGTAATGTTAAAGGTACGATATAGGATAAAATCATTTTGTTAAAGAGGGCACTACTTGTTCTAGCAAAAAGTTTGTTTTCAACGATGTGGGTTTTTTTTAATTGGTATGCTGGCGAAGATTTTTCAGGACACCACATACATACATAACCTCACACCTGTATTTCCCGAAGGGGTAGGCAGAGGTGGATTTCTGCACCCACATTTCGCCAGGTATATATCAGTCCCACGTAATAGGGATTCAGGACACCAGCCTGTGCATAATGTTCGCGTGCTAAGCTAGAAGGCTGGTGACACCGACACATCCTTTCTAACGTAGCTAAACACATTCCATTTAAAACAAAGGCGAGACTCTTAGGTGTGTCCATTGGTCGCAAACTTAGACACGTGAACTATAAAACTGTTGACTCGAAAAATATTTCTCAGAACATAATTAATCCACTTAGGAGGCCTTGGCGGCGTGTAGGTGGCCCATCGATTCCCATCAATCGCCCCTTATGTGACCAACGGCTATCCATTGATACGTGCGTGTCAACATTTTTACATATGATACGAGAAAAATACCGTAGGACAACAAATAAACATACATACATAAACTCACGCCTATATTCCCCGAAGGGGTGGGCAGAGGTGCATTTCTGCATCCACATTTCGCCAGGTATGTATCAGTCCCACGTAATAGGGAGCGAGCCTATTGCCGTTTTTCGGGCACAATTCCAGACTCCGTGCTGCTACTGAGAATTTCCTAATGTAAAAAACCCAATAACACTTTGCCCGACCCGGGAATCGAACCCAGGACCTCTAGATTGCACGGCACATACTTGTGCCGCTAGACCACGAGGCAGTCAAAACAAATAAACAATGATTAAATTATTGATTGATGATTTAACTGCATTATGTATTTAAGATATTTATGTTTATATAATGTATTTATGTATTAGCTTTAATATCGTGTGTAGTATATTATAATTAAATTTACACCTGCGCTTTTCATCTCTGCGCCATCTAAGGTTCGACTGGAAGAGAGTGCCTCAGGCATTTAGTACACCTTTACATCATACATGTATAAAGTGTAAATAAATAAATCGAATTTATCTAAACAAACTAGGTCGTAATTGCCTCGAGGTTTAGGCGCCCGGTCGAGATTATCGGCGGTCTCGGGTTTAAACCCTCTGAGATATATAGTGGGACGTATTTGGACTGATGATGATGATGATGATGAATCGAATTAATGACTACCACGATCTCTGTCTCAATCAGAAATCTGTTATTCGAATAATTTCCCAAGAAACATGTGGAACACAATCTCTTGATCTTTAAGCGAAGCGTGAAGCATCTCAACAGGTCGAAATGTACTCGAGAGAGCCTTTCGTACTTAGTGATATGTTGGACAGTGCTTACCTGTTGCGGTAATGACCCTGTGCCGTGCCAGCATAAGGAAAAGAAAGAAGTATTATTACATCATTTTATGTCATACAGTGTTATTATACCAATCGAGTCTATGACGCAGTCAATGTAAGATACAACAAAAACCCCTTAGACAATGGTTCGTTCCAAAATGCACGTAGGCCGGTATAAATTTACATCTACGCGGTCACAAGGAAAATGCTCAGAATCCAAAACAACGTGACATTTTTTTCGTCTTTATGTAAACTTGTCGTCACTGATGACGTAGCTGTGAGGAAAACAACAAGATAAACGAGTTCTTGTGATGTATCAAGATGTGCTTACATGAATGTCAATGAGAATGATGTACATTTTACTACAAGTTCCAGAATAGATTAGCATCATATGTGAGGCTTAGTCATTTAATATTCAATTTACTTTTTTGCTTATGCGTGTTGCATTTATTTATTATTCAATTTATTTATTTATGCGTGTTGCTATTGGGCATTTGTTAAGGCACGATGTCGGTGATCGTGGGTTCGAACCTATGGGCACTTATTTACTGCAATGGCGCAACGACCCAAAGTGAGTCTTGGCCTCCGACAATAAAGTTCGCTTCGATCTGTTCTGCGCCATCTCCCGCCAATCCTCGACTTGGAGATCCCACAAGTCCTTTTCAACCTCATCCTTCCGACGGTACCTGGGTCGTTCAAATGGGCGACGACCGCACGGACGACCGAGGTACGCCCGCTTTACCGCACGATCCTCATCCATTCTTTCTAGGTGTCCAAGCCAGCGATGTCTGTGGGCCTTTGTCTCGCCAATATTTGGATTATTATGACCTCGAGGTTAAGGCGCACGGTCGAGAATCTCGGCGGTCGCGGGCTCAAACCACAGGCACACACCTCTGATTTATCGAAGTTATGTGTGTATTCACAATGAATTATCACTTACTTTAACAGTGAAGGAAAACATCGTGAGGAAATCTGCACACCTAAAAGTTCTTAGGAATTTCTTAAGTGTGTAGTCCGCTAATCCGCATTAGGCCGGCGTGGTCGGCGTGGTCTGACTAAGGCCTAAATCCTCTTAGTTGTAGAGGAGGCCCGTGCCCAGCAGTGGGACGTATATGGGCTGACAATGATGATGACACTATGTATTACGAAAATTCACACAGCATAAGAGATAAAGAAGCTTCGTGAGAGATCTTTCTTACGTTAGATTATTATAAAAAAATGCAAAGTTCAATAACTAGTACTAGAGTAGCATAAAATACCAGGACCTGACCCGTCTCAACCAGTTGTAGGACGAATATCGGTTTATGTATGAAATAATGTATTTTGATCAGTTTTATTGTTTCATACTACGTACTTTCCATCTTAGCTGGATGAAGATTCCATTTTCAAATTAATTTCTAGGCCACTGTTACATTTTGAACTGTATTGTATTCTCTAAAGCGCTTGAGCAATATTTGGCGCAATTAAATAACTTGAAAATTTCCCTTCAAAAAGTTTTGTTAGACAGAATTTCTACAATAATTCACCCCCCAATATATCTTACCATTTTATATAAATTATCTTTTACCTATATAACATTAAATTATAAAGTATGTCTTTAATCTTTATAACAAACAAATTACGTAAGCGATGACATTGGCTTATTTTAATGGAAATATAATAGTGTCGTAGAATCTAGGAACAATTTCCGAGCTTTACAGCGTTTTTGCGATACCTTTTCATCATTATCATCATCAGCCTGCTATGTCCTACTGCTGGGTACGGACCTCCTTTACAACTGAGGGTTTAGGCCTTAGTCCACCACACTGGCCTAGTGCAGGTTGACGGACTACACATCTAAGAAATTCCAACAACTTTTACGTGGGCAGATTTCCTTACGATGTTTTCCTTCACCGTTAAAATACGTGATAAGTATTTCATTAATACATACATAACTTCGAAGGTCAGAAGCGTGTGCCTGAGATTAAATCCGCGATTATCACTACTCTCTTATACATAGATATTACTGTAGAATTTTTGCTTTTTCCGGGGCATTACTACATATAGCATCAAAAATAGAAAGTGAAAATGGAAACGCGTCCACATGTGGGTATTTCTACGAAGTAAACAGGCGAGCCGGCGAATCCGCGCGTGAAGGGCGCATTAATGCTACATCGCCTAATTAGTAATGCCTTTCGTCTGGACTTCTAACAAGAATAACTTGCACAAATATTTTGTATGGAGTCGCTAGTACCTAGAAATGGTGTGTGGGTTGCACGTTGATACACAGCATAAATAAATACGCCCAACAGTCACATACATAGTTCTGACCCCACATTAAGCTACAAGTCTTGTGTCGTGGGTATCAGAAACTACGAAAGACTTTTCGGTCTCACAAACACTCAGACCCGAAACAAATACTTGTGGATCAAACAAAAATTTGTCTCGATGCGGGGATTGAACCTGCGGCCTCTCGTTTCGCAAGCTGGTATCTAGCCAACTGCGCCACGGGGCTGTCAAAGCATGGAGTCTGGAAATGTGCAGCAAATGCAACAAGTTCGCATGCTATTCAGTAAAAGGTGCAACTTGGATGTTCATATACCTCTGCCTATTCCTGATATATGCTAAGGATATATGTAGATCGTGTGATTCTTAAAAGTTAAAATAATTGAGTATTGATACTCAATTATATGACTTTGATAGTAGCAAGATCGATGCAAATTGGATTTGAAATCATATTTTTGCATACTATAACCCTTTTATTGAGGATAAATGTATGTATATAGAGCACTCACATCACGTTTCCATCTTATAGAGAAAAATATTCTCCTCAATATTAAAAGGTTAAGTTCTAAAAAAACAAGAAATGTCTTTTAAGAGTATTTGAGAAGGGAGTGTAAAATTAAGTCATTGTATTTTGTAAACAAAAATCATTGCACATAAGCGCAGACGGGATAAATCGCTAGTGTATAAATGTATTACATTCTATTAAGGTAAAGTGATAGCTAGGTATGCAACCTACAGTCCTAAAAAGATGCTTGTTTTTGGAGGGATTTTTTTAAACACAATGAACACCAAGGACACATATTTGCGAATTTTTTGGCTAAACCCGTAGCGGTAGTAACTAAGATGCTGTGGCATTTCAGGCCATCAAAGTCACTAGAAAATAATAAAATGTTAACAAATTAAATAATGTATTTGTAGTAGTAAATGTATCTATAATGATTTATGGCAATAAAATGCTATCTTGTTGAATAAGATAATTTCAATTCATGTTCTTCATAACCAGTTTTTTCCGGTTTAATATTAAGTCGGACATAATCAGTTGTTTTGGCAAGTATCTCCACACCTTCGATAGCTCAGTTGGTAGAGCGGTGGACTGTAGAGGCACTCAATTGGTATCCATAGGTCGCTGGTTCAAATCCGGCTCGAAGGATTTTATTTTTAATAATGTTTAAAAAAAAGAAAAAACAATAAGACAGCTAGAAGTACGTTCTTTTGATTCCTTATCAATCTTTCTAAAATAGTCGAGTTCAGTTAAAAATACTATATTATATTTTTTTAATTACATCAATCGATAATTCTATCAATTTCTTCTTCGATTATTGTTTTTCTTTTTTTTATATTCTTATTTAGAACAACTTTAATTATAAGACTGCAATTATGAAAAGCACGACAAACATTTATCGAACACATTTTTAGACCGTGTTACTACTGAGAAATCCCTTACCCGACTTGGGAATCGAACTCAGGATAGAGATTTGATTGATTGATTGATTTGATTCGATAGAATATATACAACATAGACACACTTGTTCCAAATTAATGTATTGAAGAAGATCGTATTCCACAGTAGACCAAAGTTAAGTAAAAGCTACATAGTCGATCGAAGCAGTCTAACCGCCCTTGAAATGATTTATTATGCGACAAGCGTCCCATCCATTGTCTCAAAGGCTATTGTTACAATTTTTATCCATTTACAACAGAATTAACCTTCGAGACCTTCTCGTACCGGAATACTCAGTAGGAATCAGATTACTATAAAAAAATATCTATATCAGCACATATACCTAAAAGCTATTGGTCTCGTGAGCCCGATTTACCTAACAAAATGTTACAGGGTTTTTCCATTACGAAATTCTCAGTAGCAGCCAGGGGCGGGACATCCATAGCAGCCCAAAAGCGTTAAACGTTCATTGTGTAATGTTCAGTTTAAATTTGCTTACTATGGGGTCTTTATTTTACAAATTGCTTTAGTTAAATAAAGATTTCAAGCTTAAAGAATATTATTTGGAATTTTAAAAGGCACACTGGACTTTTGGGCTTCTATGGAAGTACCACCACTGGTAGCAGCATGAACTCTGTTTTCATCATCATCATCAGCCCATATACGTCCCACTGCTGGTCACGAGCCTCCTCTACAACTAAGAGAATTAGGGCCTTAGTGCGGGTTGGCGAACTACACACTAAGAAATCCCTAAGAAATTTTAGGTGTTTCCTCACGATGTTTTCCATCACCGTTAAAGTACGTGATAATTATTTGTGAATACACACATAACTTGGAAATGTCAAAGGTGTGCCTAGGGTTAGAACCCGCGACTGTCGAGATTCTCGGGACGAAAAAAATTGCCAAACAGGTGCAAAAAACATCTCTCATTCCTGTTTTGGGGAATACAGACGTGAGTGCGTATGTATGTACATATATATATACACCTATATATAAGCCTACAAGCAACTGTTGGGCACGAGCATCTTCTATTGCTTAGGCCTTAGAGGAGTTATGTCTTAGTCCACTTTGCTGGCCTAGTGCGGGTTAATGGACGTCACATACCTAAGAAATTGCTACCATAAGTATGTAGATGTCCTCGCGATATTCTCTTCAGCTCTTAATCGAGTAATGATTATTCAAAAATTAAACAAACATAAAGTTATTTGTAAATAAATTTCTTTCGAACGGGAGTCTTTCTCGACGCATCACTATTTTAACTTGTGAGATAATAATTATATGCATTTGTTTTTACAAAATACAGTGTAGGTTACCGCCTGGTAAATAAATTAAGCTAATAAAATTCCCATCCAATCACACTAAAATACAATTAGCGCGAATTGGGGATTGAAGTAAATCTTATACTTCGTGAATTTTTACCACTGCCGTGTCCTACATTCGGGTTCTGAAGTGCCTGCGGTCTGGCTAATTGAATTTTATTATGCTAACTCCAAACATCTTGAGTCGGGACTTCCGCGATAAGGGGTAAGAGTTTACTGCGACCCTTAAAGGGCCGTAACCTTCTGTCCCCAATATCTGCTTTCATCGTGCGTTCAAATGTGAAGATATTTTTATGATGGTTCCGTATCTTTGAGACCGTGATGTAGCAAAAAAGTGGCAGAAATTTACGAAAATCATTGCGTGACTTGCAAAAATTAGGTACTCATAGTCTAAAAGAATCACCTATACCTACTTTTACGTTGAAGGGAAATATTGTTAGGAAACCTGTTTCTGTAGCCCAACCTAATTTCATTTCGTTTCATATGCTTCAAGGAAAAGGCATTATTATTTATTGTTCTTCGGAATAAATAATTTACACATAATAAATTATATGTATGCAAATAGGAGAATAGTCAAATTAATACAAAAGATCTGGGTTGGCACATGGAAATACATATCTTCATAGTACCAGTGGCGGTACTTCCATAGAAACCCAAAAGCGTTACACGTTAATTGTGTAATGTGTAGTTGACGGTGGCGGGTTCAAACCCCAGGCAACACACTTCTGACTTTTTGAAGTTATGTGTGTATTGAATCATCATTAGTCACATTAGTCACATTGAATTATCACGTACTTTAACGGTGAAGGAAAACATCGTGATAAAACCTGCACACCTAAAAGTTCTTAGGAATTTTGTCCTTAGTCCACCACGCTTATCTAGTGCGGAATGGCAGACAACACACTTAAGAAATTACTAAGGTTTTTTTTACGTGAGAGGAGCCTCGTTCCCTGCGTAATTTATGAGACGTAAATATCTTGACTTATACAGAACTCTAAATGAAATTACTTATTAAATTTTTTTTGTTTCCAACAAGCCAGGTGTAAAGCTAAAATTTCTTGAGGAACTCTAAATTGTATCTGTATATGTTATGTTAGGTTAGTTTATCTCTGGATACACTGAATGTAGGACGCGTTTTAGGGACGCCGTAAAAACTTTTATTGGAAATAAAGTCAACGACAAGACTTTTAAAAGAAAGAAGTAAAGATTGTTCACGAATGGGCACTTAGAACAATTGCTTTTGAATAAAATAATTTTTAATCGTCACAAAGAGAACAATTTAGAAATATGAATATAAATTTAAATCAGATTTATTTTCAATGGCGCTCAACGCTCTGATTAATTATTTTTTTACATACATACATACATAAACTCACGCCTGTATTCCCCGAAGGGGTAGGCAGAGGTGCATTCCTTCACCCACATTTCGCCAAGTATGTATCAGTCCCACGTAATAGGGGGCGAGCCTATTGCCGTTTTTCGGGCACATTCCCAGACTCCGTGCTGTTACTGAGAATTTCCTAATGGAAAAACCCCAATAACACTTTGCCCGGCCCGGGAATCGAACCCAGGACCTCAAGATCGCACGGCACATACTTGTACCGCGAGACCACGAGGCACGAGTTATTTTTTTAGTAACATAATAATTAAACATATTTTTTATTTAACGATGGTTTTCCTTATTTACCAAGGAATATTTCTAATCATTAATAAAAAAAGGCAGCAGGTAATTTAAAAGTCTAAAGACAAATAATTTAAATAATCCATTTAATACTCTTAATACACGTTATTAAAATATATCACAGAAACAAATAAAAAACCGAACACTTTTTTGGCCTCCACGCTCCTTCCTAACTTAATCGCCGAGGTGCACCTTCCTCTGGGATACCCTAATTATACCAGGCTATCATAAATTATAAGCGCTTAAGTTACATTTCATTCTCCTTGAACACGCAACCCTCATCTCTCTCTCTCTCTCTCTCTCCTTTTCACACAATAACCTCTTCCCGATCTAACCACGGGTTTCACCTTCCTCCGCGAAGAACCTAATTGTACTAGGCATTCATAAAAACATAAGCGCGTTAAGTAACAGTTTATTCTCCCCGAACGCGCATCCCGCATCTCTCCTTTTCTAACAATAACCTTGGCAACGAAACCCTGCACCGTTTACTTAACGTTACGATTTTACGACATACATTGCTGCTTTCATAGAACCGATTTAAATGAAGTCTATTTAAAATACAGCAATGGGAACGTAATAATATTTGTTCGTCAGAAATGAATTATTGCATGGTACAAGTATCTCACCCCAACCAGCTGTCGCTTGGGTGTCAACGCCCACCTTGTATCATTTTACGCCTTAATTTTATGCGGCCCTAGTACATGACAGCACGAAGCGCGGGGATTTTTACGCGACAATCGGAGGTTTAGCGAGAAACGAAAGAGATAGATAGATAGTGAGTGAAAAGGACAGATACGTGCGTCTCCGGTGGCTATCAAAGTGATTTGTTGGGTCGTTTTAAAACGATTTCCTGTGTATTCGAGAGCATAATGTTTAAAAGATGCCCGAATACATTATACATATCATGAACCGATGTTGAAAAAACACAACGGCATCCAATTGTATATAGTTTCAATGTCTATGTAATATTAAACAATTATTTTAAAACGATTGTACTTGAAAAATCTTCAAAGCTTAGCAAGCCTACTAGCCGTAGTAGTAGCAGTCGCTTAGGTCTTACAAGTCACCTACACTACCGACAAAAAGTTTGGAAGCACTTTTAATACCTACTCTCAATTACTTTAGAAATAATATAAGATATAGTATTATTTAATATAAAAAAGCAGTGATGGCCTCGAGGTTTAGGCGCGCGGTCGAGAATTTCGGCGGTCGCAGGTTCAAACCCCAGGCACACACCTCTGACTTTTCGAAGTTATGTGTGTATTCACATTGAATATTATCACTTGCTTTAACGGTGAAGGAAAACATCGTGATAAAACCTGCACACCTAAAATTTCTTAGGAATTTCTTAGGTGTGTAGTCCGCCAACCCGCACTAGGCCAGCGTGGTGGACTAAGGCCTAAACCCTCTCAGTTGTAGAGGAGGCCCGTGCCCAGCAGTCGGACGTATACGGGCTGATGATGATGATGATGATTATTTAATTAAGAATGATTAGGTACTTAGTTAAATCAACAACAAAACCATATTCTTATTACTAAAATAATATTATATTTTATTACAACATCGATAAAAAAATATTTTATCAATTTGCTATTTGTTTTTACAAAAATTATAATAGGTGCTTCCAAACTTTTTGTCCGTAGTGTATATAACTATGTTTTTGGCCACCACCTGCATCCATATATCATTTTAAATTTAGAATCGGTATCAAATACCTTACAACATATTTTATTTCTCTCTCTTGAAAACAAAAAAAAAACTTTTTTTTTCTTCAAGTCAGCCAGTCTAAGTCATTTATACCCACTTGAATATTTGTAGGAAACCTCCATAGATTCTTTAAATGATAAAGAAAGATGGTTTAGAAAAACAAAAATATTTGACATTGAAAGAGATATTTGGGTACCTATAATTTGGGTAAACTTAATTATTACACCTACAGTGAACAGTCTTATCTTCTACAAAAGGAGCGATATATTTCCAGACATTCGATTTAAATTATAAGAAAATTCAATTTGACATTCCATTTATGTTGAAGGAATATGCTAGAATGACTGGATTAAAAAATAACACTAGAGCTCGCGGCTGGGCAAACAAAGAGTAGGTGGAGCGTGGACCCTTACAGGGCAACGACCATGGACAAACCGCAATTTCTTTTCCATCGTTAAAGAAACAATTGATTTCAAATAAAAAGTATAAAACAGATGTATTTTTTAGTTGTTGTCGACTGCCTCGTGGTCTCGCGATACAAGTATGTGCCGTGCGATCTAGAGGTCCTGGGTTCGATTCCCGGGTCGGGCAAAGTGTTATTGGGTTTTTCCATTAGGAAATTCTCAGTAACAGCACAGAGTCTGGAAATGTGCCCGAAAAACGGCAATAGGCTCGCCCCCTATTACGTGGGACTGATACATACCTGGCGAAATGTGGGTGCAGAAATGCACCTCTGCCTACCCCTTCGAGGAATACAGGCGTGAGTTCATGTATGTATGTATGTTTTTAGTTGTTGGCACACCGCGGTATATCCTCACAACAATGGCGGTACTTCCATAGAAACCCAAAAGCATTACACGTTAATTTTGTAATGTCTAGTTAACTAGTTTATCATTGTTTATTCTGGGGTCAGGATATTCTTATTTATATGTAAAATTGCTTTTGTTAAATAAAGATTTACACCTTAAAGATTTTTATCATGATCAGCCTATATATGTCCCACTGCTGAGCACGGGTCTTCTCTACATCTGAGAGAGTTTAGGCCTTAGTCCACCATGCTGGCCTAGTGCGGGTTGGCGGACTACACACCTAAGAAATTCCTAAGAACATTTAGGTGTGCACGTTTCATCACGATGTTTTCCTTCACCGTTAAAGTACCTGATAACTCATTGTGAATACACACATAACTTCGAAAAGTCAGAGGTGTGCGCCTGGGGTTTGAACCAGCGACCGCCGAGATTCTCGACCGCGTGCTTAAACCTCGAGGCCATCACGACTTGTCATCGTACTGAGATCCGTGGTATTTTGTCGCCATCTCTACAATCATAATTTAGCGTTTCATTGCCGGTCGGCACAGTATTTGTGACTGCACTGCACTTATATCGTTTGTGATGTTACTACTGGTACTTCACCGTGCCTTTTTAAACATATAATATGGATAAGCTTGTACCGTGCAATCTGCATATCCCGGTTTCGATTCCCAAGTCAATCAAAGTGAATTTGAGGCTTTTCATCAAGAAAATTCTCAGTAGCAGCACGGAGTCTACAAATGTGCTCAAAAAACAGCAATATGCTCGCCCCTAACGTGGGAGATAAAATAACTATGCCTATACTTAGGAGACATACGCGTGAGTCAGTGGCGGTATTTCCATAGAAGCCCAAAAGCTTTACACGTTATTTGTGTAATGTCTAGTTTATAGTTGTGTCTGGATATTTCCGTTTATATGTCAAATTGTTTTTGTTAAATAAAGATTTAAAACTTAAAGATTATTTATTATTCGGAATTTTGTAAGCCTTTTGGGCTTCTATGGAAGTACCGCCACTGGCGTCAGTGTGTATGTACTTATGTATGTATGTATGGATCTACGTATATTCCGCTGAGTGACAAATCATTTAGTATCTGTTTCGTCTTCAATGAAGATTCATAACAACTTGTAAAATACAACGGAAATAAAGATAATCTATTGTATTTTTTAATACTTAGCGTCTGAGACAATCTTTTGGAAAAATTTAACCATCGTAATCTTGGAATATACAGTTAGCATTTTGGTTGTGGACTTCCCCGTAGAAAAGTGTGCGTAAACAGGAAAAATTGATTTAAAACCCGACTTATACATATGTATATACGTTGAATACGAATTCGTGCTTTGAGAGATAAACTACATTGATTAAATGTTATGTATGTGTGCTTACCATCAGGTACAGTGGAGTCACTTTGCCGTGCCTGAAAAAAAATAAAAAATAGTTGTTTCTAAGTTTATTTTTTCCTCTGCCCAAATCATTATTTATAAATACTTTTAGGGCCGGAGTACTCTAAAAATCTGTCGTTAAAACAGAAAATTAATGTTATCTTTCTTCATCCATTAAGTTGTTGAGGCCCATTCAAGTATTAGGCAAATCGTTCACAATTACTAAACCCGACGTCGCCTATGTCAGCAAAAGTAAGCAAATATCGTACTCCAAAGTAAGCATTGATATACTTATTTTTTTAAATCTGTTCTAGTTTCATTTTTAAACAAGAAATAGGGACAAATTTTGCAAGAAATCCGTAAAAAATTGCTTGCGTAATCACCATTCAGACCACCCACTCCTCGATGTCATCTAAAATAAGCAAAGCGAAGACCCCTTACCGCCCCCCTTTTAGAACTTATCTAATACTTGAACAGTCCCTTTAAAAACCGCCAAAGCAACATCAAACTTAGGAACCTCGACAAAATTTTATAATCGAAATTACCAGTAGAAACAATGAAAAATGTAAAAACAACCACCACATCCTAAAATTAAATCACTCACGCCTGTATCACCGATAGGCGATAGAGCAACCAATGAAGTAGTAAAAAATTAATTACACAGGAAAAAGATGACATCACTTTGTATTTTTATTTAGAGATCACACTTACTGGCTGCCCAGCATAGATACATTTGGACGTTGTGGTCAACGTAAAACAATCTAAAAAGCTTAAAAACAAACTTTAGGCTTTCATATCTCCTATAAACATTAAATTCGTGGACAAAAAGTCTTGTCCTACCCTAAAGTCCTCACAAAATTCATCAAAGCCATCAAATGTATTGAATAGAGTGATGCCATAAAAACCATAAACTAAAAGTTATTCTGAATACACACACAGGTGTGTAAAAGTGCCCGAAATACCCGCTTTCCAAAAGGTATAAAAATATTGCGTCCTTGAAGTTTCTGTGTGACCAGGAAGTTGGCACTAATGCTATTGCCAGACACGTAATTGAGGATGAGTCTAGGGGGTCCGACCCCACACTATTAAGTAATAAAATTATTGAGACTGTTCATGGGTTTGAGCGATTGCCTGTGAAACGGGCGCATCAATTTGGATGGAGTTACTTGTGGTTTGCACTTGTAGAGCACATTGCTTGGTCAGTTTCTTCTGTGTAAATCAGACACTAAAAGTATTATATTTTATAGACCATTCATATAAAATATAAGAATTATAGCAATAGTGAGTGAGTCATGGCCTATTTGGTTAGTCAAAATATCTAGTCGGTCGCGTCTGATTTTCATTTATACGTCCCACTACTGCAATATATTGTACTATGGCAATTAATAGTGCAGACGAAAGCATGCTTACGGAATAGATTAATTAACTGACGTTTATTAATAAAGTTGTTATTTGCGGGATTGACAGAATGGAACATACATAGGAACATACATACGTAACCTCACGCCTGTATTCCCCGAAAGGGTAGGCGGAGGTGCATTTCTCTACCCACATTTCGCCAGGAATGTGAATCCCACGTAATAGGGAGCGAGCCTATTGCCGTTTTTCGGGCACATTTCCAGACTCCGTGCTGCTATTGAGTATTTTCTAATGAAAAAACCCACAGAACAGCTGAATAGGCATAATTAAGGGAATAAAGGGAAATAGGCAGTATTTTGTATGGGGACGAGTTTGTCTGCCACCTATTCATTCTACTACGATTGCTCGACCAATGATTTTAAGAATTTCAATCAAAAATGAAGGGCTGCTATTAGTTGTCACACATTTATAAAAGTCTTGATATTACACGCAAGTCGCAACCCGAATTACTAAGAAGCGGCCGTGTTAAACACATAATAGTTTAATCGTAGGTTCGGCACACTCGGCATGCTGACATTTCCTTTCTAGTGTTATTCAACTGTTCTGTGGAAAAACCTGAGTAAAATTGTACAAATGAGTCCCAAAAAGAATAGCCCAGATGCTGCCCAGTCCGCACTAGATTAAACCGTAACATTAAATTTTATATGACAAAGTAACAGCTTTATAGCATTTTTATGGCAAACTATGAGTTATGACGGAGAAGTTTCGCCGACACGATTTACTTTTGTGGTTTTTTGATTTGTGTTACGGACACAAGTTTGTATACGCTGTTTCGCAGTTATTGTTGCCTAAAACTTTGAAAAACCCATATGGCCAAATACTGAAACCCTATTTAATCTGAGGGCGACTTATATTTATGTGGCTGTTATAATTTAAGCGGTATACACTTAAAAAATGTCATGTAAAAGAACTTTTTTTGGTAATGTTGCCATTTATGGAAATTTAAGTGGGCATTAGTTAATACGATAAATGATGTTTCAGTATACCGCTTAAATTGTAACAGCCACTTATATATAAGTCGCCCTCAGATTAAGTAGCGTTTCAGTATTCAGCCGATAGAGTAAAATAGTATGACTGATGACCTCTTTTTACCTTTGGCATTCGGAGTGTAGTTTAAGCAGTCGCAGGTTCGGCCTTTGGTCATACAGCTCTAACTATTCGAATTATGTATATTCTAAACGAATAATCACCACTTAAGTAAATACTGTTATAAAAAAACCAGCCCGTATATGTTCACTAGTGTTTTCTGGGTTGTCTCGAAGAGATCGTTTATAGCGATAAGACCGCCCTTTAATGACACACATAGTTTATAAGAATTTAGGTTTATTTTATCTTAATTCTTTTCTTGTGGTGTACAATGAAGCATAATAAAAAAAAACAGTCTTACGCTCTAGCTTAAAACATATCTGTGGATAACAAAAACATTTGTCGTCAAGACTGCCTTGTGGTCTCGTATCCCTAGAATGTACTTTGTGATCTAGAGGTCCTGGGTTCGATACCCGGGCAAACTGTTATTGATTTTTTCCATTAAGAAATCATAGTAGCACGGAGTCTGGAAAGGTACCCGAGAAACGACAATAGCCTTGCCCCCTACTGCGTGGGACCGATACATACTTGGCGAAATGTGGGTGCAGAAATGCAACGTATGTATGTATGTATGTAAAACATTTGTTCGTTAATAATTCAAAATACGAGTCCATCTACGATAAATATAATCTATAAATATGTCAATTAATTTTTTATATCTTTTCATGCCATCCTAAAAAAGCGACATGAAATTTTTCTTACATATTATATCCAATTAGTTCCACCAAAGAAGCTGTAAAGAGCATTGGCTCAATATTGCCCGGCTTCTGAGCTTATTTTATACATTTGTCCCCATTTTTACGTTCTTGTTAGGGCATTCACATCTCATTCGGCGGGGTTTTGTGCGAATAAAAATATTCCTACGAAATAATTGGTATAAGTAGCTATTTTGTGGACCTACGATTTTGGTATTACATATATTCAGTCATGCTGGTAGAAAAGGAGAGGTGAGAGGTGTATTTCTATATATGTAGGTATGTGCCGCGCGATTTTAGAGATCCCGGGCTTGATACCCGGATCGGACAAAGTGTGTTTGGGTTTTTCCATTAGGAAATTCTCAGTAGCAGCACGGAATCTGGAAATGTGCCTGAAAAACAGCAACAGGCTCGCCTCCTATTACGTGGGACTGATACATACCTGTCGAAATGTGGTTGTAGAAATGCACCTCTTCCTACCTCTTATGGGAATACAGGCGTAGGGTTATATATGTATTTTACTTTATCAGCCTAACATACATCCTCTACAGTCTACTATGGGAGTAATTATAACTTACTCAGTGGATTTCACATACCTAATAATGTAGTGGAGAACTTTTAGTAATGCAGATTTCTTTAAGGTTCTTTTCGTCGCCGTTAAAGTGCGAGGCAACTATCTATCTATACACCTAACTTCTTAGTCATAAATCTGTTTGGGATTGGAATCTAGAACCGTCCAGTTCTCTATTGACCGCGAACCTAATCTTCGAGGTTCCACCAATTTTCTTAGTATTATTCCCACAAACAATAAAGCATTTTACGTGACAGAAACTTAAAGACTAGGTCAAATTTCAAATTATATTAATATTTTTTTCCTGTTTTCGAAAAGACATTGAGGTGAAAAACCATAAACTAATAGAATGGTAACCCAAAAAAACATTTGTAATTTGTAAAGTGAGATTTATATACAACTTTACATTAAAAACAGCGCTCAGAAGTAGGGTAAACATTTCTACAACGGTCGACTTTCTACCGTAAACAATAGTAAACATGTTTTGTAAACAAACGTATTTCAGCTGTGGGTCATTTGCACTAGGACTTCTATTTTAGAAACAGTCTTTCTTCCATAGTATTCATCAGACACAAGTGAAATCAAACATAAGTCTGTTTCGAAACCGTCTGAAAAATACATTAGATCAGAAACAACATAGGATTTTCATCCTACAAACACCCAAACCTATTTTTCCCGTTACGGCTACTATGAATCGCTCTTATGTCTTATCTAACAACCTTGAGATTTAAACCTTTCAGTAGCCCTTGATTGAGGTAAGGGGTTATAATTCAGGTGAGAGATTCCTCAAATTGTCCACCATTGCCTCACGATGCACATTATTAATATAGATTTCATAGTACATACATATATACTATATTAAGGTACTTGACATTACAGATTTATTGGTGTCCTCAACATCATTTCAAGAGTCCCCACAAGGATTTCGCGATAATAAAACTTCTCAAATATTCGAACGTGAGTAAATATGAGTGTAGGAGTCACGCTTCCTGTGACGTCCTTAGGGATACGCAAGGATGTTCTCGAGGTCAGGAGGGTACGTGATGTTTAGACATAAAATATACGTCAAATTTGTACGTTGTGAAGGTTTTACGAGTGCCCATATTATTGTCAGTTTTGTACTAAGCTGACATTGAGAAAGACTCGTTTGTGCAGAGAAGATTGGAAGTGCCATCTGGAGGTCACAGTGCAAATCTTCTGTTAGACAGAGGAGGGATTGTTGGATTCTGTGGTAGAAATTGTTCATACAAAAACCTGAAGTCTAAACAGAATGGATAAGGCACAGCCTCTGGTTGGTTAGAATCCGTCTACATTTTTGTTATTCAATTCATTTTGCGGATTTAATTATTTCACAAACATTTGTTTTTTGTGGAATGAATCATCTGTGTCATGGAGGCTGCCATTTTTACATTTTTTTAAAACCAATTTCTTCAAAAACATCGCATTTAGAGCGCTGAACTGAAACTGGGTCGTGTATCGAAAGACAAATAGTGGAAAGCCGTTGCTTTCCACTGTGGGACAAATAAAGAGAAAAATTACCTGAAACAATTTCATTAGAGCGCTTCACCCCGAGATTACACCGGTGTACCGTAAAGTTCAACGATCTGACTTATTTAGTTTACAGTCAATTTGCCCTCATGGCTGGTAAGCGTTCAAAACCATATACAGGGTGTATTAAGACCGTAATTGGAAACTAAGGCAGGTAATAGGTAAGGTCATTACAAACCCCCTGGCGATAAAAATCCCGACAAAAATAAATTTTTTGAAGTTTTTGAAGTTAGCTATTACCAGGCTTAGTTTCCGATCACGGTCTGAATACATCCTGTATATATGTATATTTAAAATCATATCAATGTTATGCCTGCATCTCTGAAGATATTACTACAAATAATTTCCTGATATAAAACCCAATATCACTCTCTAAAATGAAACCTTCTCCATAACTAATCAGATTGAAATCCCGTACTAATAAATCAGCTCGACCAGAGTGCTACAACTGAATCACCGACCAAATAACGCTATTATGTTCGGAAAGTAACTGTAAGGTGAGTTTATTTATTAAATAATTACATTTCCCGCTACGCCATCACTTTTATTTTCTATTCCCCAAAGCGAAGTCACTATTGCAGCTTAGACTTATAGTTTGGCTTCAAAAGTCTGTGCTAGGCACCGATCTACCCGGATTAACCCGGGTCGAGCAAAGTATTATTGAAATGAGAATTGTACCTTTGCCTACCTTTTCAGGGATGTATGAGTGTGAATTTTTATATTAATAACTAATAAAGAATCTTTTAGTTAACAACTTTGTCGTTCATAAATTGTAAGTATTTTGTTCCACTATTATATTAACGTTTTTTGTTTTGGGGAAGACAAAACCAAGATCCTTCGAGAGCCAAGCTCAATGCTCGGAGTCGAGTGGACAGGAATTGGACTCTAAAAGATTCAATTCAGAAAGAACTACTTCCCAAGGGAATAATTTTAAATCCGTGACTCCTTAAGCAACAGGTTTTCGTACCATCCCTGTCTCTGTAGCAAGTACTAAGGAGACATAAATAAATGCAAGTTTATTCAACGTTTAAGCTGAGTTTATTGAATGTTTAAAATATAATATATACTAAATTGACATCCACTTAAAGGTACACGTGAAAGTAATAAATCGTTTTACAGAGCACGTTAATATTTGGGTTCAATAAATCCTAATGTATGCGAAATTTAATAATATGTTTAAATGGAGTTTTAGAGTACGACAATGTACTCTAAGCGTTGAGTGTAATGCACTTTGTAACCCGAGTACTTTGACCCTGGGAATTGGGGTGCACCCTTCTTGGTAACAAGTCTTATAAACTACATATATGCTGCGTGTTATGTTTTCCTGGTACCTACAATTTAGACAATGGAATTGATGACACCTATGTACTCGTCGATGGCGACGTTCAAAGATCATGCAACCTGATTTGAAAAAGGCCGTCATATTGAGAGATAATTATAACCATGTATTGCCACTCAGGCGTTAGATTATGTTAACAATTCAATCAATACACTTACTTATTATTTTTCATGTATAAATATCTCAAGCTTAACCTAAACATTGTGAACTACGAATATCTGGATCCAATTTCTCCACCGGCAAATATTTTTTTTGCATTGTAGAATTAAATTATCTGCGATAGGCTATTTTATCAGAAAAATGATGTCAAGAAGGCGACAGAAGATAAACTAAATACATTAGACATACATAAAAAAATCTTATAGTACGGATCCTAGGGTAGTGTAGGGTATCTTTCTATAAACCCGCTATCTTTTTTTTATTATCATAATAATTCCACACGAAATCGTGGAATCCTAATTTTCTTAGCATTATTCACACGCCATCGATTGCCAAACTAAACGTTCACACAGTTATTAGCGCAACAAAATTCCAATCGCTGCAAATCTCCCACAGGAAGGCATTATCAGATATTCCAAAATCAAATAAAATTAGAACAAACGAAACGTATTCCATGCAACTGGCCGGATGAGAAAAAAAAACAAATAATTGCTCCATCGCATCCGGCAGAATACGCCGCGCAACCACCTGTGAGCGAGCAGCGTGATATCGAATATTGATCGGTTCGGAAGAACTCTTGCTACATTCTGCTACCCTAGTACTTTCCGATCGGGCGGCCATTATCGGAAATCGTCGATACGCTTCCAATAATCGGATATATCAGTTCCGATTTTGTTATGCTGGAACGTTTTATTTTATCGGCGTTTGGTTTTACGAAGACGTTTGTTTTTTAGTGAACATAAATTTAATAGTAGTTTATTTTTAATTGTGGTCCCTCGAAAAATATGCTTACAAATCATTCCTGATATAAATACATCAATTAGTATATTTAATTGTATCTATATGACATGAATGTACATACATTGTACATACAACGACAGTATTTAAAGTAATTGAGAAAAAATGTACTCTATGTCGATAGAAATTAGATTAATTTGGAATGATCTGTTTGAACACGCGAAATGACGAGAAAAATTATGGATATTTATAGTCTAGTATTTTTCTTTGCTCTTAAATACAAATAAAAATAAAAAGGCTGTATTAAAAAGTGAAATAATAAAAATGAATCCAAATTATTTTCGAACAGCCAGTTTACAATTAAAATATTTCGGTGTAAAATACGGCTTTTATGCTCAATTGGCTTCGGTGAAACCTCAATTAGTCTTAAGCCAGGCACTTTCTTGTTGCCAGTCAATAAACCCTTATATTACCCTCCAGGGGGTCGTTGCTCCAAGCACTTAAATGAAATGTTCATCTGAAAAATGTGAGGGATCCATGACCGATGTTTTACTTAAACTGGACTTATGCAAGTTTGGGCAGAGAGCCTTAGGGATAGACCAATGCAATTAGTCTTTAATACAGTTGTTTACAGAGTTCGAAAGCTAATAAGTCATAAACGCAATAAATCAATGTTTAATGTTGCACAATATTAAATTCTACTTAATAGGAGCATACGTCAGAACTCCTTCATGCATGTAGCGTGGTGTATAAAGTTACAACTGGCTATCTGATACCATGTAAGTCATTTGTGGATAGGGTTTCTAAATAATTAGTTATGTATCCTTTCGCTCATATTCATAAAAAAATATATTATATTTGTAAAATTTTCAGTTAAAAAAAAAGTGCTCCTGGGATTTTTTATTAGGAAATGTACTTATACCTACCTCTTCTGAGTATACAGACGTGAAGCTACATATGTATGTATGTAATTATATTCTCACCGCATTTCAACCTGGTATAATCGACGTTATTTTTTAAACTTCCTATAATGATAATGGGTCGTTTGTCAGCTACACTAGTCAATGAATTTAAAAATTGAGTAAAAAGGTCATGTCAGCCCTCAATTACAACAACAGCCCGTTCGTGTAAAGTGAGATACAGATGAAGTATCGAGAAACTGCAATCTTCCATATTGCCGTCGCTCGCTACTTGATACTCAATTCGTGCAATGCCAGTTTAAAATAAAAGCAAAAAAACTTTTTAAGTTTATTTGTTTTTAATTTTTTCGAGTTACTCTCAACGAACGAATAACTCAATATCATGCCAACCGATTTTGATGATTCTTTTTTTAAGTGAAAGCTGGTGCTTCCAGTTTGGTCCCATTTGAATTTGGTCTAGTTGTGACAATAGGTTCCATTAGAAAACCACAAAAATCTTAAATTTTCACCAATGTGCGTGACAAATCGACGAATAACCTAATATCATGCCAACCGATTTTGATGAATCCTTTTGATTATTGGTTAGGATGTACTTCTAGGGTAATTGCATGAGAGTTTGGTTAAGTTCTAATTATGGGATCCATGACAAAGTAACGGAACTCTTCAATTCTTAGCAGAAAACTAACGATACTCGGCCGAATCTTTATAGGCTATCCGGATATTTGAGTCACCTACCGTAACCTCTTTATGGTCAAGTACTTAATTGTCTTAGTCAAATATAATATAACGTCAATGGAACTCGTTAACGGCGTACAGTAAGGATGCGATCTGTGGCCGAATTTCTAACTGTCTTGAATCAAATTGTAATGCGCTTACGTTTGTTGCTGCATTGCAACATGAAGCAAACGATCTAATTGCATTACTTAAGGTGTATTAAATGTGAGAAGCGGTGGTAGCCGTGTGTGTGGTAGAAACATTTGCGTATTGTTGATGAGTTTTATAACCATATAATAGACTGGTGGTAGCGGAGTGGCAAAGTAACCGATTTGCAAAGCATTATGTTGCAGGTTCGATCCCGGGTGTGGCTTCACTAAAAATTAAAAAATAAACAAAAATTTTAACAAAACAAAAACCGCCTTCAAAAAAACCTATTCCAAAACAAATTAAAATGCACTAAAAAGTAAAAAAATAATTGCGTATCTTCTATTACTTAATTATAATCAACTTACTATTTCTCTACATCAATATATAGGTACGATCTATGTGTTTACGACGCAAGAAGCTAGGTAGGTTCTTCTATATCTATCCACTATCTATCCACTTCAAATCTAACTCAACACATACTTACCTATGAATAACAAACAATGATTAAAATATTTTTTAATGTTCTCCGATGTAAAATTAAATGAAAAATATTAGACTACTTAAAAGTCAATCAAATTATTACGATAATATAATGTAGTTTTAATTATTGTTATTCTTGGAGGCGGTGTCAGCCAAGGAAATACTACAATGTGCATACCTAGCATCACAGTTGTAGTGGAGGCCCGTGCTCAGCAGTTGGACGTATATGGGCTGATGATGATGAATAATAATACGAGAATCCTTCCTTGGCTGACACCGCCTCCAAGAATAACAATAATTAAAACTACATTATATTATCGTAATAATTTGATTGACTTTTAAGTAGTCTAATATTTTTCATTTAATTTTACATAGGAGAACATTAAAAAATATTTTAATCATTGTTTGTTATTCATAGGTATGTGTTGAGTTAGATTTGAAGTGGATAGATATAGAAGAACCTATCTAGCTTCTTGCGTCGTAAACACATAGATCGTACCTATATATTGATGTAGAGAAATAGTAATTTGATTATAATTAAGTAATATAAGATACGCAATTATTTTTTTACTTTTTAGTGCATTTTAATTTGTTTTGGAATAGGTTTTTTTGAAGGCGGTTTTTTTTTTGTTAAAATTTTTGTTTATAAAAATTAAATAACTATTCCGCCATCTTGGATGGTCCGTCATATTGGATTTAGCATGATGTCACACACCATTACGTGCATTGTCATCCAAACTAAACGTGTATACAAAATTTCAGCTCAATCGGTTGAAGATATCTACTTCAAAATTGAGTTCAAAGATTCTACCTGAACAAATATACTTACATACATACATTGCAAGTTAAATTGCTTTTAATGGCATAAAATATTTAATAATATGATAACAAGAAAATATTTTTATTTTTGGTTGTTTGTCAAAAACTACTTAAGCAATTTGTATGATTTTTGGTGTGGAATCTTGAGTTTCCAGACTGCATGCAAAACCCAATAACTCTCGGAATCGAACTCGGGACCTCTAAATCGAACTACACAAACCTGTTTCCAAATATAGGGACTAATAAATTACCGTGCCGACTGCCTCGTGGTCTCGCGGTACAAGTATGTGCCGCGCGATCTAGAGGTCCTGGGTTCGATTCCCGGGTCGGGCAAAGTGTTATTGGGTTTTCCATTAGGAAATTCTCAGTAACAGCACGGAGTCTGGAAATGTGCCCGAAAAACGGAATAGGCTCGCCCCCTATTACGTGGGACTGATACATACCTGGCGAAATGTGGGTGCAGAAATGCACCTCTGCCTACCCCTTCGAGGAATACAGGCGTGAGTTTATGTATGTATGTAAATTACCGTAAATATGTAAAAACAATTAAATACTAGTGGACACGTTAGTCCATGCTATTTTGAAGTTTTTGACAACCCCGAGGCTCAGTTGGCTAGACACCGGCTTGCGAAACGAGAGGCCGCGAGTTCGATCCCGCACCGAGACAAATATTTGTGTAATCCACAGATATTTGTTTCGGGTCTGGGTGTTTGTGAGACCGAAAAGTCTCTCGTAGTTTCTGATACCCACGACACAAGCCTCGTATCTTAATATGGGGTCAGAACTATGTATGTGACTGTTGGGTGTTTATTTATTTACTTTTCATAATATCATTTATCGATGCTGACGCAGTTATCCAATCAACCAGTATTGTCTTATTCCACGTAATAATGTTCATTATTATATAATTTGCGTCGCTCTCGACTGTTCCATTAATCTAGGAGTTAGGTACTTCCTGGTAATTATTAAGCGTTACGTGTATTTTTTATTCATTTATTTATTTATGCTTTATTATACACTAAAAAGAAGTACAAAATAGGTATTTTTAACATTACAATAAGGTTGTGTCAAATGGCGGCCCTATAGCTATTGGCGATTTTTTCCAGGCATCCGTTAGATGATCAGAAGCATAGAGTAGGTGCAGGGCTGGGCAAAATACATGCCTTGCTTTAATTGAAATACAAATTACAAAATACTGTATCGCAAGTAATTAAAATACGAAATACAAAATACATTTAAGTAAGGTATTTGAAATATAAAATACAAAATACTGTATTTTAGCTATTTTTAATTGAAATACAAAATAATGCATATTTATTTGTTTTGGAATAGTTTTTTTTTGAAGGCGGTTTTTGTTTTGTTATTGCAGGTCTTGATGAGCACAAACTTAATAGCCAATATTATAAAAGACTGTAAATTTCGAGGCCTAATTTGTATTTCAATTACGTATTTCAATTACAAGTAATTCAAATACTGCCCAACCCTGAGTAGGTGGTCACAATTTATGAAAATATTTAATAAATTATGTACGTAATAAGATATATGTTTATACAGGGTCACAGGTAAAGTCGTCCTATATCCGTTAAAGGCGTGTAGTTTACATCGTTTCTGACTGATTTGACTGTGAGACACCCTATCCTAAATCTAATCGTTTTCGAGATATTTGAATATAATAGTTTTTTCCAAAAAACTCCCGATTTTCGGCTATCAGCTTATATATTTTGAAATGTGTAAGTCTTATTATTACTACTATTTGATTTTTACATGTAAAATAAGATGCATTATGACCTCAATAACCAAAATTGTACATAAAATTAATAAATAAGTCGCTGTAGACGATTAAAACTTAAAAACATTAACAAATATTTTGAAAGTTTATTTTTCTAGAAAGGATATCAAAAAAATTTATTATGGCACCTGCTTTGCAGATGTGCATAAAAATATCTACGTTTTCTAAGCTATCCAACGAGGTGCAACAATCCAGGGGTTGATTAATAGTTTGTAGGAAAATCTTAGTTTCATAGGCTATAGGGGAGGCAAAGTTGAAGTATTTAGAGACATGATAATTAATACGGCGATAAGTAAAATGAGAAGGAATGACTACTGCTGTCGTAAAAAGTGGACTTCGTAACAGATTGCGAAGATTTGTGCAAAACAGACGCAGACATCATCATCATCATAATCATCATCACATGATGGGATGTATATGGATACATCCCACTGCTGGGCACAGGCCTCCTCTACTTTTGAGAGTGTTAAGGCCTTAGTCCACCACGCTGGCCTAGTGCAGGTTGGCGGACTACACACCTAAGAAATTTCTTAGAGCTTTTAGATGTGTAGGTTTCATCACGATGTTTTCCTTCACCGTTAAAGCATGTGATAATTTATTGTGAATACAGTTACATTTGAGTTGTAAAGGAGGCACGTGCCCAGCATTGGGTTGTATGTATGTATGTATATGGGCTGATGATGATGATAACGATAAAAGCAGTGGCGGTACTTTCATAGAAGTCCAACTTTAAAAATTCAGAGGTGTGTGTCTGGGGTTTGTACCCGCTACAGCCGAGATTCTCGACCGCGCGCCTAAACTTTGAGGCCATCACTGCTTATGAGGCAAAAATGGTGAACATAAAATTTATACTAAGATGTTTTGTGCGAACTGGAAAGTTTGATAAACTTAGTATTTTGTACTCACCGATTGTTTTATTTAGTTTTTTTTTGCCTCCCTTTAGCCTATGAAACTAAGATTTTTCTACAAACTATTAATAAAACCCTGGATTGTTGTACCTCGTTGGATAGCTTATAAAACGTAGATATTTTAGGTACATCTGCAAAGCAGGTGCCACAATAATATTTTTTGATATCCTTTCGAGAAAAAATAACTTTCTAAATGTTTGTTTAAGTTTTAATCGTCTACTGCGACTTATTTATTCATTTTATGTACGAGTATATACAATTCTGGTTATTGAAGTCATAAACCATCTTATTTTACATGTAAAAATCAAATAATAGTAACAATAAGACTTACACATTTCAAAATATCTAAGCTGATAGTAGAAAATCGGGAGTTTTTTGGAAAAAACAATTAAATTCAAATATCTCGAAAACGGTTAGATTTAGGATAGGGTGTCTCACAGCCAAATCAGTCAGAAACGATGTAAACTATACGCCTTTAACCGATATAGGACGACTTTACCTGTAACCCTGTATATGTATGTGTGATGTGATGTGTTTTATGTGATGAGTGAAAGCCTACTTTCAATTATAAAGAAGTTCACTGACAAGTAATGGGACGCATCTGAATGCACTAATGATGATGTTACTGATTAATATGTAAACTGCAAAAGCTTAAAGAAAATGATCCGTATCGCTCCTTAAAATGTCGTCCTGTGAAGTTTTTTAACCTCAAAGCCACCGTACCTGCTTCGATTGGTTAAAATCATATACATAAGAATAATAAGAAATTACTTGTGCCAATTTTCAACGCGAGCTCACGTTCATCATGCTTTTCTTCGAAACGACCTTACTATAAGAACCTTCCAGAGCTTTGGTTATCGCAGTCAATTCTGGACGGGTATTTCGGTAAGTCGTGATGGCCTCAACGTTGAGGCGCACGGTCGAGAATCTCGACGGTCGCGGGTTCAAACTCCAGGCACACACCTCTGCCTTTTCGAAGTTACGTATGTATTCACAATGAATTATCACGTACTTTAACGGTGAAGGAAAACATCGTGAGGAAAACTGCAGGCCTAAAAAGTTCTTAGGAATCTCTTAGAGTGTAGTCCGCCAACCCGCACTAGGCCAGCGTGGTGGACTAAGGCCCAAACTGTCTCAGTTATAGAGGAGGCTCGTGCCCAGTAGCGGGACGTACTTATATGGGCTGATGATTATAATTTGTCGGAAAATTCTTACATCCAGACTAAGACAAGTACAGTTCACCCTGACTCCTAAACCTGTAAATAAGTTTACATAACGTCCAATTAATTTCGATTGCGTAAACACTGAATACTTATAGCAGAAACAGCTCAATAAGGGATACCTTAAGAAGTTAAGTTAATGAAGTTATTTCAAAATCGATTTACCAATTCGTTGGGATATTTTAATTCATTTAGTTTAACGAATAACCGGGAATATTCTAGATTTTACTACTTATATTTGTCAAATCGAACAATTAGTTGCTTAATAGTATTAATTACTGTCATCAAACTTCAGTCACATACAACATTAATTAAATAATAGAGATCAATATGACAGCCTCGTGGCACACTTGGCTAGACACCAGCTTACGAAACGAGAGGTCGCGGGTTCGATTCCCGCACATTTGTGGATTACACAAAAAAATGTTTCGGGTCTGGGTGTTTGACCGAAATGTCTCTCGTAGTTTCTTATACCCACGACACAAGACTCGTATATTAGTGTGGGGTCAGAACTATGTATGTGACTGTTGGGTGTATTTATTTAATTCCTTATTATCACTATATACGAAGGTTTAACTCTTCTAAATCATATTGAACATGAAGAATTTGTATAAAATAAATAAGATTTTGTACTTAATAACTTGTGTCAAATGATCCATCATAGATTTTGGCTTATAGCATTCATATCTTATTTATTTCTTTATTTTTATTAACAATAATAAAAAGATATGAATAAAAATGAACAGCATAGGATTTACATAAAAAAGCGAAAAATTTTACTTTTACAAGGCTTTTATTGAAGTAAGCGGAAATCATAATAAAACGTACATTAAAATTATTGATGCAAGAGTTCAACTTTTACCATTAATATTAGAAACTTCAACTCTCTTACTCTAAATCTATACAAATAAATAAAATTGGAGTGTCTGTTTGTGTTATTGAAATAAACACTTTTTAATAAATTATGGATGTATACACGGTACATATAACAAAATAACGTTTTTTACAATTTTTGTCTGTCTGTCTGTCTGTCTGTTTGTTCCAGCTAATCTCTGAAACAGGTAAACCGATTTTGACGGGACTTTTATTGGCATGTAGCTGATGTAATAAGGAGTAACTTAGGGTAAAAAATATAAAAAAATATAATAATTAAGAATCGACTGTTAGGCGGAACGATGGTCGCCGGGTCAGCTAGTTAATAATATATTCGATGTTTCTAGATAATCAAGTGAAACTCAATGATTGCATTTACCGTCTAAATTGAATGGTATACATTTCGACCAAGTTGTGAGGTGTTTAACCCTTGTATATAGGTCAAGTGAAAGAGCTGGGTGTTATTCACGGTACGAAGGTTTTACTACACAATGTTGGGATATAGCGAACGCTGTAAAAGCAATTTCATTAGTGCAGATAAACGTTGATATTGTCCAGGACATTTAGCGCGAGTGTCCAAAGGTTAGTTCATTCACTGTTGTCTGCAGGTAATAAAAGAAAACAATATTCGTAAGATAGGTTGTAGTTATTGCTTTTTTCGTGTACCTAAATAATGTGCGTGATATGGTTAAAAGTTAAAAGTATCTTTGAAATATGTGTATGTTTCCTTATTAATGATGCATTTAATCGACGAAAGAAAATATTACGAAAAATGTACAGGCCTCCAGGGCAGGCAGTAGAGCCATAATTAGCTTTCCTATCGAGAACAAAAAAAAAGGTACATATATTTCGGTAATAAAGTGCCTACTGCCTACTTATGTATAAATATAGCAGCGCTCATTATTCTTATTTTTCTCAATATTAAAAAATATATTTTATAAAAAAGTACTAGATTGGTTTATTCCAAAATCAAGACAATATAAGCAATAAAGGTCTGTTGTTGCGGAATAAAATAAAATTAATTCAATTTCCGAAATGGCGCGCATGGGCGCGTCGAAAACCTCCACGAGTACCAGGATACCAGTGCATAGCAGGAGATGCCCGCATTCCACGGCTCCTGCCTTCCCATGGACTACGGACGCGCCAGACGCGCCGGTCATCGAACTCTAGGCTAAAGAGAGATAGAAGAGGGACACGTCATTGCATCTCGCTCTATTTATACGCGATTAAATAGCGGTCTTATTATTTATATGTTAGAGTTGATTTCCGCTTGCGTTTGAGTTGCATCTTTAAAAAAATGTAAGAAAAGACTAGACGATTTCCTGTCCTATTCAAAACAGCTTATACAGCCTTTCTTTCAAGGAGAAATAAACCTCATTTTCATAACATTTAAGTCATAATTGCAATGATCAAATCATTCTGGTTTTGGTAAAAACGGGATTAGAGCGTGAGAAATTCGGGAAGAAACTTCTTCGGTCTTACCAGGAGTGCATAAAACGCAACGACTTTACGTTCCCACGTTGACTCTGAATCGTTCACACGTTTCGTGTGTGTAACACGCGTCTGTTCATGCCAATAATATTCGATCGTTAAAAGTTTGTATTGTACTCATAATGTATATTGTAATAGCAATAAAAATTATGAATCGCATCAATAATTATTCTTTGTAGATCTTCTTTGTTCCTGCCTGCCTTTGTTAATTTTGAACGAAATAAATTATGATATAATTTCTCAATGGAATCAAATCAAAATGAATGGAAAAGCTTTGTGAAGCGTGTCTTGGAAAAGTACGGTTGAGTAATCGAATTTATCGCGGGTATCGGCAATCATCGATAATGGTGAACTGATCGGAAAGTACTAGGGTAGCATGAACTGCGAGGAGTTGTATCGAACCGATCAATACCAATTCCCCATAGCTATCTATTGACGCGCACATGCATAGAATCCGACAGGTGTTCGTTCGATCGCTTCCGGTCTGTTTTGCTTCTCGCTTGTGGAATGACCGTTTTATTAATATTTAGTTTATCTCTACGTATTATAGTCCTAATTGGCATTTTAATAGTAATATTAAATTATAACTGAAAAATCGATCTATTTTTTCCGTTTAAAGAAAAATCATCAACACTAAAAATGTGGCATTGTAATTGCTTAATAGTCTTACGTGAGCATTTATTTAATATAACTAACTATCTGGCCACAGTCTTTTTATTGAATTTGGACGACCTCTAAGCCGTGGCGAGAGTGGCGGTACTTCTATAGAAGCCCAAAAGCCCAGGTTGCCTTACAAAATTCCGAATAATGATCTTTAAGCTTTAAATCTTTATTTAACAAAAGCAATTTGACATATAAATGAGAATATCCTGACCCCACAATAAACAATTATATACTAGACATTACAAATTAACGTATAAGGCTTTTGGGCTTCTATGGAAGTAGCGCCACTGCTAAGCTGATGGACTCTATTTGCCTGACCCAGGTATCGAACTGAAGACCTCCGATTGCACAAAGCACACTTTTACTGCGGAAACAACGAAGCATTAATTAAATAAAATTGAAATCTGTCAAAAAAACTCGCTCGCGGTAAACATTTCCCGCCAAAGTTCAGCAACCTCAAGCTCTTCTCCTTTGACACTTGCGAAACTGGGGCGGTTATTTCGGCGCGGGAAAAATAGCGAAATCGGCTACAATATGAATGATGTTTATCCGAGATTTATTTGATGTGGACACGGTATCACGAATCACGATGTTTGAGTCCGTTCACCTGTATGGTCGGAGCACCCCGGTCAAACTATCCCAAGCCTTGTTTAATTCTTTATGTAATTCACTGAAGAAATAAGAAAGAATAATATCCTATATGTGTAGCTTTAAGAGGCGGTCAATATTCGTATCTTTTTTTTTTACCTGTTACAAACTCAGAATGATTTTGTTCAATTTAAAAATTCAAAATCTTTTGGATATGTATCACAATGAGTGATTCATATAATTATGTTTTTAGCACATTTGTATTAACATTTGTAAATTTATCCTTACTCAAAAGATATTTTTTTATACTAAATTTAACAGGACTCCGAGGTTTAGGCGACAATTCGAGAATCTCGACGGTCACGGGTTGCAAGTTGCAACACCATGCGTACAACTAACTACATTTCTAAGTTATGTGTATATTCACAATGAATAATTATCAAGTACTTTAACGGTGAAGGAAAACACCGCGAGGAAATTTGCAGGCTGCTTCCAACAGGTCGCTGTGGAAGTCGTTCGGACTCCCAACTTGGGAGAGGCCTATGTCCAGCAGTGGACTTCCATTGGCTGATGGATTGGATTGGATTGGAAATTTACATTTTAATATCAAATAGGTACACAACACGATATTAGATACATTAACATCGACGTATCATTACTAAGCTGCAGTGCCGTTTTGCTGCAAATTATTGCTCAGATGTTGTGTTCAGGCGCTTATTTAAACATTTGATCTTAAAACTAAATGAGTCATCATCATCAGCCCATATACGTCCCACTGCTGGGCACGGGCCTCCTCTACAACTGAGAGGGTTTAGGCCTTAGTCCACCACGGTAGCCTAGTGCGGGTTGGCGGACAAGAAATTCCTAAGAACTTTTAGGTGTGCAGGTTTCATCACGGTGTTTTCCTTCACCGCTAAAGTATAATTCATTATGAATGTGTATTCAATAAACCCCAGGCACACACCTCTGACTTTTCGAAGTTATGTGTGTACATAACTTCGAAAAGTCAGAGGTGTGTGCCTGGGGTTTAAACCCGCGACCGTCTAGATTCTCGAACGCGTGCCTAAACCTCAAAGCCATCACGAATTTTATACCAAATGAGTACATAGCTACATATTTTTTTATTATGGGAGACATATTTTCATATTTGCTTAAAGGCAGTGTCAAGGACGTTCCGAGCTCGGACAAAAAGTAGAACTTAAACTGAGAAGTTAGAGAGCGACTTAAAACGTTTTTGAGTCTCAAAAAGACTTTATAATTTATTTTTGTGTGGCAATGCTGTTAAATTAAAATATCAACACGAATTTTTAAATAATATATGTTTAAAACACAATTAGATACGTTTGCCTCAAATATTAGGTATGGAATAACCGCTAAGAAACATGAATTAATATAATATAATGTTTAAATTTGAAGGCCAGCAATGTTTTGACAGCTCATCTTCTCAAACGAAACAAGCTAATTGATCCTTATTGTAAATAAGTATATTTATAAACAAACCCCCATAGAAGGTCAATATTGAAACATAAGACTTAACAATAAGCCAGAACAAAAGCTTTTGTATACATTTCTATTTTATGAGATCAGAAGGTCGATCCAAGGCCTTTGGTAATTGAATCGGTATTCATTTGTCAATAATACGGCGACCATGAAGGGCTGGGCTTAAAAATAGTTTAAGAATGTGCAGTTAGATGGCGCTATAATGATTTCTGATATGTAATATTGAAGATTTGCTACTAGTCTTTGCCTATACAATATTATTTCATCATCATCAGCATATACGTCCCGCAGCTGGGCACGGGCTTTCTCTACCATTGAGAGGGTTTAGGCCTTAGTCCACCACGTTGGCCTCGTGCGGGTTGGCGGACTATGCAATATTATTTTTTGTTACAAAATATTCGTCAATCACCTGAACTACGTAACCGAGAAACCAGAAATCATCTTGTCGTTTTCCGTCTCATTGCTACTAAGCCAGTACCGCCATTTTGATCGACATCCCCATTTCCGCGTAAGGCCGGGCGAAGGTCAATGGTGATTGACGCTGGATTTATTTCATCTGCCGAGATGTTTCCACTTCGTTGTCAAGGCCGGAACATTTTGTATGGGGAAATGCTCCATAAAAACTAGATTCCTCATTACGCACATGATGGGACTTCCTTATTTACCAAGTTCATTCATGTTTACAAATTGCACTCCTATTTGTAGAATTGTAGAAATATGAAGAAATTTGTAGAGCCACGCAGTAGTAAACTGGATTAGTTTGAATGAGCTGGTAGGTACAATAATGGCGGCCGGCAGTTCCTTGTCGGTCCACGCTGGCCTAGTGCGGGTTGGCGGTCTACACTCCTAAGAAATAACTTATTTAGGTTACGACCGCGCGCCTAAACCTCAAAGTCATCACTACTGAATACCATTATAATATACTAATATTTTAATAAATATAAACTATTCAACCTTTAAAACGACCTTTCCTTGTAATCTGTGCCGTAAAACAAAAACTGACGCACCTCAAACGCATCTAATGTTTCCAAACACAAGATGCATTAGCGTGAACAAAAACTCTTTCTAATGTCGAGTATATATTTCCAGTAAAACAAAACACGTGATCTTATAAAAGGTTATAAAAACACAATAGCTCGTTGACATCTTACATGTATAACTCCGTGCAGTTGCATCACGCATCAACCTACCCTGGAACAAAAGGTATCATATTAGTAAACAACATTCGCACTTATCGAAGATACCGTACAACGAGGATAGTATCTAGTAACTACTATTTTCTGGGTTGTCAGGAAGAGATCGCTAATAGCGATAAGACCGCCCTTTGTGGCACTCTTAGAATTTATTTTAGTTTTATTGTATGTTATTCTTGTTTTTTGGTGTCCAATAAATAATATTAAAAATATATATATATTGTACTCGTACAATTTGGGGAGGCTTTTTCATACGAAAGTCAACTTTTTAGGCCCTATCCCACCACATACCCACCACTACAACTCCTATGCTCAAAACAGCACGTACAGTATCGACGCCAAGCACTGAAGCTCTAAGGGAACCTAATTTGCCATGATACCGCAACGAAGTTATTCAGAAAAACAGATGCAAATGGGAAGTTGGGAATAACTCGACTGCCTCGATTGCACAGTGGCATAAATTTGTTCCTGATATGATGCTAGCAGTAGCGGTACTTTAATTGTGTAATGTCTAGTTAATAAATATTTATTGTAGGGTCAGGATATTTGCATTTATATGACAAATTAATTTTGATAAATAAAGATTTAAGATTAAATATTGTTATTTGGAATTTTGTAAGGCAAGCTAGGCTTTTGGGCTTCTATGGAAGTACCAGCACTGGATGTGAGCTAGATTTATAATATAACTAGCTGTGAAGTCCAGCTCCATCCGAGCGAAATTTTTATTTCCATACTCAACAGCTAGGCCAGCGTGGTGGACTAAGGCCTAAACTCTCTCAGTTGTAGAGGAGGCCCGTGCCTATGCATGGGTTACTACGACGGGTTTTAAATCTTAGGTGCAGTGATCGCTATCTAGGCAGTTGCAAATATCTTAGTATCGTATAGTAGCGGAACGGTAAGTACGTATTTCTCGAAAAGGCAAAACAAAGGCATCCCAATAATCCGAATCCGATTAACAACGCACACGGGTCACGCATTTCGTTTAAATCCGATTTAAACTTCATAATCCCGCTGGCCACAGTTTCGATCCGTGTTAATTGATGTAAGGTATGCGTTACTATCATGGACAATAAACTGGTTTCCATTTTTTGGTTTTGGTCCTTTTTTGGCTCTCTAAAGTGTCTGAAATGACTAGCGTAATTGTTAGCGGAATATAAAAATACTATGATTATCCCTCAGCAACCTTCAGAATTAATGCCAGCCTGATCAAGCTGAAACGTAGAATTGGGAGTGTCTTTATGAAATATTTTTGAAGTGACTTTGAAATGCGAGGCCGTAGCCCTTAGGTTCGATTCCTCCAACGAAACAAAAGTTTTTTGTAAGCCATGTATAATTGTTTCGGGACTGGGTCTTAAAAGACTCAAAAGTGTAAAGTAAATTTTGAATTTATAAATAAATGTGTTGTTGTAGTTCGTAGGAATTTCTTAGGTGTGTAGTCCGCCAACTCTCACTAGGCCAGCGTAGTGGACTAAGGCTGAAACCCTCTCAGTTGTAGAGGAGGCCTGTGCCCAGCAGTGGGACGTATATGGGCTGATGATGATGATGATGTTGAAACAAGGATGGAATTATTCAATTCCATAAAACTGGGAGTATATTGGCTGATAGTTAAAATAATATTATTAATGATGAATTTCCTCCTAAATATGTAATTTCGGAGCAAAGTTGAAATATTTTTCGGAACGCCTCTAAATGGTGATTTCCCCATGTTAAATTTCGTGCACAATAATGTGACTACGGAATCAAACGCATTAAATCCAGCAAACACGTTCCGTATGACCGGTCACATGTTACAAATACAATTGGAAGAACATTTTTACTATATACACTCACGCCTGTACGTCTAAAGGGAAAGGCATTGTGATGTGTTTCTATACCGGTGCTATGTATGTATGTAATAACCTAGCTATTTCCCGCAACGTCTTAAGCTAAACTTTAGGCTTTAATTTTTTTCTCGATTTTATCACATTTCTCATTGCTATTCCGCTCCTACTTTTATAGCGTGATATAGCCTATAGTCTTCCTAGATAAATGGACTATACGCGGACTACACACCTAAGAAATTCCTAAGATATTCTTGGTGTGCAAATTTCTTCTCGATGTTTTCCTTCACCGTTAAAGTACGTGATAACTCATCATGAATACATACATAATTTCTTGAAATGAAATGAAATTATATTTATTGAATCTATAAAATGTCAAATACATTACTTATATTCAGTCATTTAAAAATTTGGTGTACCACCCTGTTCGGAAGGCAGTCATCACTAGAGAACAAAGGGCAAGAAACTCTAGTGTTGCTCTTTTCCAATCAAGAGATAGTTTACAATATTGATACAAAGAATGAGTTTCCTAAATAAGAGCAGCTCATTAATACAATCTCAGACTGTTGTATTGAATATGAGAATTCGTCCAAAACTCAGGCCTGGTGTTTGAACCTGCGACCGCCGAGAAAACAAATATATTCTTTTGACGCATTTACATAAACTCCCGAGGGAGTCAACAAAACCTATGCTAACCTTTTGCGTGAACTCGACAAAGACGTCGGGATGTGGGTTAAATGAAATCAAAGGTCCACTTAGGGTACAATAGATGCCGACAGAACCTGTACACAGCATGCAAATGAGGTTGTTAACATCCAGTGACACTTTCAACCCTAAGGTGGCGCGGGTAAAGCGACGGGGCCGAGAACACCCCCAGACGGACGGGTGGTTCGTTGACATTTTAATTGTTGCGCTGTTAAATAATCACGCCTTGGGTGATCAAAGTAATTATTCATGTCTTGAGATTTAATCAAAACACTTATGTTAGTATCGACTGTTTGGAATGAAAAAAAACTGTGTTTTGATTAATAAATTTGGAGAAGTGCAATGGAGACAAATGGAGAGAACTCGTGATGATCTCGAGGTCTAGGCGCGCGGTCAAGAATCTCGACGGTCGCGGGTGAAGGAAAACATCGTGATGAAACCTGCACACCTAAAAGTTCTTAGGAATTTCTTAGGTGTGTAGTCCGCCAACCCGCACTAGGCCAGCGTGGTGGACTAAAGCCTAAACCCTCTTAGTTGTAGAGGAGTGCCCATTAGTAGGACGTATATGGCTGATGATGATGATGATGAATGGAGACAATGGAGAAGAGAGAAAAGGAAAAGAACATTATCACCATATAATGTAAATGCTATTATTGTACTTTAAATTTAAAAAATCAAATGAAAATTATTTAAAAAGAGGCTAACAATTTTATTAGGAATGTGGGGAGGCTGTGATTATAAGGGCCTTTCCTGTTCGGCGCGACTGCAGACCGCATTCAATAAATGACTACTAAAACCTTGGATGATTATCCCAAGTCGTGAAGCGTTTTAGATTATTAATTTAACCGATGCCCTCTAATATTCATTAACTTCGAAGTACTACAATTAATTTTAATTACATTCAAAATTCCCAATAATAACTTTTAAGCTTTAAATCTTTATATTAACAAAAGCAATTTATTAAATAAAGACACCACAATAAGCAATTACAAAGTAGACATTACACAATTAACGTGTAAAGCTTTTGGGCTTCTATGGAAGTACCGCCACTGCTCCATACAATTTATAGGAAAATCGTTTCTCGGAGGAAACCTATGTCAAACTAGATATTGTTGATGTAGGTAAAGTTTAAGAACAACTCGTTCGGTGGTTTGAGCTGATACCCACGACACAAGACAAGTATGTATGAGGTCAGAACTATATATGGAATGTTGGTTTTACTGTCGTAATAAATTGAGTAAAATCAAAATTTTGAAATACAATCTCTAGTACTTATTAGGTATTTGCCCTAATTTGCTTTAAATGTAATTAACATTTTGAAAATTCCCGCGTCTTGTTACGAATTATCTGTAATTAATGTCTGCGATCCCGTTTTATAACCACATTATTGTTAGATCAAATAAGATTGTAAATAAGTTCATTGAACTATTACAGGACGATTCCTCGCCCTGATTGTTCAATAGACTTGAGCACTATATCAGGTGTTACTCAAAACGTCGATTACGTCATTTATGCCCTTTTAACATGTAGGCTAATAGGAGTAACTATACCTACACACCCCGCTTTCGAAGAAAATAAATTGATATATTATAATATTTGTTTCGGGTATGGGTGTTTGTGAGACTGAAAAGTCTCTTGTAGTATCTGATACCCACGACACAAGACTCGTATCTTAGTGGCTTATTAGAACTATGTATGTGACTGTTGGGTGTATTTATTTATTTATTTTTATCTATAAACAAATCTATGTCTTTTAAGAACCTTCAAGAAGAATGGACATTATAAAAAAAAAAAAACAATAATAATTTCATTTCTATAAACTTTAACAAATGTTAGACTTTTTGATCGTATTTATTTTACAAACACTTCAGTATTGTTTGTGTCAAGATCGACGAATCTCTATAACGAGATGAATATATTTCATGATATAGATAAATTAATTTCTGATATAGTATCTATACTTTTATTCCCAGACAATCTAATATAACGCCATTGAATCTGCCGAGCACAGCTATAAGTTAGGTAATTTATTTTTTATTTATCTCTTAGCAACGACTGAGACTAAAGAAAACAGGATAGCAATATTCATCGCGGTTTTTTAAACTACGAAAAGAAATTGAAGTAAACGAAGGCTTTTAACATTCTTCATTTAATATAGTAAAACATTCTACACCTTGACGTACTCCTATCACAAAAATCTTTTTTTTTAAACTAGCTGACCCGGCGAACTTCGTTCCGCCTAACAGCCGTTTTTTTTGCCTAAGTTATCTGTCAGTGAAAGTCCCGTTAAAATTGGTACACCCGTTTCAGAGATTAGCCGAAACAAACAGACAGACAGACAGACAGACAAAAATTGTAAAAAACGTTATTTTGGTATATGTACCAACTACCATGTATACATTATATACATTTATGTATTATGTATCTATATACATTTATTAAAAAACGGTAATTTCAATATTACAAACAGACACTCCAATTTTATTTATTTGTATAGATAAAATACTAAATCTTCAACAAACTCAGGCCAATGGCCTTTACAACACATCCTTGGGCGTGCATACATACTATCCTTACAAATTACAATCTTAAGAGGATAGTCAACGATCTTCAGGTGTGAACGACTTCATATCAACCGTGTTAGCTTGCCCGTGAAAACGATGTATGGAGATTACAGTGAGACGTGTTAAAGCTTAGTGCAGGAGGTATAGAGCATTGTATAAAACAAAAATGATCGAATTTTCTTAGAGGTTTGTTATTGGCTTTGTAATCTTGAAAACCAGCGTGTTGACTACAAAAATATTTTGGGATTGAATTTAAATGATCACAATTTATATCTTAGACATTTTTAGCAATAAATAATGTTAAAATGAAATCTCTGTGTGTAATAAGTAAGTTTCATAGAAAGGATACACAGATACAGGCTGTGGCCAAAATTAAAGATTTGGACAGTTCAAGTGAAGAACTGATTCTAAGCGATGTAAAGAGACAAAAAATTACCTAGCAATTCATATGACCATAACATTAAAGTAAATGTATTGTAATTGTATTGTAGAACAATTAAGTGGGCTATGTGAGTATGGACACTTCATTTTTAATTAAGTATGTATAGTAAAATACGTGAAAATAATAAATTAATTTAAACAAAAGTGGCCCGTGTATACAGAGCTTTTTTATTGTATCGCTCCACGCTCCAGCGAAGTGTAGTTCAATTAAACGGTTCACTAGACACCGGCCGATCGTCTGCATAGTAATTATGGACGGCTGAGTGAAAAATTTCCACCTATGATCGACTATTCGACGGCAAATAATTTCCCTAAAACTTTCACGCTGTTTTATTTTCTTTGTTTTTAGTTTTGCCTAGGGGGGATGTGATAAACGCGTGTGGGAGTATACTATATACACGTTTTTAATTCAAATTGACTGATTGTCTTGCGGTCTCTGGTGATGTTATTGGGTTTTTCCATTAGGAGATTATTTCAGCTAAGCTGGTAGTGTATGTACGCTTTTGGCGCGTTTCGTTTGGTCCGTTTAATCCATACATTATATTAATAAATAATATTATTTCGGACTTTCAATAAATTTTGAAACGTCCGCGTTATCTAGCATCTCGATACGTAGCTTCGATTGTTGGTTTAGTTAGGCATCGGAATAGTTCGTGAATTTACCTGTTTCTCGACGAGCACATACCATCACCATCCATTAAACCATGAAATCACAAGTCAAGTTTCCACCCACTATCACAATAAAATAATATATTTAAAATATTACATCAACAAAAATAACTTGTTCACAACTTTTTCATTCACACTATAAACAACGCGATTAAAGTTATTCGTTAGTCGAATGTTTTGAAAACTTTACAGCCTTCAGAGCCACGGATCGGCTGAGATAACAGTCGAAGTAAGTGTTATAACTACCTTCATTTAAAATTACAAATATTAAAACCGCAACGCAGTCTGTAAATTGACATTCGTTTAAATATAAGAAATAATATTAAAAAAAAAACTATATCTGTATTTTAGAGATTAGATTTCTGAAGTTACGGCGAACAAAAATATAAATTTAAAGACAGCTTAAGTTATTGCGAAAGCATTTTTTACTATCATACGAATTGTTGTATAAACCTTTAATTAGTACTATATATGTACCAAAACACAATAACACTGTCAATCTCGTCGCCGTATAGTAGGGCCTTTTGACATTTAAGCGTGGAAAATTAAAAAGGAGACAGTATTAGTGAAAGAGCATTGAAAGACTGACCTTTAAAAACTGTACATTAATACCTACAAAATCCCCTTGCATGAAGACAAGCATTGTGTCGTGACTCGTGGTTAATACACACTACGAGACAGAAATCCAACATACTTAGATCCGAAACAATTATTTAAATGGCTATCATAATTATTTTTGAAGTTATAAGTACTTCTTTTGGCGCGTTAGGGAAAAATGATGAGTAAATTTTTAATATTCTCGCGCACACCGTCACGAAAAACCGACACCATGAAGTTATTCAAAACAAGTTTATAATGTTTTAGATTTTTAAAATGTAGAATAGTGACAGTAATAAAAAGGGATTGACACATTTATTAGTTGTCAAATATTTATGAGTACGTAGAATAAGGAGAAAAATAAAATTTTAGTATAACTTCTAACGCGTGTACATAAGTACACACACTTTTTTTTTGTGGCGTAGATCAAATTTAAAGTAACGCTTTAGCTTGATAGAACTAAGACTGGTACTGGACCTTATAAAACCGATGTAAAGCAATACTATTGCATTAATTCTGTGACCAGAGGCTCAATACATAGTTGCATGATGATTGTTGGAAGATGTTCGGAGAGCCACCACCTTACATAGGTTTACGCGGACGTTCACAAAAGGTAAGCGTCCAAAATAGCATAAGTGGAGGGCATCTCACGCCCTTCCAATTTTGAGGAGTCCATAATTGTACGGTGCGCTGGGCGGCAGCGGACCAACTTAGGGCACTTCTCGCTCTGAGATGCCGTAAAACCGCGCTAAATGCGCGTGATGGAGAGGTTTTAGTCGGTATGCTGGCGTAGGATTTTGGTTAGGGACCCAACTCAGGTAAACGGACAATTGTTTCGCGCGCCGAGTTGGAAGGCCAGATATCCCGACATACCCCATCCGCCTTCCCCCGAGGTACCGAAAGGGGAGCTTAAGGCGCTTATATCTCGTTAAAAAAAATAAAAGTCACACTACCCCAGCATGATCGACAAAAGCCCATAGATCATAATCATCCCCTATCACAATAGAGGCGGCTCTTACCAAGCAATAGGACTAAGAGATACGAAATATGTCCTGAATAGTGAAAGGTAAGTGAAGGAGCATCTCAGCAAGTTGGTATGAGAGTATCGAGTTACAAGAGATAAGTCTTTAGCCGCTCGATTTATTTGAGCAGCAACTTGCTTACCGTCAAGTAAGGTGTTGTCACTATGTGGTGTCAATGTAAAAAAAGAACAGTAAGAACAAAACAAATGCAGTCGTGATACAGTGGACTGTATCCCAAGATTTAGTTGGAACTTAACCATGGAAGACCATCAAATTTCTAACATTTTAAAAATATTTTATATATTTTTTGAAGTTATAGATATTTCGTATAGAAATGTGAGATAATTTTACGTTACTTGTTAGACCTGGGCAAATTAATGTATATAAAATAATGTAATGTATGGATATTAGTGAACATTTTTCCAGCAGATATTTAATTTACATTTATCAACAAGGAATTAGTCAAACATTTCAACGTTACACTTACAGAGTATGTGACTAAAATGATGAAATGAAACAATACAACTACGCGATCAAAATTATTATAATTTAATATTTCTTAAAAATACAAAATTTAAACTAAGCATAATAAAAATCAAACAATATATTTGTTACAAAAATAACAATGTACCGTCAGTTCAACACTTACATATTTACTGTTTTACATAATAATTAAATATTCCATTTGATTTCGCTAATAAATAACCACTTCACTTAAATAGTAATACCGATTCTACACAACGAGCTAGGGAATAACATCGATTTCTACGATTTCACTACTCTCACGATACATAATATTCGATTCAAATTATTAACTACATCTACATAATATAACAAAGAAGCGATCAAGCAAAATGAAGGAACTGCCAGTGCATGTGCACTTAACAACTTCACATTCGGCCGCTAGATGGCGTTAAACATTTTCGATATCGATAACAGATGTCGCTTTTCAGCACTCCGACTATTTGCAAGCACATTGAATAAATTACTCTTATCAAGTCTACGTAAAGGTGTTTAGTAAATATCAAATACTGACGCCATTGACCTGTGTAGGTATAAAAGCTGTTGTAAGTTTATCATCAGAAACTGAAAAACCCAAAGTAACCTAGCCCATTCTATGTCCCTATTTTGTGTTGTATAAAATTTGTGTCGTTTGCAAGCGGATCTCGCGTTCCGGTACGATTGTGTCTGATGTTGTGTGTTGTTGATGTTTTATATGTTGTTTATGTGTCTAGTACGCGTGGTTAGCGACAAAGAGACCGGCTTCGGCGCCCACACCTGTTACGGATCCAGCCACGTATTTGCCTTGCGATGCCTGACCGTTGGCCTGAAACAAAAATATATATTATATTATATCTTAGCACAATCGCATAATGCACAAAAAGTAGATTTATTTATAGACGTCACCTTAGAATACTTGAAGGATACAATTTATATAAAAAAAGGTTTAATACATCTGACACTGACAGTTCACCCTTATAACATGGACACATTATGTCAATTTTGTAGCTTATATTGTTATATTAGTTATTATAAAAAATAGCCAACTAAAGTAGATAAATTCCTCACTAGATATTTGCACATTTTCCTTGTTACAAAATTATTTAATCTTTAGTTTTATTTTTCAAATTTATGGTATAAATAGCACTTAAATGTAGAATAAATACTGCAAGTTTATTTAAAAAGAAGATATTAAACACTACATTTTGCCAAATAAGTATTTATGTTAATAGACACCTCATGAATGGAACAATGAACTGATATAACTTAAATCGGTATCACCTCTGTGAACTTATGATAACATAACATTTTGGCTACGTTTAATTTAGAATGATAAAATTTTACTTCATTTAAAATGTTTTTGATAGTTGTCATTATGAAAAAATGAATGAATGATTTTTTAAAAACAAATAGTATCTACGCTGAATTAAACATCAATTTAATAAAATTCCTAATTAGACTATAGTTGAAAAATAAAGCTTATTGAAACCTTATCGTAGAGGTAACAAATCTGTCAAAAAAATATAAAAATATGTAACTTTGTAATGTTTATTCAGAATTATAACTTGTCATTGTATTGCAGTGGTATAGTGCAAAATAGGCCAAAAAAACGATATTTATCGATATAATCGACGTAGGAATATGAGTCTGTTTAAAAAAATCCATTTTGTATTTTTTTTACATTATTTATGGAGTGATGCGACGCATGTAAATGACCATAAATTAATATCCTATTTCTTTCTTATTAGAAAATATATCTACAATTTATTACATGACGGTTATATCGTTTAATTTCTAAATTTGATATTGTTCGATCAGTATGGGTACCTAAACTATTGGCAAATATATTTTTCCTCTTTTATTAACATAGCAATTTCTATGCTGCACCTAGTGGTAACTGGTAAGCCTGCTAGTTACACGAAGAACGATACTAATATATAGCGTGTATTCTTATATTTTATGCTATCCGTGTAGTGTTGATTTACAGGAACTGTTATTATGATGCATTATTGGATATAAATAAATAATATAATACTTATACTGACTTATTTTGAAACCTATACGACACAAATTTCACAGCCCCATTAATACTATGAAAATAGTTCAGGAGTACTGTTTCAGCAAGCATGTTATAGTTTTACCAATTATTTAGTAATCAGAAAAAAATAATTACATTTGTAAGTCTGTTAAATAAATTCTTCGACTTAGTTGATAAAATGAGAAGTATCGCGAAAAATATTCATCGGTTTTTAACAGTCTACGAATTTGTAATAAGATAAGGGATGTGGCCTAAATGGAAACATATTATTTTTATTTCCGCCAAAAAAAATCAAACGGAGCTAAGATGACGAATCAGTGTATATCAAGCCGGACGTTTATTTTGTATCGCAAGAAACAAAACTACTATTTTCTGCAGAATTAACTAACTACGACTACTACGAAAACTAAGTAAATACTTATATATTTAGGAAAATAATAATTTGTTTTTTTTAAAGATTCATTTCTCCGAATAAAATCCCCATTTTAAATAGAAATAAATTTATTCTGAATTTGAGTCCCAAGAAATGTGATCATTAATTGTATCATTTTAAACCTATTAAATGAGTACTAATGTGTTAAAAATCCCCTTTTAGTAAATGTTTTATTTGCAATAGAATACCTATCGATTAACTCTGTATTCGATTTTAAACATTTAAATAAAAAATTTGTTAATTAGGCAAAAATAGCCACTTGAATAAAAATATATGATACTTACTAAAACTCCATTTAGTTACTTTTTTGGGTGTTACTACTATTCTATCTACTAGGTTAGTACAAGTAAGTTAGGGATGAAATAAGTAACAACACATTCAAATTATTTATTTGAACATTTTGTGAAATGTTAGCACCTTGTAGTAAATGTATGAGCCAGTGTAAGATACACAAAACTTACAAATTTATTATATTATGTCCTTTATGTTAAGTGTTAATAAAGGCGTTTTTTGCACCTACCGAATTAACCTTACTATATATATTTTTTTATAAGAACTTTTTTTAATACTAATATGATGCACCTCCTGGATTTTAAATTAAGATGAAATTTGCAAAGGTAATATATTATATGTATGTAAGTTTCATGAAGGCTGGTGGGAAAATATTTTTTTTAGGTGCATCATATGTTTAAAAAAGCATAAAACGCCCTTTAATTTGTTACTACTTTCTAAGGTCTACTGTGAAAGGATTTAATTATTACTACGCAATGTAGAGAATAAATAATCTTCAGTATTTTTTTATTAATATTATCTTTAACTACTGAGTTATAAGATATGTCTTATATAGCTTCATTAGGAATATGTTAAATACGTATTAAGAAGATTATTCATTCGCTACTGAAGATGAGCAATTAAAGATTAGCTTTCTACAAATGAAGCAAGGACAACCAACAGGTACAATATTCGAAATAAACTTTTTATTTATTAACAACAATAAACTTACAAACTAAGTACAAAGTGCTGAAAAGTAAGTCATAAAGCCATGCAAATAATTCGTAACTGCCACGCGACTCGAGACGATCAACGATGTAGATTTAAAGTTTACAGGAAATAAATAATAGATAGCGTTGTTTTCGCAACAGATTAAAAATCCTTGAAGAAAGTCATTATTCAGTCAAATTTTAAATTTGGAATCCAATTAGTAGGCGTGGGATTTGACGAAGTTGGATTTGGCTGCGGCAAGGGATTCGATAGATCCAGCAACGTATTTGCCAGTTGCTGCCAAACCGTTGGCCTATTTGTCCAAAGAAATTGCCAAACGTTTGACGTAATATGCGATGGTGTGCGTAGCAAGCAGCGCCGTCGATGCAATGTAGATTGTGCGGGTAGGAGAAAGAAAAAATTAAATTAGTACTAATTACTACAACTACAGGTTACAGTGCACATTGCCAGTGTTTTGCCAAAAGGATTTTCAACTGGCAATGCGTTTTAATACACAATAAACTAAAGCAACACATATAAAGCCACAATATTAGTCAAAAGAAGTAGTTTATATCTAGGGTTAAGTAGCATGCAAGTTATGTTAAAAATCTAGTATGTTTTAATAGATGTCTGTTTATATTCACTACTTAGTCGAAATGAATAATAAAACGAATACCCTTTTTTCGTTACCGATTTATGTACTAATATTGCTATTTTTATTTATGATGTTGGTACAAGGAAAATTGTCTCTTATCCACTTTTACTATGTCCAAGACCCCAACACTAAAATCCATTATTAACAAATGCCTAAAGTTCTTTCATTAAGTTATATCTATTCCACCATACTATAGTCCATTCTGAACAATATAAAAAAGAACAGCTCTGCAAACCCCTAATACATCCATCATTATTTCTTTAACAATTAATACCTTCTATCACCATAATAAGCTCAACAAAAATAAGACTACTGATTCAAATACGGGTGTCTATATACGAAGTATACACTGGTGTTGGGCTAGTTGAGTTTTACCAACTTCCTATCACACCCACCACCTATCACGGCGCTATCACGGCACCATCACGGCGCTATCACAGCACTATCACGGATATTACCTTAGCACGCTTGAGCAGCTCCTGTTGTCCAGCCAGCACGTTCTCGGGCTTGCCGGCCCACGCGCGCAGCACGGAGGCCTGGAGGGCGCGCCCGTAGCTGAAGGTGAGAGCCCACGGCCTCTTCAGCTCCACAGTGTTGATGGCGTTCAGGTTGACGGACGCCTCCTCCTCAGACTGACCGCCGGACAGGAAGGTGATGCCTGAAAATAAATATTTTTGCTTTTTCTAGTCATTGCTTTATAACAATCATAGTATTAAATCATTTGCAAGAATATTTTTTGACACTTTCAGTAAGAATAATATTTTTGGATTCTTACAAAATGTCTAATCAGACCATCAAGCAATTGAATTGTTTATATGGTTTAAGAGATTTTAGAAGGTTTTTGAATATTACTCATATACAGGTTGTAAAAAGACTGTGATCTAAAACTAAGACAGGCAATAGTTACAGTCATTACAAACCCCTTAGTGTTAAAAAAATGTATGTGCATTTCATACTTATGGTTGTTAGGAAAATGACATTTTTTTTATTTTTTGGCGGGAATTTTTACCTGTCATACTATTCGATTACACGGTCTTTTTACAGTCTGTATGCTTATTATTGTTTAATTATGTACGTGTGCGAAATCTTACCGGGAACGGCGGCGGGCACAGTCCTGAGCAGAGCGGTGACGGTGGCGCGGCCGATGTCCATGGGGGTGTAGGTCTTCTTGCACGACTGGCCGGCGGTGACCTGGAAACAAGCGGGTTTACTATATAGCTAAATTGCTTTTTGTTATTGAAATCAATCTAACGTACCTACAGAATAATAAATTATGGAAAAAAAACAACAAAGGATACCAACGTCAAAAACAAAAAAATATATATTTGATCTTAAATACGGTTTCCTGGTGTGGCGAGTTTGTGACATATTCAATAAAAGTACAGCTTGTTTTACTGATTAATTTTAAAGTTGTTTCGCTCAGAAAACCAATAATTTATTTTTATCTCATGCACTACACTATCGCGACTTATGGACGCCCGTGATGGCCTCGAGGTTTAGGCACGCGGTCGAGAATCTCGGCGCACACACTTCTGACTTTTCGAATTTATGTGTGTATGCACAAAGAATTATCACATACTTTAACGGTGAAGGAAAAGATCGTGATGAAACGTAAACCTAAAATTTCTTAGGTGTGTAGTTCGCCAACCCGCACTAGGCCAGCGTGGTGGACTAAGGCCTAAATCTTCTCAGTTTCCAGAGGTCCGTGCCCAGTAGTGGGACGTATATGGGCTGATGATGACGATGATGACTTCGCCATGTCGGACTGTACATGAATAATTGTGGTTGCACTGGTTGCATGCTACTCACCATGTTGGGTTTGAGGAGGGTTCCCTCAAGGTAGACGTGGTGGTCGCTGAGCGCCTTGTACACGGCGGCGAGGACCACCTCAGTCACCTTCTGGGCGCGGTCGAGATCATGCTCACCTGGGAACGAACACACCATTTTAGTACAAGGAACGGATTGATCAAATAAATTTACTAAGAGTGAACGATCTATTAGTAAATTGTGAGGATTAGGCATTAGTCCTCTATCGGGTAAATATAGTGTGAAATTTACATTTACATATTATAATGAAAGCACAGTTGAGAGACAATTATAGCTTTATGCAGAATTAATTTCTTAGTAGATAGATACTGAAATAGGTAGATATTTTCGAGTACTTTTCTAGGAACCCTCACAAGCTAAGTAACAAAATTTGCAATGATCGTACAAATAAAATTTGAAAAAAGGTCTGTCGAATTACGGGTTAAGAAAAATCATAATCCGTCGATTAATGAAATTGTATTCTTGCAAACAAAAACAATCGAAACAGAACAGTGGTACGAGCAAGCGTTAAATACAAAATATGCTGTCATAACTATTATCAATCAAGAGAGATTATTTATTTGTTTTATTAGAACTACTAAACCTGCTATAATTTTACATTTGTAGTAACTTACCATCGGGCAAGACCTCAGGCTCGACGATGGGCACGATGCGCTGGCTCTGGCAGATGGAAGCGTAACGCGCAAGCACGTTGGCATTCTCCAAGATAGCCTGGTATGAGGGCGTGTTGCGGCCGATCTTCAGCACGCAACGCCACTTGGCGAAGTGGCAACCGTCCTTCTTGTACTGGGCGCAGCGCTGGGCCAGGTCATCCAAACCTGAGAGCGGAAATACGTAATAAAATAAAGCTGAATAGTTTATTTGGCTGAACGGGTGAATCTCGAGAACTACTTACTAGTTAGAATTAAAGTTTTTTTGTAAAGTCTATTTATTGTGGAAGGCAAATCACATCAAGCTACAACCAATAGGAGCGGAACGTCCAGAGGGAAACATATTCATTTTGTGAACAACGTATGGTAAATAATAAAAAAATAACTCTTTTTATCATCATCATTACAAAAAGAAAAAGGTACTACAAACACCAAGGCAGTAGACGTATTAGCGGCTTTATTGCTAAAAACGTTCCCTTCCAGGCAACCTTACATTGAGAGGACCAGAACATTTCACTCGTAGAAGTTATATAATAGTAAGATGTATTAATAAAGTCGTGATGGCCTCGAGGTATGGGCACGCGGTCGAGAATCTCGACGGTCGCGGGTTCAAACCCCAGGCACACACCTCTGACTTATCGAAGTTATGTGTGTATTCGCAATGAATTATCACGTTCTTTAACGGTGAAGGAAAACATCGTGATGAAACCTGCACACCTAAAAAAAAGTTCTTAGGAATTTCTTAGGTGTGTAGTCCGCCAACCCGCACTAGGCCAGCGTGGTGGACTAAGGCCTAAACCCTCTCAATGGTAGAGGAGGCCCGTGCCCAGCAGTGGGACGTATATGGGCTGATGATGTTATGATGTTAAGATGTATTAGGAATTAAAATATTTTTTGGACGCAATCTAAGTAGTATGAAAGTGATATAGGTAATTCATGTGATCATTTATGTAAATTTCATACATTTTTGTTGTCTAAATTTACTTTGTACTTCGTAATCTATGTGCTGATAGGAATTTGTATTGAATATTAATTTCGACCGCTAATCCATTAAGCCAGTCTATGGCGGGTACAATTTAAAAGTATTCAGTCTGATGATTACAGATTATAATTGACTAATATAAATTGATTAGATAACATATTACATTATCAAGTATAATAATCGCTGCGTTTTAATATTAGAGGCCTTGTAAACGTTGATTATGTTATGAAACACTTCCTGTAACATCATACTCTTTAGTAGGGTATTGTAGAGACTATTACACATCACACCCGCCACCGCAACTCCCTTTCACCAGGATCGATCGTGGTACGCATAGACATGATACCGATGAATAAAGTTCAAAGAGTCTCCGTGGGGATCTAACTTGTCTTTATCCCGCAACGACATTCATTACAAGAAGATAAACAAGAGTTGGAAACATAGGTGTTATTGCTAACACAGAAATAAGCAATGTTAAAAAGACTCTTTTAGATATATTTGCCTTAACAGCCCGACCAGGGATTTCGCATGCTATAAAACCATCATTGTTACCCTTACAAGTGTAGCTTAGTTTAAAATTAATACTGTGCTTATTAATTTTCAAAAAGTTTTCTATATTTATGCCGAATTTCGAGATGATTATATGTCTTCAGTTTCATTTTCAAATATGTAAATCATTATTAGAGGCGTGTGCCTTGGAAATAACAATTGATCATCGCTTCAAAACTCGTATACCAAATAACAAGCTCATAAAATCATCAAATATGTGCAACAAATATTTATCACCACATTAAATTACTTTACAATGATCGTCTTGTTTATTCCCTTAACGAATGTTTATTAGGTCAATAACGGTTAATAATGTCTTGATAATATATCATTTAGCACCGCGTGGAATATTTTTATCGGCAGCGGAAAAGTAAATAAGCGGAAAAAAAAGTCGTGATGGCCTTGACGTTTATGTACGCGGTCGAGAATTTCGACGGTCGCGGGTTCAAACCCCAGGCACACACCTCTGACTTTTCGAAGTTATGTGTGTATTCACAATGAATTATCAGGTACTTTAACGGTGAAGGAAAACATCGTGATGAAACCCGCACACCTAAAAAGTTCTTAGGAATTTCTTAGGTGTGTAGTCCGCCAACCCGCACTAGGCCAGCGTGGTGGACTAAGGCCTAAACCCTCTCAATGGTAGAGGAGGCCCGTGCCCAGCAGTGGGACGTATATGGGCTGATGATGGAAAAGTAAATGACTGATCGGAGAAAATAGAGATAGAAGCAATCCATTATAATTGCAGCAGTTTCTTACCAACTTACAACTAGTACAGCAATATTTGTCTCATGATTGAGCTTATGATTCAGATCAAGTACTTATGTATGTGTTGTAAACTGAGCTAAAATTGTTCAAATAAGATTTGTCGGTTATGATTGACAGTTGGTTAAAATAAATGTTGTGAGTGTCTTTGAGACCGAAACGTCTTTGAAGTTTCCGATTCCTACACAACAGAAAATTATAACAATAAAACATTATGGTCTATAATAAGTATAAACAGCATAAAAAATAAAACAATAAATATAAATTTCGGTACAAACATAATTGTGACTGCTTATCACTTTAAGACAGTTCTCTGGTTATAAAGTTATCTATAATACGTATACGAGTATGTTGTTCTTTTATAAATATTGTCATCTCAAGGTGAATTGTGTCAAACAGTTAATTGTGATAAATATGGAAATTTTGAATATAGGTAATCAAGTTGAATTATTTGGCTGTATCAATATCTTGTATAGATGTGTCTGAAATTTTTAGTGCACTACGTAAATTTTTTGTTTTTTAAGGGGCCCGACTGTGAATGAAATAGACTTGATCATCAACAGCGCCTTAGTACGGACCTCCTCAAATGATACTTGATAAATATGAGTAAATCTCATCACTCGTGACAATTATGGTGGACCTACTCGAAAAAACGCGAGTCACCGATCACCACATAATTTATGGGTCATTCTTTTTTCGTTAATGGATAGATACGAATACAAAAAGTATTGTCCTGACTATGATCCTCAACTACATATACTACGTCGTATTTTTACTTGGTCGACCGGATAATGTCTATTTGTGGTAGGTAATCATCAAACGATAATTTGCTCTGTGGGCGTAATGTATCTTGGTCCGAGCATAGTGCAAAATGGATTATATTGCATTTCGCTCTGATTAACTGAATCGTTATGAGGTAAAATCTCATCATCCTCAGCCCATATACGTCCCACTGCTGGGCACGGGCCTCCTCTACAACTGAGAGAATTTAGGCCTTAGTCCACCACGCTGGCCTAGTGCGGGTTGTCGTACTACGCATCTAAGAAGGTAAGAACTTTTGGGTGTGAAGGTTTCATCACTATGTTTTCCTTCACCGTCAAGTACGTGATTAATTCATAATGAATACACACATAATTTCGAAAAGTTAGAGGTGTGTGCCTGGGGTTTGAACACGCGATCGCTGTGATCCTCGACCGTGGGTTTAAACCTCAAGCTATTACTACTTCTAGGTAAAATCTATTTAATATCGAAATGAACGCTTCAAAACATGTGTTATATCAGCTTGGTTACACATCTTTATTTATATTTAGTATATAAACTATGGACCCGCGAACCATGACCTTTTATCAGTCAAATATGATGATGTTTGTGATCCGGAGGGGCTCGGCCGCTTATCATCATTACGATAGCCGTATCAACGCCCACTTTTAGTAAACAAGTCCGACCGGTTTTGAAATATCCGTTTACGACATTAGCATAGTCTGTGGCATGTCGCTATATTAATAAACTTACTGGAATGCAATTAGAATTGACAAGTTTTAAACCAAAATTATGGGATTATAATAACGTTTAATTGAATGACAATCAAGTAGTGATGTCGAAACTTCAAATAACAACACTCGATAAGATATATGTTTCTCAGTCAGAATGTCATCGTGTTATTAAAAAAGATATTCATTTCAATACGGCTCGATGTTTCATCATCCGTAGGTTCATCTACGTAAAACCTATCCATTATCCTTCAATTCATTCCCCATCGTTCGAACAATAACTCAGTTACATAGATAACTGGGGGCTTTACTGCATCAAGTATCCTCACACACAAAAACCACTGCCAAAGCAGTAGGGTTTTTAAAGTGAAAACTTCTTTAGCACTGTTTTTGGGATGGGTAAAAAAGTTTGAACTCTCGTCAGATCACGTAACCCTGATCGAAAATGCAATATATGACTTACCTTGTGTGGTGCACTCGTCCTCAGATCCGAACAGTGGCACGACACCCTTGTCGACCTTGATGCCGGGGATGATGCCGCGCTTCTCAAGGAGCGAGACCAGAGGAGTACCATCATCGGTCTTCTGGTACAGAGTCTCGTGGAACAGGATCACACCGGAGATGTTCTCAGAGAGGGCCTGGGAGACAAATTAATCATAATAATAACTCGTCTACTTCAGATGGAAAAGTCCTTAGTCTACAACACTAGTTCATCATGGGTCAATAGACTTCAGAAATCTAAGAAAATTCCTTAACGCATTCACGTTTTTTAACGATGGTTTCCTACACCATTAAAATAAGTGAACATTTACTAAGAAGACATTTAAAAGTATAAGAGGGCGGGAACTTTTATGTAAATCATTGGAAACGGTTTGGTTGGCCAAAATCTATAGAATTTTTAAGTCCGATAAAGTTCGTAAAGATAAGATGTAAATTAAATCTCATAGGGATTTACCCAACACGTTCTCCTCTCGTGTAGCGTGTAAATAGAATCTAAAAATATATATTTTTCTAAACACACGTAAAACAATTATATAAGTACTGGCCACAAACCGAAGCGCATGTAAGATTCGTGCCAAATATTTTACTCGGCATGGCACGTGACTTTTTAAATAAATCATTCATACGACAAAACATTTCAACTGACGAAATGTAATACTTGTTTTTTTTCATCATTTTCATCAAAGCAACATCTACTTCGACCTCTCACATATACCGAGTTATGAAATCGTAATGACTAAACAATTGGCAAAAAGCAATTATTATTATACGTTAGTAATTCTCTCAGACAGACTGTAGAACTAACCGAGTCCTTTCATTGTATTTTCATAATTGGATTGAGTTTTATCAATTTTAAAACAGTATCATTCAAATAAAATCTTTCATAACTTAAGTTAATCGCAAATAATCAAATAATACAATATCTTAAAAGATACCAAATCTTAGACATAATTTATGTGAAAAATAAAGACTTATTACGTATCCTAGGACCTTCACAGAAATCATACAAGAGACAAAGGTTTCATGAATTCTGCATCATATACTTTCGTATTTCGTCATGGTATGACGACATCACATCACGTCAAAACAGTTATTCTAGGAACGCGTACGTGACTAAAAATACGCAACCGATTGAAATATTAAGGAAGAAAGATCGATTTTTATCGACCACTTTCATTACATATAAATGCGATTTCTTTGTATACGCTGCAACACGCTAATGGGGGTTAACGATGTCTAAATCACGTAGACATTTTGTGTAAATTTGAATAATATCCAGCTATTTAATATTATTGAAAATATCCTCTTAATGGTAGAGGCTCGTGCCCAGTATTGGAACGTACATATACATATAGGCTGATGATGATAATAATTTTATATTATGTTTTTAAAGAACCTGGTTATACCCGCAGCATCGGTGTACAGCGAACAATAAGAGAGGTCCTGACTTCGATTCTCGGGAAGCATTATAGGTACTTTTTAGAAGTATCTAAAAATCTGCCCTAATAGACTAGCTCCTGCGTATAGGGTAATTAAAACGGAACGTGGTTGTAGATATATAACTTGTTTTGAAAGTATTAAAAGTCGGCAAAACAATACTAAAATGGATAATTCAAAAATTTCAAGTGCCCCTGATTGTACTGAGTGAATTGTTAAAGGAATGCATTCAATTGATTCAATTGTATGTCAATGTCACTTAAAGGCAAGAATAACTCGTTAAAAAGAAGCTATAACATTATATTTGTGTATGATAGTTTATTATTGGAACTTTCCATTCACTGAGAATGAAAATATTTACTTCATTTGGTACCCGAATTTAATGATATTTTATGTAATATAAAAGATCGGATTATTTCTCAGGACAGTCCAAACCCACTAACACGTGTATCATCAAAGAAGTTGTAGTGAATTGCTACAGTCCAACTCTGCCGGACTCCGGAGTTGAACCCGTGAATTTTCGACTTCTGGTCAGGCAATACAAAAACTTGCGTGGAAAATATACGATATCATTTATAGCCTAATGCATTTTAAATTGCGATTTAATGACAACGGTGGCGCATGCATATTCTAGATAACCTAAATACATACATACTCTCACAATTGTATTTCCAAAGTAGGCAGAATTTCATTTCGCACTCAAGTTTCGCCATTTTAAGTCCAACGTAACAAGGTGCGAGTCTATTGTCGCTTTTCAAGCACATTTCCAGTCTCCATGTTGCTACTGAGAAGTTTCTAATAGAAAATCCCAATAACTGCCCGAAATGGTACAGTCTCCATGTTGCTACTGAGAAATTTCTAATAGAAAATCCCAATAACTGCCCGAAATGGTACACACTTACGCCACGAGACCACGCAGCAAGAAGCTAAATTCTATTCTAGCTTTATATTTGTACATACCGGGTCCGAGCTGAACAACAGCTGACGGTATTTGCGGCGGTTCTCTTCTGTGTTTTCAACGCCGATGTCTTGGAGGCGTTTGCCCATAGTACCTGTGTATGAGACAACCAGTCAAAGTACGCATCAAAATAATATATTACAAGTAAGTTATTTAGTTGTAGAGGAGCCCCGTGCCCAGCAGTGGGACGTATTTGGGCTGATGATGATGAAGTTATTTATTTATGCGGGTTGGCGGACTACACACCGAGGAAATTCCTAAGAACTTTTAGGTGTGCAGGTTTCATCACGATGTTTTCCTTCACTGTTAAAATCATAATTAATTGTGAATACACACATAGCTTCGAAAAGTCAGAGGTGTGTGCCTAAAGGTTCTTAGGTATTTCTTAGGTGTGTAGTCCGCCAACTAGCACTAGGCCAGCGTGGTGGACTAAGGCCTCACAGTTGTAGAGGAGGCCCGTGCCCAGAAGTGGGACGTATATGGGCTGATGATGATGACTTATTTATGGCGACATACGACAATTGTGAGGCACAATTTCATTCATGGGATATCAATGTTTAAATACGGAAAAGGGGAAATATTCAAATCAAATATTTTTTATTTGTATTCACCGCACTGGCTGCATTATGTATGAATTAAAATGGAGTTTTTAAGTACTGAAAAGTATTTATGTACCTTCAATTTTTATATATTATTGGAACCTCCGAATTTATTAAAAAGTGAAACAAATTCTTTACACAAAATTTTCTGAATATCACGTAAATGTAGTTCTTGATGCGTGACATGTAACGAGAACTTAATATTTTATAAACTCTCACTACTCGCATGAAGTTTCTCTTCAAAAATGTAAGTATTGTAAAGACTAACATAAATTCTTTTTTAACAAACCTATCTTAAGTATTTCGTATATAGAACAATTCATATACATTCCAATCTGCTATAATGGAGAGGGGACAGGCCTTAATGTTAGATTTAGAGTTAGGTTTTAGGAAACCTGTTCCACATTATATTGTCAATAAAAACCTTCTTAGTAAAAAAACCAGGGCGACTAAATACCGAATTATGAAAACATGGCTCCACCATTTCCACAAAAACCATAAGACGTGATCAGAAATCATGTAAAATGAAAATTTTACATACCAGTGGACTCATCAGCAGCAAGGATACCCTTGCCAGGAGCGACGATCGCCTGGGCGATCTTCTTCAGCTCCTCCTGCAGCTCGGGAGTAGGGTACTGGAAATAGGTGGACATTGTGGCTGAAACAAAAGAAAGATTTTAATTTTTGCGATTTTATTTAATTTAATTTATACATTGCAAATAATTTAAAACACCCTAATATTAACAAAGCCGAGAGTTCATGAGTGTGTAAATGTTTTTTATGTGTGTAACATCAACCCCTGAAATGGCAGGACGTGAAATTTGGAACAGGAATTGAGGCCCCGGATTAATATAAAGGCTTATATTAATTATTATATACTTTATGCTCCAGAAAATCTGATTTGACTCAGTTTATACTGTAAGGCACAGCAAGTGGGTCACCAATGTATGTACAAGTCATAACTGACAGTACCTAAATTACAACAGTAATGAGAAAATGGGACTGTCATGATATTTATAAAATTAAGATATATAGCATCACATAACCAATATCAACTAGAATATTGCAAATAAAACAAAAAGAGTCTGAAACCTACAATACTCTGAATATAATAATGATAAAACTGTACAAAATAAATTTGTAACTTAATATCTCACAAAAAATGTACATAGCATCCAATATCTTGATTTTAAATATAAGTGAAACACTTGGCACTCAGCCACCTTCTCAATTGTCAATTTGGCTCAATTGCATCTATTCAACATTGTTTTTGCTTTCATCAGAGGTATTGGATAACATATTTGTCCTGTTTGACCCAAAAAAACTTTTGTGATGACCTTCACAGATTCTAGTTTTTGTTGTCATTAATATTAAGAAATTTGGCTCTCCATCAGGGGATTAACTGAATGAAGTAGTTTTATTAACAATGCATAAAGAAATATTAGTGTCAGTCATATAACTGTCTATAAAAAATTTGGTTCCAGTTGAAAATGACACAAAAATATCTAAATGCACTAATACTGAGTGGATTGTATAAACTTAAAATGTAATTTGGTATGCAATAATTTGGTGACATGAGAGAACTGAGGCAATATATTATATTATAAATATTATCAGATATAAGCTACATGTAAAATAAAATAAAAATATTCAGTATTAGTTGGACTTGACAATCAATTTCTTTAGAGATAACTACTGTTCTGTTTATTCCAGTGACATTTACTAAACCACTATAACTAGTTTACAATCATTCCAAATATATATACATCTCATTATTTTTGTAGGTTGTGTCTTGAGGACAACAAATATTATGTAATAATTAATCAAGATATTCAAGTAAAACATCAACATCTGTCAATGAAATTGTGAAAAACAGGTCCATAAATAAAAGTAAATCTATTTTTAAAATCTTTTACACAGCAGTGAACCCATTAAAAAAAAACCAGTTATATGATTCCTCGATAAAGTATTAAAAAAGTTATGTAGGTACATTTTTTAAATAAATTGTTTGAATATTTATCTCAACAATTAACTTTATTTCTCAAAATAAAAAGTAAGTTGGAAATTTCCAAATGTTTTTCTGGGAGACACGCATTAAATCAAATTTACAAGGAATATCTCGCATTAGTTAGTTATAATTAACTTCTAGCTTTATTATGGCTAGACAAACATTTGCAACAGGAATACTTTTTTCCTCATTTATGGAAAAATAATTATTTGCAAAGAATTTATGGTACATCATAACACTTGTTATTTTAGGAAATTGTAATAATCAATAATATTATATTTCCTAGCAGTCAATCTGTCAACCAAGGACAGATGTGTAAAGATTATTAAGAAAAAAGATATTAGTCCTACCCTTGGTCCCGAAACCCGGCATCCATCCTGACTCCGGCGGACCTTTGCCTTTACCTTTTCCTTTTGGAGGCATTGTAAATATTTAAAAATGTAATAAAACTAAAAATAACTTCTACTCGACATTATAATATACCATAAACTCACCGAAATTTCCAATTGTTTTCGAATATTCAAATTTGGAAAATCACGAGATAGATGTCACGTAGTAAATAGTAATTAGTTAAATTTAAATTAGTATGGCATGAATAGTGTTGTATACTTGTATCCAATAATATGTGCGTAACTTGCGAAAAATCGACTACTTGTAAAATAATAAATAAAAATAAGTTTAAATTACTATGCAAAATAAACTATTGTAATTATTTTACGCAATTTTATTTTGCATTTTGCCTCTTGAATATCTAAGGTATCCTACTGACGAGTTTATGACCTTGAAAGGTCAATGACGTATTTCACTTTTGTATATAGAGTTGATGAATAAATCCTATTTGTTATTAGAAAATTGATATTTTACCGTTGTAATATAATAGTTGACTCGAAAGTAGCATAAAACTGCCAGATAAGTAATAGTTAAAAAAACAATATAATATGTATTTTAACGTAGTTTTCACGATATCAGAGGATAAAAATATTTTTATAAATTTCCATGAAAATAGGACTTAATTCAGTCACTGAAATAAATAATAGTTAGCATACACCAACTTACAACAATTATTGTGAAATGCACTGCGCATTGTATCGTGTACATGAAGGTGTTATTATATGTTATGAAATTAAATACCTACTATATTCTTTCATAGCATAATGAATAAAAATTGATAAAAAGGAAATTTAAACATTTAAATACTATTGATTTATAACCTATTAAAAAGAATCAAACCTCGAAAGTTTCTTAGTTTCCTCAACATATAGCTAGTTTTTCGAATCTAAATCTAATGAAAGCAAATAAAGAAAGCAATGAACTTAGAAAGTTTAAAATATCACTTACATTTTTTTAGTAGATATTACACAAAACAAGAGACACTCCCGAACTGCTACTGCGTTGGTAGTGCTGTCAAAGTAATAAGTCGAAGAGAGGACAAACGGAAAGGTCGTTTGAAGGTCTGGTGATAGCGCAAGGCAATTTTAAACCATCGATTAGTCTGCCATCTTGCGGCATGATACTTCATTAAATGCTATGCCACGAAACAAATTTATGACATACTATTATTGAGTAGTCGGAGACAAAAACCTTCATGTATAAACTTACAGATGGCGCTGTTCACGCTATTACGATTATTACATTTTGACTATTATTTTTAAGGGTAAGTTGCTTAAAATAGAATTAGTCTTACAATTAGTGTGCAGATATTTAGGTGGTGTTATTATGTTTATACCAGTTATTGCCCGTGATGTTGTCCACATGCAATTTTCCTTGGAAACAGTGCTTAAATACATAGATTCGTGGCCAAACAGATTAGGTAAAAGCCTGTATAAAAGCCATATCGAACAAAAGTTTTTTTTGCTCAGACCTTGTAGGTAGAAATTTTAATAATATAACATTACTCCATTGCATGCATTTAAAATTGTACTCGTAACACAGGCCTTCTCAATAGTTGAGAGCCCACCACGCGGGCCTAGTGAACTTTATATACCTAAGTCAATATCAGTAATATGCAAATTTTCTCACAATTTTTTTTTAAAAGTTCGTGACATTATCGAAATAAACACTTCTAGATTATACATAAACGATTACGAAACCAAACACAATTAAGAAGTAAACACGCGAAAACAGCCGACCCCTATCAACTGCGATAACACTATCATAATCATTTATTGCCGTATGATGTTTAATATCTTAGTTGTAGCTGCGTCTTGTTACAAATCAGGTGATTATTCGTATTTAATATTTTTTATTTATTAATCTCACAATTTATATATTATTGCCGGATTGCTCGCTATTTAGTAAGCGAGTTCTTAATGGTGTATAGTGGATAAATAGATATGCATGGCAAAGGTGAACCTTAAAACAGACAAAGTATGGTTTCGTGTTTTTTTTTATCTAGCACAGTAAATTCTTCCAGCCAGCCACTCTGCGAGGATTAAATCACACCACCAATTATTACAGCGTCTTTTGGTTAATCGTCATTAGCACTAAAAAAAAATAGTGAAATTTTCTATGTTAATGAAATCTGATTTTAATTTATTTACAGAATGCCTACTTATTTCTCTTATCCCGACCCTGCCCTGCAGGAAGAATTGCGACAGACTGCAGAGGCCATAGTTGCACCTGGAAAAGGAATTCTTGCCGTCGACGAAGCTAATGGTATTTTTGTTGCTATATAAATCATAGTTTATTTTTAAAACTTGCACAATGTAATTTCTGTGAAGCGTCTTTACTCTAAGCTTAATGTTTCGTACATTCTATGTTTGAATAACTTATTAATTCAGTTATTAGTTACTTACCACCCTAGTTCAATCCAAAGGGGTCTCAATTTCGTATCTTTTTTCCTTGTTTCTATTATCCTGAGTTAAGCGTAACGAGAAGACGCATCTCAGCAGGCTATAACGAGTGTATGGAGTGATCTATAAACTCGCCTCTTGGCGTTTTGTTTAGATGGGTACCGGTATACGTAGATACATGTAAATATGAGCAAAAGGTTTATTTGTTTGTCACAGAGGGTATTGGCAAACTACTCGCTGCCGTTGGGCTAGACAACACAGAAAACAACAGAAGAAGATACCGGCAGCTACTCTTTACTTCGGAAAATGTAAGCACGTTTTGCTTTTAGAAATAAAATCAACTAAAAGAGTTTTTGTAGCTTTATGCCAGCAAAGCTGAGTTTAAAGTGGCATGATATCTGAGGAGCCATCTAATTCACATATTAAAACAATCACGGTACCAATGTACCACTTAGAACTAAGTAAAATAAGAAATAAATACACCCAACAGTCACAAACATAGTTCTGACCCCAAACTAAGATACAAGTCTTGTGTCTTGGATATCAGAAACTACAAGAGACTTTTCGGTCTCACAAACACTCAGACCCGAAACAAATATTTGTGGATCACACAAGACTAAAAATATTGATACAATGTCATAGAATCCTAGTAAATGTTCTCAATGCATTTATCATATGAATTTCAGGCCTTGTCCGAGCACATCTCAGCAGTAATTCTGTTCGATGAGACGGTATACCAGAAGGCTGACGACGGGACAACTTTCATCGAGATATTAAAGAACAAGAATATCATACCTGGCATCAAAGTTGATAAGGATGTCGTACCACTGTTCCTTTCACAAAACGAAGTAACTACACAAGGTACAGTATAATATTATATTTCTCTGTGGATGGTCGAAGACGAATTTTTTAATGGTTTTTAGATTTCTCTTTTCTTTGGAGATACTTCCGTGATCTTATTATTTGTTAGGGAAATAATACTATACGAGTATATGCAGGCCTTTTTATCTGACTGTGAATATTTAAAACCTGCCAAATAATATTCCAGCGTGGTGGACTAAGGCCTAAACTCTTTGAATGGTAGAGGAGGCCCTTACCCAGCAGTGGGACGTATACGGGCTGATGATGAATATTCCTTGGCCGGCCCAACAGCGAATTAAATTAATTCGATTGTAAGGAAGATATCCCAAAATAAACACACCCGAACATAAAATATACACATTAATTTACGCAGCGTAAATTCTTTGGCCATCTAGAGTTACGTCCGGATGTGAAAATAGCTAAAACGAAGCCCAGATATGAGTGTAAACTACTTTTATAATAAATAAATAAACTCTACGCAATATACAATTAATAATAACTTTCAGGTCTCGATGACCTAGCGAAGCGTTGTGCTGAGTACAAGAAGCAAGGATGTCGATTTGCCAAATGGCGTTGCCCTCTCAAAATAGGAGACAACACCCCGTCACTACAGGCTATCAACGATACAGCTCAAGTACTGGCGAGATACGCATCCATTTGCCAGAGTGAAGGTCTGGTCCCTATAGTGGAACCTGATGTGCTGCTGGACGGTAAGTAAATATATTTTGTACTACAACTTGAGGGGATCCAAACAATGATTGAGAACATTATCACATAAGAGTTAAAGAAATTAGACTGTTGAAAATAATTACTATTCCTTTATCATGTAATGTGTAAATAATTATTTTGTTGGTAATAATTTAGTATCAAACTCGTAGTCTGGAAATGGGCCCAATTAATGATAGACGTTCGTTCTTTTATTCTTGAAGGTTTAAAAATATGTCTGGCGAAACGTGGTGGAAAAATAACACTGCATGAAATTTTCAACTAATTTCTTAATTTGTCATTGTATTTTTCCTAGGTGACCACGACATTGAGCAAACCCAGAAAGTAACAGAAGTTGTTCTGGCGGCGGTTTACAAGGCTTTAAACGACCATCACGTTTTCTTGGAGGGAACGCTGTTGAAGCCAAATATGGTAATATGATAGACATATTTATAATCAGAAAGCCCAAGCAGAAAAAATAATCATATTTTTAAAGCACCCTGAATTTGGCGGTGCTTGGTAGTGATTAAAGATTGCGAGTAAACTTATTATTGAATAATTTATGTCTTTATTTAACGTCTGTATATCTCACAAGAACTGGATACCCTTGGCCAGACACAAAGAAGGATGGAAGACCTTGGAGGAGGCTTTTACCCGTAGGGGGTCCATATAAGCCACGACAAAATAATAAACAAAATTAATTAATTTAATCTGATTATAATGCATTTAAAATTATTTCTAAAGAATTATATTTATTATTTTTACTCTCAGAATGTAATGTATTTTGGCCGAAATGGAATTAATAAAGCTTTATTATTATTATTATTATATATCTCACAATTTCTACACAAATACTTAATTACTGTCTTTTTCGAGATGACAACGAACAATTTTATTAATCTGGAGTATTTGCGTTTAAAAGACGACTCATTTATTAATAATACGCTTTAAGTAACCTTAAAGTATGTATAAATATACATATATATATTGAAGTCTGTTAACTTTTAATTAAAATTGAAACAACTTATTTTGCTAGGTAACACCAGGCCAAGGATGTCCTAAAAGGAATACCCCAGAGGAGATAGCTGTTGCCACGATTACAGCACTCCTTAGAGGTGTACCGGCTGCAGTCCCAGGTTTAATTTTTTAATGTGTTATTTATCATTTGAGGTTTCATTCGAAATTTAGTCTCAGTATAAACTGAGCCGTCATGGAGATCGTAACCATTCATTTTTGTTTGTTTTTTCATACATACATAAACTCAAAACTGTATTCCCTGAAAGAGTAGGCAGAGTTGCATTTCTGCACCCACATTTCGCCAAACAAATATTAAACAAATATTAGTTTCAATCAAAACCTCAGAAGCATTCTTCTAAATGGTTTTCGGTTGTATTTAATTAGAAATGTAGGATGAGAACAGAATAGGCATCAATATAGACACTTGTACATATTTACTTCTAAATATTATTATGAAACCATTCCTAAGCCTTTTTAGAATTAACAAATCCATCAAAATCTTGTTTCAATCCCATTCAAGTTCGTAAAGTGGAGTGAGGTAAGAGCATAAATATTTCTTCACAAAAGGGTCAAAGGTAAGTCTTTTGAATTGAATAACTCATTTCCATTTCAAACGAAACAAAAATAAATGAACAAAAAGTGTTCGCCGTGGAGCGAGATTTGTTGTTTAAATTAAAATTGTGTTCTTTTGTATTGTAGAGATTTATTTCTCACCTGTAACAATAATAATTTTGCTGATTGAAAATTAAATCGTGAAACTTTATTGATGTAGTTTTTATCTGTCTCAAAAAGTTAATATTGATTAGCAAGGTTTATGTTTGACACAGATTGGGATGTAATCCATTGCGTTAGCTTAATATGGTGTGTGAGGCTTTGCACATACATTTTAAAATATTATTAAGCAATTTATTTATTTATTTATTTTAATTATTTTTTTCACAATTTACATTTCACAATTACATTTACAGGTAGTCCTAATCAATACAAATGGTTTCAACTTAGAATTTACCTACTGACTCTACACTAAGCTGAGCTTGTCTCGTAGAGGCAGTATGTTACATTACATTACATAAAATCAGTGTATAATAATGGGACAGGAGTAGGCAGGAATGCTCAGATGGAGAAATGTATGTATAAATAAATAAATCAAAAAGGATTTGGATACCATAAATACTGGTTAATTAACAAAAATAAAGATAAAAGTAACGGCCAAATTAATAGTGTTTGTGTGAGTATGTAAGAGTATATGTGTGCATGTGAATATGTGTGTAAAAGTGGAGAATCATAAAACAAAATTCAAAATATCTTCAGTCTCTGTATAGTTGAGACCTTCCAGCCAGGAGTCAATAAAACATTTTGCCTTGTAACTTGATAATATATTGATTTTTAATTTATTGCATATACATAGCGTTATAAATGCGCGGCGAAAGGAAGAAGAAATGTCGTTGAGCAAAGGTGGAGCGAATGTCAGGGACTGGTACTCTGAATATACGTTTAGTTACCAAGTTATCGACCATAGGAGACCTTATAGTTTGACTATGCATCATGGAGGCAACTCTAGAAATAAAATGTTGGCGCACTCGCAGAACTTTGCATTCATTGTAGAGCATGTCAGTACTATAGCGAAAATGTTTACACATGTTGTGTACTATGACTTTAAGAACCGCTCTTTGTGCTCTTTCCAATTGGATCATTGTAGTTTTAGCTGCTCCTCCCCAAACTCTTATGCAGTATATTAAAAGCGATTGACACAGTGCCTTATATATCAGAAGCAGAGTTTTTTTTTGAGGTAAGTGCCTAAGGCTTTTCATTATGAATATTATTTTTCGGACTCGGGACGATAAATTATCAATGTGAGTATAATAGGATAGGCGTTCGTCGATGTCTACACCGAGGTATTTTAAATTATTTGTTCTATTTATTATACTACAGTTGCAGGAAGATTTAGATATGGAATTAATAGAAAACTTTTAAGTAGGGAGAATTTTTTAGCGAAGTCGATCGTTAAGCGGAAAAAAAATGTTTATGTGATCCATAAATATTTTCAGCTTTTTAATATTGTGAATATTTTGCAGGAATAGCCTTCCTCTCCGGCGGCCAGTCTGAAGAAGAAGCTACCTTGAACTTGAACGCAATCAACCAAGTTGATTCCAAGAAACCCTGGGCTCTAACATTCAGTTATGGCAGAGCTCTCCAGGCGTCCGTTTGGAAGACTTGGGATGGGAAGGACGAGAACGTTTCAAAAGCTCAACAAGAATTATTGAAAAGGGCTAAGGTATGATAAGTTTTAAGATCAAGTAATTTAATTTTCAAATTTTCTTTCATAATAATAAAAGATGTACTTTTTAATTATGTAGTTCACATACAGAGCAAATATAGATGGAAGGAAAGCTTCATGATGCTATGGGATAGCTCTTATTGAGGTCAAAAGATTACCACATAATTAAGAAGCTGGTCGTGGTCTCGCTGCACAAGTGTGTGCCGTGCGTTCCAAAGATCCGGGGTCACACAAACTGTGGGAACATGGGAACTTTCGAGTCTTGGCTTATGCAAAATTTTATTGAATTTTTCCATTACAAAATTCTCAGTAGCGACACAGAGTCCCGGAATTTACCCGGAAAACGGCAATAAGACCACCCACTGTTACGAGGCTCGTAAAGCGAAACTAGCAAAACGTTTGTACAGAAAGGCACCTCTGCCCACTTCTTGGAGAATACAGAAAATGTATTCTCCAAGTTTCTCTTGTTTCAATTTATGTAGTTTATTTAATTATGTTTTCTTTTGTGTTACAGGCGAACGGACTCGCATCTCTTGGGAAGTACGAAGCTGGTGTGGTAGCATCGGTAGCTGGCGACAAGTCCAACTATAGCGCCAATCACAAATACTAAGATATTTTGGGAATAAAAACTAAAAAAATAGTATTTTTTTATCTTACGTCACGCTGTAGTGTTCACGTTCACGTTGTTACGTCACGCCGGTTCAACCGCAGAAGTGCTCGTTAAACCTCGAAAGTTGAAATAAATATACGTAGGTTGGATCATCCAAGACTAATAGTTGTGATTAAATATTTCAAATATGTAGGTATATTTTTTAAATTAAATAATTTTAAATATATATATGAATTATGAACCTACTCCCGAAGAGTGCCCGACTGTTTGACGCGACTGTTTTCCTAAAGACGTTAAATAAATCTTTACGACGTTACTTTTCAGACACATTTCATATACATACATACTATCTGATAAAAATAATGAAAAACCTAATAACACTTGCTTCTGTTACTGACTACAAAAAAATCCAATAAAGAATTTATATTCCGCTTCCTATTTTACATTGATTCCTTCACTCAATGCTTTGTCACGTTTCGCATAAATTCAAATGCCCGGAGATCTGAGAGACTGCGTCGGTGTTTGGTGCTGAGTGCTCAGATTATGAATAATGGAATAGATTTCATGAACTATGCTGTTACCATTGTAAATACTGGACGGCAAATGTGTAACTGGGCATGTAAAACTGTTTTTATTTAGATTTTTCTGCTATAATTGCTTTAAATCTGCAGTTCTTGTGTATGAATGAATACACTTACGAGTCACATATATAGAACAATCGTCTTGGCTGGATACCTTTAAACGAAGGTTTAAAACTCATTTCCTATCATTTGATAAATAAGTCCTTATGTTGTTTGTTATACTGGTATATATGTAAGTATATGTGTAATATGTATGTATAAATATATATGTAAGTATTCATGAGTAGGTACATGTTTTTTATAATTAATTGTAAGCACAGTCCTTTCTATCAGATTTATTCCTCTCCTTGCCTGGTTGCCTGGTAGAGATCGCTCTTAGCGATAAGACCGCCAACTAATTTTATTAATGTTTTCTTTGTGCTAATGTTTTTATGTGGTGTGAAAAGTAAAGAGTTTATTATTATTATTATATAATTCTAAGCCCAGACCGATCCAAGTTTAGTGCAGTGAGTATCAGGAACTATAAGATTTCTCTATTCAACAGCATGGGAAAAATAAAATTAAACTAGGAGTCATGCAAAGCTTTCATCACTTGTTTTTAAGCAGTTCCTAAATAATAAAATCTGCACATAATAATAAAATAAGCTTAACGGTAATCCTAAAATGACCTAATACAGAGTACTTGAGTAAAAGTGAAATAAATATAAAGCATAATTCATTTAAGTCTATAAAAGCACTCCTGCCGCCGTCGATATAGAAAACATGCCATTTTGCGAAATGTCCACGCATCCAGTCACGAATTAATCGCTAGGGTTGCTACTGTTGCGGTTCTCTCGGACGTGTATTGAGAGCGCGGTAGCCCTGATTTAAATCGCGGTGAACAGGGTTGGGGCTCTGCAAAAAATATTCGGTTTAGTTTATAGTACGGTAGATTTACTACTTTGTAGCCTTCAGCTGAAAGGTTTTGTTCCATTGATCGCTTCGGGTTGCGGGAAATGGGCCGGAACGTTGATCTCAATTCCGTGAAAGTTGTGTGGCTTTCATTAATGTTTCCGGGCTTTGAATTCTTTGCGGGGATAAAAATACTATTTGGAATAGAATGTTTAATAGTAACTGTTGCTAGTTGGCTGTTACTATTCTCGTTGGAATAATAAAAAATGATTAAATTATTTTATTTTGAAAATTAATGTGAAATAAAACATACGACAGACACGTGGCGCAGTTGGTTAGACAACTACTTGTGAAACAAGAGGTCGCGGGTTCGATCCCCGCACCAAGACAAATGTTTGTGTGATCCACAAATATTTGTTTTGGGTCTGAGTGTTTGTGAGACCGAAAAGTCTCTCGTAGTATCTGATAACCATGACACAAGGTTTGTATCTTAGAAACTGCATCAGAATATTTTTCGTGATACGTGCTGTCAAACAATTCGGTTGATGTTCGGATTATAAGTCAAGTGTTTTTTTATTGCAACTAGAACAAACTAGCATTTTGTTTGAAAGCTATTGTTTGAAAAAGTCAATATATCTGACATAAGGACGAGAAATATTTCAAATAATTATTGGCTATATTTTTGGTCCTTCCAATCGGATACCACGCATGAAAGAATTTGGCAACACAACATATATTGTGTTTTGTTCTAAGCATCGAGAACATTTCATTTGGCGCAGCCTCATCTAACTAGTGACAGTTTTCCATCAATCAATCGCTTGGTCAGATATAAATTGTCCTCACGAAGAAATACGGCATTGTCTTTCTTTTCGTAAAAATCTGGCGAAACTGATAAGTGAATATTTTATTTTGATTTTTAGCGTAGTTATTCTGTAGGCTTTTTGTAGATTTCGTCAGTTAATGACTTAAAAAATAAATTTAAACAATTGAATATTGTAAGTAATTAAATGCGCGTTACGGCCCCCGAGAGGCTTTAGTCGGTATGCTGGCGTAGGATTTTGGTTAGAGGCCCAACTCAACTAAGCGGACAATTGTCCCACGCGCCCAGTTAGAAGGCCAGAGACCCCGACATACCTCTTGCGGCCTTCCCCGAAGTACCGAAAGGACGGCACTTTCCTCTCATTAAAAAAATGTCTCATACACATTGCTACCCTACAACTATATTGTTATTGGGTTTTTCCATTTAGAAATTCTTAATAGCAGCACAGAGTCTGGAATTCACCCGAAAAATAGCAATAGACTTGCCCCATATTATATGGAGCTGGTACTTGGCCAAATGTGTGTGCAGAAATGCATCTCTGCCTTCGGGGATTAGAGGCGTGAGGTTATGCATGTATGTTACGGTTGCTCCTGTCTTAGCCTTTGCGGAAAACATCACGCATCGACGTAAATAAAATTTTATTAATTTAAAATCTGAGTGGAGTGTAACAGCCCTGTAAAAACCAATTAAGTTTTATACGTGCGTTCAGTGTTAATAATAACTTAATACCTGGCCGTAGTAGATAAACAGCAGATGGTTCGTGTAACGCGACACTAACGGTACTATTAACTTTTATCTACCAAAATAAGCATGAATTTATTGAAATATTTTCAGCTATTACTCGATATCCCTGAAAGGGTAGGCAGAGGTGCATTTCATTAGTTGTTTTTAATCGTCGTCCTCATAATAGAAACCGAGCTATTTGCCGTTTTAGGATCATTTCAAGACTACGTGCGGCTACTGAGAATTCATATGGGAAAAATCGAGTAAATTTTTTCCCGACTCTGAAATCCAACTTTAGATATGACCACGAGGCAGTATTATGTGAGTTGTTTTAGAGCATTAATAGTGTTTCGCTTATTAACATTCTATTTGGGCATAATTCACTTAAGAGAGATTCACTTAGCATTTGGAGAGGCCTATGTCCACCAGTGGACGTGAGAAAGACTGTTGATGATGATGATGATGATGATAATTATGATAATGTTGATGATGATGATGATAATTCACTAAGCATCAGATGTTTTTATGTTTCAGCATAAAAAACATAAATATATATGGGCCCTATCCCACCACACACCCGCCACTGTAACTCCTGTGCTCCAGGATCAACAGCGGCACGCACAGTATTGACACCGAGCAATGAAGCTCGGCGAATCTAAGGGGACTTAAATTTGTCATAATCCCACAACGAAGTTAATCAGAAAGACAAATAAAGGAGGAGATGGAAAACAAAGAGTTGTCCACTTCCCTCCACAGCAAAGCGGGTGACAAAACATTGAACTATGAGGTTTCACCCTCACATAAATAAAAGAAAGACAATTAGTCAAATTAGACGCAATTAACGCACCACGGGTAAATAACTATATGAGATTTATTGAATAAATTGAATAAATAAAAAACATAAATATGGAAATTCTAACGCGGACAATACCAAAGAAGCCTCACTTTGTAAAACAAATTGATAACATTCTTAAGGGATTGGATGTAGTCCCTTCCATTGTGTTTTTGATACGCCTACAACCGCTTGGCCTTTTGAATATAAAGGACTTAATTTTGCAAGTTCGTCACAATGAAAAATATATAAGGACGCGATTATACTATCAACACATTTTTTTCATGAATATTGAAGTTTTCCTAGACTAAATTAAGGAGTTTATGGTTCTGTATTAAGTCTTTTCTTTCCGTTTCATAAATTTTGTATATCCAATCCAATCCAATCCATCAGCCAATCGAAGTCCACTGCTGGACATAGGCCTCTCCCAATGATTTCCACAGGGACCTGTTGGAAGCAGCCTGCATCCAGCGACGTCCCGCGACCTTCACCAGGTCGTCCGACCATCTTGTCGGAGGACGTCCCACGCTGCGAATTTTTTTTTCGACCTCGACCCCCCCGAGCTACTGCAGTCACTACCAACCTCCCCTTCCGTGACTGCAGTATCCACTCCTATAGGCCATACTTTCCTTTCCCATATCATCCTCTACCCACACACCCTATTCCCTTTCCCCGGTTGATGACGGGCAGCAGCGTCATCAACGCGAGTCCCCTCCTGCGCTCGCCAACCCGCCTGCCAAGCGTGGCGAGTATTGGCAAATACCTTTTGAATTTTGTATACCTATATGAATATTTGCATGGGTCACTAGGAAAACAAAAAGAGTATTAATTCTGCTGGACATAACATTGGAATTTGCAAATATAGCGTCCACCATACAAAAGATCCCATCAAAATCAAGCATGAGTAAACTTCCATCTCGGTCCTCTGAAGCATGTAACGATTAAATATTAGCTTTTGTAGGTCTACAAATATTCGATAAGAAACACAATGTCATTAGGGTGGAGTGAAAAAAAAAAAATCTTAGCCTGGGGGTCGAATTTGTAGCTTATAAAAAAACAAAACGTTGTGATAAAAAAATAATCTTACTGAACACCTTGAGGTGGCCCACTCAATTTTAAAATTAATTACGAGTCAAAATGTTTGGTTGAAAAAAAAGTTTAAATTTTTCAATTCAAAATTCAGGAGAAAACGTAAAGAAAGTTTCGTGAAACTTATAAGGCCATTAGTGAAAATTATTGGAGCTCGCATGCCTCAGAAGTTAAGCTACGAGCTTTAGATATCCCCAACCTGGTTATTTACTGGTATCCGCCGGCCGCTTAGTTTGCGGGAAATGCTGGCCAGTACCAAGCCAAACTTTATAACTGGCTCGGAACTAATTTAAATTTTGTGTAGCTGATGCTAACACGGACCAATGGTACTGAGTGGTTATCCAATCGTTACTGGAATTAGGTCATTTTCTTGCATTTGGTAAGTTTTCAATTTAGCTTCGGATGAAATGGTATTAAATTTTTCTCTTGAGAATTTTTCAGTTGCAATGCGAAGTCACTTAAGTATGACCGAAAAATACAAAAAACAGGCTCGACTTATTATGAACGACACAGAATACAGAAAGCGAAACATAATTAAAGTCAATCTCGTGGGTGAAGAAAACAAAACAACTCCACTTCCACTCTCAACTTTTTCCTACAGAGACAGAGAATATTAAATGGAAATACTCATCGTTTAGACACATTTATTATAATATGTTCCTTTTCCACATCTATGCTTCATTTTCTCGTACATGACTGTGGGTTAAGAATATTCTTATATTCTTGATATTATATCATCCTTTTACAAGAAAATCGTTGATTTAAGAATAAAAGTAACAGCAACTAAGCTTAAGTTAAGCAGATCTTTTTGTACAATGATCTACATTTCTCCTAAGACAAGAAAATAAATAATTCAATGTTAATATGAACCAGCCTTTATCCGCAGGTGCCTTGAGATTTAACAGGCGCGAACTTTTCAAATTCATCTGAACTCGTCTACCGGCGTCAGTCAGTCTTGTCCGTAATGTGTCACTTAATAATCTTGTGTAATCTTGGAGTACTTCTGAACGCTGTTATCTAAACAAGGTGGAGGAAATTTTTCCTTTTGGATGCGGAAATTAAGTGCTGGTATCATCCACGCTAATATAAGTTGGTTACGCATTCATGCTTAAAACGATGAGTCAAATTAGACGATTCTTGATATAGAATTAGAGGGGAACTTAGAAAAGGAGTTGTGTGATTTTTTAGCATTCTTTACTGCAAAGTGACAAAAATGCATCTAAGACCCCGTAGGAATACAATTATCATCATCATTATCAGCCCATATACGTACAACTGCTGGGCACGGGGCTCCTCTACAACTGAGAGGGTTTAGGCCTCAGTCCACCAAGCTGGCCTAGTGCGGGTTGGCGGACTACACATGTAAGAATTTTTAGGTTTGCAGGTTTCCTCAGGATGTTTTCTTTCACCATTAAAGTAAGCGATAATTCATTGTAAATACACACATCACTTCGAAAAGTCAGAGGTGTGTGCCTAGGGCTTGAACCTGAGACCGCCGAGATTCTCGACCGCACGCCTAAACCTCTAAGACATCACTACACAGATCAAAATAAACTATCAAGGAGCGAAATATGGCCACCACTCGACACAATCAATGCCGTTCTATTCTTTTCCTTCATATAAAGTGACATGACATGACGTATTAGATGACCCAAATTTTATAAATGGAAACCTCACAGAAAATGTATAGGTACCAACAGCATACGAGCAAAAATTGAATTTCTTTTGAATTCAGTAAAGTAAATCGACAAAGCCGCGACCTGTGCAGTTGCGAAATTCAAAGCAAAAGCCTTTGAGTTCAAACACACGTTGACGTAATATTACTAGAAGAGGCAATATGTCATCCTCACAATATCTCTACAGGCAGATATTATTTTGTATGTTTCACTGTCATGGCTAAGCCGCTGAAGCATTTGAGATGAGTTTTGACGTGGTGGGAGATAGGATCTTCAAAACAACTTAAAGTAATAGTAAAAATCCATCTAGGTGAAACTGGTCCCAGTCACTATAACAACACATAATATGAGAAAATAGCTAGTAGTGCTTTGACGAGTAAAACTAAAATCGATAAAACATATTTTTACACCTAAAATTTTAGGTTCGTTACAGATTTTTCCTGTATTTTGGTTAACATAATAGATACTAAGTCGAGAAAAGTCACGAACAAAAGGTAGTACATTTTTTTTTCTTTCATAGGTGCACATCAGTGTGATCACTAGTAATAGTAAAGATGAAACGCTTTGGCTGATTTTTGTTTTAAGAATATTTTTCACTTCGTGTAGAGTTTACATCTGGGTAGCTGAATGTTTTTTGTTTATTGTGACGCCGACCTTACACAAAGGTAATTCTGAAACGCGTCGCCCATGGAGTTTAAAAGTCTTTGACATAAACGCTTAAGCTCCTGTACATTAATTTGATGTTTATGGCACAATCCATAGTAGGATACCGTCGTTTTTTTCTTTACCTATGAACAAGTAAAAAATAAACTATATCCAGCCTGTATTCTCCACTACACTTGTAAAGGTAATTCTAAATACCTTGTTCTGCCGTGACAATTGGAGATTTATCAAGATTTTTTTATCATAAAAAGCATGATAACTACAGACATTATGCCTAATATGGCTGACAGTCAGCTAACTTAGCATAAACATGTTCTTAGGTCAAAATATCCCCAATAATTAACATAAGGTACGAGGAATAATTTGAAAATTTGTGTTATATTCCCAAGATTCTATTAAACTACGTTACTAACCTTTATAGGGTAGATAAATCTCCAATTGCCACGGTAGAACAAAGCAGTCTATATGTATGTGTATATTACTCATACTTCGATTAAGAACATATTGCATAGTCACGCCGGTTCAGAAAGCTGCTGCGTCATCAGCATTATGAAATGCGCATCAACTCATCGATTTTATTTAATTCCACGTTTTTAAATGCAGTGATTGATGAGATCGACCGTGGGTGTTTCACAGTTTTACTATTTTATTTTCGAATTTGAGGATCCACAGCATACAATGGATTAGAAAGGTACACAAAAGAGGCTGATTAGGCCATTTACGGATCTATTATAATACATGCAAGAATGCAGTAACTATACAGTAAAAATTACGTGGTGGACTAAGACCTAAACCCTCTCAGTTGTAGAGGAGGTTCTTGCCCAGCAGTGGGACGTATATGGGCTGATGATGATGATACACATATGCACACTTATTACAAATTACAGTCCCTAAATAAAAAGACTTTTTTGGTGGCGTATGCGTGTAGGTATAAAAATGAGCACTCACTTTCAGGAACTAACTATCGTATATTTACAAACACTGATTACAGACAGAGTAGAATATATTTTTTTAAGTAATATAGTTTTATTGCACCGGCATGAACGAGTATTTACAATTAGAGAAGTTAACAAAAATAGCTTACAACAGCATTTACTAATATTTAACAATATGATACATTTTCCGACTCGCAGATGTTTATGGTTAAACGTCATATCTAAAAATAAGAACAATGCCTGTTTGAATAAAGTTAAAAAATACAAGTAATGAACAGGTAAACATATAAACAATTAAATCTAAGTTGGCGTGTTGCTAACGCTACACTTTGAATATTTTTAATACTTATATGACAGTTCAATGCCATCGAATATTTAAAAATGTCCAGAAATACAGTCTAACTACTACGAGGATACCTACATAGTATTTTACGTCTCTCCTAAGTAATAATTTGTCTCGTCTCCTCCCGCGTCACGCGCCATTAAAAAGAACGAGAAAGTTGAAGCTTCATCATCAGCCCATATACGTCCCACTGCTGGGCACGGGCCTCCTCTACAACTGAGAGGGTTTAGGCCTTAGTCCACCACGCTGGCCTAGTGCGGGTTGGCGGACTACACACCTAAGAAATTCCTAAGAACTTTTAGGTGTGCAGGTTTTATCACGATGTTTTCCTTCACCGTTAAAGCAAGTGATAAAATTCATTGTGAATACACACATAACTTCGAAAAGTCAGAGGTGTGTGCCTGGGGTTTGAACCTGCGACCGCCGAAATTCTCGGCCGCGCACCTGAACTTCGAGGCCATCACTGCTTTTTCAAGTTGAAGCTTACGCAGGATTAAACAACAAAGCAAAAAAATGTTCCACCATTGAAGGTTTCCACAAAATAAATATCAATAACGGAATACAGTGAAGGTACCGAGCTCCGAATATATTTTGCGACATTCATCAAACCCTTTTTTGTTAGCTAGATGATTGATTGGGTTACCCAGCAACGTTCTTTTTTGCGCGTTGCTACGCACTTATATTATGAGTTTCGGGAATCCATCACACGTTTTTTCCTTTTGAATGTATTTATTTATTATGTAGGTATTGAGGGATAAAATTATTATAAAGTTGTCTAATTCGACTTTTTAAGTAGATAATTTAGCTACTTCAAAGTCGCTCAGCGTGCTATGGAGCGGGCAATGCTTAGAGTTTCTCTGGTGGATAGAATTCGTAATGAAGTCATCCGCCAGAGAACCAGAGCCATTGACATTGCTCGCAAAATTAGCACGCTAAAGTGGAAGTGGGCCGGCCATGTCTTCCGACGGTCCGACGGCCGATGGAGCAGACTAGTGTTAGAGACCGCGCTTAGGCAAACGTAGTGTAGGACGTCCTGCTGCATGATGGTCCGACGACTTGAGAAAGGTGGCGGGTAACGGATGGATGAGGGCTGCTCAAGACCGGGATGGTTGGCGCTTTCTTGGGGAGGCCTACGTGCAGCAGTGGACGGCGATAGGCTGAATATATAATGTGAATTTCTTAATAAACAAAACATTTAAAAACTTAACAATCACACTAAACAATTTAATTTAATATGTATTATAGGCCTCTCGTTTCGCAAGCTGGTGTCTAGCCAACTGCGCCACGGGCTGTCGTTTCGTCGACTATATTTTATTTCTACGTAATATGTGTGTGTAATTAACACGTGGCATTATAGAGACAGTGTAATATACAAATAAATGCATCCAAAACGTCGTTCTGACCCTAAATGTATTTATTTATTTAAAACTTTATTGTACACACAACATTAAAACTAAGGAGTACAGAGAACTAGAGAAGTACAATGGGCGGCCTTATCGCACGAGGCGATCTCTTACAGGCAACCTGGGATCAGTGGCGGTACTTCCATAGAAGCCCAAAAGCCCAGCATGTCCTACAAAATTCCGAATAATAATCTTTAAGCTTTAAATCTTCGCAATTTGACATATAAATGAGAATATCCAGACCCCACAATAAACAATTATAAGCTAGACATTACACAATTAACGTGTAACGCATTTGGGCTTCTATGGAAGTACCGCCCCTACCTGGGATGGAGATGCAGGAAGAGAGATGAAAAGTAGCCGAAGTGTACTGGTATAATATATAAATAAATATGGTAGAACATATAGATAAATATTCATATATATACTTAAACAAACATACATACTTGCATACATACATACATACATATTATACATACACACAAACATCAACTTACACGACATGCCTTCAATTAGCAGGACAAGTAATAGTCTTTAAGCAGTTAACAAATGTATGTATGTACATTTGTTAAGTCATCTGACTTTTAAAAATACCCGAGAAATAGATTTGAAAATCTGAACAAGTTTATTCTTCATGCGTATTTCTATTCCAATCCTTATGCTATGTAATGAGCATCTAAACATGTTAAAAACAAATAAAAAAAATATATCTTAAAATTCCACTCAAATTTACTTAAAGCCGAGCATAAAACGTAAGACACACGTAAACCAATCCATCAGCCGATATGACAGTAAAAAGGCGAGCACAATGCCTCCGGGCACCCGAGGCCGTTTTATGATACCTATAAAATATTCTCTGGAATATTGATTCCATAGTAGGAGGAGCATCTGCAGCTCAATCTTATGGAAGAAATATTTCTAGGAAGGAAAAATAAAGATCTTGTTATATATGCGAAAACATTTTATTTATTTATTTATTTAACTCTTTATTGTACACATTCAAAATCATACAAAAAAAATATATATATAACCTAGAGAAAGGTACAAATGGCGGCCTTATCGCACATGGCGATCTTTTCAAGACAACCATAAGATGGATATTATAAATAGGATTTATTGGGAGGGCAGTGTGTACAGAAAGGGGCCCTTGGGGTCGCTGGGCGCGCTGCGGGGGCGGCGCGTCCTCACTGAAAGTGACCCCGAGAGGGGCGGCGGCACTGTGGCCTGTGTACGTCGCGGGCGCCCATCCACAACCGGGGCGCCCGAACCAAGCTAGTGGGGGTGCAACTGCGCCCCCTACAACTCCGAGACGGCCGAGACAAACACGTCTCGGAGGCGCACCGGGCGGCTGCGGCTTTACGGTTGGCGCCTCTCGCCAACGTACCGCGGTCGCCCCACTCGGCGCGGAGATGGCCACCGGGGGGTTTTGGTCGGTATGCCGGTTTAGGGATTTTGTTAGGGACCCAGCCCGGCACTAACACCTGCGCGGACATGACGTCGCCGCGCGCCGGGCTGGAAGACCGGTGACCCCGACATACGCTTCCCGCCCCCCCCTCCCCCGGGGCTGGCGGGAAGTAGAGCCATAAACAGCTTTCCCCTCGAGAACAAAAAAAAAAAAAAAGTGTGTACAGAAAGAAAGATATAAATGCAAATAAAATAATAATAATACAAAAACTAAAAATACAACTATATATATATATATATATATATATACACATATACATACATACTATATATATATAATTAAAATATTATTATAAATTAGGTATTATGGAGATAGTGATTTTTGACGAGTCTTTTAAATTGCAAAAGTGTTTTGGCCCGGCGTACTTCAACGGGAAGAGCGTTCCACAAACGTACAGCTTTAATTGTGAAGGAATTGTCTAGAAACGTAGTAGTATGCACGGGAATTTTCAATTTTAGATTTTCTGACGACCTCAAGGTATTTGAATTACTAGATTATATTAATAATATATTACTAGATATAATATTACTAGATAGAATATTAATATATTACTAGATTTTTAAGTGACTGTTTGTTTTCCGAATAAAATAAAATAAAATATTTTTATCATTGCAATGCTCTCTTTATTTTTCATGGGTTCGTTTACAACGATCGTTGGTTGTGTTGTCAAATACATACATACATACATAATCTCATGCCTGTATTCCCCGAAGGGGTAGGCAGAGGTGCATTTCTGCACCCACATTTCGCCAAATATGTAGGTATCAGTTCCTGTGTTCCACTTTGCCCGACCCGAAAATCGAACCCGGGACCGGGACATCTAGATCGCACGGCACATACTTGTGCCGCGAGACTACGAGGCAGTTGTCAAATATTTTAGAATACTATAATAAATGTTTACTATCTCGTAGTCTCCAAGTAGAATGTGTGCCGTGAGATTCCCAAGTTCGATTCAAAGGTCTGGGAGAAATTAGGATCTACTTCTACTCAATACTAATTCACTACTATCCTAGATGAAGGCGTTACTCTACAGTAGAAGTGTATGAATATTAAAAAATATGCCACATATTTTCAGTTGTACGCGACAAGTTGAATAAAAAACAAATTATGCAGCACCGCCTCTTGTAATATGCATGCAATGTCGCCTAAAATATTTTTCGTGTACGAGCAAAATATTCCAGGAAAATATGATCCTATATTGAATTCCCTCGGGCATTCAAATAGACGCGGAACCCTTAACGGTACGGTCAGACGAATGTACGATGTTGTATGAAATATCCAGAAATTCGTGTGCGGTGGAATGGATTCGTTTTTTATAAATATACTTTGGTTCATTTTTAAGGTGTTAAAAGAAAGAGTAATTGCAATTTTAAATGCGGTTTTAGTAGGTGACTAAATTTACGGCATAATTTAATAAGTGCATAAAAAATCTCCACATATAAATATTTTTATGCAAGCTACAAAATCTTATTAAGTAACATTCGACTTACCTCAAGCAAGCCTTGCGACGAAAGTGGCACAAATAACATATTATATATATATATATCTCAAGTAACTAAGGTAAATATATATTTTTACGATTGACATACCTATTAATAAAATAAAAAGTTAATATTTATTTAAAATGTTTTAATGTTTATGTTAAGTTATGAGTTCCTGATTTTTACGCCATATTGCGCCTCAGAATGGCATCCATGATGCGGCGGGTGCGTGGTAGCACCAACGAACTTGTGTCTGTTGTGGGACAAAAATGTGATAGTGCATTGGTGTGGCACTGGATGTCCTCTCATAGGACATTTTATACATACCTTAAATAACTTTAAAATAGGTTAAGTTTTGTTGGTTTTAATTTTAAGGTATGGATGTAAAGGATCCGAAATAAAGAATTTATTATTATTAAAGGTAAACATGCAATCAAGTTATCCAGGTTTCAGGAAGCTCTTGGATCAAATCTTAGAACTAAATATTATGCCCTCCACAAATGGATGTCTGACATGTCATATACAATATTATAAATATTAGAGTGTTGTTAGATTTATCTATTAGAAAATTCTAAGGCCTAAACCCTCTCAATGGTAGAGGAGGCCCGTGCTCAGCAGTGGGACGTATATGGGCTGATGATGATGATGATTAGAAAATTCTAAGTATCTAGAAACGTGCCCGAAAAACGGCAATAAGCTCATATTAATATACGTCAGACTAATACAGACATATATACATACATACATTACATATTAAATACCTGGCGAAATGTGGGTGAAGAAATTCATACTAATACATAATACATAAAGTATAGATATAGATATGCATATTTAATCGCATCTCATAAACTCACGCCTGTATTCCCCGAAGGGGTAGGAAGAGGTGCATTTCTGCACCCACATTTCGCCAAGTATGTATCCGTCCCACGTAATAGGGGGCGAGCCTATTGCCGTCGGGATGTATATTTAAATAACTGGAAATTATTGTTATTCTATCCGTACATTAATTTGATTGTAACTTATTATACATCTGGAAATGTGTGCGGGTTAGTATTTGTATCATCTGTAATTGATCACGTATTTTTGTAATGTGATTGAGTAACATGGTTTATTTATGCAAATATATACAATATACTCCATTATAATTATGAAAATTGTCCCTCCAGCTAGTATACCTTTAATACAATGAATTATCACTTGCTTTAACGGTGAAGGAAAACATCGTGATAAAACCTGCACACCTAAAAATTCTTAGGAATTTCTTAGGTGTGTAGTCCGCCAACCCGCACTAGGCCAGCGTGGTGGACTAAGACCTAAACCCTCTCAGTTGTAGAGGAGGCCCGTGCCCAGCAGTGGGACGTATTTGGGCTGATGATGATGATACCTTTAACGATTTGTGAGCGCATTTCACGAATACTATCGATCTCGAAACAATCAATCGTCTAATCCAGGTTATTTTGAAACCCAATCACTAGCAACATTAAAGAAGAGGAATTGATACTCGGTTCTCGTTATAATTATGTTTTAATATTAGATAGTTATTTTTGAAGTTATACTTCTTTAGGCGCGTTATGAAAAAATGATGAGTGAAATTTTAAGATGCGAGCGCATCACTGTAACACAAAAGTAAGACGTTAAAGCTGCCTATGTGCCCCAGTTTAATTGACAGATTGAGGCTGCCTATGTTAAATGTAAGTGTTAAATGGTTCAGAAAGGTTTTAATAAGTTTCGGATTGAATATTTTTCAAAAAAAGTTTATATGTTTTAGATTTTAAAAATATAGAATAGAGACAGTAGTAAAAAGGGATTGACATATTTATTAGTTGTCAAATATTTATGAATCCGTTCAGAAATGTAATATGTTGTGTAAACTTAGAACTACATAATATGTATGTTTGTGTCTGTTGGGCGTATTTATAAGTTATACTTCAGTAGTGTGGTATAACTTCTAACGCGTGTACATAAGTACACACACACTTTTTTTTACCAAATCGTACTAAAAATATTATTATCTACCTATTGCTTGTGCCGTCCGGCCGTCATCAATTGACCTTAAAAAAAAAAAAAAACCTCGCCAACCCCTAACGCGATGTCTATTACATTAGGTACTGTATCCATGCGTTTCGTTAAGAAATACACAATTTTCGGTTTAGATTACTTAGTAGACAATTATTATTTACTAGCTGACCCGGTGAACTTAGTTCCGCCTAACAGGTGTTTTTGTCTAAGTTACTCCTTATTACATCAGCTATCTGCCAGTGAAAGTCCCGATAAAATTGGTCCACCCGTTTCTGCGATTAGCCAGAACAAACAGACAGACAGACAAAAATTGTAAAAAACTTGATTGATTTTTTGGTATATGTACCGTGTATACATCCATATGCATTTATCAAAAAGCTGTTATTTCAATTTTACAAACAGACACTCCAATTTTATTTATTTCTATAGATGTATAGATATATTTTCCAGTAATTAATCTGTTATATTTGTATATAGATTTTAGATTTTATTTTATTCCCTATATAGGTTCGGCCCCCTCATATAACTCCATTGAGTATTGCTAGTGTCCCATCAGTCACTTAACCCCGGGCCTGTTCTACAAAAGAGTGGCCTTAGTACATTTACATAGTGTGGGTAGTGCGCGACACGAAGCCAAAAGAAACCTTCCATAACTCTAAACACGATAAAAGCGGGTCCCTATCAAAAGAGAGTACACAAAAAATATAAATTAAAAAGTCCTTAATTACTAAAAGAACATCTTTTTTCAGAATTCATTAAAGAATTTCCGAGCAGCAGTAATTTCATTGAAGCCCTAAAACATTTAATGAAGGTCACGCTCAAAGTGGTTGCAAATTTTGATCTTGTTTGCGAAAGTTTAATTGAAAAAAATTAAATAAAAAGTTCTTAATTAAAATGAAAAAGTTTGCAATAAATTGAATTCAAAATCTATGTTAGTCAATGGACTTTGAAATGACCGTGCGGTTTTCAAAACTCTTTAATGATCGGTATATAAATTAATTAGTGTACCTATGTCATTGTTGGGCAGGCTACAAAATTAATGCATAGTTATCACACATACACACACAATCCCACACACACACGTCACATACATACATAAATTCTAGGCTGTATCCGCGATGTGATAGATAGAGGCACATTTGACAGCCTTGTGGCGCTGTTGGCTTACCAGTTTGCGAAACGAGAAGCCGCGGGTTCGATCCCGCGCCGATACAAATGTTTGTGTGATCTACAAATATATGTTTCGGGTGTGGGTGTTTATTTATTTACTATGCTCTATTGTACACTATATAAATAACATTGTTATTGGTCACAACTCAATGACGTAGTGTCACAAATGGCGGCCTTATCGCTATCGGCTATTTCTTTTTCCGTTAGATGGACTGGAGATCAGAAAGAAACATAGAGTGAGTGTGGATGGTCGTAATTTAAGTAAACTTAAAATTGTGAAATAAAGATGTATGCAAATTTTTAAAATCCGTATGTGAGACCTGTTGTGTCCAGATGTTTCAGGTTTGGTTTGTATAAATAAAACTAGTAAAGCTTAGTTTCAATAACGTCTGGCACGTCCACTCGGTCCGATATCAGAGGTAGTCAACCGGTTTGAGTGGAGAACAGCGCTTATATTATAATTTATTTCAACGTCTACCTTACAATTTATCATTAATATTACCACTACGCTACAAGACCGAAAAGTCTCTCGTAGTTTCTGATACTCACGGCACAGGACTTAAATCCTAGTGTGGGATCAGAACTATGTATGCTACAGTTGGGTGTATTTATTTATGTATTTCTGCAATCATATATATTACGAGGCGAGCCTTTAGCCACTTTTAGGGCACATTTCCAGGCTACGTGCTGTTACTTCCTAATGGGAAATTCTAATAACATTTTGCCCAGTGGAGGAATCAAGCCCGAAATACTAGATCACATCGATTGTAACGCGAGGCGAAAAATAACAAAACAATATATAGTTCTAAGTCAATTTAATACTAAAGTTGTCACGTGTTTGTATGTAATTCGATAAGGTTTTATTTGACGTAGTGGAACGGCCGAAATGTGATTAGGTCGCCACACAACCTGCCCGCAGACTTGTAACGGTGTTACTTACAAGTTTATAGCGAGTAATTCATAATACTTTATATATTGTAAATATACTTACTTATATAATAATTTGGGCTCCAACAGAAATGATTATTTTTCCTTGCCTATTCCAAAACGTGAGGCTTGCCATCCGGATTCACGAATAATGTTAAATATTACTTTTCGTAAATAATACTAACGAACTTAAAGGCTCTTTGATTTTAATGAATTGTAATTAGGAAAAGATTTGGTCGGATGCAACACCCACTAGTAGGAACAACCCTAGGTAGGTATACATAAAGATTTTATAAATGCCAAAACCAATTGGTTTCTTTTTGTGCTTTAGCTGATATTGGCCAATTTATGACACTTAAGACCAAATACTTGCAGTGCCTATGAACATTATGCATTTTCCTGTTGAGTCTACTAATGTATACGACTATTCTAAATGTGAATGTAACTATAATTCTCTGTTTATATAGATAAGATAGAATGAGTTACCCTGATTAAAAAAAAGAGAGCCCTTTAGTCTCTATCATCATAAATAGACTTTTTCACGTCCACAGTTGGACATAGGCTTCTCCTATGGCACGCCACTTGGCTCGGTCTTCGGCTCTCCTCATCCAACCGCTGCCAGCCACCTTGCGGATATCGTCACCCCATCTAGCCAGAGGGCGACCTACACTACGTTTGTCGAGCCGTGGTCTCCACTCCAGAACACGTTTCCCTCAACGGTTATCTGTTCTGCAACAGATGTGACCTGCTCACTGCCACTTCAGCTCGTTTATCTTTTGGGTTATGTCGATAACTTTGGTTCTCTGTCGGGTAACATCATTTCTGATCCTATCCTTCAGCAAACTCCTAACGTAGCCCCCTCCATAACTCGCTGAGCGACCTTGAATTGGTGGATCAGTCGCACCGTAAGTGTCCACGTACCGGCTCTGTGTATCATGACAGGAAGGACGCACTCGTTAAAGACTTTTGTCATTAGGCTTTGTGTGGGTGACGAAAAGACTCGACGAAGTTTTTAATCTCTATCTCTTAAATTTATCTTTGAACGCGTACTCTCATCATCTAGACCACACAACCCTGCCCACAGTTTATAATTCGGAACACGGCCCTACAGTCCGGAGTTAGGCTAGTAAGCGCTACGTGATCGTCTCAACCAATGTCCTTGTTTAAGGCTCCACTATTCTACATAGCTGGGTTTAAGAGACAGAATTTTAACATATTCATACCTGTGCTTCCCAAGGTGTATATGTATACACCATATGTACATATGTATGTACATATGTTTATATCTGCACATAATTTTAGAATGCCTTTGGCATTAAGTCCGCCTCTATACTTAATGTATAAAAAGTGTAAATAAAATAAATTTCGCCGATTGCGTCTTAAGTTCCTCGTAATGGGGGGCGAGCCTATGGTACATTACGGGTATAATTTCAAACTCCGTACTGCTACTGAGAATTTCTTAATGGATAAACCCGATACGATAACACTTTTCCCGACCGGGAAACGAAACCTGATACTAGGGCGCACGGAACCTTGGGCCTTGAACGCTTGGGCCGCGAGACCATTAGGCAGAATTTAAACAATGTAGAGTACCTAGAATTGAATGTGGACGCGATTCATCGAGACCATAGTCTTCATGCAGGTTTGGCTTCCTGATACCTCTTTTGAATTTAAAAAAAATCTGAGACTTAAACTTTGTACATATATCTTAGTTGCAGAGGAGGCCCGTGCCCAGCAGAACGGACGTACATATATGGGCTAATGATGATATAAAACTATCTAACAACTAGAGACAAAAGTTATCATAGTTAGTGACGTCAACGACATTACTTATTGAATATAATTTTTCAGGACTAACATATCTGGTATATTATTCAAGTTAAAATCTATACTAATAAATAAAATTGGAGTGTCTGTTTTGTCTGTCTGTCTGTCTGTTTGTTCCGGCTAATCTCTGAAAGAGTTGGACCAATTTTAACAGGACTTTCACTGGCAGATAGCTGATGTAATAAGGAATAACTTAGGCTACTTTTAGTTTATAAATTTTCTTGTTAAAATTAATTTTCCGCGTGGACGAAGTCGCGGGCACAGTTAGTTTATTAATAAACCCAAAATTCATTGCTACTTAAAATTTCATACCGCCAGATAGTAAGCAATAGCAGCTTTAACGAACTTATTCTTAATTCAAGCAGTTTGGATGAAACTTCGCAATTTATATTTTGCGTTCTAAGAGAAGTGGTTTAACTTTAGCCTTTAGTGTTCGTAATGTTAGTTAATAGGTAGCATATTTATATTTTTATGTTTATTGGTTTACTTTTCGTGAAAATATTGCTGTATTTTCATTATCACTACTACAAACATAAGAAATTCCTAAGAACTTTTAGGTGTGCAGGTTTCCTCACGATGTTTCCCTTCACCGTTAAAGTACGTGATAATTCATTGTATATTTTTTTTTTTTTTTTTTTTTTTTTTTTTTTTTTTTTTTTTTTTGTGTGTTTATCTACAATCAGTCCTAAACTATAAGTAGATTTGTTCTAAGCCGTTTGTCGTTTCAAGGAGCTCCTCAGCAGGAGACCCCTCTTCCTTCACCATCTGTCACCAAGGTTCTGTATATCATGGCGTTTCAGCCTTTTAGTGTAGGTAATAGTAGCTAATGCGGTGGCCAGGTCATTTGGGTGATTTTCCAGTCGTGTTTTATATTTATTCCCTGTTAGCTTTAACTCCTCCTTAACAGTTTTTATGCTCAGAGCTTCATGGATCTCTGTGTTAGTGGTGAACCATGGCGCATTTGAAATGGTTCTAAGTATGCCATTTTGCAGCCTTTGCATTATGTTTACATTGGAGTCGCTAGCACTTCCCCACAGCTGTGCGCCATACATCCATATTGGTTTTAGAATCATTTTGTATATCAGCAGTTTGTTGTCGATCGAAAGTTTGGAGTTACGTGCCATCAGCCAGTAAATGTTTCTGAACCGCATGTTCACCTCGTCTCGTTTTGATTTGATGTGCTTTTTCCAGGTCAGTCTTTTGTCCAGATGCATACCGAGGTATCGGACAGAGTCACTCTGTGGCAGTACATTGTCGCCCATTTTAACCGAAGCACAGCTTCCTCTCCTTAGCGTAAATGTGATGTGTACGGATTTAGTTGTGCTGGCTTTGATTCTCCATTTCTGGATCCATTCGTGGACCTTATCAATGTTTTTCTGCAATACAGCGGATGCTTCGATCGGATCCTTGCTGCTTGCGAGAATTGCAGTGTCGTCAGCGAATGTAGCCGTAGTTACCCCTTGCGTTTCTGGGAGGTCAGCAGTGTAGATAGAGTATAAAACGGGACCAAGGACAGATCCCTGTGGAACTCCCGCCATTATATCTTGAATGACGGAGAGCTCTCCGTCCTCTCTCACCTGAAAAATTCTGTCCGTGAGGTATGACTCCATCAAAAGGTAGTAACTATGCGGTAGAGACGTTTTTATTTTGTAGAGAAGGCCCTTATGCCACACTTTATCAAAGGCTGCCTGAATATCCAAGAATACAGCGGAGCAGTATTCCTTTTTTTCAAATGACTGTCTTATCTTATCACACACCCGATGCACTTGTTCTACTGTAGAATGCTGTTGTCTGAAACCAAACTGGTGTTGAGGTATTACCAGGTTTTCGTTGAGTAAGGGTAACATTCTACTCAGGAGGATCCTCTCAAATATCTTGGACAGCAGAGGTAAGAGACTTATAGGTCTATACGATGACGCGTCTTCTGGTGGCTTTCCTGGCTTGTGTATCATTGTTACTATGGATACCTTCCATAATCTGGGAAAATATTGCACTCGAAGCACCCCATTAAAAAGAACAACTAGAAAAACCAATGCTTTCCTGGGAAGTTGCATAATAACTTCTTTTGTGATGAGATCGAATCCAGGAGCTTTTTTGTTTTGCAGTCTTTTTATGTTTCTCTTCAGCTCCCCAACTGTGACTGGTCTTGGTGCGATGGACACTTGTAGGTCCTGCCGCAGTGTACATTCGACTTCGCTTTCGAACTCCGCATTGTTGCATTCATTAGGTGTAAAGATGGCGGCTAGGTGTTTTGCAAACATGTTGGCTTTTTCTCTACTTGTCTTAGTCCAGCCAGACTGAGTTCTAACAGGGCATTTATATTGCTGTGGCCTATTTAACGCCTTTGTAAACTTCCAGAGAGAGTATTCTGTCGATTTTGTGGCAGTTAGATTTTCCAATTTACTTTGCAGTGTGGCATTATTTAAGCTGTCTATTGAGTTTTTCAGTTCTCTGATAGCTTTGTTAAGTGCAGTCTTATCACATTTATATCCAGTTTGGTGCCATATCCTACGTAATCTTCTCTTCTCTAGTATTTGGCGTTTTATCTCAAGAGGTACGTTCCCAACCGCCTGGCATGTTTTTTCTTTTTTTAAAGGAGTATTAATCCAGCAAGCCTTTTGTATAAGGTTAGTAATGTATTGGGTTGCATCGTCTATCTCATCAGGTGTTTTCAAGGAGACATTTATCTCGATGCTTTTCTCAATGTAGTCTCTGAAGCCTTCCCAGTCAGTGAGATTGTTGCACAAGGCATCAGGCCTCTCGTAGCTAATGATTGACATACTAATAGTTAGGAGGACTGGAGTGTGATCAGAACTACTGTCTAGGCAGGATTCAGCCTTCATGTAATTGGTCGAGAGACCCCTTATCATGAAGAAGTCCAACAAATCTGGTTTTTTATTTGGATCTGTGGGCCAGTAAGTTGGTTCTCCTGATGATATACAGTTGAGATTGTTTTCATCAAGGCTAAGTTTTAGTTGCCTGCCTCTAGTTGTTGTTAACCTTGAGCCCCAGTATGTATTTTTGGCGTTCCAGTCTCCACCGGCCACAAATCTTCCCCCCAATGTTAAGAAGTATTCTGTGAAATTTGCTGCACTAATTGTATGTCTCGGTGGACAGTATATTGCTGACAGGTTAAGCTGTCCACAACTGCTTTCTACCGCGATGGTTGTAGCCTGAATATGGTTTGTCCTAAATTGTGGAAGGACTTGGTGTCTGATGGAGTTTCTTATTACAATGGCTGTTCCTGCATGGCCCGTTCCATCCGGGTGATTAGTGACGTAGGTGTTGCATCCTTTGATGATGATTTTGCTTTTATCTGTACAGTGTGCCTCAGATATTAGAACAACATCAAGTAGATTATTGTGTATCAGGAGTTCTAATTCAGCCTTGTTTGGGGCAAGACCATTGATGTTCCACGTGCCCACTCTCAGGGCGGTCATTTTGATATTTTTTCAACTAGGGTGACTATGAGACTCATAAGAGTGCTCATCTGTTGTAAGATCATGTCGAATTTTTCGGACTGTTTGATTAATAGCTCTTCTATTTTGCTACTTGTGTTGGTTGTAGTTGTTGGTTCCTTTTTTTTCTTTTTCAATATATCGGAGTAGAGCTGTTGTTCCTGCGTTTCTTTAAAATGAGGTCGGGTATCTATGGGAACAGTTTTACTTGACTCCTCTCGTATTTTACCCTTGAACATTGGGTTTCTTGCCATACGTCTTTCCAGGATCTCTCTGTAGACTTCGCAGCCTTTATAATTGGCCGGGTGTGCGCCTTGGCAGAGGGCGCATTGTGCTGGTGTGTTACGGTCTTTCTTTGGACAATCTGCGGTTCTATGTCCCTGAGCACATTTTACACATCGGTAAGGTCTCATGCAATAATTTTTGGAATGACCGTACTGTTGGCACCTTTGACATTGTGGCAATGTTGTTTTCTTTTTTGGATCTTCAATTATTATAGACTGGTGATGGATATGTCTAATATCTTTCACTGCCGCGTTGTTGTCTCCTGGTTCAATGTTAACAAAGAATGTGGAGGTTGGTTTTTTATCTGGTCCAAATTTTGAATTTATAATTTCACCATAGACTTTGTTTCCAGTTTTTTCAATTGCTTCTATGATTGCACTATGTGGAGTTGTATGGTGTAGATTTTTTATGACTACTCTATAGCAGCGTTGGTCTTTTAAGTTAAAAGTATGACCTATGAGACCTTTGTTTCGGACTAGAGTGATAACATTTTTGTATATTGCTGTGTCCACACAGGTTACTCTCAGTTGGTTTCTGTTGACAATTTTTATTGTATAGCTGTCCTTGTCTGTTGTGGACTGTAGCAATTCTACAAGTTTATTAACGTCTTCAATGCCGTATAATATTATGGGTGGTGGTTTGCTTGGCCGTTTTTCTGTTGACTTCTTCACAGCTTCTTTGCGATCGAGAGGTAATCCGCTAAACCTATTGCTTGTTGTGATTTTTTCTGGCGAAGGGGACTGTAGTTTCTGTCTTTTTCTCTTGTGGTTTCTGCTTACAGGGACTCTTTGCCAGTCTGGTGGTTTTGGTGCTGGCACATCCGGGTTATCTTCCTGCAGCATTGTAGTAACAGCTTCTGACTGGGAAATACTTCCCACCGACGAGCTTCTAGTTCTTGCGAACAGATTAGGATGGAGTACCTGCTGAACAAATCGTTTTCCAGTAGTATTCACTGGTGCAGGGGCCTGGTTACTCACCCCTACACAGTCTTCGGTAGCAGATTTCACACCATGAGGCCCGGGTACCTCATGGCGCCGGGGGTTGGCCGGATCGCATGACAAATCGTATTCTTTATTTTCCATCATATCATAATAAGAGAGTGGGAGAGTAGTAGCAAGTGTTTCCCATGCACCTGCACTCGGTCTTTTTGAGGATATTTGGTCACTCATGGTCTCCGATGGCCAGATTGATGGGTTAGTTGACCGCCGCCCATAGATCGGCGTTGACGATTTTTACGGCTGGCTTAGATGTTGTGAGTTTCGTCGTTCACAGCCAACCCTCCTCTTTTCACATCCGGGCTTGGGACCGGCAATGGCAGAGTTTAATTCATTGTATATACATACATAATTTTAAAAAGATAGACCTGTGTGCCTTAAACATAATGTTGTTATATTGTCGCATGAATAATGTCATAATTATTATCCATTGTTTTACAATTTTAGTGACTCATTTCCTAGTATTACTTTCTTATTGATAGGTTTATTTTGTATGATTTGATATTGATAGTCAAACCTACTCGAAGGAGTAGGCAGAGTAGAATATCTGCACCTCCATTTTGCTTATTTCGTTTTTGTGGTCTCGCGGTACAAGTATGTGCCGTGCGATCTAGAGGTCCTGGGTTCGATTCCCGGGCCGGGCAAAGTGTTATAGGGTATTTCCATTAGGAAATTCTCAGTAACAGCAAATGTGCCCGAAAAACGACAATAGGCTCGCCCCTATTACGTGGGACTGATACATACCTGGCGAAATGTGGGTGCAGAAATGCACCTCTGCCACCCTTCGGGGATTACTGGCGTGATTTTATGTATGTATGATAGGAGAGTATCCTATGACTGACTCAAAGCTAATAAGGAATTTTCTAACAAAATTTAACGCTCAACCCGGAAATTGAAACCAGGACCTCTGGATCTTATTTATGTCGCGGAAACAACGACTCATATCATCTCTAAACGAATAATTAATTACTATGTATAGTATGCACCAATGCTGCCAACTCAATCGTATGGTTATTAAACCGGCTGATGGATTCATTACTGATGGCAGTCACGATTGATCGATTCTCTTAATTAGAGTACGGGTGTTCCATTAACAAATGAGTGTGTTAATTAATTAACATAGATTATGATTGCATAGGAGTCGACTGGGATTTATGCACTAATTTGTCATCATTATTAGCCCATATACGTCCCACTGCTGGGCACGGGCTTCATCTAAAACTTAGAGGGGTTAATACCACGCTGGCTTAATGTGGGTTGGTGGACTACACACATAAGAAATTGCTAAGAACTTTTAGGTGTGCAGGTTTCATCACGATATTTTCCTTCACCGTTAAAGTAACATAACTTCGAAAAGTTCACTTTAACTTGTACCTGGGTTTTGAACCCGCGATCGCCGAGATTCTCGACCGCGTGCCTAAACCTTGAGGCCATCACTACTAACTCATTAATTTGTTATCGGAAGGATTATATTGGTCATATATTATATTGATGATATTGTAATAGCCTATTACCAGTGGCGGTATTTCCATAGAAGACCAAAAGCCCAGCATATCTTACAAAATTCCGAATAATAATCTTATACTTTAAATATTTATTTAACAAAAGCAACTTGACATATAAATGAGGATATATACTGAGCCAAAAATAAACAAATATAAACTAGACATTACACAATTAACTTGTAACACTTTTGGGCTTCTATAGAAGTTCTGCCACTGCCTATTGCAATGACTTTTAGCGGAATATCTGATTTACCAAAAGGCTGAGGAAGCACCACCTGATGGTAAATACAATGTACATACGAAATACATTAGACGTCAAGCTATTCCTTGCTTGATGATTCAGCAGCAGCAGCAGCAGCATCAGCCCATATACGTCCCACTTCTGGGCACGGGCCTCCTCTACAACTGAGAGGGTTTAGGCCTTAGTCCACCACGCTGGCCTAGTGCGGGTTGGCGGACTACACACCTAAGAAATTCCTAAGAACTTTTAGGTGTGCAGGTTTTATCGCGATGTTTTCCTTCACCGTTAAAGCAAGTGATAATTAATTCATTGTGAATACACACATAACTTCGAAAAGTCAGAGGCGTGTGCCTGGGGTTTGAACCTGCGACCGCCGAAATTCTCGACCGCGCGCCTAAACCTCGAGGCCATCACTGCTTGATGATGCGATAAAAATAAAAATAAAACAATTAACATCCTTACATAACCATAACATTTAACTACATAGAAGCATTTGCAGGCCATAAATTAGACCTCAATAAAAATAATAGTTAAATACGACGATAGTTAGACGAGTAAAATAGCACTTACATAAATGCCTACCCTCGTAACGAAGGGAACGCATGTAATTAAGTTGGGATACGGACTAAGGGTCCGTGGATAGCACTTGCCATTTGCTCCCAATAAGCGTTTGCGCGTTAGTCCTAAGTAACAAAGGTAAGGGCGCAGTGTGAGCGGGCTAGTGATCAAGACTTAGAAAATGCGAAATGTGGGTGCAGAAATGCACCTCTGCCTACCCCTTCGGGGAACACAGGCGTGAGTTTATGTATGTATGTACTTAGAAATTAATTACGTTGTCGTCTTTTGGGTAATACATCTTCGAAAACCTAGTTTGCAGTAGTATACCTATAAGTACATTGTCTCACACAGCGTGTTCTTCCGTCTGTATCATGGCGAATACTCTTAAGAGTTGTGTAATTTTAATCATCATCATCAGCCCATATGCGTCCTACTGCTGGCCACGGGCCTCCTCTTCAACTGAGAGGGTTTAGGCCTTAGTCCATCACGCTGGCCTAGTGAGGATTGGACAAAGAATTTCCCAAGAACTTTTAAGTGTGCAGGTTTCCTTTCGATGTTTTCCTTCACCGTTAAAGTAAGTGATAATTGGATATGTATACATAGCTTTGAAAAGTCAGAGGTATACCTACACATCGAAACCATCACTACTTTGCGCAGAGGCAATATCGTCAAAAATCCAAGGTGCGATTAATGGTTTGCCGTGCCGTAGCTTTAAGATCACTATCATCAAGGCTTAAAACAAAAGGTTCGCCAATTCATTTCTTCGTTACGGTGAGTCACTTTGTCATACCCGTAAGACAAAGTTATGGTAAGTGGAGTGCGGTCTATGTAGAGTCGACTGGTGCAAAATAATATCATATCTTTTTAGTACGAAATTATGCCGATCCTTTTTATTTATATCCATCTTTTTTTTTATTTAACTTTTGATGAAAATTGAGTTGTGTCTCATTACTTTTAGAAGCGGTCGTATGGGATCGTAGTTTTCGAACTGGAAAACCTTTAAAATTGCATCACAAGTTTACAACAATATAATAAACTAATTATATTGTTTTATTTCAGTCTTTTAGTTATTTTTTATTTATTTTTCCAACAGAGTGGTTTGGAAGTCTTTGGGGGATGTTTTTCGGCGGATTATGATATTACAGACTTTTTGGATTTTCGTATTTTAAGAAAGTGAAACCGATGGAAGGCTGTATATCTTAAGGCTTTCGTATGATATAAATTAACAATATGATTCCACGCTTTTAGTTTCTACATCTAAATCCGCCATGAATTAAAAATAAAGCACAGCAAATTTTTATGTCGTTTATTTTTTTTTAAGTTTTATTTATTAAAAGACAAAGGCACAACTGGAGTATTCCATTAAATTGAATGTCAAGAGCAGTGCTTTCCGTTTGAATTAATTAAATTTGGTCGAAATGTGCAAATGCTTAGCGAACAATGATGCCGCTTCAACGGCACCGCATTAGCGTCGACAAAAATTAATGTTCATCCATAATAGCCCTTGGCTTTATGGAAATGTGCGGGGTTCGTTCATACGTAACCATCCTGTATATTTATATTTAGCTCGTATACTTGCGACTACTGTGTAGGGACCTGCTTTGGTTGAGGTTTTAATAGGTCTCAATTCATCGAAAATTAAAGTCTAACGCGCGTGTGATTATAAATAAAAAATATCCTAGTTTTCTTGTCACAAATAGTTTTAGAACACACTAATATTAAGGACGAAAGTGTGTGAGTAAATTTTTTTTTTTTTTTTTTTTAAACTGGCACGGCAAAGTGACTCCACTGTACCTGATGGTAAGCACAGTGGAGTCCAAAAAATTAATACCGACCAGCGAGAAACGAAGGTCACCCGCTGGTCGACACAATCATGCCGGCCTGCACAAATGCTTCTTCACGCTTCGCTTAAAGGATCCAGGATCATAGGAAGGAGGGAACACGTGAGCCGGCAAACTATTCCACAGCTTGATGGTGCGGCAAATGGCAAATGCTTACCTTTTACTACTTTGCGCATGATAACCTGGACCGATTTGGATAAAATTTGCTATAGCACCTCTACTTTTAACTTGTGTCATTTTGTTGTGGATAAAAAAGTCATAACAAATTAATTATATTCTGTTCTTCCTAACGTACCATACGAACGAACTTTCAAATGTAGTAAAGAGAATGTTTTGTTGAATGCGCGGCCCGGAAAATTTTAGGAAATTGTTGCGTTGCCAACGACGCGGAAGTGCCGCTCGGAGCGCGCGACACGGCAACATTGCTCTATTTTACGTGTCTCAAAGGGTTCACGAGCTTTGTAGATGTTTCAGAAATGAATTAGGTTTTAAAAGTACCTACATTTTTATTACGAACTTTACTTAATGATTGTTGAGTAATTTTAATATACGTTATAAATGTTCAACCAATAGCGCAACGGAGCCTGTTAAATATTAACAATGTTTTTCATTGATTTAATTAGTTTATTAGACTATTTCGTTAATTATTTTTATTTAAAGTGAATGGCTGCAGTTTAATGAGACTTCACTTCGTCCCGTTCTTTATTGAACGAAAGCGTCAAAATTAGTATAAAGAGTTTCGTTTTCTGGCTACACGCCTAGCCGAGGTGTTCTCACAATGAACCTGCGCGGCGTGAACAAAAATCTTTAAAGAAACATTTCGTTCTAATATTCGTGTGTGTGTGTACATGTTTATTTATAAATATATAGTATCTTATTATTATCTTGCTGTTTTATTATTATTTTATTTGTATATTTTTTTTTATTATTTTTTTCTCTTTATATTCTTATGTATACCCCTTAACATACTTTGCCTTCTTACATTCCATCCAAAGGTTGTCTGGAAGAGATCGCTCTCAGCGATAAGACCGCCTATTGTTCAACTTTTATTTTTTATTTGTTAAATCTATGTAAATTACTGTATAAATGTGGGTGTCAATAAAGAGTTATCTATCTATCTATCTATCTATACTATATTAGAACTATTCTATACGAAATACTTGTTTCTCGTTTATTTATTGAACATAATTATACTCCAGTATACAACAAATTACATATTCGTAGTATAGTTCTACGTATGTACTTTCAAATATGACACAAGAACGCTCTTATCTCTACTCATACGAAAAATGAAAGTAAATGTGCGAACATTTCGCCAAAACGTACAATATTTACCTACATCTGCCTATTACCCGGCCCATTTCAAACAGACGCTGCCGGCTGTTTTGCCTTAATATTCCCATTTCCCCTTACTTTTTTATTTAGCAGGGTTATAACAAAGTGACGTGGGATCGTTGACGAGGGGAAGAGATTTTTTTCCTTGCCTTGCAAATTACATAGTTGTAAAACGTGGGAAAAATGAGCTGTAGCCGTGTTGGAAGATTTGTTTTGATGAAAATTACATCCACTTAAGCCCCGGTATCTTCCAAAGTAGAGGGGACAAGGTATTTAATAAAAGTAACCGTGATAATTTAATATCATCTGCATCCTTGGTTTCAAGTAGAGGGTAAAACTGACATGAAGCAATATTTCGTTTGGTTCCAATCAATTTGCTGATGCTAGGATATTTTTATCTCGAGAGAATGAGCTTAAATAAGGAGTTGGTTCCACTATAAACAGCCTTACAGAGATGTCAATGTATGTGCCGTGCAATTTGGAGGCCCTGGGTTTGATTCCTGGATCAGGTAAGTGTTATTAGTTTTTCCAATAGGAAATTCTCAGTAGCAGCACGGAGTCTGGAAATGTGCCTGAAAAACGGCAATAGGCTCGCCCTCTATTACGTGGTACTGATACTCGTACATACCTGGAGCATTGTGGGTGTAGAAATTTACCTTTACTTATCCCTTCGGGGAATACAGGCTTGAGGTTATGTGCATAGGTATGTATGTACATATGTCTATTTTTTTAAATGTAGCCGTGAATTATTGAGAATATTGCGTCTCTTATGACGTTTTCTCCAATATAACCGAGTATGAATAAACGATGTAACATAGTTAAAGATGTAGATACTTCTTTTATCAGGCTCACATAATAGTAACTGTTGCTTAAGGCACTCGTCTAAAGACACAATTACGAGTATATCAGTTTCACATACATATGTACATACAGGGCCGCGCCGACCCCCGGAAGCGCCTGTGTGCGAAACCTATTAAGCGCCTCTAATTTTTCCAAACTTTTTGCTTTTCTGTTTGCGAAATCGTTAATATTATATTAAGAAAAAAAAGATTAATTTTAAAAGAGGTTTTTGGATCATTTATAGGATGTTCGTCGTGTTCGTAATCAAAAAACTTTGGAGTTTTACGTCTTAGAGGAGTGGATCTGGAAGTTTTTATTTCAGCCTCAACATCCAATTTTTCGGCAATTTTCATGGCATCGTTTATAATTTCCTGAAAATATGTGTCAGTCCTTATTTTTATCAAAATCTTCTTTGATTCCATTAAAGCATCTAAAGCAATTTGCATATTCACATTGACGGACTGCAGAATTTTGCTCACAAAATTTACTTTTGTTAATTTTATATTATGTCATATACTTATTTAATGACAAATGAATGAAAAGGTGCACACATTTTCTTCTAGACATTTAATGTCATATTTTATTTCATATAAGGCATCATAAATTTCTGTTTTTGTATTATATCTATTCTGCTTGACCATGTATCAGACGATGGTTTTAAGGTCAGATTCATGTTTTTTTTTTAAATAAATCCTATCTTTTAGTAGAGGACGAAAAATATTTAGGTATATAATTCTTGCACAATACTAAAAATCCCAGTCGTGTGATGCTTGAGGTTGGCAGCGTCGTTTACTATTAAATTTAAGCTGTGGCTAGCGCTCGGTACATAGGAAGCGCGCGGATTCAGATCCAGCAATCTTTTTTGAAGACCCATTATTCTTTCCGCGAATATTTGATCCATTATCATAGCCTTGTCCCAAATTTCGCCAATCCTGTCGTGGTCCAACATAATAGGTGGCGGGCCTTTATCAGATTTACGAAGTACCACAAATTGTGGATAAGCAACGTGAAGTCGCAGTTAGTTCCCAACTCGTAGTTTGGTAAACTATGTTTTGGTTATTCGGAAATTTAGTATCGCTTTAATATTAGCCTCCATCAACATATAAACGGGATAGTGAAGAATAAATTTAATTTAAATACTAAAGGTAGTTTCTATGATACTAAATCTAGCCTTTATGCAAAAATAAAATAAATAAATACACCCAACAGTCACATATGTATGTATGTATATAGTTCTGACCCCACACTAGGATACAAGTCCTGTGTCGTGGGTGTCAGAAACTATGAGAGACTTTTCGGTCTCACAAACACCCAGACCCGAAATAAATATCCACAAGGATCACATAAACATTTGTCTCTTGAAGAGTATCAGTTGTATATGTAGCTATTTACATTAGGTTTGCGTCGTACCATATTGGAGGTTCGAAGTAATCAAAATATTACCAGCTTACGCCCCAGAACTAGAAAGGCAGCTCATAAAAAAGGCCATTCAAGGTATTTTTTTATTGAAATTTTGTGCGCGTTGACGATTATAATCAGGAGAGCCACTTGCTCATATTCAATTGTAGGTTATAAAAATGTCAATAGAGTTTAAATTTATGTTTGTTTTCATTTAATGAGCGGGCCGGTACATCACCGAAGGGCTGAGGGTTGAAGTGAGGGCATTTTAATGAGGACGATGTCGAGTGCCACTCGCCATTCTCCGATAACCCGGTGAAATGTACAGCGGAATTTTAATTTTAGCTCGCGATTCTGTTGAGTTTTTTATTCACGATTTTTCAGAATATATTTTTTTATTTGCATTACACAAACGCTTTTTGTTGAGTGGAATGTTGTCGTCATTTCTGCTATCCTAGTACTTGTCAGTGCTTATACGAATGTACGAATTAGCATTACCAATTACTTTTTTCTACATTTTTTTTATTTTATTACAGTGCAGAGAAAAAGAGCACATTTTCTAGGCAAGAATATTGTTGTAATCTCTGCATTCCTAGTAATCATTAGTATTTGTCACATATTTAAATTAGCATATCATTTAAAACTAGTTTGGCTTTTTAACCGAATAGTGAGAAAGTTTTGCTCCTTATCACTGATTATATCTTCAAGTCCTAGGGAATCGGGGGTGCATTGTCGGCCTTTCAAAGAGAAGAATAAAGTAGACTTCGGAGACTCTTAGGCTTCTAACAGTCTTTATAGAAAAACTGATCGTGACAAATAAACTGTTGGTTGAGATCTAATTCTATATTTAATTTCATTATGATTAGCCCATATAATTATTTTATTTATACTTTTTAGTACACTATACAATAATTTATACTACATGATTGAAAACAATGAAGACAATAAGTATAGTCACAATAGGCGGTCTTATCGCTAGCTGCGATCTCTTCCAGACAACCTACGGGACCGGAATGAAAGGTTGTAGTTCAGGCAGTTGTCTTCAGAATTGTAAAAAAAATCAAAGAAATAACATATAAATAAAATTACATATGTCACATTGCTGGATTATATATGTCACATTGCTGGACAAGGGCTGTCTGTAACTGAGAGGGTTTTAGGCCTTAGTGCAGTTTAGTAGACTACACACCTAAGGTATTCCTAAGAACTTTTATTTCCTCACGATGTTTTCCTCCTTTAAAGTACGTGATAATTCATTATGAATACACATAATTAGTTACATTAAATTAATTATATTTAATTGTATTACTGTCACGGCAATTTAGCCACTTCAGTGGTATAATTGTGGTACCTAGTGCCAATACTCTTCATTTAAAAGTATGGCAATTTTGCAAGAAATTACTTCTTCAAAATTTTTTATATTAATAGACTGTATGTTCACTTTATGGAGGCCTTTCGTATTTATTTTTCATGTAAGGCTTCGGTCATCTTAATTACGACCTTGTTGAATATCACTCGTGATAAACGCAACGTTTATGATAATATACGATATACGATGAGTAATTTAAAAATTAATTAACTGTAAAAGGGTAGATAAGTAGCAATTGATTTAATGTTAACGCTACTACGTCAGTAGCTTTAGATTGTTATTGTCGCTATTAGAATATTATAGTGGGGCGGTGTCTAAAAGCGCGCTCAGTGCTAGAAGGAACCGATTGCCATATCACGTTTTGGTTTGAACAGACCTGGATCATGCACCGTATTGCTACTATAATATTATTGTGTTACGTGTAATAGTTGTGTGCACATTGTGTAACTGAGTGGTAATAAAGAGGTTGATCACTTGCTCCCTTGCGTGCATGACGTCAGTCGGTTGAGTTGTTCGATCTTATTCTTTCTATTTCATAGCAAAACCACGGAAACTGTCTTTCGCTGGCTTCCTGCGCGATCTCTATTAGAACGGTTCGGACCAAAAACGTAGATGCAATAGCAGTTCTATTGGTTGTTATTTAATAAAAGCGTAATAATTAAAAAAAAATCCATATGATCGTATAGTAAATGATGGAAGATAGTCGACATCGCTACTTAAAAATCTATTTAAACTGCACAATACTAGGGAGCAGACAAGTGTTAGAGTGGAGACCGCGCTAAGGCAGACGTAGTGTGGGACGTCATGCAGCACGATGGTTCGACAACTTGAGAAAGGTGCCGGGTAGCGGATGGATAAGAGCTGCTCAAGACCGGGATGGTTGGCGCCTACTTGGAGAGGCCTACGTTCAGCAGCGGACGGCGAAAGGCTGAGAATAACATAATGCTTGAGAATAGGGATGGAGTTGTCACTTCGGCATAACAGTGCATAAACAAAATCTCTTGCTTCTATACTAACGCAACTAATCTATAGAATGCATACTGACGGCCGATTGGGTCAAAAAGTTATAGAATGGAGGCCACGTAGCGGAAAGTGCGCGTAGGACGTCCACCCACACGGTGGTCGGACAACCTAGTAGAGTTCGTGGGACGTCGTTGGCTGCAGGTTGCTTCCATCAGCTCCCTGAGGAAGTCATTGGGAGAGGCCTAGGTTCAGCAGCGGACCTCTTTTAGCTGATAGATAGATAAATAGATACTTATAAATGCAAAAGTAAGTATGTATGTATGTCAGTTACGTTTTCACACCTAAACCGCTGAATCGATTTAAATTATTTTTGATATGGAGGTAGATACGACCTTGAGAAAAGATATAGAGTGCTTAATTTTATAAAATTGCAGAGCCGGGCATCGCAGCTAATATTAAGCGAGTAACAGTACATTGAGAAGCCATACCGGCATATGTACCTCAAATAAACAGGAGAGTATATTATAAATTAACCCAATGAACCGACATTAAGCGGCGATGAAACATGAAGCTAATCAATTTCACGCGCACAAAGGCTGAACGAGCAATTCCATGCTCTCACGTTGAAGGTAATTTTACTATAATTTGGGGTAATTTTCATTATTTTTAAATTTACGTTTTTTATTGTTCAAATTGAGCTTACCGTAGATTTTTTTTTAAAGATAGGTCAAACATTATAATATATCTTTTTAAAAGGTTATTTTAATTGTTTATTAGTAATACCTATAATAATAATATAACGACATCTTGCGACAGTCAACTGTACTACTTCAAAATAACCTCAAAAAGTATTGATAAAAATACATTATTCATATTATTGCAAAGACCCTTTCAACTTTCAATGTAAAAGACCAAGCTGGGAATATTCAAACAAAGTGGCACCGTCTGTTCGAATCGAAACTAAAATCAGAAAACTCGTGAACAACTTTATAGTTTTCTGTTTCATGTTTAAATTGAATATAGAGCGGGTAGCACAAATTATTAAAACATTTCCTTTCAGTCTTTATTATTGTTATTATTTATATAAAACTGTGTATTATTTTTACTGAATATTTTTATATTTCTATCTATGCACATGTTTTGTATTTTTAAAATTGATTCGCGCCTACTTTGTGATCTACGTTGCATCATCCTAATGTTGACTGGAAGATAATTTTTACGGCATTGAGTCTGCCTTTATACAAGCTATATAAAAAGTTTATAAATCAAAATAAATAAATATAATATTGTACTGAGATTGATATCCAAGTCCTTTATTGGGTTTTTCATTACGAACTTTTAGCAGCAACACAGATTCCGGGAATGTTCCCGTAAAGCGGTAATCGGATCGCCACCTATAACGTGGTAGATTAAAAAAAATGGCGTATTGTGGGTCGAATGTAGACATGAGTGTGATACATAGGTATGTGTTCGGAACTTCTTCTGTGAAAGATAAATTTAAAGAGAAACTAATATTTTTTCAGTTATTGACAATCTTTATGTTGAACGTTATTCCATAATCCGAGGTACCTAATATTCAACACCCCAGTTCACTGCTTCTGGATTTTTATATTTATAAAGTGATATTTAAGATTACAAAACTATAAGAGAGTCATCAGTGCATCCTTTGTTCCATTGCCTCAGACCAACCAAGGTGAGTAAGGTCTAAGTTCTATCGTCAATCAGGTCAGCTTAGAGACACTTTTACCTAACTAATGTGCTCTTATAGACTTCAAATACCCTTACTTGAACAGGATGAAATATTAAGGCCGCCCTCAAAGTACCTAATGTGGCCGAAAAAAATATAAGAGTCTTGCCCACTAGTACCTACGTGGGACTTCAAACGCAATTGAGGATGTAGAAATGTCATAAGTGAATGTAAGTAGTGTGTGTGTGTGTTTATTTAGAAAACAACGCATTAGCTAACAGAATTGAAAACAAAATACATCAGAATCAGAGACGGTACTTCCATAGAAGCCCAAAAGCGTTATATGTTAGTTACATACATACATACATAAACTCACGCCTGTATTCCCCGAAGAGGTAGGCAGAGGTGCATTACTGCACCCACATTTCGCCAGGTAGGGTAAGGTTGCTCAAGTCGTACCCCCTAAGGAAATTCCACTGTAATATTCACTGCAATTGAAATAAAACAAAATCTTCTACATTTACTGGATCTTTATTTAATTGGCTTTTAAGTAACAATCATAGAAACTTGGATATTTTTAATTAAAATAGGTATTTTACCGTTTTTGAAAAACATACCTTCGGTACGACTAAGGCACCTAGTCGCCTAATTCGTACCACCTATAGCCTTAGTCGTACTTAGAAAACAATTGTTAGTAAACATATTAATTTTTTTAAAGAAAAATACTTAAATATTCAAAGATCACATGCACAACTAAAAACTACAAACAATTTAGTCCGAGATAAAAAAAATGGTTATTGGGTATAAAGTCGAAGCTAAAAATACTAAATTATACTTAACAGAAAATAAAAATAGGTCAAATTATAAAATCTCTTCAAAAAAGTAGGTAATGTTTAATTAGAACATTATTGAGATACACATATATCACAAATATATTTTTTTATTTTGTTTTCACGCCAGCACATAGGTTATAGCCAAGGTAATCAAGGCCAAAGCTCTGTTGCTTTAAAACCATTTAGCGCTATATCCATACGAACCGACCTATGGTACGCTTTTCTAAGCAGGTCTGCAACATTGGCTTGTTTTATGACACTACCAGGATTTGAGCGGAGCCACGAAGATGGGGCATCATTATAACCGCGTTTCAATGATTTGAAGAACGATCTGTCCAACGGTTGTAGGCGATCGGTCATGTGAGCAGGGAAAGATAGCATTATTATGCCATACTCGCGAGCCGATTGGCTCACTTTTAAATTTCTAGTAAAAGCAAAATTTGTTTTTGATCACTTTTTTCTAATCTTGTACATTTGATGAAATGTTGGATCCATTGAAAAAAAGTTTTGATGTGATCCATCCATTTTTTGAGCAACCGAATGGTGTTCCACCAGAATTACCTGACAAAAATAACGTAAATTTTCTTAATACCTAAGTCGTACGGGTACGAGTAAGGAATTTTGTACAGGTACAACTTAAGCAGTGGGGACTTGCGAGTTTAAAACTAAAATATAGACATAACCTCATAAAGTTCGACCGTTTGAATACGCCTAAACGATCGCCAAAAAAGTGATACAAATTGATGTAAATAAAGAAAAAAGATCGATATCACAGTCCTGCCATAAAAAAACTTACAAATGTATCATAAAATTTAATGACAACTGTATAAAAAACTTACTTTTTCAATATTTTTGCTTCACGGAGGCAGTCGGCGGTGTATTTGGTAACGTTTGCTTACTCGACTGAAATGTTCATTTTGACAATACTAGCTGACGCTACTTATAAGTATCAGACGAGATATTGCCGGGGTACGACTTAAGCCGTGGTACGTCTTAAGCAACCTTACCCTATGTATCAGTCCCACGTAATAGGGGGCGAGCCTATTGCCGTTTTTCGGGCACATTTCCAGACTCCGTGCTGTTACCGAGAATTTCCTAATGGAAAAACCCAATAACACTTTGCCCGACCCGGGAATCGAACCCAGGACCTCTAGATCGCACGGCACATACTTGTACCGCGAGACCACGAGGCAGTCAATTATATGTTAGTTGTACTCGTATAATGCCTAGTTTAAAATTGTTTATTGTGGGGTCAGGATATTTTCATTAATGTCACATTGCTTATTTGGAATTTAGTAAGACAAGCTGGGCTTTTAGGCTTGTACGGAAGTACCGCTACTGATCAAAACAATGACTGATAAAGCAATTTTATCGATTTTACTAAAACGACATACAAACGTCTCTTCATTTATAACTTATAATTGTGGAAATGTGTACGTGGACCAATAGCGGGCTGGGTGTTTAATTATTCAATAGGGATGCCACGGTTTCTATCGGACGGTTTGTAGCACGAAATACTCGTACTCGTAGTTTGAGTGTAGTTGACTAAACGAAATAATAAGGAATAAATTTATAGAGTTTAAATCTAGAAAAAAACTGTACGATATTTTAACTAGTCATGAAACAAGCGTGTCAACACTCAATAATTCAGTGAAAGAAAAAATGATTGATAAAAATCCACAATTTTTTAAGCCATTGCTATTTTTGAATAGAGCTGGGTAAAATATAGTATTTCCGTTCCAAAGCGATTTTTTTTTATGTGGAGGATTAAAATAAAAATTCCTGCTTCGTTGGTCCATCGGTACGTGCGTGTGCGTCGTGCGATTGTGAAGTCCTGGGTTTGATTCCAGAGTCAACCAAATTATTACTGTAATTTCCACCTGTACCCTTGGCTACCTTATCAAGTAACATATACATAGTATGTACATATGTATGTCGTGGTTTCGTTAACATATAATTCATCATATATATATATATGAATTATACAGCCAACCATCATTAGAATAATATAAGTTGGTTGAGATGACGTTACTACTTATAAAAACTAACTTACGAGTACTAACTGCGACGTAGATCCAGCAAATTGCCAATTAAGTCATCATCATCGGCGCGTATACATACACTCTTCCCACTGCTGGCCACGGGCCTCCTCTACAACTGAGAAGAATTAGGCCTTAGTCCACTACGCTGGCCTATTGCGGGTTGGCAGACTACGCAATACAATTAAGTCATACAAATCCTGATAACTCAAATAAATTAATTTAAAGTTATTTATTTATTTAACTCTTTATTGTACACGTTCAAAATCATACAAAAAATATATATACATATATAACATAGAGAAAGTTACAAAAGGCGGCCTTATCGCACATGGCGATCTTTTCAAGACAACCATAAGATGGATATTTAAAAAAAAAGGATTTATTGGGAGGGCAGTGTGTACAGAAAGAAAGATATAAATGCATAAATGCAAATAATAATAATAAAAAAATTACAATAACTAAAAATACATATATTTATATATATATAATTATACATATAAATATATACACAAATACATATATATACCTACATACATACAATATATATATAATTAAAATATTATTATTAGTTAAATATCAATAAAACTCCGAAACTGCTCTCACTTCTAACTTATTTAGAACTTATTTGCAAATCTGGAGTCGTAGTCGAAGTGTTGAAATTATTGTGACTAACATTCGCTACAATAAAATAGAAAGCTTGAAAAATCGCAGGAATTCAATAGCTGGAGATATTCGGATCGCATTGACGACGCAACAATGGGTGTGGATGTGCTCTCGTCAAAGTATTCGCACTTGCTATTGTTTTTTTTAATATTGTTATAATCAGTATGTATTTACTATGAATTATCACGTACTTTAATGGTGAAGAAAAACATCGTGAGGAAACCTGCACCCCTATAGAGTTCTAAGGAATATCTTAAGTATGTAGTCCGACAAGCCGCACTAGGCTAGCGCGGTGGACTGAGGCCTAAACCCTCTCAGATGTAGGGGAGGCCCGTGCCCAGTAGTAGGACGTAAATGATACAGGCTGATAATTATTTAATCAGTAAGCAACATCATATCCTATAAGGTAAAACTAGTTTTCAGAAGTTAAAAAGGGTTTTAATTAATAACCGGATTTAACTGTTAAATATACATGAAATCATCATAGAAACTATTACATTGCATTGGTGACACACTGTCCAATAGACGGATTAGGAGCTAAAACATATATAAATGCATGAAAAGATTCATGAAGGTAGATGATACAAAAGTAAAATGGCGATTAATAGTCTTTGTCTATAGAGAGATATATATAAAGGCATTGCTCTATGAATATATGTCATTGATTGTTGATAAAAGTTCACGTTGATATCAAATTATGACTGACTTGACAGCCCCGTGACGCAGTTGGCTATACACCAGTTTGCGAAATGAGAGGCCGCGGGTTCGATCCCCGCGCAGAGACAAATGTTTGTGTTATCCACAAATATTTGTTTCGGGTCTTGGTGTTAGTGAGACAGAAAAGTCACTCGTAGTTTCGGACACACACAACACAAGATTCGCATCTTAATGTGGGGTCAGAACTACATATGTATGTGACTGTTGGGTGTTTTTATTTATTTAGTAACTACCAAGCCGCTGCCGAAACAAATGCCGATTTCTGATTGACTTGTTAAGTTCCGAGTTAATCTTTTGGTGTCATATTCTCAGCCTATCGCCGTCCACTGCTGAACGAAGGCCTCTCCAAGTGAGGCGCCAACCATCCCGGTCTTGAGCAGCCCTTATCCATCCACTACCCGCCACCTTTCTCAAGTTGTCGGACCATCGTGCTGCCGGACTGTTTTGGTGTCTAACTCATTCACAATACCACGAGTAACACTTGCAAAGAAATATTAAAAGCCCAGTTCCCTTTCAAAAGACAGGTATTAAATTCTCAGGTCGCGTCGTTTCGTACGTGACGCTAGTCGGAGCCAGCCAATTTGTTGTCGGGCAAAAAGCTAAACATGTCCCAGAGATGCCATGGACCAATGTGTGTGCAATTTATTTTATTTTATTGGACTCTTTTTCTTGAGCGTTAATAAGATGTTAAAAGGAGTATTAAGCAATTGCATTTGATGTTTTTCCATTTAATTTTACTAACGACTTAGTTGTCAACTTGGGATTCTATCTCTTTTTGCCAATTTTCTTGTGACAGAGGAAACTTTAAAAATACACGTATCAATAAAATTTTGATCCACCCTACATACATAAATTTTCCCCATATTTAAGTAGATATTCGAATTTAAAATTGCAACGCAACCCTTAATCTGCATTACATTAGATTACATACAATATATGTAAAAAAAGTATATACTTTTTCCCCAAATGGCCGGGATCAATAAGTTCTTCGAACTCTGGAGGAAAGGGAACCCTTACAAAAATATTTATATGGCTACGTTGTAATACGAGTATGTCCAAATTAAATTGTAATAAACATAAAAACTTCTCCTATCATGTAGCTCACGGGGGATTCAGACACCCAAATTTTTAATAATGGTATTAAATACGACTGCCGTTGGGTCGAAGAGCTTTCTGGGTGAAGAATTCAACGAAAAAGTTTTGGATGACAACAGATGAAAAGATCATGTATTAAAGGTAGTGAAAAATCATTAAATATATTTTAGCTGTGTCTGATCGCTCTGGATTTTTTTAAAGGAATCCCATAAACTGGGAACTTAAGTGAAAATGCCATTATAGTAATTGAATTTGAACTTATTAACCTGTTTTGGAACATTCTCAGAATGTTCAATCCCAAGGTACTTAACACTGTCTGTACGAAGTTTAAGTTTAATTTCTTAATAAAGTACATTGACTTACAATACCCATGACTGAATTGGTGAAAAACATGCATTTCATTTTCTATAAGGCTTTCGTAGTGTATTAAAGGTCACCTTAAACATGTACGTCACAAAACCAGAAGCTTCTGAAGAACAAAAAAAAAACAAAAATACATTAAAAAACCTTGTTTATTTACGTGCAAATATTAGTCATTTGTCTCTGAAAATATTTGTTTACGGTTCCCTTCCCAATCTCAAGCTACGAGTATCTCTTAAGTTGAGCTATTAATATTATGCTAATTTATTATTGCCATATTATTTATGCCATTATTAATGCTAGAATTTACATACATAAGTACATTTCGCCATAGAAAACGAAGTCGTCTCCTCAGAAAATCTCAGTAATTATCTAATCCTATCTCCGCATACATTATCACGTACAGCGTGTGGCAGACGTCACCAACGTAAGAAGACCCCTAAGCGTCCATTACCCACGTCAGCGGAGACGAGGAGTCGTTACGTAATGCGGTGCTGGGGGTCAGTTTAAGTTGGACGTTGAGTCCTCTGCCTATTATACTTGTACGAGCTCACTCGATGACTGTGCGAGACGTTTTGAAGCTCGAGAGTTCTAAAGGATTATGCGTGGTGCAAGTATACAAGAAATGGCAATTTTTATCATAATCATCATCAGTCCATGTCCATGTCTCACTGCTGGGCATGGACTACAACAGAGAGTTTAGGCATTAGTCCACCACGCTGGCCTAGTGGGGGTTGGTGGACTACACATCTAAGAAATTCCTAAGAATTTTTAGGTGTGCCGGTTTTCTCAAGATGTTCTCCTACACCGTTAAAGTAAGTAATAATTCATTGTAAGTATTCATTCACAAGTCCACAAGTTCACAAGTCCACCAATCCGCACTAGGCCAGCGTGGTAGACTAAGGCCTAAACCCTCTCAGTTGTAGAGGAGGCCCGTGCCCAGCAGTGGGACGTATTTGGGCTGATGATGAAATTCATTCACATATGTAACTTCAAATAGTTAGAGGTATGTGCCTGGGGTTTGAACCCGCCGCTGCCGAGATTCTCAACGGCGCGCCTAAATCTCGACGCCATCATAGCTTTTTTCGATTTTTATACTATATTTTAAAAGTGGCAAAGCAAAGTGATCTGATGGAGAGTGCAGTTTATACTATCTCACCATCTATGGAAAGCGAATAATATTTTTACCCCTCACGTAAGGTACTCGCTGTAAGTCTTGATATTGACTTTAGGTATTTTTTAACAAGCCTACTATAATCGTGAATGTAATTATATCTGTTGCGTTTTTGTTTTAAGAATTCTTCGTTTGTCGGTACTTTTTTGCCGTCGTAATTTAGCTATAGGTAGGCCTATAACATTCTGTTTATTTGCTTCTAAATACTACACTTATTCTATCTACTCTTAGTAAAAGGATGGAGGCAATGCATCGCTGGAGAAATAAATCTACTATGCTAAAAACCTTTGCCTTTTTATGTGACAACCAAAAATTGTTGGCGCTTACCCTATTAAGCCCTAGGTCAAGGTCGAATTCAGTAGTTATTAATACTAATAGGTCGAGTTAAACGCTTTCTCTCTCACCTTTACCCACGTATGCGTAGAAACATTCTCATTAAGAAGCGAACGTTGGGGCCTCGTGATATCTCGTTTAATTTCAGATGATAATGAAGACTTTAATCACGGCATCGCTTTTACCCGGCTTTACGATCTTAGAGTCCCAAGGGAGCAACTTTCCCGGATACTGACATATGTATATTTGAACTAGAACATTTTTTGCCGTTTGAGAAGATGCCGTAAGTATGAGGTTTTTGTCAAGAAATCAGGAAAAACTCCTAGGTAGGTCCTAGGTCAATGATAAGTTTGACAGCCCCGTGGCGCAGTTGGCTAGACACCAGCTTGTGAAACGAGAGGCCGCGGGTTCGATCCACGACCTGAGAATATGTTTGTGTGATCCACAAATATTTGTTTCTGGTCTGGGTCTTTGTGAGACCGTCCCTAGTCTCTAGTAGTTTCTGTTACGCACGACTCAAAACGTGTATCATAGTGTGGGGTCAGAACTATGTATTTGACTGTTGGGTGTATTTTTTTATTTTGTCTCATAAAAGAGACAATGATCGACAAAATTATTAAGGTGATGAAAGAAAGAGGTTTCTTTTTGCTCTTGTTTTTGGTGCTCTGTGCTTAACTTACTGTAGTAGTGAATTTACCGTACCCGTGTAAAATCTACAAACATATCGATTCCACTGCAAGGCATTCGAGTAAATACCAAACAAGCGGCAAACTTCTAATCTGATTCGAGTTTGAAGTGGAAACTTTAACTGCGCCGAAACAGAATCTATAAATCGAGTTAGATAGTTTACAGTTTCAGATAGGTTAGTGCGAGTCACTTTGAGTTTGTGTTAAGTTTTGTAAGCTTTTGGTTAAGTACTACACTGGCCATTACTTTTACGATTCGAAATACAAATTTGTTTAAACGTTAATGAAAAGAATAAGTCTTGTAACATGCGCGTCTTTTGGCTAATCGTAACATAATAAATAGTAATAATTATAAATTTATTTATCATCATAAAGTTTGCTTATGACTGTAGGTACAACACAAACTTTTAACATATTTGTTAGCAAATACAAAAAAGGATACTATGACCTCTGCAATAAGCGTGGCTTGTAGCGCAGAGGTCTACTCGTATATATTTATAGATCCAGATACACAATTTTGAACAGGGCACACGATGCTATCATCGTTTGTTAGTGCATTAATATATTTTTATAAGAACATTGTCTCCAGTCTGATAATGTTCTAGTGCAGTAAAAATATAGTATGACTAGCGAAAAGCAAGATTTACTTCAACCAGTTGTGACAGTCGAATAAGACACGAAATTAGCTTATGCTGTCACGGCGGTATTTATAGCTTTGGTGACAAATGGCCTCTGATGACAACCACAAGCATTGAACATCTACATAGAATCCATAAAATCTAACAAAATCTCAGCCCCGTGGCGCAATTAGATACCTACCGATACCAGCTTGCGAAACGAGTGGCCGCGGGATCGATCCCCGCACCCAGACAAATAATATTATATTTGCGTGATCCACAAATATTTGTTTCGGGTCTGACTGTTTGTGAGACCAAAAAGTCTCGTAGATTTTCATACTCACGACACAGGACTTGTATCTTAGTGTGGGATCAGAACTATGTATGTGACTGTTGGGTTTATTTATTTATTTAAAATGAAGAAGAAACATTCATCATCATCAGCCCATATACGTCCCACTGCTGGGCACGGGCCTCCTCTACAACTGAGAGGTTTAGGCCTTAGTCCACCACGCTGGCCTAGTGCGGGTTGGGGGACTACACACCTAAGAAATTCCGAAGAACTTTTAGTTCTGCAAGTCTCATCACGATGTTTTCCTTCACCGTTAAAGTACGTGATAATTCTTTGTGAATACACACATAACTTCGAAAAGTCAAAGGTGTGTGCCTGGTGTTTGAACTCGCGATCGTCGAGATTCTCGACCGCGTGCCTAAACTTTGAGGCCATCACGACTTCATTCGAATTCGAAGAAACATTAATAGGTCTAAAATGAAAATATGCTTAACACTCCTGCAAAAACAACCCATAAACTAGGTACCTACCCAATTAGCGAAGTTATGATCACAAACGCTAGTTGTAAATAAACTACATCCCAACTGAATCCCATTATAACACGTAATTTAGTTTGGAAGGGCGGAATGTTGGCCACCTCTGGGAATTATAAGTTTTAATGATTTGTTTTCCAGTCCAGTAATTGAGGTCCCTTTTCGAATTTGCAGAGTTTGTTCGAGTGCAAATTATTATTTGCGTATTTCATGAGTTACACTTTGAAACATCTGTAAGTCGAGTGGGTTTAAAAATATTTAGTTTTATTGGTAGGTACAAAACACGACTGCCTTGTGGTCTCGCGGCATAAGTATGTGCCGTGCGATCTAGAGATGCTGGGTTGGATTCCCGGGCCGGGCAAAGTGTTATTGGGTTTTCCCGTATGTTAGTTTTTTCGTAGGATCAATATTCTTCCAGTACCTATAACATTCTTTTTGTTTTAATAGCAACTAGCGTATTGATGACTTTTAGTCTCCTGCAGTGACGCAGTGGCTTACCGTAATCATGGTGTACCTATATTGAGAACAAAAAATACTTTATTGCCAACTAAACCTTCATAAAATAATGACAATAGATAAAAAAAAAAACAGAAAAGAACACTTGAGCACAGAAGAAGAATCATTATTAAGATCAGTGACGGTACTTCCATAGAAGCCCAAAAGCGGTACACCTTAATTGTGTTATGTCATATAAATATTTAAGCTTAAAGATTATTATTCGGAATTTGGTTAGGCAAGCTGGGCTTTTGGGCTTAGCTTAGCTGGATAGTAATCGTTTCTCACAAGTCGACTCTCCAATCACTTTCCGTAAGGTGCCAATGCAATAATTTAATCCCGCCTGTATGTAATAAAACTGCAAGCGCCTCATTAAACGTCCTGTTAATTAATTAAACAGTCATAAACTGTAACATTGGTTAATAATGATATTAAGCGCATGTTAAACGTTACCAAATTAATTGAAAGTGGGATGTAGTCGTGCGATAAACGACGCTGTTGCGGCAGATGAGAAAATTTACGAGGTTAGGCAGTATTCGGCTTATGAGCATCAGTGATTAAAATTTGGCGAACTAGTTGTCTTACGCGGCATCGCTTGTATTAAATACATACATACATGACCTCACAAGCGTGAGGTGTTCCCCCTTGAGGATAGGTAGTGGTGCATTTCTGCACCCACATTTCGCCAGGTATGTATCAGTCCCACGTAACACGAACGAACCTATTGTCGCTTTTGGAGCACATTTCCAGACTCCGTGCTGCTACTGAAAATTTCATGTTGGAAAACCCAATAACGGGAATCGAACCCGGGACCTCTAGATCGCATAGGACATAATCGAGCCGCGTGCCCACCAGGCAGTTGTATTTTTATTCAATAAAATTACGTACCTACAGTTTTGCTTGTATCCCGAAAAGGTTTGTCACGGTTGTACACTCACGCTAAACAAGAATTTTCTAAGCAATAGAAGAGAAGGTGAAGTTACAGTTAAGTTTAAAACGGTAATACTTCCCGAAAATTGAATTTCTAAAATTTTCGCACAGCTGCGACTTTGATAGTCACATAAGCGTGGTCTTGTTACTCAGTGAAACTGCACCAAAAAACGAATGCGTCTCCGCCGTCTCGGAGTGATAGGGGGCACAGTTGCACCCTTTGTGTGATCCACAAATATTTGTTTCTGGGTGTTTGTGAGACCGAAAAGTATCTCTTAGTTTCTGATACTCACGACACAGGACTTGTATCCTAGTGTGGGGTCATATCTATTTGACAGCCCCGTGGCGCAGCTGGCTATACACCAGCTTGCGAAACGAGAGGCCGTGGGTTCAATCCCCACACCGAGACAAATGTTTGTGTGATCCAAAAATATTTGTTTCGGGTCTGGGTGTTTGTGAGACCGAAAAGTCTCTCGTAGTTTCTGATACCCACGATACAAGACTCGTATCTTAATGTGGGGTCAGAAATATGTATGTGACTGTTGCGTGTCTTTATCTATGTATGTGATGGTTGGGTGTACTTAATTATTTATTTTATTTATTATGTTTTATATTTTTTTTTCTCATTTGCCAAGTCGAAAACTTGATTACAGAAATGTTTATTATTTGGATTATTATTTTTTCCTTTATTGATGATTTCTTTTTTAATTTTACAATGACACAAATTAATTTATTTGGTATAGCATTATAATATTTTTAGTCACCAAAACGCATCTTAATGCTTTATTAGTTTTTTTTGTTGTGATAAATAGCCTTATCAATAATTTTTCCAACATATATCATAACATTATTTATCGAAGAATGTTTTGGCATCACAATAATATCTGATTAGACGATTGAAAACACGACATAATATTTCTTAATTGAGTTCCCTATGCCATCCTTCAAGATTCGGAGCATGACAAATAATTTTCTGTTACAAAAGTCTTGGTTAGGCCATAAAATACCGAATGTCAAACACATTGAGTTGTTTTTGGCGTGGCAAGAATGAAACCGTGTAAACAAACCTTCACAGTAAATTTCTTCCATTACATGCTCCCCTATATCCAAAAATCTTGTGATTAATCCAGAGTAATTGCTCAGATTTATATTGTTCGTAGTAAATTTTGTTCGCAGTATTACAAATTTTCAATTTATATCTTTTTTACACAGGTAAAAAACACAGCCCCGTGGCGCAGTTGGCTAGACACCAGCTTGCGAAACGAGAGGCTGCGGGTTCGATCCCCGCACCGAGACAAATGTTTGTGTGATCCACAAATATTTGTTTCGGATCTGGGTGTTTGTGAGACCGAAAAGTCTCTCGTAGTTTCTGATACCCACGACACAGGACTTGTATCCTAGTGTGGGGTCAGAACTATGTATGTGACTTTTGGGTGTATTTATTATTTATTTATTATAGGTATGGCTAACCAAATTCACCCATATTTCACCACGTATGTACGTCTCAGTCCCAAGTAATAGCGGGCGAGCCTATTGCTGTTTTTCGAGCGCATTTACAGACTCCGTGAGAGTGTTCTAATGGAAAAACCCAATAATACTTTCCCCGACCCTTGACCTCTAGATCACACGTAAAATATTTGTGCCGCGAGACCACGAGGCAGTCTAGTCCAAAATACCCTAGTTTCTCGCATTCTAGCATGCTGTGTGTATTTTTTTTTTTTAATACACCCAACAGTCACATACATCCTGGAAACTGGTGAAATATTATCGTAAACATATCTTGCCAGTTGATACCATTTATAGTGCATTTAACATAGTACCAGTACGGTCACTTGTATAATAAACTTGACCTACTGAACATACACTGTGTCACCGGCAATCCTTGGCACAAGCTACTGTTCCTTATAACCCCATGTTACAAATTTAAATTTGCATGTTTAAAGCTTAGAATTATTTTTTTTGGTCCTTACCACCTTAAAAATAAGGTTTGCGTTACAAATTCATTGAATATTCTAACAGAAAAATGTATATGTTATATTTGCCAGAGACAGTAATGTAAAGCTTAGCTCAACATTTAGATTTCATTAAGGGGTAAAGTAAATTTCACGTTTAAGCCCTTAATTTATGAATGTAATGTCTGTTGGAATTTTAATTAAGATCCTGTATCTCTTTAATAAAGTGTTAATTTTCAGATAATTATTTTTTATGAATTCCAATTAGGTATAACAAGTAATAAAGCGCTTTTAGTGGGATGTTTTTTTTAATATGTCATGTAGCTGAATCTGAAGCTTATTTCCATACCAATAAAACACCATACTGTCTAGTTAAGAATTAACTGTAAACATCCAGATTAAAACGATGATGATATCAGCGGCAAATCTTGAATTCTAATTATTACTTCATATGAACCAGCTGAAGCGAAAATAACGTTATCAAAGGGCATAAAAGGGCACAAATCTCGACATATCAAAATACATCGTTATTATTGTTTCAAGAAATAGATCGATATCTATTTTTGCTTAAAATGGACTATATATTGTATTATATTAATTCGATGAACAATATAGGCAGTAATACGGCAATATTTTTTTTTGACAGCCCCGTGGCGCAGTTGGCTAGACACCAGCTTGCGAAACGAGAGGCCACGGGTTCGATCCCCGCACCGAGACAAATGTTTGTGTGATCCACAAATATTTGTTTCGGGTCTGGGTGTATGTCAGACCAAAAAAGTCTCTCGTAGTTTCTGATACCCACGACACAAGACTTGTATCTTAGTGTGGGATCAGAACTATGTATGTGACTGTTGGGTGTATTTATAATACTTAATAATAAATAAATATGGTGCAAAAACACGACAAAAAAAATTCTGCTCTACAATTTCACTGCGGTATAAAATAAAATTCCAGTGAAGTTGGCATTCATTTTTGTTTATACATATTCGACGTTCGAATCAAACAACAACCCGGCAATTTGTCTAAGCCAAACAGAAGCAAAATCAAACATACACTTTGTAAACTGAAAACTGGACAAACTAACAACAATTAAGAATTGAATTTTCAATATTAGACATGACGACATTGATCGATGCTGGTAATATTTATTAAACACACAAGGTTTCATAAATTATTGAGAAGAAATTGCCGGGTGTTGTCGGACAAGTGGCGGCAGTTCCCACGACTTCTTCGGACGACGCCATTGCGCCTGATGACTTTGAACGGTACACGTCAGTGCAAAACTTAGTGTGACTGTTGAAGAAAAAATCAATCACTTCACCTTCAGTAGGTGTTCATGGTAGACGCGTGGGTGATTGAATAAATCAGTGCAGATCCCGTCCATAATGAGGCGGGCGTAGAACACAATATCTTTGAAGTTTAAATTTAACAGAAGCAAAATATAAAAATCTGCCAAGGTGAGCTAATTTTATCTGAATTTTTAGGTGCCAACGTAGTTAAAAAGGACGTGGTCAGTCTAAATACAGATTCAATAATTGAGGTCATATTTAACAAAGCCCAATCAAATTTTAAAGATATAAAAATCGTAAAATTCAAAAAGATAATGTTGCAATTTTATAAATAAATTTAACATTAAACTTCTTTATTAGATAAAGATGATCTATTTTTTTGTTGCAGATGATGGCCAAAGTGAAGACGCAAGGTCTTGTGACCGATTTGATGCCCAACATCAAACTGTTGCAGCTTGCAGGACACTTTTTATTCAATTACCATGCAGGTTCGATATTTTTTTATTGCATCGTAAACAAAATCTGGAATATATATTTATCGTTCTATCTTCACGTAAAGGGCCGTAAAAAAGCTATCATCGAAACCGATATTTCTATATTTTAATGCTCACTTTCGCGTTTTTTTATTGCGAACATATTTCAGTATGCCGTGTTAATTTTTTATGAAACCATCCTTTTAACATATCGCCTTTTTATTTCCTTTAAAATGATCAATTTTGTATGCACTTCAAAACCTATTATACTAATTCAAAGTTCTATATACTCGTACAATGCACATTTTTACACCAAACCAAGCCATTATCATGTCATAGAAACGCAAATTTGCATCTATTATTATCTAAAAGATTCCTATTACAGATAACTCAGGATTGACGACACTGCTCCGTAAGATCTACTCTTCGGTGCATGCTTTCTTGATATTTATACACTACATCTGCATGGGTATCAATATGGCCCAATATTCTGAAGAAGTCAACGAACTGACTGCGAACACCATAACCGTTTTGTTCTTCGCTCATACGATTATCAAATTGGCATTCTTCGCTTTCAACTCTAAAAGCTTCTACAGGTTAGTAATTTTATTTTATCATATATTTACTACTCTTCGAGGAATTTCTAGAATCAACGTCTTTGTTACGTAATCTAGAAAGAGTGTAAGCCTTTCTTTGATAGCTTTTTGAAAAGTTTAGTTACTATATACCTACAGTACTTTTTAGACAAAAATATTTTCCATTAGGGTCAATCCCAAAAAAATAAATGTGAAGCAACAGATTTCGTCGAGGAATCAGCAACACAACCAAGCTCGTTTTTCACAACTTTTCAGGAGAGAGAATAAAACCGATTTTTTTCGTCCATCAAGGCATGATGGCCTCGAGGTTAAGGTGCGCGGTTGAGAATTTCGGCGGTCGCAGGTTCAAACCCCAGGCACACACCTCTGACTTTTCGAAGTTATGTGTGTATTCGCAATGAATTATCACTTGCTTTAACGGTGAAGGAAAACATCGTGATAAAACCTGCACACCTAAAAGTTCTTAGGAATTTCTTAGGTGTGTAGTCCGCCAACCCGCACTAGGCCAGCATGGTGGACTAAGGCCTAAACCCTCTCAGTTGTAGAGGAGGCCCGTGCCCAGCAGTGGGACGTATATGGGCTGATGATGATGAAGGCCTAATCGACTGAAGTTTTTCTCGATATCTATGATGAATGACATAATTTGTTTGCTCAAAGAAAAATTGTATGTAAAATTTTAATTTATAAAATTGAAAATACGAATCCAACGATGGTATCGTTACTCGATAAAAATCGAGCTTGGTGGTGTAGCTGATTTCTCGACGATTTGTATTCTAAGGCTATTTTACAATAAAGGAAATGAAATACTTTGATTTCAACCGTGGATCACGGTTGATGCAATGTAAAAGTGTAGAAATCTTTATTTTAAGTTCTTTAAGTTTTTTAAGAATCAGGTGACCAATTGTTAGATTAAAAATCGCTAGAATGGGTAAGGAGTTCTATTAATTTTAAATGAATCACAAAATATTAATAATATTATAAAATACTAAAAAAGAAAGAAAGTAAAGCATTTGCCTATTGCACAGATACAGGTACATTATATAACTCGATTTCTGTCGAAGGAAAGTCAAATAGAAATGAAACATAATAATAAATCCGGGTCAAACGTTTGAATCGTTGAAACGGCAGACTCCTATTCTAATTTTAACGAGATGCCGTGAGGCATTGGAGTTATTTTTTAATAAAACACAGTTGGTAGTCGTTTTTCCGTTTAGGTATTCAACATTTAATAGTCTCACTTTCATTGTGTTTTATTGAAAAAAAAGGAATTTTAAGTGGCAAGCTGTTAATAAAATCATAATTTATATAAGAGGCTATAAACCTAATAATAACTGAACTTACAAGTATAATGTTTAGTATAATGTTTAGAATTGTTACATATTGTTTTTTACCTACTTTTCTTTATGCAAGATTTTTTTTATAGAAACTACCATTTCGTATTAAATTATTAAGTGTGGAACCTAATGAGTCCTAGTAATATCCAAAGAGCACTACTATACTATTTGTACTTTAAAACTGTCAAGACCATTTTACGTATTGAAGATAATCATTACTAACTTTGCACACATTTCGACCACATTTACTATCAGGTGCCAGTGCTGTCACTTCGCCCTAGAACAAATAAGTTCAATCAGCAAACTCAATAGCTCTTTTTTACATCTAGGACCTTGGCTGTGTGGAACCAATCTAACAGCCACCCACTTTTTACGGAGTCGGATGCTCGCTACCACCAAATCGCGCTGACCAAAATGAGAAGGCTGCTTTACTTCATCTGCGGCACGACCGTCATGTCTGTTATCAGTAAGTAAATTTCTATTTGACCTTACATATTTTTTTTCTAAATTACATGTTTTTGCCGGTGGCTTAGCTCGTATTAAATTCGGGGTTCCTAAATACAGTTTTTGGACTCCCGCTTCATTCCTTTAGGAAGTGATTTTTTTAAAATCTTAGCTGATATGTACATACATAACCTCACGCCTGTATTCCCCGAAGGGGTAGGCAGAGGTGCATTTCTGCATTCTGCGTAATAGGGGGCGAGCCTATTGCCGTTTTTCGGGCACAATTCCAGAATCCGTGCTGCTACTGAGAATTTCCTAATGGAAAACCCAATAAAACTATGCCCGATCCGGGAATCGAACCCAGGACCTCTAGATCGCACGGCACATACCTGTGCCATGAGACCACGAGGCAGTCTGTAGCTGATATGTATGTCATAATGACTATCTATGTGCCATATTTCAGCGCAACCTGTTCAATTTTCAACTGTGTTTTGATAAAGCTGTCAATCAGTAATACTTGTTCCCTTGCTTCCTTGCCAATGCTTCTATTGCTTTTTAGGCTGGGTTACTCTTACTTTCTTCGGTGAGTCAGTACGAATGATTGCTGACAAGGAGACCAATGACACATTGACAGAGCCTGTGCCTCGGCTGCCAGTAAAGGCTTGGTACCCCTTCGATGCCATGAGCGGATCCATGTACGTCTTCGCTTTCATATTCCAGGTATGATACATTTTTACCTAAACTTCAATAGAAGTTCTCATGTAAATAGTCAAGATTTCATCTCCTGGAATAGTCACTTAACCGATTCAAATTATTTTGCAGTACATATTTTTTACTTTGAGCAATAGCCGTATAATTTAAAATATTTCATTGTAATAAGTGGCATAATTTTGATTTAAAAATGTGATTTACATAGAACATTTAAATTTAAATTACATCGGGCTTCCAATGGCTAGCTATTAACATAATTTATAAAACCATATTTATGCGAATAGGTTAGTATAGTATTGATAGCATTTTTATTACTTAATGGTTTTTAGGTGATAATGTGGCAAGTTTTCATTAATACTATTAAAAATAATTCTATATTCATCGAAATCACCAGGCCTTTCAATATTTAAGTTTGAAATTTCGGTACCTTTTACTGCAATATTTTTCAGATCTACTGGCTACTGTTCTCCATGGCAATGGCCAACTTGCTCGACGTCATATTCTGCTCCTGGTTGATCTTTGCGTGCGAGCAGTTGCAGCACTTGAAAGCGATCATGAAACCCTTGATGGAACTGAGTGCTGCCTTGGATACTTACAGACCAAACACTGCAGAGCTGTTCAGAGTAAATTCTAATGGCGAGTACCGTTTGTTTTTGAGGAAATACCGATGGTTTTAGCATGGTCTTCATAATTCATGTCAAACAACGCCTCAAAACCAAAAGAAATGTTTAAGAACTATTGCATTTTCAATTCATGTTGATATCTTAACGTTTCGAAAGGTTTATAGCCATCATAGTCACTACCAATATTCGTCGTTACCTACTTTGTGTATTGAGTGTTGCGATGTATTTACCTGATTAACATTCTGTTGCTTTCAAAGTAAAAATCTATACAACATTTTACATTGATTAGTATTCACTGCATAATATATTAATGTATTATATTATACGGCAAACATATTTGTCTATTTAAACTTTCCCGGAATTTTGGTTAACAGTATACATTCACGTTATATCAAGTCGGAGAAAATGTTGAATAGTATTCCTACCGTTGAATAATTATAGTAGCAAAATTCTATGGTACAAGGTCCAGAAGCTTATGATGTTTTAATAGATTTCCAGAAACTTTATAGTCTGCTGTTTTGTTTCCGCGTAAGAAATCACGATACAATCGATAAGCTTTCATGAATAATATACAAGAAAAATTGTGATTTTAAATTTAAAAAACCTGGACGGCAATATTAAACGTAATAGTAAAAAAATATACATACTATCTATTGAAGAATTAATAAATATATCTTAAAGCAACGCAAAACAATACGTCATCATTCTCTTGCCCTGTTCCCAATTCTATTTGGGGTCGGCGCAATATATGTAATCTTTCCAAATATTCCTATCAGCCGCAATGTCTTCATTCACCCCTTTTTCTTTCATAACTTTCTTCACGAACTCCATTCATCGCTACACAAAATTATACTGACGGTTCTAATAAAATAGCAAGTGACGAGAAACTATGACTATAATCTGTTTTTTTTTTTAATTTATATTTCTTTGTATTGTATATATTTTCTTTATATGTTAATATTAAGTTTTATAAGTAAATCATTGTATAATCTCCAGTCACAGACTTTTACGCCCTATTTGTTTTAAATTCTATTATTTTTAATTGTTAGTTTGGTCTCCCAAGATGACAGGCTCTGCCTAGTTTGGGAACCCCTGGCAAATATGCATGTTAAGTACAATATGTTATGTAATAGTTTTAAGCCATTGTAACGGAAATACTTTTAATGAATAAATGTTATGTTATATTATAATCATAACTATATAAAACGGGATTTATGTACGCAATGCGATCCTCGGGGCATTTCTAAAACCGCACGCAATCCAAAAGGTATTATTTTAGGACATGTCAAGTCAATTCCAATTGTATGTAGTTTTTATTCTGATCTCACTAGTACAACTATATTTCCTCCAGCCCTAATGCGATGCTTGCGTTAGTTTACATAGCATAGCATTAACATCCTCACTTTTATGCCTCAAGAAATTTACGACTCAAACTACATCAAAAAATATTCCTTAGTCTTGTTCAACTCAGTCAATGACCTTAATTCGTCTTCAAACAGAAAAATCTGAGAAAATCCCAGACGCGGTAGACATGGACATCCGAGGCATCTACTCCACCCAGCAAGACTTTGGTATGACGCTGCGAGGAGCTGGTGGTAAACTGCAGAACTTCGGATCCAATGGCAATAACCCTAATGGACTGACTCAAAAACAGGAGATGCTGGCCAGATCTGCTATCAAGTATTGGGTGGAGCGACATAAGCACGTAGTTAGGTAAGTATATACAAAATTATAGTAAAGTATAAAACATTCTAGATTTTATGAAGAGAAAGAATACATCTGCAACTACAACTACTACAAGGTTGACCAAGTTTCAAAAATGTTCTATAATTGGAAGGATCCAAATTTTGTATGGTATAGCGTTGGTTCATGAATGATCCTGAGTTTCAATTAAGGGTACCTAAGTTTGTGATTATTGGAATTACATTGCGTGGTACTCTTTACACTATTCCTTCATAATTGCAACTTGACTACTGTACTTTAAAATACTATATCTTATATGTAACTATGTGGAGAGCAATGATCAAGTAGATATGTATATTTTATGTAGGTTACCACCCAGTGGCGATACTTCCATAGAAGCCCAAAAGCCCAGCTTGCCTTACAAAATTCCAAATAATAATCTATAAGTTTTAAATCTTTATTTAACAAAAGCTATTTGACATATATGAATATTCTAAAGTCACAATAAACAATTATGCAAGTGCAAGTGTGCCGCGTTCCGGGATCAGCCAGTGTATATCCGGTTTTCGGGGGGGCTTCAATCATGGTGAAGGGATGACCGTACCGGCAATTTTTTTGGCCGGTTTGTCGCGGTCGGTCCTTTGATCGCCATGATTGATAGTCCCCCAAACTTCTTCACAATAAGGTGAAGAGGTATTCGGCCGGCATGATTGTGTTGACCAACGGGAGACCATCATCTCTTGCTGGTCGGCACTTTTTCTGGACTCCATTGCGCTTACCATCAGGTGCAATGGGGTCACTTTGCCGTGCCAGAATAAAAAATAAATAAATAAACTCTATTACATAATTAACGTGTAATGCTTTTGGGCTTCTATTGTAGTACCGCTACTGGTTAACTTAAAACTATCAATACAAAACTCTGGAATAAATGCTTATTACTTTCGAAAACTTTGTCCTCGAGTCATGCATATAATTTTAAAAGTCTCAAATCAACTTTCATTTAATAACTACATGAAAAGTAGCAGTAAATGTATTATTTACTTTTCAAGAAAGTCACACTATCAAGGCGCCTTCATCGATCGCAGAAGCCTTCACGAACACATGACTCTAATTACGTGAGAAATAACAAGTGCCTGACAATGACACTGGCGACAATCGATCGATACATTCGATTTAATTAATCTGAGACATCTGCTTCTAAATAATATTTTTTTTGTACAAAAATAATAAAGAAAGCCGAGTTGGATTAAAAAAATAGCTGTACATTACTTAAGCCTCGACTGCCTCGTGGTCTCGCGGTACAATTATGTGCCGTGCGACCTAGAGGTCCTGGGTTCGATTCCCGGGTCGGGCAAAGTGTTATTGGGTTTTTCCATTAGGAAATGCTCAGTAACAGCACGGAGTCTGGAATAGTGCCCGAAAAACGTCAATAGATTCGCTCCATATTACGTGGGACCGATACATACCTGGCGGAATGTGGGTGCAGAAATGCACCTCTGCCTACCCCTTCGGGGAATACAGGCGTGAGTTTATGTATGTATTACTTAAGCCAACCCGCACTAGGTCAGTGTGGCCCAACCCCTTTTAGTTGCAAAGGATGCCCGTGCCCAGCATTGGGACGTATATGATGATGATGATGACTTATGAGGTTTAAATGGCAGCGTTGATGCCTTGATAATGACTATCGTTTATTCTATTCGTCTACCCATAAAAAAAACTTGTGATATTTTTGGAATTTATGTACAATTTACAATAAACAATTTACAAAATTACCGCCTGTATTCCCCAAAAGTACAACTAAACATAAGCCCCATCCACATGGTTATAAGCTGTTATAGATTATAATCCAAGTAAAGTATAAACTGACAAGAGATTTCCATTCCTCCTCATTAATAATTTCACCTCACTATGGCGCTTCTTAAATTAATGCTTAAAGACTTAGTATCTTATAGAGCTGAGACACGAACTAGCGAATCTTTTGCTTCGAAACAGGTATTCATGTACCAAAAAGCTGTGAATATAAGTTTTACTAATTTTACTATTTACGAAATTATAAGTAAATAAAATAAACCCAACAGTCACATACATTAATATACGAGTCTTGTGTCGTGGGTATCAGAAACTACGAAAGACTTTTCGGTCTCACAAACACCCAGACCCGAAACAAATATTAGTGGATCACACAAACATTAATCTCGGTGCGGGGATCGAACCCGCAGCCTCTCGTTTCTCAAGCTGAAGTCTAGCCAACTGCGCCACGGGACTGTCGAATAAAAATGAAATGGTAATATATTTTAATTCTCCACTAATAATAAACATTTCTTATAATCAAAATTAAATGCTAAGGAAAATGTTATTTTAGTAATTTTTAAAATGTAATTACTCTTGCAACACTGCAATCGGAATAGTGGGGTAGTTTAAGAATTAATAAAAAGTCGAGAATACAACAAATGGGGGCATTCGCCATTGTAACGAGGTGAAGTAAAGACATTGAATAAGAACGAGACGAAGCAAGTCAATTTGACGTAGTTTAATCTCACACAACAATTCCAACAACGTGCAGACAGTGTTTTATTTACTTCTACCAGTTCTAATACAATCTTACAATAAAATTCTATTTAAACCAACTTCATAGCAATTTCTACAAACAAAACGCCACTAATTTGCCTCATCAACTAGAAACTTCACCTTAAGCGAGAAACGAAGTTGCTTTAATGGGCGCAAACTCTCAAGTCGTGGAATGACCCTCAGTGCCACAGACGAGCAAACTTGCTAACTATCGAGCAACTTCATTGTCTTTATTAAGCATTCCACGATGTAATTACTAAAGTTTACTTTGCTCATTGTAATTCGGTGGAAAATTTTATGAAATTTGTACCTTTATGTTATAAAAGAAGTTGTGGGTAAATTATGTGATTATAAGATTAGATTTGAGAATAGCTATAAATCATTAACGGGTGATTTGATTTTCTCCAATATTTTCGAATGTTAAGTATTTTTAAAATACTTTTTGTGGAATTTTTTGTTAATATAATAACCTGATGACCGCCTGTTGTAGCTACAACATATATTTTTATTTCCCCTCAAAGTTGTATATCATTTATGTTGTATTCACCTGTATGGTGTAGAAAAAAATATCATCATCATCATCATCATCAGCCCATATACGTCCCACTGCTGGGCACGGGCCTCCTCTACCATTGAGAGGGCTTAGGCCTTAGTCCACCACGCTGGCCTAGTGCGGGTTGGCGGACTACACACCAAAGAAATTCCCAAGAACTTTTAGGTGTGCAGGTTTTATCACGATGTTTTCCTTCACCGTTAAAGCAAGTGATAATTCATTGTGAATACACACATAACTTCGAAAAGTCAGAGGTGTATGCCTGGGGTTTGAACCCGCGACCGCCGAGATTCTGGACCGCGCGCCTAAACCCCGAGACCATCACTATATATTAAATATTTATATTTATAATAAAAGGTTTCTTCTACGCATCGGAAATTTCTGAATAATTTAATTCTATTATCCATAAATATTTGTTTGTAATACGTACACAGTTTTTTAACGGAAAAATTATTTGATAAGCCATGAATTGGATCCACGGTCCCAAAATCACACGCACATTTTACGTCGAAAAACTAGAGAGACAGCAAATAATATGTTCTCGGTGAGATGTTGTGTTCATAAACTAATGGCTACATTAAGCGGAATGTATAACCGTAATTTAGCAGCAATTGGAACGATATTCACTGTTAATAGGTGTGCCTCCATTTTTTCACAGTAGTAATAGAATGTAATGTAGCCTCCCCTGTTTTAATGTTATTATAGTTATGAAACCTACATTTCATTTTAAAACATTTCTTATGTAATGAAGTATCATTAGTACTTTTAAGCGAAGCGTGAATAATTTGGAATTTGCTTTGCTAGCATGGGTGTATCGATTGACGAGTATGATCTTTATCATTTAAAGAAAAATGAACATGAAATAATCGTATACATTAATTAATAATTGGTCAAGTGAATGACAATTCGGAGGCTTTGAATAGGAATTCTAAAAGACATCATCAGTGGGACTCTTAGTAGACGGAAGTAAGACATGATGTGAAAATATAAAAAAAAAAAAACAGAATATCCTTTATCCATCTAGCGTGATAACGTGAATATTTGTATATGTATATTACATAATATTTACAGATTAGTGGCATCTATCGGCGATACTTATGGCACGGCTTTACTGTTCCACATGTTGGTTTCCACGATCACTCTCACGCTCCTGGCTTACCAAGCGACAAAGGTGAGTTAAATATTACGTACCATGTTGTTATTTTCATATTCAAGTGATTGAATTAATAAGCTGCTCTGATTCGGAAAATGTAATCTTTGTACGAATATTGTAAATTATTTCTTGATTGGAAAAGAGTAAGACTAGAATTTCTTGCTCTTTCTTTTCTAGTGATGACTGACTTCCGAGGCATGTGCTAAATTTAAAATTTTGAAATGACTGAATCTAAGTAATGTATCTGTCATATAATAGATTTAATAAATATTTCATTAAAGCAGCTACGAAGTTTCAGTAACGAAAGTTCGCAAATATTTGCAGTGAAAGTTATTTAATAAAGCTGTAAATCGAATTCCAACTTCAAAAAACGATCACTTCATTTTAATATAGAATAGACAATTCTTGTCTCTAAAAATAAACTGCGTAGGTGATCCAGACTTGTATTACAGACGATGACGTCATGTTTACTGAATTAATCTCTAAGCAACCAAAGACAAAACCTGAATTAAAGAACTTTATACAAATATTTGGTAAGACTCCTCTATTTAAGTAATGTTAAGTTTAATCTATAACCTTTTTCAGATCAACGGTATTAATGTATACGCGTTCAGTACCATTGGATACTTGTGCTATACCCTTGGCCAAGTGTTCCACTTCTGTATCTTCGGCAACAGGCTTATTGAGGAGGTAAATTTTAGTTGTAACAATTCCAGTTGGTATCCTTATATTAATTTTAAATTAATTTCAAGATCGGTTTTAGGGAGGAATTTGAATGAGATAGTTAAGGTCAAATTTTATATTTTAAGAATGAGAGATTTAAAAAAATTGCACCAATTTTGCATAAAGATTACGAAATACCGCTAAATATAATTTATGATAACTTTGAAAATCATGTAATGGGTCGGTTTGAATGACTTGTAGTTAAGTTTAATATCCAGAGGAAATGATACTGACGATGAAGTTCCACGGAATCCGACCGTTTTCCAAAGATATTTCCAGAATATGTTCTGTTACTACCTATAAGAACACTAACAGTATGCTTAACCAGGGAATAAAACCTTTCGTAGGCCGTACATTATGCAAGGGTCCAAATAAGTAATAAAGCAGAAGTTGAAATACATTATCTTTAAAATTAATTCAACTTAAATGTGGATCATTACAAAGTAATAATGTAATATATAAGAAGCACAAACGGATGAAGAGATTGTAACTATTCACGATATAAATTGCTTGCAAGAACATCTTCCCTAAGACGATTAAACATTGTAAGTGAAGTTAAGTAGCTACATACATCATTGTGACGGGTGTTCTACAGTGTTAGTGAAGTTCGTTCTTTGTATCTACCGTTTGGATAAAGATTTATGAAAAGACATTTTGTATAGGGAACGTTTGCATTGTTAGAAATAGGTTTCGAATGTCGGCAATCTTTGATTATGTTTTATTCTCGTATAGCAAGTAATAGTCTAAAACTAGATATGTAATTAATTATACCAAAACTATAACAGCGTATGTATAATATTTCGTATTTATTTGCTAATGAAGTTCAATTGATTTAATTTTATGGGTTTCAAATTATGTTTAAGTTATTTTTATATATAATTGTAATCAAACAATTTCAATACGAGGTCTGTTGAGACTTACGAGCTTAAAAATCAAACAGTTGACTTTTATTTGTAAACGTTTTTCATTTGAGAACGTTATTATTTTTATTTATACTATTATTTTATGAAACACAAGAGTTACTTAATATATCCAAATGCGTCAGTTTCAAGTTTTTACTTAATAAAATTGCTCAAGAGTTTCAAAGAAAACTAAGATATAAGATAGAGTTATAAACTACTTAAAAGCTTAAGGATTTTTTAATCTATGTTTATTTAGGGACTTAAGTATATAAAAGCTTAAGTAATATCAGACAAGTTTACGTTTCAAACTGAATTCTTGCCTGGGGAGTGCCACGGTGGTCTTGCGGCACAAGTATGTGCGATCTAGTGGTCACCGGTTCGATTCCCAGGTCGATCAGTGTTATTGTGATTTTCCATTAGGAAATTCTCAGTACGGAGTCTGGAAATGGGCCTCATAAATAGCAATAGTCTCGCCCCCTATTACTTGGGACGAAAATACATTTGGCAAAGTGTGAATGAGAGTTTATGTGTGTGTGTATGTATGTATACAGAGTTCTTCTGTGATGGAAGCGGCTTACTCGTGCCAGTGGTACGATGGATCCGAAGAGGCTAAAACCTTCGTTCAAATCGTATGCCAGCAATGCCAGAAAGCGTTGACCATTTCCGGGGCGAAATTCTTCACCGTGTCTTTGGATCTGTTTGCTTCGGTAAGAATTTTGGATATTTTTTTGATATATGACTTTTTTTAGCATTGTTTGTTATTTACTAAGTTTCAAATTAGAAACTTCAAATTTTACAGTTCAATAGTTTATGCAATTTTTATTATTCGATACAAAATTTGATTTGATTTTTTAGTATTTGTTGTTATAGCGGCAACAGAATGTCAAAATTCCCGTTTTACCCTTTGGGTACGGAACCCTAAAAAAATTTTTTTTTATGTTTATAGCTTCTGTAAATATAAGTTTTCGTTAATGAATCATCAACCAAAGAGTACAAATAATTACATACATACGGGTGTCTATATTAGTCAATAATGTTTTTTAATAATTCTTAAATTTTTCAATTATCTTTGTTTTCCCCTCACTACAATTTATTCCCTACAATTATGTTGCTAAATCAACAAACCATAGGATCTTTTTACTTTATTATGCATAAAATATATATAATATCTATTTAAGCGTATCAGCTAGGCTCGAGGCTTTTTTGTTATTAAGAAGTGTTTAGACCTTAGTCAACAATATCAAAACCATACTTCCTCTAAAATTTCTAGTCATCAATAGTCTTCCCTTCATTAGGATAATTTATATTTTTGCATTTTAAAGTATACATGGAACTTATTGTAAATAATTCAATTTAAATCCAATATTGTAGTAATATTGAAATCTATACTTTGTTGACCAATGTTCAATAGATGTCCTGTGGTTGGTAATGATGTAGATAATGATAATGGTGAAAATTTTTCTGATGACAATTATCTTGAAGTTGATGATAATGATAATGATGTCACATTACAGGTGCTTGGAGCAGTTGTTACCTACTTCATGGTTTTGGTGCAACTCAAGTAGAGGTTCATTTTCATACCTTTTGTGTGTCGTTTCATTGTAGTTTATTTTATATTTAATGAGATACTCATTATTATCATAATAATTTCTCGTCATTGTATGACATATAAATTTAGAAAATGATATTAGTTTTCATGTGTAGGTAATAAAATATTTTTTTCTTTCTTATTTTCCTTAATGTCTTTCCTTAACAATTCATGAATTTTATTATTATCTGTAACAGGAATTTAATGAATAGAATATAAATTACATAAAATATTAGTTTAGAGTTAAATATTAATATTATTTTAGAGTGCAAAGCACAGTTTTTATTACTGTTTATTATTTAATGAAGTGATGTAATGGTTTAACAAAAAGATAATTTGATGTAATGAATATTAAATTTTCTTTAAGTACAAGTCTGCCTGTAAGGGTGGAGAGAATACAAATAGATATTATTGAAAATTTAAATATTTTGTAATAGCATCAATCATTATCCGTTTACTTACCCGACTTAAACTATTCATTTTATTAAAAAGAATAGTTTGAAAAAGAAAAAAACAACTAAAAAACACGCTTTTGGCTAGAAAATCCAATTAAAAAATTGAAAATAATTTGAATAAAAAATAGTGTATAAAATATATGTTATTGTAAAAAAAGCGTGGGGTGCTTTGTAAGATATTACCAAAATCATTTATTATAATTCATCTATTAATATTTGTCAATAAAATATTTATAACTATTGACACCATGCACCCCACGCTTTTTTTTAGTTTTTTTAAACTATTATTTATTTTTATTTTTTTAGTTGAATTTTCTAATAAACTTCTTTATAGACGTATGAGAGAAATTGGTCTTGACGCAGACACTCCGGGTCTCAGGTAAACAAAAAATCGCTAATCCTGATTATCCTAGTAAGGATAACGGGTCAAACTATTTAAAATACTGAATTGTCATCGGTCCTTAATAAGTATGCCAAATTTCGAGGTAATCCGATGTTTTGAAGGGGGTCAAAATCATGTTTAAAGATTCCGTTACATACTAACCTACCCGTATATACGTATGAAGCTTATATAAATCGTATAAATAAAAACATAAATATATAAATAAAAACAATTTTTGTCCACGTTCGTTAATTTTAACATAATTTTAAGTTACAAAATCAAGCTGCAATTATTATATCACTTCGTTTACGTAGTCATGTATTTTTAATGTTTTATTATTGCAATTTAAATTAACGCACTATTTTTATAGATATTTAAGTACAAATTTAGTTTACTAATTATTATCGTGTACGGTAGTAGCCCTTGTCATTTTAGAACGTTACTTAAATATTAGTGTATTGTTATTTCAAAAAAAATCGATAGGATGAAATAAGCATAGTTCTCAAGAGAAGCAAAAATATAATGATTTGTAATTGAATACAAAATTATTATTTTTGGCTTACAATTTTTTTTTCTATCAATAACTCAATTCAATTTAATACTCGTAAATTGTATAAAACTTAAAATAAATAAGATATTTAAAATTAACGAAAATTTTACTGGTAAAATTTAATTTTAATTTATTCTTTTGGTAACCATGCTCATTTCATTTGCTCGGTTTTGTGGCCGAACGACAAATATATAATTGTGAAGCTACACTTAATTAATAAAATAAACGTGAAATCTGTCTTATTTATTTTTTATTTGCACGGCGAAGTGACGGCATTGGCACCTGATGGTGAATGCCTCGAGGTTTAGGCACGTGGTCAAGAATCTGCGTGGTCGCGGGTTCAAACCCCAGGCACACACCTCTGACTTTTCGAAGTTATGTGTGTATTCACTAAGACGTACTTTAACGGTGAAGGAAAACATCGTGATGAAACCTGCACACCTAAAAGTTCTTAGAAATTTCTTAAGTGTGTATTCCAACCCGCACTAGGCCGGCGTGGTGGACTAAGACCTAAACCCTCTCAGATGCAGAGGAGGTCCGTGCCCAGCAGTGGGACGTATATGGGCCGATGATGATGATGACATAGAGCAGGAAAACGTAAGCTTGATTTATTAATAATTTCATTCATGCTATAGAGCATGAATGAGCAATACATAGGTATTGCTAGCAAATTGGACCTTCAGCTTTTTAAACTTAACGAAAAATAAACGACTGAATGCTTGTCGCTGATATATTCTGCAAAACAGTAGTGGGTGTGGCAGCCGGCCGATTCGTAGCGCAGTTCAAGCCAACTACGGCGTAGCTTCTACACTATGGCGTAGCTCTACCATTTACACTAAAGCTTAACTTTACCACTTACAGCGAAGCCGGGTAGTGGCATCTCCAATTTGTTCTTGCTCCTATTACTTCAGATATTATGTTTTTTACAAGGTAACGATGATGTATGTAGACAATGTAAAAAAAAGTTGCTAGAAAACCAATTTCTTAGACTTACAGGTCTTACATTAAAATATTGATCGTGAATTAATTACACCGTAAACGGAAACGAACCTCAATAATCTTAACAGGCCACTGGTTCTAAACTGTTTACATTGAATAAAAAAGTAATTTATTGAATTTCTTAACTTAGGTACCTTAACTGCAATATGCATCTCAATAACAATTTTTTTACAGCTGAAATTAGATGCCTGTTTAAGCCCACTTTACAGTTCCAACGCCCCTTCCCTTTAATTCCTTTACGATCCTACTTAAATCTCCAACTGGAGGAATGCTAGTGTCAACTGAAGATGTTATTGCAAAATTTTGTCTAATGCAATGCAAAATGAGGAAAGAGTGCACTTATTACCAGATACAATTACTATTTCTTTTTTTAAGCCCCTTGGAGCGTCATCACCTACATTTAGAAACACTGATCAACCGTAAACAGCGTCTAAATAATTTCTCAATATTACGCAAATTAATTTCATAATTAAGGAAAGCTCCGTTCATCCTAGTTAACTTATTTACAAAGGAACCAATTAAGGTAATTAATTTTGTACATTAATATCGACTTCTGAGCGCTAAGGCAACTTTGATGTTTAAATAAGGTTAAGGATAGTATATACTGATATAATATGGTGGCAATAGCTCCTTGATTAAAGTATAAATTCTAAATACACTTAAACTTCAATGTCGTACTCTTTATAAAGACCGTTAAAAGATTTTAAAATAGGCACAATTTAAATACTTTCATAAAGTACGAAGAACTTTTATAAAAAAAAATAGTCTGTCATTTCACAAGGTCCCTTCTAACTTAATTTCAAAAATCATCCAAATGATCTGGTGGTTCAGGCGTGTGATGGTACCTATACCTTTTATTTACCTTTAGTTAAGGTAAATAAAGAGTAGAAGAGGGTTAAGTGGGCTTAATTTGGAGGGATGTGTGTTTGTTTTATCATTTTAATTATCAATAAAGCCATACACGCATAAAATCTATATAATATAATCTTTGTATTGAAGTATTAATAAAAGGTAGAAGTAATTTAAAAAGAAGAATGTATAACTACATAACGTCTCTAATCTCTTATGAATATCCGATACAGAATATAAGCCGTTAATTTTGGGAAAGTCATTTAGAACGAAAGGACAATTATTTCCCAGCTGAAATACTCGTATATAGACTAATTGTTCCTCCGCCATGCTTTAATTAAAACTTGAAAACGTCTTGCACAGTTTAAAATCAACCCGGCCGGAGTTAAATGGGGCAAATTGATTGTTCTGAAAAGTTTCATTTATATCAGAATTTAATTTACTTTTAGATTTAAATATGTAAAAGGAGAATATTTATCGTGTTATTATTAGTTGGGTGGAAGGTAATGAATGATTATTTTTAATAATATTTTTGTTTAACTACCTAATGTGTATTTCTGTAATACCTGTATTTATTAATATCATCAAAGATTAAAACGATAAAGTGAAAGTGGGCCGGCGATGTCTGCCGACGGACGGACGGCCGTTGGAGCAAACAAGTGATGGAGTGGAGACCGCGCTTAGGTAGACATAGTGTAGGACGTCCTGCAGCACGATGGTCCGACGACTTGAGAAAGGTGGCGAGTAGCGGACGGATAAAGGCTGCTCAAGACCGGGATGGTTGGCGCCTACTTGGGGAGGCCTTCGTTTAGCAGTGGACGGTGATAGGCTGAGAATGAATGAGAATGAAAAAGATTCATGGAACGTTATCGATCTTTGAATATGCCTTCCCGGATTAAAATAAAAACACGATAAATATGACTGCTACCTGATCTCGCGGCACTAGTATGTGCCGTGCGATCTAGAGGTCCTGGGTTCGATTCCCGGGTCGGGCAAAGTGTTATTGGGTTTTTCCATTAGGAGATTCTCAGTAGCAGCGGAATCTGGAAACGTGCCCGAAAAACGGCTCGCCCCCTATTACAGGTGACTGATACATTCCTGGTGTAATGTGGATGAGAAATGCACCTCTGCCAACCCTTTCGGATTATTTATAGATGCATGAGACAGAAGGACTCGTAACAGATTTGATAAATTATTTTATAACATATTTTAAAGCATCCACATTTCAAATACCATTAAAATAACAGCTTTAGACGCTGAGTGTCGTCGTTTATGATAAAACTTATATCTGTATCCCTATGTATTTAAAGGAATACGGACGGTTATCGAAGTTAAATAAAAGAGCAGAAACGTCGAAATGAACATTAAAAAAGTATCAGACAAACGGGACGTTTCGTTGAATTATGGGGTTCGTAGTGAGTACCTGTGACACGGTACAATACATGAAATAAAAGAGTTGGTATGTATGCTTAAAAAAATCATGTGTATAGTAAGTAAAAAAAAATATTGTTGATTATTTACATTAGTTACAAAACCAACAACAATCTCTTGATTACGGAACATGCAATGCAATATCGCTTACACAGTCTTGCAGCGATGATTTTCAGGGTATATGTGTGATGAGCAGTGATGGCCTCGAGGTTTAGGCGCGCGGTCGAGAATTTCGGCGGTCGCAGGTTCAAACCCCAGGCACACACCTCTGACTTTGTATTCACAATGAATTATCACTTGCTTTAACGGTGAAGGAAAACATCGTGATAAAACCTGCACACCTAAAAAGTTCTTAGGAATTTCTTAGGTGTGTAGTCCGCCAACCCGCACTAGGCCAGCGTGGTGGACTATGGCCTAAACGCTCTCAGTTGTAGAGGAGGCCCGTGCCCAGCATTGGGACGTATTTGGGCTGATGATGATGTGTGTGAATATATTCCGATTATGCCGAATTTTCGTGATGGGCTTACTCGTTGGTTTTTCCGCTAAGTTCTCAGTAGTTTCTCGGAGTCTGGAAATGTCCCTGAATAATTCCCATAGACTCGTCCCCTATTACGTGCGATTCACAAAGCTGGTAAAACGTGGGTGCAGAAATGTACCTTCGCCTACCCCCTGCATGTATTAGAATAGTATGGAAACAATATTTACGAAGTGAGATCTCTAAATTTTAAAATGTACATACATAAACTCACGCCTGTATTCCCTTAAGGGGTAGGCAGAGGTGCATCTCTGCACCCACATTTCGCCGAGTATGTATCAGTCCCACGTAATAGGTGGCGAGCCTATTGCCGTTTTTCGGGCACATTTCCAGACTCCGTGCTGTTACCGAGAATTTACTAATGGAAAAACCCAATAACACTTTGCCCGACCCGGGAATCCCAGGACCTCTAGATCGCACGGCACATACTTGTACCGCGAGACCACGAGGCAGTTAAAATGTCTGAACAAAAAATTTGGTTTGTCACGGACGTTTCGGACTTTCAGGTCTGTATTAACTTTGTAGTCTGTGTATGACCTAAGTTGATTCATTCTTTCCTGAAGACTTAATTATACCTAATCGATTACTAATCATTTACAAGGCGTTTTTGTAAATCGTAAATATTATTGATATTAAATCGCTTAACACTTATGAGATGTACCGTTCATAACAAGTGGTTGTTCCCATAGGTATAAAATTGATCGACATTGGTAAATTCATTTCGACCCTCGTTTACAAATATCGAATTTTAACATGTTTTCCTTTGTTATTATAATTGTATTTTTTCCAAGGGCCGATTTAATAACGTAGATACTTTCATACTAAAATTTCCTGTTGCTTTTAGATACTGATATTTTTAGGGTATTTAAGGTTATGGATTTAGAAGTTCGTAGTATTTTTGTCATCAATCATTGGGGCGTAATATTATAAAGCTGAAAAATTAGTTGGTTTGTTTATTTGGTTGAGGGCGTTGATTGCAGAAATGACCGTATCGAATAAAAAAACTTACAAAAAAAAAAAAAAACATTACAACTTCAAGCCTTCATTACGTTTTTGCTCTGTATAATAAACTAATAATGTATTGTGAAATAGATAAAGTTACGTGAAGTTTGTTATGAAAACCATTTGTGATCCTTTCTAAAGGATAGAAATGAATTTAAAAAAGAGAGCACGTCGTGATTAATTGGTGAAATAATATCTTAAAAATAGCGGACCTAAAATGCTCTACAACATAAAATTTTATTTATAATTACTATGAAAATTCAGACGTAAAACTCCTAGCCCCTTGTATGTGTTATTCTGTCACGGCAAACTAACCGCTGTAAAATCTAAAAGTAAGCTCCAAACAGAAACATTTTATATTAAGCAGCAGCCTAGCCGTGGAACATTTTGGTAACATGGCTTGATGTAAGCAAATATTTCCATAATCAAATATCACTTCCACGAATACGTTTCAAAATACACCTAGGAAGGTTAAATAACTTCTCTTATAACTTCTCTTTATATATATGTACGAACATATACCTATAAAGAGTGTTATGTAAATAACGGAAATGTAGGAGAAAAACAAAATACTGCTCATTGGATATTTTTCCCCATTCCAGCGTATGTATTTCATAGGTAAACACGGACTCGGCTCGAGGGAATTGTCACAACATAAAAAACTCAGATACATCAATTATTTTGTATACGTTCGTATATGGGTGAGACATGCTGTGAAATGAATGAAAAATTTTAAATTCATCACGCCAAGATTAGTCACAATAAATACCACGTAATCCCTTCTTTTAGCGCGGAGAACTGATGGCCGATGGGGCCAAAAAGTTCTCGAGTGGAGGCCGCGTACCGGAAAGCGCGGCGTGGGACGTCCTCCGACAAGATGGTCGGACGACCTAGTAAAGGTCGCGGGACGTCGCTGGTTGGAGACTGCTTCCAACAGGTCCCTGTGGAAGTCATTGGGAGAGGCCTATGTCCAGCAGTGGACTTCAATTGGCTGCTGGATTGGATTGGATTGGAATCTCCTCTTTCCTTCATCTTTATTTCCATTGATATCGGTAACTATAGAATGCTTTAACATGCTATTAGTTTTTTTTTTATTATTAATAAGACCTCTCATTCGCTACAGATCAAATGTTTAGCAACAACATTCACCGGTCATTAAAAACATACAAATTGATATTTAAATTCATATATGCGGCTAAATATGTAAGACTTTGACATATAAACGGCTAAATCAAATTTGATCAATTTTATTATACACATGAACTGAAACTGAAAAAAGAACACGGGAAAATTTATTAGTTAATTTTGCCGTAACCTTTAATTCAGTAAAGAACAGCTGTAAAAAACACATTTTATTGTTACTCCAAAAAAATCACGGCAAATAATGAGGCTTCTGTTAGGCAGAAGTTTTATGCTCGCGGGGTCAACATTTGTCAGAGGACGACATGTCAGTCGAGTGACAAGGACACATTAGGGATAGTTGGACGATAAATATTGCGAGCTCACCTTTGTCACTTTTGCCAACGTGGAACATTTACCAAATATACGCCCCATATTGGCTCTTATGTTTCGGTTAGTTCGTTACGATGGTGTCGGCTTATGATTGGGATGGATGAATAGAATGTTTATTTATTGAAGGTTTGTGATTTTTATATGCATGCGCTATAAATTGACTGTGATCGTGAAAACTAAAACAGGTACTAGTTATAGTGATTAGAAAAAAGTTTTTTTTTGGGAGTTTTTAGCCTCAATGTGTTTGTAATCATCGTAACTATAGCCTGTCTCAGTTTTCGATCACTGTAATAGAATGTATTTTAATGTGTGAAATGATGTACATACTTACATGTATAGGTACTAATGTTCTTTTTCTTCCTTTCTCTCAATAAATACACTAATCAGTCACATACATATGTATTTTGAAACCACACTAAGATACAAGTCTAGTGCCATGGGTATAAGAAACTACGAAATACTTTTCAGTCTCACAAACACCTAATAGGTGACAAATATTTATCAATCACATCAGATGTTTCTAGCCAACTACGTCACGAGGTTTTAAACTGTCATCACGAGACTTTTATTGATATATGATTCAATAGCAAAAGGAAAAGTGGGAACGAGTGAATAGTTTATTTCATTTGTTTATTCAAATAAAAAAAATGAATCTAGGGCTGAAACCTATTAAAAATATTGTACAGAATAACGTTATTACTTACGCCACTCGGAAATCTAGTCCCTTTACTAGGGCAATTCATGAAGCAAAGATGTATTTGCTGCTTCTAGTACTGCCCAATCTCTCGAATTATTAACCACGGTAAAATGGATCCAGTCAAGTAATTCAATTTTGACGGCGCACCGTCTATCGCCATTGAATTCGATTTTCATCGCTCTGCACTCAATTTCAAGCGCTTTGACCGCTGCCCTCAACGCTGCCAGTGAGCTGACGGTTAATAACAGTATTATTGGATGGTATAGGGCTTTTAAGACATTAAGGGGCACAGACCCAGTACCTACTTTCATAATTGCCATGCTGGGTAGTACCTTCAACTGAATTGATCAAAATTTGGGGCCGGCTAGATGGTTTGATGACATCAGAATGTCGAACGGATTAAATTTGCTCGTACGGATATAGAGATAAAATGAGCATAATACTCATATCTGAATTTACATGTAGTTGCAATAATCCCTGCGCCAGATCAAAAAACTTATCTAATTTGCCCCTGAATGAAGTTGTTTTGACCTTACGAGTTGATTTTCTTATGATCCTATCAAAAATTACAACTGTCAGTAACCTATCCTTAGTAACTATTTATAAATCTGTGCGTAAGTAATACAGTAAAGTATACGTCCCACTGCTGGGCACGGGTCTCCTCTACCATTGAGAGGGTTTAGGCCTTAGTCCACCACGCTGGCCTAGTGCGGGTTGGCGGACTACACACCTAAGAAATTCCTAAGAACTTTTAGGTGTGCAGGTTTCATCACGATGTTTTCCTTCACCGTTTGAAAAGTCAGAGGTGTGTGCCTGGGGCTTGAGCCAGCGACCCTAGAGATTCTCGACCGCGAAACCTCGAGGCCATCACGACTTAATATAGTACTAATACAGTAATAGTACGTAAGCTAAATATAATTATGAATATATAATATATATAATTATCCCATGTCAAAATTAAACCTAGAGTACCATCGTAGAATTATAATAGTCAAATATTTAATGCCTGCCTCGTGGTCTCGTGGCACAAGTATGTGTCGTGCGATCTAGAGGTCCTGGGTTCGATTCCCGGATCGGACAAAGTGTTATTGGGTTTTTCCATTAGGAAATTGTCAGTAGCAGCACAGAGTCTGGAATTGTGCCCGAAAAACGGCAATAGGCTCGCCACCTAAAACGTGGGACTGATACATACCTGGGGAATTGTGGGTGCAGAAATGCACCTCTGCCTACGCCTTCGGGGAATACAGGCGTGAGCTTATGTGTGTGTATGTAACTATTTTTTTTTATTTTTTTATTCTTTATTTATTTATGGAGGGTTTGGTTCTATGTAACTATTTAATTTTATTTGTTATTTCTCGAGTCGGATCAAAAGACAAGCAGAGGGCATCATTTTGTTAGTACTTAATGGTTTTCTTTATTTTGCGATTGGTTTGAAAAATAAAAACAATATTGGCATACAACACTACAGATTATACAAGATATCTCATACCGAGATTAGTGCATGGTCTCGCGGTACAATTCAACTTGTTATCGGGTTTTCTCATTAGAAAATTCTCATTAGCAGCACGGAGTCTGGAAATGTGCACGAAACTGTGGGACTGATACATAAATGTACATGGCGAATTGTGGGTGCAGAAATGCATCTCTGCTTACCCCCTCGGAGAATGCAGGCGTGACGTTATGTTAGAAAATAAATAAATGAACAATCTTTAACTGTAATTGACAAACTACAAAACCCCTGGAAGCCACCGTTGGGAATCTTCCAAAATTGCTTTTTAAGAAAGATATATTGAGTCAATACGACATAATAGCAAAAATAATAACCGCAGAGCAAATTGATATATAGTTCAAGGCTTTGGTTTGTTAGATGAGTGTTGGTTTCGTTCTGACACACGGACAAAATAGAACGTTAATATTTTAACTAATAATATGAATATGACTGGCTTATTTGTTACGAAGTAATTTTGCGTTCGAGAGGTCTTGGATTCGATTTCCGCCAACAGGCATGATTATGTTAATTGTAAACTTCAAAGAGTGTTTGTCCGTTTGGTTTTATATTTATTTATTCTTTATTGTACACCACATAATAAAAACAAGATAGGTGTAAGTAACTCCAAATAAGGCAGTGTCACAAATAGCGGCCTTATCGCTGAAGGCGTTAGATGGACTGGAGATAATGGAAGCATAGATTAATTATTGTTAAGTCTTCACGCTAAACCGCTATAACGAGTGGTATGCAGGTTTTTTACTATGTTTACTTTTGCTATATGAGTGCGATCATTCATTAAAAACACAAATCAGTAAAAAATATGTATGTTTTACTACAAAACCGCAGTCACAGATGGCGTCTAAACAAATAGCCGTTACTTCCTTTCGGTCATCGCGCATTTATGAATAATAATTTTAAATTAAGAATAAAAACATTCAACGTCAACCATTTTTATTCCCAGCCAGTAAGTTGGCCAATCCCACCGTCAGTATACGCCTGGGTAATCTGTCCTAAGTAAATACTTACCTGGCAGTCGCACAATCAATCGGGACCTGGCGTTGTGTAGAGAACCCCATCCCACACTCAGTAACCACTGCGCCCAATTTCAAATAACCGATATTGATTTCGACAGCTGGAAATCCGTCGATGCCTCTTAGGCCGACATTTCATAAGCCGCTTTGTCAAAGTGGAAATCAATGGATTTGCTTCGGTAGGAAAAACCTGACGCGGCGAAAGGTCGGTAACAACGTTCTATAGAGTTACTTTTGTGAGGTGTTACAGAAGATTAAATTGGATGTGGTAATATTTTTTATATAGACCTAGCTGTAGGGACTCAGCTCCGTACTGTTAGTCTATTTAATTTTCAATAACTATAAATGTATTTCATTATTATAACTTTATAATTATATTTTTTTTAAATACCTACACTATTAGACGCTGAATCTACAAACCTATTCATATTTATTATAGTAATAGTAAAATTGTGTAATTATTAATTCTATTACTTATAAGCATAATTAAAATTATCAATGACTATACTAATAATATATTGTTCATTAAATCAAATTGATAATTATTAGACTTTAAATAAAAATAAAAAGACGGTCAATCAATTTCTATAATTATGGTGACACCGAGCGAGCAGTTCGGGCTCAGTCATTGGAATTGTCACTTATAAGACGGATGGCAAAACGGTTTAAAAAAATATAAAATTGAACAATACCTACTTCGATTTAAATCAGTGAGTGTTGCCCTTTAGTACGGACAACTTTAATATTAATGTACTTTTGTCAAGTTCGAAATATTTACATATAAAAAATTATCCTACTTGGTCCCGCGAATTAGGCGTGAAAGTGTGAAGACACACAAACGGATTTAGTATCTTAATAAACTTACCGTATTTTAATGAACGACGGAAAAGCGCTTTAGGATCTTAGAAGGAAGACCTTCTAAGATTAGGAAAAATAGAATGAAAAGGAAGGATAGGCGAAAATGGGGTGTCGGGGTCACTGGCCTTTGAGCTCGACGCGCCACAGAATAAATGCACTTACCTAGAACAAAAATCTTTGTTAAAAATATTGTATAACCGAAAAATGCTTCGTAATTTTAAAGCGTGCTCGCGAAACTTTTCAGAGCTTAGGTTAACCAAGTTGAATTTCATTTTGTGGTAAATTAAATAGATGATTTTAGGAGATTATCTTCTCTTGTGTTTGGACACAAAAAGCGATGTAGTACACGTTAATAAAAATGAAAAATTTCAAGCATTCTTTGATTGCTATGCCTATTGAAAGTCGCAGTATCATAATCTTTTTGGTATGTGTGTTTATCGATAGTTAAAATATATTATATTATTCCTTTTTCGGCTTTTGTTTTAATCTCGATTTTATATGTTACTAGCCGTCCGTCCGCGTAGACTACAGGGTTGGGTTCAGAAAGAAAATAAGTTGTAGCCTTTGATTGAAGAAATTCGTATATTTTATACTGAAACGTTACTAATCTTATATAGCCTGCATCTCAAAATCCTTTCTTAGGGGATGCCTACGTCATAGTAGCTTTATGCATGCAAAGTCTCAGCCCGATCAGTCTCAGTCGGTCACCTTTGAGTTATATATATATTTAGCTATTTTTTTAAATTAATATAATGTTCGAGTTTATATAGAAAGGTCTCTATGATTATGCACCAAGTCGAGATTGTCAAGAATGATTATCATCAAAATTAAATCTGAATCAATGTAATATATGTTTGTAACAGCCCTCAATCAATATACTGAATGGACTGGTAACATACGCACTCAATACTACGAAATCCTTTTAAAAGTACCTACGTCTTTTAACACCTCAATTGACGGGTTGAGTGGATTTGACAAAGGGTTTTGATTGGACGTAAAAATACTTTATTCGTATGACAGACATTCTGCTCATGACTATTAGAGCTGGCACAAATATTTTTGTAAAACAATAAATTCTCAAATTATTAATTTTGATTGAACATTGTTTTTTATCTTTAGGTAATTGCAACGTCTAAAAATATGCTTATTATTAAATAACAGCTATGAAGCCGCACATAATGTTTTTAATAGCATAGGGTACACTTCCGAGGTAGAAACATCCTAAGATCATCATCATCAGTCCATACACATATGTACGTACCATCGCTAGCCACGGGCCTCCTCTACAACTGAAAGGGGTTAGGCCTTAGTCCACCGTGGTGGCTTAGTGTGGGTTGTCCATCACTACTTATTTATTAATATACCTAAATAAACTTTTCCGACTAAAATTACCGTATAATATCAGCCTAATTTTATATATAATTGTTTAGCTGTTATGTTTTGTTTGAGTAACAAATCTCCATAACATTTTTCATACTAGTAAATAATAGTACGAGGAGATTTCTTTCATGTAATTTAGCCTAACTTTTACCCAAAAATACGATTCCCAAAAAAATATCCCTACAATACACTCTTTATTAAAAGCACGAAATTTCTCAAGCGGTCTTTACTTGCGATGTCCACCAAAAGTTTTTTCATTTGAAATTTTTCGGCCACGCCGGTTGTGCGACGGCATTACGTAAACAACAACTCAATTTTAGCTTGATTAATCAAATGATAAACAGGCACATAGATTTTGTTAACAAAACGACATTCGACCCAATTAATTTCACAATAAATCGTCATTCTACCATTTGTGTTCCGATTTCATTCGTTTTCGTAATTTGGGTATTCATCTGGTGGTCATACTTTTGATAACACACATACTGAACGCAATTAAACCTATTATAAAATTTATCCACAATCGTTTGGGTATATGCAGGGCCGCGCCGACCCCCGGAAGCGCCTGTGTGGGAAACCTATTAAGCGCCTCTAATTTTTCCACACTTCTCGCTTTTCTGTTTGCGAAATCGTTAATATATTTGAAATAAAACATTAATTTTTAAAGAGGTTTTTGGATCATTTATAAGTTGTTCGTCGTGTTTTACTTCGTAGAGGTATGAATCTGGAAGTGTCAAATTCAGCCTCAACATCTAATTTTTTGGCAATTTTCATGGCATTATTTATAATTTCCTGAAAAAATGTGTCGGTTCTTATTTTTATCAAAAACTTCTTTAATTCCATTAAAGCATCTAAAGCAATTTTCATATTCACATTGACGGACTGCAGAATGTTGCTCACAAAATTTACTTTTGTTAATATTATAGGTCATATACTTATTTAATGAACAAATGAATGAAAAGGTGCACACATTTTCTTCTAGACATTTAGCGTCATGTTTTGCCTTCTGATCATATGATATTTCATATAAGGCATCATAAATTTCTGTTAAATTTCTACATAGTGATATTATAGCATCTATTCTGCTTCACTATGTATCAGACAATGGTTTCAAGGTAAGATTCATGATATTTTTTTAAATAAATACTATCTTTTAGTAGAGGACGAAAAATATTTATATAATTATTGCACAATACAAAAAATCCCAGTCGTATGATGCTTGAGGTCAGCGTCGTTTACTATTAAATTTAAGCTGTGGCTAGCGCTCGGTACACTAGTTAAGCATTCAAATCAAATCAATCAAGGGCTATTTTCAATAAAACTCCTATTTTACTCGAAGATTTGTGTGTGCCTAAAAATCTTATTTTATGGCAAACAAACATTTTTAATTGAGTTCGCAATAGCTAAAATATTGAAACAGAGCATTAAATTTCATTTGTTTATATTTGTAGTAAAAAACTTTTGACTCCAATTCAATTTTGGCAAAAATATAAACTGAGATATTATTAAATCTCCTACTGGACGTTGGCGGGCTTCACTGGAACGGGACTTACGAAACCCCACAAATATAAATGGTCGTTTTATTAAATTCATCTGGATTTATGTAGCAGTACTTGTGGTTTCTTAATCCGAACTTTGTTGGTTAGAAGTTCTTTGCTGATAATTTTGTTTACGACCCGAACAATTTTATTACGAAAATTAATAAGGGTTTATTTGTTTTTCTAATTTTTTGCCGTAAATTTACTCTATCAGCTTTTCACAGTTCGTAGTAATAGACAGGCAAGTACATAAGTGAGTATATATGTATATGATAGTATATACCGCTTTACATCAAGCATCACTTAAAAAAAGTGCTTGTTTGCATTCAAGGGCTTGTAAAATTAAATTGACGCATGATTAAAAGACCAAAAGTTTTAAATTGAAATGCCACGTCGACAAAAGTGGAAAATAGAACCAATTGCCAAGCATTTATGAAATAGACAGAACACAATAGTAAAATTCCCCACCGAGGAATGTCTAAATGAAGCATTGGAATCTGTAAGAGTAGATGTAAGCGAAAACATACGGGACAAAACAAGGAGATACAAGCTTTGGTCGAAAAACGAGTAATTGGTTGAATTTAAGGTAATAGTTCCATTAACACCCCCATCACCTGTATTCTAAACTAAAAAGCAGCCCTAAGTCATTGCAGGAACCTAGGATTTGAAATATGAGAAAAATAAGATGGTTTATGTATGGACGCTGGATGCAAATCGCTTCCGACAGAACACTTTGGAAGTATTTGGGAGAGGCCTATATCTAGCAATGGATGATTTAGGTTGTTGATGATGATGAAGATGGTTTAAAAGCTTACCCTCTACGATTTAACTTGAAAAAATAATTAAGAAGCTTACTTGTCGAATAGACATAATTGTATTTTTATTTTAGGACACAATTGTTGGTATAGTCCATTCTTGTTACAGCATATCTCATATAATAATAAAAATCCTTTAAGTAACCATATATTTCGTTAAAAAATCAGCGATTTACCTTTTATAGCCTTTTTTCTGTATCATTAGGGACTGTAATATTTTGTGTATTATATCCGAAAAAAAAATGAACAGCTGTTAAGTATCAAAATATGTTTAATATTATACTGTCACGTCAGCCCTCGAACGAATAATTTCGGGACCAACAAGACCGTCAAATATCAAAGTAATAAAGCCCTTTAATTTTTTAAACCGCAATAATTCAGTGTGAAATATCTCTCCGTATATAATTTCAATCAATTGGATATCGTTAAAATATTTACAGGGGAGCGGAGGCGTCGTAATGAAATCCTGAATTCAACTGCCGGCTGGGACCGCTCCGAATGTACTTCTACGAACCTCGATGAATTGGGACTCGATTAATTCTTATAGCCCCCAGGTGCTGCGATCCTGGTATATGAAGCAATTTAGGAAGTTATATTTAAGTAGTGTTGGGTTCGAATAGCGCCATTTCGTGTGTCGTTGGCTGTTCATTACCGAGTTACGGGTTTAACTTCTAATTATACGGTAGTTTTCGCGTAATTTTGGTTTTAGTGCTATACATTTCTTATTAGGTATTAATGTCGGATAAAAATTGATTTTACTTCAAGAATAAATTTCCTATTATTATTTATTTGTTTAAGCTTCGGCATTATTTAAAAGACTTAACTAATGCTTCTGTTATTATCTAACAAGCATATTCAAAGTGATTATGTTCACGCAAAATATGTACATACTACATCTACCTCTTATGCAGTGGCGGTACTTCCATAGGACCCCATAAGCCCAGTTTGGCTCACAAAATTCCGAATAATGATCTTTAAGCTTTTAATCTTTATTTAACAAAAGCAATTTGACATATAAATGAGAATATCCTGATCTCACAATAACCAAGACAAAACATTACAAATTAACGTGTAACGCTTTTGGACACGTAGGCTATTCTTCATCCCGGGAAAATATATTCCCATAAGATGTTATGATAAGATGGCGCTAACATGATAACGTGGGTACAGTTGCAAGGGGTAGTGTATAATCCATTACTTAGTAACACACGAGGCTTAATTCAATGTCATACACATATACATATATTGTACGTACACTCACGCCTGTATTCTTCACTGGGGTAGGCAGATACGCATTTCTACATTTCACCATTTCACCAATTATGTTTTCATCCGTAGTAATTCAGTGTCATAATGTCGGGATCACGCGGCAGAAGTAAGCCGCAGTCCTGAACGATCAGTTTCATCGTAGCAACGGTTCAAGTGGCGCTATTACAGTTTTATAGAGATTCCTCTCGAGTCCCCGTGGCTTGACCTAATATCCCAATAAGATGAGAGCCTACTGTTTGGTACAAAGTAGGGAATACATAGGATGATATTTATTTCTCCTGTTCTATTATCCATCCAAAGTTGTCTGGAAGATATTGCCTAGAGCGATAAGACCGCCTCTTGTTTTTGTTATTTTTATATATTTTAATTTCTCCATATATTTTTATTCAAGCAAGAAAGTGTAAATAAATATTTATATTAAAATGCACATTGAAATGTTTGCACACTGCCTAATAAACAGATGTTTTAAATTGATTCATTAAAATATTAAAGGAATTAAAGACATACGACAGTTTAATAGTGCTTCTTCTCACATCAACGGGCATTTGCGAAGCGCAACGGCTTTAAATAAAGCCACATGGTAATTTAATATTACCAAAAACTACATTTTTAATGTTAGTACACCTATGTTTTACTGCCTCGTGGTCTCGTGTCATGAGTGTATCCACTCGGGCTATGTTATTGATTTTTTTTTCATAATAAAATTACGAAATACGAGGATTCACAACACGGAGTCTGGAAATGTGCCCGAAAAACAGCAATAGGTTCGATCCCTATTACTTGGGATAGTTGGCGAAATGAAGGTCCAGAAATGCACCTACCTCTTTGGGAATAATGCCGTGAATGAAGGAATTCATTTTTTTTCTTGTAGCCAATATTCGCTTGTACAAGATTATAGACATTACGATGTTGTTTTACTTCGAAAATCGCTTCAGTTTGTACCATGGGCTCTGATATTATGGCTGAAGCCTGGAGGCATGAGCCGTTATTGCCAATATCGAGACAGGTCATATCTGCAGATCACCCAACATACTAACATAATTTTACTAGAAACAATGTCATACCGAATAGGTTATAGTTATAGGCTATTAGTGATCCTCATAGCATCAACGTTAAGCTTAGAGTTGACGTTAATTTTCAGCTAAAAGCGCATTAAGCGTAAGTTGAAAGATCGTTGAGATAATGATGTGATCAGTAATTAATATAGATAGAAAAAATGAATCCTTTTTTTTAAATTGCGTCCGGTTGAAGCGAGACCAACTACTTCTTAGTAATAAATACTTTAATAAAACCAGCCAATCTTTCAACACTCGTTTCATTACGACTTTAATCCTGAGAAAAGTTAAAAGATCAATAATACTTTCTGACTTATAAAGTTTTGCCTCTAGCATTGTGGAACACGTTTAAAACTCTCTGATATATTATGAGGCCTTTTACTTAAGGAATAAGGTTATAAATCCATTGCGTAATATCTAACCCTACTTAAACCGAACAAATAAAAAGTTACAAGCTTCGATTTATGGACGACCATCGACGGGGATGTCTTTGCTACTTCAAATAAGTTTTTGAGTTATGAATTGTGTCGTTCCTATCCAAGTACATGGGTATGACGACTTATTTTATTAGTTTTTTGTATAAATAACTTGTTTAACATGTTAACAGTTAAAGTACTATAAAAATTCGCAATTTAACATATTATATGCTTTAAAACTATTTTTTGAAAACTAAAAGTATTACAGTCCAAAACTTATTTCTTTAACATATGTCCTACTGATGGGCACGGGCCTCCTCTGCAACTGAGAGGGTTTAGGCCTAAGTCCACCGTGCGTGTTGGCGGACTACACACCTATTTCCTGAGAACTTCTAGGTGTGCAGGTTTCCTCATGATGTTTTCCTTCACCTATAAAGTACATGCTAATTCAATATTAATAAAAAAAAACATCGATTCTCTTCTTAAATTGTATTTTTCTGTTATTGAATATAAAATATTTTACCTGTCAAGGTTTAGCTTTAATAATCAATTTTGTTCTGTTGCCGCGACCAAAGCCCAAGGGAGAACATTTGCATGCAAAGTAAATCAGGGATACCTTTCGGGACTTGATCGAACTCAATCAGAGCGTTTAGAACAGATATTACCGACGCCACAAAGGAATTCTGTTACAGATACGTTTTATTCTTTAACAGTAGAATGGAAATTCTTTATATTGTACTTGTTTATGTTCTTAAATTTTGCGAGGTAAGTAAATATTTTCAACTCACTGTTAAATAAAGTTTGACCTGGATTTTATAGATCGTAAGTTTAAGAGAGAGATTTCGTCAAAAAAATAATTATCTTGTAGTTTCTGATTCGCCGGAAGCCCGATAACTTAGAAAAGCTCATACTAGTAGGCCGCATGAACGGGAAACGGAGCAGAGGTAGAGCACCTGCCCGATGGACGGACACTATCAGGGAACGCACCCGACTGAACATCCCAGCAGCCATGCGCCACGCGGAGAACAGAGCGGCCTGGAGAGAACTTGTGGCCGGAGTTATTAATAGTGGTCACGACCCTCAGCCTTGAGGGAACGACTAAGAAGAAGTTTCTGATACCCACGATACAGAACTTGTATCCTAGTGTGGGGCCTGAACTATGTATATATGTGACTGTTGGTGTGGGTGTGTGTATTACACATTGTATAGTTTCTTATTGTATTACAATATTGTCCAATTGCAAGAAGGCATCTCGGTAGAGTCTATGTGTCGATTATATTGCTTCTTCAGTAAGGTTGTTAAGTTCTCTCTAAAGTCCTGAAAATCTTGTTTCATACTTTTGTAGCCTCGTTTTTTTTTCATAGTTGGGTTTTAGTTCTTATTTTTTTTATTTAAATAAAACTATTCCAAAACAAATTAAAATGCAATAAAAAGTAAAAAAATAATTTCGTATTCTTCTATAACTTAATAATCAGCTTACTATTTCTTTTCATCAATATGTAGGTACGATCAAAGTGTTTACGACGTAAAAAGGTAGGTAGATACCTATCCACTTCAAATCTAACTCAACACATACCTATGAATAACAAACAATGATTAAAACATTTTTAAAGTTCTCCTAAGTAAAATGAAATGATAAATATTAGACTACTTATAAGTCAATCAAATTATTACGATAATAATCATGTAGTTTTAATTATTGTTATATTTGGAGTCGGTGTCAGCCAAGGTAGGATTCTCGTATTATTATTGCTAGGTATGTATATTGTATTGTAGTGTTTCCTTGGCTGACACCGACTGCAAAAATAACAATAATTTAAACTACATTATATTATTATAATCGTAATAATTTGATTGACTTTTAAGTAGTCTAATATATTTCATTGATTTCAAGATGTGTGAAAACTTTAAAATGCATGTTTAAACTTAATTTTTTATTTTTTATTTCTGCATTACGGTTTTATTCTTGTTTTTAGGTCAACACAAATGTTCTACCTTCAATATTTAAATAGTAGTTTCGAAAGTTGTACCGTAAAATTGTGCAATGCAGTAGAATTTATTCCGCTATGAAATATAGCTTAATATGATTGCTTGCATTTCGTTTATTGCCTTTAAAGTACATTTCGAAAGGCTTAATAATATTAAATACTAAAATATATGAAATTCCTCGTTTCTATTTAAATCATATTATTTTATCGAGGTTCTGGGGGCACGGCAGTGCCCCCGCCAAGTCGAGCGAAAAAGCGGCACGGTCGACTATACTTTTCTCGAAGCAACTCAGGCCATTTTCGACACCCTATAACTTCGTTGTGGATAAACAGAAAACCTTAATTTTTTGTCACCTAGCAAGCATAGTATAAACTCTGTATATTTCAAATTTCATTCAATTTGAACCAGTAGTTTAAGAATTATAACTAGCCAAACTTCGCGATTTTGTCGTTCACTGACTCACTGACCGATCATCAAAACTCTAAGGCACTTCTAGCCGACATAGAAGCTTCAAATTTGGAACACAATTAGTGTTTAGTGTATAACTTAAGGAAAAATAAAATATCTTGCAATTTCGGTCTAGTTTTCTAGATTCACAAACTGTATAAATAACTTTGTAATCCCATATAAATATAGGATTCAGACAGAAGGTCCCTTAAACGGGGATTGAATAAATTCATCGACTTGGTATCATATGGATCTTACAACCTTTTACGGCAGAAGAACTAAGTTGAGAGACTTGTTTTTTTTACAAGTTTTGTTTTTTATGGGATTATATTATATTCTAACTTTGATTCTTGATGAGCTTAAACAAGTGCATTGATTCGTTTGGCTAGTAACAGTATAAACAGATCTAGGTGGAATCAGGTTTGGCTCCCGTGTCGCGTACTTACGTTATATCGAGCTTCTTTAAATTTAAAATGATATATACATACATACACTACCGACAAAAAGTTTGGAAGCACCTATAATTTTTGTAAAAACAAATAGCAAATTGATAATAACAAATTTTATCCATGTTGTAATAAAATATAATATTATTTTAGTAATAAGAATATGGTTTTATTTCATAGTTTAATTGTTGTTTTAATTAAGTACCTAATCATTCTTAATTAAATAATACTATATTTTATATTATTTCTAAAGTAATTGAGAGTATTAAAAGTGCTTCCAAATTTTTTGTCGGTAGTGTATATACTTACATAAGCACTTACTTAAGCAGTGATGGCCTCGAGGTTTAGGCGCGCGGTCGAGAATTTCGGCGGTCGCAGGTTCAAACCCCAGGCACACACCTCTGACTTTTCGAAGTTATGTGTGTATTCCCAATGAATTATCACTTGCTTTAACGGTGAAGGAAAACATCGTGATAAAACCTGCACACCTAAAAACGTTCTTAGGAATTTCTTAGGTGTGTAGTCCGCCAACCCGCACTAGGCCAGCGTGGTGGACTAAGGCCTAAACCCTCTCAGTTGTAGAGGAGGCCCGTGTCCAACAGTGGGACGTATTTGGGCTGATGATGATGATATATTCTTACCTACTACACCTAATTTCCGCAAAATGATATGCAGTTCTGTATTTTTATATCCACGTCTGGGAAGTTGTGTAATATTTTTTACCCATCCAAAAAAAAAAATACTTAAAAAACACAGTAACACTGCCGAGCCGGAAATGTATCTAAGGCTATATTGTCACATGCGATGTACTAAATATTTACAAAAACTCAAATTCCCTTTTTCTTCAAAACACATGACGAAGATGATGCAATAAGAGCAAGAATATTCATACTAATATGCCCTATTCTTTTATATGATTCAGTTGAAGCCGAGTCTGTTATCCGTTCAATTTCAATCCAATTAACTTACCCGCCGGCGCTAGGTGAACCTACCAATACGCTAGGAAATCAGATCTCCACTACGCTTTCAATTTGGGCCGGCCATCTCGCCGAGATTGTTGTTGCTTTTGTCTAAAAGCCTTCAGTAATTGATGGAGTGACGTCGAGATGATATTTTGTAACTAGATTTTGGGTAATACATAGTCAAAGTTAAAGTCAAAATATTCTTTATTTAAATAGACTTTTAAAAGTTCTTTTGAATCGTTAATTTTAAACTACATACATTACATACATACTTTTATTATACATATATTTTATTTTTTTGTACACACTGCGTTTCCAATAAATCCCTTCAGAAAGTCCATCTTATGGTTGCCTTCAAAAGATCGCCATGTGCGATAAGGCTGCCGTTTGTTCCTTTCCGTGTTTGTTTTTTAAGTTTTTTTTTTCTATGATTAATAAGTGTTAAATAAATAAAATAAATAAATACATAACCTCATGCTTATATTCCCGAAGGAGTATGCATTAGAAACGGAGCCCTCAATCTTCTGACATCCTATTTGAACAACAGAGTTCAGAGGGTTGACGTAAATGGAAAACTTTCTCCAGGATCGTCGGTTACCATGGGAGTGCCACAGGGTTCAATTCTTGGACCTTTTTTGTTTCTTGTTTATATAAATGACTTGCCTTACTACGTTGAGAGTAAAAGCGAAATAGTATTGTTTGCGGATGATACATCTTCAATATTTAACGTGAAAAGACGTCTTGATAATTTTAACGAAGTAAACAATGCACTTCGTAAAGTTGTTCAGTGGTTTGATAATAATAATCTACTTTTAAATGCAAAAAAAACTAAATGTATAAAATTCACAATGCCCAATGTTAAACAATTAAAAACCACTGTACAAATAAACGGCGAAGAACTGGATCCTGTTGCGTCAACCACATTTTTGGGCATTACGGTGGACGCAAAACTCCAGTGGGGACCGCACATTCAACAATTGGCAAGTAAATTGAGTTCAGCGGCTTATGCAGTAAAGAAGATCAGACGTCTGACTGACGAAGAAACGGCAAGAATGGTTTACTTTAGCTATTTCCATAGCCTTATGTCCTATGGTATTCTTTTGTGGGGAGCAGCTGCGGACATTAATACAATTTTTGTTTTGCAAAAAAGAGCCATTAGGGCTATTTATCATTTAGGTCCCAGGGCTTCACTTAGGGAAAAATTTAAGGAAATAAATATTCTTACCGTTACTTGTCAGTTTATATACGCAAACTTCATGTACGTCCAAAAAAATATTGGTCAATTTCATAAAATTTGTGATATTCATAATAAAAATACTAGGAGCAAATGTAATCTTGTACAACACGTAACTCGTCTCCGGAAAATTAATAACTCTTTTATTGGGCAATGTATACGCTTCTACAACAAACTTCCGAAGGGTATTAGGGAGCTTCCTTTGAAAAAGTTTGAAGAATCGATTAAAGAAAAACTATGTAAAAAAGCTTATTATAAAATGTCAGATTATATTGAGGATAATAAGCCCTGGGAGTAAGTAAACTGATCGGAGGTTGCTGCAATTTGTATCGTTATGACATGTATGAGGTTAAATTAAATATAATAAATAAAAATGTAATTATAATAAAAAATTATCATATAAAAAAAATGACATTTCGTGTTGCTGAGGGAGTTTCTTGCCGTTTCTTCTCCACAGCGATAACACGTTTCGAAGCGGCAATAGTTTAAAAAAAAACTTACTTGACGATTCAAAAGCACTTGTAAACGTCTATTTAAATAAAGGTGATTTTGACTTTGACTTTGACTATGCAGAAATTCATTTCTCCACCCACATGTCGCCATGTATGTATCAGTCCCGCGTAATAGGCGGCGAGCCTATTGTCGTTTTTCTAACACGTTGCCAGACTTCGTGCTGCTACTGGGAATTTCCTAATGGAAAAACTCAATAACACTTAGCCCGACCCGGGAATCGAACTCGGACCTCTAGATCGCATGGCAGATACCACGAGGCAGTTGTATTTTAGATATAACCAAGACGATAATAGAATCTATTGAAATAAAGATACCGATAGTCGAGAAAATATGTACGAGTATATTGGTATGAATAAATACGAGATGTAGGTCCTCACTATTGTATTGCATAATATATAAAATAAATAAATTTAACCAAGTCACATATCGTCGAGGAATCAGCTACACCACCAAGCTCGATTTTTATCGAGTAACGATACCATCGTTGGATTCGTATTTTCAATTTGATAAATTCACATTTTACATACAATTTTTCTTTGAGAAAACAGATAATGTCATTCATCATAGATATCGAGAAAAACTTCAGTCAGTTAGGCCTTGATGGACGAAAAAAAACGTTTTTTTTTCTCTCTCCTGAAAGTTGTGAAAAACAAGTTTGGTGGTGTTGCTGATTCCTCGACGATATGTAAATAGTTCCTGACTCCAAATTAAGATACGAGTTTTGTATAGTGGGTATCAGAAACGATGAGATATTTTTCGGTCTCACAAACATCCAGACCCTAAACAAATGTTTGTGGATCATACAAACATTTGTCTCGGAGCGGGGATCGAAACTGCGGTCTCTCGTTTAGCTAGCTAGTGTTTAACCAACTGCGCCACGGACGCAATCGAATAAGAAAAAATCCGTAAGAACTCATACAAGGCACTTCAAGAATGGTTTCATTGTAATTTAGAAGTTGATTAATTTAATAAATGAGATTGCTGAAAGCCCAAAATACGTAGCGACTACCGAACACAATATAAAGCGAACACAATATTAATAACAGCCCCGTGACGAAGTTGCATAGACACCAGCTTGCGAAGTGGGAGGCCGAGGGTTCGGTCCCCGCACCGTAACAAATGTTTTTTAAAGTCTCTCGTAGTTTCAGGTACAGTGTAGAAGTCATAACTACTATGTAGTATGTGCATGATGGGTGTATTTATTTGTTTATTTATTTACATATTTGTCGGAGTGGTACCAAAATATATTGGTGTTTCCCTCCGATATATTATTTATATATAAAACACGACAAAAGTGTACCAGTATTTGTTTGTGAGTTTCTAATTGCGACATGCCGACAAATTATGTCGATTTGTGATAGTTAATAGTTCTAATAATCCTGTTAGTCGACAGTTTGTGCCGCATTGCACGCAAAATCAAATTCGAATTTCTGTTGCAAAGACAGTTTAAAAATACGGAGTAGACATTTTGTCCTTTAAAACAACAAAAGGTCCCTTTGAATAATGTCCAAGGGTGGCAAGATGAAGCCAATTATGTAATCCGTCGCGAAACTCAAGCTTTGACAAGTTCCCAAGTCTATGAATAATGCAGAAGGTTATTAATTTTCATAAGTTTACAGTAAGTGCTTTGTTGTTTGTAAATAAAATGCTTTGTACGCGTTTTAGTTGTTTGTCTACTGCAAAGAGTTCCAACATTTAAATGAAACCTCTTTTTTATACGACACCTAATTTTTAAGACGGTTTTTAGAATTTTCGTCTGTTTGATTTGATTTAGATTTCCGGAACCGAAAGCATTTTAAAAAGAAATTTTAGAATTGTACCGAAATTTCAACTTTTTATTTGATTTTCAATATTTTGGTTCAGTTCTTAGTTTTTCATGACCGTTAATCTCGTGTATTACGGTGAGATCAGAACTCCCCATATGAGACTGTCGGATATACATATGGATATATTAAAAAAACTAATAAACGGCAGATATTAAAAAATCGTCCGCCAACCCGCACTAGGCCAGCGTGGTGGACTCAGGCCTGAACTCTCTCAGTTGTAGTGCAGGCCCGTACCCAACAGTGGGAAGTATGTATATGGGCTGATGATGATTAAAAAATCTATTGCCTCTGTTAGTTACCTTTAACAATATTAAGTAAAGATATAACTTTTCATTCAGATGTGTAAAGGCAGTACAAATAAAATGACCATTTCCTCGTAGTTTCATTACGACATTACGCGAGTAAAGCCACTTTTGTGATTTGTTTGTCCAACAATATAATTAATTAGAGCCACGACTACGAGGAAGTCAGGAATGACACATATGAGTTGAATTAATTGTTTTTAAGGCTGAGAATCTGTTACACAAGCGATACGGAAATGCACGTGAAAATTAACTTGAAAATTAAGCTATATTTATTTCATTTAAAAATACAATGATTATGTCACAATGAAGTCGTTTGTCAGTCTCTCGGCTTAAAACGGTGAGCAAGAGCATCTCTGAACCCGGGTTCGATTCCCGATTTTTTTTAAATAAAAAATAAAGAATTTTATAATTCTTGGTTCTGGGACAAATATGTTTTTAACAATCATCATCATCAGCCTAAGGAAGTCCACTGCTGAAAATAGGCCTCCCCAATGACTTCCATAGTGACCTGTTCGAGGCAGCCTGCATCCAGCGACGGCCCACGACCTTCACCAGGTCGTCAGACCACCTTATGGGTGGACGTCTTACGCTGCGCTTTCCAGTACGTGGCCTCCATTCGAGAACTTTTTGGCTCCATCGGCCATCGGTTCTCCGCGTATCTCGTAGGGAAACCCCGAGCATAGCCCTCACCATAGCTCGTTGAGTGACTCTGAGCCGTCTAATGAGGCCCATAGTGAGAGGCCACGTTTCAGTGCCGTATGTCAAGAGAGGTTTTTAACAATAAAAATTAATAATTGTCCCATAATGTTATAAAATTATCCCAAAAACTTTATATTTTTTCGGAATAAAAAAAACACTATCAGTCTTCAGAAACTCGTCTATTTCTTAAATAAGATTCGTCATAAATATTTAATGCTTCAAATGTAAAAGCGTAACAACAAACTCACCTATGCACCCTTATCTTATTTATTTTATGGTATTTACACCTTGAATCGATTGTGACGAATTATTCTGCAGAGGTAGATGGGACTCTGGAGATGGCAAAACCATTTCAGATAAAATCTAAATTAACGTTACCGAAGTCGCACAAGTCATTTAAGCATAATTTATCGCCGTACATTTCCTTTGATAAACAACCTTATTATATACAGCCTCCAAGGTACAGTTGACAACCTTATGGAACGTGGGTCGCGGGTTTGTTCCCCATGTCGACAAAAAATTGAAAGACCGAAAAGGCTCGTAGTTTCTGATACCCACAACAAAAGATAAGTCAAGAGTGGAGTATATACATATGTGATTGTTGGGTGTAATTATTTTATACTAACATAAGTCTACCACGAGTTCTTTATTACACTGGCAGCGCAAAGTGACAACAGCGTTCCTGATAAGCATGATGTTATCAAAACAGAGCATCAAGTGGCGACAGTTTCCCATGTCTCGTCACTCGACACATTCATGCTGACCTGCTACGCTTCAAGAATCTGGGATTATAGTTTCGAGTTTCAAAGAGACATATTCATACATTTTCTTGCCCTATTCCCAATTAAATTTTAGGTCGGCGCAGTATTTTTAATCCTTTCAAACATCTCTATCAGCCGTCACCTCCGTCATCCTCTCTCACGCACTCCATCGATCTTTTCTTTGGCCTTCCTCTGCTTGTCCATCCTTAGATTTTCAAACCCATTATTTTTTTACCTACATATGCTTCATCTCTTTTCATAAAATGGCTATACGGTGACAGACGGTTTCCTTTCAGATTATCTATCACAGGAGCCAATTTCAAACTTCCTCTAACGTATTCATTCCTCACACTCAAAGAGACATAATTGTCATTTACTCATATATTTCCTGTTTGGCCGAGTACGCAGTATGACTTATTACTATCCAGTCATGTATATTTCATAACTTTCCAGCCACTTACAGTTTGCCGTATTTGGATATGTGCCAGTAAACAAAGTAATGGATCATTACTGAATCTTGTTATATTAGCTAAATTGAACGAAAAGGAAAATTCAGCTTATATTATGGTCTTCTTTTTACGATGTTTTTGATGTTCCATTTATTTGATTAATACATTGATTGTTAATACAATGCTCTTCGAAGTCTGACATGAACCAAAGTAGTATTAAATTTTTTATATTTATAAAGAAGGAAAAAATATATCTGTTAAATATATTAATAGTAAAAAAACGTCACGTCATACAACTAGAATGCAGAATATAGTTTGAAACTAGTTAGAACGATGAAATAATCTTCTGCCTACCTTTTGAAGACACAGGTATCATTAAATATACCAGTTACCTATATATATAACCTAAATACCAGTAACGACTATACGATTTTTAAAGGAAAGAAAGGATTCCTATTTCTCGACACTTTGGGTAGTATTAAGAAGTTGGTAATTGGGCTTCAACGACCTTTTTGGGGATTTGGCTATTAAGGGAAGTACGGTTTCCTTGTTTAATTAAGTGACTTTGTGGGGTTGTAAAATTAACGCGTATTTATTATTCTTATTAATTTATTCTTATACATACCTGGCGAAATGTGGGTGCAGAAATGCACCTCTGCCTACCCCTTCGGGGAATACAGGCGTGAGTTTATGTATGGTTGTATTAATTTATTCTTATATACTTATATAGGTCCATGTTTTGAATCATACACTGAAAAGAAGTTTATGGTAAATGTGTGGTTTCAGCCATACACACAATTCACCATAATTATTAACGAACATCCCATCGAGCAGAGGTCATCTCTCTGCAGTTAAAAAAGGTAAGGCTTTAGTCCACCAAACTCCTTGGTCTATGGCCTTGTTGACGGACTACATATGAATATGTAGCTTAAAGCCAGCTCTTAGGTAAAGGAGCTTTCCTGACCGCCGAAATTCTCGACAGGGTGCTTAAGCCTCGAGGCTGTCACTTCATAATCACTGTGTATAGGTACTAATTTCTACTACATCTCATAAAAAGTATTATTGTAAAAAATTACAATTAATCCGCTACCGCTCAATCACAAGTCACAGAAAGCTTCCCGACGGTCCTGTGGGGTACATTAGTCTCGCCTCACGTCGCGACGTTGTTCGAGCATTTATGTATAATGTAGCGGGCTGCACCGGAACGAAGCATTTGAACTACATACATTTGATTCAGTGGCGGTACTTCCATAGGAGCCGAAAAGCGTTACACGTTAATTGTGTAATGTCAAGTTTATAATTGTTTATTGTGGAGTCAGGATATTCTCATTTATATGTCAAATTGATTTTTTTTAAATAAAGATTTAAAGCTTAAAGATTATAATTTGGAATTTTGTAAGGCAAGCTGGGCTTTTGGGCTTCTATGAAAGTACCGCCACTGATTAAAATTAGTTCTTATTGTTTGCGTGGCTTCATGGCTTTTACTTAGTTGTGTTCGTATTTTCTCTTCTAACAAAGGGTTCTAAGTCCATTTATGTGTAAATGAAGAATCTATTATAATTTTGTTGGTACAAAAAAGTTAAAGAAATTTGTACCTCGTTTTAAACATCTCGTTCGACAAGTTTTTCATGACTAAATTGTCAGGAATCAGAATCAGGAAATGTGCCTGAAAACGCCAATTCTTCCCCGTTTGGGATTAAAGACAGAAGAGTGAAGTGGGCGTAAAAATGCACCTCTGCTTTCTATGAATATTCCTAAAAAAGTGATTTTGTTTAATAAGTTTTGCCACCGCAGCCGTTAAACCGATAGCCGATAACTTTAATTAATTTTAGTTTGGATATTAAATAGGTCCTGTATCTCTTATATCCCAGAATGTTACGTTCCCTGTCGAATTTTCAAATATAAAACAAATATGTTCACTGTTATTTATAACCCACTTCTTTCCAATCCCAATTCACAGACAAAGACGAAGGTAAAAACTGTGACTTATATTGAAGTTCCTCTTAACCTCCTGAGTACTGATGTCCTTAATTTAGAACATCTAACAAAAAAAAATCTGTGACAGATAATAAGAGATCAATCCATTTTTTTTTCTCCATGAAACAAAACATACCTATATAAGGGTTTAAAAAAAATACTCCTCAATTGTGTATCATATCTAGAAGTACTTAGCCACAAATCAAAAGAAAATCCAGAAAAATTGTACTCTGGAACTCAGGAGGTTAAATAAGAATTCTTGAGAGAATTATAATAGTGTTAACAAACCAATTCTAAGAATAAATGGAGGCGCAGAGCTCAGACGGCGGGCGGTAACCGGATATTGCGTTGTTCTGTGCAGGAAGCCGGCCTCCATTGTGACTATAGTTAACTGTATATCCTATAGTTAACTACAGGGAGCTATTCGCTTAGCGTGACGGGTTGTATTGTTTACGAGAGTGTAGGCGTTACACAGGGCTGTACGTGATCAACAGTTTAATGTTAGTTTAGGAGTATACAGGGATCTCTGTGTGTGAAATTACACATACATATTATGTATATTAGGCTCACGCCTGTATTCCCCGAAGGAGTAGGCAAAGTGCATTTCCGCACTAGCATTTTGCCAGGTATGTATCAGTCCCACGTAAGACTCGTGTCTTAGTGTGGGGTAAGAACTATGTATGTGACTGTTGGGTGCACTTATTTCTATACACTGCGTCTGTATACAGATTTGGTGTATAAGTGTGTATAATGGTGTTATTCGCATTTAGCTAGTATACCAGCCATTTGAATACCACTGCCTTTTCTATTACATGCATTCTTAACTGTGTCAATATAATAGTGTTTGAAAAAAATATACGGTAACCACAAAAAAGCAGCCCTAGTGGATCTCCGCATATTTTATTCTTAACTTGTTTTGGCACTCTCTTAAACGCATTATGCAAGGAAGCCTGCTGTGAAAAAAAGGACTTGCTGTGCCTTCCGAGGCAAATTATTGTCTAAATTAATGCGCGTTATACTACATTTTACTTTCCGATATAAAACATTTAAGCCTTTTTGAGGAATAATATACGGTTTAATATGACTGCCTTATACTGCCTTCACTTTAGCAAAGGAATAAATGAAAATACAAGAGACCAAACTACTATAGTTTTTACTCTCCTATTATCGCCTCTAAAAAAGTCTGTAAGTTGTCATAACACTTTATGATATGTCAGTTACTTGTTTATCTCACTTGTAACTTTCTTGCTTCCGTATGAGCTATCATCATCATCATCATATATAAGCTATGCAACACGTTAAATGTGTATGTGAGTATATATTTATATTAATTTATACTTATATTAAATTAATAATTTAAACACACCCACATCTCGCTAATCATCATCATCATCATCAGCCCATATACGTCCCACTGCTGGGCACGGGCCTCCTCTACCATTGAGAGGGTTAAGGCCTTAGTCCTTGGGGCTTAGTGCGGGTTGACTTGGTCTCGCTAATCACTCGTTGAATATTCCATCATGCCTATGTTGTCTGGAAAAGATCGCTCTAAGCGATGTTTAAATGGTGCACAATAAAGTGTTTTTATCTTTGTCTTTAATTGACTGATTAAATTTTTCATAATATTTTTTGTTTTGCTACTAAATCTGGAAAATACTAAACGAGACTTCAGTCTTTAAAAACGCTTGCATGTTTTTCATAGTATGTTTATTCTTTTCTATATTTTTATACCATGCCATCATATAAAATGTAGCAATAAATCACAAGAGCGCAAAACCGAGATTCCACTATGTGCTAATTTAGTACGATAATTTCCAATGTAATTTATGAGGAAGAAACTGTATTAACTGTGCAGCACGCACTGCTCTGGCGTGCCTTTTATTTATACTGCGAAAACAATTCTCTCCGTGGAACATCCGCAACGAAATAGGTTATGTCAATATCCAGCGATCTTTCGTTGCTAAAATTTTAATAGAACTATGAACTGTTCTACGAAGGAGATTCGTGGAACTTGTTTCTAGGAAAAATAAATACCACAGAATTAAATAAACGTTACACAACGAGCTTTAGTTCTAGGTATGAAGATTAGTTGTATCTACATGTAGTAATTTTAGGTGATGTGCAAGTCTGTCTGTTACGCTAATGCCTATTGGACCGAATTGGATAGTGTTTGATATGCAGATAGATAGACAGATAAAGACAATTTTTTTTAATAGTCGTAATAATAGGTCTGGACGAGTCCGAGGTAATTTTAAATAAGTAATGTTTTATTTGTATTTTTTAAAGTCATAACACATTAAATTGAGTAACACAAAATATTGCTTTGCAAATGCAAACGCAATCAGCGCCAGAATGTAAATCTCAAGGTGTCAGAATTAGATGTTAAAGTAAAATGTTGTTTAAGAAAATACTTTATGTAGAGAATTACTCGTAATAGGTATTAATCGCAAAAAGAATAGCTTTTAATTTGTACGTACATTATTATTAGTAGAATAGATGTAGAGGTACATGGCACAAATTATAAGCATGTACTGACCTTGGTTTGCCGCTGCTTATATGGGATTTCGTACGTCGCGTTCACCCGCTGTTGATCATCAATTCTTCAGTACAAATTAGTCAGCTCACTTCACTTCCTTGAACATTCAGACGCACAAAATACACAATATCACAATAAGGTCCGATTGAATCTTTCACACGCCCGGTTACACGTCAACAAGGAAAATTCAATGATATATTATAGAATAACTTAAAAGACGGTTTGGCAACAACTGTAGTTGTAAACAATAAAACGTAGTGACGACAGAACGGTCGGACAGCATACAAGAGTGCGACTACCCGCAATATTGACAAGCAAAAAATACTTTGTCACATTTTTTCTTAATAGTATAGGTATTTTAGTATTGTGCTATTTTAAAAGACATCTAAAAATGAACTCAAATTAATAAATTCAGAAGTGTTGAAAATATCCATATTAAGATTTAATGTACATTAAAAATCACGCTTTTTAATGGCGAAAGGACGAAAACAACGAAATAATAATAATTAAATCTTATTTGAACTTTTACTTACTTATTGAATATATTCTTCTGTAGCCACATGACTATATTTTTAAAGCTCAATTAATGCGTGAAATTGTTTTTTTTTTTAAATTATCCTCTTATTTATTTTTACCAAATTTCCTATTCCTTTTACATTTCCAAACTTGGAACTGGAAACCTGACCTCAATGTAAATCATCAACAATCTCATCATGTTATTCAAAACGTTATAGCATTTTGTTCATATTTCAAACCCATGATAATTAAAAAAAAATATTATTCACTTGTTCGCTTCAGCAAGCAACTCCAATCGCTTCATCTATTTAACCATGTGTAGTCCAAGACTGTAAGATCAGCGCCAATTTACAGAAATCTTTCACAAAGGCTTTATCTGTAAGTAACATTGAATAAGATAAATTGGCTGCATTGAACCGAGAAAATGTTGAAAGTAGAAGTGACGAATGGTTTCTTTGAGTCAACTTTATAGATAACTGTGAGATGGATTGACTCAACGTCTTCCAGTAACGACTACATATTGTACATTGAATTGAGATCATTTTAAATCTGAAGCACTTTTTTCGATGCCTTAACTATATTGTGAAATATATAAAACTAGATTCTTAGTACCTTGAAGTCTTGTGGTATAAGAGTCTAGTCACGATCTAGAGGTCCTTGGTTTGGTTCCCATGTTCAAATTCAAAATTCAAATTCAAATTATTTTATTGTTGTACATAAGTGAAGATGGTGTTACATTGGCTCGTATAGTACAGCTATGACCCGCCATATTGGCATACAATAGTTTAGGATACATTTTTTTTTTAATCCGATTTACAATTAACAACAAAATAATTAAAAATATAAGACATAACCACAAATAAAAACAAAACTACATATACAAAACTATATATATGCTGTACAGCGTTATTGGGTTTTCTCAATAGGAAATTCCCAGTAACAGCACTAATTCGGGAAATTATCCTGAAAATTGGCGATCGGTTTTATTCCTATTGTGTGAGACTTTGACGGCGTCCGTGACGCAGTTGGCTAAACACCAGCTTGCGAAACGAGAGGCCGCGGGTTCAATCACCGACAGACAAATGTTTGTGTGATCCACAATTTCTTTCTGGTCTGGGCGTCTGTAAGGTCGAAAAGTCTCTCGTAGTTTCAGATACCAACGACACAAGACTTGTATCTTTATGTACGGTCAGAACTGTGTAAATGACTGTTGGGTGTTTTTATTTATTTATTATTTAATACGCAACTGGTGAAACTTGGATGCAGAAATGCTCCTCTAAGATAAAAAAAACACGATCACATTTCCCACAACTTTTATTGCACTGTGTAACATTTGTATAATCGTCGATAACATTTATACTAAACACGCAATGTACACATTTGGCCATAATCATTTGTTTATCAAAATCTCAATTTTAACATTACATCCATTAGGATAATTTGTTGTTCTAAATTAAAATTGGAAAATTTGTAAATAGAACGAAACATAAAATACAAATTACTATTAAAATGAGAATTCTAAAGGAAGTTTTAAAGTACTCTCAACAGGTATTTAAAAAAAGATACAATACAAACGCTTACTAAAACATTTTTACATCTCAAGACCAAACCTTAAAAACCTAATACCAATTGACTTCACATAAAGTTCTATCCTTATTAAAGAAATCAATGACAAACATTTTGTGTCCCTATCCCACCACACACCCGCCACTGTAACTCCTGTGCTCCAGGATCAACAGCGGCACGCACTGTATTGACGCCGAGCAATGAAGCTCAGCGGATCTAAAGGGACCTAAATTTGTCACAATCCCGCAACGAAGTTAATCAGAAAGACAAATAAAGGAGGAGTTGGAAAACAAAAAGTTGTCCACTTCCCTCCACAACATGACAAACATTTTGTTAACATCCGTTGATTCCGAATTTCAATGAGCATGTAATGCTGATTTTGTTAACCAGTAACTAAAAACAAAACAACATCTATCTACGAAATTCAATATTCTTATTTATATTCCATCAATACAAATGCAATTTCACGTGTCAATAATCAAACGAAAGAGTTGTGGGCTATATTCGAGTGAAGGCTTCCCGAAAATAAATTGTTGAGCGAAGAATTGGATTAAATTAGGGAAATATCGACCATACGGGCGCAGAGGGAATTTTTGTTGGTAGGGCGAGTTATAAGAAAAGTCTTAGAAGAATATTTTGTGTTATATTTTAAGGAATCAAAAAAGATATTAAGAAATAAGGAAATATCAAAGTGAATTAAAAAAAGAGCAGTAACTTTAAAATTTTAGGAAAATATTCAAAAAGATATGAATAGGAAGAGAATAGTAGAAATGTCGATTAAGTTGCGTTAGAGTATTCAAAAATTGAGTACATAAAGAATATCCCGGATGTTTTTACCTAAATGGTTGATTTTTAAGATGTAAATATCATTGGAAAAAAATTACACCTATATTTGGATTAAAAGTGGTAGTACAGAAATGTTTTGAAAATAGTTTGCTTACAATAAAAAGACAAAAATATTGCTTTATTATTACTTTAAATTAATGTATGACATCGAAAGAGGATCATTACGGACACATTCAAACAGCTTATCGCAATATTTACATTTTTACATGACTACTATAAAATTTATCCTACCGGGTTTTATCTCACAATGCAACAAATTTTAATACTATACAAAATATTTTTATCGAAACTGGTTATTAAGACAATGTATTTCAATTATCCAATGAAATATAAGTCATTGTTACGAGTATAAAATTTACTGAAGCAGTACTTACATCGAGAATGGAAGTTAGTTGAATTTTTATATTATTTCAAAAAAGTAAATATATGCTAGTATATATTTATGTATTTGACTCAATGACGATGGATTTATTGAAATAGAGTCAGTTATAACCAATTACGATGGAATAACAGCTAAGTACAAACACCACATATGAAACAACATCAGAGGAAGCACACAGGTTAGAAAAGCACAACACAGAGTTGGGATTATCCCTAAAATTCGCTAACAAAGAAGCTCATAGCAAGAGGATAGTTATCCTCGTATAGAAGTAGTTAGTAACAGAGGTAAGCGTATACAATCATCTAATTACTACAATCCTTAGCTACGACATATGCCTATGAACCCAATCTTAATCATTTGTAGTCACACAAAGACACACAATCAAATCGTTAACATGATAATTAATAATTAATTACAATACTTAACATTATTTGTGGTTTCAATAAAAAAAAATAACAAAATTTATGTTCAGGCCTATATGTTATAGAGTTGGAATTTAATTATTCAAATACCGGCTATTGGACAATGTGTGTAATATTACAATATTAGTTTAATAATATTGCAGATCAATTTTGTAAAATTACACATTAGTGGTTATATCATGCATTTTACCAATTATATTAACTTTAGATATCAGTGCAATATATTTTCTCTCATATTAGTAACTTTTATAAAAATGGTTGAAAGTCATGTTTCCTATTTCCAACGAGAAGAGAAGAAGTTGGTTGTTGAAGATTTTTTAGTATAAATATTTAAACCAAGAATATATACGAAGATTTAAGAGATTGCTCAAACGTTTGGCGACGGCGGTATGCTTTTATTGAATAGGCTTCTAAATATCTGTTGACATTTATTAGTTTATTATTATCATAAAAGCTTAAGTCAGTATAGCCAATGACACGAATAAAACTCCAGTTTTCCAAACTATAGTTATAGTCTCAACACGCAAGCACACATTATTTACAGATCTATAAGTTAAATGAAATAGAAAAATGTAAAATTACCCTGGAGGAACCTAAAAGCAGTATTAAGTAGAAAAAATATTCAAGAAATTTCCAAACCAGAATTAGAATTCTACGACTTAAAGGAAAATTTCAAAGAAGTATTTACAATGTTACCTACATTAAAACATTCAGCTTAGTAATTTTTAGAAATTTGCTGATTGATCTGAAATAGCTTAAAACCCTTAAATAAATAAGAAGATTTTGAGACTGACTGTAGAATTATTATTTCTCCGTCATTTTCTATGTAACACAATTTTATATTATGAAACGCCTGTACTAAAACTAAATTGTATTCATTTCAAAATATTACATAACAAATAATTACCATTAATTTTCTAATTCTTATTCAAAGTGATACGAAACCTACAACCTTTTTGAAACACCTACATTTTAATTTGTATCATAAGCGCTTGTACACATTGTTAACAAACCCGTTCTAATAGATGATTTCTATTGAATGTTTTTGAATCACATTGGCTAATTTACACGGTGTAAAAGCGCCCTTACCAACATGTGCGTTAAAGAGTTTCTTAATAGTATCTTACGTAACAACACACTTTATCCTAATTAAATATTCAGTTCTTTGAATATTACATAATCTCACTTAGAGTTTGGTAAGGTCTTTTAATCTCTCAGTTACCATCACGTGCATTCAGGCTAGAGCGTACTCGACGCGACTATTTTCTCTGCGATTCTGTACAATCGCAAGCTAATTGTTGTTCGATTGTCTCAACTACTTTTCCAAGACAAATTCTACGGAACCAGTATGAAACGTCCCTCCACAGTTTTAACAGCATCTCCTTGATATAATCAAAGAGCATGACAAGGTGTATTAGTCAGCAGTGCTAAGCAATCACACAACGTGTCTCATTAGAGCCGCCTCCTCCCCCAGTCGAAGAGTCGGGAGGAGGCTCTGCACTTCTGCCTCCCCCACTCCATTCCAAAGCGTCTATCATCTCCATCAACTCTTTGAAAACTGCTATCACCCTCCAGTTATACTTCGCTGAGCATTCCACGTAACCGCATTTCCAGTGCTTCCTCACTAAATTTACAATGTTCCTTCGCTTTTCTCGTGAATCTCCGCAAGCGCTTTCAGCGATTGCTAGCTGCTGAAGACCGCTTGCAGCTGATGGAGTATTACTGCAGAGCAAGTCTTGTTTATTCCCAACCACTAGAACTGGAACGTTCCTCATATCTCGGCTTTCTACCATCTGGTCTCTAAGTGTCCTTATGTACTGGAAGGTTTCTACGTTGGATAGATCAAACACTAAGATGTACGCTGTCGCGTTCCTAAGGCCATAGAACCTGTAGTGGGCCCACTCGTAGTATGAGTTAATTGGGAAGTATGGTATAACTGGCACATCGGTGATCTTCACTTCATATAGATGTTCATTGATGATCACCGAAGGGTAGAATGTGTGCTTGCGATCCGTAGGCACGTATTCTTCTGAGAAGTCGCTCCAGACGAATTGCTGGGAACAAAATTATAATATTAATACATCATAGGAATCATATCACCTTGGGATAAACAGAAGCTCTATTCGGATCGCGTACTATTGGACCTATGAATGTTTCATGAGCTAAAATTTTCCAACGAGAAGAACGAAGATTTTGAAATAATTATATTTCCAGTAATCTCACTTACTTAACAAAGTTCGATAGAAAACTAGTGCTTAATATCGTTTGTTTTGGACAGCTGTGTCACCTCGTTTGAGCGGGTCTAAAATTGTTACTTCAGTTGACAACAGCGTGGCCTTACCAATTTTCATAAACACTTTTACATGAATATCGTACGAACATGTCATACTTCATAATATATTCTATGAATATTTAAGGAAAATGATAAACGCGTGGCGTTTTCTACGACATTATATTAAACTTGATTTTTTTCGGAGCTCATCTTGTATGCTATAAGTATTAGATTTATTAAAGATACATACATAGAAACAGTGACATACATAGTTCAGACTCCACACTTAGAAGCAAATCTTGTAGCGTGGGTATTAGAAATTACGAGGCTGTTTGGTCTCACAAACACCCACATCCAAAACAAATATTTGTGAGTCACAAAAACATTTATCGGCGTTGGTATCGAATCTGAGGCCTCTCATTTCAAAAGATTTGCCTAGGCAACTGTGCCAAGAGGGCTAAAGCAACGTGGCTTAAAGTAAATGGCTCAAACTGTCCAAACTTACGTAATCCACCAGTATGTTTCGTGGCGTGTACACCTGTGCCGGCTTTTATGTACAGATTAAGTCTTTATCTCTATTTATGCATATATTCACCTCTTGGGTTATCTGTTTAACTAACTTCTACTCGGGACCTAATACGTTTGAGTATAAGAATAGGAAATCCAAAAAAATATCCATATATTATGTATATTGTATTGATATTGCTAGAAAATATCAATATCGATATACTTAAAAAAAAACGATATATCGGTATGATCTGAGTACGTACTCAAGAATACGCGCGCGTTGAAAGAATTGTCGACCAAAAAAATTGTTACAAAGAAAAATTTTGATATAAAAAAGAATTCCTTTTTAGGATTTTTAATCATAAAACATATCGATATATCGAAAAAATAATATCGATATATCGATGTATCGATATTTTTTTCAGCAAGCCTAGTATAACTTAGTAACAACAGGGAGTAATCTAATTATTTGCATTACCATCCTCTTCATCAATACCACGCACATTACAATCTCAGAAGTCATGCGAAAACGGCGAACTTATACATTATTTACAAAACTTGGGTGCAGAAATTAACTTTTGCCTACCTGTCGGGGATACAATTATGAGTTTGTATATTTGTATGTTATTTTTAAGAGATGATTACAGTATTTCGCAAACATATCAACGCCCCGTAATCCACAAAGCAAGTTTAATCACACACGGTATTACTGAGGTTTCGTGGAATTATACATTCAATTTATCAACAGGACGCGTGCGGTAATTGCATTGTCACCAATTCAGTCTCTGTTAGCCTAAATATAAATGATGGAATATCATCATATGCCCACTGCTAAGCACGGGCCTTCTCTGCAACTGAAAGGGTTTAGGTCTTAGTCCACCACGCTGGCCTAGTGCGGCTTGGCGACTACACACCTAAGAAATTCCTAAGAACATTTTAAGGTGTGCTGGTTTCCTCACGATGTTTTCCTTCACCGTTAAAATAAGTGATAATTCATTGTGTATACACACATAGCTTTAAAAGTCAGAGGTGCGGGCCTGGGGTTTGAACCTCGAGGCCATCACTACTTGATGGAATATATGAGAGCTGAAATATCTAATTGCTAGCGATGGGGCCAAGCGTCGTCCGAGCGCAATTTTGAAATTCTGTGCTTATCCCACGGCAACACTTCATACAAAAATACAAAACGCCTGTCATAACTTTCTGAGCAATATGTTTCGTAAATGTGTTTTCATCATTTTGGGGCCTACTCCGCCCGGTCTTTATTTTATAAAAATAAGTAGCTTATGTTACTTCGGAAGTTCATATCTATATCCGTTACAAAAATCATTCAAGTAGTTTTTGCAATTATTCGTTACAAACATACAAACCTTTCCTCTTTATAATATCTTTAGTATTAGTATTTAAACCCCAGACACACACCTCGCATCTTTTCGAAGTTATAATATGTGTATTCACAATGAACTATCACGTAATTTAACAGGGAATGAAAAGCCTTCAGCCGCCATCTTGGAAAACACGTTGTATCGAATATCTCGCAAACCGCGCATCGTACGACAAAAATTGTAGAAATCATTATTGTAGAGAATAATATTTGCCATCTTTTTCACAAAGCGGGAGTCAAAATATTGGGCTATGAGGTGTAACCCTCAAATAAAAGATAAATATAATAGGTGAAGCCAGATTTAATCAAACCAACATGAACAAGTTTCAACAATATTCAATTTATTATTTTGTTTATGTGTACTTAAGTCCTTTGAAAATATTTATTCGTTCGGAGTCAGTAATATTTGTGTTAAGTGGTACAGTAACGCCCTTGTCACCGTAGACCGAGGCACGAATGAACGGACTCAACTGGGTGGTAACACCATCTTGCAAAAAATCGACGTAAAACAATACTTTCGAGTCTTTCTCGGAAGTCTGTCTGTATTCGGACCTCCTGCCGTCAGATAAAATTATAATAAGCCTTTTCATCATCATCATCATCAGCCCATACGAGTATACGTCTCAGTGCTGGGCACGGGCCTCCGCTACCATTGAGAGGGTTTAGGCCTTAGTCCGCCACGCTGGCCTGCTGCGATTTGGCGGACTATACTCCTAAGAAATCCCTAAGAACTTTTCGGTGTGCAGGTTTCATCACAATGTTTTCCTTCACCGTAAAGTACGTGATAATTCTTTGTGAATACACACATAACTTCGAAAAGTCAGAGGTGTGTGCCTGCGGTTCGAACCTGTGACCGTTGAGATTCTCGACCGCGTGCCTAAACCTCGAGGCCATTAATATGCGTTATTTCTATCCATATTTCAATGTAACCCTTATTTTAAATAATTTTATAGATAGAGATTAAAACTCCACGGCGCAGTCAATTTCTATATCCCCCTACACAATGAAATATCTCGTTGATATTACCAGGCTAATTTGCGAAGCCGTAGTTGTAAGCCGACTTATTCACATGTTATATACGAAGCGACTTATCGCCCTGAGTGGTTGCATTATGTACACAGATAGCTCTTGTTCGTGGCTGGGTTAGACGGCTCATGAGAATTTTATTTCGTACGACGATGTACGTCTATGTATTTGCATATTCATTAATATGCGACGAGGCATGTCTACCCGAAGGTTAAGCACAGTTTGCATACACGACTTGGCGATTATGCATATCATATGGCGATAGTAAAACTTTCTTTTTTTACCTTGGCAAAGCTTTGTAACTGATTCACGCCTAATATTATAAAGAAGAATAGATTTTTTGTTTGTTTGTTTGCTTGAACGCGCTTGTCCCAGAAACTAAAGGTCTGATTTAAAAAATATATTTTTATATAATATATTTAGTGTTAGATAGCCCATTTATCGAGGACATTAACATCCAGTTGCTGGGCCCGAGCCTTTTAATCGATTGAAAGAGTTATGTCTTGTTAGACCTAAGCAGGCTTTGCGCATCTTGATGAAAAGAAAGAACGAATGACCGAGCTCACAATAATTTTGTATCAAAGAGACCTATATCGCAGTTTGTCGTTTCACGGACTGATCTACCACAAATTCTTTCAAATAACATGACAAACATAGGTTAAAGACTTAACAACATTAAAGACTGACAAAATAGATTTTCTCTCATAAATCTTCATTCCGCGAACTTCAAAACATTAGGTACTCGACTGTTTCTTGAAGTAATACATCCAGCTACTCTCACCGCGTTACAAGATAATTACACTTTAGTTCAACTTGTCTGGCGCATGCACAGCTCAACTCGTAAACTTTAAACATTCACGACACAATTCTACGGTCCTTTATATTACCCAATCCCCAACAAGCGGAGATACAGGAAACTTCAGTGTGACGTCAGATTTATTGCTCGAAGCTTAGAAATTTAAAACTAGCGGTATTTTCAATCCTGCGGGTGAAAATCGTATCTGCTGACATTTTATTTCGTTTTGAAGTATTGATACAAATGATCTGTCAGACGTATTCTGTGATGAGATGTCTGAAATTCGAAGCATTTGATGTAAAAATATTTTTTTGTTATAAACTTGATACGGCAATAGAAGTTTATTTAGTTGTTTAGACATTTCAACTTAAGAATCAAGCCCCAGAAATTTCGATCGCTATCGATTTTTTTGCCGCAGGACCATAGAAGCTTTTATTGGTACTTTAGTATTCAATGTAAGTATTATTCTTTTTATGCCGTCATACTGAGAGCTGAATGTGCTAAATTGACATTACGTGTTTCTCAGAATAGTTATTTACGACGTTACAAACCGCCGCGACGAGAAATCTATTCAAATATTATTATCAATCAATATGTAGGTATTTTAAGTTAAGATTTGGCAAAATGACCTATTAATGAATGATGTTAGTGTACTGATAGAATTCCATATTATTGATGATAAAAGGTTAACATAGTTCGGAATTGATAAATAAAATAGTGGACGCAATGTCCTTTTACCTGGATGATACTGGTCTTCCCGACAGCAGGTGCTCCAAGCAGCACCACCTTGACCAGGTCGAGGCTGTCAGGGCTCGGCTCCACGCTGGGAGCACCTCCCACTGTCAGAGTGCCACCACCACCTCGCTCCAGGTAATCCAAATCCAGTTCTGGAACAAAATTTTGTTTTAAATTATCTGGTATAGTTAATGTGGTTATGATATTTCTTTCGTTTTGGATGTGTACGCCTGGAAATATGTGAGAGAGAATTCGATACAAGGTCGAAGACGTAAATTATGGTAAAAGCACGAATAGTCTGATAAACGACCGTGGTTCGAAAGTAACTTTAGGTATCTATTACACTTGGAATGTCCGTAGAGGGAATTCCATAAATTCTTAACTTTTTTCATTCTCTTATAACATAAGTGCTCATCTCAGTAGGCCTATCATGACCTTTTAACAACCGATTCAATTGCAGAGCAGTTCAGTTTAGGTTCTTAAACTGAATCGTTTATTTTGGTACCATGACGTTCTTTAAACAAAGTCGCATTTGAATTGTTTCGCAGCTAGCGAATGAACGAAACTTAAAACTGGATCCCTTTGATGGAAATGATCGATTTGATGTATGTGACTGTTGGGTGTATTTATTTATTTATTTGATGGAAAGAGACAACGCTATACATTTATCGTTTCTCTCATCCACCATAGTAGAGTGCGTTCTGAAACTCAACATTTTAAATTGTCCGTATTTATCATTACTATTTTAATCCTATTTTTATGTTTATTTTATTATTTTTATATACTTAATTTGTAAAAAAAAATATGTAGTGACGTATAAAGACCTTTGTAATTATTTTGTTTGTAGTGAAATAAATGATATCGGTACATAACTCTATAAATAATTTGACATTAAAAATTGGTTCAAGTTTCGAACATGTGTTATTCAACATTCGCATTATCAAGTCGAGGTTGATGTGGCGGTGGATTTGATTTGTTAATTCTATGTTTTTAATAAATTTGAATTAAAATTGTATTAAACAATGGGGTGATTTATATTTTGAACATTCATATTTAACATTATCAATTTATATATTGAGTTCTTGTAATTTTTACCCCGTTTCGCTTACAACAACATTTGTATCAACATTGGTATTTCAAGTGTTTTTTATTTTCAATATAGTAAAGCTATACGGTGTAGAGTTACTTATGGCGAACTCGAACACTTGTGGGAGTTTCTTTATAAGCACAAGGATATAGCCATGGGCTATAACAAAACATCACAACATCACATTTTTAAACTTTTGTTAAAATATATAAGAGAAATTAAAGAAATTATGCGAGGAAGGTACTGAACATATTTTATTTACAACTATAAAATATGAAATACAAATAAAATACAAAAATACATTAAATTATATAGTAAATAAAATATTATTTATTATAGATGCTGCCACTCTTGGTTTGTAGTACAACACTCTGTGCACCAAAAGGCAACAATAACACGCTTTGAGAAGCCCAATTGTTCTTTCGATTATGTTCCTTGTCCGAACATGAAGAGCTGAATAGTGGCTGTCTTGTGTACCTGGGACTGCAAAAATAACTGGAGTCATCATATATTTGCGTAATGGATACCCAGAATCTCCTGCAACAAAACGAGTATTATTTTTAAAGCTTCATGGTAATTAATTTAATGCAATTAAAAAATAAACTTTTTTGGGTTACACCAATAAAGTGTATAAATACATTGCTTAATGTTCTAAGCAAATTATTTACACTTTATAATGTTTAAGGCAAAAGGCCTTGTCTATGTATAATAAGTTGCATGCATTTATTTTGTCTTGAATATGATATTAATATCATAAGTAACCAAGTAGATTTGTCAAGACTTTCCAAATAATGTTTTAAAGGGTACACATGCCATATAAATGAATCATGTGTAGCGCCTACATAGCTAGCATCTACACTGGTGATTTGCATGTCTGCATCACATATCTAGAAAAAACATGACACACTCATATGGATAGACAATTTTCTATTTATTACAATGATTGTTTAGTTATAGATGATCAATCTCACCAATTGGACATTTAATGAGTGATAATGTTTCCTACAATAGAAATGTTCTTCATGTTCAGTGGGCTTTATTATAGCTATTTGTGTACAGTCTATACACCCCAAAACACCTGGAAAGTTGAAATTCTCATTAAACCTGCAACAAATTATTGTTTTTGTAATACATACATACATACATACATAAACTCACGCTTGCATTCCCCGAAGGGGTAGGCAGAGGTGCATTTCTGCATCCACATTTCGCCAAGTATGTATCAGTCCCACGTAATAGGGGGCGAGCCTATTGCCGTTTTTCGGGCACATTTCCAGACTCCGTGCTGTTACCGAGAATTTCCTAATGGAAAAAACACTTTGCCCGACCCGGGAATCGAACCCAGGACCTCTAGATCGCACGGCACATACTTGTACCGCGAGACCACGAGGCAGTTTGTAATAGATTGTAATAAAAATTCACCAAATTATTATTGTTTAAAGAAACTTGTACATTTAAAAGCTTTATGAATAAAGGTTTAGTTATAATTACAACACCAACCTGCAATAAGTCAGTGTGGTGGACAAGTCCTTACAACCCTCAATTTTAAGGTGTCTTGTCTAATCAGCAGTGTAATGCACATGAAAAGGTATTAATATATTAATAAAAAAAACAATTTTACCTAGCCCATGTATTATTTCTTTCAGCCAGGGTTTTAGGATAGCATACATATTTTCTTGTCATCTGTGGAGAAACAATGCAGGCAGTCACTTCTGCTATTATAAATGATACTGTCTGCTGTGCCATTAAGTGTCCTTTGATGCCCCCAATAGGTCTTTAATAGGACTCAGTTGCATAAAATTACAATGCAGTCAATATCTTTAACAAGAAAACACACATATTAATCTATTTTGTACATACATAAACACTTATGAGTTGTTGGAATTACATGTATGAAATAAAATCCAGCATGTAATGAAATGTCTTTCTTTTATTTAATTCTAAAATGTTTCTTACCTTTTTATCCACAGAAAGATCGGTAGATTTTACCCGACACCTTGAACAAGGGTCTTAACTCCTCACACAAACTTAAAACCAAATGATATTGGTAAATTCAGTATCACCGATGACCGAAGTAAACAAATGGATCCGTCAGTCGAATTCCAACTGTTCCCTAACTTTGCACCTTTCTTTACGGCTTGACGTGCTGGCTTCATTGTCACATTCCATAAATTCGAAAAGAATCAACCTGCACTAGGCCAGCGTGGTGGACTAAGGCCTAAACCCTCTCAATGGTAGAGGAGGCCCGTGCCCAGCAGTGGGACGTATATGGGCTGATGATGATGATGATGAAAAGAATCAAATATTCAGTCATATAAAAACAATTTAGGAACGTCTTTTACAGCAGCTTCAGACACTTTTGTTATTATTAATGTATAAATGAGTATTGTAACAATATAATCACAGAATCACAATTTTACAACAACAATTTAATTCAATTGATCACTTATTACCATAAAAAGTTTAAAAATTCCTAAAAGATACAGAAACTATTAAATAAGATCGCTAAATGTATTACTTTTTGACGGTTAAGCGAATCAGTTTACTTTAGGTCGTTTCAGAGGGTCATGGTACGAAAATGAACGAACAATAATACTTGACAAACTAAATTTCATTCAATTCTTAAAATGTATTGTTACAAAGCAGTTGAGCCTATACCGAACCGCTTTATAGATGTCATGGTACGAAATAATGATTCAGTTTAGTTTAGGTCGTAAAATGAATCGCAATAAGAGTTGATGGTAGCCCTACTGTTGAGATGCTCAAAACTTACAAATTTTCCCACACAATAAAGAAAAAGTACAAAACGTAATTAAAAACACCATCAATAAATTGGCGGGGGAAGCAAAATTATTAAATAGGATAGGTATTTAAAATCCTCAATAACAAAGGGCCGCAATGAAACGCTAATTCCTATAAAATCGATATAATTATTGGCACGCGAACACAAATAATCGTAAAAGAGCGAATATGCCGATAAAATAGGAGAGCTTATATTGCTGAACGGAAAACTCCCGTAAATTTTCAGGTTATGACAACAGTGAAGTCGGCAATCCATGAAAAATAGCCTTCGGCGTTATTGGAACGAAGTTTTACTGGATTGACGCTGTGCTACGCCAAGAGCTATGTTTCATATGAATCCAACCAACTAAGACAATAAGGTCATACTATGTCAAATGGTGTTAGCGACAGCGACGTGTTTAACATTTGATTATTATCAAAATTTGTTCCTGGAGGTTCAATTTTTTCATATTAACACATGGTGTTTAGCACGGGAATGTTGTGAGTGTCTCGAGTTTTAGGTGGGCGGTCGAATGCAATATCTCGGAGAGTTCAAATCCTTGGTACACACCTCTGACTATTCCATGCTATGTGTGTATTCACAATAAATAGTAACAATAAGTACGTGATACGTACTTTTAATTTGACTTAAAACATATTTAGGAATGTCTAACGGATTAGCCCTTAGATATTTCAACTTAAGAGAATAAATAAAGAGGGCTGCAATGAAATGTAGAAGAAATAACACCTCACCTGATCGTCAGCACGGCGCACTATGGGCAAAATAGGTCATTCTCATATCAAAAATCTGTACTTTTTTTGTTTATAAAGATATCGCTTTGAAATTTTGCATGGATATAGTCGAAAGTACAATCATTTAGGGATTTGCATGAATTTATGATACTAATGTTCTAACCCGGTTTTTCTTGGGTTCAAAGTTAAAATGCGAAGAAAAAAAACTATATTTATTTTACACTTTCGAAAATATTATCTAAACTAATATATAGGGATTATATATAGGGATTATATAAATAGGGACTACCTAAAAATAAATTTATTGGGTTTTTAAAACTTCAATTAACATAAAAAAAGTTTATCTTTTTTATAGCACTTATAAACTTAAGTATAACATTTAACGCAAAGAAATTAAATTACACAATATTATCTTATAGTTTATTTATTATAATTGGTTTTAATATACAGATTCACAATTCGACCGATGAAATAACTGTTAAATATAACTTAAACATATGTAACTTGTTTTGCTGGATCTACAATTAGGTACCTAGTTGATGAACCTTTAAAAGAACTAAAGTGTCTTCGTCAAGTTCTTTAATATTTTTTAAAGTATTGCTTTCGAATACTGGATATGTATGGATCAGACGTGTATAAAAGAGTATGAAAAACATCGTCATTCCTAGCAGACCTTGAGCATTTTCTTGCATGATGCAGTCTAAATTTCTTGTAGTCCTTATTCCCGGACTCTTAGGCATTTTCTGAAAGCTTTCTGGGCAACACTGAAAAATGATTTATAATACTCTCTCCATGTATTAATATTGTATGCACGGAGGATGGCATATAATACCAGTTGTATTTGCTGACATAAAGTCTAGCAGTCTGCAAAGCAAGAGATTTTTGAAAATCCTCAATTATGAAATTTATGTGGTCCCTGGTTGTCTATGGTTGTTTATATAATATAGTATTATTTCTTCCTTTGAACAAGTAAAACTGGCCATTTTCACTGTAATTTTTATTCCTGAATACTAATGATTCACAAATAATTGTGATAGAATAATCACCCTCGACTGAGGTTTATGTAGGAAAGCTATGAGTGTAGACTGCAATTAAACAATATATTTCCCACATGTAAGGTGTGCAAACTCATATAAATACCATTTCCTGGCAATTACATAGTCAATAAGACCATAAAAGAACACTATTTTTTCTTAACCGCAAAGATAACGTTTTCGCGAACGTGGGACTCGGTCGATATTTATCATCATAACTTCTACATAAGCACGTATAAGCAGACAAATTTTTTATATGTCATTTTTAAAGACTTAAGCTATTGATAAATACAAAATTCAAAACTTCGGCAAGCTTCGATAATAAAGAAATACCTAATTGAAAATTGTAAACTGGATTTTTTGATCTATATTTATAAATTTTATCATTATAAACAATATATGCTACTTAAAGTAAATATTATTTTATCAAAATTATGAGAAAGAAACATTCTTTTCAAAAATATATAATTTATTGGGTGTTTTTTAACAATTTCAATCTGAAAATTGATACTGAATGTACGAAAATTATCTTGACAAATTTACTTAAAAGTAAAAGTGAGTTTTTCAAAGCTGTTTATCAAGTAAAATCATGATTCCAAAAAGTTATAATTCTTTCTATTTCGATAATTAACATCTTAACTATAAAACAAATTCATCAAAACAAGTAATAAGTAACTTTTTTAAAAACTATTTTTGATATGGCCTTGTTCTAACGTTTTCCATAGTGCGGCGATCTCTTTGTACTAGTAATTTAATTAAAATAAGATCAAAATATATGTTTTAACGAAAAATAAAGAATTGATTAACCAAAAAATGGCAAATTAATTATCAGCAAATTTCCGTCCCACGGAATTTTGATCGAAACTGTGGCTCCGAGAACTCTAATTTATTCGGTATTTGCCAATATAGCGTAGCGTATTCAATAGGGTTTCCCGTGAAGCAAAGGCCATTGTATTTTCGAAACATTCATATGAATACTACAATATTGATAAACGATACGTAATAACGACCTGAGAATTTATTATGGAAGTGTGCAGTAGAAAGGAACGCTGAAGAAACTGCTTTAATAAATTTCATAGTTTATAAGCTCTTTCGTTTGATTTATGTGCCTTTATTTTTATTTAGTTTCTTGTTTTGTCTGCCTTTATGCTGAGTATATCGTGGTTGTATTTTATTATATTTTCGTGAAAAGATACCAAATACGTTGTAAAATGTCTTGACTAGTTTATGCTTTAAAAGCATATTCATGCTTTCACGCCTATATCTCAGGGAAGATATTTTGAGGTATATTTCTGCAACCATGTTTCATAATGTCGTATTTTTCGAGAGTTTTCTAATAACAGAGCCCATTAAAAAACTGTCCGACTTCACACTTAGACTTATCGATCAATAAGAGCATCGACGCAATCAGTTTGATTCGAATATCGACTTTCTGAACTATTTAGAGGGCCTCAATCCATTATAGTCGCTTAGTGTAGTTGATGGATATTACATGCAAAATCTTCAATACTTATAATAATAATACTCAATAATCTCCTATTCCTCTCTTCGAAAACATCGTGATGAAACCTGCACACCTAAAAGAACTTAGGAAATTCTTAGGTGTGTAGTCCGCCAACCCGCACTAGGCCAGCGTGGTGGACTAAGGTCTAAACACTCTCAGTTGTAGAGGAGGCCCGTGCCCAGCAGTGGGACGTATATGGGCTGATGATTATGAATCTCCTCTTCAGTCTATAATATACCTCACACTTCTGAAAGTAGTATCTGTATGAAGGCGACGCCGCGTTTGTCATCAAAGCCGTGGCACTTCCCGTCGCCTCCGATCCGCAAGGTTCAGTTACAAAGATTTGTGCAAGATATTAGACTCGCTGTCTACTTCGGAGAAATTCCGCTTCCGTTCCCCAAGATAATAAAGCAGGGAGAATAATTATTCTATTTGTCTCGCACCGGTCTTTCTTGGTCATAGAAAGTACTTTATATTTTCAAAAATCGTATAAGACACTGGTTGTAACTTACGAAAAATTTACTTTTGAAATTATAGGGCCATGGCGTAGTCAGATAGAATACTAATGTCTTTTAGAAAACCGACGTAAAGCGGTTTTCTATGTTATTATGTTTCGTTCCTGGCCCAATTGGTAGGATACACCTGCATAACCACCATCATACATAAAACCTTATCAGGATTAATTTTATGTATATTAAATACTTGCATTGAGCGAATCAAAACATTCATTCAAACTTATCACCAACCAACACTATAGATAGTCCGCACTGCACTTAACATAAGATGAACGGTGAAGTCACAATGTCGTGCCAATAAAAAACAAATGAAGTAAGAATTTAAAAGAAGAAATAAAATAAGTTTACGTTACCGTACATTAATATGAATGAGCCTTGAGGGATCTATTCCACGCATAAAGTCCATTATTCAATTAAGCAACATAAAAAGAGGAAAAAATGTGGAATGGAGGCGAGGAGAATTCCATTTGTGTTATTTGCGCCAGATAATTTCTGACATTAGGTTGCGAGACACAAAGGATGCTTCGAACAGGCCTTTTGTGAAACGCGGCCAATAAACAAATGCAAATTTAACATGAAGAGCTTTTGTTGTGAGGGTTTTAATTTCGCCTACATTTCAGTCAGAAAGAGTGTATAAATTCATTTATTCCGATATTTCAATATCATTTATCAATCAACGGTGATGTGTCTGTGATGGTATGTTTGTTTTTTGTTTCGATACCTACCGAATTTATTTTTTCAATAAATATTATATCTACTATCGGTTTTGATACAGCTTGAGGCCCCAGTAATTGCTACCTTTGTTTTATCCCCTAAAAAACGCGTAATCAGCCTATATTACCTATAACAAGATATTTCTCAAGGTATCTTATTTATACTACTGTCCAAATATAATGTCAAGGTGAGAAAGTTCGCCATATTTTAAATATGTACCTATTGAGAACCTCTTTATAACAGGTATTTTGGTCTATGTCCTGTCAGATCTTTGTGTAGCCCAGAACCGAGGCACTATGGGTGCAATATCATCTCCACTTTTCCAAAGTAACTTTTACGTTTACTTTAAAAGAGCTCTAGTAGGATGCAGAAATATTATAGGCGTTTTACGTTAATATTAAGGTCGCTTCTCTATTGCGAAGATAGCCATTGGATAGTATGTTGACGATTTTCAGTAGCCAGTCTAAAATTAATAGAGGCCCAGTGCCGTCACTTGGTCTGTTTTTTTTTATATTCCAGAATAAATAGTTGCTACGTGAAAGAGGCGCATATCCTAAGAATCCTGACTTCTGACCACTATGCTACCAGTGGCATTAAGCTATCAAATCCCAATTGGATAATCTATGCAAATAAATAAAATTGGAGTGTCTGTTTGTAACCGATTGAAATAACCGATTTTTAATAAATGCATATAGATGTATACACGGTACGTACATATATCAAAATAACGTTTTTTTAAAATTTTTGTCTGTCTGTTTGTTCCGGCTAATCTCTGAAACGGGTGGACCAATTTTAACGGGACTTTCACTGGCAGATAGCTGATGTAATAACTAGTAACTTCAGCAAAAAAAGAAAAAAAAGAATCGACTGTTAGGCGGAACGAAGTTCGCCGGGTCAGCTAGTTTATTATAATAGTATTAAACTAAACACCAGAATCATAACAAGCGGCGCCAATCAGAATCACTTAAAGCGATTAGTCGATCCAATTCCAGATAATTTAATCGATTGTTAATCCGTCAAAGGATCTAATTAATTCCTCCCTTATACCCATAATCGATATTGCGGCACGAGTTATCGGGATTTGTATTCATAGGCTAGAAATTAATTATCGCATAAGAATCAGTGTACAGGATTTCTGGGGCTTCTAAAATATAAATAATAAATAAAATAAATACACCCAACAGTCACATACATAGTTATTACCCCACACTAGGATACAAGTTCTGTATCGTGGGTATCAGAAACTACGAGAGACTTTTCGGTCTCACAAACACCCAGACCCGAAATAAATATTTGTGGATCACACAAACATTTGTCTCGGTGCGGGAATCAAACCCGCTGCCTTTATAAAACACGCTATTTATCAAATAGGCCACCGCTTTTTAAAAAAGGTAAAAAAAATCATAAATATTATAAAATTAAATTGTCGAGCAATTTTGTATATATCAAGAATTTATGATCCAATCGTCATATTTCACTATGATATAGAGCTTTTTATTGACATTTAGATGCAAAGATAAAATTTATAACCTATGCAACGAAAATAAATCGTTTATCGGTAATTTTACTTTAATAATTATCTCTGCTCTCTTTTTATTACGTTCGCGCTAAAGTGACTGTATTAGGCAACCACACATAAACATTCGCTCCCAGATGAGGTGTATTTCAACACTCACACCTACCGCCAGGTGTGATAAAGCCCCACATAATGAGTGGATACTGGATAGAAACAATATTTTTCTCTGATTACTTATAATCGGATATTCATATCATTCCTGATGCTAATATGATCTCCAAATACCTGACGAAATTTGGGTGCACAAATGAACCTCTGCCTACACATTCGTAGAATACAGGCGCGAGGTTATGTATGTATGATATATCTAATTTATTATTGGATGTCTTTTATATTGATGTAGTATAATATTAAGTGACCCAAAAATACCTACGCGGTCCTTAAACATTGTCGATGGTACGTAACTAAAAATGCTTTTCAAATTAATAATGGACCCGTGAAATATGTATAATGTATGTCGGATTGTGTTTGTGATTACAAAGAAATTCTAATAGTGTCTGGAACTCATCATAATTTACTTTGCAATGTGAAGTCGGAAAGTTTAAAACAGTTGAATACGACATTGAATTGTAAAAATACATTATTATATATTGTACAATTTTCAGAATTAAATACCCCCACACAATTATTTCAATTCATAATTTTGAATTCCTTTGCCAATGATATTAATGTGATACCCTTCCGAATATACAATAATCAACTTCTTAGCTCCTTTTTTTGATAATATAACCGTTTTTTGTAGTAGAGTCCAAAATGGCTAACCAACACTAACACTTTAGTTGAAGGACTTTGTCGACGACAAAGCCAGTAAATGCGATCTCTCAGGATACCGAGACTCTACGACGGGTTATTTACACTTGTGCATGAGAAACGTGAAGGAACATAGACCAAACAAAAAGTACAAAATATATGAAACTTTTTTCTTTGTGGAAAATATTTTATTTTGCGATGCGTTTCAAGTAGAGATTCGATTGGCGAAAATTGGTTACTCCTGCCAGTTATTTATCGGATATACATAGATGCCACATGAAAAAGGTGCACATTCAGAATTTGCGTCAATGTCTCGTTCTTGAGAGAATATCACATTTTTTCTTCTTTAGAAACGAGAGTTTATTTATTCATAATTAAAACCCAAAAAATGTTAAGAACATCTATATTTTGCAACAACAATACGAATTGTCATATCAACTATTACCGAAATAGACATATTCTATTCCACTGTTCCAGCATTCTCGTACACTTAATTATACGAGTACATAATATATTATCATTATCATCATCAGCCCAAATACGTCCCAATGCTGGGCACGGGCCTCCTCTACAACTGAGAGGGTTTAGGCCTTAGTCCACCACGCTGGCCTAGTGCGGGTTGGCGGACTACACACCTAAGAAATTCCTAAAAAAAATTATGTGTGCAGGTTTCATCACGATGCTTTCCTTCACCGTTAAAGTAAGTGATAATTCATTGTGAATACACACATAACTCCGAAAAGTCCGAGGTGTGTGCCTGGGGTTTGAACCTGCGACCGCCGAGATTCTCGACCGCGCGCCTAAGCCTCGAGGCCATCACTACTTTTACCGATTAGACCGATTACCGAAATAGACATATTCTATTCCACTGTTCCTATCGTGCCAATTTTTTCCGAGCCAGCACTCTAAAACTATATACTATATTCTTGGCGATAAGGCCAAGTTTATATTAAAAAAACAAAATTGTATTGAACAAAAACTAATGTTTTGATGTAATTATTTAACTTCAAACAAAATTATTTCACAAAACAAACATTCACACTAATTTACAAACAATCAACTTCAATTAATTAATTTAATGGAAATTCGGACAGAGTAACGACGTAATTTAATTATAAAAATGTCAGAGCGATATTATCGCAACGATAGCCGAGAGCAAAGTGTCCTTGACGTCCAATCTTCTCGGCCTTTTATACTATTTGTAGCTTCATAGTGGGGAGGGTAGTTTTATCCCCAACACGGCCTCTCCTGACGGAGACCGTCCTCGGGCTCTCTTATGTGTCTATGTCGGCCTCTCAGCAGAGGCATGGAAGGCGGTGTGTCCTGTACTTCAGTCGCTCGTCCTTCATTGGAAGTACTTGGTTGGCAGTCAGTAGACAGAATCGAGGCTCCGGACAGATGCTCATCATTTTGTGACAATGGCGCTGCGGTGGCGTAGGTGGACTCCTTGTCTCCTTTATTATCAGAATCATAAAAACACAAATCATGTTAGCAAACAGTAAAACAATTACTGCACTCTCAGTGCACTCGGGTAAAATAGTCGTTAATTCGACACAGTCGTAACAGATAGGATATTAAGACAAACTGATGTATGTACCGATCACAGGTGGCAACACCCGTCGGGGGAGCGCCTACACGACTAGTTAGAGATCTACGCGTGCTTACGTGAGACATAACTTTGCGTGTGTGAGTCGGTCCATACATAAGGATGCTCAATCAAAACCATAAATGGAACATATAAAATACTCGTCATGTATAAGTACCACAAACTACGACTCGTCACTGAGAAACCTTTGGCCTGACCCTGCGTATACCACAGCTCCCGGACCACGTATCTGAGCGATCACAAAGCTGTCTAAGGTAATAGTTAAAAATAATAATTAAGAAGTGTAAAATTGACGATTTAAAAGAACTTGTAAAAATCTATTTGAATAAAGATATTTTGACTTTGACTTTGACTTCGAGTACCAAACTCCGAGACTGGGACTATCCAAGGTAGCTGGATCACACTTTAAATACAACTGTCACAAGGTAACTACTGTCCATCAATAGGCGGACGCTATAAACATTGTCTAATCAGGAGAATTGTTTTTTTAACAATCTATCGGTGCTATATTGTTAGACTAAGTTACAAACTAACAAGCTCATGTTTAGACATGCTGCAGTCATGCCGAAACATGTTCAAAAAAAATTAGAAAAATACAACGCGATGCTGACGGATCCTTATGGGAACCGCTATACAGCCCCACCATGACCGTGTCATGATGTCGAACACGCGATGCTGACGGATCCTTATGGGAACCGCTATACAGCCCCACCATGACCGTGTCATGATGTCGAACACGCGATGCTGACGGATCCTTATGGGAACCGCTATACAGCCCCACCATGACCGTGTCATGATGTCGAACACGCAATGCTGACGGATCCTTATGGGAACCGCTATACAGCCCCACCATGCCCGGGGCATGATGTCGAAACACACAATGCTGACGGAACCTTACAGGAACCGCTATACAGCCCCACCATAGCCCCCTGTTAGGCAGAACTATGATGTCGAACACACAATGCTGACGGAACCCTACAGGAACCGCTATACAGCCCCACCATAGCTCCCCGTTAGGCAGAACTATGATGTCGAAATATTACTGCAATTGTTGCGAGGATTAAACCTTCTCAACCCCACCGTGACACACCGACAGGTGATGCCATGATGTCGCGCAGTCTTACAACTCACCACAGAAGTAGGCGGCTTACTCATCGGGTGTCCACTCTCCATGCCATGGGATGATGTACTCTACCGCCGCTTGTATCGACTTCCCGTAGGAGCCAGTCAGGAGTTGTAATTCATACCGCCCGTGAGAGGCAATGCTTTCACCACGCAGTAGGGGCCACGCATGCCGGAGTACAGCCCGCAAGTCATCTGTGCAGCCATGCTCACAAACACAAACTCGCCGCCTGCGGACAGTCAAAAGAACCTATTAGGTTAAGAGTTATCAAGTGCCACATCTCGCACTAAGGATCCGATGACCAGAGCAGTCGCGCTGACTCAGAGATGAAGTCTGCGCAGTTGCTTGCCACCGCAACTCCGCATCAGTGGCCTGAGCGATCTCAGTCCAGCCGCTCGGACCCCGAATATGGTAGGAAGAGGAGGAGGGCTACAACCAGTGCGCAACCCGAGGCACGTTCACTTCCTTCACGTTCCGTTAACCTTAGAGAATTGCAATCAGCCATTATTTCAAAGTTAATGCCAACTAAATAGTGTCGGAAATTCCCAGAGCGCTCGCACGACAGCCAGCGTCTCCAACTAGTAGCTGTGGCACCGCGACTCAGCACCCTGAGTGGATCCACCAAAGCACCCAACAACCCTCTTTCTCCCAGTGGCACGTTCTTGTAACAAAATGGCATAGAGCCCAATGGCACCGGCATCAGTGTGAACCTCCACAGGTAACTGGGGACAGAAGATCGCTATAATTGGTTCATTTGTCAAACAGTGAATCACATTGTCACAAGCGATATCCTGCTCAGTAGCCCACAAATCCCGCTAACCCCAACAACTGGCGAACCTTCTTGATATTCGTAAGTTTTGGAGATCTAACAAGTGCATCAACTTTTCCCGGACTCGGCCTACCTGACCATGACCTATCAATCGCCTTATTTCTAATCCTTTTCTCGGGAAATTCTATTCGCCCGAGCGCAGCTCACTAATAGTAGGCGGCACGGTCAAAGGCGCGGCCAATGATCGGCTCTGGCTTGCAGATCGCGATGGACTGTCACTTTCCACCAATATGGGCAAACTAACTCCGACCGCCTCCAGTCCATCAAGAATCCCATCAAGCCAGCCACGTCACACGTATCGGGTACACTATAACACGAATGACAATACATGAAATTAATTGTTCATTGAGACCATTTACTATAATACAAAAGGAGCAACAATGATTGTCTTGCGTACGCGCCATATGTGGGGTACCTAATTGTTAAAATCAGTTTTCATAACATTTGCAACATTCAAGTTACATACATACATAACCTCACGCCCGTATTCCCGAAGGGGTAGGCAGAGGTGCATTTCTGCACCCACATTTCGGCAGGCATGTTCAGTCCCACGTAATAGGGGGCGACCCTGTTGCCGTTTTTCGGGCACATTCCAGACTCCGTGCTGCTACTGAGAATTTCATAATGGAAAAACCCAATAACACTTTCCCCATCCCGGAATCGAACCCAGGACCTCTAGATCGCACGGCACATACTTGCGCCGCGAGACCACGAGGCAGTCAAAGTACATTCAAGTTACGTGAACACAAAGGTTTAAACTCGTATTTAAAATTGGACCAGCTGTGATTTTTTTTTTGTGACCAACTCATCCAGCCACACATGTGTTTATGACACTCAATTTAAAGACTGATCAAAAGTTGAAGTATAAATGTTAGACCTTACCGAGTTCAAACTACTTATCACTTAAATTTATCCGCCATCTCCGTAGCGATGCAATCGTTCGGAGCTTGTGACATCAGGGCAGGTGTTAACGGGGATAATCCGCAGTCAGGATCCATGCACGTGTGGGGGCCACACACACTGCACAACAACACCACCATCGGCGGTCGTCCGCCAACAACATTCACTGCACTTGTCCTGGAACAATCTTACAACACACTCAGACAGGTTATTATTGCCCGAAGTTGCTGGTGTAGCCCAGGGCTCGGCGAACGCTCGCGTCTTTTATTACTACGAGCTTGCTTACTTGACCGTGACATATTATTCAAGAGCGTATGAAATTATGCACCTTCAACTTGCAGTATTCTTTATATCAAAATGAGATTACACTCAGGACACACACAAAGCTATAAGAACTTTAAGCGTATCCCGCAAGTCCGCAAATGTCCCGCAAACCTCAAAAATTGGAGCATATCTCTAAGATTTGTGGGTCTATGAGACTTGACAAATATTTCTAGGGCTCGGTCTAACCTAACCATGGCCAATTAAGCGTCCTAAATATTCTATTCAGTATCTAAGAACGTGCACTTTAAATTAATTGAAAACCCTGATTCCGTAAGTCCACGTAAAACTTCACGTAGAGTTTCAAGGTCATCTACTTAGACACAACGTTGTCTATGTAATTTAGAAACCAATCCGTGTCTATCAGAGTCTTAATTGTCTTTTAATTCGTCCGACAAGCCCTTGACAATATTCAAACGTAAAAGAGACTTACGAGGGTATTCTGCACAAGTGATGTACTTATTACAGTTAGTACACATCACTTCATATAATTCGATAGCCGTATCAATGTATCGCGGACACAATGAGCGAAATTCAGTTAAAACTATTCCACGTCTCTCAATTATGTGTTACACACTCGTTGAGCCACGACTTTGCATCACCGCGAAGACAACTACTATATTCGCTCAAGACACTCGCGATCATCCGACCTATTTATTTCGTAACCGCGGTCCGATTCTACGCAACACACATCAAAGTATTGGATACTAGGATCAAACGGCGACATGTACAAACCTTGAGAAAGCACGTGAGCCAACGCGGATAACGCCTTAACAATTCTATACGTTGAGTCTTTTCTCGCCGTATCACTATCATCGCACAGAGGTGGCGATCACCCGTTATGCCCACTGGCTGTCACAACTAAAGGCATCGGTTGAATATTACTTTCGCTACGTGACCGCGACAACAACCGGTAACCGCAGGTTCTAACCTATTTTAAAACGCATCCAATCTAGCACAAACCCGTTTCAACAATTCGTCTTGACACGTGGCTTAATCACGGGAACGATGCTTATGGGAACCATTTCATGACCCGTGCGAGGTATCACTGTGTTTAGACGGCCTACGCTAGCGCTCAACCGAACTATCACCGGAAATATTAAGAACGCAAGACCTTCTACCGTTCAACCGGATCGATATTTTACGTGATTTAAAAATCACTCGAAACAAAACAACACAAAACGCACTATTCTCGTTACGCACAAATTAATACTGTCAGAACGATTAACTTTTATAGAAACAGAATTCTTACACGCAAATTCCATCCATCAGAGTAGGCGTAGGATACACACAAAGCTATAGGAACTCTGCGTGTATCCCACTTCTGATCTTGGCGATAAGGCCAAGTTTATATTAAAAAAACAAAATTGTATTGAACAAAAACTAATGTTTTGATGTAATTATTTAACTTCAAACAAAATTATTTCACAAAACAAACATTCACACTAATTTACAAACAATCAACTTCAATTAATTAATTTAATGGAAATTCGGACAGAGTAACGACGTAATTTAATTATAAAAATGTCAGAGCGATATTATCGCAACGATAGCCGAGAGCAAAGTGTCCTTGACGTCCAATCTTCTCGGCCTTTTATACTATTTGTAGCTTCATAGTGGGGAGGGTAGTTTTATCCCCAACAATATTGTATCAATATTATATTTAATATAATATATTATATTTATTAATTATTATTTACTAAATAATTGAACTTGAGCTATTCATGCGTGCGTAAGTACCTATATGTAAGTAAGTGAACTGTAACTATATAGCACAGTGTTGCTCATGACTACCTTTATTGCAATTATAAATGTTCTGTTACTATAAGTGAAGACTGCTATAATCAGGTTAATGACTTATGTAGCTATAATTGTTTTTCTTGGTTTTTTTTTCACCTGTAGGGCTTCCGAATAAATAAAAAATAAAAAGTTGCGGCAAAATATGAAGCGCATCGAGATAACTTTGCCAGTTCACAACGCGAAAGATAAACGCGATCCATAAACACATCAGCAAGGGAGCCGTAGGTACGTTATGGACCTTAAAATTTTACGGCTTATTTAACGTTGAAAGATTAAAGGGGTTGGATTCCATGCTGTAAAGTGGATTTTGTCGTTGTCACAAATATAAAAAAAATAGTTTTGATCGTTATTTTGCTTACGTGGGTGTGTCCCATCCAGGTAAGTACTAAAAATATTTAAAAATCGTTTCAGCGGTAATTAAATTTGCGTTCTAATCCTAATTAAAAAAACAAGAGTGGTGCCATGGATATCAGAAATGCCTATTTTAATTTCAGGAAACTTACAGCTAGCACATTCGTAGAAAATATAAATGATTTATGAGAGACGTTTCGGTCTCACAAACAGACAGATGCGTAAGAAATGTAATGTGGATGACACCAGTGGCGGTACTTCCATTGCCCAAAAACATCATCATCATCATCATCCGCCCAAATACGTCCCACTGCTGGGCACGGGCCTCCTCTACAACTGAGAGGGTTCAGGCCTTAGTCCACCACGCTCGCCTAGTGTTACTTAACGTTACACGTTAATTGTGTAATGTCTATTCTATAATTGTTCATGGGGAATTATAATGTTGGGGTCAGGAATTTATCTTTTATATGTCAAATTGCTATTGTTAAATAAAGATTTAAAGCTATAAGATTCGGAATTTTGTAAGGCATGCTGGGATTTTGAGCTTCTATAGAAGTACCGCCGAACATTTGTCTCAGTGCGGGCACCAACCCCGTGGCCTCTAGTTTTAAAAAAAAAGTTTTTAAATAACTGTCAAGAAGTCTGTCAAGGATTTAGTTTAGGTATTTATTAGAACAGAATTTTAATCATTTTAAATTTATTTTTACCAGTCTTTCTTTTATAATGGTACATTGTATATCATACTGAAAGTAGTAGTAGGATTCTAGTAATAATATCTCTTGACGATAAATAAATAACCTATCTGCTGATGACCAAAAACCAGGAGTAAGGAAGCTTATAACATATTGGATAGCCGATAGGTACATCCCATGGTCTAATAAAAAAAAGTACAAAGTACTTAAAATATTTACTATACAATCCAATTTTTCGTACGAACCAAGTATTTTGTTCTGCTTCGTACAGTTTCCTTTTTCATTGTCATCGTCTTCTCTGTCTTGTTTCGATGTATTTTCCAATCTATTCATTTCAATAGAAGTAACACATACGACAACACATCATTAAACTTACACATTATTTTCATTTAGTGTCTATTTTTCTATCGATTGTCTTCTTATCATATTTAGAGCGACTAATTACAATCCATAAATATTACTAATTACTGTATCATGTCATAGAGCATAGAGTTTACCCGATTATATTATTTAACACAATAAACAACTATGGAATTTAAAATTTTATTGTTTTTAAACTATTTCACTTTTCTATAATCCAATTTTGAATTTAGAACACATGTACATACTCCACAATCAAAGTCACTGGCTGTCACCAACTTTTTCCTTGGACAAAAATAGCGCAATCCAATATTGACGATCGCAAGTTTTGGCGGGCAAATTCGCAAAATGGCGACGCGTCTTCCCGTTAAGTTTGGCGGCGCGTGACTGACGCGCTTGCCGTGTAGCTGCTGTCCTCTATCACACAGATCATAGTTATCTGCCCTCACTGAATTACATGTGCTCTTTTAGTAAGATTGTTTTTCTACCGAGAGTAGGCAATTTGTGAAATGGAATGTTTATTGTTCTTTTACGGTTATTTTGTTACAGTATTCAATTTATTTTACTACTTAAGCGAGAACTTTAACAATTTCGTATTTTGATGAAACTCTATTAGCTTGCGTTAAAGTTATCAGTAATAAGGTATCCGACCGGATTGTTAATACAATACAGATTATTTGTGGTTGAGAAATTATTGTAATAATGTATAAAAGTTCCAACTAAAAGCACAATAATTTTTAGGAAGCACCTAAATAAGTGAGGTGAATTTTCGCGATGAAACGAAAGGCTTGAGACCCTTTGTTCGTATACAACATTAAACAAATTGGGGATATGTAAAAGAGAGGTTGTTGTTATGAAATGGAAAGAAAAATACGTACATACACGCTTATACCTTTAATGCCGGAAAAGGTAGGCCCTGCCTACCTTTTGCTATTTTGTACCCACAATATGCCAAGTGTGTGTGTGTATGTTTTTTAGTCCTACGTAAAATCGAGACTATTGTCGTTTTCGGGCACAATACTCCATGCTGCTAAGGAGAATTGCCTTATAGAAGAGCCTAATAACAATTCGCCCAAAGTGGGATATACAGATCGCATAGCAAACACGTGTGTCACGAGACCAAGCGGCAGTTAGAAAAATACCTAATTTCCTTACAAAGCTACAATTAGACCCGTTTCGGGATCTACTCCTTGAAAATTAAACTCAAAGAGAAATTTAGTGTCCAAAGATCATAAACACAGTAGTGTTTTTATTTTTTTGTCGAGATTTTCTTTAACGCCAAGGGGTTTGTAATCACCTTAGCGATTACCTGCCTTAGTTTCCGATCACGGTCTGAATACACCCTTTATAAAATCTTTACCAATCATAAGAGATAAAATAAGAGGAGAAAAAGTACTACTTACATTTCATATCAAATGAGCGAAAACAACTTAAGTATACACAAAATGAATTATATTACAATACGTTATCTGGATACAAAGGAGTTCAAAGCAATGAAACACAATGGATCCATAACTTCTGCGCACCACTCGGCATGTAGCATCAGATGGGTCGAGATTTATAGTAATTGCAAGTCACTGGCTAATGGGTATTACGTATCAAAGGGTAATTGGGATCAATGCATAGAGAAGCAGTAATATATTTGGGAGCCTACATATTTATTATTATTATTATTTTAATAAGTTTAGATTTAAATAGTGTTAAATTATGATTACTGATTTGATTAACTGCCTCGTGGTCTCGCGGCACAGGTATGTGCTGTGCGATCTAGAGGTCCTGGGTTCGATTCCCGGGTCGGGCAAAGTGTTATTGGGTTTTTCCATTGGGAAATTCCCAGTAGCAGCACGGAGTCTGGAATTGTGCCCGAAAAAACGGCAATAGGCTCGCCCCCTATTACGTTGGACTGATACATACCTGGCGAAATGTGGGTGCAGAAATGCATCTCTGCCTACCCTTTCGGGGAATATAGGCGTGAGGTTATGTATGTATGTATGTATGATTTGATTAATTTCAGGTAAATTGTTTATGAATACTGCAGTAGTCGTAAAGCAAGGATTAGCCTGTTGTGAATCGCAACTGAATAAACATCAATCAATCTACAATATAGTGCTAGTTTGCCTTAAGAGAGCGCTCTTTGCGACAAAGCCATTAATTTTTCTATGGATTTAAATTTTGCTCAATTCGCGCAATTTTAAATGGGCTCGCCACCTATTACGTGGGACTGATACATACTTCGCGAAATGTGGGTGCAGAAATGCACCTGTGCCTACCCCTTCGGGGAATACAGGCGTGAGTTTATGTATGTATGTATGTGGATTTAAATTTTGTTTGTAGATGTGTTGTTTTTTAATTTTATTCATGGTGAGTGATAAACAGTTATTTATTATCTATACAAATAACTAAAATTGGAGTGTCTATTTGTAATATTGAAATAATCGATTTTTAATAAATCCATATGGATGTATACACAGTACATATTCCAAAATAACGTTTTTTACAATTTTTGTATGTCTGTCTGTTTTTTCCGGCTAATCTCTGAAACGGGTGGACCAATTTTAACGGAACTTTCACTGGCAGACAGCTGATGTAATAAGGAGTAACTTAGGCTACGTTTATTCTAGAATGTTTATTTTTATTTTAGAAAATAAATAAATTAAGTAGGTATCATAATAAATAAAAAAACTAAAATATTTAAGAATCGACTGTTAGGCGGAACGAAGTTCGCCGGGTCAGCTAGTTACATATGTATAGGTATGTTTTGCACGATCTGCAATCAATCGTTACGCAATATTTTCCAACAAATTACCATATAAAACTCTCAAATAACCATAAAACCTTTTCCAATTCAAAAGGTCATCTCCTCTGGGCGACATCAAAGCGTGTATGGCTACGTCTATCTCTTGCATAATGTACACCAGTTCCAAACATTGCCAGCGCAAACACACGGCCATTCCATATTCCAACTGAAAGCTTTGGCTGCATCGTCGAATCTCAAACATCGGAATAGGATAAACGGAAAAGTGAGAGCTTGTTGTATGAATACATACATAACCTCACCCCTGTATTCCCCGAAGGGGTAGGCAGAACTGCATTTCTGCACCCACATTACGCCAGGCATTTTCAGTCCCACGCAACAGGGGGCGAGCCTGTTGCCGTTTTTCTGGCACAATTCCCGACTCCGTGCTGCTACTGAGAATTTCCTAATGGAAAAACCTAATACCACTTTGCCCGACCCGGGAATTGAACCCAGGACCTGTAGATCGCACGGCACATAGTTGCGTATTGTTTACATTATAAGATTTGTGTATTTCTAAACCGATGATTCGCCATTTTTTTAGGTCCCCCGTAACCGGAAATAGGCTCGCTTTTAACTATCCCTATTCTATCGGAGATGCAAACGTGAGTTTATATATATTAATTAGGACATAATTTATGAGCCCTATACATCTTCATACTTATTTTAACATCTCATTACATCCTCAACGTAAAAAAATAACTTTACCAAAACCATCCTAATTCAGTATATAAATTTACCCATTTTTGAGTGTAAAGGCAGTAAAACGGACCATAAGTCCATCCTTAAGCTATGAAATCTCCATTATGCGCGTATTTTAAAGGAAATCATAAAACACTAAGTCTGCAAGGAACGCCGCCTAAAGCGGTTCGCCAAAGTGTGGCCTAAAATTATGGCCAACATTTACTGAATTTTATAGGAATTTTACGTCCACCCGCGTCCTATACACATCCGCGCAGGAATTTTTACGATCTTACGCGCTTAGAAAGAAAAGAAAGAAATTCTATAGATTTTGATTAATAACTTTCTATATCACCCATATACGTCCCAGTGCTGTTCACGGATCTCTTATAGACATAAGAGGGGTGTGCCTTAGCCTATCTATCACGCTTGCTTTACTGGTTGGTGCACCACACATGCCTAAGAAATCCTTGTGAATTGAAGTTTTAAAAAATATAATCTTGTGCAACAAACTACTAGTTAAATGGAAAAACCCAACCATACTGCCTGATCCGGGAATGGATCCCGCTACCCCACGATTATAGGCCGCGCGTATATGCCGCGATACCAGCGACGAAGACAACGACTCATTCCTACTGCTGGAGTATGTAAAAAAATCCCTTATTTTTCTCTTTTTGTTTGATTCATAAACTAAATAATGTTTTTCCAAAAGAAATACAATACCATTATCCGTAATACAAAAACAAGTGAAATATCTCTATACCCTGAGCAAACAAAGTAATTAAAGTAAGACGACCTTGTTACACATGGAAAACCATTTTGGAAGAAACAACATTGAAACACCATTTGGCAACCTTCCAGCTTAGGGGCGTAACGCAGACTTCTGTTAGGCAATGTCTATTGTAACCTTCAATTCTGATTTTCGCATATAAAACACTCCTTGTAACTAAAAAACAAAGTGTGTTAAAATAATATCCGGATTCGATTCCTGGGTTCGAAATAGTATTGGGTTTTTCTATTAGGAAATTCTTAGTAGCGACACGGAGTCGTAAAATATGCACAAGAAACGGCAATAAACGCCCCTTATCATCATCATCATATACGTCTCACTGTTGGGCCTCCTCTACAACTGAGGGTTTAGGCCTTAGTCCACCACGCTGGCTTAGTGCGGGTTGGCGGATTACACATCTAAGAGCTTTTAGGTGTGCAGGTTTCCTCACGATGTTTTCCTTCACCGTTAACGTACGTGATAATCCTTTGTGAATACACACATGACTTTGAAAAGTCCGAGAACTACGTATGTGACTGTTGGGTGTTTTTATTTGTGACTACCATGAATTTTTCTTCTCAAATTTCCGTCCTTGGTTATCCGTGCCAGATCGCCGTGAACCAATTTTACTTTTTCATGTAAACTGTGTGTATTTGTATGCAACATATGTGTAATAAAAAGTTAGTAAATAAGAAATATTATGAAACAGCAAACAGCATCGAACAACTAGACAAGTGAAATAGAATTTATTTTCCAGTCAAATTGATATTTCTTCCACTGCATGTTTTGATTGTATGAATATTTTAATGCAATCCAGTCCCTACGTCTCCAGTTCACGATCTTCTACGTGCTGTTTTTGTATTTTTAATTTTTTTGTACGTGTGTTGGTTGTATAAGTAATAGTTTTACTCTATGTTATACATTTGTCGTTACTTTAGAACGGTTATCCGTCCCTACCATTTTGTAAACAAGCTCAGATAAATATTAGTAAAGAAATGTAGTTTCAAATGTGACTGCCTCGTGGTCTCGCGGTACAAGTATGTGCCGTGCGATCTAGAGGTCCTGGGTTCGATTCCCGGGTCGGGCAAAGTGTTATTGGGTTTTTCTATTAGGAAAATTCTCGGTAACAGCACGGAGTCTGGAAATGTGCCCGAAAAACGGCAATAGGCTCGCCACCTATTACGTGGGACTGATACATACTTGGCGAAATGTGGGTACAGAAATGCTCCTCTGCCTACCCCTTCGGGGAATACAGGCGTGAGTTTATGTATGTATGTATGTAGTTTCAAATAAATTAGAAGTCGTTGTGTGTCTTATCTAGAATCTATGGCTTTTCTTGACCATATTTTATTTCGTTAGTTAATTAGATAGATAAATAATACTTGTGTGGAGAAAAAACAAGAAAGTGATCAAAATAAAAATGTTAAATCAAATGAAAAACATAAATGTTTCCTCATAATCTTGTCTTACCATAATAACAGTGCGTTAAAAAATAATTAATACACCCGTAAATCTTAAAAAAACTTAGAAGTTCCAGGGATGTTATATCGCGGTCGCAAAGATATTGTGTCGGTAACTAGCCTTATTTCTTGGCAATAACGTTTTGTAATTTGAAGTAAAAGCATTAAAATAAATTAGAAATTCAAAACTACCACCTGCTACCCTAACTCAAAATTAAGGGTAAAATCGTGTTTCAAGATTACCAGTTGGGCATTGAAAGCATATAAGACGCCTAGTTTCGTAGCTTCTTCACGCATCGGTCCTATTTTAACGTATGCAAATTACACAAGTTTTTGAATAGTTTGGGAAGGGCGCGCAAGTTCTGCGCATTGCGACGATCCGAGCTTGACTTAGGTAACTGATATTGTTGGCAAATTACTTGGCGTATACACTTGAATATAACTATACCTTTGTCAAGATTGAGTTTATATCTAGCCCCGAGTAACTTATGCAAGACTTGTTTATACGTGAACTTGTTTTGGATTTTAACGAGATACGGGGTCAGAACTATGTATGTGACTGTTCGCTGTATTTAATAGAAAGGAAAAAAAATTAAGGCTAAGGACCAGCAGATGTTGTAGAGCTCTGTGCTCTGCAATTGGACGTACATATTTGGGCTGCCGGCTGATCTATTATATAGGTGTCCATTATTCTCTAATCAGGTGTGCAGGTTTCCTCACGATGTCTTCCTTCACCGTTAAAGTAAGGGATGTTTCATTGTGAATACGCACATAACTTCGAAAAGTCAGAGGTGTGCCTGGGGTTTGAACACGCGACCGCCGAGATTCGGGACCGCGTGCCTTAACCTCAAGGTGTAGTGATACTACTTCACCACACCACACTAAGACAAAATACCGTTCCATATTTCCCAGAAATTACGAGAACCTTCAAAAACATTAAGTAATCAAAACCTTCCTAGGCTGCTTTTACTATAAAATTATCTTATATTGGCGGTCCTTAAATAAAATATGCTCTGGTTACAATGCATAAGTATACCAGCATAAAATTTCACGCTTGTATAAGCTGCAATTCCCACGGGTAATAAGCGGAAAAGCCTGCAGACTTCACAAATAAGCGTGGAGTATATTGTGCATATAGGTAATGGTGAGTGCGACTACCTATAATTAAAAGGTAACATAAGCCAGAATATCAATATATAAAAATATTTTTGAGTTAAAGACAGCGTTGACGGTGCCATGGCTTAAGATCATTGCACTGAGACGAATGATAATGTGACAATAAATCGATTATCACAATGAATTTTTATATACTTTGACCTTGAAGAAAAGCATCGTAAGGAAACCTATAGAACTAAAAATTTGGAATTTCTTTGATGTGTAGTCCGCCAACCCGCACTGGCCAGCGTAATTTAAATCGATTTTCTATGAAAGCGAGTTTTATTTTGACTTTTGTATTATTTTTTTTGACAGCCCCGTGGCACAGTTGGCTAGATACCAGCTTGCGAAACGAGCGGCCGCGGGTCTGGGTATTTGTGAGACCGAAAAGTCTCTCGTAGTTTCTGATACCCATGACACAGGACTTGTATCTTAGTGTGGTCTCAGATATTTGTACTTTGTTTGACAGGAATGCCAACTTTAGAGTTAATCCGACGTTTTAAAGGGGCCGAAATCATGTTCAAACTTTCCTTACATACTAACATACTGCATAGTACATTATGTACATACATACATACATATCTGAAGCTAATAAAAGCGTGTCAAAAAGTAAGGAATCGTATTAGACTACTGCGATATCTATACTAACTCGTTCGAAGTCAGATCTCGAATATATATCATATTTACATACATACATAAACTCACGCCTGTATTCCCCGAAGGGGTAGGCAGAGGTGCATTTCTGCACCCACATTTCGCCAAGTATGTATCAGTCCCACGTAATAGGGGGCAAGCCTATTGCCGTTTTTCAGGCACATTTCCAGACTCCGTGCTGTTACCGAGAATTTCCTAATGGAAAATCCAATAACACTTTGCCCGACCCGGGAATCGAACCCAGGACCTCTAGATCGCACGGCACATACTTGTACCGCGAGACCACGAGGCAGTCATATTTGCGTGGTCTTAATTTGGCTAAAGGCAGAAAGACAAAACCTTCGATCCATCCTGAAGAAGTCTTCAAAGCATTTAGTACAATTTTAAGAATTATGCCATAAAGGTCCCATTTTCTATTCGTCTAACGGTACCCCAGAAATAGTTAAAATATCGCAATCCCAGCGTAACCGAACCGTGAATATAAATTAACATGTACGTTAATTAACGTGTTGAGGAAAATGCTTATTTCCGCGAGCGTTCAAATTGGCAGAATTAATTAAGCCACACTCAAAAGTAGGATGGGACATATGCTTATTCACAGAAACGACAGTTTTAAAATCTGAGCTTTTTATAGCATCAAAGCTTTGAAATTTAATTTAATACGCACATAAATAACACTAGTTGTCGCTCGCTACGGTCGTATGCAGTTTTAAATAGTTAAGTTAAAAATAGTTGAAGTTATACTCATCCTGGCCGCCATTATGAATGCCTTGCTCATTCTCGAAGGACACTGTATTTCCAGAGATAAAAGTGCCTTAATGCCTTTCCCAAAGTCAAGTCCTATCTCAATACAAAAACTCCTTCGAATCGGTCCAGCAGTTTATGCTTGAAAGCGTAACAGACAGAGTTACATTCGTATCTATAATGTTAGTATGGATAAACGTTCTGCACTTATTCATGTAACCTCAAATGAGAATAACACAAACATTCTCATTTATAGAGGAGGCCTGTGCCCAGCAATGGGACGTATATGGGTTGATGATGATAATGATCAAAGAACCTGAACGTAGATTTTATAATTGACGGGTGAATAATTATGCATTGGGTATTGTCGACATATATTATTTTTTGGCTTAGGGTAGAAAAATGAGTGGGCTATTTAGCCGACACTGAGTAACATGGTTGGCGCCAGTAGTCTGTAACTCGTCGATGACCAAGAAGACAAAGAATATCCAGTTTAACACTTTAAAGGCGGGAGTCGTAGTACTACGATTTATATCGACTGTAGCTTAAAGGCGGGAGACGTAGTAATACGATTTATAGCTAAACCAGTGAACTGTGATTGACGAGTATTCTCGATGGAGAATGGGCGGTCGCCGCTTTACCTAGCATACTTTCGTCGAGATCCCCCGCCTTTAATGTTTTATGCTATCCCCGTCATACCATCTTTCTATCAGTCCCGAGCAAGACAAAATAGGTAGAAACAAGAACAAACAATAATAAGACACCTAAAGGGTAGCGTAAACAACTTATTATGGTACCATTAATGTATCTGACAGATGAGGTTTTCGCAACTTGATAGGGCGCTATTCGCTTTGGGAGCTCATATCGCCATCTCAGTGGTCCAGTTCGCTAGATAATATCTTGCGAAATGAGAAGCCGTGGTTTCGATTCCCACACGGATAAATACTTGTGTGATTAAAAAAAAAAATTTCGAGTCCAGACTCAAACCCAGGTTTGACCGATAAGTTTCTCGTAGTTTCTTACCCACGCCAATGTAAGTGAGTGTTGGCTGTAATTATTTATTTCTTTTTTACTGTTTCAACTATTAGGCTCCGTAGTACCTCTGAGTATTTTCTAATACTTACACTTTTCCCGACAAAATCAAAACCGCGACCTCTAGTTCGCACCGCACACGATACTAACGAGACAGTCGTGTCATCATCAACATCATCATCAACAACTTTTCTCATGTCCACTGCTGGATATAGGCATATCCTATAGCACGCCACTGGGCACGGTCTTCCTTACCAAACCACTGCCAGCCTTACCTTGCGTACATCGTCACCCCATATAGCCAAAGACAGTCGTAATAATTTCTAAATTGTTTATGAGCAGTTTTGGTTTTGTTTAGTTCAATATCATTAACTTAATTATATTGATTTAAAAAAAAAAATTGTTAAGTACATACAAGTTTGGAGAATACAGCCTGCATGTACTGAGTTCTTCTTGTTGTTCAGGTGGGTCGGTGAAAGTTTAATTGATTTTTTTTATAAAAAAATCTCAGCAGCAGAGTTTGGAAATGTGCTCGAAAATGCCTGAAGGCTCGCCCCCTATTAGGTATATAGGAGTAAGTATAACTAGCGAAACATGATTGTTGACATTCACCGCTGCCTAACCTTCGCGGGCATAGGCTTGACTATTAGCTATTTAAAATTCAGATAAATTTTATCATAGACTCACTTGGGGTTAATTTACGCACTGTCACTAATGACCATTATTAAACGCGTTTTAATGAGGTCATATGGAAATCACAAAAATACATTAATTATTCGATAACAAAAACAGAGATTTTGGCTAACTATAAATAGCAGCAGTGTTTTAACATTATCATCAAAAGTCACCATGGCTTCGATCTTAGTGCTCGCTGTGGCTCTCATATATTCCACTTGTGCTGTACCGAGTTTGGGTAAGCCTATTTTATCACCATCAGCCCATATAAGTCCTATTGCTGAGCACGGGCCTCCTCTACAAAAGAAGGTTTAAGCGTTGGTCTACTACGCTTGCCTCACGCGGTTTAGCAGACTACACACCTAAGAATTTCCTAAGAACAGGTGTACAGGTTTCCTCACGCTGTTTTCCTTCACCGTTAAAGTAGGTATAATTCATTGTGAATTCACACATAACTTCGAAAAGTCAGAGGTGTGTGTCTGGGGTTTGAACTCGCGACCGTCGAGATTCTCGACCACGTGCCAAAACCTCGAGGCCATCACGACTTACGAATATACTATATAACTTCGAAAAATAAGAAGTTGCCTGGGGTTTAAACCAGCGACCGTTGAAATTGTTACTTTTACTTTATTTATATTAAGTTTCTTTTAGACGCCGCTCGAAAGGCAAAGAACGTGGGCATCGTCGGCGGCCACAAGATCCGAATTGAGGATGTTCCCTACATGGCTTCACTACGTATAGACGGGATGTTTCATTTCTGCGGAGCATCTATCATACACGAACGATTCATTTTAACAGCAGCTCATTGTATTATTCCGTAAGTAGCTGATAATTTGATTTAATTCTTTAACCGACCGGTCCCTGAAGAACTATTTCTTTTCTATACAATTCTGTACCCACATTTCGCGAATAATATTTTAAGTTCCATGTAAAAAAGGCGAGCCTATTGTCGTTTTAGGGCCACATTTGTATGCTCCGATCTGCTACTGAGAACTTCCTAATTGAAAATCCTAATAACACTTTGCCAAACCTTGGACTTCTAGGTTGCATGGCACACTATTGTGCCGCAAAACCATGTGCCAGTCTATATTATATGAACTGTATTAGCTTTTTAGTTTAAAAAGTAGAATTAAAGACACACATGTAACTATCATAATTACAGTCAGGCTCGCGAGGTGTAGTTGTTTGATAATTTTTAGGACTACATCATGAAATATTCAGGGATTTTCTTATGCTGCATAACCTTTTACGGTAAAGGAAAACATGGTTGCACACCAAAAAATATTAAGAATTTCTTAGGTGTGTAGTCTACTTACCTGCCCTAGGCTAGCATGGTCTGGTCTAGTCGTGGTAAGGCCTACCTACTACTCAGTTGTAGTGGATGCGTGTGTGGTAGGACGTATATTATATGAGCTGATTGATTGATGATGATGATGATGATAATGCTATATAAAAATACTCTTGCAGGACTCTTGACTGCCTCGTGGTCTCGCGGTACAAGTATGTGCCGAGCGATCTAGAGGTCCTGGGTTCGATTCCCGGGTCGGGCAAAGTGTTATTGGGTTTTTCCATTAGGAAATTCTCAGTAGCAGCACGGAGTCTGGAATTGTGCCCGAAAAACGGCAATAGGCTCGCCACCTATTACGTGGGACTAATACATACCTGGCGAAATGTGGGTGCAGAAATCCACCTCTGCCTACCCCTACGGGGAATACAGGCGTGAGTTTATGTATGTATGTATGTCTTGCAGGTACCGGCGCTATAACGTAAAAGTTGGTTCTTCCCGCTCAGACGGAGGGGGCGAGATATACGACGTAGAGAAGATAATCCCCCACGAAAACTACAACAACAAAACCGATGACAACGACATCTGCCTGATAAAACTGGCGTCCAGCTTACAGTTCTCTGATAAAGTGAACAGAATTGTTTTGAACGATGGACACGTGCAGATGAATAGATTTACTATGCTGAATGTCACTGGATGGGGCGATACTGCGGTAAGTACACGCTCATGCTTTGATCTCAGGGTAGGCAGAGACAATAGTGAGGACATTCATATCGTGCCTTTTCATTATTCATCACCGACACTCCCATCTACACTCGCCGCAAAAATAACTATTAGTCTAGTCAACAAGTGCTTTTTAGGTAGAAACTTTATCTAATTCTCCAAAAATTATGATTTAGGTATCATTCGATTCGGAATGGCATGTAGAACCTTTTTGAGAAAGTTGAAGGGCCGCTCACAAAAATAATTTCCTAAATCATATTTTTTGGAGAATTGGAAAAATTTTCGAACTAAAAAGCACTTGTTGACTAGACTATATCGTTATTTGTCTTTCATGAATAATTGGCATCCACAATAATAATAGAAAGAGAAAATATTAGCGTGTTTATTTTTGATGAATGATCTGATTCCTATTAGAACAATTTGAATAAATTTTGGTATAAATGGTACCTTGGGAAATCACTTAAGCTTCTTCGTTTTAAACCCGTTTTTTTTTTAATTAGCGAAACAGAAACTCATATAGCAATGGATATCACAATATTACACTAACGTCATAAAGAAAAAAGTTTGTATTTATGGATGATTTGTAACTCTTTCACGCAAAAGTTGATGAAATGAACTAAGTTTGGTATGGAGGTAGCTTACACCCTGGATAACCGGGAAAGCTACTTATAATTCCAGAAAATTAATTTAATTATGAAACCGCGGGGCACAACTAATTAAGTTATCATCATCATCATCAGCCCATATACGTCCCACTGCTGGGCACGGCACTCCACTGCACATGAGAAGGCTTAGGCCTTAGTCCACCACGCAGGCCTAGTGCGGGTTGGCGGACTAAAAACCTAAGAAATTCCTAAGAACTTTTAGCAATAGACATATTTTCCAGACTCACGGCCCAAGCTCCACCGAGCTACTTCAAGTGCAAGTTCCTGTAGTGTCCACTTCCACGTGCCGCTTCATATACTTCAGAATACTGCGAGACATTACCAAGAGGATGTTCTGTGCTGGGACTCCAGGGAAAGACAGCTGCCAGGTATAGAATACACTTTCATTTCGTAACACTCAGATACATACCTGGGTCTAGAAACCTACAAGGCGATTATATGAAAAACATTCAATTTAATGGTACACAATAATGCCTTATCTTATCATTTAGTCCCAAGCCATAAGATCTTAACGGTCCGTATTTCCCTCAAAGGACATCCTTAATTGCCAACGAAATTTGACTACACAAATGCTAATAGGATCGTTTCCTTATTATGTCAAGTATCAAAAGCTAAAGAGGGGCTTGGAAATACATTTCTGGCTTTTCCTTCGAGGATACAGGCGTAAGACTCGTAATTTAGAGAATTTGTGCTATTCACATATGTATATTTCTTTCGAGTCTAGGGTTTGTGGGATCGAAGTCACTGGTAGTTTCTGAGACCCTCGACACGAGACCTGTACCTTGGTGTTAGACGTGTTTATTTGAATATTGGGTGTTTTTTTTTTATTTATTAAATTTTTTTTTATTACAGGGCGACAGCGGTGGTCCTCTCACTCTGAACAACGTGCAAGTGGGAATAACTTCGTTCGGGATCGGTTGTGGTACTGCCCCCGGAGTTTACACGAAAGTATCTGAATTCATTCCGTGGGTGGCGGATAACATGGCTCGAAACCTTTAAACAATGTTTCGGTCCCGAAACGCTTGAAATAATGAGAAATATTGCTGGAGTACTCCCTACGTCTTCGTTATCCTTCATCCTTCGAAATATCAAGATTACTACCCATAATCCAATTTTTCTTAGTACCACCTCTCAAAGTTTCTGTATAATTACAAAAATTGGGCACACACAATTGATTTAAAATTGCTTTGTTCAATGAATGTTTAATTTAGATGCATTTAAGAAAGAAGCATACTACTAAATACGAGGCATTTCATTGTTTTAGTTGTGACTATTCAAAAAAACTCCCAATGTTGTACTATATTTTTTTAAACTTACAGCATAATAAGATAAATAGTTGTAAACTGATTTTTCCCCTACGGCTGCAATGTTTGGACTGTATTCTACTTTTGTGTGTAACGTACTAATAAAAACTATTAACGCGCTTCAACTAACTTTAAATATACGCATGAAAAATCAATATTTTAGCGTTTCATTTGCCTTATTGAAAAAAAACTGACAATATCCGCTAAATAATAAATAAAGTTCTTTCTTTTTTTTTGTTGATAAATTGTGTTTTTCAGAAATTATATTTAAATACGAATTACACACTGATGAAATATGAATAATATTTTTTGATCTTATCGACTTAATAATAAATAAATATGACTTGGTTATTTAAATAAAAAATCACGAGTGCAATTCGTTTAATATTTTATTAAAAACAAACAATATTTTTTTTTACAGTTTATAAATCAATTACGTACTGAAGTATATTTATATTTCGTATATTTTTGTCATCACAGTTTTAATTTTGAAATCGGGTCTTAATCTAATACTTTCTTCCATACCATATTGCGGACCACATTGTATGTCGAGGATTTTCATTTGGAAAATTGACTTTTAACTTAGTTGGTCGCTTAACTCTAGAAGAGATATAACATGCCATGCATGAAGACCGGACTTAACTTTGTCAACTCCAACAGATTCGAAAATTTGTCCTGCAGATCTAGCGGGAAATTGGTGACGCTGCATGGTGCATCCCAGTTGTCCTTTTAACGCATTATTAAGGGTCTTTTTTTTTCGTGTGGTGGCAAGTCTGAAATGTTGACACTATTGAGAAATTCTGTTGTAAATTCGACTGAACCTTCATGTTGATCTTTCATTGGGTCATGGCCATAGTAGATTTTTTACTCTCCGGGAAGATTGGCAGCTATATCTCAACAGCCCTCATAATTTCCTTTGGCTTAGCAGTTTGAATACGACACAAATAATATAAGTAACCAATTGATTTTCTTGGTCTAATATCAAAATAAACACTCATTGGCTTAGTGTTGCTTAGCAACGCCGTCTACTGGAGTACCTTTAGTGTTGTAGTGTGGTTAGAGCAGTTAGTTGCGCCCAAATAAATTAGTTAAATATAGTATTATTACTCGCCAATAGATGTAAGGAATATTTTTATAATTTAAATCATATTTTTCAGTTGTTGTTTAAGTTACATACATACATACATAAACTCACGCCTGTATTCCCCGAAAGCGTAGGCAGAGGTGCATTACGGCATCCACATTTCGCCACGTATGTATCAGTCCTACGTAAAAGGGGGGGAGCCTATTGCCGTTTCTCGGGCACATTTCCAGACTCCGGGCTGCTACTGAGAATTCCCTCATGAAAAACCCAATAACACTTTGCCCGACCCGGGAATCGAACCCAGGACCTCTAGATCGCACGGCACATACTAGTGCTACGAGGCCACGAGTCAGTTTAAGTTGTTTATTGCAAACACGGATAAAACGCCATTTTCTAAAAATGAATCCTAGTTAGATCTATTTATCGCCCCCGAGAACTCCTGTATAGTAAATATCATGAAAATCGTTTTAGCCGTTTCTGAGATTCAGATTATATACAAGAATATATGTATCTTGAATGAATGAATATATGTATCTTGGCGAAATGTGGGTGCAGAAATGCACCTCTGCCTACCCCTTCGGGGAATACAGGCGTGAGTTTATGTATGTATTTATGTATATGTATATATACAAGAATTTCTCGTTTAAATATATAAGATAATAATACTGGGTGTATACAGTCACATACATAGTTCTGACGCCACACTAAAATCAAGTCTTGTGTCGTGGATATCAGAAACTACGAGAGACTTTTCGGTCTGACAACCACCCAGACCCGAAATAAATATTTGTGGATCACACAAACATTTGTCTCGGTGCGGGGATCGAAACCGCGGCCTCTCGTTTCGTAAGCTGGTGTCTAGGTACCTGCGCCACCGGGCTGGGCTAATTTTATATGAAGTCTTTGTCGCTGCTTCGAGGGTCGTAAACTGATAAAATTGGACGATTTTATTTTAATACGTAGGTACTATTTCTTTCACAATTGGACTTTTATGATTCCTTTCATAGCGTGTATAACTCGGATGTAGTGGCGGTATTTCCATAGAAGCCCAAAAGTGTTACACGTAAATTGTGGTATATCTAGTTTATTATCGTTTATTGTGGGGTCAGGATAGTCTCATTTATATATGTCAAATTGCTTTTGTTAAATAAAGATTTAAAGGTTAAAAAATATTATTCAAATTTTTTCAAAAATAAAAAAAAAGACTGCCTCGTGGTCTCGCGGCACAAATATGTGCCGTGCGATCTAGAGGTCCTGGGTTCGATTCCCGGGTCGGGCAAAGTGTAAATACTACTAAACTCTATTGATAAATGACGAACTTACGACAGCTGACATGTCATGTCGATACAAACAATAATTAGAACAAAAGAAGCATCTATAACATATGAGCCCATAACAATGTCACCAGGGGTTTATAATGATAAAATTATTTTTTATCATAGTATAATTTTAATAGGGCCATAATTACGTATATTTGCGTTAATGATCATTTAAATTAAAGTATAATTAACGAGATTATATAAAATTGATAGATTGATTAACTATAAATATTAGCAATATCGGGAAACAATCATTAATAGTCACCATGGGTTCCAAGTTATTGCTCGCTCTGGCTCTCATACATTCCATTTGTGCTTTCCTGATGTTACGTAAGTCTTTTATTCGTTTCTTGTTGAATTATTACCGCCCTAATTTAAATGTTTAGTCTAAGCTATAGACTGATCGAACACTCGGCCGAAGTGGTCAGCGACCCACAGAAAACTGACGATAAGCAACTCAGTCCCCAGTTACTCAGTTACGTTTGGTGAATAAGACTACCGAACTACCCAATTTACTCGTGAAAGCTTATACCTGCTCTCTCAATAGCGACTATCGTATATAAAGATTTAAATCTTAATATGGTTTACAAGGTACTGAGACCTATTTTTCTATATTCTGTAATGAAAGTAGTCGTGACGGCCTCGAGGTTCGAGGTGAGGCCTTCGAATCTGGACGGTCGCGGGTTCAAGCCCCAGGCACACACCTCTGACTTTTCGAAGTTATGTGTGTATTCACAAAGAATTATCACGTACTTTAATGATGAAAGAAAACATCGTGATGAAACCTGCAAAGTTCACAGGAATTTCTTAGATGTGTATTTCGCCAAGCTGCACTAGGTCAGCGTGGTGGTGGTGGAGTTGTTATTGTATAAGAGACCAGTGCCCAGCAGTGGGACGTATATGGGCAGATGATGATGATGAATAAACGTATCTGCGCAATTGTGCCGATAAGTGATGTTCGTTATATTTCACGCTCGTCGACGCATTCGGATTGCTCTGCTCTGAACATCGAATATCAAACGGACTACTTCATAAACTCAATATAAAAAGAAGTGTCATCTGCTCCATCGGTATGACAGTTTCGGGGCGATTGTCTGTATAGGTAGGCACACGAAGCGTTATGCAAGCCAAGAAACAATTTAAACAAACGGATCGTGCTCGCAAAGTTGGTCTTGGACTTCGACGATTACGTTTAAATCAAGAGCGTATACAACTAGAGCTAGATTAACAGTAGAATAGTAGCAATTGCTACGAACCCCCCGCAAAAGGTGGCCCAGAATATTTAAACCAACTTTATCTCATCTTTGTTTTTTTTTTGTACTTATCAAAGCCTAATAGGGCTTTTAGTAATCATCTGTACAATTAATCACACACAAATTTGTAACAATGTATTGGTTATTGAATTGTTTTTCTTACCACTTTCACATAAGTACCCATAGCAGATCAAGCGCCCTCGAAATAATTTACTACGGACCCCGCGCTTGCTAAATCCGACACTGTATGTCGGTACATATTTTTATTTTAGAAGCTGTTGCTACGGAACACAATGTCGGCATCATCGGAGGAAGCAACATTCAAATAGAGGACGCGCCTTATATGGCTGTCCTGAAATTTGTCGGGCAGAGTTATTACTGCGGAGGTACAATCATTCATGAAAAATTCATTCTCACAGCAGCCCATTGTATTGAACCGTAAGTTTTATCTATTTAAATAGTTCATGTCAGCATTCGCGTAGATATAAAGTTTCATCATCTACCGCTAAGGCTATTATTATGAACGGGGTAGGTACGTTTTTAGAGTGCTTGCTCTTAATCCTAAGAGCAATATGCATTTTTTTCTTTATTTGAAAAACCAAATCATAACTATTTTTACAACTAAATACCATTTAAAAAACATCACTATGAACAATTTATTTGTGTTATATTTTGAAATATAATAATAAAAAAAGATTTCTGTTTCATTACGGGAAAACAACGAATCATTGCTGAGCCCTCCAAAAATATATTGTCACAGGTCTCAGTCACAGCAGTACCAAGTCCAAGTCGGCTCTTCACGCAGGAATGAAGGAGGCGAAATTTACGACGTAGAAAAAGCAATACCGCATGAACTATTCAACAGTGAAGCTTATGATTACGACATCGGCTTGATAAAACTTGCTAACAATTTAACTTTTTCCGATAAAGTAAGTAAAATAATATTGGACGATGGAAATATTACAATTGATGCATTTGATATGCTCAATGTCACAGGATGGGGTCAAACTACGGTAAGCATTTTATTTTTATATTCTAAGATGGTTACCATCTTTCATCATTTAACAAAATTATGTTATTTGTAATGTTTGTTGTTTTTAAGCTTTTTGACGATGGGTCTAAGGATCTTCGTCAAACGCAGGTTCCGTTCGTTCCAAACTCCATTTGCCGTTTAATTTATTTCACAAAAGAAGTCACGGACAGAATGATGTGCGCTGGGATGCCAGGGAAGGATAGCTGCCAGGTATATTATACGCAAACTTTTTGGATACAAATTTTGAACCTCAGTTTTATCCCCTTCTGGAAACTTTTTCTTAGCGGATACCTACGTCATAATAACTATCTGCGTGCCGAATTCTTTCACTCAGTTCAACGCAAATTCTGTCATTGTCAAAGATACGAGTACTTATTCATTGTAAGTCGGTACCTACTCATGATTGTGTCGAGGGCCGGAATGATTGTGTCAACCAGCGGGTGACCATATCGTTTCTCGCTGGTCGGTATTATTTTTTTGGACTCCACTGTGCTTACCATCAGGTACAGTGGAGTCACTTTGCCGTGCCAGTATAAAAAAAACTCTGTTTTTATTGCATTGCACGTACCATCAGTTTCAGTCGCATTGCCGTACCTGTACACAAACTAATGCGCTTCATGTCGCTCATCTTCCCATATTAATATATTTTATTTCTTGCTACTATTTCATACATGATTTACAGGGCGACAGTGGCGGTCCCCTCACTCTAAACGGTGTGCAAGTGGGAGTGACTTCATTCGGCTTCAGCTGTGGCATAGTTCCCGGATGTTATACGAAGGTTTCTGCATTGTCGTCGTGGATTGCGGACACTATTACACTTAATCTTTAATTAATATTCATAATATTCTTATTGTGAGAATTTAAGCTAAATATTTTTAAGTATTTCCTTCTTTCCTTTCTCTTTTATCTCCCAACATTCAGCGATAACTTTAAAGATGTTATAAGTGAGCATGTCATTATCCTTATTAGGTAAATCACATTCTTAATTTGCCAATCCTTATTATTACCACTAAAATTAATACATTTAAACAAATTAAATACATGTAAATAACTTGAAAAAGTGTTATTGACCAATAATTATAATTAGAATTACCTATGCAGTTGTGTATAACATGTATCGGTGTTTCGTGCATCAGTCGTATATATTTAAAAAGTCGCCATATAATAGAATATTACTTTTTTAATATTACAAGATATATAAGATAAACACATTTTTACTATGCGATTGTAATAATTGGATTGTGTTTTTTTTAAGCGTGATAACTCAGGCGAGAAATAAATGGTTTTAGCATTCAATTTGTGTATTACTTCATTGAAACGAAATTTACTATTGCACATCTTTGAAATGTACCTCTGCTTACACCTTCGGAGAATACATGCGTGAGGTATATATAAATATATATGTATGTGAATTATATGAGAACTATTTGTAACCCATATTCGCAAATAAATGATTTTGAATTTACTATTTCTGCTATAGTAGTTAAATGAGGGTAAATGCCTTGCCATGATTGACGTAAATAAATTTTTTTTTTTTTTTTAAATTGATGTTGTAATGAGGATGATAGATTGATATAGATAATATCGAATAATGTGTTGAAGTCGATAATGTCTTGGAATTTATTTTAGTTTTATTTTATGTTTTTATTGTTTTTGTGGTGTCAAATAAAGCATATTAAATAAATAAATAAATAAAATAAGTTACGTCAATGCGTGGTCAATGGTAGTTTTAATATATTTTTAAGTATATGAAACATTAAGATAAATTTTTTTCGTGCTTCTACTAAGAGTTTCCTAATGGAGAAACCCAATAATACTTTGCCCGTCCCAGGAATCAAAGTCTAGACATCTGGATCGCGTGGCGCATCCTTGTGTCGCGAAACCACAAGTTACATTTAGGCTTCTATATGCTTAAAACTTTTAGTTTCAATAACATTTGATTGGTAAACAAGTGGGTGAAATTTGCTAAAAAAAATAATTTTTATTTCTTTAATTAACGATAGCTATGAACATATTTTGATAGGCAAGTCATGCAAGACGTATTTGTCTATGTATGAAATTTGATAAAAAAAAATGTTTCATTCGGTGAACAGATGGGTGAAGGTCAATGTAAGGCCGGATCTCATACTAATATTCATTACAAACATACATACACAAATATTTTCTCTTTTTAATATTAGTACACATACATACATAAACTCACGCCTGTATTCCCCGAAGGGGAGGCAGAGGCGCATTTCTGCACCCACATTTCGCCAGGTATGTATCAGTCCCACGTAATAGGGGGCGAGCCTATTCCCGTTTTTCGGGCACATTTCCAGACTCCGTGCTGTTACCGAGAATTTCCTAATGGAAAAACCCAATAACACTTTGCCCGACCCGGGAATCGAACCCAGGACCTCTAGATCGCTCGGCACATACTTGTACCGCGAGACCACGAGGCAGTCGTTAATATTAGTATATAATACATTTCGATTCCGCCATTTTTTTTATTTACCACCTGATTTCAGGCACCTGATTCCTAGTGAAATAGGAAAGAACGCGCGGATAACTCCAGTTTCAGTCTTCAGCAGTAATCACAGTATGTGCAAAAAACTTGAAAACAAAACAGGACCAACTTATGATTAAAAATGAACGATATAATCAAGACTAATATTATAAATGAGAAAGTAACTCTGTCTGTCTGTCTATTTCGCTTCCTCGCCAAAACTGCTTAACCAATTTGAATGTTGTTGGTATGGAGGTAGATACAACCTTGGGAAAGGACATAGGGCATTTACAAAACATTTCTCAAAGAGTGTTGAAAGGTTTTTTAAATTTATAGTAATGTTTATAGTTATAAAGAGGAGAGGTATATATTTTTGTTAAATAAATTAATAATAATAATAATAATAAATTTTATTTCAAAAACAGATTTAGTTTTACAATCGGTTTAACAGATTCAGTTTGGTGCAAGTACCTATATACATAATATTAAACAGATTCACCAAGGACCCTGCACTAAGCTATGCTTGTGTCGCAGTGGTCCATGTTTACAGAAGTAGTAAGAAGCTGTTCAATGTTGGTAGCGTACCGTACATACCAAAAAGAAAACAAAAAATAATAATAAAAAATAACAGAAATAAAGTAAGTAAACACTTTTCTTAACTAAGTACAAAATAATATGATATCGACAAAAAAAAAATACATTTACAAAATAACATGAGATCAACAAATGCAAAAACATTTACAAACTAAAAGGAGGTCAACCAAAAGCGAGATATAAGAGAATTAAAAATAAAAATAAAAAATTAAATAAATTTAGTAACAATTATAAATAATGTTGAAGAAAGTTGTAGATTATTTACGAACAGTCTAGTGTTTGTGGGTGTGTGTGCGTATGAGTGAGTAGGTTTGTGTGATTAATTCTATGAATACGTGAAATAAGAGTGGGCGGAAATTAGGTCATGGATTACGAGAGAGAATAAATGATTTTCTCCGTTTGGTCGTAGTCGAGGCAGAGCAGCCAGGACTCTGTTGTAAGTTTTGCTTGACGATAAGATTTGGAATGTAATTTAGGAAGGTGGTGACAAATTGAATTATAGATAGTGGGCAAAACAAAAAAGGGCGCGTGTTTGGCGAAGGAGGTTCGGACTGGAGGAACGGTGATTCGAAAGACTCTGCGTTTGAGCAGAGCTGGGTATTCGGTGGACGAAATTGTGGCACGGTGAGTAGCAGTGGTAGCTCTTAATATATATAGCTGCCGGACTCGCAACACTTTGCACTCCTTGTATAAGTCATTTGTAGGATATAGACGAGGTTTGCAAAGCATTACTTTCAGCACAGCGCGCTGAGCTATTTCAAGTTCTAAGAGTCGAGATTTAGCCGTGCCCCCCCACACTTTGATGCAATAAATAAGTAGAGATTGGCATAGAGCCTTGTATACCATGAGCAGGGTGTCGGTATAAGCAGAGTAACGAAGGCATTTCAGGATATATATAGTTTTACGAACTCTGCTCGAGAGATCATGGATATGGTCTTTGAAGGACAGTTTTTGATCAAGAATTACACCAAGATACTTTGTGCTGTTGACACGGCTGATTGACTGGCAACTGCAAGAAGAGGAAGTCATAGCACAGGTATGCAATTTAAGCGGATTTAGGGAAGTTGGGGGTTGAGAAGCACTCGTTTTATGGAAAAAGATTGCTTGAGATTTTCCAGTGTTTAGAGTGAGTAGATTCTTCTCAAGCCATTTTGCAATAGTTATCATACCCTGCTCAGCCATTTTGACAACGTTTTCCCAAGAGTTGTCTTGGAAAAGTAGCACTGTATCATCAGCGTAGCTTATTACATCTGTTCCATGAAAAGGCAAGTCAAAAATGTCGCTCATATAGATAATGAATAGTGTAGGTCCCAGGATACTGCCCTGTGGAACCCCGAATGTCACGGGCATCTCATCACTTAAAGTACCATCAATTTTGACACACTGGCGACGATTCGTGAGGTAACTGCGGAACCAGTCGTGAGTTGAACCTCTGATACCTATGCAGTGAAGTTTTTTTAACAATATTGGGATTGATACTGTATCGAAAGCTTTAGCAAGATCCAAAAATACGCCCAAACACTTTTTGTTTTTATCGACCGCTTTAGCAATACTATTGGTAAGTAAGAGGACGGCGTCCTCTGTAGATTTTCCCCTCATGAAGCCGAATTGTCTCTCAGGAATTATATTGTATTTTTCAAGATATGACATAAGCCTCTTATTGACGAGTTTTTCGAGAATTTTTGAAAAAATTGAAAGAAGAGAAATGGGTCGGTAGTTGCTAGGTGTGCTCTTGTCTCCATTGTTTTTATATATTGGTGTAACCATAGCCAACTTCCATTTGTCTGGGAAAATTCCGGACGAGAGACTGATGTTGCAGATGTGGACTAGAGGATCTAAGATGAGGTTACGAATGTTTTTTATTATATACGGAGTGTAGTTGTCAAGTCCCGGGGCACTATTAAGTTTAATATCGCTAATAAGTTTAGCAACCTCGTCACGGTCCGTGGGGCATATGAAGAAAGAGTGAGAAGGTTGCCTTGACATTTGTGTTTCGGTCGCAAGAGAATGTTCCGTGGTACCAAGATCGAGCAGTATGCGATTAGCTAAATTTTTACCTACATTAGTAAAGTAGGTGTTACAGGAGTTGAGCACGGATTGCGCTTGTGCTTTTGTTGGGACCAGATGTGATGCATCGTTATGCGGTTTATCTATGTGGCATATTTCTTTTATAGTGTTCCAAAATTCTTTAGGATTACCTCTGTTTGACCTGAGTTTATTATTTTCATAGTCGGTTTTTATTCTGTGTAAGAGGGAGTTAAGGAAATTCCTGTATCTCTTGTAGGTAATTTGGTAGGCTTCATTGGATGGATTTTTTTTCGCTTGTAAATGAAGTCTATCTCGGTTCTTTTGACACCTTATCAGACCTGGAGTGATCCAAGGCTTTAAATTAAATTTCGAACGGATGATAACTTGTTCCCTACTGTTTCTTGAAATCACAGAGTCAAGAATATGGTAGAAAGAGGCAACGCCCTCATTTACGTCTGAGCAGGAGAAAACTGGTAACCAGTTGGCTGACGATAGGTCCCTGGCAACTGCGTCTATATCAATTATATTTTATATTTTTGTTAATAAATTATATTTTATATTTTTGTTGTTCCTGTGGGATGAGCACAAAATTCTAAATTGCGGCCGGATTGAACTGGGCCCAACGGCTTATGTTGTGTTGTGTGTTGATAAAAGTGTAAACGAGAGTCCAACGACTAACCCAAACGTAATCGACTATAAACCATGATAGTGAAGTATTAAAATTGAGCAAAAATAGAGTTTTTATATCCTAGAGCTACTAATGTTTTGTACTATACATAGAGGATAGGGCAACTTGGAGTTCTAGCTCTCCTAAATAGATATGCTCTAGCATATCTCGGTAAGCTAAATGACGTAGCATTATTCTTCATGGCTTCACTCTGACTGAATGTACCGTATACCATAGGTACAGAAATATTTGAGTCAACTCCTTACGCTACTATTATAAAGTACTGGCAATTGGTTGACCGCTTCTTTTGAGTACAATATTGTAAAGAAAACAAGCCTAAGGCTATGTCCGTTTCCAAGATCCAAAAACACAAATCTACCAAGTTCGTCCAGTAGTTCAGGCGTGAAGGCGTAACAGACAGATAGTTACTTTTACATTTATAAAATTGGTATAAATAATAAACGTAGAACTATTTTAAAATTATTTTCTGATTGACTCACGACCTCACGGTACAAATATGTGCCGAGTTCTATTTTCGGGTCGAGCCTTTGCTAATGTTACTGAGTTTTTCGATTAGAAATTTGTCAATAGCAGCACGGAGTCTGGAATAGTGGCCGAAAAACGGCAATAGGCTCGCCCATATTACGTGGGACCGATACATATGTACTTGGCGAAATGCACCTCTGCCACCCCTTCGGCGAATACAGGTTTGAATACTTTTATGTATTTTGTGTGTTTGTATGTTTTTTGTTTCTATTTTATTTACAAATTGCACACCGTTTTTTAACCAATCATAATCTATTCTATCTTATTTTCTACAGATAGTTACTTTTACATTTATAAAATTGATATAAATAAAAAAGGTAGAACTATTTTAAAATTATTTTCTGATTGCTTCACGACCTCACGGGACAAATATGTGCCGTGAATACAAGGCCCCGAGTTCGATTTTCGGGGCGAGCCTTTGCTAATGTTACTGGGTTTTTCGATTAGGAATTTGTCAATAGCAGCACGGAGTCTGGAATAGTGGCCGAAAAACGGCAATAGGCTCGCCCATATTACGTGGGACCGATACATATGTACTTGGCGAAATGCACCTCTGCCACCCCTTCGGCGAATACAGGTTTGAATACTTTTATGTATTTTGTGTGTTTGTATGTTTTTTGTTTCTATTTTATTTACAAATTGCACACCGTTTTTTAACCAATCATAATCTATTCTATCTTATTTTCTACAGATAGTTACTTTTACATTTATAAAATTGATATAAATAAAAAACGTAGAACTATTTTAAAATTATTTTCTGATTGCCTCACGACCTCACGGGACAAATATGTGCCGTGAATACAAGGCCCCGAGTTCGATTTTCGGGGCGAGCCTTTGCTAATGTTACTGGGTTTTTCGATTAGGAATTTGTCAATAGCAGCACGGAGTCTGGAATAGTGGCCGAAAAACGGCAATAGGCTCGCCCATATTACGTGGGACCGATACATATGTACTTGGCGAAATGCACCTCTGCCACCCCTTCGGCGAATACAGGTTTGAATACTTTTATGTATTTTGTGTGTTTGTATGTTTTTTGTTTCTATTTTATTTACAAATTGCACACCGTTTTTTACCCAATCATAATCTATTCTATCTTATTTTCTACAGATAGTTACTTTTACATTTATAAAATTGATATAAATAAAAAACGTAGAACTATTTTAAAATTATTTTCTGATTGCCTCACGACCTCACGGGACAAATATGTGCCGTGAATACAAGGCCCCGAGTTCGATTTTCGGGGCGAGCCTTTGCTAATGTTACTGGGTTTTTCGATTAGGAATTTGTCAATAGCAGCACGGAGTCTGGAATAGTGTTCGAAAAACGGCAATAGCCCCCCCCCCTCCATATTACGTGGGACCGATACATATGTACTTGGCGAAATGCACCTCTGCCACCCCTTCGGCGAATACAGGTTTGAATACTTGTATGTATTTTCTGTGTTTGTGTGTTTTTTGTTTCTATTTTATTTGCAAATTGCACACCGTTTTGTATCAAATCATAATCTATTATATCTTTTTTTCTACATTTAGAGTGTTTTAAACATGCTTCAATTTAGCGTACGTAGGGACAAAAATACTGTAACAGGAGCCCATAACAACATAACCAATAATCTAATTTACGCAAAAAAATATTTTATCATTTAATAACTGGAATAAATTTTATCATAGTTCAATCTCACAGGATTAGCCTAATTGGGTATATTCGCGTTAATGATCATTAAAACAACGGGTACTATTAATGCGGTTATTTAAAATTGATAGATTGATTTACTATATATAAATATCTGTAATGCAGGGAGCTGCCAGTAATAGTCACCATGGGTTCCAAGTTAGTGCTCGCTGTGGCTCTCATCTCATCTCTCGTTTGCGCAGTCCGGAAGTTGCGTAAGTTTATTTATATTTAATCTTTGACATGCTGGCATAAGGCAAGCGCAAAAGTAGTCACTTTGTCAAACCAAATAAAACCTTTTTTTTTACTTTTTAAAAACCAAGCCGCTTATAGTGGCCCCAACCAAGTGATATCGAAATTAAATGAAATAATATTTATTGAATCTATAATGTCATATACATCGTTTAGATTGAGTCATATTAAAATTTACCACACTGTTAGGAAGGCAGTCATATCATTGTATTGTTCTTTTCCAATCAAGAAATAGCAATTAAATATTATATTTTCTTATATTCAGTGCAGCTCAATGATTCAATCACAAACTATTGTACTGAATATGACAATAACAAAAAATCGTCTAGAATGGAGAAACTACATTCAATAGCATCCTACTCTTAAACCTGCTTATTTAACTTAATAATGCACTAGGTTATACACTAAATGGTAGACGGCCACATGGTTTCGGTTCAAGTACACAATATGTGGCGTGCGATCTAGAGGTCCCAGTTTCGATTCAAGATCCGGAGAGTATAGTATCCAGTACTATCACGAAGTCTAGCACAAATTATGCCCGAAAAACGGCAATAGGTTCGCCCTCGACTACGCGGAATGAAAACACAATTAGCGAAATGTGGGTGCATGAATGCATGTCTGCCTACTCCTTATAACCTTTATACACCATACTTATTATCAACAAAATATTTAGCGAAATGACAGATAATTTTGTCTTTAGCCCTCAACGAAATTAAACAGACTGATCTAGAAGGAGTTGGAAACAAAGAGTTGGCCATTTATTTCGGTAAGCATAGCGGGAGACAAAATATTGGTCGATGAGGTGCCACCCACAATTATAAATAAATTGGTGAAACCAGATGTCGACTGCTAGGCATAGATGTTTCCAACAGACTTCAAGAGTGGCCTGTTGGAAGCTGCATGAATCCAGTTACATCTAACCTAATCAACAATCGTCCGTCAATTCGTTAAATAATCATTTTTATTACAGAAGCTGATGCTACAGAAAATAATGTGGGAGTCATTGGGGGGAAAAAAATTCGCATAGAGGACGCTCCTTACATGGCCTTTGTAGGGGCACTTAATGTTTGCGGAGGATCAATCATTCACGAAAGATTTATTTTAACAGCAGCCCATTGCATTAGGCCGTGAGTATTTTGTTTTTAATAATTTCACCAAAAAAAATCATGTCAAACAATACCATAAAAATTAACTACCATATTTCTTGGGATGGAGTCAACTATCGTGCCGATTGTTTCGAGTGCGTTGTGGACTTGCGACTTGGAAGGTCACTTTTCTTACTTGCATTTGCAAGTAACACTTAAAACTCAACTGACAAAGGGTTGGTGCAGAAATAAAATTCTCTATCCGCCAGGGCTACAGGCGTCTGTACTTATGAGGTGGGACCAACAACTTATATTATGTGAAACATAAAACAATTTCACAGGTCCCAACGGTACCAAGTCCGAGTTGGCTCTTCGCGCATGGACGAAGGAGGCGAAATTTACGACGTGGAAAAAGCAATACCGCACGAACTATTCAACTATTACACTACAGATAACGATATTGGCTTGCTAAAACTTGCATCCAATCTAACTTTCTCTGATAAAGTAAACAAAATACTTTTGGCCGATGAAAACGTGACACTCGATGAGGGGACTCTTCTTAATATCACTGGATGGGGTTGTACTAAGGTGAGTTCTTTTTATATCATATTAGTCCAATTTCTCTACACACACTCTATAATACCATGCACCTCTCACCGATGTCACCAGGGAGGTAAGCAGAAGTGCACACCCCTTTACACCTTTACTACACCCGTTCTGCCCAAGTATGATGTCCCAATTAATAGCTTATGAAGCCCTTAATACCATGCATTCCGCTGATGGGAATTTCTAAAGGAATATTACACGCACTACTTTGTCCAAATTTTGTCGTGGGACCAACAAGACATGATTTCTGTGTTATATAAATTATGGCTAGCGTTTTTTTTTTTTATTTTTTATTATCTTTGGGAAACATACAATACAATCTCTCTTAAAAGACTAAATTTTAAAATAAATACATAGATCAAATCAGTTTCCGCTTATAAAATAGAACTTACATGCAACGGCAACACTAAAAGCAGTATAATAGAAGTAAGTATAAAGCAGTATAATAGAAGTAAGTATAATATAAGTATAATAGAAACTGGTAAAGGATGAAGGAAGAAGTGAAGGTAGCTGCTCCTTGCCAGTTTACACTATTTAGACCGCTACACTTACCGTCACATGAAGTGATATTACCGTGCCAGAATAAAAAAACATTCAATCATTTTTTTACTTTTATTTTTTAGGCTGCAAGCGTTCCATCCAAATATTTACTTCAAGCTAGCGTCCATTTAGTGAGAAATTCCATATGTAGTGATATTTACAAATATAACACGAATAAAATGTGCGCTTTTGACATTGGAAAGGGAATCTGTCGGGTATGTACTTGATGCTATTCTACTCTCTAATTATACTCAATATAGAAAGACCTAGCACAAGGCTAATAATAACAGATCGCTCTTGGCGTCTGTACAGACATATGAAGTATGAAAAGCATTGACGTGTTGGCGTACCAGCTGATGGTTATAAACTGATTTGACACTACTACTATCTGCGCGTGCATTTAACGTTCTCGCAAGAAGTTATGGGAATGAATTATGATGATGGAGATAGATTATTCGAATGTTCTCGAATAACCACCACACATGAGGTTGCAACCTCCATAGCGACAAATGCACGTATGTTACGTTCTGGAATCCACCTGTGTACATTTTCTTACTGTGCACGAGATAATGTTGGATAGTAACAGATTACCGTAAACCTTTCGTATCAGTGGACGTATCGTATAGTATCGTTCCTAGATGGACCGAATTGCGTTTAATATTAGGTGCGATGGTAATTTTGCAGTGCTGGAACAAAAATTCTAGAAAAAAATTTGTAATTAAAACATTTCTTTCTCTTTCCCTTACTAGCACGACAAGGCGACAACACCGTATCAGATAGTAAGCACAATGCTGACTAAATAGAGAATTAAATTGCGTGAGACTCCAATCTGTTTTTACTCTGTACCCTCATGCCTGTCTGATTAGATATTTCACGCTACGCTTAAAGTACCTAGGATACTAGGAAGGAGGAAACACATAGTCATACTATTCTACAGCTTTATGGTTTATGAGAGAAATGCATTTGTGGACCTTTTGGTTCGAGACAGGGTGGTAGTGACCTCAAAGGTGTCTTTCTTCCGTACCTCTTCCACAGTCCACTTGTAAGACGTTTTTGCTAACAAAATAATTTTCGTATCATTTACAGGGCGACAGCGGCGGTCCTCTTACTCTAGACAACGTTCAAGTGGGAGTGGTTTCATTCATGTGGGAGCATGACATGAATCCTGACTTTTATACGAAGGTGTCTGCATTCACATCGTGGGTGGAGGACACTATTGCGCTCAATCTTTAACCTCCTGAGTACTGATGTCCTTAATTTAGAACATCTAACAAAAAAAAAACTGTGACAGATAATAAGAGATCAATCCAATCAATCCATTTTTTTTCTCCATGAAACAAAACATACCTATATAAGGGTTTAAAAAAAAATACTCCTCAATTGTGTATAATATCTAGAAGTACTTAGCAAAAGAAAATCCAGAAAAATTGTACTCTGGAACTCAGGAGGTTAAGCCGTATTTCATAATGAATAAGGTCGCAAAATTAGAGATTATTTATTCCAAAAATTTTGTTGGGACTGCCCCAAAGTGCAGTTAGTAAGAGACCAGCTTGTAAAACGAGGCTTATATACTATATACTATCCTATACTTTATGTATGATCCTTAACAAGGGAATATCCAATATAATATTAAGTAATAAATATTTGAGCATCTAATATTTGTTTTTACTTTATACTATTGAAATCCGCTACACTCGCCTTTGACAGTAACACTAAAATTGAAAAATTGCACCCCCGCGGTACGGCAAAAATTAGCTTGACACAAAAACAATTTAGAGACCCAAACTTTCCGGTCTCAGTAAGCAAAATATAACAAAAAAGGACTTTGTCCCACGACTAACGAGAAATATTTTTTTTTGGCAATAAATCTCGTGCCATTTGCGGTGCGTTGCGCTGGTCCGCTCGTGTTTCTGTCCAGAACACTTGATTATGTCTATTTACGAAAAATGGAAGGCCATCACATCATTACCCATCCTTTGTATCGTAACTGGTCAATTACTTAGTTCAATAGATCGAACAAAGCAATGGAATTATTGAATACAACGAGAGAATACTACGTGAATTGACTACAATACTTACAATGAAATTTGGTGGGTTTTATAACTAAGTTTGAATACCAATTTCAGCCTAATGAACCTATTGAGAACCTAGTTATAATAATAAAAAAAAAATACACCCATTAGTCATATACATAGTTCTGACCCCATGTTAAGATACAATTATTGTGTCTTAGGTATCAGAATAGACGTTTGTCGGTCTCATAAACACCCAGACCTGAAATAAATAATTGCGAATCACACAAACATTCGTCTCGGTGCGGGGATCGAACCCGCGGCCTCTTTTTTCACAAGCAGGTGTCCATCTGCGCCAAGGGGCAGATTTAATTTTCATTTTGCGAAAGATTTTATTACCAACTAGCTTTTACCCGCGACTCCGTCCGCGTGGACTACAGGGTTGGGTTCAGAATGAAAATAAGTTGTAGTCTATTTTACTCCACAGAGTCCCATTTATGTCCATATCAAAAATCGTTTACATCGGTCAAATGATTTAGGCGTGAAAGCATAACAAACATAATATAGTTACATATATGTACATAGTTACAGTCGTCTACACCAGTGGCGGTACTTTCATAGAAGCCCAAAAGCCCAGCATGTCCTACAAAATTCCGGATAATAATCTTTAAGCTTTAAATCTTAGCAATTTGACATATAAATGAGAATATTCAGACCCCACAATAAACAATTAGAAATTAGAAATAACATAAATTAACGTGTAACGCTTTCGGGCTTCTATGGAAGTACCGCCCCTGGTCTACACGTCGCGTTGTTTCATCATACTAGCTTAAAAAATCACGAATTTCAACACAACCTTTCACCCCTATTTTTATTTTACCCTCTTAAAGGTACATTTTTTACAAACTTTTAATGTCATATTTATTTATATCTAATCAACAGCCTAAAAAATAAGTTTCAAGCTTCTAGCTTTAAAAATAACAATACTTCCATACAACTTTTCATCCCCCCTTTCAACCCCTTAAAACCCCTTTTCCGGGATAAAAAGTAGCCTATGTCCTTTCTTGGGGTCTAAACTATCGGTGTACCAAATTTCATTTAAATCGGTTCAGTAGTTTTAGCAGGAAAGCGAGACAGACAGACAGACAGACAGACAGAGTTACAATCGCATTTATAATATTAGTAAGGATTTATCCTTGTCATGGCTTTATAAACTCAGTATTTATACATACATACATACATAAACTCACGCCAGTATTCGCCGAAGGGGTAGGCAGAGGTGTATTTCTGCACCCACATTTTGCCAGGTATGTATCAGTCCCACGTAATAGAGGGCGAGCCTATTCCCGTTTTTCGGGCACAATTCCAGACTCCATGCTGCAAAATTTCCTAATGGAAAAACCAAATAACACTTTGCCTGACCCGAGAATCGAACCCGGGACCTCTAGATCAGTCGGCACATACTTGTACCGCGAGACCACGAGCCAGAGCCCGAATATTTATATACTTTTATAAATTTACATAGTTTGCCCCTCAAAGATCGCACATACCTGTACAGTTCCATCTTTTGTTTATTTTGTTAAACAAACTCGACTACATTATATTAGGTTATCTTCGCGCTACGAAATCTTTGAGAATTCGAGGCCTACTTAATCCCGATAGCATAAGTGAGTTCTAAAATTTATCATTATTATAAGGGATTTAATCTAAGGTAGGACCTAGAGATTGCAAACCGGGCCCGGCCGGGCCGGGCCCGTCCGGGCCCGGTGCCCTTTTACGCACCCACCGGGCCCGGTCACCGGGCCCGGTCAGCGGACCCGATAAGTAAATCGCCGCGCGGGAGCACCTACTCGTAGTAGTTACTGTTGTAAAATACTCGTATCAATCATTCTTTCAAACTGAAAAATAATTGTTACTTTTTGTTTTGTTATATTATACTTATCTTATCTTATCGCCCCCTATTACGTGGGACTGATGCATACTTGGCGAAATGTGGGTGCAGAAATACACCTCTGCCTACCTCTTCGGGGAATACAGGCGTGAGTTTATGTATGTATGTATGTATGTATATTATACTTATGAAGCCTACGTATCGCAACCAATTTTACGTTACATTTTGTTAGTTAAGACTAAACAATTTTGGTTGTTTGTAGTTACAGTACACCCTAGCCAATAAGATTTGCTCAATTAGTAATAATAACATTAATGGCCAAAGTTTAACAAAAAACATTATACATACTTTACTTTTAGCAAATAAAAATTTGTTTTGTTTATACCAAAGCTACCATACTTTATTGATCTATCTAATTTAAGTTGTTATGACACGTTTAGTACTTTAAGCTGCGTTATTAGTTTCTTATTATAATACAATGCTTTTAAATAGGCACGATAAGGAGTAAAGAGAAAGACTTGCTTGTTTAAACTTATTAAAATGAATAATTACTAATACCTATAGGTATACTAATGTTACTTTGCTGTCCATAAGTCAAAGTTATCATTTTTTTGAGACTAATTACTGTGATTATTGACCATAAGCCAGTTTGAAATGAATATTAACCTTGAATCATTGTCTTTTTCCATTTATATATAGAATTTTTTAATAAAATACTTTAAAGGTTTCATCACTAACAAACCCGGCCGGGCCCCGCGGACCCGGCCGGTTTGGCGACGGATGCAACCGGGCCCGGCCGGGTTGGGAAACATACCGGGTTGCAATCTCTAGTAGGACCGTTCTGTTAAGCATTAGATTGTAGATATCGCTAAAGAGTAATCCCATTTTTCCCTTGAACAAACACTTGGCGCTGAACAAACCAAACACTTGGCATGTGAGAAAACTTACTTCTCAAATATTTCTCTCTAGAGTACAAAATAAATTATATTATTTTAATTAAATATTTGTATATTATAAAGTTAGAGAGCCCACGACCAAAGCTTTTGCCTCATCGTTTTGCGATGAAAGCTGTATAAAATCGATAGATTTGGTGATTCTGATTGCAAAAAAAATAATTACAGAAATTTTCTGCGTCACGTTTGACCTGACCGCATTTTCGAAGATGTTATTTTTTTTTACCGAACTGTTTCATAGTAATCTGTCTGATTTTCAAAATGTAGTTGAACGATCAATTTTAGATGCTGAAACCACAGTTTTCAGACACCACAAGCGTCGCACGTACCCAGGAGACCATTTGAGAAAATTAAAAATGACACAAAAAAAAAACCTAAAGCAAACCGTCTGGAAATCTTGTTTTTAAGTGAACATTGGTCAGTTGATGCAAATTAATCATTTTTCAGAAGAAAGTGTGAGCATTTTATGTGTTGAAACCATTTTGAACGTGTTGAAAATGTTTACCGATATGTTCCATAGCATTCTGTCTGAAAACTGTTCTACATCGTGAAAACAGCGTGGATGCAGAAAAAAATTATATCAGACAAATTTAGTGTTGTACTTCATTAATCAGACAACTTTTGAAATTGAATTTGAATTTTTGAAAATGCGCTTAGGGCACATGTGACGCACAAAATGTCTGAAATCAATTTTTTTTCGTAATAAAATGACGAAACCTATATACCTATACACCTATAAACCTATAAAAATGTATTTTATTATCAGACATATTGTGATTAAACTGTTTGCCTATTTTTTTTAACGTAGCAGAAATGACCCCCCCCCCCCCCCCCACAAAACTGAGCCGTTTCTAGCCGGTACTGCCCACTTAGCCGGGTTCAGATTCTTCTACTCAGTTTTGGCCGTAAAACGATGAGACATGGTTTTGGTCGTCATCTCTCGTACTAATAGAATAATAATTGGTTCGTGCAGAAATTAACATTTTTCTCTAGAACAATTCAGCCGTGGAAGGACTTCAACATAAAATTCTTGTTAATAAACACTGCAAACTGCGATTTTAACTAATCAACAATCACCAGCTTTTCTGAAATTGAAATACAATTCAATTTTCCTTGTGTAATACGTAATCTCTCACTTTCGTCCATTGTCACGTGTCGACAGTAATATTTAATTGTTAAAAAATACTTAGGCCAAAATAATACAACGGAATACTATACTAATTATATTAATGGATTTTTGGGATGGATAAACTGATTTATCGATTTGACGGTTCACAATGAATTGGCACGTACTTTAACGGTGAAGGAAAACATCGTGATAAAACTGCACACCTAAACAAAAAGTTCTTAAGAATTTCTTAGGTGTGTAGTCCGCCAACCCGCACTAGGCCAGCGTGGTGGACTAAGGCCTAAACCCTCTCAATGGTATGAGGCCCGTGCCCAGCAGTGGGACGTTTATGGGCTGATGATGATGATGATGAAACTGATTCCACTGGCACAAATGTTCCCAGCGTTAAGCAAATCGTTATTTAAAGCATATAGGTACATAAATCCAAAATAAGGGCAAAAGACAATTTGTCCGTTAGTTACGCTTTCCCGCCACAATTGGGACAACCGTGGCAAACTGCGGGGCTTATAAAATTTTGAGAAATACGTATATGATTTATCTATCTAAATATATACTATAACTCAAAGGTGACTGACTAACTGACAGACTGACATAGTGATCTATCAACGCACAGCCCAAACCACTGGACGGATCGGGCGGAAATTTGGCATGCAGGTAGATGTTATGACGTAGGCATCCGCTAAGAAAGGATTTTGATTAATTCTACCCCCAAGGGGATAAAATAGGGGATGAAAGTTTGTATGAAACTTTGTCAATTTTAAACCGATCGGGCTGAGACTTTGCATGACGCTTGAGCTACTATGACGTAGGCCAACCCTTTACTCAACCCGTCTATCTACGCGGACGAAGACGCGAGCAAAAGCTAGTTGATAATAAAATCTTTCTCAAAATTAATTTCGTTCTAAAGAAAATTAACATTAAACAAAATCAGGACATTGTCTAATGTTAATTTTATTTAGAACGAATTTAATTTTGAGAAAGATTTTATTATCAATAAAACATAATATGCGTATTTCTCAAAATTCTATAAGCCCCGCAGTTTGCCCCGCAAAAAGGTGAGACTAAAATTTTTACAGCGTTACCTCATAACATGTTACCCATTGTTACCAGATAAGGGCAGAAAGATAAATGATTGTACAAAGTCCTTCCAATTTATTTCCACACGCAGCCAAAAAATATCATTTCTTCCCGCTCACTCCGCCTGTTGCTATCGCCTGACAGTCGATAAGTATCGCTATCTGCGTTTGTATAGCGGCACTTTATTCAATAATAAAGGAGGTTCGCAGTCGTGGCTCGCAAAAAGGCTACGTGCCCAGCGTGTTAATGGGTTCGACGTGACAGCCGGAACTTGGCTGTTTTAGGGTGTTAGGCTTTATTATTATATTTAATTTAATTTACTGTACGATCTTTGTCACTTGATAACATTGTAAGGGTACTTTAAGTAATGTATTTTTGTTTCTTTTTTTTTAATACTTGGTGTTATCAAACATGACTACTGTAAAGTAAAATTTGTAGTATAAAATTTCAATCCAGACCATCAATTTTGCGTTACCTTACTTTAGGATTTAAACCTTAAGAATTGATAGTATACCACACAATTCTTAAGCACTAATATTTCGCTAACATGAAGTTCATGAACTTATGCTATACCATGAAACTATACTAAGTCGACGGGAATTGAATTGAAAATCTGTTTAGCAAAAGTATAGGTACTTAATTAAATTATTCCAATACATTACTTTAGTGAAGAGCTTTTTGTTTACTACTTATTATCAAATATAAAATACTTAAAACTTTTGAAACAAACATCATACGCACAAAGCTAAAGGAAACTCCGTTTAAAATAGAAGAGTACCTACTTTAAAAACATTCCGTAAATACTGAGAAAGGTAATGTTTTTAAATTAATTGCGAACTTGGTATTAGATGGTAATGAAAGCGATTGCTGATGTAATAGTTCGCAAACAGTGTACGTGCTCGGCGTACTGATGCTGACGTGACATCTGGCCCCTGCGATACTTTTTTCAAATATTATATTTTTGCATGACAGTTGGTACATTTCTTTCAAAGGCAAATTACATGTAGAAAAGTGTCGCGTTTGGGAATTTCACTTCGTGTGTTTTTTTTATTATTGTTCTGATTGAAATCAATAAAAATGATTTTAGGAATAAAAATAAACGATACGGTGTATTAAAAAAAATATATGTAAACCACATTTACCCACCAGGCTTATGCAGTTCTGAGTCAGAATAGACCGCAGAAATACTTAGTTAAAGCTTCGATATAAGTTTTAGGTAAACAGGTTTCCTCATGATGTTTTCTTTCACAATAAAGGTTGCTTGGAAACATCAGAAGTATTTGTTATTTGCTTCGCAGGCCTGAATACTCTGTGCAATTATTTATTTTTTGATCGTTATATATTGTTTGTATGTTGTGTTGTGTTTTTTATATTTCATTTTTACTTAGACTACTATACTTGATTGTACATTTATATAATTATTATTTAGTTTTTTTTAACTGCCTGTACGCCAACCTAGCGTCCGTTTGGTCACTTGGTCCTTTCATTGAAAATCAGCGCTGCAATACCGTGCAAGCACAATTGCAGCATGTCGCTGAATGAAGGGACCATTGTTCGCTGTGTAAATTATAGCTACTAATTGTTTTTTTTTTCCATAATAATTTTGTTTCTTTTTTCTTCCTATTTGCTTAGAACTTAAACTTACCATCGCCGTGATTTCGTCTCGATATATGGCGCGCCTAATCCTCTAGATCATGACGTCACCAATAATAATTTAATTAATAAAACTTTCTAAGTAACCACAAACTTCCAATCTGTTGAAAACTATTACCACGTATGAAATAAATTAAACCCCAATATCTAAAGTGCTAAATCATTTTCCGTTCCTACAAATACTAATCTACGCTGCCTTATCAGCAAGAAAGGGACGGAAGAGGGGCGTTATTCCGCCCAGTCACGTATTATGACCTCCACGTCAGCGTCTAATTAATGAGTCCATTACATGATACGAGGGGGCGATGTAACCAACAGGGGGATTGGGGGCAAATCTTCGAGAAACACTGGATACACATTGTGATTACCCTCACGTATAATAAGATACGTGGCCGAGGAATGTAATACGTTATTCGGACTCAGCGAATGTGTAAAAGGGTCACGTGTTCGTAAGTAAAAGCGGTCAGCTGAGAACGTGAAAAATATGTTTCGTTTTTGTAAGTCTGGCTGTGACATGTTTGTAATGTTTTTGTAAGTTAAAAAAAATAAAAAAATAAACAAAAATTTTAACGCAACAAAAACCGCCTTCAAAACAAAGCTATTCCAAAACAAATTAAAATGCACTAAAAAGTAAAAAAATAATTGCGTATTCTTCTATAACTTAATATGCAACTTACTATTTCTATTCATCAATATGTAGGTACGATATATGTGTTTATTCATCATCATCATCATCATCATCATCCCATATACGTCCCACTCCTGGGCCGGGCTTCCTCTACAACTGCGATGCTATGTATATTGTAGTGTTCCCTTGGCTGACACCGCCTCCAAAAATAACAATAATTGTAACTACATTATATTATTTTTTAAGTAGTCTAATCATTTTACTTAGGAGAACTTTAAATAATATTTTACTCATTGTTTGTTATTCATAGGTATGTGTTGAGTTAGATTTGAAGTGGATAGGTACCTACCTAGCTTCTTGGGTCGTAAACACATACCTATATCGTACCTACATATTGATGAAGAGAAATAGTAAGTTAAATATTAAGTTATTTTTTTTACTTTTTAGTGCATTTTAATTTGTTTTGGAATAGTTTTTTTTTGAAGGCGGTTTTTGTTTTGTTAAAATTTTTGTTTATATTTTTATTTTTATTGAAGCCACACCCGGGATCGAACCTGCAACCTCATGCGTTGCAAATCGGTTACTTTGCCACTCCGCTACCACCAGTCTATTTTATGGTTATAAAACTCATCAACAGTACGCACATGTTTCTACCACCCACTCGGCTACCACCGCTTCACACATTTAATACACCTTAAGTAATGCAATTCGATCGCTTGCTTCATGTTGCAATGCAGCAACAAACGCAAGCGCATTGCAATTTGATTCAAGATAGTTAGAAATTCTGCCACTGATCGCACCCTTACTGTACGCCCTTAACGAGTTCCATTGATCATTATATTTGACTACAATTACTTGACCATAAAGACGTTACGGTAGGTGACTCAAATATCCGGATAGCCTATAAAGAATCGGCAAAGTATCGTTAGTTTTCTCCTAAGAAATGAAGAGTTCCGTTACTTTATTATGGATCCCATACTTAGAACCTAACCAAACCCTCATGCAATTACCCTAGAAGTACATCCTATCCAATAAGAAAAGGATTCATCAAAATCGGTTGACATGATATTGAGTTATTCGTCGATTTGTCACGCACATTGGTGAAAATTTAAGATTTTTGTGGTTTTCTAATGGAAGCTATAGTCACAACTGGACCAAATTTAAATGGAACCAAACTGGAAGCACCAGCTTTCAATTAAAAAAAGAATCATCAAAATCGGTCCACACAGTCAAAAGTTCTGAGGTAACAAACATAAAAAAAAAATTCAGACGACATGATAACCTCCTCCTTTTTTTGAAGTCGGTTAAAAATGATCTATCTCTCTCGGTGATCAAACGGGCAAAAAAACCTAGTTCAAGTACCTACTGTTTTTTTGGTTTTTCTACATAGTCAAGGTGAAAATAATCTTTATTCAAGAATAAGTTTACAAGTATTCACTTACGCCTGTATCCCCGAAGATTTAGGGGTTTAAGGTAGGATGTTAATTCACTTTATCTTTTTATATAGGTTAACAAATGTCCTCAAGCTAATCTATTGAAAATACGCTATAGTCACTTGTAAAATCACATAAATTAGAGAAATCCTAGGCGTGTGCCTAAGATTTAAGCCCGCTGAGACATTTTCTCACAGACCACGCAAACCCTTACCTTAATCTACATACAAGTCTTAAAGCGACAACATAAAAAAATACCATTTACACTAGCGCAGACTCCATTATACATTGAAAACTCCGCACGAACCGTTTCAAAACGTTAACTGCAATTTTGCAGAAGGTTGAAAATGTACAATAAAAATGCACAGGCAACATAATTACACTGCGGTTCGCCTGAGAGACAATTAAATGTTCATCTTCGCCGCTCCGAGCGTTGGACGGACGGTCCGAATATAAAATAAGCCCCGTAAAGTGCTTTTATTAAAATGTTGAGAGCCGCTGAGCCGTGCAGGTTCAATTTAAGCTGCTTTACGCTGCCTTTTATGTTATATGTAAAATTCGTGTGGACTTTATGTTGCAAAAGTGGTTAGTGATACAAAAGCTAACAATTAAAGTACTTCATCTGGATTAATAAAAATAAAAGCAGACCGCCTCCTCAGACCTATAGTACAAATGTATGCCGTGCGACTCTGAAGAACCAGATTCTATTTCCGGATCAGGAAAAGTATTATTGGATTTTGACATTACGGCAACATTTTTAACAGTTATCAGAAAAACAAAGCTGACGAAACGTGGATATAAAAGTGTGAATGTACTCGTATGTATGAGAACGTGGTGGAAATTGTAGAATGAATGATTTGCTAGGAGGATAATTAGGTGCGTGTGGATAGTGAGTGGACGCTTATCCGTGTACGAAACATATCAATGCCTACACAGTTTTTTGGTTGTCGAAGTTCTATGTTCTATGTTCTTACTTATGTAGATGCTAATATTGCCATGCCAGTAATGACTTGCTTAGATGCCATGTCACTAACGATAGTAAAAATGTAATTTTTTTATTTTACATGCCTGGCATAAATGCGCTTGACAGTCATGCACCTTTTTGACCCCGCAGTTATAAACAAATGAACATCAGAAACCTTGAGAGACTTAAGTACATCGTAGATCGCACTACACTTAAATCAGGTGCGGTTTTCCCCATAATTAACATGACAATATTATTCCGTTCGCAGTGGTTTGTTCACGAAGTTCAATCCAAACATTGGTTTCCGCTCCCAAAAACACAAATTATAATTGTTAATTAGTTAATAATATGTTGTAATTTGATTTATGTTGGAAGTGTTGTTGGATTGTTGAGTGTGGCATCCGCAATCAAATCCTTTGTTTGTTTACAAAATTATTGTTTAGCTGTATTAAGGTATGGTAGGCTTTTTATTTTCTTGTCGGGGCGAATGCGAATATGAGAAAAAATATCTGGCTGATATATAATTTTGAAATTGTGATGGACTTGGAGATTAGTAGACTTGCGGTCACAAGGTAACTAAGTCGATTTCCCAGATACACCGCCGCATACTTCTTAGGGATTTGAGGCGTAAGAATATATAGTATATGTACATCCACTTAAACTTTAGCTACGATTTGGAATAACCGGTATACTCTATATTTTCTCCTAGACCCAATAGAAAAGAAAAATCTTGAAGAAGGTAAAATGCTTTTTACCTAGATAAGACTTCGTAGAACAAGCTCCTTATCAGCGCCCTAATTTGTTGCTACTTTTCTTATTTTTAATAAATGCGGGAATTCAGATAAGAGAAACAGTCATAGCAGAAATGTCTACAGATTATCCGAAGACCGGGGTTTTAGAGTTTAGTAACGTTCATTTTATCTTGAAAACAAATTCATGCCATTTTAGTTACGTAATATTTTTCTATCTGCAGATAAAAAGCTTGTAAGGTGCACTCTTCGTTAAGGTTTGTCTGGCCCTAAGACCTCAACCGAGATTTCTAATCTTACACAACAATTTATTCCACAGAAGAAATCAAGTGTTGTAATACCTCCTGGTGACTGCGATAAATGTCTAAGGCGTTTCAGTTCTAAAGTTTTTAGGAATTTATTAGTTACGTATTCCGCCCGCACCACATTAGGCCAGCGTGGTGGACTAAGGCCTAAAACCTCTGAGTTGTAGAGGAGGCCTATACCCAGCAGTGGAATGTATATGGGCTGATGATGATGATGATGATGAAAGCAAAATGATAACTCGTGGTTATAAATACCAATATTAAATGTTACGTATATTAACATATACATACTGATATTTAAAAAAACATACTTTAAATCTCTATTACTTTTATAATAATAAATCATTCCTTTGTCCTGATTTAACCATGACATATAATAAATGCTAATTTATTTATACAGTTACGTGTTAGACGTTCCTACTATTACATGTAGAAATACATGAAAATTCATGAAGTTACCCGATGTTTGTTTGAATTCTCCCAAAGGAAAACTTAGTGGGAAAGGCCGAGAGAAAACAGTGGATATCTGATAATTTGTTAATTAAAGTCCCTCTCATTACCACGTGGATATCCGGACTGGGCTCATTAAGGGTTCCTCGACTGGTTTTATTTGTAAATTGACCTTAATTAAAGTATCCTTTGCTTAACTTAATTGTTTTAAAAGTTAATACAATTAACTTAATTGTTTTAAAAGTAAATAAAATAAATTTTGTTTTAAATATCTCAGAATAAACGGAAAACATCATGGATGTGTGTGCATTAATGATAACTTCATCCTTTAACTATAATTGATCCCTTATAACTAGTTCGTACAAACATTTGCAAACAGAATTTCCAAACATACATATATCTATACTATCTATAATCTATAACAAATAAATAAAATTGGAGGGTCTGTTTGTAATATTGAAATACCCGCTTTTTTATAAATGCATATGGATGTACCTATACACGGTACATATACCAAAATAATGTTTTTTAAAATGTTTGTCTGTCTGTCTGTTTGTTCCGGCTAATCTCTGAAACGGGTGGACCAATTTTAACGGGACTTTCACTGGCAGGTAGATGATGTAATAAGGAGTAACTTAAGCAAAAAAATAATAATTAGAGAATCGACTGTTAGGCGAAACGAAGTTCGCTGGGTCAGCTAATCCATTCATAAACAAACTATAAAAATATTTTCTGTAGTGGAAATACAGTCCCCGAAAAATTTCACTGACAAAAATTCAAAGGTTTTTACAAAATGGCGCGCACGTAAAACGTTTTTCTAACTATGGCGGGAACTACAAGCCCACCCTACCATTTCACATTACCTGCGTCACGCTCCATTTGCCCCATCGACTCAAGTTGTATTAAAAAGTTCTTCCAAACTTGAATTGATGGAAGTTTTAACTCAATTCTGATCTGAGTTTTCGTGTTTAGGCTGTGTATTGAATATGTTTCAGCGCTTAGAAGGGGTACAGCCATGGCAAATTTACATTATACCTAAGTCATTATGTTTACCACTACTGGACATAAGCCTTCAATACTACTGAGAGAGGTTAGGCCTTATATTGGCCTGCCCTGTGGCAAGGGGGCGTGAGAATCCCACCACGGTATCCCCTGCCTGTCGTAAAAGGCGACTCAAAGGGGCCTTGGGGTCGCTGGGCGCGCTGCGGGGACGGCGCGTCCTCACTGAAAGTGACCCCGAGAGAGGCGGGCGGCACTGTGGCCTGTGTACGTCGCGGGCGCCCATCCACAACCGGGGCGCCCGAACAAAGCTAGTGGGGGTGCAACTGCGTCTCGGAGGCGCACCGGGCGGCTGCGGCATTACGGTGGGCGCTTCTCGTTCACGTACCGTGGTCGCCCCACTCGGCACGGAGATGGCCACCGGGGGGTTTTGGTCGGTATGCCAGTATGGGGATATTGTTAGGGACCCAGCCCGTCACTAACATCGACGCAGACATGACGTCGCCGCGCGTCGGGCTGGAAGACCGGTGACCCCGACATACGCATCCCGCCCCCCCTCCCCTGGGGCTGGGGGGAAGTAGAGCCATAAACAGCTTTCCCCTCGAGAACAAAAAAAGGCCTTATATTGGCACTACGTTAGCTTAGTGAAAGTTGGCGGACTACACTATAGTAACTAGACTACTCAGTCACGGAAATACACGATCATTCATTGTGAAGAATGAGATTGAAAAATCAGTAGTCCTAATGGATTACAAAAATCATATGTCTGGTGCCATTCTATTTTCAATTCACTCTATTTTTTTGACGCAATTTATAGCAATATTGTAAAGATAATATACTTTTTTGTATATTTGTAACGAATTTAATCAACTTACTTAACCGATTTAAACGATTGTTGGTATGGACATGGATGGGACTTTGGAAGCTTCTTTTTATCCCGCAAAAATGTAGTGTTCCCGTAGAATGAGAACGGGATTGAAAATTGCGCTGCTGAGCCCCACCGCTTGTAGAAAATATTTAAAACGTGTTCAAGCTTGTGAACCGGCTACAAAATCTGCGTTTAACAACTGTCACACACAGAAGCTAACACTGAAACTCAATTAATTTTAATTAAACGCTCTATTTTAAATCGAGACAATTACAGTCTGTTGTATTAAGTCTAGACTTTATTCTTTAAGTGTTGGATTTTTGAATTTTAGAGTACAAATTAATTTGTTTAATTTATTCATAGAAGTAGAATTTGGTTTGAATATTACAAGTTTTATGTTTTGTTCTTTGAATTACTTTATGCCAATAACTTTTTTTTGTTTTTATTATATAGTAGAAATTCGATTAGCCGGACTAATTGTTGTCTTTAGGCGTTGGGATAATCGAAAATCCGGATAATAGAATGTATGAAAAAAGCGGGTTTTATGCAATTATGTAGTATAATATTATGTGTTTATTAAAACAAATACATATCAACGAAAATCAATTCGAATTTTATGGGCGCGGCAAACAAATATTTATCATCAAAAGATCTCCAATACCAAAGTTCATACCAAACGTTCTGCAAACAGCGAATTTGTACCGCAGAGCACTCCACTGAAAAATATGAAAGCCTCATTTATGATGCCGCGGAATGGCGCGTTAAAAACTGTCGCCACTGCCCTCCCCCCCCCCCCATCATTTCCCTCCCTCCTTCCCTTCTCCCCTCAGCCGAGCAGAAACGGTGGTCTTGGCAAGAAATTTCAATTTGTTGTGCCGGAAACTTGGCAGGGCACCGCAACACTCGTCGCGATTGCTTGCTGTAGCTAAGCGCGGTGGTTGGCGACATTTCGGAGTTCCGTATTGGGAGCTTATTTATATTGGGCCTTGACTGTCGAGTTACTTAATGTAATAAAGATTTTTTGAATAATAGTTGTTCAGTTACCACAGAGTTAATTAATAATATAAGCACAGCAATTATATCGATTGATGTTTTTGGACATATGAAATAATTTTTGATGCGCTGCATAGAAGCTTACGTAACTGATAACTGAAATATTAAACACCGAATGAATAAAATTTCAATATACCTTGCTAATTTCTTCCATCTCTTTCGGAAAATCTCTGCTTGTATATTTCTCAGGGTACCCTACGTTGTATAGTCACAAGCCTTTCATCTAGATAGCACGGCATGTTCAATACTTACAAAAATATTTCAACGACAGTATTGTCTGGATATTCTGGTCTGGTTCAAAAAGGTCTGGATAAAACCAAGGTCATGCTTAATGCATAGGTTATTCCGAAACCAATTACACTTGACAGAATAACTCTCGAAGATGTTCACGAGTACATTTACCTCGGTATAACGATACAAGTGGGTAAGAAAAATTTCGAGAAGGAGACCCGAAGAAAAATACAGCTGGGTTGGGCAGCGTTTAAAAAACTTCGTCGAGTCTTTTCGTCACCCATACCGCAAAGCCTAAAGACAAAAGACTTTAATGAATGCGTTCTTCCCGTAATGACATACGGAGCCGAGACGTGGACACTGACGATGCGACGAATCCACCAATTTAAGGTCAGTCAACGAACTATGGAGAAGGCTATGTTAGGAGTACCTCTGAAGGATAGGATCAGAAATAATGATGTCATCCGACATAGCCCAAAGGATTAGCGAGCTGAAGTGGCAGCGGGCAGGTCACATCTGTCGCAGAACTGATGGCCGTTGGAGGAAACGTGTTCTGGAGAGGAGACGGCAAACGTAGTGTAGGACGCCTTCTGGCTAGGTGGGGTGACGATATTCGCAAGGTGGCTGGCAGCGGTTGGATGCGGAGGGCCGAAGATCGAGCCCAGTGGCGTGCCATAGGAGAGGCCTATGTCCAGCAGTGGTCGTGAGAGGCCGGTGATGATGATGATGATGATGAAAGTTTTCAGGTTTAAAACAATTATCTACAGAACCTTCATACTGCGCGTAGCGAGATGCTTACCACGATTTCACTCGACAATTTTCCAATAGAGCTAAATTGGGGTGCGGGAGGAATATCGGCGCGTTTTTTCGCAACGTAATAAATTGAAGGGAAAATGTACATCGTATTTTAACCAGAGCGACGGCCGTGCGACGCGCGTTATACTTATATTTCACACGTATTTACGATCAGAGCACTTTTTACATTTTTTCCACCTGTTCTTTGACAGTAATGTATTAGAAAATTTATGGGTGCGTGCTTATTGAAATGATTGTGGTTTAAATTATGTTATTTTATTTTCAATGTTTTCAGTTCAATTTAGCTTCGTTGCTCTCGCGACATGTGATGGAAAGGTCTCGAGTCAACAAATGAAATTCTAAGTAAAACGGAGTCTGAAAATGTACTCGAAAAATGGCAACGTACTGCCCCATGCGTAAAACATAGAATACAGACATGAATACCGTAACCTTAGAGTAGATATAGACTTTGCCTCTTCAAGCGTACAGGTAAAGCGCAATCTAAAACCACACACACACAGGTAAACATTGAAACCGCAAACGAAACTACAAACAAATATTTGGGTCGAACGTAAATGTTGGCCACGTTGCTATACAAAACCCGACATTCGCGCCCCGCCTACCCTTTTACCACAAAGCGGTAATCCACGAAAACTATTTCCATCCTGTGTTTCGGCATGGACTCTTTATTTTCTATTCTTTTATGTAATGGACAGAACCACAGAACCGTTGAATGAGGACAGAACAACTTCATGTTTTGAAAACGAGGTTCCATTATTAAAAAACGTCAATGAAAATCAGAGGAATTTAATTTTTGCAATTCACAAAAATGAGCGGTTTATTTAATTTAACCTGTCAACATATATACGAATTGAACATAAAATAGTATTTCATTTTGATATTTTCAGAAGTCCACGAATTCCTAACAAAGTCCTCACGTTCTAATAAATGGGTATCGGTAACTTTATTTAATTATTATGCTTAATATGCAATTTGTATAAAGGCGGACTTAATGCCTTAAGCATTTTCAAACATTCGAGGTCACATTAGGGTCATGTAGAGATAAAAAAAGTAGACGCATAAATAGCCTGAAAACAATATAACGAGAGACGTTTCGGTCTCCCAAACACTCAGACCCGAAACAAATATTTGTGGACCTCACAAACATTTGTCTCGGTGCGGGGATCAAAACCGCGGTCTCTCGCTTGGCAAGCTGGTGTCTAGCCAACTGGGCCCCGGGCTGTCGAATTAGAATAAATTAGATAGACTTTATATCCCGTTGAGTACAAACTAAATACATACATACATACATAAACACACGCCTATATTCCCTGATGAGGTAGGCAGAGGCGTATTTCTACACCCACAATTCGGCAGGTATGTATCAGTCCCACGTAATAGGTGGCGAGCCTATTGCCGTTTTTCGGGAACATTTCCAGACTCCGTGCTGCTACTGAGAATTTCCAAAAGGAAAATCCAATAACACTTTGCCTGACCCGGGAATCGAACCCAGGACCTCTAGATCGCTCGGCACACACTTGTACCGCGAGACCACGAGGCAGACAAAACTAAATAACCCAAAGATTTCTGGAGTTAATCTGACAAGAGCTTAATTGTGCAAGTTTCCACGTCTCGCACCAATTAAAAGTTCTGTTGGTATCGCAGCCATTACCATTTACTCCTGCATGACGAAACACTCATACAGGTGAAGTTTGAGATAACTCACTGAATGTGTGTACGTGAAACTCGTGTTACGAGTTCGTAATGGGTGGGAGGGCTTTGTTATGCTCCTGTCTACAACTAAGATTTCTAGAATATTCTATGAAATTATATTATTAAGTTATATGTAACAGTGGTGGTACTTCCATAGAAGCCAAAGGATAAGAAAATAAAGGATATCAAAGCTATCACAAATTACTATTATATAGATTGAAGTTAACAATAGTAGGGCCACCGTTTGATTCGCAAAATGATTATTGGAATTGAAACCCGGTTCGGCGGTGTCATAAGACGGTAACTTTTAATAAGTTTTCCTCTGTGACAAACTTCGATAATTGCAAAAGTAAAGTCTAAGGGTGGAACAAAGGCGTTTATGTCGATCCTCTTTTGTTTAGACATTGATATAACACAATAGAATAAGCAAAGTTTGCTTCCAAGTTTTATCAAGTTTTAAACATGTACGTTTACGGAGAAGAGAATGAATATCGTCTGTATATATGCACACTCGTGCGAAGCGTGAAGAAGCATTTGTGCGGGCCGGCATGATTGTGTCGACCAGCGGGTGACCAAATCGTTTCTCGCTGGTCGGAATTATTTTTTTGGACTCAACTGTGCTTACCATCAGGTACAGTGTAGTCACTTTGCCGTGCCAGAATAAAAAAAAAACACTCACGTCTGTAAAATCGCAGGTATTGACAGAAATATATTTTACACACAACTTGCACCAACTGTCTTTTAATAACTTCTTAGGCATGGCAAGTCCTCTCACATGTAATATTCCCCCTCCAACAGGCCGAGTCAGATAAACATTAAAAGACACATGTTAATTTTCCCGATTCATCATCATCAGCCCATATACGTCCCACTGCTTGGCACGGACTTCCTGTGCAACTGAGAGGGGGAGTTAGGCCTTAGTCCACCACGCTGGCCTAATGCGGGTTGGCGGACTAACCAAGAAATTCCTAAGATCTTTTAGGTGTGCAGGTTTCATCACGATGTTTTCCTTCACCGTTAAAGTAAGTGATAATTCATTATGAATACACACATAACTTGGAAAAGTCAGAGGTGTGTGCCTGGTGTTTGAACCCGCGACCGCCGAGATTCTCGACCGCGCGCCTAAACTTCGAAACCATTTTTCCCGATTACCTAGCAGAAAAATCAAATTTACCGATATAAATACACAATTTTCTTATTTCAGTCAACGAAAACTTTTATCCAACGCCAAACGACCTGACAATAGAATTGGCTGTCTTTGTGCGCGAAAATATTCAGTATAAATACTACAAAGGCCAAAACTTGAATGGATTTTCAGAACTTCTACTCTTTCTTGGGCATTCGTGAATCTCGGGCGTGCGAAGAAAGCAAAACTGTGTAAGGTTTCCCGGAGAATTCCAGTTAGTACGAAATAAAATACTGTACTCAGTCTGCGTGGAAAGTTTTTATGATAACTAGCGGCGATGATTTATTTTATAGGGAGAATTTTTATACGATGGTATTTTATTTTTTTCATTATATTAGATATCGTGAGAGTCGTGATGGCCTCGAGGTTAAGGCACGCGGTCGAGAATCTCGACGGTTGCGGGTTCAAACCCCAGGCACACACCTCTGACTTTTCTAAGTTATGTGTGTATTCACAAAAGATTATCACGTACTTTAACGGTGAAGGAAAACATCGTGATGAAACCTGCACACCTAAAAGTTTTTAGGAATTTCTTAGGTGTGTAGTCCGCCAACCCGCACTAAGCCAGCGTGGTGGACTAAGGACTAAACCCTCACAGTTGTAGAGGAGGCCCGTGCCCAGCAGTGGGACGTATGTACATGGGCTGATGATGATGACGATAAGATATCGTCGCTCTTTTATAAAATTTGGTTGGCTTTTGTTTATGGCAGTTTATGGTCTCCATGGCGCAGTTGCACTAACCACCATGAATCGAGGTCGTGTAATCTACAAATATTTATTTCGTGTCTGGGTTTTTGTGGGACCAATAAGTATTCACTTGTATTTTAATGTGCGTCCAGAAATACTGCCACAGACTGCCTCGTGGTCTCGCGGCACAAGTATGTGCCGTGCGATCTAGAGGTCCTTGGTTCGATTCCTGGGTCGGGCAAAGTGTTATTGGGTTTTTCCATTAGGAAAATCTCAGTAGCAGCACGGAGTCTGGATTGTGCCCGAAAAACGGCAATAGGCTCGCCCCCTATTACGTGGGATTGATACATAACTGGCGAAATGTGGGTGCAGAAATGCACCTCTGCCTACCCCTTCGGGGAAAACAGGCGTGAGGTTATGTATGTATGTATGTCCAGAAATATGGAAGTGACTTTTGAGTGTATTTATTTTACTAATAAAAATCATCAAGTGATGAGCACCTGACAAATAAAATCTCAATTTTTTTAAATTTACATCAATTTTATCAACCCAACGAAAAACAGCAGTCTTATGTTCAATAATTGAGATTGTGCGTTTACCGTCTGTTATACTGCTATTCGTTCGCTTTGTATACTATTGCCAAGAAAATGTCAACCTCAGACACAAGAGGATTCTGTAGAGATTAATAACACCCTGCCTTTCTTTTCCTTAAGATGTGACAATTGGCACACTTAGCGCCAACGTCACAAGGCGCCTTGTCATTGTCATAAGATCCTTCTCGAAATTCTCATAACCTTATAATATGTAGAAACAATATCTATTTTTTATTAGAAGTCTTAAGGAGTATCGGGCTATATATACAATTAATATCCTAAATGAAATTAGATTAAATCTTTATAGTCTACATTCAGGGTTGGGCAGTATTTGAATTACTTGTAATTGAAATACAAATACGTATTTTGTATTTGTATTTCAACTACTTTCTTAAAATGTAATTTATAATTTGTATTTCAAATACGTGAAGCCGAAATATTTTGTAATTAGTATTTTAAATACTCGAGGCTTCAAAATACATTTATTAAAATACATTTAGCCTTCATTTAGCGATCATGAGTGTGAGTGCGAGGCAAGAGTGCAATGATGGTAAAGCAGCTATAAAAATGTACGTCGTAACTCGTATTGTCAATGTCAGCCCTAAAGTTTTTTTTATATTCTCTCAGTTTTAGATTAGGCCTCGAAATTTACAGTCTTTTATAATATTGGCCATTAAGTTTTTGCTCATCTGGACCTGCAATAACAAAACAAAAACCGCCTTCATAAAAAAAAACTATTCCAAAACAAATAAATATGCATTATTTTATTATTTTGGAATTCAATTAAAAATAGCTAAAATACTGTATTTTGTATTTTATATTTCAAATACCCTACTTAAATATATTTTGTATTTCGTATTTTAATTACTTGCGATACAGTATTTTGTAATTTGTATTTCAATTAAAGCAAAGCATGTATTTTGCCCAGCCCTGACTACTTTATTCCAAGCAAAATCTTTGGTTCCAAAGTGATAACCAAAAAGGCGCAATTCTCGGGTCAGGCAAAGTATTAATTTCTTTTCAATTAAGAAATTCTCTGTAGCGGCATTGAGTTTGAAAATGTGCCTGAAAAACGGCAATAGGCTCGCCACCTATTACGTGGGACTGATATACATACCTGGCGAAATGTGGGTGCAGAAATGCACCTCTGCCTACGACTTCAGAGAATACAGGCGTGGGGTTAATTTATTGGGAACACGATAATATTGTATCTGTTTTCATCATCATTATCAGCCTAAGGAAGTCCATTGCTGAACATAGGCCTCCCCCAATGACTTCCATAGTGACCTGTTCGAGGCAGCCTGCATCCAGCGACGATCTGTTTTCATAGTGTGTCCTATTGCAGCAGGCCCGCCGCTAGCTCCTACAGCGCCCGCGTGTAAATTCTATTATAACGCCCTACGCCTTACAACTAAACGAAAAATAAGGACGTTGCTTAAACCATTCTTGTATTAACTTTTTTGTAAGGTTGGGTATTATGCCATTACTTGAATTAAATTATGAATCATCCGATTTGCCGCCCCCTGGACGTGCCGCCGGTGCACGCTTTGCATCACGCCCGCTTGCGGCTTTTTACACTAGCTTGTGATAAGTGAGACCGCGGGCGCGATACCTGCACCGAGACAAATGTTTGTGAGATCCACAAATGTGTGACTCACATTTCTGATACACACCACCAAGACTAGTTTAAATGTGTTTTTAGAACTATGTATGTATACTACTGTTGTATATTTATTTAATTCTTCTAGCAGTTTAAGGCTTGATTCAATATTAACTATACGAAATTAATAGAAGTATTAACAGTATATATAATCACAATTATTTGTTTCAATAATTAAAACTTAATTTAATTACCTATTGTAGTACAAGACGTAGTCTATATATGTACTTATTACTTACAGAAGCAAGTTTAACCCCAATTAACGTTTAATTTCAGTTCATTAGTGATTGCTGCGTTGGTGAATTGGTGGACGTCAACAAAAGCCGTCATTGGAAATTAACGTGCATTCAATAATAAACTAAAGCTTCAAGCTCAGTTGATTAACAATTTATCCAACGGTAAATCTATACAAATAAATAAAATTGGAGTGTCTGTTCGTAATATTAAAATAGCCGCTTTTACTAAATGCATGTGGATGTATGTATACCTACGGTACATATTATATACCAAAATAACATATTTTACAATTTTTGTCTGTCTGTCTGTTTGTTCCGGCTAATCTCTGAAATGGCTGGACTGATTTTGACGGGACTTTTATTGGCAGGTAGCTGATGTAATAAGGAGTAACTTAGGCTACAATTTTTTTTTAAAGAATCGACTGTTAGGCGCAACGAATCTCTAATAAGTATAATAATTGTTTCGTTGATATAAAAAACATACGTGCACGAGTAAATCCAAAATTACTTGAACACATGCATACCATAAGTATGGAATATACGATCCATAACTCATCTAATACATTTGATGCATAAAAATCGCCTACTCACAGCTCCGACGGTATTCGCCTCGGAGCAACTTTGCTACCATTATACTTGCAGGCGCCGAACAGTCTAGAACATTCTGGCGGCCATCCAATAACGATATCATGTAGGAATACCCTCTATTACCGTATACGGACGATTTGGCGAAAATGAATTCGTGAATGCGGCAGTAAAACTGGAATGGGTGCTTAATACAATGGCCCGGCCATTTCGTGGTAGCGCGCATTGTGGTAAAGAAAGAGAGTATATTTGCAATATTGGTAAATTATAATGTACATATTTGTATACCCAAAGTTATATTGTGTGTATTCACAATGAATTATCACTTACTTTAATGGTGAAGGAAAGCAATTTGAGGAAACCTGCACACTTTAAAAAGTTGAGACTAAGGCCTAAACCTTCTCAGATGCAAAGGAGGTCAATGCCCAGCAGTGGGACGTATGGCCGATGATTATGATTTGTATACCCGAAAATGTTGGTAAAGTTTTGGTTGTTTCTATTGTGTTAGAAGTTTCCAAGGAAAAAAAAGCAAACTATGTCAATAGATCGATACAGAACAGAAAAAAGGGCTTTAAGATAAGATTTAAGTGTTCATATTCTAATGAACCAAATGACTACACTAATATACACATAGAGTCTCAAATATCAAAAATTGTCGCGCAATAATTTAATAATAAATTCTGTTATTTTTCTCTTTGTAGTTCAGAACTCAACGTACTGAAAATTACTGACGCATATTATGTAATATACAATATTTACTTAGCGAAAATCAGGTCACGCAATCATTTTCTCCAGCACGTCCATTGTTACGATGAACAAAGAGCACATTTAAGCCCATTCACCTCATTCTTTACAAAAAGGTATTTATGAGACACAGGTAACATCGTGACAAATATTAATTTACCTGTAATTTATGTGGGTTCTGGGATAACTTTCCAGGGGCATTGCCTTATGCCACCCACCGCGTCGCAGGTTGCGGATAGCGAATCGGCTTCTAGATATAGAAGCTAGCTGCTTCGGCAGTCGCGGACAGCTAGGCGGTCTATCTAGAGGGGTGCTGAGAATCCTCATGGCAGGGAATTCTCTATAAAATGGCACTTAACCCTATGACAGAGGACGACAGTGGCGAGTATGAGCCGCCACTTAAATCTAAGCTCGGTCCCGGGGAGACTAACCTCGTGAGCCCTGGAAAGGCGATTAGTCTAGGAGATACTAACTCCGAAATTAAAGAGTAACTGCTGCCTTGCAGTTTGATGTTGGATCATCAAAGGCTAGGGCGTCATCCCGAAATCATGACGTGCGATGCCTTGGGAAAGCACCACACTATCATCCCAACTACCGCAATGAAATGAGTAATAATAATGAGAATGTTTTGCCATGCGAACCGGCTAGCACCCGGCGCTTGCTGGTACCCGGGCCAGCAAGTGAGAAATTGGTTACCGAAGACTGTAAGGGGGTGGGTACCCAGGCCCCCTTATTAGTAAATGTTACTGGTCTGAAAGAAAATAATAAAAAGCTTATTCAACAGGCTTTTCATCCTGGTTTATTTCTCTCTAGACCAAGAAGTGCATCTCTAAGTTCTGTGACTGATGCAAGCAAACCATTTAGTAATGTGCCCAACACACTAAATGTGGAGGTTGACCTGAATGATCCCAATCCCCCAACATGGCAGAGAGTACCCATACTAAGAAATGCCAAAAAAAGAAAAAAGGACTCCTCACCACCTCCAGAGGAAACTTTGATAACGAACCAATTCAGTGGACTGTCTGTTGATCAGGAAGAAACTTACGTCAGAGAAGAGCCTAAAAAGGTACCAAAACCACCGCCGATAGTTCTCTATGGTGTAGAAGACCTCACTAAGCTTACCGAGCTCATAGAAAGTGTTGTTAAAAAAAACGATTTCACTTACAAAATAATAAACAAAAATCAACTCAGAATTAACTGTACTAATATAGAAGCCTATAAATTAACACTAGGAGCAGTCAGAGAAAAAGGATTGATTGGGCATACATTCAACAGGAAAGATAAAAGACCTTATAGAGTAGTCATCAAAAACCTCCATCACTCAACACCTATTAGTGAAATAAAAGAAACATTGGAAAGCACTGGAAATATAGTTATAGGAGAAATAATAAATGCAAAATATGGCCCCGACAAGAAACCCACATCCACATTCTTTGCAACCATACAGCAGAGTAATAACAACAAAGCAATTAAAACCATTAGATATATCAACCACCAAACAGTCACTATAGAAGAGCCGAAAAAGCGAAAGTCTATTGTACAATGTCAAAAATGCCAGCAATATGGACATTCTAAAAACTACTGCATGAGGCCCTATCGCTGTGTGAAATGTGCTCAGGGACACAGAACAGCAGATTGTCCTAAAACAGATAGGAATACTCCAGCAAAATGTGCCTTGTGTTTGGGTGCCCATCCTGCTAACTTTAAGGGATGTGAAGTGTATAAAGAAATACTGTCAAGAAAATTTAGCAAACAATCTCACATTAAAAATAGGACAAACACTAAACAGATCGTTAACCAAAATTACCAACAATGCCAACAAATTCTTCAACCTAATTTAGATGCACATGTACCGCTACAAAATCAACCATCGGAAATTATTAATCCATACCACAATAATAACATAGTAGATTCAAATTCAGACACAACAAGCAGACCACAATATGCTGATGTATTGAAGAACCATAAAAACAGCGCAAAAATGGATACCACGTCACCAAAATTAATAGAAGAGATGCTTTTTAAACAAGCTGAAAAGCTTGATATTTTACTACAACAAATGAGCACATTAATTAACCTCATGACAACACTAGTATCCAAAATGTCCTAATGGCTTCCCTTAAGATAGCTACATGGAACCTAGACGGTCTAGCTCCAAATTTAGAAGATGTAGAAATTCTTCTACATACACACAACATAGACATTTTGTTAGTGTCTGAATCACACCTAACTGAAAACAATTGTATTTATATACGCAATTACAACATCTACAAAACCAATCACCCAGACGGCACTGCACATGCAGGAGCGGCGATAATCATAAGATCTAGCATAAAACACTATGAACAACCAAAGTTCAAGAAAGCCTACATCCAAGCTGCAACCGTAGCTGTAAACGATCGAAATGGATCATTCAACGTGTCAGCCATCTACTGTCCCCCAAAACATACAATCAAACAAGAACAATTTGAGGAATTCTTCAACACTCTTGGGAGGAGATTCATCGCTGGAGGCGATTGGAATGCTAAGCATGTACACTGGGCTTCTAGGCTAACCAGCACGAGGGGGAGAGAACTCAAGAAATCCATGGATAAACTCAACCTCACATCAATCTCAACGAGGGATCCGACCAACTGGCCTACTGATCCAAATCGACTTCCAGATGTTATTGACTTCTTCATCTTAAAGGGTTTATCCAATTTTTTCCATCATATACATACATGTCTGGACTCTAGTACTAATCACGTCCCAGTAATTATGACTATTGGTACAACTGCCATAAGTAGGGAAAAAAGCTCAAAACTTTATAACAAGCGCACAGACTGGAACACTTACCGCCATCTAGTCCACGAAAGATTACAACTAAGAGTATCCCTCAAGACGGAGTCAGACATTGACGAAGCAGTACGGTCTCTCACGTCAGTAATACAGGAGAGCTGTTGGATATCAACGCCAGAAGATACCGAACGACCACCTCAGAGCAAAACTTATTCTGAATGTATTCGGCAAAAAATACTCGAAAAACGGAGACTACGACGAGTATGGCACAACAGTAGGCACCCGACTGACAAAAGGGCATTTAACAATGCTATACGAGAATTAAAACACCTTATTTCTGAAGCTAATGACAAAGCTATGGAAGCCTACTTAGATGGTTTATCAGCTACAAAAGCAAGCAATTACTCATTATGGAAAGCTTGTAAGAATCTTGATCGGCCTAAGAATCAAAAGCCACCCCTGCGCTCCAAGGACGCATCATGGATTCGAACTGATCTAGGTAAAGCAGAGGAATTTGCTAAACATCTCTCCAAAGTCTTCAAACCAAATGACGCTGACCCGAATGCTGATGAAAGCAATATTGACTTTACTCTCAAACAAGCCCTACAACAAAACGCACCATTAAAACTAGTGACCCCAAGGGAAGTATTTAAGAACATTAAATCACTAAAAAATAATAAAGCACCAGGATATGATCTGATTGACAAAAAAGTTCTTGAAGAATCACCTCGCAAAGTGGCAGTGTACCTCACAATGTTGTTCAATGCTATTTTTAGAGTAAGATACTTTCCAGATCTATGGAAAGTATCACAAATCATAATGATCCATAAACCTGGAAAACCAATGCATGAGGTCACATCATATCGACCTATCAGCCTTCTACCGGTAATGTCTAAGATTCTTGAGATGACTATATTACACAGAATGTCAAACGTAATCAATGACAAATCTCTGATCCCAGCTCACCAATTTGGTTTTAGAAAAGAACACGCCACCATAGAACAAGTCCATAGAGTGTGCAGGACAATCAGAACAACTTTTGAAAAAAAAGAATACTGCTCCGCAGTGTTCCTTGACATACAACAAGCTTTCGATAGGGTCTGGCACAAAGGTTTGTTGTATAAACTAAAACTACTTCTCCCACACACATTCTATGATCTCCTAAAGTCATATCTATCCAGCAGATTATTCCAAGTGACAGAAAATAATTGCACATCTAAGTTCTTTGAAGTATCCGCAGGCGTCCCCCAGGGATCGGTGCTTGGGCCAGTTCTATACACGTTGTATACTTATGACCTACCACAATCATCCGGAGTCATGGTTGCTACATTCGCAGACGACACAGCTTTGCTTACTTCGAACAAATGCCCAATTCAAGCTTCCCAGACACTACAAACAAGTCTTAATAAGGTGGAGAAATGGTTAAGCGAGTGGAGGATTGTCGCCAGTGCCTCCAAATCAGTGCACATAACATTTACCCTGCGAAAAGAAGACTGTTCTCCGGTCACTCTCAACGGTACCCAACTTCCACACTGCGACACGGTAAGGTACCTGGGGATGCACCTAGACCGCAGACTTACTTGGCAGAAGCATGTCAAGATAAAACGGGATGAAATCAACCTAAAATACAGAGGACTCTATTGGCTTCTAGGTCGCAACTCAAAACTATCGACTGACAGCAAATTGTTAATTTATAAGACCATACTGAAACCGATTTGGACATATGGCATACAATTGTGGGGTTCTGCCAGTATCTCTAACATAATGATAGTGCAAAGGGTACAAAACTATATCCTTAAACAAATAGCAAATGCACCATGGATGATCACAACTAAAGAAATGCATGAAATTCTCCACATACCAACCATCAAAGAAGAAATAGAAAGTTGTGGATCCAACTACAAATTGAGATTGAAAAAACATCCCAATCAGCTTGCAGAACAGCTCCTCTTTCCGGAAACAATACGTCGGCTAAAAAAGCGACGAGATATTTTCGACTATACCTAAATATAATGAAAATTAAAGGGCTGGCTCCGCTGGGAGCTAAGTCCTACACGCCCAAATGCATTCAACTCATCTGTTTATAGCCCACAAGGCTGATCGCATGATAAAAAATTAATAAAAAAAAAAAAAAAAAAAAAAACCTGTAATTTATAAGAAACATGCTAATTTATATTTACGACAACGTTGTTCATGTTCATCAAAGTACAATGTAAAAGATTTATGGAATTAATAATTTTTAATAAGAGGAACATAAGGCTAAATAGGCAATAATAAAACGGCAATAGGCTCGCCCCCTATTACGTGGGACTGATACATACCTGTGGAAATGTGGGTGCTGAAATGCACATCTGTCTACCTCTTCAGGGAATACAGGCGTGAGGTTAAGTATGTATGAACATAAAGCTTAGTAACTACACGGAAGCGCACGAGGGGTTTTAAAGTGGAAATAATGGACACGGTCTCGGCTGACAGTCGCCAAGTCGTTTGGACTATGTCCAGCAGCGCAGGAACCAAGAATTGTCTCAAATTAACAGGATTTAAGGTGCGGGCTGTAGCCGACGATGTAGTAGTGTTTTATACCTGAGTATGAATATGCGATGGTATATTTTCTTATTATACCATATTATAATAAGATGATAAATATTGTGTCGCCTATTGAAGTCTAAACTATCTATAAATGTACATGTACGTCCCACTACTAGGCTCAAGTCTCCATTACGGCAAGATGAAATAAAATCGTATTACGCTAGTCAGGGATGGTGAGTTACGACATGACAATCTAAATACATACATACATAACCTTGCGCTGTATCCACATTTCGCTAATGGTGTTTTCGTCCCACGTAATAGAGGCCGAGCCTATTGCCGTTTTTCCGACACATTTCTGGACTCTGTACTGATACTGAGAACTTCCTAATGGAAAAACCCGATAGCACTTTACCCGACCCACGCACGGCACGTCACATAGTTGTGCTGCGAAACCACGAGGCAGCCAAAACAAATGAGAAATCTCTTGAGAATTATCAGGAATATAAAATTCCTCACGATTTCCTTCGTAATCATCATCGCCAATAAATTACGCATTTAAAAAGTCTGTCTAGGATTGGATTAGAAAGAACCCAGTTGTTACCTCGACTGACTGCAACCAACCCTGGTAGAGGTCGAAATGGCATAAATATATTCTGCATATTTTATTTAAGACTTTTATAGGCTTTTTCTTCAACCCCCGTCCCTATAAACTAAGCTACCAGTTTATATAGTTTTTAATTTTAAATACCCATTACATTAAATTGTACTATTTAGAAAGTTATTCCACATCACAAAATGTCATTTACTTTAATTGCCTTTTATTATCGTTGTTTTTTTGACGGCCGCACATTCCATTGAAAACGCACAATGGGATTTAATTTACATTCCAATTCAATCATTTCATTGTATTGTTGTTGGACGCAATTTTACAAATACAGCCTATGGAATAACTTTTCAAAAAGCTATTTATGTCTCTACCAAAATTGTCAGATGCCTCGTTAGTCAGTATAAGTGCTGGCGATCTAGAGGTTTTCAAATAAATTCCCCTTTCTTCATTCAATTTCAAATAAATTTTCCCTTACAAAATTCACAGTACCAGCATCGAGTCTAGGAAATAAATAAAGCAATAATATAACGTCCCCTATTACAAGGGATTTGAAACTTCTTGCGAAATATGAGTGGAGAAATTCTACCTACCCTCTCGGGATTATTTGAGTGAATGTATGTGTCAGTTGTAAATTTTAAACATCATATATGCAAAATTTAAGAATATAAAATAACTGAAATAAGCATCAAGATTTCAACGTCAGTTTGATGTAATAAGAATAAGACTCCATCCTCATTGCGAAAAAGCGACTTATAATTGACATTGTTATTTGCTTCCTTGCTATTGTGAGTATAATATGAATCATAATAATAACTGTATTAAAAAAGTCTAGGCTATATAGATTATTATAAGACGTTATTTTTTTGCGCTGATTTGCACTCAATAATATATAGAATAAAGCTGAGATAAATAATAGCTCTGATGATTAGTAAAGTTAAAATTTTTCCGAGATATTTTTGACGTAAATGTGTTAGTAATCACCGTTATTATTACCAGTATTTACTTTCGATCACGATCTTTTTATGCCCTGTATTTTACCAGCTGTGTGACCTACGAGTAGCTCCGCCTGGGCGCAATTTGAGTTCCACGCTCATTCCATGGGCACACTAAATTTTTCCAGGGTAAAACTTATGCAAATCGGCTAAGTAGTATTTGACTTAATTCGAAAAAAACAATCATAAAATATAAACATTTCCAAATGAACGAAGCAAAAAAAATAGACAGGTAAAATAAATCATCTATTAAAATTTTATTATCATACTAACATTTGAAGGATTTAGAAACTCAAGACATGATAAAGCAATTTCGAGAGAACCGAGTAATAACTCAATTTTGAAGTAGAAGGGGTGAAATCTGTAGAAGCATTAAGAATTAATGCACATGTTTTGAAATGGAACCAAGTCACACTACGTAACTTATGATACTTTTTTATCACGCAATAAAACCGTCGAGGCGATGTTGCCACACTCGCAACATTGTGGCTTAGGTGGCGAGAACAGTCATTTATTAGAGATTACATATTATGTACATTAGAGAATATTATTTATGGGAATGGCGGCAAACGAGCAAGTGAGCCACCTGATGTTAATTGATCAACGCCGCCCACGAATATCCACAATACTTACATTCTTGGTTGTGTGTTTGCGATCGTCTAGATTGTCTAGAATATCTGATAAGATTCAATGTTATAGATATGATTTGAATTTAAGGTTTTTCGTTTCATACACGTGTACATACTTACATACAAAACCTCACGCCTTTATTCTGCAAAGGGGCAGGCGGAGGTGCATTTTTGCATCCACATTTCGCAAAGTGTGTTTTCGTTCCACGTAATAGAGGGCGAGCCTTTTTCGAGCACAACGCCAGACTCCGTGCTGCTACTGAGTTTCCTAATCGAAAAACACTTTGCCCGACCCGAGGATCAAACCCAGGACCTCTAGAGGAGGAGGAGAGGGAGTCTTTCGTTCCTGATGTGAAACTGAGTTTGATTGTAAAGCATGGGTCTTTCATTGGTAAATTTTTGTATAAAGGCAGAGCTGAATTTTAGAATTTTAGAAACTTTTTATCTCGGAATACTATATTACAAAACTACAGCAAGCGACTCGTCTTTATGTAAAGGGTACTTACAATTTACTGGTTAGTTTTAAAATAAATAAATGACAGCAGCTGTCTAGCTTAATTGGATTAAACAAAAAAATAACTTTATTTTGATAGAAAAAGAAACATTTTAAAATCACTGTAAGAATAAACTTAAAATGTCGTTTCTTTAATAAAAAAAAAAGCACCGGATTAAATTATACCTTATAGATAGACATCGTAAAAGCAAATATTTTCTATATTTTATATACCTTATAAAACCTTCAAAACAGTATAAATGACTTTACGACTTCAAAAGATTTTACGAAACATATATCCCTTTAAGTTACTTCCACTCCTGTTTAAAAAAGGCACTCGTAAACTCGAGACGTCAAAAAGGTATAAAAGTACTTACGGATTGTGTACTTCTTATCGGAGTGTCGAGAAGTCCTCGTGGTCTGAGAACTGCGCCTTTTATACCGCATGATGTATTCTGAAACAAATTTGGGACATCAAAATTATAAATATCTATCGCTTCAATGGTTTAAGTTTCGGCGAACGGACAAGAAATTTTTTCATACTATCGTGTGTTTAAATTGAATTTTAAGGGAAATTATATGTTAAGGTCGGAAATTAATGCAGGGCTTCTCGCCCTGCGATGCCGTAGTACCGCCCCAAATGCGCGTGACGGCCACGAGAGGTTTTAGTCGGTATGCTGGCGTAGGATTTTGGTTAGGGACCCAACTCAGGCAAACGGACAATTGTTCCACGCACCGAATTGGAAGGCCTTAGGCCAGAGACCCCGACATACCCCTTTCGGCGTCCCCCGAGGTACCGAAAGGGGAGCTTAAGACACTTTCCTCTCGTTAAAAAAAAATGGAGAAGTAATAGGTAATCAATTAGCAAGGACAAGAAAGAAGAATCTAAAACGTGACGCAACTATGTATGTCACGTTTCATACCTTATGTACGGAGGTCACAATCCTACCAAATTAGAACTCCCGCAATCTCACTCATAAAAAAAAACACAAAAGCGTTGTTTCTCTTTGACATGACGTGTACTACGAAATTACTCTACAACTACATAATATACATTCAAGCACTGCCGGCTTTATTCCTCCAAGGGGTAGGACAAGGTGAGAGTGATAAGAGGCGAGTGGCATTTTACTAATGGGCGAGCCTATTGCAGTTTTTCATGCACATTTCCAGACTCCGTGCTGCTACGGATAACTTGGAACAACCTAATAACAGAATAATGGGAAGAGAAGTAGAGGAAGAGCGCCGTCCCGGTGGATAGACACGGTAAAGGCATATACTGGAGCCAGTGCCCAGGCTTGCCTACAAATGGCACGGAATAGGAATGCCTGGAGGAAGGTGGTACGAAGTATACAGGAGAGCTACACGCATGGTGGTCACGACCCTCAGTAATGAGGAAACGACTAGGAAGAAGAATAACACTGCCCGACCCGGAACATCTAGATCGCACGGCACATACTTTATGCTGCGAGACCACGAGGCAGTCCACTCTACAACTAACAAAAGCAAATAAATTACCAGACACAAGTATACGTAGTCACATTGTAAATCTACAAAAAAATTTACATCCCGTTCAGAATATTAAAAAAGCGCAAAAATAATACCGATCCCCTTCTCAAGTCAAACAATCAGATGCGCGTATTAAATCGACATTTGCACGAGAATTTCATTCGGAGCAATATGTTCAACTGTTTATTTACCCTCGTATAGTTGGAAATTTCATTCGCTGTCTTGTTTATAAGCGATTCTCTGTGAGTGAGTCTGCATGTTTAAAAATGTAGGAGACTCCGTATATTCTATTCATGTGTTTGCTTGTTATATTGGTCCTTTGAGCCGGATATTTTCTAAACATTACTTGAAGGAAGCTGTAATACAGTGTATTTTTTGTATGAAATAGATTAAACTGAATTAAAAAATTGCAAAATAACACACACCTCTGAATTCTCTTGACGTCTTAATAAAGCCCAGAGACTAACCCCACACACCTTCCATAAACCAGGACAACATGCAACTTCTATGCATCAAGATTGATAGTCATCATCATCATCAGCCCATATATGTCCCACTGCTGGACACGGGCCTCCTCTACAACTTAGAGGGTTTTAGGCTTTAGTCCACTACGCTGGCCTAGTGCGGGTTGGCGAACAAGATTGATAGTACACCCATAAAAGCACCAAAACTTATCAAATTTCTATGGGAGCCTAGCTAACAAAAAAAATAGTAACAAGCTGCTGGGTACGGGTTTCCTCAACAAGATGGGTTAAGCCAGAGTTGACCACGCTGGCCTGGCGCGGGTTGGCGGACTACACACCTAAGAAATTCTTATGAAGTTTTAGGTGTGCAGTTTGCCTCATGATGTTTTTCTTCTTCGTTAAATTATGTGATAATTCATTGTGAAAATAAATCAGAGGAATCGGTTTGAATCTGTGATCGCCGAGCTTTGTCTTGACTGCGCGCCTAACCTCACTATCACTAATGTACAACAAAAATATAAAATTAAAAGCTCAATTTTAAAACTAGTTTGTTTTTACTATGACAGTTTTTAAAATTAAATGTTGAAGTATTCGCTGTCTGGCGATAAATACTTTTAAAATTTCTCATCAACTTTATAAAATAATTTAAATTCTACGAGACAACGTTGCTTTGAATAAAAACAAGGAATAATTTTCTTCAGACAATGTTGTCATTCTTTTTGTTTAATAATATCTTTCTTTCATGATCACAAAAAAAATCTGATCAAGTAGGTTTTTATTTTATACTAGCAAAATGATGGTAGTAGATCTTAATGGTGATTGCAATGCGTTCTTGAGTGCTGAGTGGTGGAATTACGACTTGTTTTAGTCAAAATAATTATGCTCGCTTATTTCTTACTAGTTAAACAATGACTAACACCACTCTCAAGTGCGCGGGTCACTATTTAATCTGTCCTGTGGCAAGGGGACATTAGAATCCCACCACGGTATCCCCTGCTTGTCGTCGTGCCTTGTGGCTTGTGTCCGTCGCAGACGCCCACCCACAACTGAAGCGCCCAAACCAAGCTGGTGAAGGTGCAACTGCACCCCCTAATACGCTCCAAGCCCACACACCGTGGTCGCCCCACATGGCGCGAAAATGGCCACCTGGGGGATTTGGTCGGTATGCCGGCATAAGGATTTTGTTAGGGACTCAGCCCGACATTAACATCTGCGCCATCTGCGCGACATACGCTTCTTGCCCTCCTCCCCCAGGGCTGGGGAGAAGTAGAGCCATAATCAGCTTTCCCCTGAGAAAAAGGGTCACTATTAAATAATAGTTACTAACATTTACGTGCCAGCAGTGGGACGTATATGGGCCGATGTTGATGACGATGATGAAACAAAAAACAAATATAAAAAACGGTCAACGGTTCCCCCAAACTACGAGAAACTTTCCGGTCTCACAAATACCCGGAGTAACAAATAATTTGGGAACAGACCAACATTTATCTCGTTTCGCAAGCTAATGTATAGCCAACTGCGCCATGGAGGCTGTCAACATGTTATTAATAGCAACAAAAATCAAGTATCCACAAATACACGATTTTCAATAGTAAGAAATGTGTTCACCCACAGAATAGGGTCTAATCTACAGTTTGTCTGTGACTCAGCATTAAGATACTTTTTCGCCTCAAACTAAATTGTTGTATACAAACTTAATAAGCAAGGAGATGTAGAAATAAATAACACACGAAAAATATATTAGCGAGGTAACACGCAAAGGATTAGAGCAAAAACAAATTAAGCTGGTACTAAAATAAACTCCTTGTCAGCGAACATAGTACGTATTATACATCACAGTAATTGAGCCAATTTTTATTACTGTTCGTCAATCTCACAGGCTGAATAGAGCTTAACACACCAACTCATTGAATCACGAATGAAAGGGAAGGAGAGGTGAATTTTTGCACCAATGGCTCGCCACTTTATTTCTAAGTTATTGTCGTTGTTAAGGTACATTTTATGAAGGAAAAAAGTAAAAATAATACCTGACTCGGGAATCTCCTATACGGCTATCGCTATACGATACAAATATTATACCTTCCATAAAACCTGCTAAATTTCTAATGGAAATTCATATTAGGAATGTAATAGAAATAGTTTTTCAGTTGACATTCTATTTGAAGCCTGTCCCTATCGTCATTATTTATTTATTTATTTATTTACCACATAAAACAAACCACTGGCTTTCACATGACACTTAACGAACTTATCATCACTTATCATCCTGTCAAATAAATAATATGAAGAATGGTAATAAAAGTGTCAATTTGATTCTATATGGCGTCGCGTTTCTCAAACCCTTTTCGTAATAGGACATTGACATATTATACATAAATGAATCGTATATCCCAAAACTAACCAGCTGAAAGGATTTTGATGGAATTTGGTATACGTACCTATAGACACAGTTTTCCATATTAATTTAGTTCAGATTTATACACGTATTTCAGAAATACGAAATAAATAAATAATAGAAATACTATTTCTTGGAAAACCGCAATTATTCACCCATGTTTTTTTATTAAACTTTCAATTAGCGCACTCTCTTTAAATAAGAAAATAAGACCGCCTATTGTGCCTATACTTATTGTCTTCATTGTTTTCAATCATGTAGTATAAATTATTGTATAGTGTACTAAAAAGTATAAATAAATAAAATTAATCTGACGAGTAAAGCTTGGTCTCCCAGGAGCTAAGTTTAATAATAACTGATTACTGACCCACTAGAACGGTCCCATTCCAGTGTATCACAGAAACACGACGTGAATTAATCTAATCAAGTTTTTTTGGATGAGTGATCTTAGTCTACTAAGATCCGACGTGCTGGGCAAACATTTATCATTCTAGGTTTACCTGTTAACACAGTAACTAAAAGGGCCATTTTATGTCGTTTAAGTGAAGTGCCTAGTTGATTTGTGCTAAGAGCCACTTTATTCGGACCGCGCTTAATTATCTGGTGCTAATTCGGGCGTTGTAATGTGCTAATGTCGTGTCTGTGTTTTTGTGAAACAAAAAAAATCTTGTAGTTTCTTATACCCAAGGCTGATGCGGTAGGCTTGAAATATCTAAGAAAATATATGAAACAATGTATCGAGTAAATTTTGAAATATTTTTCTACATATTAAGGTTAGCCCATACCACTCAATTACGCCTTGCTATTTTCCTCCAGCGCCAATTAATTTTTCAAATTAGTAAAATTTTGTAATAAAGAAAAATAAATATTTTTGGAATGCTAATTATATGGGCGTAACGAGGTTGATGTCGTCACGAACTTACGCCAGTTAACGTGTAATTAAACATTAAATTGAGTAATATTTTGTTCATCTTGTTAACATTGATGTGGCGATAAAAATGAGGAAAAGTGGGTTGTTATACTTTCGATGTGTTATTAAATAAATGACTACACCTAACTGTTAAAACAGATGTTAGTCAAATATGTGAAAGAATATGTTTGTCACGATAAGGAGATTTAGCCCGCTCGCTTTTCAGACGAGTGCCTAACGAACCGCGTCACGAAATCTTTGGATAAAGGTATTCGTGTGGTCGTTTATTTTGAATGGATTGTACTGATGCTAACGATCAGATGACAGTGCGGTTACTTTACGCCAAGTATTTACAATTTTCGAGATCGAATCAGAAATGAGGAGATCCGTAGGAGAACTAAGGTAACCGACATAGCCCAGAGGATTAGCAAGTTGAAATGGCAATGGGTCGGGCACATGTCGAGGAGAACCGATGGCCGATGGAGTCAAAAAGTTCTCGAATGGAGGCCTCGAATGGAAGCGATGGTAAAGGTCGCGGGTCGTCGCTGGATGGAGGCCGCCTCCAACAGGCCACTGTGGAGGTCATTGGGGGAGGCCTATGTTCAGCAGTGGACGTCTTTGGGCTGATGATGATGATGATTTACACTTTTTGGGTGGATGTACAACGCTATTATTTCTGTTACACGGCCTACATTAGATTTTTATACTCGTGTAAGAAATGGCAGGAGTGACTGAAGACATGATGGCTAATCGGGACGTTTGGAAGCATAAAACTTACTGCGTCGACCCTAAATAGAGTTGGGAACAGCTGTGACTGCAACTTGTACGATACGTTTATTATAATATATTATAAGAAAAAAAATGTTCCGTAGTAAAATGATTTCCGTGTTTATTTATTTATTTTTGATAAATAATTAAACAGAGTTCAACGCCTACGAACCTCTGGCTGGGTACCTAGTTCCCTCTTAACGACAACATAATTAAAGACTTACGATTTTATCTCGTCTAACTTTAATTTAAGTTGTGTTGGCAGCTGTATGCTGTATGTATGGCGAAAATTATTGCGACCCATAATAATAATTAGGGAGAAATAAGCGTGAGTCTATGTATACATGTCTCCAACATAAATCGAGTGTATTATGTTATATGGCTAATATTGTCCTAATGGGCTATATCCATTCCCAACGTCTCATCTGTCTCCGTACTAAAAACCGTCTAAATTTCCAAAATTATTTGAATTTATTAAAAATCACATTTTTTTAACGTAAGTACAGAAAAATAAATAAACTCGACCGAAGGCAGATATTCATTTATGAGCGAGTGAAGTGTGCATCGGCGCGCGTGTTAGTCACGTATTTGCTCAGTCATTAATAAACGCCTACGAAGGACCAGCTTCAGCGGGAACCACGAGAGGCTGTCTCAAGGGGTGCATTCTTAATTGTCTCCAATTCATACTGTTTTTATTTCTACTTGCTATAATCCGAGAGATTTCTTCCCCGCGCAATGTCTTTGTGGAATCAGCTTTCCTCTGCGGTACTTCCAAACGGATACGACTTAGGGACCTTCAAGAAAAGAGCCTATATTTTTCTCAAAGGCCTGCAAAGCACCAATGATTCCTCTGGTACTGTGAGTGTTCATGGGCGGTGTTGACCACTTAACATCAGGTGGCTCACTTGCACGTTTGACTCCTTTCCCATGAAAAATAATATAATAACTAGTATATTGACGAGTAGCCAATTTAAGTAGGTCGACCTACTTGATAATCCATGTTTACCAGCACATTGACCACGACTTGATTACTCGCGAAAAACTATTACAATTCTATTAATGGTTTCGCGAGAGTCCATTAGTTAGACTGCACTACATGTCCTAATAAAACTATAGATTACCTACTCAAAATAGCTTCTTCAAACAACCGTTGATTTTAATCCCACGTTTGCGCGGGGTAGACTAGCATAATTTAATTTATCATACATACATACATAAACTCACGCCTGTATTCCCCGAAGGGGTAGGCAGAGGTGCATTTCTGCACCCACATTTCGCCAGGTATGTATCAGTCCCACGTAATAGGGGGCGAGCCTATTGCCGCTTTTCGGGCACACTTCCAGACTCCGTGCTGTTACTGAGAATTTCCTAATGAAAAAACCCAATAACACTTTGCCCGACCCGGGAATCGAACCCAGGACCTCTAGACCGCACAGCACATACTTGTACAGTTTAATTTATCATATTCTTGCTGTTCGGTTCTGTTATCCGAACATTCGCTAAGCTAAGGTGAATACGACTAGTAAGCGTGGACAAATTAATATTCTACAAGCGAAAAACAATGTTTTTGGTAAGATATGATGCCTGAAAAAGCTTTGTCATTGTCAATAAAAATGTATAAATAAAATATTTTTGGCGACTTGTCATGTCAGTGCATACATGTTGTTCCATTTCTACAACTATTTCGTAGAAGGATACTTAGTCTCAGTCCCCTGGGTAATAAAAACTGTTGACAGACCATACGCGCTCTCACTAGGTCATTGAGCGGAAAACTAGGTCGTTGACACACATATATAGCAAGCATTAAAAAGATCACTAAAGCTAACTAGGGAAGACAATTTTAAAATTCTCATTCTTTTAAATCTCTTAAAGATGTATGAAATCCTCGTAACATGTATAAAAATGTAGGTATATAAAAAAGCCTCGTATAAAAATGTAGGTCATAGTACTAAATAATTCAGAACAACCCACAATTAATGGTCTTTGTTACAGTATATTTAAATAACGAATACGACTTACAGGTTTTTAACATACAAAAAAAATAATGCTAAAATGATTGAATAAATTTTAAAGGGGGCGTATGAAAAAATGTAACTAGATGTAAGCTAAGACAATCCTTACCTTTAACAACAAATGTTATTTCTTCTATATCTACCACAACCTTCCTCACAACTATTTGCACCAGATATGTAACACGGAAGACTAGATATTACACTATAACATCAACAATTAATTGAACAAATAACACACGTTTACATCTCTGAAGATATCGTCATACACTATCTGTGTTACCTCGCGAAATTCTATAATAATTGCAGGGTATACTACACTGAAACTATTTTAATTTATTACACATACATTTTCATTCATAATTATTTGATTGTGTTGTTATATTAACCGGGAATTTCGCTCCATATTTATCGGTTTTGACATTACACATTTATGTTGCCATGTGAGAAGTTTTATTTCCCCATAAATTTTTAATGGCCGGGACATTACTGCTTCCAATCGGTATTAACTGCCAAAGATTATTGCATCTCTTAAAGAGTTGTTATACTTGCGCGTTTTTATAATTTCACTATACTATAAAATGGTGGGTACTTGGTAAATTGGCACTCTTAAATTTCTCATTTTAACTGCAATAATGTTATGTCTTGATAACTAAAATACATTAAAATAAATGTTTTAGTGTACAAAACATTTATTATTTTGATTTACGAGTTTTTCGTATAATCGGTAATCTTTAATTATTATTTTTTTAAGAAAATAAATTTAAATCAATTATATTTTCACGCCTGAATATATATAAAAAAACTACAATTTCTTGTAAATAAACAATAATAATAATCCAAATACCCCGTAATTTCTCAGTTGCAAAACTTTCATTGACATAGCAACACTGTTTCACGCATGCGCACTACATTCTCCCTAGACCAGATGTTTGCTGGAGTTTTGGCAGTTTTATTGATCTGACCGAGGCTGTAATGTGAGCTTCATTACCAATAATAGATTCTGTGTCTATTCCAAACACACTTTATTTATATCGGGTCGTTTGCCTGAACATAAGATAAAATCGATGACTGATAAAGGCGGATGCCCTTGTATGACCTTATTTTTTACGATATCTTCTCTTTTGAAATTTGTTCGAAAACACAATTATTGAACTGTGGGTGCATAGTTGCACTTCTGCCTACCCCTTCTGGGAATACATGTATGTACCTATTTTATTTATAAAAAAGTTTGTGAATTTAGGCTGAATCGTAATCGATCTTTTATTGAGATTTTTGACTTCTACGTTAATAGTTCTGCATTTAGAGCTACTTTAGGCGATCAATCATCTTATTTGTAGCTGTAGGCTGAAAACATTTTTGTGTATATTTTTTTTCATTTAACACTAAATGAACTAAGTACAAAATGTTTAAATACTAGCGATTGGGCTCGCTTTGCCCGCCCGAAGTATTAAAAGGCTATGTCACTAACAGACAGAAAGTGTATATCCAATGACCACCAAACTCTAAATGGCCAAACAGCTCAAACGAGATGTAATTATTTGTGTGCTTTTTTTTGCGACAAAGGGTTCGAGGTTTTCTCTAAAACATTTTCTTTTCAATTAAATTTTAAACTCAAGTCAATCTAAATTGTCATTACAAATTGCGTTGTTCAAAATAAATCACGAATTAAATTTGTAAGCAAAAAGTTCGATCTAAATTAAGCTGACTGTGAAATCGATTGTCACTGTTAAAAGGTGATTGGTAAGATATATCTTTGTACAAACTCCCTATTGTTAAAAAATTTTCGATTTAAAGTCAAATATCAGTAATGCCAGGAAAAACTACATACATATATAACATCATGCCTGTATTCCACGGAGGGTAGGCAGAGGTGCATTTCTGCAACCACATGTTGCCAATTGGATTTTCATCTCACCTAATAAGGAGAGACCCTATTGCCGTTTTACTGGCACAATTCTGGATTCCATGCTGCTACTTAGAATTTCCAATTAAAAAAAAAACAATAACACTTACACACTGCCCGACCCGGGCATTGCACCCAGGACATTTATATCGGACGGCACATTCTTGTTCCGCGAGACCACGAGGCAGTCACCAGAGAAAACGTTGCAATTAATTTGAAAAGTTATGTTAGGCAATTATGTAATTACAATGAAAATTTGATAAATAATGTTGGCAAAAATCATTAATGATTAACTATTTTCTCGAGACAAAATATGTGCTTAATGGTTTTCCTTTACAAACAGTGATACAAATACTAAAAGATATTAATACTAGATGCATAGTCAATAACCGTGGAATACAATGCTATAAGGAAGTCGCAAATGTTAAAGTTGTTTCATAAAAACATCTCATAATGCGGAAAATAAAATTATTAATTAATGCTGTATGTTCGTAAGATTTATCTACAAAGAGAATAAATGAAGCAACATTTTTTGCAATTTCTTGCTTCAAAGGAGGAATGGTGGTAGGTATTCGGTAATTACTACGATTTCATATTCTTCTCATAACTTACTATGCTTATAAATATTTTCTAGTTTGGTTCTCGGAGAGTACCAGTAAAATTGGTTTTACTATAATTAACAAATTAATGTTATGAATGAATGATTAAAAACTAGGCTGGCATAGTCGTAGTGAATGATTTAATGCCAGTCATATCTATGCTGACCTAGATCGTTCTTTTCATCAAAAGTGCGACTACTTCGCGGCGGATATAAATATAAAAGAGAATTTAAGCCTTTTGAGTACTTGACTAGATTTTCATAAAAAAAAACATTTGATTTAAGAATACTAAAGTTATCACTTAAAGTACTAATCATTTAGTTTAAAAAAGTTAACAAACAACTTGCTTGATTTCCTCTACAGATGATGATAATGAGTACAACACAATTTATTTACAAAAAGCTATACTTTTTTTGTTTTACTGCCATCTAGCGGACATAACAGTTATCATGTACAAAGTCGGTTAAAGTAGAACTCGCAGCAACTGCATTCGAAGTCATGAGCTCATTTAATCATTACCAAAATCGGGAAATAAAAATCTTAACATGATTGCCGTGAGTCTAACTTCTAGAACAAATATAATTAATTAATTACATTCACGTAAGCAATATTTAATGGTAGGTACTATTTAAAAGCAAAAAAACAGTATACAAATTCATTGGGTTCCTGGTCACGATACGAATAATGACTATATAATAATCACGATTTTAAACTTGTTGCTATTCTGACGTAATATGCTTAAATTCTCTGCTAAATCCTGCAGTAATATGCTTAATACAAACTCATTTCTACATCCTGAATAACTTGAAAAGGATAAGCTGAAGTACATTTCTGTACCAAGGGTAACACGGTTGTTTTTAATCCCTCGTAATAGGAGGCAAGGCTATAGCCGTTGTTGTGCACAATTCAAGGTTCCAAGCTACCCAAGGAAATTTTACAACTTGCGTGTCCAAACCAAAGGCACTCCGACTTTTAGAATTTATGTGTGTATTCGCAATGAATTACCGCGTTCTTTAACGGTGAAGGAAAACATCGTGAGGAAACCTGGACACCTAAAATTTATTAGGATTTTTTAGATGTGTAGTCCCCTAACCCAACTAGGCCTAAAAACCAACAGTATTGATTGTCATCGATTCTGCAAGACAGTGGTACTTCCTCGGTCGAGCATTCGTACCGCAGCAGTCCTAGATAATACTCCGTTGCTCTACAACTTGTAAATGACACCTGATGTGGCAGAACAAAGCGTTGTTTACCATATTACAAACTAGGCAAGAAGGAAACGTGCTGGTTGTTTTACATAATATGAACATGCCTGTTATTTGTTGATCAAGACTAATATGGAATGCAATATTTATAAGATGCTATTACTTGACGAAGATTCAAGTGAATCGAGATCCTAGTTTATGTTAAATATTACAATAATATAACCGCATGTTGATTGAAACTTTTACATTACCCGTATCCCCGAAAGGGTAACCAGAGGCGTCATTTGGTTATAAAAAGTTATACGACCCAGGCACATTTCGAATAGTAAATAACCATTAGTCTTATATTTTAAATATACCTAGTATAGAAAAAATAAAAATATACACGTATTTTTAGTTGCCAACCTATTTTCGGACTTATAAGAGACTCATTCAAAAGTCTGCCGCTTTTTTAAACTGTGATTTTCTGAATTTTTTATTTATTCATAAAATGATACAATGGTAAAAGAAGTAAAAATAAAGTTGCATTCTTGTTAGTTATACTTCACCTAAACAATTTCCAAGACGTACCTATCTTTTTTAATACCAGGGAATCATAAAAGCCCGGTATTAGCGATTAATCGTCGATAGATGCAAACATTAGAACGTAGGGTCAAGGCAACTCAGCGAAGACAATTCGACGCCCGCTGTGACTCAGTATTGTGCGAGCGCACGGCTAAAAGGACGTTGCGTGGACTCGGTATGTTTTATTTTTTATTACCGCTATGTTTTGTATTTCGAATGTTTGAGTGGCCAGTTCCGTTTTATTTTGTTGGATATACAACAATATATATTATTTTGTGTTTAATGTTTATATTTTTTGTTTGTATGTTGTGTTGAATTTTGGTAATTGTTTTGTCGTGTTTCATTTGTCCGATTTATTTCGATTGGCTTTATGATTTGTAATGTATTTATTTTTGGTAAAAAATTGCTAACTACTTTATTGTTTACCTTGATTATTTTTTTTCAAAAGATTATCGTTATATCAACAATTCTTTTAAAATTTTAACATTTTTAAAAATACCAAGTAATTATTTTAATAATTTGTTTTTGTTTTCTAATTAAGAAGCAGAACAATATTTGAAACTTTGAAATGAGGTACTACCCTCTCTTGCCATATTAATTACTTAACTCTTTACCATCCATTGTTAGTGGTAGGTTATAACCAAAACTGTTAATAGGTTGACTGGTTCCAACCAGACCGGCAATAAAAATACTTTTCATACTTCTTTTGTTTACTCCATTCGACGTAGCAAGTGTGTGAAAACAGTCATTGTTCAAAATTTCCGTAATAAAATTAACAGTCACCTAATTGGGCGCCAAACTCATTACATTAGCAATATAGTTATGTTACTATTTAGCTTGAGTTCATCATAAACTTGTTAAAATGACTAAACAAGGTTGAACGTCGAAATTAGAGTTAAAGTTATTGTTGACTTGTCTATTTTAATGCCAGCTGATGGGCCTAGTTTTATAAAATAAACTACATATTATGTTCTTTCTCTATGATCTAACTGGATTAATACCCAAAATCATCTAAGTCAAGTAGTTTTTGAGTTTACTCGTTACAAAAAAAAAACTTTTTCTTTTTCAAAAAATAAAAATACATATAATACAACTAGAGTCAGAATTTTTAATATGATACTCTCAAGTTTCGTATTATAAGCCCTTTTTATGTAGTTCGTTAGCCTACCTCAATGGCCGAATTTAATACTATAATTCATTCAAAGTTTACGGTGTTCAGGTTTTACCCGAGATGTTTTTCTCCTGCCAATTCAAAATTTATACTCTAATACAATAATCAGAACAGAAAATGTGTTTTCTCTAGATTTTATGGTATGAGGATAACATGGATATTATAATAGTATACCTAATAAAAATAAAAAAATGTAAGGCACCTCGAGTATTTTGTAGTTACGCGTTTATTTATGGTGAAATGTTATGCAATTTATAGGTATCAATAAGTTGAAAAAACCTATATATCTGGGACTTTTCACATAAAATTTTCCCAACAGTCACATACGTACATAGTTATAACCCGACACTAGGATATGAGTCTTGTATCGTGGGTATCAGAAACTACAAGAGACTTTTCAGTCTCACAAACACCCAGACCCGAAAGAAATATTTGTGGATTGCGGGGATCTAACCAGCCACCTATCGTTTCACAAGCTCCAGCTAGACTCCAGTCTAGCCAACTGCGCCACGAGTTCCTTGTGTGCAAAAATAATTAAGAATGAAAGGCGATATTACCAAGTCTTACTGGCGAGGTGACTTCTATTGTAAGAGGTCTTGAAATTGGTGACACGAGCTTGTCTCAGTCAATAATGTTTACCTGATGAGCATATGAAGTATATGGAAGTGGGGACACCAGCGGCCCTAAGACATATCGCATCTCTGAGTTTGACGGATAGGAAACCTTTAAGTCAACATACAAAGTAACGTGTACGATATTTAGCTCTAGGCTAGCGTGTCGGACTAAGGCATAATCCCTCTCCGTTGTAGAGGAGGTCTGTGCCCAGCAGTGGGACATATGTTTATGGGCTGATGATGATGATCAGTTACGTGTCATAATTCCAGTTCCAATTTAGATGTATTTTACACCCAGTAGTACTGTAAATGAGGACTAAATGTAATGTAATGTAATAGAAGGTGTGTGTAGCCTTGACGCCAATAGATTTTTAACGCGATGATTTCTTGTAGCCAATTTTCTTTAAATACTTCCACCATTGCGTTACTAAAACGTATAAAAATCAAATGTCATTATTATTAACACGCACTGAAATATGAAATTTAATGTCTAAATTGCTTTCAGCACGACAGATTTGGAAATTTATTTACCAAAGTTGACACTTAATTAAATTTCGAACGCTGATATGATATTCAAAAGTAGGTCAGTAAGTTATTATTGAAGTTTTTCGATTTTTGTTGGTATTTTTAGCCAGGTTTTTTTTGTTCCTAGTTTCTCTCCCTAAAATAAATGCCACTGTATCTGAAATCGACTAGAGTATTCATTAGCCAATTTCACAAATATAATATGTGACGTGAAAAAAAAGTGAAAAGCCGAACGACGATCATGGCTGGACATAGGCCTCGGAAGCGGCCTGCATCCAGTGGTTTCCCGCGATTTTCGTTATATCGTCGGTCGTTATTTCTGCCCCACAGGCCACTTAGGCCGTGCGCACTTTGGACACGTTTTCGTACGAATTTTACTCGTGCGCATACGTACGAACACGTACTTACGATCCCGACATTCCAAGTACTATGGGAGCGCGCAGACTGGGTGCGAGTAAGTCGTGCGTATACGTACGTGTAGTTCAGACGTCCGAAAACAATCCGAACTCGTTGGGATTTTACAAATCATTCGTACGTTTTGACATAAGAAATGGACGTAGAAAAATTAATTAACCTGACACTGCTCATTTGACTTATAAAAAACGTATACAATGTATCAATTCGTACGACCACGATCGTACGTATACCGTACGATACGAATTCGTGTCCAAAGTGCGCGCGGCCTTATTATCTTATTCCTTCTTTACTCCTCTACTTTTGTAATCATTTTTAAGAGTCGGCTAATTATGACTTTAAACTGCTGTAGATCTACAACTCCTTCAACTCAAACCTTTAAACTAGCTGTGTTTCGTGTCGTCACCAGGAATAATTTTTTTCCGAGATTTCTATGTATAATTCAGTATTATGATCCGTCAATCTGCCAAATTTAATCAAGGTCTGTCCAATCGTCACTGAGTACCACTTATTCATAGTACAATCTTTCACATTTATAATAATAGCTGTATGATACCAGATTTAATACCATAGTACTAAAAAGTCAAAACGAATAAATCGCTTTAGTCGGTATGCCGGCCTAGGATTTTGGTTAGGGACCCAACTAAGCCAAGCGAACAGTGGTTCCACGCGTTGAGTTGGTAGGCCGGTGACCCCGACATACCCTTTTCAGCCTCCCCTGAGGTACCGAACAGGGAGCGTAAGGCGCTTTCTTTTCGTAAAAAAAGCGTTATAGAGGACAAAGCGATCGCCAAAGTATAAAATGAATAACAAATTGTGATCAAACGCAATGTAATACCAAACAATTCCTTTCTTGTCACCGCAGCTCGTCCTTCACAACAGTAGGCGTAAAGTATTAGATTCCACAATATCTTATTCTAATCACATACGAGGAAAAGGCTATTTATATCAAATTAGCGTCTCCATTTTGCATTAATTTTAAGGGGTGAATAAATTTATTGCCCGCGATATCATTATGTCAGCAGATATATGTATTACACTTATGTTATTAGGCAGAACAAGTTGTGGAACGAAAAGGTGTCCCCATAAACTATTATTTGTCATATGTTTTAGGATTATATGTTTGTAGAACCGAAAATTTTCTTATGAAACTATTTGCTAGGGAAGACGCAACTGTAAGGACAAAATACATATTTTATAATCGTCTCACTACTGTTGCGGGCTTTTTCTACGACTAGAACGAACCCAGTTCCTCCACTTATCCTATATACATACCTTAAGCCAACGGAAAGCAGTGATGGCCTCGAGATTTAGGCGCACGGTCGAGAATTTCGGCGGTCGCAGGTTCAAACCCCAGGCACACACCTCTGACTTTTCGAAGTTATGTGTGTATTCACAATGAATTATCACTTGCTTTGACGGTGAATGAAAACATCGTGATAAAACCTGCACACCTAAAAGTTCTTAGGAATTTCTTAGGTGTGTAGTCCGCCAATCCGCACAAGGCCAGCGTGGTGGACTAAGGCCTAAACCCTCTCAGTTGTAGAGGAGGCCCGTGCCCAGCAGTGGGACGTATTTGGGCTTATGATGAAGCCAACTGGTAGACAAATATGGACTAATATTCAAAACCAAGTCTTTTATGATCATTATCTAGGCCAGGACCTGATAAAAAAATGCTTTCCGGAGAAAAAAGCCTGTGCTGTTTTCAACATTGTATCTATAAAATAGATTGAATGTAGTATATACTCTGGGAATAGCACATTAATTCTTAACTAATACATATTCTATGATAGCCCCGTGGCGCAGTTGGCTCTAGGCAACTGGTATACCAAGCTGGTATCTATACCCGCTTGCGAAACGAGAGGCCGCGGGTTCGATCCCCGCACCGAGACAATTTTTTGTATGATCCACAAGTATTTGTTTGGGATATGGGTGTTTGTGAGACCGAAAAGTCTCTCGTAGTTTGCGATACCCACGACACAAGACTTGTATCTTAATGTGGGGTCAGAACTATGTACGTGACTGTTGGGTGTATTTATTTCTTATTTATTTATAAATTATTATCCTAGTCACCACATTCTCATTAGTCTAATGTATAAATTATAGAGAAAATCCTAGTAATCAATAGTGTTTATAAACAGTTTCGGTGTAGGAAGTAACCTCGGTGGCGACGGGCGACCTTCTACCGCCTTGCAACAAGACGCACTTGGCGCTATAGGATTGAGTACAGTGAAAGATAACTACTACTACTTGTATTTTTATGTTTTTATGATAATAATATTGAGTAAAATTCATTATACGAAAGCAGCGTTTCTCAAACTTTTGGTTTCACGAACCCCTGTTAGAGTCTCCAAGTGACAGCGAACCCCTGTTAAAGTTTCCAGGTGACAGCGAACCCCTTATGTAACTAATTAAACCCCCCTCCCACGCCTCCTCCCAAACAAGATAATAAATTTGTTGAAGAAAATAATATTTTTATTTCAAAAGAATTATCTTTTTAATATCAATGTCATGAGTTAACTTAGTTATTAATGTCATATTATAGCCATTATGTGTGCCTCACGTGCCTGCTAGACATCAAGTCACCATTACGTAAATCTTGTCGCGAACCCCCTGCCGTTGAAAGGCGAACTCCACTTTGAGAAACCCTGTCCTAAAGAACAACTCAATACACCGCCCTCCTTCTAAGTATAGTCCTGTTTATGTAAGCACCAACTTTAAGAAAACCAGGATATTCGTCGTGCGGTCAATGAGTTTTGGATGGTTATCTAGGTGGCATTACTGAATACTTACAGAATACCATTTCGTAATTTAGTAGCATTAATGATAAGGTCGGCACATCGTGTTGATTGGCGAGACTGCCATCAGGACCTGGAATATAAAATTCCTTTTCCTTGTTCTTTGGTATTAACAAATTCACCAGAATAAGCTAACCTGTTTAGCTAAAGTACAGACATACGTTTATAAGTAATGCCTAGTACAGCAACCAATGGATTCCGGCTTTACGCGTTCGTAATTTTATTTATGGGTCAGGTTTTAACGTAGCTCTTAAGTTGAGTTCGTAACCAATGGTTTATGATGCGTATACATGGATTATTGCTAATCTAAACCTTCGTGATAAGCTGAGAAGCGTGTAGAATAGTCCAGTACAACTATGAGTGGCAATTCTATGAACGATTAGTACTCAAACCGTAGTTACAAACGACAGAAGTCACACAACATCATCAGCCCATATACGTCCCACTGCTAGGCTAAGACTTTTTTTTTTTTTTTTTTTTTTTTTTCCTACGGGGAAAATCCTATTTACGGACGGTGTGTCGGACTCACCGGCGCCTTCCGACCCAGCATGGATGTTACCGCCCGTTGTCGGGCGGCCGCTGGGCCGGGTCCCTACCAAATATCAATGCGCCGTAATACCGACTAAAAACCCCGCGACGGCCACCATCAGCGCATTCAACGAGACGGCCCCGGAATACCCTGAAGCCAGAGCTATGGATTGACCCGGGACCGCCTCTGCGCGGTGCCAAAAGGCACACCGAAGCAATTGTTACCCCTCGGGGGCCGCCAAGGTAGGGACGGCGGCCCCGCGTGGCCTCTGGGCGCCGGGCTAGATGTTCGCCCGGCGCCTCCTACGTCGCCTGTTGCGACGAGCGGGATCGGTCTGCTCCCGATCCCGCTCCGCGCTCTCCTTCTGCGAAATGACACGTTCGCAGAAGGAGAGCATAGCTTTCCACGACCTCCGGCTGCCGACCATGGCGGCGACCACGGTCGGCAGCGAGAGGTCTCTCCCCACGACCGCTACGAGAGCGCTGCGCTCCTCGTCCCAGGCTGGGCACTCCTCAAGCGTGTGCTGGGCCGTGTCCTCACGGCAGTTGCCACAATGGTGGCACACGGCGGTCTCCTCCACTCCGACGATGCGACACAGGTACGCACCGAAGCTGCCGTGCCCGGTGAGCACCTGCGTCAGCCGAAAGGTCGGCGCACCGTGGCGCCTGTCCATCCACTGCTGGAGGACAGGACGCACTGCCGCGACGGTCGCCACGCCAGCACTTGGACTCTCCAGCCTGGAACGCCACTCCTCCACGGCGGCGCTGCGGAGGGAGGCCAGCATGGCCTCGACCTCTCTTGGGGCCGGTCTCTGTCCGGATCGCCGGTACGCCTCCTCCCGCCAGAAGAACACTGACGAGAGGGACTTGGCGTCCAGCTCCCAGGGCAGAGTACCCGCCAAAACGCAGGCCGCCTCGTGCGAAATCGTGCGGTACCCTCTAACGATTCGCTGCGCCACCATACGTTGCGGACGATGCCACAAGCGGACACAGCGAGCGCCGAGGGAATTGGCCCACACGGGACACCCGTACAGGGCCATGGACCGCACGACTCTGCTAGGCTAAGACTAAATGTACTACGCCTAGTGCGGGTTACGGTGTGCAGATTTGTTCTTGATGTTTTCCGTCACCGTTAAAATACGTGATAATTCATTTTTTTTTTTTTTTTTTTTTTTTTTTTATTACACTTAATAACTTCTAAAGCTTGAACCCGCGACCGCACACCTAAGCCTCGAGGGCATGACGACTTCAACAATTCGTTGGTGTTAATTACCGTTAAATGAAAAATAGTAGATCGGTCTATTCAGAATGAGCCGGCTCAATACCATAAATGTAAAGTTGCGAAAATTACTCAAAGCATATACATAAGATTAACGTCTCTCGCTACTGTTTAATATCTTTCAGGTTCAGCTATTTATTATTATAATGCGATTTTATCACTTTCCAAGTTTAAGAAAAATAAATTATTTTGTTCGCGAGTGTACTTTTCTCTCAAGAAGGTTTCAATGCATATTAACCTATTCTATTCACTTTATCTTTATAAGGGAAATTCCGCCTTCGACGACAACGCATGACCTATGCCATAGTACATATTAGACAAATTCTACATTTTTCCTGATAAATTTTAGTCAGATGTGTTTCAACCGTCCTTTGTTTATGTAAATAATTTTAAGCATAACTTTTCAAATTTACAATCATAGTTTCAACCTTTCAAAAAAAAAACATGAAATTTCGTGTTGCTGAGAGAGTTTCTTGCCGTTTCTTCTCCACAGCGATAACACGTTCCGAAGCGGCAAAAGTTTAAAATAGTTTAAAATGGACGATTCAAAAGAGCTTGTAAAAGTGTATTTGAATAAGGAGTATTTGGAGTTTGACTCTTAATAGGTGAGAATAAAAAGCTTAAAGATATTTTTTAAAATCTCATTACTCAACCTAAATGCCATCTTTACCTAAGTGTTTTTATATCTGTTTAGTGTACTCGTATTTATTGTTGAATATAATTCTCTACCATTTTGTAATTGTTTTAGATAAACTTCGCACACTTAAATATTTTTCCTGTCAAATAAATCATCTACAGTTAACAAGTACACACGTAGAAAATTTTAGGGTACGTTTTCAAAATTCTGATATGTAACTGGACTCAAAACTGCCCTTTTATTCGAAGATCCGTCCTATCCTAGAAATTGGTTAAAATTAAATTTTATGTATAATATTATATAAATAAAACTATAATAATATAATGTATCTATATGTGTGTATATAGAGCAATTTCTATGCGTAGATGTATTTTTTTAAGACATCTGCCACAATTACACCTTTTCATTCCAGTACCTACCGTAGGTTGTCTGGAAGAAATGACGTCCTGTTGTAGATACCTTTTTTCTCTCAAAGTTGTACATCTCATTTATATTGTTTTTACTTGTATAGTGTACAACAAAGTATAATAAATAAATAAAATATTTAACTTAGGTAATATAATATAGGTAATATGTCAGCCCCGTGGCGCAGTTGGCTAGACACCAGCTTGCGAAACGAGAGACCGCGGGTTCGATCCCCGCAACGGGACAAATGTTTGTGTGATCCACAAATATTTGTTTCGGGTCTGGGTGTTTGTGAGACCGAAAAATCTCTCGTAGTTTCTTATACCCACGACACAGGACTTATATCTTAGTTTGGGGTCAGAACTATGTATGTGACTGTTGGGTGTATTTATTTATATCAACATACAACTAACAAAAAAATTCGACACGAATTCCAACATGACAACGCGGAGTTCATTACAAATTCAAACATCAAGGAAGTCGTTATGCAAAAATTTTCTGACATCATTTATTATCGACCACTTCCTTAGGGCTGACTGGTTATTTGAGAGCTCCAGGCTACGTTGTTTGTCCCGCTTCAAGCCGCCATAAAAATATTTATGCAAATATTCAAGTGTTTTTCTTTCATCGCTTAGGGGTAGCGAATCTTGCTTCTCCACTAGATAAACAGAATTCACAAAAGAGGGTGTTTTGAAGTTGTTTTTGGCGCTTAGTTAGGTGGAAATATTAATAATCAAAGAATGAATCCAGTTTATCTTTGTTTAACTACTTATGAATCTTATCTAAATATATTTCAATGCTATTAAAAGCCAGAACTTTAGTTAATTTTATCTGCTAAAACTCTAAACATTACTCTTTAGCTTTTGTTGTATTCACAATGAATTAACACTTGCTTTAACGGTGAAGGAAAACATCGTGAGGAAACCTGCCCACCTAAAATCTTTAAGGAATTTCTTAGGTGTGTAGTCCGCCAACCCGCACTAGGCCAGCGTGGTGGAGTAAGGTGTAAACAGTTGTAGGGGAGGCCCGTGCCCAGCAGTGGGACGTATATGGGCTGATGATGATGAGGATGTTGAGGTCTAGCGCAATGGAATTTATAATTTAAATTTAAATTGCAGTTGTTTTTTGCTTGTTGATACTATTTGGACCGAATTCAACTTAATTTAATTTAGCCGTAATAGAATGAGAAATCCCAAGTAAATTATATTAATTAAACCATTAGACTTAATCTCAGTACTACCTAAAGCATAGAGAAATTATCACTTAAAACTGTCATCGACACATAACCATACTCTCTGTTTGACATCTTAATCCAAACCCGAAGACTGTTTCCACCCACCGCTGATATTTGGCTTGACTAATCTATGACCTTATGCTCTTGCGAAAATAACCCGGATCGACTGCGCTCGTGTAATGTCAAGGGGACTGCGTGATAGGATACGTTGGTATTTTTGACTATTGTTCTCTGCTCTTGAATGCTACGTATTTGGGTTAGAGCTACCAAAAAAAGTGATAAAATCTTCATTACTTCAATAATTTATATCTTGACTTATATGTAAGAAAAAACTAATTTTATAGTGTTTTTTTTTACAAAAGTCTTTCAGCATATGTCTAGTATTTCTAGACCTATGTCTAGTAGTGGTCGACTTGCGGGTGATGCTTTAATGATGACGATTTAAACCGTGTTACCAATCACCCCAAATTCCACTTACATGAGCATAGTTACGAATAACGGTTTTTTAAATGAAATAAATAATAATAAAATAAACACCAAACAGTCACATACTGCCTCGTGGTCTCGCGTTACAAGTATGTGTCCGTCGATCTAGAGGTCCTGGGTTCGACTCCCGGGTTGGGCAAAGTGTTATTGGGTTTTTCCATTAGGAAATTCTCAATAGCAGCACGGAATCTGGAAATGTGCCCGAATAACGGCAATAGGCTCGCACCCTATTACGTAGGACTGATACATGCCTGGCGAAATGTGTGTGTAGAAATGCACCTCAGCCTACCCCATCAGGGAATACAGGCGTGAGTTTATGTATGCATCAGTGGCGGTACTTCTATAGAAGCCCAAAAGCCTGTAACAGGTTAATTGTGTAATGTCTAGTTTATAATTGTTTATTGTGAAGTCAGAATATTTTCATTTATGTCAAATATCTTTTTTCAAATAAAGATTTAAATCTTTAAGATCTTTATTCGGAATGTTAAAGGCAAGCAGGGCTTTTGGGCTTCTATGGAAGTACCGCCACTGGTATGTATGTAGTCACATACATAGTTTTAACTCCACACTAAGATACAAATCTTGTATCGTGAGTGTCAGCAACTTCGAAAGACATTTCGTTCTCTGAAACACCCAGACCGGAAACAAATGTTTGCGGATCAAACAAATATTTGCCTCGGTACGAGGGTCTAACCTGCGGCCTCTCGTTTCTCAAGCTGGTATATAGCATACTGCGCCACGGGGCAATCAAAATAGCAACAACGTAAATTGAACAATTTATGTATTTATCTACTCTTTATACAATGATTGTGCAGGTAAACTTGATGCATAAGGCATTCTCTGCCAGTCGAAACTAGGGTGACGCAGAGATCAAACACAACAGGTGATATAATTACAATTTATGGTACAAAATTTATGATGGGAGAAATAGTATAAAAACGCAATACACATTGACAATGCTATGCAATAAACAGGATAACTCTGGAACTAAATTCATCATCATCATCATTAGCCCATAAACGTCTCACTGCTGAGCACGGGCCTCCTCTACAACTAAGAGGGAACTAAATTGCATCACGTTACTGACATTTAGATATACAGAAGATGACCTAATACCAAATTTACAAATATTAAAATTATAAAAAAAAAGTATAATAATAACTGACAATTCGTCTGGTCTAGACTGCTAATACCAGAGTGTAAATGGACACCGTTAGCAGAACAAAATAATTGCGGTCATGAAACACGAAATTTCTACCGTATCATGTGAAATTATAATACAGATACACTAATTAGTAATGAGTGTTAGCTAACACGCAACGTTTTCTCCGTTAGATGATTATATTGGTAACCTTTAAGACGCAAGAAAGTAAAAGTAAACCATTGAGATATTGCGGTTGTAGAAATTGATAAATATTAAGAAACAGACGTGAATGCATCAACATTTGACAGAAAACTCGAGGAAGACGTAATTCTACATAAAAAATAATTGAACGACAATACTGCAGATTGCAAAAGTATTTGGAAACTGTCTTGGTACATTGATTTGGTAAATTTAATTGATTTTTGCTTCGGACTGTTACTGGGTCGATTGTAATAATTGAAAAAATTGCTTTTTATCTTGTTTCTGTTAAAATATTTTGGGTTATTTCTTATGACATAGATCAGACCATATCTTTGACTTTAAAATACATTTGCTTATCTGATTGATGATGATGTATATCAGACATGTTCCGTTGGGGAAGTTCACTGTATTTTTTTTAAATTACATTGATATAATTTTTGACATCTGGAATGTGGACCCTAACATTAGAGCCCATCGTTAACCAATCAATTTTTAGTAAAAAGCTCCGACCAACATCTAATGGAGGATAAATTGGATAGAAAGTTGATACTTATGTACTGAAGTCTATAACCTTGGATACACAGGGCATCGTAATTAAGCCAAAGGCACCATGCTTTTGGACCTTAAATTTTTGACATAGCAATCAAGAGGTTTAACTTTATAAAATTATTTTATAAATGAGAATTACTTAGGAAATACGAAATAATAATTATTATATGATTAACACAAAAAAATTATACTAAAATTATTTAAATTTAGATGAAGTTTGTAAAAAAAAAAAAAACACAATTTTAGACAGCCTCACTGACATTTTAAAACATACAAGTACGTTCTAACAATTCAAGGAAATGGAAACAGTAAACAAACACTAACCCACTAAACACTTGTAAACTAGTTCTAGTGTAAATAATGCATTACCAAAACTTCACAGTTGTATTAGAAAAATAAATAGTTGACAATCGCCGTGAATCATAGGTCGTTGACGTCCAGTGTTTCATGCAATGCCATTCAAATTGGCTTAACGGAGTTTATTCACTTCAATCCGTTATGTGGAAAATATAGGTTTTTTTTACACAATTTTAATGTTGTTTCCTTTTATTTGTATGCAATATTTTAATTATGAGCTTCATGATAAAAAATGTTCTTGCGGCACAGGTATGTGCCGTGCGATCAAGAGGTCCTGGGTTCGATTCCCGGATCGGGCAAAGTGTCATTGGGTTTTTTCATTAGGAAATTCTCAGTAGCAGCACGGAGTCTGGAAATGTGCCCGAAAAACGGCAATAGGCTCGCCCCCTATAACGTGGAACTGATACATACCTGGCGAAATGTGGGTGCAGAAATGCTTCTCTGCCTACCCCTTCAGGGAATACAGGCGTGAGTTTATGTATGTATGTGTGTAGTAATCCCATATTATGGTATTATGTAATAGTTATATTTGACCAGATTTGCTTTTTTCTAAGTGTTCTGCATATAATTTGATCGTAACAATCGATCGTTTCGACTAAGCATACAAAGATTACTAATCCTTGAAAAAACTATTGCCGGATTTACAAGATTTACAACAACTTTAAGCATATTCACAAATTTTATTATTATTATTATTATTTCACATTCATCATATTGTCTCCCGAGTCAGAAAGTTAATGTTTGTGTTTAAAAAGTTAAGGTCAACTCTAGATTTTAAATGCTTGAAGATGCTTTATTATGCCCTGATACAATCAATAATAACGTACTGCATCACAGCTTGGGGTGGGTGTGGGAAAACTATCATGCTGAGGTTAGAACGTGCACAGCGGGCAGTACTCAAAGTACTTGTAAAGAAACATTTTCGCTTCCCCACAGTTGAATTGTACTCGCTTTGTCTAGTTTTAAGCGTACGAAAACTATTTATTCTAAATGCAATTCTACGTAAACACTCAAAAATTGGCTTTGATCCTAACTTTATGGCGAACCATCGTAGATCTGACCGGATTAGTAAAATCGAATATCGCCGAACAAAAATCGCAAGTCAACACTACACATATATAAGTCCCAAACTGTACAACAAGATTAATAGTATACTGAATATTTATCCATTAGTACCATATAAATGTAAAAATAAATGCGTCGAATGGCTCCAGCCATTAAGCTATGAAGAAACAGAAGACCTAATATATACTTAAATTTTTCTAAACTTTTATAAATTCACACACTCCCACACACACACACACACACACGCACACACACACACTTGCATGCACTCAATTAGTATTTAAGAAAATTATAATAAATGTTATTATCTTATTAATTTTATAATGTATCTAAATGTTATTATCTTATAAATTTTATAATTTTTGTTCAATATTTTGCTATTTTGTTTTAGATATTTGTTATTGTGAACTAGAAGGATGCTTGATGTCTGCGACACAGTTACAACACTTTTGCAGGCGTCAACGCTTATCCTATATTTTATATGTTTCTGATTTGTTATTTTCATTTTGCATTGAAATAAATTGAAATTGAAATATTGTATTGGTTTTTTTTTTATTAATGAACGTTAATTTACACAAACTTTAAAAAATCCTATACTATAAACAACTTAATATAAATCTCCTTTGTTGGAGTCATACCTTGGTTGGCTTATTTGGAAAAGTCAAGGTCAAGCGCAACAACTGAGACGTACACAGTAAATCTTTGTTTCAACTCTGTCGTGTTGTGACCTCATACCCACCAATACCTAAGGTCGTTCCATTGTCGGTTTCGAAGCAAAATCCCACAAAAACACCTAATTGTGTTCGTGCAAACTTATGAATAGCTCCGAATGATTTATATAAATTGAATTTGATAGAAATTACCAATTCGTGACGCATGCTATTCGCATTCATTGTCCAATTCGTAAGGAATAATGCGTTTTAGATTTCGTGTTTCAGTGTGATGTAATCTGTCTATAGCTGCTGATGAAAATATCGTGATATTTGCTAATATATAGATATTCATTTATGCTATTGCTTGCATATTTGTTCGTGTGATTATAAATAAGGATATTATTTTTATCTCCATATCCTGCTTAAGTGACAAAAATATTACTCTCCAAGCCAAGCTCAAATTGAATAAAATCTATTCGTCGTTTTCAGAGATATGCGTGAAAAAGTCTGTGTTTTGTAAATTATTATTAATGATATACATATAGTATATCATTTTCTTGTCATTTTATTTGTATATAAATATCGATCTACACGCCAAATTCTATTGTTACATTTACACTATAAGTTATAAACAGCTCTCATATAAGAGAACTTGGTCATAACAGGACACGATTTATCATATAGATTGGATATAAGTGACAGATCATAAACAACACCAATATTAAAAAAAAATGGCTCAATAACAGGACACGGCTCAGCTGATAAGTTCCTAACAAACAAACAACAGCTACAACTGATGTTATCAGCTATCGTCTCTTACAGCTTAATCTAGCAGTTTAGACACTGATTAGACGAGGGCAGTAGGTTAATCTCGTGTTGCAAGAATATCCCTGAGATGTCCAAGAATAATCCAATCTCGATTAGCATTTTAAACAATGCGTTAATGTAAAAAACCCTTTGAAGAAGGAAACACTGTAAACATAGATATGTTTAAATTAGATTAAGTTTGTTGTATGAAGTCACTATACTAGACAATCAATAGTACATTTGCGTCATTTTTACGTTATCCAAAAACTCGATTTGCAATAAAACATGAAATCAGTACACAAACAGTCATGAACTAAAAGCGATTTCTCAATTCCAAGAGAAAATACAAATACAAACATATGTAAGAATAATGTTTCAATTGAATTAAGATTAAAAAGGGCTAAATGAAACTATAATTTGTTTTCTACAAATTTGTAGTTTTTTTTTAGCTCTTATAGAAATATGAACTAAATAGTAACCTAGGCCTAGGGTTTAGCTCTTAGTTCGCTACGCTGGCCTAGTGCGAGTAGGCAGCTATTGTTTCTCGGCTTTAGATAAGATTAAAGTTTACTAAGTTAACACAATCCTAAAAATCTCAGTTACGGTCCCAATATTGTTAAAAATCTTTTCTGAATTAGCAGTTTTAAGATGTATGCAGAAAACAGACTACTTTTCGTCAGATACATTTTTATGATAGAGAAACTGACGTATAAAAGAAAGTTCACGCGAAAATGAAAGCGGAGTAACTGGAAAAATGTAAATTTCGAGTAAACACGTGCAATATCAATGTTATATCACTAAATTTCAAATTACTTTGACGAATTAAGAAACACGGCTATTTCTTCTTACTCATGCATTCCTAGTTATCTTATATGTCCTCTTCTTATATAACTGTTGTTTTTGTTTTCCCCTCTTTCATTTAGCAGACGTGAATAGCACTAATTTTTTTTTTCATGTTTAATTTATAAGCCACTTCTACTCCTCTTTTTAAGAACAGCATCTTATAATAACTTGGCATATAGATCTGTCATGTGTTCCTAAAAATTGCCTACGTGACCAGTTAATCATTTCATTCTTTTAGGAGGTGTAGGTGCTCGTATTATTTTATTTTTCTGATCTAGACCACGTACTAATATTGCTAGTCCATTACTTTGAAGTCTCTATTACTAACCCTTGGATAATTATATAAATAATTTTAAGGTATTATTCTAACAAAATGAATACATCTGCTTTTAAGCTTAAATCTGTAACTTATTTCCTTAGTAATTAAATAATCTAATTTCATCTTGGCGAAATTTGCAGCATCATTGTTAATTTCTATAATTATAATAGTAAATGAAACTCAGATTTTTCGATCACCATATACAATTTCAACAGTGGACAAAGATTTTTACCATCTTTTGACATCCTAGTGGCAGAGTTGGCTAGAAACCAGATTGCGATACGATAAGCCGCGAGTTCGATCCCCGCACAGAAACAAATGTTTGTGTGATCCACAAATATTTGTTTCGGCTCTGGGTGTTTGTTAGACCGAAAAGTCTCTCGTAGGTCATAGGGTGGGGTCAGAACTACGTTGTATGTGACTGTTGGGTATATTAATTTATTTATACATATAAACGATGAGATTATAATACAGCGTGACTAATCGAAGCGCAGTTGACGCGACTAGTTCCATACATGTCTAGCTTAGATGTGACATGTATACTAGTGTTCATGAATTTGCAACGCAATACCTTCTTAATTGGTTGAGAAATCCCGGGCTTAAACCCCGAGCCGGGAAAAATGTTTTAAGCCTTATCTATAAGAAAATTCTAAATGTCGAAGTCAGAAAATGTGCTTGATATACGGTATATTACACAAGAGACCATGTTTCCGCCTTCCTTTTCAAAGCTCGTGACGAATAAGTATCATTTTGCTGAAATTCATTACAACTTCTGTATAAATAAACTTAGGCAGATTTATCTTGAAGAGACAATCCAAATGTTTAATACATTACATGACTGTCCTAAATTATAAAACGTGAATGCAGGTCATATATATTTAAAATATTTCGCACGCAGAAGGAAATCCCCAGTTATAAATAAGTTTTTACAATGAAATTTACGAATACAATACTTTGAATAACATATTAACAGGTTTTGAATGTGACGCATACCAACACCAAGAAGAGTGACGAATAATGAACTAAAGTATTGACATATTTTTAGATATTACGTTTTTTTGCATTAATATGAGTTATCCTATTGAGATTTACTATTTTAAAAATGAAGCACGACTCATAATATTACAGTGTTTTCCAAAAAATCAAAATCATTCACGGCAATCACAGAAAGCTAATAATTTGAAAGTAGATATTATGCACGCCTATATCCCCTAAGGCACAAACAGACTAACATTTTTCAAAAATGTTTTACCAGACTTGTTTTCAAATACCATGTAAATGGGACCTAACCGGATGCCAACTACCGAACACATTACAAAATTTCTTGTTGCTACTAAGAATTTTCTAATGGCAAAACCCAATTAACCAAACTAAAAATTCGGAACTAAACACAAGATTTCTTGATCGCTGAGGGTTCGATATCCGCACCGAGACAACTGTATGTGTGATCGATAAACATTTGTTTCGGGTCTGGGTGTTTGTGATGCCGAAAAGTCTCAAGACTCGTATCTTAGTGTGGGGTCAGAACTATGTATGGTGTATTTATTGATATTGGTCTTCCAACAGTTTCAGGATGTCCCCGGCAGCGTCGTTTGCCGAACGATGGGCCAAAGACAACCTAACCCGAGAGCCGACACAAGAGGAGCTGATGGTACTCGGCCTCTTCCCGATCACCTGCGATGGAGACGAGACGGAGGCCACTAAGAGGGCGAGGAGGTACTACAAGGCCCGAGGACCAGGCGGCTTGACTGAGCTGTGGCATAAACGACATCCTGACGATGAGGATATACTTTCTAGTTGTCAAGATGTGTACGTACTGTTTTTTTTTAATACGATCCACAATCCTTATGTGAAAGTCAAAAGAGGTCGGTTGTATGGTTTTCTATATTTAAAGAAAGGACTTACTGAATACAAAAAACATACCTCTAATTACTACCCTAGATTTTTTACTACTACAACAAAATGTACCAGTACCAACAATTAACGTGCAAATTCTAATAGAAATTCTGATAAAATAAATATACCTACTTATTCATTCTAACCCAGCGCCTCATGGTGATACAAACTTTAATTCATGCAATTAATACTGTCTGAACCGATTTGGGGATTTGGGAAATTTAATTTACTACTTGTATTTATATTTATTTTACACTTTACCTACATTATTTATGTGATTACTATTTCGTTTGTGTTTCAATTTTTGCAAATCATGAAAGTACTCATGTTTTTATTTATCAGAAGTAAAATAACAAATCACAAATTAATTATTAGCCTAATTAACACTTTTTGATCATAATCAACGCATAGTTGATAAATTTAAAGAAAACACAACAAACAAAATAAGCAAGATCAATTAGCAATTTAAAACTAAAAAGGTTAATTCAAGGATAACATTAAACAATACTTCCGAGAATCAATGCACGACAACTGATCAGTTCAACCATGGTTTCTCCTTTTAAAGGCTGGCTGTATGACGTCACTTGTTCACGTCGAAAGTTTTGAAACTACCTTACAGTATATTTTCATCTAATTCCAGATACATCATACCATTGAGAGCTCGAACTGTTGGCGGAAGGAGAATGACGTTGGTTCGACTCCCCGCCCCCACAGCTATGGACAGACCGATATCAGCCAAAGCCTTGCTAGCACGGTGGTTCATGATACTAGATATAAGGTAAGAGAACCTAAATATATTTGAATGCTTAGCAAAATACATATACTCATATATAAACAAATGTTTGTGCCTTTGTTAGGCACGGACCTTATTTACATCTCAAGCTTAGATGTACCTACAGATTTCCTTACGAATTTTCTCTTTGCGCTTAAAATGAGTGATAATTAATTTTGGCACACACATACACACGCCTTTATCCGCCAAAATGGTATGCAGAGATGGTTGGTTCGTCAATTGGGTTTCGTCCCACAATTATGGGGGCGAGAATATTTCCGTTTTTCGGGTCATAATTTAATTAAATATAACACTTCTGACTCAGTGTGCCGACTGCCGATATTTTAAAAACCCACATACTTGAAAGGTCACCAAAGGAATTTCTTGAATTTCACCATCCCTAGGCCAGCATAATGGCCTCGTTAGCACTAACATTAATAGTACAGAAAGTCCTTGTCCTTCCCTGTCACTAATATTTTTATATTATATTATTTAATTAATAATCACATATTGTAATATTCTAGGCTTCGAGAAGACCCCACACCTGGCGATGAAGTGGTATTCATAGACGTAGGTGATCTCCAACCAGCGCATATCAAGAATCACTTCAAAGGCACCTATTGGAAGGATTTCGTTTGGTGTATGAAGGTATCTATAATTTCTTCGCCCTATCCCACCACGCACCCGCCACTGTAACTCCTGTGTACCAGGATCAACAGCGGCTCGGACAGTTTTATATTATATTCTGCTTTAGAATATATCACGACAAAGAACTGCATAGTTATGGTAAACTTTACGTTTATAAATAAGTACTCGTAGGATACATATTGGCTTAAAAGTATAAATATAAGAAATATAGTATTTATGTGTTACATAGTTAGTTATAGCATTATTCATCACCATTACCATCAGCTCATATACGTCCCACTGCTGAGCACGGGCCTCCTCTACAACTGAGAGGATTTAGGCCTTAGTTCACAACGTTGGCCTAGCGCAGTTTGGCGGACTACACAGCTAAGAAATTCCTAAGAACTTTTAGTTGTGCAGGTTTCTTCACGATGTTGTCCTTCACCGTTAAAGTACGTGATAATTAATTGTGAATACACACATAGCTTCAAAAATTCAGAAGTGTGTGCCTGAGGTCTGTACCCGCCACCGCTGACGTTCTGGACCGCGTGCCTAAACCTCAAACATTTTTTCTTCATATTCTTAAACTCGATGACATGAAATATTATTTTTTCTATATTACAGACAGCATACCCGCACAGATTTACTGAAGTTCACGTGATAAATACTCAGAGGTTGAAGACCATTTCACTCCTCCTCCTACACATCGGCCTGTATCCCTGGAGGCGTAAAGTGGTGAAGATTCACACGAATGCTGAGGAAATCAACCAAGCTATGGGACAAGACTACTTTCCAGTTGAAGGTCTGCCCTACGAATATGGGGGGAGAGCTGGAGCTATGAAAGATCTCAACGGTTTGTATTCTATTGTTAGTAATTTAGATATAGAATTTCGAATTTTATTTTAAATTTGCAGACTGACTTTGATACCACTTCGAAAATCTTTCGCTTTCGAAAGAGATGGAAAGGTAGAAGATTATGATATGATAAATATAAAAATATCCCTCTTGCCGAATTATTTCTTACCCTCCGCACGGATCGGGTATGAAACGTATACAATGCTAACAAAGAACTGCAGGTCGGCGAAATTATGCTGGCCTATTCTTCACCGAATACAAATACTTACACTGATGACGGACACCATACTTTTCCCAGGATAGAGGACCTCATCAGGTTTGCAACTTTAAGAATTGCTAAAGTTTTGAAATTATCAAATATTATTCTGAAAAAAATTCTTAGGATCATTGATTTACTTAAAAAAAACTTAACATTGGAGTTGAAATATATGTTTATACACAAACTTAACATTAGAGTTGAAAAATTGTATGGTACGCACAATATTGAGTGATTTACCATGTTATTTTAATATCACGGACTTCTCAAAGGTTTTTCTATAATCTATAAGTAGGAAACTAATTTCTGTATTTTTTTCAAAATTTTAGGTTCAGTACTTTCGGAGATAAGGGGGAGGGGGAATGGTCAATTTTCGTCTATTTTCTTGATTAACTTGGGAACCATTTATTTTAAAATTACAAAAAAATACATATAAGATCTTCACAACAAGACCTTTCATTTGATATGTCACACGATGCCGTTTTAATTTTTTTTTTATATTTTTTTCCACCTTCCCTCCAAAAATGACCTCCCATAAACAGATTTCATCTGTTCACGTCACACCTCTTGCTTTTGGGTCACAGAAATTGATGTGTGTACCAAATTTCAACTTAATCGGTCGAGTAGATTCGGAGATGATTAACTGTGAGCGACGGACAGACGGACACACGAGTGATCCTATAAGGGTTCCGTTTTTTATTGTTTTCATATTGTTATATGTCTAAAAAGGAACAAGAATTATGAAAATAAGAATAATGTTACCTCATTGGCCTTACTATTCTATTCACAGATGAATGGACAAAGAAACTTCTATGCAACTCAAAATGGCTACAGTCAGAAGAGCGAAAATTCTACGACACAGACCTCCGTCCGGAGACCCGATCTCGGAAGAACAAGAACGGAATGCGGACCCTTCGAAGCAACATTGGCTCTTATGACATGATCACTAGGGCTCATTCTTGCAGATCACTTCACACTCGTGATGACCTCGACGAAGGGCTGTACGGTGCCTACAGGACTCTTAAAGTGAAACCCGATAAGTTTTATATGTGACCTTTATTATTTATAAACATGAAACATATTTTTAAAGCAGCTACGTAAATATTGGCCAACGTACCAATAAAGAAACGAAAACACAATCGAAAAGCTATTTTAGTTTTTAATATGAGCCTGAAAGTACTAACGGATCCGTCTGAATTCGTCTAGAATTTCTAGATTATTATTAGAAGCCTGGCTTATAAATATAAACTTGCGCAATATTGTAACAGTTGCCCTTGAACCTATCAATTCTATTGATCAACGTACAGTATTAGTTAGCAATTCTAAGTCCAAAACATTTAGTATAATGCAATTAAAATTCTCACAAAAGAACGTGAAATGTTCTAAAACAAAAAGAAAAGCTCTTTTAGAGTCAGTAAAAGCAGCAACATGAATGCTGATGACGTCATTCCTACGTCATAAAGATCTTGCACTATATTTTATCACCGGAATTAGTGTAAAGCTATTTCTCTAATATACAATGCATGATACTCAATTCAACCAATATTGTAAAAACCTGACATTCCTATTGTATTCTAGTTAAGTTGTATAACTATTGTAATTATATGCCTTTATTATATCTGAGTTTTACTGATTTAAACTCCTCACTGTTATAAAAAAATCTTAGGTAGGTATATTTATCTTGGAAGGGTAATTATACTGCCCTTAACGGTAAAAGTAGTAGGCTGCCATATAAAGCACTAACAAAATTACGACAATTTTCTATAGCTACTCAGTACATTAATCGCTCGATATATCCTGGCAGTACGAGGTTTCAGTACCAGGAATATATTATATTTGAAGGAAATATCGCGAGGAAACCTGCATTAATAAGGACATTTAATTATAAGGACACTTCTCAAGGCTTATTAGTGACTACAAAGATTTGGGCTGATGTCAGCCTGCAGTAGTCCAAATATTGAAATATAATCAAACTCCACTTTTAACGTGGGGGAGGTCCGTGACCAGAAATTGGATGTATATATAATCAGCCTATCGCCGTCCACTGCTGAACGAAGGCCTCCCCAAGTAGGCGCCAACCATCCCGGTCTTGAGCAGCCCTCATCCATCCGCTACCCGCCACCTTTTTCAAGTCGTCGGACCATCGTGCTGCAGGACGTCTTGACTGACTTGGATGTATATGTACTATATATTACGATTTTTTTTTACTTATTATTCGTTAAACTGTGCGGGCGAAAGCCTGAATGAATGTAAGAAGTCACATAAGCTTCATAATCTAATTAAAGCATTTATCAGGAATATAATATTGTTCCAATATGTGCCTACTACGCTGATACTATTATCTGAATGAACACCATAAATTACCTTTGATGGATGAACGTGGATCAACGTGGATGATCATTAAAAAATAGTCTTTTAAAAAAATTACTTTATATTGGCCACACTCTAAACGTTGTAAGAATTGACATCACCAAGACGTAATAAAACCTCTTTATTTTTAACTTTATTATGCAAAAAAATAACATAACCCATAACATAAATAAATAAATAACATAAATCATAACCCATTCAGACAAAGTCGTAAGGAAAAAACAGACTATATGTAGTATATGTTTTGTATGTAAAAGTCGTGAAGGCCTCAAAGACTTGGCGTGAGCTCTCGACCAAATGTCGCGATCGCGAGTTCAAATCCCAGTCATACTGGTTTTTTGAAGTTATCTGTATATTCCCAATAACATATAACGTACATTAATGCTCAACGAAAACATCGCAATTAAACCTATTATAAAATTTATCCACAATAGTTTGGGTATATGCAGGGCCGCGCCGACCCCCGGAAGCGCCTGTGAGGGAAACCTATTAAGCGCCTCTAATTTTTCCACACTTCTCGCTTTTCTGTTTGCGAAATCGTTAATATATTTGAAATAAAACATTAATTTTAAAAGAGGTTTTTGGATCATTTATAAGTTGTTTGTCGTGTTTTACTTCTTAGAGGTATGGATCTGGAAGTGTCAATTTCAGCCTCAACATTTAATTTTTTGGCAATTTTCATGGCATTATTTATAATTTCCTGAAAATATGTGTCGGTTCTTATTTTATACGCTTTATTTATCAAAAACTTCTTTAATTCCATTAAAACATCTAAAGCAATTTGCATATTCACATTGACGGACTGCAGAATTATACTCACAAAATTTACTTTTGTTAATATTATAGGTCATAGACTTATTTAATGAACAAATGAATGAAAAGGTGCACACATTTTCTTCTAGACATTTTGCGTCATATTTTTGCCTTCTGATCATATGATATTTCATATAAGGCATCATAAATTTCTGTTAAATTTCTACATAGTGATATTATAGCATCTATTCTGCTTCACTATGTATCAGACAATGGTTTCAAGGTCAGATTCATGATATTTTTTTTAATAAATACTATCTTTTAGTAGAGGACGAAAAATATTTATATAATTATTGCACAATACAAAAAATTCCAGTCGTGTGATGCTTGAGGTTGGCAGCGTCGTTTTAATCCCGGAAAATGTAGTATTTCCGTGGGAATGGGTATAAGTAGCTCTGTAAATATTCTGCTTTTCCGCCTTAACCGTTTGACCGAAATAAATGAATTTTTGTACAGACATATGTATAATGGAATACTATGAAGTTACATCGTTTAAATTTTATCCCGGGAATTTGTAAGATTCCCGAGGGAAGAGCATTTATGCTAAATGCAATAGTATAATATACTTAAATTGGTAATAGGAAAACTCACAACTGGAAAGCCGCAGGCTCGGATAACGCACATAATTAGGTACTGGTTTAAAAAAGTTACTTACATTCATCCAAAACTATTATTACATATTAACATCATCATCATTATCAGCCCAAGGAATAGTGACCTGTTAGAGGCAGCCTGCATCCAGCGACGACCCGCGACCTTCACCAGATCGTCAGACCACATACATATTAACCCATTTATAAAATCTCCAGAAACGTTACCAAATTATATAATACTAGGTTTTGCCCGCGACTCCGACTGCGTAGACTTCAGGATTGGGTGCAGAGACAAACTAAGGTCTTATTTTTGTCCATACCAAAAATCATCTAAATCGGTCAAATGGTTTAGGCGTGAAAGGATAACACATGCAGCGTTACTTTCAAATTAATTACAATATATGCTCATCCCACGGGAACTCTACATATTTCCGGGATAAAATAAAACCTATGTTACTTCATAGGGTCCCATTTATGTCCATACCAAAATTCATTCAAATCGGTCAAACGGTTTTTTTTTATAAACGCACCCGTCACCACAGGGCATTGCTGTTTCTCTACTTCTTCAAATATACTTGTCTTACATATTTCATTTTTATCCTATGTTTACTTTTATCATATCCTTATTTTATGGAAGTCCTGTTAAAAATAAAAAAAAATCCTGCAGTAGCCAGGAAGATGTACGTTGAGTGCGAAATATAACGTAAATCATGTGGATAAAAGCACAGCTTCGCGCTCCGGTGAAAGGAGACCGCTCGACGCCAGAATGTTTCGTGACTTAAATATACTTTACAGTTTAAAGCCGGTGTACACAAATCTTCGTGATATATTTGAAGCAAAACTATTTGATATAAGATAAGTTTTTCAAATACCTATATCTTTGTTCGTGGCTTTTTAGTAAAAAAAAATTGAATCATTTGATCACATTACTACCTCCACTAATGGTGATGACATGTGCAAAATTGTGAAATTCTATCATGTGTATGAGAAACAACGTGACTTCTCGGTTTCACTAATAGCAAGAGAAGTAGTGATAACCTCTATATGTGCTAATGAAGATGAAGATGATGATGATGATGAAGAAGAAGATCATGAATAATGATAATAATTATTGAGTTTTTGGCAATTTCACTTCCGCAAAGGAAACAAATTCAATTCTTCATCTATTTTACCATAGTCAGCAGTGTCGATTAATGGTAGAACTTTTTTGTTCTTCCTATGACCAGATGGCAACAACAATGGCTCTACTATTAGTGGTTCACTCACCAAATAAACGTATTGGTTCACACACATTGAGGAAAAAGTCAAGTTAGAAAATATTTAGACTGCCTCGTGGTCTCGCGGTACAGGTATGTGCCGTGCGATCTAGAGGTCCTGGGTTCGATTCCCGGGTCGGGCAAAGTGTTACTGGGTTTTTCCATTAGGAAATTCTCAGTAACAGCACGTAGTCTGGAAATGTGCCCAAAAAACGGCAATAGGCTCGCCCCCTATTACGTGGGACTGATACATACCTGGCGAAATGTGGGTGCAGAAATGCACCTCTGCCTAAACCTTCGGGGAATACAGGCGTGAGTTTATGTATGTATGTATGTAGAAAATATTTCTTCAATACATTAAGTGAGAATGAAAACCAAAATGATATTGAATTATATGACGAAATTTATGACTGGTTTTCATTTCAATATTCAATGAAGAGACTCGTCCTATGCAACATGGGTCTTCTCTACGATTAAGAATTTTTTTATTAGTACACTGAATTGACTCAGTGTATATTTGTGATTTGTGCCTCGAAACCAAATCTAGCGATACAGGACCGATGCCCTGCATTTAATATGATTCCGTCATCTTTGCGATATTTTATAGCACTTGTTTTTTTTTTTTTTTTTTTTTTTATTCTGGCACGGCAAAGTGACCCCATTGCACCTGATGGTAAGCGCAATGGAGTCCAGAAAAAGTGCCGACCAGCGAGAGATGATGGTCTCCCGTTGGTCGACACAATCATGCCGCCCGAATACCTCTTCGCCTTATTGAAGAGTATCACAGCTTTATGGTGCATTCAAAGTTATAAACCCCATACATAAAAATCTATTCAATGTGAGAAGATTCAGCTTAGCACGTTTCAATAGTAAACCGTTCTACAAGTATTCAGTTTAAGTGTAAAGAGTATTTAAATGGAAGATGAATAAAAAATAATTTAATTAATTATTTCATATTATTTTGTGATCGGCATCAGCATCAAGATCTCCTTACTACTGCTGCTATAGCTATTATAAAAGACCCGATTATGTGTTAGTGCATGTATGAGGTGTGCTATCTAGAGGCTCCAGTTCCATCCACGTGACGGACAAAGCGCTATTGTATTTTCTATCAGAAATATTTAGTCGCAGCTCGGAATCTGGATAAGGCTCATAGCAATAAACTCGGCTTCGATTAAGTGGGAAAGATGGCTATACGTAGTTGCAGAAATGCGCCTTTATTTACTTATTTGGGTATACAGGCGTGGGCATTTGTCTGTTCATCATCATCATCATCATCATCAGCCCAAATACGTCCCACTGCTGGGCACGGGCCTCCTCTACAACTGAGAGGGTTTAGGCCTTAGTCCACCACGCTGGCCTAGTGCGGGTTGGCGGACTACACACCTAAGAAATCCCTAAGAACTTCTAGGTGTGCAGGTTTTATCACGATGTTTTCCTTCACCGTTAAAGCAAGTGATAATTCATTGTGAATACACACATAACTTCGAAAAGTCAGAGGTGTGTGCCTGGGGTTTGAACCTGCAACCGCCGAAATTCTCGACCGCGCGCCTAAACCTCGAGGCCATCACTGCTTCTTTCGATTCGATTTGTCTGTTACTGTTACTATATTTGCTAACTACCCACGCATTTAAATAACAGTAACGTCATTATTTCCCCAAATAAATCGTATTTTAGATGGATATACAACCTACATTATATATAATTATTAGCGAGGTTTTGCTTTTTACAAAACTAATTTACCAGTCATCAAGAGAAAGGCGAGTGATATCTCAAATTATAAATTTCAAGCGCTCGTACTATGCGAGAAACTTGGTAATGTTTACTAATTACCATTCTGTTATTTTACCCTAATTAGTAACTATTCGAGGATTTCCACTTGTGTTTAATTAAACCACTCGCTTTCAGAAATAAATAATTGATACAAATATTATTTTTTATGTGCAATATCGTTTCTCTTTTGTTTTCGAATGTTTGTTCCTTTTGTTTTTTTACAATCTACGGTTAATAAAATGTGTGTCGCTATAAAAGTGAGATACATCGTGTTTTCATGCGATTACCAAGTGTATAACTATTTTATTTGAAAACATAAAATATTTCTAATATTGATATGGTCACTATAAGATGTTGTCTGGTAAGCTAAGTGCATAATAACTTAAGACAGAAGTTCTCTTAAACGGGGACTGAATAAATTCATCGACTTGGTATCATATGGATCTCACAACTTTTTACGGCAGAAGAACTGAGTTGCGAGACTTGGTTTTTTTTACAAGTTTTGTTTTTTATGGGATTACTTATATACTCGTAGTATTCAGATCTCAGCATGATCGACAAACGCCTATATCTATATCTATCTATATCAACACGAGTATGTACATACGTCTAATTGGTGGGAATGGACATTCTTTGCAAATATGAGCCTTTTATATAACATAACCTCACGCCTGTATTCCCCGAAAGGATAGGCAGAGGTGCATTTCTGCACCCACATTTCGCCACGTAATAGGGGGCGATCCTATTGCCGTTTTTCGGGCCCATTTCTCATTCCCAGACTCTGTGCTGCTACCAAAAAAATTCCTAAAGGAAAAACCAAACAACACTTTGTCCGACCCGGGAATCGAACCCAGGAACTGTAGATCGCATGGTACAAAGAAAAGAATATTTCGCCATCATTTGTTGTTAAAAGAATTTTTGCGGTGCATCAAGGGCTTGCTCTTTTGTTTGTCGATTTATAATTATTGTTTGTGGAAGACTTTTTAAGTATTTAGACTGTTTGCTTTTACTTTGCAGTATTTGCTCACATTTAAATTCTTTATGTGAAAAATATGTTGCATACAAATTCCTTAAGAAATTTTAAAGTTTGCCTTTCAAAATTCTCTGACCTATATAGGTCATTTAATATTAAAGCAAGACATGATAGACCAGGTCTTAAAAATAACCGTACAAAGTGGTAAATTTTTATTTACCTTCGTCGATTCCGAGTCATAAAAGTACGACGTGCGATCGAAAGAACCCAAGACGGGTTCATCTCAGGTCGTCTGTTGGCTATTATTTGCATTTCCGTTAGAAGACTTTCGGTAACACTAGGGATACTGAAAATATGCCTGATAAACGGCAATGGCCATTGAATGGCTCACCCTTATTTCGTGGGTTCCAATTGGCGATAGATTTTAGAAATACACCCACCCTACCACCCTATACACCTACCCAACACATATGTGAACACAGACTATGTACAATGCTTTTGTACATTTTTTGCTTTTCTTTTTATTGCTTAGCTGTTTTCTCGTAGAAATAAAGCATTCGACAGCTCCGTGGCGCGGTTGGCTAGACACCAGCTTGCAAAACGAGAGGCCGCGGGTTCAATCCCCGCACAGAGACAAATGTTTGTGTCATCCACAAATATTTGTTTCGGGTCTAGGTGTTTGTGAGACCGAAAAAGTCTCTCGTAGTCTGGTACCCACGACACAGGACTTGTTGTATCCTTGTATGGGGTTAGAACTATGTATGTATGTGACTGTTGGATGTATTTTAAAAAAAGGTGTATATACAAAAAAAGCTATACAAAAATCGCCTCTTAAAACCTTTATCACCAGCTCGTGTTAAATATACTCGGACAAAAAGCGTGAATGGCACACGTCTCGACTTTCTAATGCGCACGTAATTTTGCATCGTTAAAAATATTCGCAACGTTGATTTGGGAGTCGACTGCGTGACAAATTCTGTCATGCGACTGTTGTCGTTTTGTTCGTGAATTAACGATTAATTTTTAGTCACTACGTTCAGCAGGCAAACTCTGGGAGTTTTTACTATCAGGGTTCCGTACCGAGGCAGGTAAAAACTCAACCCTTCTAGGATCACTCATTTATCTGACTGTCGGTCTGTCTGTTATAAGTCTGTCAAAGCCCTCTGATTGTGTGACGTGCACGGGGCTTCTCTACAACTGAGAGGGTTTTAGGCTTTAGCCAACCACGCTGGCCTAGTGCGGGTTGGCGGACTACAAACCTAAGATATTCCTAAGAACGTTTAGGTGTGCAGGTTTCATCACGATGTTTTCCTTCGCCGTTTTCAGAAATGGTGCAGAACATTTTTTCTAGTATATGGTACAAGCATAGACTCACCCCTTATTACGTGGAACTGATATATGTATGCCTGGCGAAATGTAGATGCAGAAATGCACCTCTGCCTACCCATTCGGGAAATACAGGCGTTATTATTAATTAATATGTCGTTATGTTCTACAAAAAATGGCTAAGACTTCATCAGACTAACATACTATATCATTTCACAATATTAAATCAGCGCGAACAGTCAAACATATCTTTAACAGTAATTAAGTTTATCATGCTAAAACAGTCCGTTTTAATTTAGGCTTAATTTCAATGTGATAAGGTCTATAATACCTTAAACATAATATGCCCTAAACTGGTGAACATCAGACTACAATAAATCGGTAAATGTACTCACGCAACGCTTCACGCACTAGTAAAGGCATGTAGGTTGACTTCGTTTTGAAGAAAATTTGGGATTTGGGAAAAAAATATTTGTGTTTAAAATGTCTCACTTCTTGTATTGGTTAATAGTTATTTATAAATAAAATGCCTATAAAATCGATTAAATCACTGGGCTATTTAATTTATTTTCTATACTTACGAATAGATGATATCTTAGAGGAAATTAAATAAATACACCCAACAGTCACATGCATAGTTCTGACCCCACACTACATACAATCCTGTGTCGTGGATATCAGAAACTATGAGAGACTTTTCGGTCTCACAAACACCCAGACCCGAAACAAATATTTGTGGATCACACAATTTCGGTGCGGGGATCGAACCCGCAGCCTCTCGTTTCGCAATCTGGTGTCTAGCCAACTGCGCCATGGGGCTGTCATACCATCATGTGGCTGCCATGATTACCTATCTGACATTAATATTTAGTTATTCTAAGTGTAGTGAGCTGTCCTAAATAATATTCATACTCAGTATATCAACCGGCTATTTTAAACATATCAATTAAAAGCTATAGCATCGTAGCAATTTTTAAATGATTAAAAAAAAAAATTGTGTAATTAAAAATCAATGTCAAGTAATATTGTAGTATTACCACGATAAAGTATATCAGTTAATTATATCGCACATAATACTAACCAGCTTCAGAATATTTGGATAACATCAACAATTGACAGCCCCGTGGCGCAGCTGGCTAGACACCAGCTTGCGAAACGAGAGGCCGCGGGTTCGATCCCCGCACCGAGACAAATGTTTGTGTGAGACCGAAAAGTCTCTCGTAGTTTCTGATACCCACGACACAAGACTTGTATCTTAGTGTGGGATCAGAACTGTGTATGTGACTGTTGGGTGTATTTATTTATTTTATTATTGAAAAACATCCAATTTCTGGTCACCCTAATGAAAACTGCTCGTTATATATTGCGGCACGGCAAAATTTAGCAACACTTACGTAACGCCAGTTATAAGTCCATTGTCCGACGCAAAACTCATAAACGGACTCGTTGGCTGCAATATTTATGTCATAAGAATGTAAACACGTCTCGGCTTGTGCAAAATGTAGACATATACACACTTACAGCGTTGGCGGTACTTCCATGGAAGCCCAAAAGCCCAGTTTGCCTTACAAAATCTATACAAATAAATAAAATTGGAGTGTCTGTTTGGAATATTGAAATAACCGCTTTTTAATAAATGCATATGGATGTATACACGGTACATATACCAAAATAACATTTTTTACAATTTTTGTCTGTCTGTCTGTTTGTTCCGGCTAATCTCTGAAGCTGGTGGACCGATTTTGACGGGACTTTTATTGGCAGGTAGCTAATAAGGAGTACCTACCTTAGGCTAAAAAAAAAGAAAAAAAAACAATTAAAGTGTCGACTGTTAGGCGGAACGAAGTTCGCCGGGTCAGCTAGTTTGACAGAAATGAGAATATCCTGACCCCACAATAAACAATTATAAACTAGACATTACACAATGACCTTGTAACTCTTTTGGGCTTCTATGGAAGTACCGCCACTGAGTCACGGAACTCACTCCGGGTAGAGATAAGCAGAAATGCATCTGCACCCAGCGACTCACGTTTCTCCAGTTGTGTCGTAAATCTTACGGAATAGGAGAAGAGTCTATTGGCGTATATCGGGCGCATTGATAGACTATACTGCTACCTTTTAACACTTTGCCTGACCCGGGAATCAAAAATAGTACCTTTAGATCGCGTGGGACACATTGGCCGCGAAGCGGTCTCCACATGACCAAATTTAAAATATGTACGCCTACATACAATGCATAAAAATGAATATTGGTGGGTCAAAAAAACAAGATGGCGAATGAAAAATATATATTGCATATTATTGACCAAACTTGACCGAACGAGGAAACATTTTATCTGTTAATACCTTATACTTGAAATTGTGGGTTTATGATAGACAGTTACATTGAGACAGGTAGAAAGGAGAATTGAAAATTACGTTTTGAATCTAAAATCTCTGGTAGTTTCATCTAATAAGGACTGCTTTACTGAGTTGTAGGATTGTAGGGTATTTACTATTTAGACATACGAAAGAGGCCATAATCTTTATTGGTAAAACTTTCAGGCTCTGTTTGCGTAGGAATTTATTTATTAAGACCAGTATTTTTTTCAGATAAAAAAAATATTTGCCCGAAACTTCTAAATCGCACGTGCCATGTTATACCGCGGGATCAACGAGACAGTCGACTAAGAAATTAAATTTTACTAATTAAAAATTATATTACGAAAAAAAAAAACGCTATTTGAAAGCCTCAAGTTTGTTTTAAGATGAAAATTAATTACAGGCTTACGTATAAATCACAGACCGTTGCAAATTAAAATTCTGCAAAATGTGATCGTTATCTTTGTAACAGTAAACATAGCGAATGAACATTTATGTTAGGATAAAGTTTGCTGACCAATAATTACGGCTCCCGTACGTTCTAGTAATTAGTTTAATTAATTATAAATAACCAAATTCAGAAATATGAAATTGCTTAAATTTTTAACGAGCCTACATTTTTAACATATAATTTTTCGGTAATTTATAGTATTTTAATACTAAAAAGACCCTCTTAATAGAAGTAAACACATCTATAGGTAAGATTTTTTTATTCCTTACGCTTCAGGCTCACTAAATCTTTTTTATAAATTTTGGGACAGACGGTATTCCACGAAGAGGGTTGTTGACTTTTCTCGAGAAATTAACTCGAGATAAACTGCAAGAAATACTTGTTAATATGATATAATCTACACATTTAAACAAATTAACAAGTTTTGAAAAAAATATGCAATTGAGCTGATGGAAACTGCAGTGCGATTCATCTAGATTTTCGAGTAGCAAGAAGCCATCTGAAACGGCTACAATTATCCCTGACCAGGAGACACAGTATTCCTTTATGTAATTCAAGATTAAAGCTCATAACCAATTGATTTATTATTTACAAAAACTTCTATAATCTAATTCCTAGTGATCAGCTCACTCAGGGCTCAAGTATTAGTAAGTATCTAGGACGTTTCTTACTCCCTATTCGTATTCTAATAGTCGTGATGGCCTCGAGGCTTAGGCACGCGGTCGAGAATCTCGACGGTCGCTGGTTCAAACCCCGGGCACACACCTCTGGCTTCGAAGTTTAACTGTGAAGGAAAACATCGTGATGAAACCTGCACACCTAAAAGTTCTTAGGAATTCTTAGGTGTGTAGTATGCCAACCCGCACTAGGCCAGTGTGGTGGACTAAGGCTAACCCTCTCAGTTGTAGAGAGGGCCCGTGCCCAGCAGTAGGACGTATACATATATATGGGCTGATGATGATAATGATTCGTATTCAATATCCTTTTTCAACAAACAAGTTACACCTCCACGGCTATTTTGTTTCATCTAGAGCTACCATCGAAACAAAACACCAGGTAATGACAGACTTAAAGTATTTCGAAACTACATTAATCGCTTTGTTTCCATTGATATACGACACGCCATTTTTTAATATCATGTTAGATTTTCGGAAGAATTTAATTTTAACTTCATGTCTAGTTTTGATTATATTATCAACAATTTAACTGTCTTATTAGTTACAAGGTAATTTTGATCATGTCCATAAAATTACAATAAAATGTAATGAGTTGAGTCAACTTCGAAGATCAGTGTGTGGAACTGAGACAACTGGCTGTATAAATGCACCTATATGATATAGAAGTATACCAGTATAAGTGTCTTACTGAAGACTCTCATCTCACTCATACTCATGTATACGGACAGGGCTCTAAGTCAATTATTGTTTTGTACCCCTTATGCAGTGGCGGGACTTCCATAGAAGCCCAAAAGCGTTAAACGTTAATTGTGTAATGTCTAATATATTATTGTTTATTGGGGGTACAGTGTATTCTCATTTATATGTCAAATTGTTTTTGTTAAACAAAGATTTAAAGCTTAAAGATAATAATTCGGAATTTTACAAGGCAAACTGGGAATTTGGGCTTCTATGGAAGTACCGCCACTGCCCTTATGAAATGAACTGGACTATTCTATACTAGAATAATCATAGACTACTGAAATAAGTTCGCCCTAACGCAATAACAATTTACTAGAATCCATAAACCGATGTTTAAATTTAATCATTGATGTGTCGTGGTATAGTGGAAACGGATACTCTTACCATAGTGGGGAGGAATCACACCACTCGATGACTCACGGCACGCATTAGCCGCTTTCCGACCTAAACATTATGATTACTGCGCGTGCGCATTGCACACTGACCATTGTGAAAATGATGTGCGTGAGGAAATAACAATCACCAAGGAATGTCGTAAGCGCCTTAAAAAAATGTGGTTATGTAAGCTTTTCTTTTCATTTCAAGGCGTATTTTTTTGAGTTTTGTGTTTTTATTTTCATTCATGTAATAATGAAGTAGGCAATGTCTAATACGAAAAGCAATTGCAAAACTTTACTGCCTCGTAGTCTCACGGCTCGAGTATATGCCTTGCGATCTAGATGTCTCGGGTTTGATTCATTGATCGGGTAAAGTGTTGTTGAATTTTTCCTTTAGGAGTTTCTCAGTATCAGCACATAGTCTGCAAATGTCGCAAAGACGGCAATAGGATCGCCGCCTATTACCTGGGAATGATACACATTTGGCGAAATGTTGGTGCAAAACTGCACCTCTGTCTACCTCTTCGGGGAATAGAGGCGTGGGTGTTTTTATTTTTATTTTATTTATTCTTTATTGTACACCATATAATAAATAGAACATATGTAGGTATAAGTAACTCTAAATAAGGTAGTGTTACAAATGGCGGCCTTATCGCTGTCGGCGATTTCTTCCAGGCAACCGTTGTGTTATGGTTATGTATGTATGTATGTATGTACGAAATGAATTTAAATAAATACTACAGTACAATTAATCTAGTAATAAAAAAAAAACTTATGCCTTTTCAAAACTTTTTTGATAAACTTATATAAATTGACAAACCTCGCTTAAGCAATTCGCTATCTTAACGAAAATTGAAATAAGTGAAATAAGATCAGAATAATAATTGTTAAAAGTTAAAGTTTATCACTCCGTCTTCTACCCTTTAGGATTCAATATCTCTGTAGGACTCAAAACAAAAAAAATATAGATAAAGAAAAAGACAAAAGAAAGAAGCATTTATTGCTAGCACAATTAACAATCACTAATTATATTAATAAAATAAAAAAACAATAAACACTTTCCCATTCAGTCCTCAGGGCTATCGGCGTAAATGTATGTATATGTGCATTGGCGCAGAAAAATACAATCATTTTTCGTAATACCGCATATAACAATACCTTATATGGAAGGTATGAATTTCAACCGCACTTGTACACCTACTGTACAACTGCACTCTAGACTTCCCTTTATTAGGTAATGGGAAAACATAATTACGGAAAATACAATTTTCACATACCTTAATAATTTTTGATTTATCCTCCGGTTAGTATTTTATGGGTACGTATACATTTCTCTAATGATGCAATTGACTGAATGAAAATTGAATAATGAAAGACACCAACCTGTGAAACGAGAGATCGCGAATTCGATACCCGCGTTGAAACAAATATTTGTATGATCCATAAATATTTGTTTCGGGTCTGGGTGTCTGTTAGATCTAAAAGTCTCGCGTAGTTTCTGACATCAATATCACGAGGCTCGTATCTTAGAGTGGGGGCAGAACTATGTATGGGACTGTTGGGTGTATTTATAATTATTATATGAAATAATAATGACTAAAACGTCCAACGATCGCACATATTTACGACTTTAAACCAAAATTACTAGTATTGTGTACTTAGAATAGTGTTATGGATATAAAAATGTAGAAGATATTTTTTTAACCTCACAATTATAGATCTTCATCATCACTGGCCTTACAAAGACTTCTTGTCACAAATATCGAACTCGTAGTCTCTTGAATTACATTGCGCTGGTATTGTCAATGTTAATAATATATAAAATAATATTAGATGGCAAGCTTAACAGCACGTCTACTAAAAATACATTACTTTAAAAAAAATCATAAAGTTAAACTATAAGGGCAACCTTTTGTCGAGGGAATTCTGGACCAGCCAAACTAGAGACCATGTTAATAAATAAATAATGGTATTAATAATACTATCTTTTGTTCTATTAAATACTCGTACTCAGAGTCATATTTTTAAAAATAATAATACAAGCGCCCAAATTTTATATTTGTTTATTATTTTAAACCGAATGTTATTATAAACTTACTAATCTCATTACAACACTGAATCATCGTCAGCCCCTATACGTCCCACTGCTGGGCACGGGCCTCCTCTACAGCTGAGAGGGTTTAGGCCTTAGTTCATCACGCTGGCCTAGTGCGGGTTGGCGGACTAACACCTAAGAACTTTTAGGTGTGCACGTTTTATCACGATGTTTTCCTTCACCGTTAAAGCAAGTGATAATTCATTGTGAATACACACATAACTTCGAAAAGTCAGAGGTGTGTGCCTTGGGTTTGAACCCGCGACCGTTGAGATTCTCGACCGCGTGCCTAAACCTCGAGGCCATCACGACTTTTTGAACACATCAACACTGAATACACTAGACTAAATTTTTACACCAATTATTAAATTTTAATACATACAGATATAGACCAAATACTGCGCCGACCCCAAATGAAATTTGGAACAGGGCAAGGTGATGATATTAAAATTTAACACTATACAATTAAGTTTGAATACTTATCGTATGCGTATTCATTTTATCATCATCAGCCCATATACGTCCCACTGCTGGGCACGAGCCTCCTCTACAGCTGAGAGGGTTTAGGCCTTAGTCCACCACGCTGGCCTAGTGCGGGTTGGCGGACTAAACACCAAGAAATTCATTTTATGGATGATATAAATTACTTTTAAACTTAATTTTATTTAAATTGCGAGCGAACTTAGTTTTGAAAGTATGATCTAGGTCTTAAATTGAAAATTACTCGAAACGGAGAATAAAAAATGCTGAATGTATAAAACATCATTGTAATGTTTGCAAAAAATTACACAAAATATCTATTTCGTAGAAAGTGGAACAGAGCTGTAGTCACGAGTTGCAATTTTGAAGAGAACGCGTTGATGTCTTTTCTTGGTACTGGATTTTTCACTTTTTTGATCTTAAATGTGGGCTTTAAATTGTGATGTGTAGTTATTAAGGTGGAACAAAAAAAACTATTTTCATTTAAAATATTTAATAATAATAACATATTTATTGGAATACTTAACATCTAAATTATACTTTTTTATTACTTCATATCTAATTACCACAAAATTAAGCTAATAAAGCTAATGTTTCGCCTTAAAAACTTTTATTATTTTACATCACTTTTTAGGGTTCCGTACGTCCGAATAAAAAAACGAACCCTTTATAGGATCACTCGTGTGTCCGTCTGTCTGTCGGTCACAGTGAATTATTTCCGAATCTACGACACCGATTAAGTTGAAATTTAGTACAAATATAAATTTCTGTGACCCGTACGCAGAGATGTAACGTGAATAAATTAAATTTGTATATAGGAGGTCATTTTTGGGGGGAAGGTGGAAAATAAAAGAAAAAATTGAAAACTGCATCGTGTAACATATCAAATAGAAGGTGTTGTTGTGAAGATCTTAAATGTATTTTTTGTAATTTTAAAATCTGGGGGCACGGTAGTAGGAAAAATTTAAATATTTTGCGATTTCGGTCTAGTTCTCTAGATACACAAACTGCATAAATAAGTAATTATGGTATGGAGATTTAGGCGTGCGATCGAGAAACCCGGTGATCGCGGGTTCAAACCCTAGGCACACTCATCTGACTTTTCGAAGTTATGTGTGTATTAGCAATGAATTAATTTTCTGTTAGGGGCCTACTTTGACATTTCCCATTTATTGTGAAAGAGAGAACAATTTTACATAAGGATTAACTTTAACTAGCGTTTGACGTGTGTAACCCGAAATATTTATAACTAACGCAAAAAAATATTATTATTTTAAAATAAAGAACACGACGCGGCCGCTCTCGTCTAGTATGTAGAAGAGGAAGACTACCTACAAACGTAAGCAAAGCTCATAAGACAGACAGTGGGCTTTAAGAAAATCCGTTGTTAGTACTCAAGAAGTAGAAGATATCGAAAAGGAAACAGTAGGACTACAAAAATAAATGAGATCCTATAAAAAACAAAACTTGTAAAAAAGCCCAAGTCTCGCAACTCTGTTATTCTACCGTAAAAAGTTGTGAGATCCATGTGGTACCAAGTCGATGAATTTATTCAGTACCCGTTTAAGGGACCTTCTGTTTTAAGAGCGTTTACGCGACACGCGGCTTGTCGAATTTCGGTAAATATGACGCGCGTAAATATGAGCGTCGATAGTTAATGATATGCAATGAAAATTAATGAAACAATGTTTATTAAGTCTATAAAATGTTAAATACATCACTTATATCATCATTGTTCGGAATGCAGTCAGATAACCGCGATAACATCGACGAAACGAAAATTCGACGGAGCGCAGAGCGACACGAACTCGCTCTGAAAAGCCTTGCGGCGGACTGAATTGCACCGGGCTGTGCGCAGCGTTTTGTAGATTTTAAAATATTTATAAAAAAATATAAAATTACTTCAAAACTAAAATTGTACGATTTCAAACGTTGTTGTTTTATTAAATTAAGTATCATATTATATACGTCAAAAATTACTGTCAATACAGTAATTTCTCAATATTTCGAATGCCTTAGATTTTTTATTACTCGAATAAGAGATCTAAATCTTAAAATTTTTTTCACTAACTAATTTTTTGGGGATATTTCCGATTCAACAATATTTTATTTTGATGAAATATGTTATAAAATAAACCCAAATTTTGAGCCTCGAAAATGACTAAAAGTAAATTTATGAAAACCTTCGTTCAGTTATTTTGTTATTTATCAAAATTTACATAACAATATTAAACTGTTCTTCACTAACAATTTAGATGACAATATTCCCTAAAATAATTGGTAATTAACATGTTTGTACGATGAGTCTTTCATCAAGTTTAAGGGGTTCGAAAAGAACTGTTTTTGCTCAAATTACGCTAAAACTGCGTAAACGCTCTTAAGTTATTATGCACTTAGCTTACCAGACAACATGTTATAGTGATCATATCAATATTAAAAATCTTTTATGTTTTAAATAAAATAGTTTGACTTGGCAATCGCACTAAAAGTGAGATACATCGTGTTATAATGAAAAAAAATGAGCATTCTACAGCCAAAATTTTAAGAGACATTAATTTTTGATTTTTTTTTTTACATTTGAACTAAATCGTTAGTCCCCACCGACAGGAATTAGCCGCCGGCCAGCATAACCAGTCGCTATCTGCAACAACTTATGCCAGCCGTCGTTGCCCAGGGTGCACCACGTGGAGGTTTCCTGTTAAAGCACCCCACTTATGTCTATACTTGTCTTATACTTGTGTCTGTCAGTGGCGGTACTTCCATAGAAGCCCAAAAGCGTTAATTGTGTAATGTCTATATTTGCTTATTATGAGGTCTTTCTTAAACAAATTTCTTTTGTTGAATAATGATTCAAAACTTAATAAATATTACTCAGAATTGTGAAAGGCAAACTGGGCTTTTGGGCTTCTATGGAAGTACCGCCACTGGTGTATGTATACCGCTTGTCTGAAACCTGTAATGGTATTTGTAATCATGTTGATATACTCCTTTGTTACATCCTCTGCAAAAATATTGTAAAGTATTTAAATTATTTATTTATGCTTTAACTTATAAATACGCCCAACAGTCACATACATAGTTCTTAGTTTACACATTACATTTCTGAACGCACTCATAAATATTTGAAACTAATAAATATGTCAATCCCTTTTTATTACTGTCACTATTCTACGTTTTTAAAATCTAAAACATTATATTTTTTTTAAAACATTCGATCATCATTTTTTCATAACTCGCCTAAAGAAGTATAACTTCAAAAACATTTAAGTAAGTGGCGAATATTCACATAGGTAGATGTTCAGTTTTTTGTCCATAATTACAATCATTTACAACATAATTAATAGATAAAAAGACTCCAAAGAGTTTCTATAAAAAAAAAATATGTGTGTGTGTGTGTGTGTGTGTGTATTAGTGTACTCATGTAAGAAGTGAAACTTAAAAATATATAACAAATTTTAGTATTTAATTATCTCAATTTAATTTTAAACTAAGTATAGAAGTAAAAGTATACAAATTTCGTGCAAACAATAATTGAAATTATCTGTTTAAAGTAGTACAATTAATAAATTACTGCAAATTTAACAAATACACATTCATTTTGTGGAATTCAAAATGGATAAAAAAATATTGAAAACAAATAATTTAAAATATTTTACATCTGTTTTCATTTTCTAAATGTGTACAGTTTTTTTATTTTGTTATTACAATTAATTGATGTTTACTAAATTAAGTCGTATTAATTAATAATTGCTAGTTTTAATAAAATTATTTACATTCGCAATCAAAAACTGAGGTTAACCTGAAATAACTTAAATAAATACCATAATCACAACCAGGCCACGTCTTGAATGTATTAAAAATGATTTAATTACTTGCTTCTGTTAGAAATCCACTGGAATTAGAATATTTTTTTATTATTTTTGCTTTTACTTTATGAAAATTTTTGCCAATCAATTTATTGAAATATTACTTTTAACTTTTGACTACTGAGTTTCAGAAATAAACAAGGCGCCTATCAGAAAAAACGTGATTTAACTTAAAAATGTGAAGTTAACCGCAAATAAATATTAAAATCGCGCTCACATCACCATCAGTTTTAATATAAATTCACATAAATTTGAATAAATCTTTTTATTTTATCGCTTTCAAAATAATATAGACGAATCAATAACTGATCACCTTTTCCGTAAACAACTGAGCATTCAACCTCCGAATACAAAACCTCTTTGCTATAGGTATAGGTACCGCGAAAAAAATATTTGACATAAAATAAATACGTCAATCCCTTTCTATTACTGACACTATTCTACATTTTTTAATCTAAAATAGCATGTTGTATAAAATAGTATGTTGGTATACATACATATTTATATATTTACTATTATTACTAAACTGTTTTCTACAATGAATCTGATTTTATACATTTAATTTAAATTAAGACCTACATCATACATGCAAGTTAATGTGTATGTACATTTTTTTAAGTGAGTCATACCATGTTTTCGCAGTATTTAGTAAATTTTTGTACAGCCTGGTATTGCAACTGCGATCGGATCAACCAAAAGCGTGCATTAGATTAGAAAAAATAGTTCACATTTTAATATTGTCTACTAATCAAATCTCGAATCAAATTGTGGTGTCACTGATGCTAGAAATAACATTTCTACTTACTGCAGGAGACGCAGCTCTCGTGCGCCTCGTTTTCTTCCTCCTGTGTTTTCTACTGATACTGCCGTTTTCTTTTGTGGTTTGTGGTATTGGTGTGGTTTACGGAACACTTCTGATATCTCAATCTCTTTATATTCATACAATTACACAATATGTACACAACTATACAAGTCGCACAGTATAATATATACAATAACACTATGGTACATAATCTATTCAACTGAAGACGTAATACGGTAATCGTCTCCTGCTCGCACTGAACGTGCTATTAAACTGACCGCTCCACCTTTACGTAATTCTGTGACAATAACAATCTCGAGCTACCCACATAGTAATGTTACAATTTTATCAATTGCTATTTATCTACCTTTTTAAAATTTATTTATGTTTATATTTCTACAAATTAATTAAAGTGACATGTCAATGAGCAAAACCATTCAGTAGTGTGCGATCGTATTCGTTCTTGACAAATTTTAAATTTGGAGACATGTTACTATGGTCCTAGAAAACGTAGACTGAAGTGACATCACTGATCATCATCATTGTTCGGAATGCAGTTAGATAACCATGAAAACATCAACGAAACTAAAGATTTACGGAGCGCAGAGAAGCTTCCTTGAAGGCCTTGCGGCGGAGTGATGATGATTGTGCGCAGCGTAAGTACATTTCAAAATATTTATCAAAAAAATAATAAGTGAAAATTTATTCAAAACAAAAATTGTACGTTTTCAAATACACGTTCTTATATTATTATAAAAAGTTGTTGTTTTATTAAATTAAGTATCATAATATATGGGTCAAAAAATAGTGTATTGACAGTAATTTCTCAATATTTCGAATGCCTTTTTTTATTACTTTAATGAGGGATCTAAATCTTAAAATGTTTTTCACTAACTATTTTCTTGAGGATATTTACAATTCAACATTTTATTTTGCTTAAATATGTTATAAATACACACGAATTTTGAGCCTCGAATATGACTCTAAAATTGAATTTATTAAAACCTGATTTATCAAAATTTACACAAAGATCTTAAAATGTTCTTCACGAACTATTTAGATGACAATATTAAAATAATTATTGGTAATTAACATGTTTGTACGATAACAAAAACGTAAACGCTCTTAAGCGAAAATTTTTATTTCTATTAATTGTACCATGTACATATTCAGTACCTACAGCTAGCTATAATTACTTACCGCGCCCTCTTAGAATTTACATTTCCTACCTTCATTTTGTGTGTACCTATTCTACCGTGTAAATTGCAGTTCGTTGATCCAGTGCACATATTATTATAAAGATCGGTGAGTCTATGCTATGTGTAAATTAAAATAGGAACGAAATATGAAGCTACAAACATAAAAGATCTGTTCGATTTTTCTCCAGCTACAAACAAATTGTAACTATCTTCGCAATCCCACAATGACTCAAAGTATGTATGTATAATCGTATTGTTAGGTTTTAATAATCAGTTAATATAAATATTACTTGGTATGTTGTACCATTATAAACATTGTAGTTTTTATAAAATATTATTGTTTAGATTTAACGATGTGAAATTGACTGTTTTGTTAATAACTAATCGATTGTTGTTTGTGATTTTTTATTTATATTATATATGTTTTAGTCTGCATATCGCACCTTGGCTCAAATATCGTCACAAATCAAATAAATCTTAAAATCAATTTTATTCTCCTATTAGTTTTAGAATTATTTATACTATTTGCTTAATTAGTGTCATGTATGTAGTTCAACTATTTATCCGTATATGGTGGTAATGACATTATGTTAACTGAAACTTTTTAATCTCAAGCAGTGTCATGTCATGACTTGCGTGAGATTATATTGTTTAGGAATCCATACTTAATATTATAAATGCGAAAGTAACTCTGTATGTCTCTCGCTTTCCTGCTCAAACTACTGAACCGATTTAAATGAAATTTGGTCCACAGATAGTTTAGAGCCTGAGAAAGGACATGGGCTACTTTTTATTCCGGAAAACGGGTTTTAAGGGGTTGAAAGGGGGGATGAAAGATTGTATGAAAGTATTGTAATTTTTTGTTTTATTTTGCAATTTACCTGATTTGTTACTTTTTTCCCTCCTATATTTAATAAGTGTTTTAAAGGTATTCCTCACTAATAGTTTTTAAACTGTTGATTAATTTTTAAATACCTGTTTATTTATTTTATATTGTTAGAATTTCATTCGTTTTTAAGTTAGATAAATTGTACAAAATGATTACATTAAGTAGCAGATATGGGTTGGTTTGTATTTTTGGATGCTCTGTAAATCTTTGTAAGCACTTATGTTGAGCGTCGATCGATGATTTAATATGTTAGATATAAGTCGTGATGGCCTCGAGGTTTGGGCACGCGGTCGATAATCTCTACGGTCGCGGGTTCAAACCCCTGGCACACACCTCTGACTTTTCCAAGTTATGTGTGTATTCACAATGAATTATCACGTACTTTAACGGTGAAGGAAAACATCGTGATGAAACCTGCACACCTAAAAAAGTCTTAGGAATTTCTTAGGTGTGTAGTCCGCCAACCCGCACTAGGCCAGCGTGGTGGACTAAGGCCTAAACCCTCTCAATGGTAGAGGAGGCCCGTGCCCAGCAGTGGGACGTATATGGGCTGATGATGATAAGTCAGATTTATATTTTTTTAAAAGCTTAACTTATTAATCTGTCCTAATATACTACTAATATTATAAACAGAATAGGTTACGGTGTATTTTTTGTGTTTGTAACTAATAAACGCAAAAATTACTTGACTTGAATTATAACCGCTACGTGTAAATAGTCTAGTCTAGTCTACATAGGAGTCAGAAGAACACAGTTAAAGAGAGATTAGACAGTCGTTAATTTTTTTCTCATTTAAATTTATGCTATAAATTTCTCATGTTGGAATAAAAAAATATGTGTGTTCTTTAAATGTCTTCTTAATTATTATTGATGTTTAGCGGACATCAGATATACTCTTAATTTAAAGATCATTTCGCTATTAATATTTAAAAAGAAGAAAAATCATGTTTCTTCCTTGTTTACAATTTTGGTTTTGAAGACATAATTTTTCGTCACGGTAAAATTTGTTTACCACAAAAACAATATATAAGTAATATGCCTTTTTTTATTTAAATAATAGAAAACACAATTTACCGATAAAAATACTCGTATATCCCGGGGGTCCCGAGTGTTGTTGTTTCTAGAACAATAATTTTCAAAATATTTTTATCTACATATAATGTCTAACAGCATCATGTTCTGAGACGACGCAGATCGTTATCTCAGCAAATTACACTCGCTTTTACATTTTCCTCAAATATCTCAACAACCGCACGATGACGCATACTTATAAGTTTCTCGGTCACTCTATTTACGTTGTGTCCATACTTACAGCGATTAGCGGAGCAATAATCACATATCATCCCATAGTACCCCATCCTTATCTTGACTTCAATTTCATAATTTTAGACAAGAAAGAAAGCCGCGAAATATATTTAAACGTGATAGCTAAATATTGCAATAAAAATGAATTGTATAGCTTGTGAATCTCGACGGTCGCGGGTTCAAACCACACCTCTGACTTTTCGAAGTTATGTGTGTATTCACAATGAATTATATACTTTAACAGCGAAGGAAAACCTCGTGATTAAACCTGCACACCTAAAAAAGTTCTAAGGAATTTCTTAGGTGTGTAGTCCGCCAACCCGCACTAGGCCAGCGTGGTGGACTAAGGCCTAAAGCCCTCTCAAGTGCCCAGCATTGGGACGTATATGGGCTGATGATGTATAGCTTGTTTGAGGTATGGTGCTCTGGAGGCAGTTTAGAATACAATTAAGATGTCTGGACCAGGTCCTGGTTAACAAAACGGAAAATCAATGCTTTAGGCATTACAAGTAAGTTTCATATCATTAAGACCGAATAGACATTCAACCGTCATCTCTCTTCTTGCCCGTCAACTTAAGTCGATTCACAATGTTATGTATACCATTTCTGTAAATTATCACTAAAATCGTAACGCTTCAGCTGAATGTTAATAAAAAACTTAAAAGCTGAATTATCGAAGAAATTATAGGATAAATTTATTTAAATGTATCATAAAAAATAAGAGACCCCTTTTATTACGCATGCATAGTCTATAATAACGTCTTCAATAATTAATGAAATTTTTATTCATAATGAAGAATACCTATTGTCATGTATCCGGTTTTCATTATTTTACTAACCGATAAAGTGAGAAATACATAAGTTCTATCTTATATTTGGCAAGTACAGTAAGGCAACGGGTTTATTTAAACAAACCTGCCCATATCCAAATACAGTCGCTGATATTCCCAACCATTCTCCGACCGCAGAAACAGTGTCATATACCCCCAACCTCCCCCCAAATGCAATTGCAGCCGCGCTCACGCCGCGTGACGAAATCATAAAAAGAGCGCACGGGCTGTATCGGCCGCATTCGATAGAGCGCGGGAGTTCGCGCTGAGTATCGGATATTCAAATATTTTTTTAATATTTTTTTTCAACCCTGTGACTTTCTAACTACAAACACGTTGCGTTCAAGTGCCAGTGTTTTTACCGTAGAGACTTTGGCGTGTGACTTGATATTCCAGTTTAAAGGTGATTTTTATTTATTTTTTATTTTATTGTGGTTGCCAGTGTTGTGGATTGTCAGGATTTTTGGTAAGGATTAATTAAGGAATTTTGCTGAAAGATGGCGTTGATTAGTCTAACTAAATTAAACTAATTTTACATTTACAAACAGCATTCATTTAAACGAATGTTAAAAAATGGACCAACCTTTTGAGTATCAGACCTGTAAAAATTCGGCAAATGTAAAAATTTGGATTTTGAATTTGAATTGAAATTCTTCTTAATGCTAGAGAAATTAATTTTCAAACAATCAAGCATCGTTCATAATAAAAATATTGTAAAATATAAATATTTTATAAAAAATATTGGCCATCATAAGTATATATTTCAATGCAAATTTTTAATTTATAATTAATTTACAAATTTTTTAATTAAATTATTAATTAATTTATTACTATTTTTATTTAAATTATAATTTCCTCACATTATTTCTTATAATATAACATCACATTGGTATCGAAATTATAACAATCTAGCAAGAAACGCCTGATTGATAAATACAATTATTTGATTGCAGGTTTTCCATTGATACAAAGCTTCTTTAAACCTCATATGAAAAAATCACTTAGTCATAAACATCGATTTATTGTCATTCAACAAATTCTATTCACAAATTCCTTTTCCTCATTTTACAATACAAATGTTTAGATGATTTTAATCCAAGTCTCATACAATAGATTCTAATACCGTATTTCGGGCACTTTTGCAGTCTTCGTGCGAGCACATAGCTCGATCTGGGAATCGAACTCAGGATTTCTCAATCACACGCCGCATAATTATTCCGCGAAACCAAAAAAGTATTCAATCTTACAAATATTGTTGGAGAAGTTACAGTATAAATTTAATTCAGCACAACGAACAATCACCCCAAAAAGCATTTTTAAGGAAAGGAAAGCAAAATTTCATTTTCAACCCACTCTACCTCAAAACAAGAGAGTCGTGTGTAACTGACCGTAACATGGAAAGTTGGTGAAAAAAATAATTTAACATTCGTGTAATTTTATGTTACGGTCCGGCTTAGCGGTTAGATCTCTTACGTGATAACAATGCTTCGTGTAAAACGCCGAGAAATCTTAATGGTCATCATGTTTTCTTGCTAAATCTTGTTCAGTCACCTCTCCAAATAACTGCAGCCTGCCACTTTAGTTTACGAGCACTTTCCAACATACCTTCAGTTATTTATGTTAATAAATCCGATTTGGTTTATAATTACGACTTCCACGAACATAGTTTGGTAAGAGCCCTTAATAAACATGGGAAGTCAATTTTTATCTAATAATTTCAGTTTCTAAAATGATAAGTTACTTAATGGTAATGGAACATCGGAAAATATGAGATATTTTTATTTTTGCCCCATTACAGTCAGTTTGCCATAATAGAATAAAATATATTGATGACTTTAAATAATCACCCTCCTCCTTCTCCTACTTATTTACTCATTCTCATTAGCCGCTACCTTATATCACTTTTTTAAGATTAAAAGTGCCTAATGTCAAAAAAATCTTACATACTTCTTCTTATTATTTCCACCTTTCGTCCGTGGCTTCGCTAGAGCTGATGTATAAGCTGATGCTAAGAATTTGTTAGCTTTAACGCGCTAATCTCAGGAACAATGAGATCGATTTGAAAAATTATTTCATGAATGGATAGCCCATTTATCAAAAAAGGCTATAAGTTATATATACGCTACAACCAATAGAAGCGAAGCAGCATTGTAAAATGTGGCAAAATCGGGAAAAAAATACTTTGAAGTCTAAGGGGTCTTAAGGTCTTAAGTGCAACAAATAGGTGACTATTACTATTTTCACAGTCCCATGTATCATCATCATCATCATCAGCCCATATACGTCCCACTGCTGGGCACGGGCCTCCTCTACAACTAAGAGGGTTTAGGCCTTAGTCCACCACGCTGGCCTAGTGCGGGTTGGCGGACTACACACCCAAGAAATTCCTAAGAACTTTTTTAGGTGTGCAGGTTTTATCACGATGTTTTCCTTCACCGTTAAAGTACGTGATAATTCAATGTGGTTTGAACCCGCGACCGTCGAGATTCTCGACCGCGTGCCATCACGACTTTTTCATCCCATGTATCCTTATACTGAAATTCATTAAAATGTAAGCAATTTAGTCCCAATAGCGTGACAAAAACTCACATTCACATATAATATTAGTAAGTTTAATTAAATTATTATTATGATAAACTAAGAGTAATATGGATAAATTTAAAAAGTAATATGCATATTAAAAAAAAGTAAAGAATTTATCCAAGTGTTTTTTTTATTTTTTTATTAGTGGCAATAAACATAAAAGTTACTAGAAACTACTTTCACTGTAAGCTTAGGATCATTCAGTGAGTTGTAACAGATCTGTCTTATTATCTTGTCAGAAACGAGATCTGTCGTGAAAAGGACTAAATTAGTTGGAATAATACTAGATCGATTCATTAATCGATTCATTAATTAGATTTGTTAATAGAACTCCAAACCAATGGACTTACATGACAACAATAGTTTCCGAACATCAGAGTAACCTAATACGCGTTGAGTATTATAATAGAGATCTAAAAGAGAAGTTAACAATAGTTCTTAGCACTCTGTTTAGATAGTATTGTATTTGCCTGCAGGTGCGGTGTAGTCACTTAATTGTACCACCTTCTCCGCTAATGACAAAAAATAATACTTAGCATGAGAGGCCCCTATAAATGAACCCTATAGTAACAAAAACAATAGTAATATTTTCTTCAGTTTTAAAATTTACCGTACATTTACGTATTCGTGAATTTTCTCTAGAAACACTCCGATCCAATAACAATATTCGATAAAAACATCGCATTAAAATTTCAAAGAAGTTACCAGAAGACAAATGAAGCAAAACTTATCGGACGTGACTTCCGTGCCGATGCATCATTAGAGAGCATTGTGAGGTGTAGCGGTAAACCGACTACCGTTACTGTAAATGTCGATGCAATTATTTGGAAACGCACCTATTGCCACCTGATGGCTAATATTTTTTTTAATTCGTTCTGGCACCGAAGCTTTTGAATTTTATGGTTTAACCGGCCAGTACTAATGCGTTTTCACTGTTTCGAAATCTATTTATTTATTTATGTGTTTGAATCTTTTCTGTTGATAACTGGCGACAGTCATTAAATTTCAGTTCTACCTGATGTCGCTTAGAAATATCAGTTCGGAAATTATTTGTCAATTTTTATATTCTTTTTATGTTACTTTAAATAGGTATATAAATGCTATATACATAAAACTATATATATATATATAGTACGCTTCTAATATCTTCATTACATTTGTAATTATAATAATTCTTGACTTTGACTTTGGCTTCACTACAGTATTTATTTATTCTTATAATCAATACGCAAGCGCAATATCATTTACAATGTTTATTAAATTTCACGGCTATCGTAAAAGTTACGTCTGCATTTATTCAGTTAAATCAATTTGTAATGAATTGATGATATCATTTATTATTTAATAACCGTTCAGGAAAAAAATCTCGTCAATTTCACGCCTCTCACTTTTTTCAAGTAGCGCGCCATCTCTTAATATATTTAGACACTATAAAATATCTAATAATAAGCGTTTATCCACCTTTCTTTGTAATTGTAGTTCATATGACAAAATACAGATGGCAGTACGATCCTAAAAAAAGGTGCGTGTCAAAGCATCTTTAACTCCGTATTTCCATTATTAATTTATTCGGCACGCGAATGGTAAACACCAATTACGTGAAGAATCAGAGCGAATTACTTAAAATCGTGACCGTTAAAAATGCTCAGTGGTGAAAGTTTTCGCGTGGAGTTGAACCGTTCACCACTTTTTACCGCACGAAAACCGTTCCGCTGTGTAGTCTAACATTCACTTTTTATTTCGGCACATAATTTGAATCCATTAGAAAAGATTTGGATAAAATTATGAGTATTATTACTTGGGTTATAGATACTTATATAAAAGCAAATTACAAATAAATCAATAGTTCAGCTAAAATTTTTGCTTTATAATAACAGATTGACGTCGAAGAGATTAGTTTTTGAGCCATTATACCAAAATAAGCCTTCTTGAGGAGGGCCGAAGATCATGCTCAGTGGCGTGCCATAGGAGAGGCGTACGTCCAGCAGTAGACGTGACAAAGGCTGTTGATGATGATGATGATGAAACTTTCTAGAAATCTGGAAAAATTATAGAGACATTTTGATGAAAGTCCACAGTCCGCTTATATAAAATTCTCGATAAACCTTTTTAGTTGAATCTCTTCTTTCATTACTACTTAGTTCCGACAAATTGTAATAGATGGCGCTATTTTATTCACAAACTTTACAGCAATACAATTTCCGTGAGTGCCAATACTTATATACAAAACATACATCAGTTTCAACATATATTGACATCCGTATACGAACGCCAAAGGCGCGCTCGCGAACTAAACAGTCAAGGTTTAATTTCGTCATTGAAGTACTTGTTGAGAAATTCTGTCTTTATGGTTACCAAGGTCAACGTTACTTAACGTTGGACTAGTGTCTAAATATGTACCATGTTATGAATAATATTTAAATTTATTATAGTCTGGTGTTTGGAAAAGACCTCCTCTATGCATAAAAGAACTTAAACCTGAGTTAACTATCATGACAAAATGTAACGCAGACAATTTACAATAACGCAAGTTACTTCGTTAAATCTATTTTATTATTTAAATGTAATTCGATTCTCGCATAAAGACAATAATATCATTGGTTGTCTTGAGATCGAAAATCTCGTGCAGCTTCTCCGTGTGAAAAGTCTGATCTATTGCTGTACCTACCAAAATTTTAGTGTACCTATAGGCGTGAAAAATTAATTAACAAATATACCTACTTTAGAATTTTTTTCTTCACCATTAAAGTGCGAGATAATTCATTGTTAATTTATTTTATTTATTCATGCTTTTTATACATTAAGTATAAAGGCGGACTTAATGCCTAAAGCATTCTCTAACAGTCAACCTTTGGGTGATGCAGAGATAAAAAGTTAACTTACATAACTTCCAAAAGTTGTATTTGGGATTAGTCCCAGCAACCGCTATTCTTGTAGTAAGTACGCTTCGATCGTACTTCGAATTTAGTCTTGCCTAGAGTTAATGTATGATCTGTTTGATTCCAGGACCAGTCGAAGCCAAGATGACGCTCGAACAGCCAGCTGGTGAGATGTGGCAGAAGATCCGCGAGGAGTTGAACGAGAACGTGGACACCAGAGACGCGGATCTGGCCCACATCAAAGAGTGGCTCAAGAAGGAGCCCCATCTACCTGATGAATTCGGTAGGTCTCGTTGTCTTAGCTCTTAATTTCTATACATCTTCTGTTTAGAAAAAAATTAACCAATATTGTGTGGCTATTCTCATATCACAAACAAGATAGTCACAAGAATAGAATGGATAAATATTTGTCATGTAAATATGACGGTACTTCCATAGAAGCCAAAAAGCCCAGTTTGACAAATAAATGAGAACATCCTGACCCCACAATAAAGAATTACAAACTAGACATTACACAATTAACCTATAACGCTTTTGGGCTTCTATGGAAGTACCGCTACTGGATCTATAAATATTTGTACTAGGTATACCTATAGAATTTTCGATTGACAGGAGAGATTCTAGTATTGTGTTACGATTTTTAAATGACATTAGTAGAAGCATGTGCAGCTTAATGTATGTACATTTTAGACCCAATTATATAAACAATTCACATAGGTTACATAGACTTTTGTCTGTCTCGTAGATGTCAAGGCATGAATTGACAATTGGATTTGGATCGAGCCAATTTATTAGTGTGGTTTTGAACGTTCAAAAATATTGAAAAAAAATAATGTTAAACAGATGATCAGCGCATCATGACCTTCCTCCGTGGCTGCAAGTTCTCCCTGGAAAAGACCAAGCGCAAACTGGACATGTACTTCACCATGCGTACGGCTGTGCCCGAATTTTTCACCAACCGTGACGTCTCGCGCCCCGAGCTACAGGAAATCTTGAACCTTGTGTAAGTGAGCATGTGGTCGATTTTAGCATACGAATAAGACCAAGCAGGGATCAAACACGCGACCTTTCTAACCCTGGAAGCAATTTTTTAGATTCGTGTATAATTGGGACATCTTAACTACCTCTATGGTGCAATTGCACTAGTGCAATAGGATATTGCCTAGACTCCATCTCAATGAAACGAGAAACCGTGGGTTCGATTCCAGCAGTTATTTCGTGTCTCGGTTTTTGTGAGACCGAAAGCCATTAAGTTTCCGAATACACGAGAGTAGTATCTTAGTATTACCTAAAAGTTCTCAGGAGTTTCTTAGGTGTGTAGTCCTCCAACCTGCATTAGGCCAGCGTGGTGGACTAAGGCCTAAACCTTCTCAGTTGTAGAGGAGGTCCATGCCCAGAAGCGGGACATATATGGGCTGATGACGATGAGTATCTTAGAAGGGGGTCAATTATATGTTACAGTTAGATGTATTTTTTACTTAATAAAAATAAATGGAAAGCATCTTCCAAACTCACAATTACTATATTACCATAAATGATGATTGTTTATACGTTTTTGAGCATTATGAGTCATTCAATAGATAGGTGTTCACATTAGAACAATAATTACAGTTAATCTGATGTAATTACGTGTTTTCCAACAGGTCATTCCCGCGCACCGTGGTAAAATTATGTTACATTAGTACGTAACGCTTTGTATTATGGTAAATTGCGGCGTGCAACTAAGAGACTCGGTTTAGAAAAAAAGTAGTTTAAAAGTATAGTAATAATGCATTTAATTGACGCTGAATGTTATGTAGGATAGGGACAAACTGAATTTATTATATTACATACATACATACTCAAGTCTATTAGGCCGAATGGGTTGACAGAGGCGCATTTCGGTACCCACGATACAACAATAATTGTGGTTTAAATTTAAAGTAATTGAAGACGAGTCTTAAGAGAAGACATAACTATAACGTTAATCGAGTACCGATTACTATCCTTAAATATTGCTAGTGATTCACCTATCATCCTTGTATTTGTTATTTTCAGTCAAATGCCGCCACTACCCGGTATTACTCCTGAAGGCCGTCGTGTGATCATCATGAGAGGTATGCTAAAATTACATCTACTCCTTTATGAATTTAAATTTAAAAAGCGTTAATTGAACCAAGCTATGATGTCGGTAGTATTTTAATTCTGGAATAATAAAAGGACTGTATTATATGAAATTCTTTCACGTTAGCAAAAAAAAAAATGAGTGCACTCTTGAAACATGCACAGACCTGTTTACGGATATAAAAGTAATTGGCATCCAATCTGCATGAAGCATAATTGCGATGAATGTTGAAAACGATCATCGTCATTTCTTACCAATCAAAATGCTATTTTAACCGTACTGTACTTGCCAACAGGCGTTGTTGTGGCTGAAAAAAATTGGAAAAACTTTTTAATTTTTCACTCCGTGTCACTTACTTTTGTAATTGCAATTTAAATACCAACTTTCTTCTTCCCAAGGTTTGGATAAGGACGTCCAAACTCCGAACGTGGCCGACGCGTTCAAACTGGCCCTCATGCTGGGAGACGTGAGGCTGGTTGAAGAGAAGGAAGGTGTGGCTGGCGATGTCTACATCTTGGACGCTTCAGTAGCAACCCCTACCCACTTCGCCAAGTTCACCCCCACACTCGTCAAGAAGTTTCTAGTCTGCGTACAGGTTCGTACAAAAATATACATTATATTACTAAGCTATAAACAGATGTGCCTGAAATAAGGCCGAGGAAAGGATGAATAATATGGTTGAATTTTATATTTAGTTAATAAGCCGTTCAAGGATTCAAAGATTTTGTATTTTATTATATTTTATTAGCTATTGAATCATGTTTCTTTCTAAGTTATCACTGTCAAACGTATTGATTTATTTTTACAAATATACCATTTTCTACAATGCCTACTGAAGATTAACTACTGTCTAACAGGAAGCGTACCCAGTGAAGCTGAAAGAAGTCCACGTAATCAACGTGTCGCCTCTTGTGGACAAGATCGTTAATTTCGTCAAACCCTTCATCAAGGACAAGATCAAAGAAAGGGTAAATATTATAAGCTAATACAACAATTAAGAGACAAGAATATACGTTTTGTTAAGACTTATATTTTTTAAGAACAAATCTCTGAAAATACTTGTGTCTATTTGTAATTTTAATTCTTTTTCTCTATATTAACTATCTCGCATGGTATGTCATAGAATTTTACACTGACGTAAGTCTGATTTCGGCTACGACTATCGTAGAAAATGAAAAAAGCTTGTTTGAAAATTAATCTAACGTAAAATTTGAAAAAAAATTCTAGAGTTGAGAAATCTACTGACAGGCACTAAAACAAAAATATCAAAACTAGAGAAGGGACCTGTACTGTTGTATGGCTTGCATAGACTGATACAGATGATTGATATAATTGGGGATGTACTTAGTTGCAATACTAGCGAAACGAGAGTGTTGAGACTGAGTTTTGCCTACTCTGACGAGCATACAGACCTATATGGGTGGAAGCTGTAAAGTAAAAGACAAGCAGGCGGGCAAAAACTATTTCTAAATAACAAACAACAAATTACCAATTTTCTAAAAAGTTGTATTCTTCCACAGATCTTCCTGCACACTGACGTCAACGATCTTTACAAATACGTTCCTAAAGACATGCTTCCAGCTGAGTACGGTGGAAATGCTGGTCCCATGAATGATCTCCACAGTAAGTTGAAAAATACGAGTATGTTTATGAGAACCATTAGCTGCATTTTAGTAACATTTATAACTAAAATAAGTCTCATTTTTATTATTATTTTATTGTTGTTATTTTTGTATCTCTTATGTCACGTCTTTATTATTAAACATTCAGATTTTTCGCTCCAAAATTTTCAATGAACAAAGTAATTAAATAAAATGGAAACATATTTTTTTGTGATTAAATGACATTGTTTTCGTTTATTCAGATGCATGGGTGAAGAAGATGGCCGAATACACAGACTGGTTCGCAGAAAACGAGAACATCAAAGCCAATGAGGCTCTGAGACCTGGAAAGCCGACCAACTACGACGAACTCTTCGGAATAGACGGATCCTTCCGCCAGTTGGTCATTGACTGAACTTCAAAAACACATTTTGACAGTATGAAACTTTACTTTAGATCGTCGAAGATATGTCTTGGCCTTTTGACACTATTTTAATCAACTCGTTAATACTAATCTGAGAGATTAATGCTCAACTGTTTTATTGCTCAAAAAAATATGATCAGAGCTGCAAATTATAAGATCATGGGTTATGACTTGTCATTGACGATCAAACATCTTTAGCTTTCGTACAAAATGTGCTTTTATCCTAAATTTAGTGAAATAACCTGACCAAATGAATATTTTGATATTTATTTCAAATTTGGTTCGGTAGGCGTCTCTTCTGTCGCTTATTTCCAAGTACCATTTTTCTAAATTGGTATTTTAACAATGGATTGCAAGCTTCAATTAGTTTTCATCCCTCATCATCTTCATTTTTATTAAAAATGACGTTTTCATCATCTTGTTCTACATTCTCATCTAGGTTGTATGTTGTTTGTATTCCATTGATTAATATTTTTTGTCAACCAAAGTTTTGCTCAATTTTATACGTTGCTTATTAACGTATATACGCGTGGTGTTTTGTTGTTTAATTAAATATTCTCTTTTTTAAATTGTCTTTTATTACTCACTTCACATTGTAATAAGCTCGCTCCATATTTGGGGTAAAAAACCACAATTGACGAAATGTGGGAATTACTGTACCTCTGCCTACCCCTTCGGGGAATACAGGCGTTTGTATGTATGTATGTACTCACTAAACCCACTTACCGGAAGATGAAGCCCGTGCCCAGCAGCGAGACGTATATGGGCTGATGATGATGATGATAATGCTGATTCAGTAAATGCTCTCCACGTCTTAGTAATAAAGTTAAGTTTTACTTGAATTTTACAGTAAAAATAATCTATATTTTAATCTACGTGTTCAAATATTTTCAAGCTAAGTTTTATCTAAATCCATTCAGCAGTTAAGTTATTAGGTAATATACTTCCACATCCACACAGTAACTTTTAGTCAGATACCTTAAAGCACATGGTTACGACGGCCTCAAAATGATTCCAGGAACATCTAATAGCTCCATCTACGCCTGAGAGTACTATTCAAAAATAACCCAACGTGCATTAATTTCGTTAAGGTGAATTATAAAGTTTCATTATAAAGTTAATGAGGTCTTCTATTTGGGCGCGACTGGGCGCTCATCGCCAAGGGTTTTTTTTTTCATTGAATTCATGAAACAAAAATCATCGAGAATTATCTTAATTGTTAAATCGGTTTAAGCATGATAAAACACACGGAGAGACATATTTTAATTAGTATATATGGATTATCATCATTACATTATTATCTTTACACTTCGTCATTAATACACGAGTTATGGACTATGGTTGAAATTATTGTCATAGTAACAATACTAAAATATCACTTCACACAGCGTTGTAGAAAAACTAATGGACTTAATTGGTCGCAGTCAAAAAATATTAACTTTAATGCTTTAGATCAAACATTAGATAACATAATTGCCATGTTTAACGATCTTTAACATCAGTCGCGTGGAAATTCGGGAGATATAATTAAATTAAGGTTATTTACATATGAATTTATGAATATTTAATGCTGGATTTATAATTATTAATCCAATTTATTTTTAAATTAAATACATAAATTATATTAAAAACATTTCTGCAAAAATGTTTTATTTGTATCTCCACTCAAAAAGTGACAAAAATAATGCTTACACAATTTAAATGATTCATTATTAATAGATCCAATTCGCACATTTTCATCACCACATAATAATCTGTGAAATATATTGTATTAGAATTATCAAAGAGTTTGTGAAATCAACATCTTACGAATTCCATACAATAAAAAAATAATCGTCCCAAGAATTACCGCTATTTTTCCGACTATCTATTGGGTATCTACTACCACAATGCTACTTAATTCTATAATATTAATAAACAATATAAATAAAATACACTGCTTCTTTAGTGCATGTAGTAATGTCACAGCGAAATGAATGTCATAAAAATTCTTTAGCAACTAACATTTTTGTCCAATACATGCCTTCACAAACCCATCTATCGCAGTTCAGAAAATTATTAATATAAATATATATTTTATAATAAAAGTGCGTACGTATATTTAATATACATACTCAATATCCTATAAGCGTCATTATCAGCCCATTTACATCCCACTGCTGAGCACGGGTCTCCTCTACAACTGAGAAGGGTGGGTAGACACAATTTTTTTGCTTCTTTTTCACTTCTTCTTGATAAATCTTGCTTTAAACTTTCGTCAGCGTTAATTAGCTTTTATGAATATCAAATTAGGAACTTACAAGCTAAACGCTATTTGGTATCAGATAATTAACAGTAATGAAAATTAATTAGTGATTTTGATACCATGATTTAGTAATTGTAATAATTCAGTTGCGCGCGCATCCTATTGCGCTGTGGTTATTAGATCGGAACAAAAAGCCGCAACACGCCACGGTCTGTGTCAAAACGAGCAAGTGACGTATCCGGTTGAGAAACATGGAGTCGCCTATTCGATTCCTACCTTACTATTATCAGCCCATATACGTCCTTCTTTGCACAAACGGTAATTTAATCCCATGGTAAACGAATGTATTGTGCGACCGTGAGGTTCCAGCTTCGATTCTCGAGACGGTTAGTGTTCTTTAGTTTCTCGATTAGTAAATTCTCAGTAGCAGCACTGGAGGGAAAAGAGAGTAGATATCAATATCGTCATCATCATCATCAGCCCATATACGTGGCACTGCTGGGCATGGGCTTCCTTCACCGTTAAAGTAAGTGATAATTCATTGTGAATACACACATAACTTCGAAAAATTAAGGTGTGTGCCTGGGGTTTGAACCCGCGCCCGCTGAGATTCTCACTACATCAATGTTGTATTTCGGAAAAAAGGTGGGGGTGTATATAAATTCTTTTGGATTTCAATTATGGCCAACCAATGACAGTTAACTTACAAACACAATTATTGCAATCTATACGATTATAAAATACGGGAAATATTTATCAGTATGCAAGATCAGCAATTTACGAAAAGATCACTGAATAAATAATGATTAAACAAAACTATGTATAAAATATCTGTAAAACTTGAAACAAAGGCAGGGCAATGTCTTTACAATGGGTAACAATAGTTCTTAAAAATCACTCGTTATTTACTCATTACTGGAAGCTTCTTGATTACTCTAATAGTATGAAATATTGATCATGTGGATGATGACGATAATGATGCCGTTGATATCGTGTGAAGTCGTCATTAGCCTCGAGGTATAACGCGGTCGAGAATCTCGGCGGTCATGGTATCAAACCCCAGGCATACACCTCATACTTATTGAAGTTATGTGTGTATTCACTATGAATTATCGCGTACTTTAACGGCGAAGGAAAACATCGTGAGGAAACCTGCACACCTAAAAGTTGTTGTAAATTTCTTAGGTGTGTAGTCCGCCAACCCGCACTAGCAAAGCGTCAAGACTAAGTTAAACCCTCTCAGTTGTAGAGGAGGCCCGTGTCTAGCAGTGGGACGTATAACGGCTGATGATGAACTCATTACATCAACAAACATATCATTTAAGTTTCATCATCATCATCATGAGCTCCGTGGCGCAGTTGGCTAGATACCAGCATGCGAAACGAGAGGCCGCGGGTTCGATCCCCGCACCGAGACAAATGTTTGTGTGATCCACAAGTATTTGTTTCGGGTCTGGGTGTTTGTGAGACCGAAAAATCTCTCGTAGTTTCTGATACCCACGACACAAGACTAGTATCTTAGTGTGGGGTCAGAACTATGTATGTGACTGTTGGGTGTATTTATTTATTTATTTTATATACGTCCTACTGCTAAGCACGCGCCTCCTCTAAAATTGAAAGGGTTTAGGCCTTAGTCCGCCACACTGGCTTAATTCGGGTTGGCGGACTACACATCTAAGAAATTCCTAAGATTTTTTTAGGTGTGCAGATTTCCTCACGATGTTTTCTTTCACCGCTAAGGTTCTTGATAAATCATACACACATAACATCAAAAAGTCAGAGGTATGTGCCTGCGGTTTGAATCCGCGACTGACGATTTATGTCTCGACCGTGCGCCTGAACGTCGAGGCCATCACGACTTAGATTGTAAATGATAATACTAATTTTCGCCCCTAAAATCCTAAGAGTTGCCCATATATGTACGTCCTTCTACTGGGCATAGACCTCCTATACAATTGAGAGTGTTTAGGCCTTAGTCCACCACGCTGGCCTAGTGCGGGTTGGCCAGTTATACTATTACCAATATTACCAAAAGCATTACAAATACTAAACAGACTGTGCGTTCGATTGTAATAGCCCACTCCAATATTACGTAATGGTATAACCAAAAAACTATCTGCTTGCGACAATGTTTGATGTAATTTAGATATCTCAGACAATCGATTTTACTCTTTATTTTAACTGTAATAGACTCCCAAATCGATTAGCAAAGTTGAGAATTTGCAGAGGTTGAATTTGTGCAATAAAATTGTACTTTTGAAAGGTATAATAGACAGTATCTTAAATGTATGACTATAGTTTTGGTGTATAGATGTGTTTAAATGGTTTTCTTGTAGAGTTTACAATTTACCGGGAAGGAAAGTAGCGAGACAAAATGTAAGACAGGTTAAATTGTTTATTTGTGAAAATCCCAGGCCATATAGATATATGTATATGATATACCTTTGTTTTTAGGGTAGAAACCCTAAAAAAATATTATAATGAATACTGTTACTGTTGTTGAGAATTTCGACGGTCGCGGGTTCAAGACCCAGACACTCACCTCTGACATTTAGTACCTAGTAATGTGTGTATTCACAATGAATTATTATCACTTGCTTTAACAGTGAAGAATAACATCGTGATGGAACCTGCACACCTAAAAGTTCTTAGGTATTTCTTAGGTGTGTAGTCCGCCATCCCGCACTAGGCCAGCGTGGTGGACTAAGGCCTAAACCCTCTCAGTTGTAGACGAGGCAAGTGCCCAGCAGTAAGACCTATATAGGTTGATGATGATGATGTCAGAAGTGTCAGGAGGAGTCACAGGTGTGTGTCTGGGGTTTGAAACCGCGACCGCTGAGATTCTCAACCACGCGAATAAAGCTCGAGGCCATCACTCCACATTACGATGTAAATACGCCCGACAGTCAAATACATAGACCGAACCCCAAACTAAGCTGCAAGTGAGGTAGAGGTTGGACTCAAAAATATTTTTTGTGTCTCAGAAACACACTGGTCAGAAACAAATATTTGTCTCAAAGCAGCTTGAACCCCTTTTTTTTCCCCGCGGGGAAAATCCATTTACGGACCATCCCACCCTCGTAGGGGCGAGGGTGTGTCGGACTCACCGGCGCCTTCCGACCCAGCATAGATGTTAACGCCCGTGTTTGCGGGCGGCCGCTGGGCCGGGTCCAGCTTGAACCACTGTCCTTACATTCCACAGGCTGGCCCGCAATCAACTGCGCCCATTGCCATGTGACACGTGTGTTTGCAACTGAGTGTTACTTTTCGGTCATAAAAACTAATATTTGTGAATACAAACTTGTCAAGCTTCTGCCCTATCTTTTCGGTGCCAGTTTATCCCAATGTACCATGGTCACGAATACGAGTATATTCAATAAAAAGGTAATTATCACTTTTTTGTAAATTGTAAAAAATACACATATAATTTATGAGTGCGATGTTCAAAATCGTAAAGCGTGACGCTAAGGATAATGTTCTGTGAAAAATCCTCATATCTTTGCCCAATCAGTAACAACAGAAGATAAAAAGGCCAAGTTCTAGTTGCAGTTTTGCAAGAGACGTCGGGTTGCTCAACGACTGTGCGGAGGCAGTGCCGCTTCAGAGCTCGGGAGCAGCTGTCGTTTGCGTTCACGTGTCATTGGATTTCGTGTCTGTTATATTACTGTGAGTATTATTTTTAATTTAATTTAAATTTGATTTTTTTAAATATTTTAGAATGTCATTTATTAAGTTTTATGAAAGGAAAGATTTGATTGACGCTTAAGTTGAAAGTTCAGCAGCTTTTTTTAAAGAATTGAATTGATAATTATCAATAAGATATATATTATAATATATATTCGATTATGTATATATTTATATTATTTAGTATGATCCTACATATGTATATATTTATATTTGTGTGTATGTCATACTTAAATATATTTCATATGTATATTCCTATTTACTTGTTAATTTTAATATGTTAGTATATATGTATGTATCTTCATCAGTTCGTTATTTATGCGCCTACTTCTTTTGTTTCTGCACCACCCAAACGGCGATGTTAAGAGAATGCCTAAGGCATTATGTCCGCCTTTATGTAAACTGTATAAAAAGCATAAATAAATAAATAAAGATGAAAAAATACAGGCAGTTGATTAAAAAATGTTTATTTTTAAAAAGTTTTTTATTGTATCGTCAAATAATTAAAAATTCCAAATTCAAATTACAATTGTCTTTGTTTTTGTATAGTTGTATAGTTAGTTAATATTATCCTCATTACTAGAAAAAATAACATTTAAATGACTTTAGCGAAGTTTTTTCTTGAGTTAGAGATTTTATAAATAATCAAATAAATTTACTTTTAAAACAATTATTTTAGCTCGATATAAATTATAATAAACCCATCAATAAGGTTCTCCATGAACCGCAATTTTTCAGCTGGTCTTTATGATTAATTTATAAATCTTATCATACTATCTTTCTCATTTTTTTTGCAATTTATGGTACACTATACATCGCTCGCAATGTTTTTCGCTGTATGACGTAACTTGAAACTAAATAAATCTTGTACCGGAACGAATTTATATGTCAAGTTCATATTTACTTTAACGTATTGGTTTTTCATATTTGCTTTAGTATTTCTAAGTGCAATATTTACATATTCTTTTAAATAGATTTTAATCTATATCAGTATATGAACGTTCCATTCCTTTGGGCGTTCTTTACAGCTGAGAAAGTTCGGACCTTATTCCACCATTCTGATTAATATTTATTAAACACCACAAACTCTTTTAAACTCTGTCTTGTGCGTTTCCTCGCAACTTCTAGCTTTAACGCAAATACATAAATACGACCAATATTAGACACAAATCGAATGGGTATCAAAAACTAAGACAGTCTCACAAACACCCAGACCCGAAACTAATATTTGTAAACATACAAAAGAAATGTTTTGATGCAAAAATCCTGCTACCACTAGTTTCCCGCGCAGGCTGTCGGAAATGTATTTGATTATTCATGAATGATAGTGCTGATTGTCGTTATCCATCTCATAAAAGATACTTTATCTAGATATCTATGATCAATCATAAACAGATATTGCTTTTTGTCAACCGAATAGATAATTACAAGTAAATACATCCAACAGTCACATACATAGTTCTGATCCCACGTTAAGATACGAGTTTTATGTCGTGGGTATCTACGTGGGTATCTAGAAACTACGAGAGACTGTTCGGTCTCACAAACTCCCGGACTCGAAACAAATATTTGTGGATCACACAAACATTTGTCTAGGTGCGGGGATCGAACCTGCGGCCTCTCGTATCGCAAGCTGGTGTTTAGCCAACTGCGCCACGGGGCAGTCTAATATAATTATTGATCCCTATTCGTAGTAATTCATTGTCAAAGCATACAAACAAGCGAGATATAGACAGTTTTTTATTAAAGGTTGTTGTTTCTCTCTTTTGAATCGGCGCGAATGAATACTGACCCTCTGTGGAGCAAGGAACTAAATTCCTCATGAAATTGACTTCCAAAATGTAGTCTAAAATATTCATTAAGTAACCTACTTATGCAAGAACGATATAATTGTCTAAAATACTCAGAAAAGAACGTAGTCGCTTTTTGGTTGCATAGCGAGTCTAATTCCCCCCTTAATTAATTGAAATATATTTCATAATAATAGAATTCTTTTAGCAGATATTTTATCCTAAATATTATTCGTACACCTACTATATTTTATATAGAAAAAAAAACCTAAATATCAGGAGAGTTCTGTCAAAATCTGTCGTGATATGAATAACACAAAATACATTTTAGTATGAGTCATATTGACGCCAACATATAGATAATACGAGTACTACTCGTGCAAGATAAGCTTTGCAAATTCAGCTGTAATGAAATCTTTTGATAACATTATACGCTTTTATCGGGAACCCTATCGTAATTCAAACGCTGTTAAAAAATATCTAGTATACAAATTTCCTAGAAAATAAATAGCCATTTCACAAAATTCTATTTTGAATTGTTTATTAAATAAAATTGTGTAAAGTAATTATTTTTGAGGATAAAAAAGTTACTTATAACCAATCTATCCCATAAATATACTGTGAATTTATAGGCATGGAGATGCATCTCAATTCTCAATAGACCGGCACGACGTATAAAGTGAAGAGAAAATAAAAGTCTTTCGCTTTATTTGCCATATTTTGTCAGCATAAAAAAGTAAATATTGAAACACACACTTCGACTGCAAAGTAATTAATAGGATTTGGAAGTATTTTAAACAAAAACAAATTGCGATTCATAACTTGAAAATAGTATCATAATTTAGTGTCTCCTTCATGGTTACTAATTTTATAAACAGAAAGGAACTGTATGTTACATATATGTATATATTATGTGTTTACGTACTCGTATATAAAATAAAATGAGATAGGTATAACTCGAGGTCATTGTCATACATGACAGCGAAGCATTAGGTACGTATGTAGCGTTTCTATTATTAACTTAATATCTCTTTATTGCAAGATCTTTGTATTTGGGAATAAAGATTGTCACGTATAAAGTTAAAGCAATGAATTTATGTTGTTTTTATAAAGGTTTTCATTAAAATTTACTGTTTTTAAAGATATATTGCCTGCCTCATGGCTTTGGAAAACAATGTAGGTACTTATTTAATTTATTTAACGAGGAACAGCTTCACGACATTAAATATAATACATCGTAGGTACAGTGGACATATACATATAATATACGTATGTTTATCCACAAATTAAATGTTTGAATTTAATGGAACAGTAAAGGAATTAAAAGTGCAAAACTTAACACACATTATTGGCAAAAAAATTAAAACAGAAAAAGTATATTTTAAAATCGAGAAAAAACACAAACAAATTGTATTAGTAAGATTGCCATTTTTTAAAAGATAGCCCTGCAACAACGATTTTTTAAAGTTGGGAAAATTTAATCAATGAAAAAAAAATCCCTTGACTGAGAACTGAAACGATAATCTTACAGTTCCGTTTGTCGAGACCTACATAATATATATGTAATTAACTTACGATGATGGGAAACATACCTTCACACAAACAAGGGCATGTTACTTAATGTTTTTATGCATAAGCCTTCATGTATTTCCGTAACAATTGAATCAGGTAATAATTATGTGATATCATAAAACATTAAGTCTTCTTTAATCACAATAGATATATGAACAAGGAAGATACAAGAGGTAATGCACATCAATAAGTTATGTTATGTTAGTATTTTTATTTATTTTTTGTTCCTCATGACTACACAAAGAAGTCGTTGAAGCTCTCGGCTAAACAAAAATCAATATATTTTTTAGTTATTTAATAATTATTATTTTCAATCATGTTTTGTAAATTTTTGTGGTGTACAATAAAGTGTTATAAATAAAATAAATAAATATGGTTCGCCAATACTTTACCAATAAAATTAGTACACAAAATATATGAATTTTCAGTACATAAGTTTTTTTATTGCCTCGTGGTCTCGCGGCACAAGTACCTATGTGCCATGCGATCTAGAGGTCCTGGGTTCGATTGCCGTGTCGGGCAAAGTGTTATTGGGTTTTTCCATTAGAAAATTCTCAGTAGCAGCACGGAGTCTGAAAAAAACCATGTACCTCTAACAACCCATTCTCACCCAACACCCGATTTTCTAAACTACTAATGACTCACCATTTTTGTTCTTATGGCCCTGAATCGCTTATCAAGCCTATTTGTTTATCTCTGTTATTATCATGTCATCGATACATATCTATATCAGGTTATAGCATGTATGGCTATGTAGAAGGGCTTCCTCTACAACTAAGATGAGCCAGGTTGTAATCCACCATGCTGGCCTAGTGTAGGCGGACTACACACCTAAAAAGTCCTAAAAACTAGTTGTACAGGTTCCCGCACGATGTTTTTCTTCATAATTAATGCGTGATCATATCCTTTGAATCCACATACATCTTCGAAAGTCGGATGTGTTTGAGATTTAAACCCTCCGAGATTCTGTCTCGTTTAACATATTTTTCCTGTACTCAGCTTGTTCTTTACCCTCTAATTATGCCAATTGTTGGTGAATATCATAAAGTATGTTATTATAGTCAAACTCCATTCCATTGATCTTTATTTAATTGTTGGACGTCATACATCGTGTGCGGTGGGGTCCAAAAGTCCCAGATTCGATTCCCGGTTCAAGCAAATTCGATGTTTCATTAGAGAACTCATAGCAGCTTCACAGTGTCTGGAAATGTGTACAAAGACTCCAAAACGCTCGCTGCCTTTTAGGTGAAACTTAAAAATCAACTAGCAAAACTTGGGTGTAGCAAAACACTATCTACCTTTGATGATACAAGGCATGATTATATATAACGACATAGATATATGTATACATAGCATGCCTTTTTATAAAATTAAATATCTCACACATAAATACACAGTCAAGTCGATAGCCCGCGTCTGGTGTTGCCACATTAACTGGTAGGGCGAGTTTTGTACTACCATATTAATCTGTTGCGACAGACCGACACGCCAATTCCGCTTAGACAAGTCTTAAATACGCATAGGACAAACAGGGTTTTAAAACTACGCATTATGTCTTTATTGTGAAATAAGAAGTTTTTAACTCCTAAAAACAAGTAAAAATAGCAATTATTTGAATAAAATCATGGGCTTTTAGAAGAAAAAAATTCAGCGGGCATTGAACGTGTAAAAGGGCAGAGTTGTAGTAATAGAAGAAAAAAAGAATATAAAATACAAAACACTATAATTAGCATTCAGCAATACAAAATAAGATCATTGTTATTATCATTAGCCCATATATACGTCGTAGGTACGAAGGTTTGTATTTTATTCGTCCGTTGTTGTGGTCTAATGTTCGTATAGGTATGAGATTTACGGGTACTATTACTTTTAAGGGCGCAATTTATAATGCACAAAAAATTATAGAGGTACTAAAAACTTTTGTCAGTATTTCATTATCCTGTATACGGTGAACGACTGACTGGCTGACTGGCACGGGCCTCCTCTACAACTGAGGGGGATTTCGGCCTTAGTCCACCCCGCTGGTCTAGTGCGGGTTGGCGGACTGCACACCCAAGAAATTTCTAATAACAGATTAGATTTGGATGTGCAGTTTTCATCACGATGTTTTTCCTTCACTGTTAAAGTACGTGATAATTCATTGTTAATACACACATAACTTCGAAAAGTCAGAGGTTTGAACCCGCGACCGTCGAGATTATCGACCGCGTGCTTAAACCTCGGGACCATCACGACTTAAAACAAGACAGACACGACACGACAAAATAAGATAACTTCATTATTTATATAGAATTCATACAGTTTTATGGTTTTAAGTAGCAATTTCGCCAAAATAATATTAGAGTCATACGTAACATACATTGTAATATCAAAATATTTTTATATAGAACAAATATTTTAATCGGCGCCGGGCTCGAAGCCGCGACCTCTCACTCCACATCTTATTTTTAAAACACTCAACAACGGTTACTAAATCTAACATTGGCTACCTTTCTAGTCATCGTAACACAAAGCATTCCTTTCTAATTCAAAAAATAGTATAATTTATAAAATTGTATGAGATACAAAAAATGTTTGCATGGAATTGTTAACCCAAATGAGTGCCTTACAAAACATCTTGCGGTTTGCCAACACTTAACAACGACCTTACTGAGCTTTCGTCAATGTGTCCAAACATGACCTTGATTGCGTTCTGTGATTATGATATGAGCCCATTGGCTAATGTCCATGTCATAAGAATCTATATTATTCTTTTTATCTATTTCTATAATATAAAGACACCGACAGACAACAACCTTTTTCTAATTCCTTGCGAAGTATTGCGTCGTGGGGATCAGAAATTACATGCGACTTTTCGAGCTAAAAATCACCAGAGCAGAGACGAATTTTGCGGATCACATATTGGCCCGGTGCGGGAATAGAACCCGCTGTTGTTGTTTAACAACATAATATCCACTGCACCACGATGGCTGTAGAATTGCAGAAAAATACCTAGAAAAGTTTTTTTTTTTTTAAAGCAAATAACCTGAAACCAACGGCAACTATAGCTATTTTTATCCGTGGAGATCAAACCCGCAACTTTTTTTTTCTTAGGACCAATTAACTCAACAACAATTTTTTTTTTTTTTTGGATCTTTAAAGAGCCTCTTCGCTCACGGAACCGTGAAAAATAAACCAAGTAAAATAAAGGGCCAATAAATTTAAACATCAAACGCCGGCTGTCATTAATCCTTTTCATTTTGTAAATATGCAGGTACAAATTTACATTGAATTTCTAAGCGTCTTAAATTTTTTGAGATACCCCCAATCAGTTTTAATGTATAAATTTCTACGAAAGAGATACGCCTGTTCACAAACCAAAGAATAATCATTATACGATCCATCAAAATGATTTACGGTTATTGTAACTTTTATTTAGTGCTGAATCGCATTGGCTTACAGTTTTGTTAGCAATCTAAATAGAAATACTGTAATAAAATTAAGCGAAGTATGGGACAGACGAACTTTTAAATAATAATGCTGGGTGAGCAACGAGGCAGAGAAATGTGTAAATAGCATAAATCAAAGTGCCTAATATTATATATTATAATATAATATTATATAAGTAATTTCAACCTTTGCTGAACAATTTCATACTAAAATCTTTTTTCCAGAACAAATCATGGCGGTGACGTTAGTTCAACCCACTGGGGAGTTGTGGAAGCAGATCAGAGTGGAACTCAACGAAGACATCAATACAAGGGAAAGAGATTTGGCTACTATCAAAGATTGGCTGCGAAAGCAACCGCATCTACCAAATGAATGGGGTAACGTATTTTTTTAAATAAGGAATTGACCACTGGTTGATACGATTGGCAACCAAGGTACTAGGGGGTCATAGGCACCTTAAGGCCTTTCATGATAAATCAGGAAGGGAAATGAAATAGATTGCCACCATAGGTCTCAGCAGCTCTATAACTAATTTCATCTAAAGCCTTACCAAATTAACAGCCTGGTCTCTACTTATTCTACTAACACAAATAAATTATTCAAAACTGACTAGCAATTTAAGTTATTAATTAATTAAAACACTCAAAGGCCCCATGAGCCTATATTTAAATACAAGCCATGCATAAGATCAGAAACCATAATAGACTTTTTAGTCACACAAACTCCCACATCCGAAACAAATATAGAATGTATAAGAAACATAATGTCTTAATACGGTGATTGATCTCGTGGTCTCTCGTTCCATACAACATACAATCAGTTTTCATAGGAGCAAGAGTGTCTTTTTTTGTCAACCGCCATTAGTGCTATGCAACTTTTTGTAGATACCCAACAACATTCATTCGTGACGCATGAAGAATTGCAACAAAAACTTTTCTGAAGTCAAATTGTATTCGTAAATTCATAGAATACATTCTATAGAAATACGCTATTGTCCTAGTGAATGAATGTTCTGGAACGAATTAATCCTCACGAGAATAATCTCATATATAAATAATTTAAGTATAAACTTAGGTACGTGTTTTTTCTAGTTGTTTTTATGCGTTCGAGATAAATACTCTATTATGCCATGAGTCAGATAAATAACTCTTTGAAAAAATATTTATAGAATTTGATTACTAGTAGAAGCGTTTATTTTTATTTTATATTATTAGTATTTGCAAACAGCCCTAGAGCTATGAGCAAATATGTTCCGTGATGTTGTTATGCCTCACTATTGAAAACATTTACTCATCTGCTACACAGAGCTACTGCCGGTCTTATAGCTCTTAGATATAGTGACGTTTTAGTCGTCTCAAATACTGATCCATAGTGAGTTGGCGAGCGAACAGTAGAAGCGTTAGTATTTTTTTTACCAAACTCGGACAATATCTTGTTCATAATAAAAATAGTGGTAAGCTATTTTTTCAAATTACAAACTGGGATAATATGAATGTACAAAAATATTATATGTCGGCCTGATCACCAAAGGCAATTCTTCAAAGCCAAACAAATAAAGATCTATAAAAGGAGCACTAAAGGGTCGCCGCGACGAGCAAATATTCGTGTCTATTACTGTCTGTGGTTTGTCCATCTTCGTCTAATTGCTTATTTTTATCAAATATATGGATACTTTCATAACCCCTCTCAGCATAGGAGGTCTTGGACGTATATGAGCTGATGTATATACAGATATGGATACTTTAGTTATGCTAATAATGAAACAGATCATGATGATGGTAGTGAATTGACAATCACCTTGTGTCTACAGATGACAACTGCTTAATGACCTTCCTGCGAGGCTGCAGTTTCTCCCTGGAGAAGTGTAAGAAGAAGCTTGACATGTACTTCACCATGAGAGCGGCTTGCCCCGAGTTCTTCACCAACAGAGACATCACCAGACCTGAACTCTCAGAGCTGATGAACAAGGCGTAAGGATTTTTATCTATTTAATCACTTGAAGCAGACTTCTGGGATATACGGTAGCTTCGTACAAAATGTCTTAACTTGGATTAACGGTTGATTTCTATAAACAATCTTACTCGGTATCTCTAGACGTTTGCCAATAATTAACCGATTACGTTGAAGTTTGTATGAGACGCTCTCAAATATTATCTTTTTTGGCTTATTTCTAAAATTTATTCAGAGATAAAATATTGTATTTATGTATTTTAATGGCCGAATATATTGGCAAGTAATCATCGGTTGTAACATAACTGTGGTAAATTACAGCCAGGGTCCAACGCTTCCAGGACTCACACCAACAGGTCGGCGAGTTACTTTCTGCAGAGGTTAGTACAATCCAAATACATAATTAAAAAAATAAGTACTTCTCTTATTTATCGATTTCTTATTATTTTTTACGAAATCAGGTAATAATAATAAGTAACAATATTTGCTTACTTTAAAAAAAAATATGCAATATCTTCATCCGTATAATCTAAACGCAATTATGAAGATATCAAAATTGGTCATTATGCTTGAAAATTGTCAATTTCCATTGCGTTGGTGATTAGGCTTCACTTAATTTATTGTTGATATAAAGCAGTATTAGCGATAAAAAACACATTACCAACAACTTTCTTATGAACATAAAATTATGTTTTTATACCTGTAACATTTTTTTTTGTCATTTTATACACATAAACATTGAGCTAAAAAAAGTTTTGAGACTTCCTACTAATGAAGATTTCAAAACTCATTTGCGGTTACATTTATGCTGGTAACTTCTACTCAGATCTTTATATTAATGTAGACATTTAAATCATTGAAAGGATTTAAACAGTTTTCATAATGCAACTTTCCGAGTCATAAAACTCAAAATTAAATTCCATGGCTGAAAAAAGCATACCGATTTTAGAAGCTGTCTTTTAAATAAAAAATATTCAATAAAAAGATAAGAAACGGTTTGAAGCCGAATCTCGTTGAAGATAATATATGATTTTTAAAAGTCAACAAACATATTAGCGTTTAATAATCATCATAATTCGTTTCCTATTTCAGCTCTCGAAAAAGACTTGGACACCAACATGCTGAATGACGCTTTCAAGATGGCGATGATGATCGGAGACATCAGACTCAAAGAAGAGATTGAAGGAGTTGCTGGTGATGTGTACGTTCTTGATGCTTCGGCAGTTATGGCTAGTCACCTCGGCAAGGTCTCACCCTCGGCTATCAAGAAGTTCATGATTTGCGTACAGGTATAAATAAATACATCCAACAGTCACATACATAGTTCTGATCCCACACTAAGATACAAGTCTTGTGTCGTGGGTATCAGAAACTACGAGAGACTTTTCGGTCTCACATACACCCAGACCTGAAACAAATATTTGTGGATCACACAAACATTTGTCTCGGTGCGGGGATCGAACCCGCGGCCTCTCGTTTCGGAAGCTGGTGTCTAGCCAACTGCGTCACGGGTTCTTAATTTTCATAATATCTCCAATGGTATAGTCCAATTTTAAAAAATCTGTTGTGCTGTTCTTCAAACGTTTTTGTGGAAACTCACTTTATATTAACTACATTTGTAATTCAATAAAAAAAAATCAAATCGAAAAATAATCGAAATTTGGTGGTAAATTTCTGTTGTAATTTTTACGAAAGCGCTCATATTTTTTTTGAAATTCCTAGACATGGAATTGCCAAGCAAACGTTTAGAATCGTTTATAAAAATCATACAAAAACCGACAACACATTTCAAATAAACCTTATTAAGTCCCTATTTATGTTGAAAAATTGTCACTATGAATGTTTTCAGGAAGCGTACCCCATAAAATTGAAGGAGGTGCATGTGATTAACGCATCGCCGCTCGTGGATGCGGCCTACAACATCGTAAAACCATTTCTCAAAGAAAAAATGAAGAAGAGAGTTAGTATTGTTTTGCATAATCATTTTTATTGCAACAATTACATTCTTTATTTTCATTAACAGTATTACATCATTAAACATCGATTAGAATTAATTATAATTTATGACTTCTGCATAACACCAATATAAATTGCGATCTAAAACTGTTTAAGATGTCAAGAGTAAAATATTGCTATGTTATTCTTAAATATGCTACTGAAAGAAAAAATAACAATATGTATTTTGAGTTTAGGTATCTACTAACCTTTGATCGTATTTATATGTCTATGATGATGATGATGATGATGATGACGATGATCGTTTTCTAATTTTGCAATACAATCTATCAAATATTTCTTCAGATATTTTTCCACACTGATATCGCCGAGTTACAAAAGCACATACCAAAGGAGATCATACCAGTGGAATACGGCGGTGACGGATGCTCTCTAAGTGAAGTCAACAGTAAGTTCATTTTTCTATTTTAGAAGCATAATTTTTCTAATTTAATCTTCTTAACTATTTAGCCTATTCTCTCATATAGTTTAGTAAAAGCCAGCTAGACCCAATTTCATTGTCTCACAGCAAACCTAATCAAATTTAATGTCTGATTATAAATAAATGAATAGCCACATACCTACATAATTCTGAGATCACACTAAGACAAAAGTCTTGCATCGTGGGTATCAGAAATTACAAGAGATTTATCGGTCTCAGAAACACCCAAACCTGATACAAATATTTCTGGATCACACAAACATTATGTCTCGGTGCGAGGATCGAACTCACGGCGGTGGTCTAGCCAAATGCGCCACGGAGCTGTCAAATTATAAGCATTTTTTTGAATAATCTATATGTGCCGTGTGATCTAGAGGTCCTGGGTTCGATTCCCGGGTCGGGCAAAGTGTTATTGGGTTTTTCCATTAGAAAATTCTCAGTAGCAGCACGGAGTCTGGAATTGTGCCCGAAAAACGGCAATAGGCTCGCCCCCTATTACGTGGGACTGATACATACCTGGCGAAATGTGGGTGCAGAAATGCACCTCTGCCCACCTCTTCGGGGAATACAGGCGGGAGTTTATGTATGTATGTAATTGAAATTAAACTATTACGGGTCAGTCAACTAGTACAGTCACTGAATGAAATGATACAGTGTATCTCCACGTTAAAACTCTATGCGGAAGTAGTACTAACCTGATCAATCACTGAAAATAAAGTGTAAGCTAATGGTGATTTGGTTTTACCACTTAAGAGCGTTTATGCAGCTTTAGCGTAATTTGAGCAAAAACAGTACTTTTCGAACCTCTTAAAATTGATAAAAGACTCATCGTACAAACATTTTATTTTAATCGCCAATTATTTTAGGGAATATTGTCATCTAAATAGTTAGTGAAGAACATTTTAAGATTTTTGAGTAAATTTTGATAAATAACAAAATAACTGAACGAAGGTTTTCATAAATTCACTTTTAGAGTCATTTTCGAGGCTCAAATTTGGATTTATTAATAACATATTTGATCAAAATAAAATGTTGTTGATTCGGAAATATTCCCAAGCAACTAGTTAGTGAAAGACATTTTAAGATTTAGATACCTTATTCAAGTAATAAAAAATCTAAGGCATTAGAAATATTGAGAAAATACTGTCAACGCAGTATTTTTTTGACCCATATATGATACTTAATTTAATAAAACAACAACTTTTTTAACATAATATAAGAACGTACAATTTTTGTTTTGAAGAAATTTCCCTTATTTATATATTTATAAATATTTTAAAATGTACTATGAAACGCTGCGCACACACAGCCCGGTGCAAATTAGTCCGCCGCAAGACCCTTCAGAAAGAGGACGTATCGCTTTGCGCTCCGTCGTATTTTGGTTTCGTCGATGTTTTCGCGGTTATCTGACTGCATTCCGAACAATGATGATGATCAGTGATGATATAAATTATGTATTTAACATTTTATAGACTCAATAAACATTGTTTCATTCCTGTTCCTTGCATATCAATAACTATCGACGCTCATATTTACGCGAATCATATTTACCGAAATCGACTAGCCGCGTGGCGCGTAAACGCTCTTAAAAGTGCGTTGTAGCTGTATTGTACTTACATACATTACGAGTCGAGATCCAAATACAAATATACACGCCGCAAATTTACGCGCCGCTACCAAAGACGACGAGACGGGAGGGAGTCAGGAAGTAACAGTATGGCAAATAATGACAGAAAACATAAAACATAGCGCAATCAACAAAGAGCGATCTATACGCATTGTAATCAGAGTACGCAATGGCTTTAGAATTTAAATTGCCTATGAATTGATTACAGCATGACAGACGCAATGTCTACAAGAAACCTGACAGCTTACTTAACTGCGATGATTTTCTGAGATAATATAGAATAGAACTGTATTTCCCACCAGAAACGTTTGCATTGTTGTCACTTACATTCCTTGAATAAACTTAAACAATAGGAAGGAGATCGAACTTCTTTATGATCCAATTGGTTAGGTCAATTGTAAAATGATTGTTATTTTTCTTAGAATTATCTTGGAGCTGAATTTATCCATTTACTTTTAAGAACACGTTAGCATAGCACCTATTTTTAATGTTGGCAAAGTCTGATGGTCAATGTCACAGAACCGTCTTATTCAACTGTTCTGTGGTCACTGCCGTGCTATCGATTACTTGCCTCCGATGTAGCTCTGTTACATTTTTTATAGCTTTGAGTTAAGAATATTATAGCCAGTGACTTCTTCGTAAAGGAAAAATCTTATAAAAGCATTAGCCCACTTATTTTCCGTAACCAAGAGTACTTTGGCTAATTCTGAAGCATCATTACGGCTACATCTCGGTACTGGCGAAAGCTGTCTTCTTTTAATCTGCAATTACTATTTTTTATGTGTTTCTAGCGGCGTGGGGTAAGAAACTTGAAGAATACACAGCCTGGTTCAAAGAACAGGAGGATGTGAAAGCCAACGAAGCGCTCCGGCCTGGCAAACCTACCAATTATGATGAACTGTTCGGAATAGACGGTTCCTTTAGGCAGCTCTCTATTGATTAATTACCCTTAAGTGTCTTTTATAAGAAGTTAAATATAGAATAAAGGTTGTTTAGTTAAATGGATCGTACTAGTTCAATTAACATATTGCAGCAGGCTCATTCATATTCATTTTGACCCAATCAATTCTTCTTTGAAGTATAAGTTACCCTCGAATTTTGTTAAAAAATCCTTGGAAAGAATTCAATGAAACCAGATTGGAATTTCTACACGGTACGGACAGACCTACTCAGCGGGTTAGGTTAGGGAAAACTCCGACGGCGTTGTAGCATACAGACAGCTTCCAAACTATCCCTTATAATGCCAGTTCCAGAATTTGGTATGTCTGGACCTAGAACATATTTATAGTAACGTAAATGTCCGTGGCCATGCAACTGTTTTTGTCGATAATTTGAAATCATTGTAGATTAATAAATTTAGCTGCATATTTTATTGTACTTTATAAGTATTTTTGTGTTTAGAAAGGCGTGGTCATTTTTGTATCATTTAATTATAATGCATAACGAGATATTTACGATAAGTAATTGATCTTTATTCCACGTGGTGTTGCTGTGATAAGAGATTGATTTAATTTTAATACATTTATATATAATGTAAATTATGTGTTTTATTTCAAGTTCAGACTATTCATTTAAAAGTGTAATGTTCTGTCTACCCCTTTGGGAAATACAGGCGGGAATGTACGTATGTATGTGTTTTTAAAATACTTTTAATACCATTTTATTTTTGATTTTCTTCACTAATTTATTTATTAAAATAATTAAATGTTAATACATACATACATAAACTCACGCCTGTATCCCCTGATGAGGTAGGCAGAGGTGCATTTCTGCACCCACATTTCGCCAGGTATGCATCAGTCCCACTTAATAGGGGGCGAGCCTATTGCCGTTTTTCGGGCACATTTCCTGACTCCGTGCTGCTACTGAGAATTTCTTTGGAAAAACCCAATAACACTTTGCCCGACCCGGGAATCGAACCCAGTACCTCTAGATCGCTCGGCATGTATACTTGTACCGCGAGACCACGAAGCAGTTGATACTATTCATTTAAAAGCATGATGATCGGCCTACCCCTTCAGAGAATACAGGCATGAATATACGTATGAGTATGTATGTGTTTTTATAATACTTTTAATGCCATTCCCTTTATGATTTTCGTCACTAATTTATTTATTAAAAATTATTACATGTTAATAGCTATAACAATTTGATATTTATTCAATTTTGAAACGATACTAACTTAAATTTTATACAGAATAATACAATTTGTCGAACATAAACTATAACACTGAAAGACTGCATCATCAGTATTAAGCATTGTTTATTTTAACATCATATGAATACATAAACGATGGTCCATTACCTTATAAAAAATGAGTACATTACGAGATACCGTTGTACCAAGGATTACCTCACAGATCTACACAACGATCGCTTATGAGATAATTTGCGGCTAAACACTGGATATTAATAATTACTTGTAGCTCATCCCCGGCTTTTAAACAACACTCCGCACTCTTATCCCCCTCAAAAGTTAATTTACTTGAGAAAATAATTTAATAATGGTTCTTCTTCTTTTACAAGTAGTACGGCCGACGTAATAAGGAATTATACCTACTATTGCCGTTTTTCGAATTAGTTTCTTAAAATCGTTATGGTAGAAAGAACCTTCTTATTGAAAATTTAAAAAAAAATTGGCTCCAATTTATTGACTATATTGTTATGCCTCATTCAAACCAGCTTTTCTAAACTACCAGTTGATATGGAAGGCCGAAAGTTTTCTATTCAGTCTTTCTCAAAGTACCAGTTTAAGGCGCATTCGTCGAGTTAAGAAAATGAAGTTTTAAGAAGTTGAAGCCCCTAGTAATCTGGCCACTAACTGAGTATGTTGACGATATAGAAAAATAGTACATACATCGTAAAATAATTGATGTCTCTAAGGAAAGAATAGATTAATAGCTTGAATAATAAGTAAGTTTTTGTTATTTACAATCGTGCGATCTTCCTCAACACGTTCTACTTCATTGTTCCGTATACCTAATGTAGAATAAAATTTAAAATTGATAGTCTTGTGGTCTCGCGGCACTAGCGTGCATCGTTCGATATAGAAGTCATTGGTTCTATTTTGGAGCTCGGAAAAGTTTAACTAAGTTTTTTCATTAGGAAATTTTCAGTAGCAGCATGGAGTCTAGAAATATGCTCTAAAAACGGAAATGTAAAACGTGGGGCTTTTTTTCTTTCAAAATATATTTATCATTAGCCCATATAAGTCCACTACTTAGCACGGGCCTCCTCTACAACTGAGATAGTTTAGGCCTTAGTCTACCACGCTGGCCTAGTGCGGGTTGGCGGACTAGACAGGAAGTATAGTAATGATTATTATATTATTATTGCTTAGTTTTGCCGAGCTACTATAACGTGGATAATATACATAATATACATAACTAAACAATAACATATAGGTATATATAAAAACACGTGGTTTCCTACATGATGCCGACGCGTACTGAATGATTAAATCAACTGATGAGGCAGTTTGTATTGTGTCGCCGCACATCTCATTGATCCTACTGTTGACGTCAGCTGAGTCGGGAATTTTCATGTTTTTGTTTGTGCCTTTTGTGCTCTGAAGGGTATTGTCAATGTGCGAAGAAAGCATTACCTTGCATTATCATTTAACCCAAGGTTAACGGTTGTCGAATATTACGTATAAGAATTCATACACCGTAACCTGTGGGCCGGAAGGACAACCAGACAAATATATCTATACCTAGCTACTGCCTTTTGCTGGTCATATTTTTGCACGTATTGAAAAACTACCCAAAGCAAAACTCATACTATTTTCGATTTTGCGTTCGGAAACACACACGCACTTATCCATGAACTTTTAGGAGTCCTAGGGACACACTTCTGACTTTTCGAACTTATGTGTGTATTCGCAATGTAATACCAGGTACTTTAACGGTGAGTGAAAACTTTGTGAGAAAACCGCACTAGGCCAGCGTGGTGGACAAAGGCCTCAACCCTCTCAGTTGTAGAGGAGGCCCGTGCCTAGCAGTCGGACGTATGTATATGGCCTGGTGGTGATATCATTGGTACTTTTTATTTTTTCCTATAATTCTTGGTTTGTAAGAAGAAGAATGAAAAGGCATCTCAGCAAGCCATCATGATTGTGTCTAGTAATGTGTAATCTCCTCAGTAATTGATGATAAGAATAATATAAGGAATACGATGAACAAGTACAGTGGGATAACATAACTGATTTCAGAATGAACGGTATTAATATTAAAAGTTGTTTACCGGCTTGTGAAACGAAAGTCCACTGGTTTAATCCCGAGACAACTGTTTGTGCGCCACAAATATTTGTTTCGGATCTGATAAGAACAATAGCAGTGGAAAGACAAGTCTCGTATTAACAGAAACTACGAGAAGTCACTACTAAACCTTTAGTCTGCAGTCAGATCTATTAATGTGACTGTTGGAGGGCTTTTATTAATAATTCATTTATTAACTAGTAATATTTTAAACGGCAATAGGCTCGGCACCTATTACGTGGGACTGATACATACCTAGCGAAATTTGGGTGCAGAAATGCACCTCTGCCTACCCCTTCGGGGAATACAGGCGTGAGGTTACAGGTATGTATGTATTTTAAACAAATTCTTTCTTTATTCTTACTTGAAGCGTGATGATCTTTCATTTACTTATTTCTTTGTTCACAGTATATGTACTTACACTTTGCTAATAGTAAAACGAAAGACTAGGTAACATGACACTATATTCAAACGGTTTTACTATTAAACTAATATGGAGCAACCGAGATATGATTCATTCGGTGAGTGACCCAATAACCTTAATCCAATCTTTTCTCATAACTTTTTTTCCCATTCTAGAACAATCTGTCTATATCTAATACAGGCGTGAGATTATGTATATATGTATGTAACCGGATGCAAGCAATAAATATATAGATTGTAAGTATTTTAATGTAATTTATGGCTATGTTGAAAATATTTTCGTGTATCATAATTATAATCGTGTTTAGAAATATAAAACATCCGAAAAAACGTGTGAAGGTGGATACGGTCTGATAATGGCTCGCTGTTACCGAGCGTGTACCCTCGTTTTGAGACTTTCGATTCTGGTAAAGGATCAAGTAAAATGGAAACATACAACTTATAATTAGTACTTAGTATTAACTTAGGATATTAGCCAGTACTAATTATAAGTTAATCATGATGGTGATGATGATGATGATGATGATGATGATTAACTTATAGTACTGGCTAATATTAATTTATTTATTTGTGCTTTATATACAATGTAAAGTCGGACATAATGCCAAAGGCATCTACTAGTCAACCTTAGGGTGATGCGGAGAAAAATGAATAGGTGCATAAATATGTGATGCCATTATATATAAAAAAAAACACAAATAAACTACTTACGAACCGTTACATAAACAAATAGTATACATAAAATAAATATAGATAATATATTTTATTAAATATATATAAAATAAATACATACAAGTACATACATATACATACATACATACTAACGAGCTTCTGACATTTTTTTTAAGAAAAGTTTCCGAACCCTTAGTTTTAACGAAAAACTGGTTAGAATCCTATTGTTAGTTTGTTACGCTTTATCGCAATAATAACTTAAACAATTTTGAAGTAGATTTATATACAATTGTTGTAGTGTCCAGCAAAGGTCCAGCTGATGATGATGATGATAAACAAAATCTTTATTGATGCGATATAAGTCACTGGCAAGAAAAAGCAACCCAATAGTCAGCAAGAACTATGGTTGCTAGACGAAGTAATTATTTACACCTATACTATTATATTTATTCGTATCTCAGCGGATATGTATATCCTCCAAAAACAAGTTGGATCTTAAGTATAGATTACTTCTACTACTTTCACTGGATGAATCATAACTTCGCTAAACGTCGATTTTCTGTGAGGCGATGGTACTTACCTCCTCTCAGGAAATGGCACAATATCCGTTTCAATAAAATATAGTAAAAAATTTGCTTTGCATATTTCTTTAACAACCACGTCAGTTAAATAAAATTAATTCCTTAATATTACAAAAGACAAATTATTTAGTTGCTATTTTTTTATAAGCGAATTATTTTTCGAATTAATCCTTACCATGGATGGAACATCGTAAACACAACAATAAGCGCACATCAGAAAATGCGTCATGGAAATTATTCCCATCAATTAATTATTATCATTACACCAACGTTGGCGCAATTACCAGCGTTTGTGGGGTTCGGCGCAACGTACGCTCGTGTGTCGCTTGTGCGGTTTTAAGTGCAATATTTCTCAACAGCCAGAGAGAGGTGAGGTCGCACAACGAACAGTGGTCACCGAGTGCCGACGCTCGGCAGACGCGACCTACTTGAATTGTCTGTGATTTGTGCATCAGCTGTAAGGACCAACAGTGAGTTTTTGAATTTATTTAAATTTAGATTACATAACTGTCAAATTTATTTTTAACATTTCGAATAAGATGGCCAGGAACTGTCAGAGACGAAATGAAACCAGGTTATGTCGATAAATTGGTTGCAGATTGGTAGATTTAAAATATGTGTTTTTTTTAATAATCGACTATTATTTAAATTATGACCCCGTTATCTAGACTATTATTTACAATAATATGCTCAAGAGACGTTAAGATATAATCCGCCATTATAGCTCACTGCAGTTTAGAGGTGAACGACCGTAGAAGTTAGCAGTAGTTTTAATAACATTTAAATGTTTCTGTTCTATTTTTATAATTTAAACAAATGTTGTATTTTTTTACACAATATTATATAATCATTTATAAAAAACATGCTACATTTATTCAAATATTATAATTTATTGTTTTATTCTCGTCAATAGGAATGCGGACTAAATGGGTAAATTTTAATTTAATCAATTAATATTCAATTAACTGAATTTGAATTTAATTTGAAAAAAGTATTACCTATACTAAGTGACGATGTCTATTTCACTATCTTTGGCAATTAACATAACCCAAGGAATTCATTTGTATTAAAGAAATTCTGGGAGTTCGATCCTTGATTCTCCTGGTCTAGTGCAATAAGTTAAAAGAAGGGTACAATAGGAGAAACTAAGAATTTAATTCTTAACCACGACCCATTTCAATATAATAAAAAATATTATTACCGCAAGTTATCCCACGATATTCGTGCGTTATGACTGTGTAATGATTATGGAAAATTTAGCAGACATATGAGAATCACTAAACCACACCTCCTTTACATATTATGGATGAATGGTAAAGATATAAATAAAAAACTTGATGGACTTAGTTTTAGGTCAGACTTTACCGAAAGACGATGTAAAAGACTGGCACAGAATTGAAGAACTGTTGAGTGTGCAGGTTCACTAAGATGAAAGATGATTATAAATACCGGGTTACTGGTTAAGTCGACCTATTCCCGTTAAGGGCGTATAGTTAACATCGTTTCTGACTGATTTGAATATGAGACACCCTATCCTAAATCTAACCGTTTTCGAGATAATTGAATTTGTTTTATACAAAAAGCTCCCGACTTTCGGCTAAAAATGATGCAGAAACGATGTAAACTACATACACGCCCTTAAGGGGAATAGGTCGACTTAACCAGTAACCCTGTACATTACTTGGAGTGGAAATTTCTGTGGCGCAACTGATAATCTCTTGCAGCTTCTAACAACAAAACAAAACTTGTATCTTTAGTATTATGAACATTTGCACCACGAAATATTATAATTATTATGAAACACTGCCTCGTGGTCTCGCGGTACAAGTATGTGCCGTGCGATCTAGAGGTCCTGGGTTCGATTCCCGGGTCGGGCAAAGTGTTATTGGGTTTTTCCATTAGGAAATTCTCAGTAACAGCACGGAGTCTGGAAATGTGCCCGAAAAACGGCAATAGGCTCGCCCCCTATTACGTGGGACTGATACATACCTGGCGAAATGTGGGTGCAGTAATGCACCTCTGCCTACCCCTTCGGGGAATACAGGCGTGAGTTTATGTATGTATGTATGTATTATGAAACAAATTTACTAAAATTGAATATTTATAAACGACTATATATTGCAAATACAAATAGTGATTTGTCCTTCAGTTCTCAAAAACTTTCACTAACCTACAAAAATGTTATTCAGAAATTAATTATATTCAATCTATGAATTTTATGTAATAACTGTTTTTGTGTGTACAAAATTTTTCTACCTCATCTATACCAAGGAAGCGTTTTGATATGGTTTTCATTATGATGGATATAACCGCAATTATACCCAAAACCGCCAACCCGCATTACGTGTTGGTAGTGCTGGAACCACACATGTGGTCCTACCATGCAGTGGCGGTAGAAGCCCAAAAGCCCAGTTTGCCTTTCAACGTTCTGAATCTTTTAGCTTTAAATCTATATTTAACAAAAGCAATTCAACATATAAATAAGAATATCCTGATCCCACAATAAGCAATAATAAACTAGACATTACAAATTAACGTATAACGCTTGCGGGCTTCTATGGAAGTACCGCCGCTGCTTACCATGTATGTACATAGCCTGGCTTTTTGATTTTAAGAATGTACATAAAGAATTTTATGAATAGTAGTTTTGATTTTTTTATGATTTTTGTGCATTCATATACTCCGTATAATATAAATAATATTATAATAAACAAATAAATAACTCTTTATACTTTTCTGTTGTAGAAATATATACATACATATGTAGGTACATCTGACGGTCGCATCTTCACAATTGCTGTCCACAAGTTACCAAGTCGTAAATCTGCTGTAGTTTCTATTAAGTCTAACAATATTTCACAATTAATATTACAGTCTGCATCTAACATTTCAAAATAATTGACATTTAGCTAGGAATATTCCGTTATTGCACTAGGTACTTTCCTTTGTTCGAAAGAGCGAACCGGTATTGAGATTGCAGACTCGCGAACACACACATTAGCTAATATTTATTCGTTGACTTAAAGGTATCCTCCACAACCTTTAAAGGTACTAGAAAAGTTTCATCGATCGTTATTTGGATGACAGAGGTTTTAATATGAATTTAATTTACTGATTTTCTGTTTGAATGAATTGATGTTATTTAATAGATTTTGTATATTATATTTCATATTTGCACAATATATTTTATCATTATCATCAGCCCATATACGTCCCACTGCTGGGCACGGGCCTCCTCTACAACTGAGAGGAGTTAGAAATTCCTAAGAACTTTTAGGTGTGCAGGTTTCATCACGATGTTTTCCTTCACCGTTACAGTGGGTGATAATATTTGTGTAATCTTTGCGTTGTAATGCTAGTTTTCCCGTCCGGATGTAACTCTAGGTGGCCGACGAAAACCAGCGCTCCGTTGTGGTTGACGCCACAGCGAAGCATAAATGCTAATTTGGCGACGGTTTGTCACTGTCTAACGTGCCTACCACTTTTTTTTTCATTTTGATGTGCTTTATGTTTTTTGCATTTTAAATGGCAATAACCAATTTTTCTTCTAATGCTTTCTTTCTATTACAAATTTCTATCATAATGGTTTCCAAATAGAGCATTAAGTGGCTAGAGACTGCTTTTCCATTCCTGTAATATTTTGTCACTGTGTCAAACAAGTCTAATTAAAGTAAACGCGAAAGTAATATTTATAGCACTTTCACATCTGGACCGCTGGACCGGTTTTGATTAATTTTGGTACACGTTTAGATAGACGAGTACGTAGATACAAGTATAAACTACTTTAGGGTGCCTCAAATATATTTTTATTATATTTGTTGATATAATATATCGAACGTAGCTGTCATAGTGTCTACACTAGTGATATAACTGGAAGTAATTATGGTTTTTTATTTATTTTATTTATATACACTTTATTGTACACCATGGATATACTCGTATAATACAAAATGAAATTAAAAGAAATGCTTAGAACTAAAAGACAATAGGCGTTCTTATCACTGACTGCCATCTCTTCCAGACAACTTAATTTATAAAAAAGACATGTAAAAAGATGACAGGGTAATCGAAAATGGGATATTAATAATAAAAAATATAACGATAATGATGTACTTAAACTACAAAAAAAAGGAAAAGAAAAACATAACACAACTTCAAATAAGTCACTTGTTTTTGTATGTTCTTACGAAAAAACTCAAAACCTACTAAACTGATTCCAATTATTTTGGTATGGACATAAAATGAAATGGACCCTGGCAAAGAACATAGGTTATTTTATACAATTGAACCCGAGAAAAGGGGGGTCATTATATAAGGTACAACGCGATAAACAAAACATGAGTGTGCGTGACAATAGTGACACGTATTGCATGCGTGATTTACTTAAAACATAAATTACTACTAATAATACTCCTTATGATGATAGACAATTATTATTGATATACCCAACACACGCATCTACGTATCATACACATAATTTTGATCATCCTCACTTATCATTAAAGACTTTGTTTTCTAACAGCTGGGGCCAGCTCGATCCAGGCTCATTTTTATATAAAAAGTTGCCTTCATTTTTTCCAAGGTTTTCATCTATGTCCCTAGCAAAAATTATTCAAATCGAATAAGTATTTTTGAATTTTTTTGTTACAAACACAAATATTTGTTTGAGCGACCGTCAAAGTTCATATGTGCTAGTCTAAATTGACCACGATCTGCTTAGCCGTTATTTTAAAAAACATCCATAAAGACTCCTATATTAAAAATAGATATACAGGTTAGTTAGACACCGTCTAAGGCACAGGTCTAAGCACCGCTAGAATAACATGCCCGTTCTCAAGTTAAAGTGCCGTAGCTAGATATAATAATAAAACGCCAAGAGTAAACATGGCGAGGAAATTTGTATTAGTGATTTTCACACGGAATTTCTTATAGGTGAACTCTGAAGCCCACTAGCTAATTTTATTACAGTAGAACCTCTATAATTCGAACGTCAAGGAAGTCGCCAAAAAAAAAACGAGTAATAGAGTTTTCTATTTATGGAGGATTTTGACTTAGGCGGTTTTTTATTCGACATAAAGAGGTTGAGTTATACATATATTCTTATACAATTTGAGTTAGATATATTGCTTTGTTCGAGATATAGAGGTCTAGTTTAATTTTTCTAGTTACGGAGGGAAAATATGTACCAAAAATGGCTTAGAGGGACTCACTCATTATTTCGACTAATAAAGGGTTGAAATTTCGAGTAATGGAGGTTTTGGTGTTTGAAGGGAAGGGAACAAAATATTTTTTCGAGATTTGGAAGTTTTCAACTTATCGAAGTTCGACTTAAGGAGGTTCTACTGTATTATATTTATGTATAGAGTCTAGTACGAATTCAGTTTTATATAGACTTGAGTTGGTACTGGACTAAAAACTGACAATTCCTAAAAAAAATATTCGCGTGCCTACGTAATACGTCATTTAGTCCGGTACTAAATCGATAAATCAATAAATACACCCATGAGTCAAAAACATAGTTCTGCCCCCGCACAAGTTGCGAGTCTTGTGTCGTAGGTATTAGAAACTACCATACCCGAAACAAATAATTGTGGATCATACAAACATTCGCGGCCTCTCATTTCGCAAGATGGTATCTAGCCAACTTCGCCACGCACCTGCAAATTTTTTCGAATTTCAAATTGATTCTACGTATTATAATGTAAAAGTTAAAAGTTTAATCCAAGTCGTGATGGAGTCGAGGTTAACCTGGTGTTTTGTTTCGACAGTAGCTCTAGATGAAACAAAATAACCGCGGAGTTATAACTTATTTGTTGAAAAAGGATATTTCATACGAATAGGATGTAAGAAACGTCCTAGATACTTACTAATACTTAAGCCCTTAGTGAGTTAATTACTAGGAATTTGATAATAGTTTTTTTTTGGAAATAAATTAATCAAGGAATATGGTCGTGAGTCGTGATGGCCTCGAGGTTTAGCCACGCGGTCGAGAATCTCGACGATCGCGGGTTCAAACCCCAGGCACACATCTCTGACTTTTCGTAGTTATGTGTGTATTCACAAAGAATTATCACGTACTTTAACGATGAAGGAAAACATCGTGATGAAACCTGCACACCTAACTAGTTCTTAGGAATTTCTTAGGTGTGTAGACCGCCAACCCGCAAAAGCCAGCGTGGTGGACTAAGGCCTAAGCCCTCTAAGTTGTAGAGGAGTCCCGTGCCCAGTAATTCGAGGTATATGGGCTGATGATTATTAATCCAAAGCAAAGATTATTAAACACGATTCTAATCCCGCACTTTCACATATGAAACGATATTCGACCTTCGGCAGCTAATGTAAATCACAACGGATGGACAGTGAGGCAAGTGTTATGAAACTTGAACCTTGGTGCAAGTGACCCACTGGCCTTGTATGCCTTTCTTTATTGTTTCGCGTAACATATAATCAGCGTAAAACCTTACTGTTTCTATTCAACCGGGAAAAGTTGGAAAAATAAATACATTATATAGGTATGTATACCTTTCTGGAATTCCAGATAAGTGCTTATTAAATATTATTAACATTTATTTATTCTGATATTTACAATGCAAACTTACAGCTCAAATACGTTTACATTAATTTATCTAAGATTATTGATAACATTTTGACAGACATTAAATAATTAATATTGACATAACAAAAAAGTTAAATAAAATAAAATAAACACACACGTAAAGTATATGTCACAAACTTAAATATGGAAGACGAAAATAAAATTATTATTCCTCTGAAAAAAATTCGACACGATACACACATATACATACAAATCTGTTTATATATAGGTACTTTTTTTTTCATAACACAAATCTCAAAATTATATAACATTTATTTTCTTGGTGCAAACAAGAAAACAGCTTAAGCTATTAACGTGAATGTAGCTTACATCGCAAGTACAGTTTCTTAGAACAGTTAGTGCGCAGTTAGCTGCGGCACATAATTCTCTTGCAAATACCAGACTTTCTAGTACATTATTAATAGACACTTAATGGGTGCCTCTGCCTTTCATTACATTTCCATATTAACTACCAAAGTCGAAAATCTCGACGGTCGCGGGTTCTAACCCCATGCACACCTTTGACTTTTAGAAGTTATGTGTGTATTCAAAGAATTATCACGTATTAAAAAAGGTATTTATTTAGATTTATATAAAATAATTTTAAACACGTAGTTAACAAGACAGTGGAAAGTGTCAAAATATTCAAAATGGCGACTTAATTCTTACGTCGTATTCTGTGAACATAGTAAGGTAAAGAAAATAATTGCATATTATATAAGAACTCAGGGATAATAATTAAACAAAATATTGACTTTCAACTCAACGTTTCGATCGCGAAACTGGAGCATTCTTTCAAAACATTCCGTAAAAGCACTGCCCACGTGTATATATAGATGTTAATTGTTATGTCACTTAATGATTATAGCACTACATTTTACTTTGCGTGGAAATAAGCCAGACAATATTTTTGTGTGAATTAAAATCGATTATTTTTAAATTGTGAAGTCCACCAATCTACTCTAGACGAACGTGGTGGACTAAAGCCTTTTCTCTCAGGATTATATTATGACGTGTATGAGCTGATGTAGAATGTAGATATATAACATGCTAAATAAAGTGTGATTGAGTTTTTCGTGTAGGAAATCTCAGATTTAGAATGGAATCTGAAAATGTGCCCCGAAAAAGGGCAATAGGGTCGCCTACCGCCTACCTACCTATACGCGGGACTAAAAAAAACGGGTGGCACCCCGGCCCGGGAGTGCCGGCAGAAGTGGAAACTTCAACATTAACGTTGTGCATTTTTCAATATTTATAATATTTTGAAATTGTTAGGGAATAATTTCGCACGAATTGCTTTATTTATCAGAAAAAATACTATAATATAATAAAATATTTATTGCGCTATCGCACACAAACATGACAATTTATATTACATAATGCGTCACGTGATCTGACGTGAGTTCAAAATTTTTTACCCATCCCAAAAAAAGTGCACAGCGCCGCTGAAGCAGTTTTCACTTCAAAAAACGCGGCCAAAACGCAAGTACATACACCATGCACCTGTGTCTAGCCCCCGGGAATTAATGCGTATTTACAATTTACATATACATACATCGTAGCTTGTAATACTAACCGTACGTGACATGCATCTCAATATATTACATTATGATGCTCTGATAAAATTCTGACATTATATATAAATTATTTTATACATGAAGATCTGAGTAGGTTGTGTGGAAGATCGCAATTAGCGATAAGAACAACAAAATTACAAACAAGGATAAACAAACATTGTGTATTTTTTTGTACATTACAATGGTTCGTAATGTAAGTACCTATTACTTATTGTATATGGTAACTATTCGTAATTTAAATGGACAATAATTTATAAATCAAGTAATAATTTTGCAATTAAATAATACCTACAAGTACCTAATGCGAGCAGCTAGTTTTCATTTTGTCAAAATTAATATATAGATTTTGCAAATTATTATAGGAGCTTAATGTTGGCCCAGTCACAACTTCATGAATTAAACAAAACTAAATATTTAGTTCCTTAAGATTGTTTATAGATGGCGTTTATAATTTACGTCATTACATTTATTTGTTAGTACATAAAATTTCTACCTACGCTGGAAGAGGCAATTATTAATTTTAATTGTGATCGTTGTGCCTTCTTCAGTCTTCTGCCTTCGGATTGAAATTAGAACAGCTATGGGTATTATAGAATCATGAAGATAAAATCATCGAAGTGAGTGATGGAGATCGCCAACTATTGGTGAACAAATGATTATGCACTTTAGACTTCAGAGATCTGTCTTAAAAAATCAAAAAAAAAATTGTGACGTCTGAGTGCGAGTATAGGTACGATTACCGAGTCAGGCAAGTACCTAGTTATTAAGATCTTTAGTTAGCAAATTATTGCAGCATTGAGTGTGGAAATGTATCCACAAACCAATAATGATAGCCCCGTGGCGCAGTTGGCAATAAACCAGCTTGCGAAACGAGAGGCCGCGGGTTCGATCCCCGCACCAAGACAAACGTTTGTGACAAGTGTATGTGAGACCAAAAAGTCTCTCGTAGTTTCTGATACCCGCTACACAAGACTCGTATCTTAATATGGGGTTAGAACTATGCATGTGGCTGTTGGGTGCATTTATTTATTACCTATTTATTTATTCATAATAGGTTCGCCTTCTACTACGTGGGACGTAAAAGATAGAGGACGAAACATGGTAATAGTACATCTTTTCGTAACAAATACTTATCATGATGCGGGGACCAAACTTGCGTCTCTTGATTCATAGTCTGTCTGATTAATACTTAATACGCTAGGCATGGAAGCAACTAGTGAATATATAAAAAATATTCTAATTCAGCCAAGCAATGTTGTCGACATCTGTAGCCTTCACGGAGCGGCACGTATTACGCAGATTAAGTGCCAGAGTGGTCATACTTAATGACATGTGACTGTGAGGTGCCATTAATTATTCCATTTGTACACATTACCAACATTACGGCATATAGTATGGAGTCCCAGACCATAATTTTGAGGTCATAGTCCACCGCAATTAAATTGGGTACTCTATTTGAGGTCTAGTGATCACTGCGCGTTAATTGCCCTTCACCAGACACAATTTTAAGGTCAAAACGATTATGTTTGTCCCGTATTGTCTGTCCTACCGTACATGTCCCCTGCGAACCATTTTCTCATTTAAAAAATCTATGAAGAAAAACAGTTATAAAAATAGTGTTTAAAACCGCCAATAGGCTTGTACATGTTACGTGAAACTTAAAACGCAGCTGGCGAAACGGTGGTTTGCTGGTCTAGAACTACTACTACGCCTTTGCCTACCTCTCAGACAGTAAGACATGCTTTAAAAAAAACTATAACAAATGTTAGCGCATTTAAATTTCAAAACAAGAGAATCGTGTATCTTCGTGAGATGTAAGTACAATATCTCTGTTAGTCTTTTCACCCTCCATAAGGTGCAAGTCGCTCGCTGTTCCAACATAGAGAAATCTTGGCAAAAATTGCCTTAAAATCACATTAAAAGTATCATTAATTGGTGACATCCTTGAGCTACAAATCGAGATATGGTTTGCCTATTTGCAACGTTAATGAGTTTAGTGACACAATCCAGTGCGGACATCCTTGATATAGAACTTGAATGTGTTGCAAATTAATTGACGAAAACCTCACGTATTCAGTAGGCATTTGGTGTGTAGTGCAAAAATACATAAGGCCACCACTATTCTGACTAATGGTCAGGAATGATCGTCTTTTCATAACATTCTAATTGGACCACATTACATTTGACATCAAGTGCGGTGTTGTCACTGCCTTGTCAGTACATAAAAATAAGTGTGTGTGTACTTATGTACACGCGTTAGAAGTTATACTTCCCTTAATATTACTTGTTAATCCCTTTTTATTACTGTCACTATTTTACATTTTTAAAATCTAAAACATGTAAACTTTTTTTTATAACTTTTTCGTGACGGTGTGCGCGCGCATCGTAAAAATTTACGTATCATTTTTCCCTAACGCGCCAAAAGAAGTATAACTACAAAAATCTTCATTCTTCTATTATTAAAAAATGATTTATCCCGTTGTATATTGTATCTTCCACCCTTCGTCTTAATTAAGGCAGGTGTTTTTCTATTGCTATGCCTTAGTCACTTTCTACTGTCGTACCACGCGTCTCCCAAATTGTTCATTTTATTCTCACTGCTAAAAGATTGATTTTCTGTGTAGCTTGTTGCATTTTCATCACCTAAAACTAAAATTTCGAACACTCCTAACCTCGACTACACAACTTGGATTTTCACTTGATCCTCGATCCTGAAGACTGAAACCAAGACAAAGCAGATTTTTCCGTATATGCAAAATGCTCTTATAAACTAAAAAACTAGGCCTGATCTTCCGTATTCTCATATCATCCATATTTCTGTGAAAAGACAAAAAAATTGTATATTATCCTTCGACTATCAAACCTTTTTAACTAATATGTTAAATATTTATAAAATGTAGAAGTAATATATAAGTAAATAACTGTAATGTCTTGTAATGGCGGTAAGTGATGTCCCAGAGCGAAAATATCTTATAAAATTTGCACAGCCGCTCTTTGTATGATCAAATTTAGCCTCTATAGAACCCAGCCTTTGCCAACGCTACAAAGTCACACGCTCTTCTCCCGTCAAATAGGTCTTAATAAACTCGCGTTTCTAAAATGTGAACAGTTTCTCAAGAAATAAAAAGTTAATAGACATTTACTGAGATCTTGTAATCCCATTGTCTGTTCATCTTTGTTTCACATTCTAGCGGTGTCGAAAGTTGTTCTAAATGTCATTGACGTAATACAATTTTGAAAGTTTTTTGAGTAAATGTGTTTTTTTAAATTTGGGAACGCTTTATGAGTAGAGCGACTAGAACGAGCTTCAGCTTCAAAGATAAAATTACAATACTTATCATAAAATAAATAAATAAATAAATAAATACACCCAACAGTTCAGTTCTGACCCCATACTAGGATACAAGTCCTGTGTCGTGGGTATCAGAGACTACGAGAGACTTTTCGGTCTCACAAACACCCAGACCCGAAACAAATATTTGTGGATCACACAAACATTTGTCTCGGTGCGGGGATCGAACCCGCGGCCTCTCGTTTCGCAAGCTGGAGTCTAGCCATCTACGCCACGGGGCTAATTAAAGTATTTAAGGGATATATTGAACCGTTTTATATATTCAACAATCATATACTAGTGTGACGTTCGCAAATTCAATTTAAAAATATTTTTTTTCCAAATTTTAAGACGAAGACTGAATTTGTTGCATCATCATCGTCATCATGTTGATCTATGAAAGTCAATAGATAAATTATAAAACAAACCTTCGAACAACTTGTTATAACTATGAAGTGCATTTATGTAACCACTCAAGACGGAAATACATTAGGTTTCTACAAAGTACAAACATATCTATTTGTTATATACTACTACTAGCCGGTAGGCCCGCTTTACTCAAGCGCTTCTTTACAATAAAGTAGCATATGCTCTCACCAAAGTTTCCATCCGCATTATTCTTTCTTCATCCATACCAAAATCTACCTCATAACGAAAGTAGTTTTTGATGCTTAACCGTCACAAAAACAATCAAAACTTACCTCTTAAAATATTAGAATAGATGGTATTGATACCGGTACTAACTTAGCCATGTAGGTACACAACATCCATCGACGAAGATATTGCAACACCAATTAACACACGGCCATTGTGTAACATTGCAGACACGAGAACACATTTGTTGACCTTCTGATATTCGCGTACAACTCACAACGAATTAGCATGATTAAGTAAGAAAAATTGCCATATTACCATTTAAAAAATAATTTAATATTGTACTACTAGGTTTGTTCTACAGCAGGGTTTCTCAAAGTGGGGGCCGCGAAACCCTAGGAGTTTGCCATTAGACGACAGGGAGTTCGCAACAAGATTTACGTAATAGTGTCTTGATGCCTAGCAGGCAAACATAGTGGCACGCGCGACTGAATTCGTCAGACTCATAAATTAAGGTTATAATTTTCCAAAATGACTCCTAATATTGACTCCATTTGCGACAAAAAACAAGCACACCCATCACAATATTAAAAATATATTTCTTTTGGCACTTTGTCATCTTTCATTGAAATAAAAACTTTATTTTCTTAAACAGACAATTTTACTATTTTCTTGGCGGGGGGAGCATAGAGGGTTAAATTAGTCGCTTAAGGGATTCTCTGTCACCTGGAAATTTTAACAAGGGTTCGTGAAACCGAAAGTTTGAGATACCCTGTTGTAGACCATAGATTATTTTTTTGATATACGGGTACGACAAAGTGACAACACCGTAACTGATGGTAAGTATGATGCCGTCCAAATAGAGTATAACCAAAATATACATACATACATAACCTCACGCCTGTATTCCCCGAAGGGGTAGGCAGAGGTGCATTTCTGCACCCACATTTCGCCAGGTATGTATCAGTCCCACGTAATAGGGGGCGAGCCTTTTGCCGTTTTTCGGGCACATGTCCAGACTCCGTGGTGCTACTGAGAATTTCCTAATGGAAAAACCCAATAACACTTTGCCCGACTCGGGAATCGAATCCAGGACCTCTAGATCGCAGAGCACTTACTTGTGGCGCGAGACCAACGCGGCACCAAAATATACTTATTTATAAACTATACTATATGATAATTTCCGTAGTTTAGATGATTAGCGGTAAGACCTATATTCATGTTGCCCCCTAATATTTACTTAAAGTCCTTTGTCAACCTGAAAACCTTTCCTGCTGTAGAATTCTCAGGACACAAGACATCATATACCTTTAAGATTATATATTACCTATAAGATTAGGTAAACCTTTTTATGACTTGTTTTTTTTTAATTATTTTATTTTATAAACACCATTGTTACAGGTTTGCTTAAAATCAAATTATTTAAATTACACTAGATGGCACTCCTATACGGTTTTGAATCCTCGTGAACGTTCGTGATACAAAATAAAACTACGTCCATAATATTAGTAATTACATGAAAAATGTTTCAACCCGGTTCATCAATTTCGTAGCCATAATTCCGCTGTTTTTTTTTGCCAATACAACAAAGACATTACACCTAAACTATGTTATTTTACTGGCCCAAGAATAAAGTTATAATAGTTTATCGAGAGAATATATCTGTAGTTCCTCTATACAGCCATACCATCCTTCAACAAAAGAAAAACATCCAAATATTTGGTAAAAATCCATTAATATTTTTGTTAAAAATTACCTGATTTAGACTGGTAATATAATTTTAAATGGGGAAACCAATGGTTGTGTGATCCACTGATAATTATGTTCGTGGATTGGTATATTTAATAATAATAATAATAATAATTTATTTATTAAAAACAGATTACACTATTTACAAATTTAAGTATTAGCTACAAGTGTAAAATTAAGAACAAGAAGATTATACATGGGCCCTGCACTAAGCTAAGCTTGTGTCGCAGTGGCCTTTGTTTGCAGGAATTTATCGAAAATGTGTTACAAGTTGTGGCAATCCGTACAATAAAAATAGGCAAGTAGAAAACATTAATAATAACGAAATAGTATAAAAAAAAATAATAACAATCTATGTTTAAAACTAAAAAGAAAACACTGTTTGTTAAAATTTAAAATAAAACTAAACATGAGATAAAAAAATAAAATAAAATAGAGGAGACTAATCCTATTACAAGACGCTTACAAATAACACGAGATCAATAAAAGCACATATGAGATTTTAAAAATAAGTAAAAAAAAATAAAAAATAGAAAAAAATAATAATTGTTCACACAATAACAAATTGGAGATGATTCAAATTTTTTTTTCTTTTTTGTGTGTGTATGTGTGTATGTATGTATTTGTTAATAGTATATAAGTCTTAACTAAACTATTACTTGCAGTGTTTTATCTGTTAACATGGCCTAAATCTTTAATACCATAAATTTTCTTCAAAAGCATATTTTTAAATCAAATAGGCATTTATAAAAATGAAAAATCGTCCAGCATTTTTCATCAAAGTTATTATTTACTTTTTTTATTTTTCATCAATAGTTCATGGTTTATTGATGTTGTCAATATCCGCATCTTAACAATTAAGGTATTAAGTTCTGAGCTGTAACCTTCAAATAATGACCACCCAAAATAGTAAAAACTTTATTACACGTATAACCCATAAATTTTTAAACAAGTTATAACATATAATTTGGGTATTTTTGTAGTTATACTTCGTGAAATTATTACTTTTTGCGCACAAACTTCTACTCATAAATGTTTTTGCAGATCTATGTTTTTTTGTTTTGTGTATTCATTACACAGAAATTACCGCATGGTACTATCGTACATCGACCTACAATAAAAAAATATGAGTCATCCGCTGGATATCATAACATACGTCTAGCAAATAAGTGGGTAAAGTGATCGTCCTGTACTCATCACAATACTCATATACAATCAATACGATGATATGTTTTAGTCCTTTAACAACCTATGAATCCAAAAGGCCATTTCAGAGAGAGAGTCGTCAAAGTTCCTATCGACTGAAAAAAAAAATCTGCTAAAATATTATTTTCTTTCCGTTTAAGACGGTACAAATAGCAATATCCCAATGGGGTATCGATAAGATATCAGAGTGATTCATAAGTCTTTCAATATATTATTCCAGATCAAAATGAAGATAAAGCAGGAGTTGTTGGAACAGCCGGCGGGTGAAATGTGGAAGGCGATCCGAGTGGAGCTCAAAGAAGATGTGAGTACGCGAGACAGGGATTTAGCTGCTATTAGGGAGTGGCTCAAGAAGCAACCGCATTTGCCTGATGATTGGGGTAAGTGTAAAAGGTAACAACGAATCAGCATTTGAGGCTAATAAGTATTTACTTATTCAACTACTTGGAAAGTCTTTGAAAAATTGAATGTCCTTAATATATTCTTTGATCATGGAAACATATAATTAAGTATAAAAACATAACACTATAACATAACACTATAGCATTGGTTGTCAAATAATGCTCCACTAGGTTAAATTCACATAGACGAATCGATAAAATCAATAACAATTAGGTAATAGGTATGTATAAAATATGTATAGCTAGAAATAAGGCAATTGAAATTGCTGTTTCCTCTCTTTTGCAGGTAAAATTTTGAAACTTTCCTTTTCTAATAAAATCGTAGCTGAACGCTAGCTAGTTGCATGAATTACTTTATGGAATATTAGTAGAATATCCAAGATTTTTAGCCCTACTTCTCAAACATACATACATGCATACATAAACTCACGCCTGTATTCCCCGAAGGGGTAGGCAGAGGTGCATTTCTGCACCCACATTTCGCCAGGTATGTATCAGTCCCACGTAATAGGGGGCGATCCTATTGCCGTTTTTCGGGCACATTTCCAGACTCCGTGCTGTTACCGAGAATTTCCTAATGGAAAAACCCAATAACACTTTGCCCGACCCGGGAATCGAACCCAGGACCTCTAGATCGTACGGCACATACTTGTACCGCGAGACCACGAGGCAGTCAGTCTTCTCAAACAGTTTTAACCAAATCCGGCAATTAATGTTTTTGGTAAAAATCACAGCATAAAATACATCAAAATTAATTAACGCTTAACTGTATTCTTCCAGAAACATCATCAATGATGACCTTCCTCCGCGGAAGCAGCTTCTCCCTAGAGAAATGCAAGAGGAAGCTGGACATGTACTTCACCATGAGGGCGGCTTGCCCCGAGTTCTTCACCATGAGAGACGTCACCAGGCCTGACCTGAACGAGATCATGACTACCAAAATGTGGGTATTATAGCTTCACTTTATAATAAATTCCGCAACATAAGTTATTCGAGTCTTTTATTCAACTAGTCTCAATATTGCCGTTTCGTTCCGTTCATCAATGAGTACCTACATAAGTGCAAACCGAAAATCCTTTTTTTTCATTTTTGCCACATTTTCATTGCTGTTCCGCTTCTATTGGTCATAGCGTGACGATATAAAGAATTCTTCAAATCAAACCAGAAGTTCTTAGGATTAGCGCATCCAAATAAACAAACAATCAAACTCTTCAGCTTTATTATATTAGTTAATCTATACCTACTAAAGTAAAGTGAGTAAAGTTTGTTATATTTTCAGTCAAGGTCCACCATTGCCTGGAATAACTCCAAACGGACGGAGAGTCACAGTATGCAGAGGTAAATATAATTCATTATACTATAGCTTATTAGTTATTACTCTGAGAAACTGAACAAGTTTACATAATTGGGTTACTTCATCAGTGGCAGTAATTCCATAGCCATATTCCAAGCCCAAAAGCGTTTCACGTTAATTGTCTAATGTCTAGTTTATAATTGTTTATTTTGGGGTCAGGATATTATCATTAATGTGACAAATTGTGTTTATTTTAATAAAGATTAAAGATTATTAATCGGGATTTTGTAAGGCAAGCTGGGCTTTTGGACTTCTATGAAAGTACCGCCACTGGACTTATTAGGATAATAGCTGTAAAATATTTTGCCAAACATGATTTGTTTTTATGCAATCCTGGCCACTTGAAGCGTAGCGCGAAGATGCATCCTAAAAGGCCGGCTTAAGTGAGTCTAGTGCCCAGTATTGAACGTATCTCCTTACTTATATTCTATTTGGACAGTCCATTACCATTATAGTACTTTACATTTTACCCTACGTGTAATTCAATATCCATGTTCCACCACGTGTGTTTTAAGTACCTCATAATATGGACATTGCCTAACCTAGGAATCGGACCGGATTTTTGTTCGCTCGCCGATGCCACAACATCAAATATTGAAACATCAACTTACCTTGCAGTACAATTGCTAAATATCTTTGCAGGCATACATCCGGACATGAACTCCCAACAAATAGTAGACACACTCAAACTGGCTCTCATGATTGGAGACGTGCGTCTCATGGAAGAGAAAGAAGGTGTTGCGGGCGACATCTATGTGTTGGATGCGGCGATACTCGGACCAAGCATGCTCACTAAACTGTCTGCTACTACTATCAAGAAATTCATGATCTGTGTGCAGGTAAAAATGTGGCAAACAATTTTCAAGTGTATTTTAATTAAGGCATTGAGGTTGCAACTTCAAATTATAAATACCAATTTATGTTTGGTTGTTAATTACATGGCATTTAAGCTGTCAGGTAACAAAAAAAGGATACAGGTTAGCGTTATCCTTTTGAAGAAGGGCAATTTCTTCCCGAGTAATTTGTTTATGTATTAACTTTTTACTCGCCCAATTGTACAACTAAAACTAAACAAAAAAAAAAAAATTATATCCATTTTCAGATAAATGTTTCAGATAGCACTGATTCCACTAAAAATTAAAAAAAAATACTAACATTAATAGATTCACTAATATATTTTTAATGATATATTGTATTGTAAGCAATAATTTCAAATATTTAAATATCATTACAGGAAGCTTATCCAGTAAAATTGAAAGAAGTGCATGTGATTAATACGTCGCCGCTGGTAGAAAGATTCATCAACTTCGTCAAACCATTCCTCAAAGAGAAAATAAGGAAAAGGGTTAGTAAATTTTATTTTACATTGTTCAGTTCTCAACAATATTTCATTAATTTTTTATCCTACCACAGCTCAGGGGCCCTTTTTATTGTAAAAGTATATGCATTTAGTATTTCTATAAATAATATTTTATTTTTTAGTTAAAACTGTAAATAAATAAAATATTATATGCTATAATATGCTTTATCATCATTGTCATTATTATAAAGTTACCATATTTCACACAGTGTTTCTGATACTAACTTGATTGTCTGTAATTACAGAAATGAGCAGGCGGCTTTGACAATGCTTAGATATCTCTTTCTCAAATTTTAATGTCAAAAATCAATGAAAACCAACAAAAATTTTGAACCGGGCGAAGGAGGGCAAAAAAATTTAAAGAATTATAGCCTGTAGAACCTAGAGCTCTGAATTAGTCATAACAAAACTAAGTAAATCAAACAAAAATACAATAATTTTCTATTCCAGATCTTCATACACAAGGAAATCAAAGATCTGTACAAATATGTTCCTAGAGAAATGCTGCCTGAAGACTACGGCGGTGATTGCAGCACCATGGAAGCGTTACAAGGTACAAATATTTTGCTTACTTCAACCTACTATCAACAAACCTTAAGCGCCAATACAACACCACTTTGGAAGTCGTGACGCATAATTTTCATGCACTTTCAAAGAGTTCTTCGCAAGCAATTATTTTGATACACCAAGCCTATAAATCCATTAAGAGAGGGTTTAGAGGGTTCAGAGGCTTCTACAAATATGATCAATATTGTGATCTTAAAACGTGACTGGTGCATCTTTGTAACCTCGGCCGTAATCTTATCTTTACATCGTAATGTTGACGATAAACGAAATACAGCTAAATTCGTATTCGGATAGGCCAGCTATCAGTGGAAACCGCTTTTACTTAAAACTTAGACGAAAATTGTCTATAACTACTTCAATAATAAGTTTCGGCGAATTAAATGAAGATTTTAGCGATATTTCTTATTTCAAGTACATTCTAAGAGTTTAAAACCGGCCGGAATAAAATGTATGAAGTATGAATAAAATTACAAGTCAGAAGCAAATTATGATAGTCATTTGTTTTATCGCCTTTCCAGAACAATGGACGCAGAAGCTCGTCGAGTACCGCGATTGGTTCAAACGACAGGAGTCAATCACAGCGAACGAGTCTCTTCGGCCAGGCCGGCCGACAAACTACGACGAACTCTTCGGAATAGACGGCTCCTTCCGCCAGCTGTCCATCGATTAACTTTAGAGGCTTCAAGTGATATTTTTTCTTAAGGGCGTTTACCTCAGACTCGTTTATGCAATACAAAAATATTATAAAATGCGATCCTAGCTTATATTTAATCCTCATGCATAACTAAGTGTTAAGGAAGCAAAAAACAACAGTTAAGATGGCATCCTCAAATATTGTTAGGGGACGCCATCAGGAACTCGTGGTATTAAAACGTTATGATGTCGGGATTACCTTTGGCCTCTTTCAATCGCAAAAACATTCGCTTATCGCACAAAAACATCGTGCAAACGAGCAATCTGTAGGGTTATATCAATTTCAAATAATGTAACTAGTTAAAAACTAATGATAAATACGGTATCATGAAATCTAGCTTGAATTCCTATGAACTTTAGTATTGTAAAAATCTGTAATTTCCCCACAGTACGTTCGAGCCATTGTTGGTATATTATGTTATGTTATGATGCTTTGTTATATACATATTTTACTTTTAGCCAAATTATTACTTTTTATCTTTCCATAATTGACAAAAAGTTAAAAATTCGAATTAATTGTCTTGTGGTATTTTAAATTATATTTTAAAAGAGTAATTTATGCAATTGGTGAATAAATTTTATATATTTTCTGTAATATTTGCTAATTCAATTTTATATCAATGTAATTTTATAGCAGGGAAACTTTTAATGGTTTGGTAAATAACGGAAATTAAAAGATTGTTAAATTTTAAAAGCCCGGTTATTGTGATATTTTTTTTATTTTTAGTGTTACTGATTTAGACAGTGAATTAAAAAAAAACTGTTACTTTTCTGTTTTTAGTAGCAATCTACAGAAGTTACTGGCTCCAAAAACTTCTACCATACGTTGAACCGAAGGGCTTTTTTTTTAAATAAAATGTTATATGCTATTACAAAACAGTGGTTTTAATTAATATTGGTTGCATAACATTCGTATAATTTTATCATGTAATTTGCTTAAGAAAACTAAAATATTATTTTCGATAACATTCTTCCCTCATTGCCCATTTTATTCGAGCTTATATATGATTTGACGTACATGCTTGTACACCTGCAATTCTTACTATTAGTTTTCTCACTAATACACTTAAACATATTATGTGTAAGGGTTTGTATGTATGTTTCTTATAATAACGCAAAAACTACTGAAAAGATTTTAATGAAATTTGGTGTGGTGATAGCTAGCGCCTGGGATTACCACATGGGCTACTTTTTATCCCGGAAAACTAATTTATGTGGGTGAAACACAGCTATACAATATAAACACATTCCCGAAACATTGCTCAGAAAGTTATGACAGGCGTTTTGAATTTATACTAATATTATTATTTTTTTTATTTTTTTTTATTCTGGCACGGCAAAGTGACTCCACTGTACCTGATGGTAAGCACAGTGGAGTCCAAAAAATTACTACCGACCAGCGAGAAACGATATGGTCACCCGCTGGTCGACACAATCATGCCGGCCTGCACAAATGCTTCTTCACGCTTCGCTTAAAGGATCCAGGATCATAGGAAGGAGGGAACACGTGATCTGGCAAACTTTTCCACACACATTATAATTATAAATGGAAAAGGTTTATATTCATGTACTAATTTTCACGTGGGATGAGCACGGAAATCAAAATTGCGCCCACAGCTCCATAGGTAATATCGAATACTTTTGATCCTTAGTATTAAAATAGTTGTTGATACCATTGGAAGGATGGAAAGTCATCAAATCCGCTAATTTAAATATCTCCTGACTTGGGAAAAGAATAAAACAGTTGTTAAATACTTTAGTAAATGTATTTCTTAAACATTAAAATTATTCTATACATTACAGTATTATTATTAGTGAATCTCCTTTTTCATAGATGTATCTGAAAACAAGAATGGAGCTGGAATAAAATATTTAGTATTAATAAAGTAGAAGCAGTGATGGCCTCGAGGTATAGGCGCACGGTCGAGAATCTCGGCGGTCGCGTGTTCGAAACCCCAGACATGATTTTCGAAATGATGTGCATGTTCACAATGAATTATCAATTGCTTTAACGGTGAAGGAAAACATCGTAAGACAATCTGCACACCAAAAGTTCGTAGGAACTTCTTAGGTGTGTAGTCCGCCAACCCGCACTGGGCCAGCGTGGTGGACTAAGGCCTATACCCTCTGAGTTGTAGAGGAGGCCCGTGTCCAACAGTGGAACGTATATGGGCTGATGATGATCGTGATGAAAGTAGGAACAATGCTTAAAACTTCTTTACTCGTGGATCTCACCTATGTAGACAATTAGACATTATTGGCCTGCGTGTTATTTTCTGTTTTCATTGACAGCCCCGTATCGCAGTTGGCTAGATACCAACTTGCTTAACGATAGGCCGCAGGTTTAATGTCCGTATCGAGACAATTTTTTGTGTAATCCAAAAATATTTGTTAGAGTCTGAGTGTTCGTGAGACTGTCTCATATACTTTTTGATACCCACAACACAAGACATCTTAGTGTGAGGTCAGAACTATGTATGTGACTGTTTGATGTATTTATTCATTCATTTAGGACTAAACATAAGTTATACTGCTCAGTATCATAATGAAATGATTCTGTGTTGTTCTATGAGCACCGGAGTTGCAGTGGTTAGTGAGTTGTGAGCTACAGCGAAGTCTTTCGGACGCTTCGATATTCAATATTCTATAACAGGGTTTCTCAAAGTTTTGGTTTCACGAACCCCTGTTAAAAGTTTTCAGGTGACAGCGAACCCCTTAAGCCTTAAGTAACTTATATAATCCCCCATCCCAATGAAGTCAATGTGAGGAGTAATTTTGGACAATTTTAACCTTAATTCTGACTCGATATGAAGTCGATTCCTGTATTTAGTTTTTATCATGACCAGGTGTGACAACCCACTCTCACATAAGTATGTTGCAGCCACTATGTGTGCTGCACGAGCCTGCTAGGCATCAAGTCACCATTACGTAAATTTTGTCGCGAACCTGGTGGTTCGCGTACCCCACTTTGAGAAACCCTGTTCTATAACAAAAATAAAGTGACCCAGTCTTACCAATATATTACTCGAATACGCTCTTGTTTTCGTTTAACTTGTTGATAGCTGCGATGTCTTCGTCTGTCAGTCTGAAGTCGAATACATCGATGTTCTCTGCAATACGCTGCTTGTTTGTGGACTTCGGTATTGGGATTAAGTGTCTGTCGATCTGTAAAATACATGTTATAATATACACTGTTACCTGGTGTCGCGGCACAAGTATACAATGTCCGGGGTTCGATTCCCGGGTCGGGCATAGCGTTATTGTTCTTTTCCATTAGGAAATTCTCAGCAGCACGCAGTCTGGAACTATGCCCGAAAAGCAGCAATCGGCAAGTGGTGCAGAAATTAACCACACTATACTCACACAGACACACACACACGCACGCACACACAAACACGCACGTGTGTATCCCCGAAAAGTTATTTTTAGCTCCGTGTTTTTATTTTTATGTAGGGGATTCGCTCTATCGCTGTGATATATATTGTAATGTTAGTAAAACCCCTTCCCTTCGATATTTAGAACGATTATCCCCTTAGGATTAAGTAAATGTGCATTTATCCAACCACCTTAAATTTTTAGATCCCATTTAATAGGAGTCTACGTAATCCATGAAAAATCTCATAACATTTTTATACATAAATAACTCAAAAACTTCTGAATATATGGAGATCGTTTTTAAGATTAAATGAGACCGGAAGAAAAATTGCGGCCAAGAATAGGAAGACACGCTAATCACTATTAACAAATAACAGTTTCAGCGCAGACAGTTACTCAACCTGCGTAACCTGTGACCTGACCTTATGAATTATATTCACCTTACTGCATTAAGGTCAGCCAAGGACCTTGTAAGAAATATGTATACAAAATAAAGCGTGTTTTCAAATTTAATAAATCGTCTATAATAATTAATTAATTCGATCATAATTATGTTTTTTATTTATTCGCGTTTATATATCAATTGTGGCGTATATTGATACTATTTTGTTTTGTTTTTTAAATAATATTGTATTGAAATTGATTTTACAATAAAGTTTTTCACTAATAATAAACCTTGTAATGCAGTTGTGATCAGAATTTTATAATTTAAGCAAAAAATCTTTTTGATCGCAAATTACCATCATTGAAATAATTTAATATGTTAAAAGTCGGATAATAAATATATTTTCACAATGGCATAACCTGAAAAAAATATTATTATTCCATTTTTAATTAATTCAGAATACGCTTTAAAGTATTTGAAGTGAAGTGAAAGTGACAGCCTCGTGGTCTCGCGGTACAAGTACATATGTGCCGTGCGATCTAGAGGTCCTGGGTTCGATTCCCGGGTCGGGCAAAGTGTTATTGGGTTTTTCCATTACGAAATTCTCGGTTGCTGCGCCGAGCCTGAAATGTGCTCGAAGTAACGGCAATAGGTTCGTCCTCTATTACGTGGAACTGATACATACCTGACGAAACGTGGGTGTAGAAATGCGGGGAATACAGGCGTGAGTTTATGTATGTACATATTATGTAGTATTTGAAATATGCTTAATTCCTCTCAGTTGTAGAGAAGGCCCGTGTCCAATTGTGGGACGTAAATTAGTTAATGATTTAATGAAATCATGAAATATATATTCTATAATAAATAGAAGACAAGGGCGGTAGAAATGCGTAACAAAAGGCCTAAGTAAACTACTAATTTATTAGTACAGCCAACTCGTTCTTTAGCTTTAATCTACTTAATGCTGACAAAATTACAAAATACTCTATTAAGATACGGAACAGGCATCATCACTGTATTTACTACAAATGCACCCCATCCATGTCCCCAAATCATGGCAAACACTCACCAAATACCGCAGTACCACTTGCATGGTAGATTTCCCGTACTTCTCAGCAATCGACGTAAGGGTTTGGTCATCGCCCTTAGATCTTCCAGCCCCTCGTTTTACTAGGAACCCGAACGGGCTGTACGCTGTAACGGCAATGCCGCGCCCATGGCAATCAGCAACCAGTTGCTCTTGCGTCAGCCATGGATGGATCTAAAATTTCAAATTAAATAGTATAGACGTATGGAGAATATAAAGAGCAAAAATATTTTAGGCCAAAAGGGAAAACTGCTAGATGCAAGCCGTTGCAAATAAAACGTTTTGGTAATGTTTGGGGGAGATCTGAGCCCCGCAGTGTATGTGGATAGAAATATTATTTCTCATATACATTTTTATTAATTTATTAACTTCCTTGTATATACGAAATATTATAAACAAACTTATCTATTAAAAAAAGAAAACAAGAGGCGGCCTTATCGCTGTAGGCTATAATTTATTGGTATTGAAAAAGCTATTAGGATTAAAATGATTTTAATTCCCTATTAGGACAAAATAGGAGTTGTGTTATAATGTGTTGATTTTGAACACTATCAAAAATTGCGTCAACAAAGGTTTTAACAAAATTATGCCATTTAAAATAGTATGGCAATTCGAAAGAAGTAGGTATTTATTGTACTAATGTCATATTCGCATAAATTCAACAAATTAAATTCCAAATATAGATAAGTTCAGCAACGTCTTTCGCAATTTTAGCATATTTCATTTTATTTCATAATGCGTCATATTTTAGTGAAAGAAAGAATACAATTAATTATTTTTAGACGGACAATGTTTTGCGCAAATTTATTTCTAACAAGCTTTTGAAAAATAACAATCAATAAAAACATGGAAATGTATCTTTTTCCTCTTAAATTAATTGTATTAAAAAAATATTCGTAACATCAGTTACGTCTAAGGTAGACTTAGTAGTTCTTTAGTTACGTTTATACTAGCTTCCGCTGCCATCATCATTAGGAAAACAATAACTAAAAGGTTTCATCATTTTTATCATTAGCCTACAGTATCCTAGGTCTATGATATCGTTACTATTAGAGCAGCATGAACATTAAATATGACCGGTAACCGGCAATAGGCTCGTCCCCATATTGTGTAGGAAATTATAACTGGCAGACATGGCTGCAGAAATCTCTACTTTTCCTTTCGAGATTCACAATCATCAGCCGAACATAAGCCTTCCCAAAGATTTCAAAATGAGCACCATTGGATGCTCTTTCCGAGAATAATTGTTTATTATCTTTTTTTAGTATCTTACGCCCACAGTCGTGTATAAACACTAACGCGATAATTATTATTTTTATAACTACTTTATGTATTATTCTTCTAATATTATTTTACCACAGCAGGAACATGAGGACTTTGATTGAAGTATAATTAATAGATTCGCATCATTATCAGCTAATCTACGACTACAATATTAATTGGATAAATGTAAAGCTTAAATGGATGGCATTGACATTATGAGATATAAGTGATGCAAAATATGTGACACTTGCGAGATCTTTTCTGTATACAAGAAGGTTTTGAAATTTTATTTAGCAATGGTAAATTAGGTTGTGTAAAATGTCTGCAGAATTTTACAGCCAAATACATATACCAATTTTAGAACTTGAACTTTGTACAAAGCCGTTTGATTTGTAAATATTCGTAAGTCACTCAAATAATTCATTTATTTATAAAGGCGGACTTAATGCCTTAGGCATTCTCTAACAGTCGACCTTAGGGTGATGCTGAGATAAAAAAGTAGGTGCATAAATAATGTAAATGTAAAAACAATACCTATAAACAAAACAATATCAAGTAGACCAGTAGTATTAATCAGTGGCGGGACTTCCATAGAAGCCCAAAAGCCCAGTGTGCCTTTCATAATTCCAAATTGCAATTTTAAGGCTTGAAATCTTTATTTAACTCTTTAGTTAATTTGCTAAAAAAAGACCCCATAATAAGTGAATATAAACTAGACATTACACAATTAACGATTGACGCTTTTGGGCTTCTATGGAAGTCCCGCTACTAGTATTAATCTACTTATTTATTACTTTACTTTTCATAACGGTAAAGAAAGTGAGGGCTGTGGACTGACGTAGTGCAGTGGCGATACTTCCATAGAAGCCCAAAAGACCAATTACCTTTCAAAATTCCGAATAATAAGCTATTATAGATAGCTTATAAGCTTTGCATCTATATTTAACAAAAGCAATTTGGCATATAAATGAGAATATTCTGATCCCACAATAAACAATTATAAACTAGACTTTACAAATTAACGTGTTACGCTTTTGGGCTTCTATGGAAGTACCACTACTGATGTAGTGCATTCGATGCCCCCCCTTCCCTGTCAGCTGCAGAGGAGGCCCTTGCCCAACAGTGGAACATACATAGGTATGATGATGATAATGTAGTACATACGCTGTTTTGAAAGCGTAACTCAATTGTCTCCTACCATAATTGTTCTTATAATGGCTTCATCTTACGTAGGTATAAGCGGGCTAATACTATAAATGAAATGAAATGAAATAATATTTATTGAATCTATGAAATGTCAAATATATCACTTAAATTCAGTCATTTCAAAATTTTGTGTACCACCCTGTTCGGAAGGCAGTCACCACTAGAGAAGAACGGACAACAAAACTCTAGTATTGCTCTTTTCCAATCAAGAGATAGTTTACAAGAAATATAAAAATTCTACACCTAGTAAATTTTCAAGTATCACAATGACCTGTGTTTCAATTATACAATAATTTCAACTTGATCACTTATAGTAATGAATATAAATATAAAGGCTTAAAGTAAAGATTGACATTTATTCATCTAAGTAAAGCATTCAAAAATAACACTTACCTCAACCTGATTAACTGCCGGAAAAACAGTGGTGTTTGAAATAATTTTGTCCAAGTCTTCAGTCTCGAAATTCGACACTCCGATAGATCTCGCTAAACCTAATTTCTTCACTTCAATCATACTGCGCCATGTCTCTGTGATATCTATATCGGCTGGAGATCCATCATCCTAAGAAATGATATCTATATATTCATTGACATTACATTTCTTAGCAATACTAATATGGAAAATATTTGACAGCTCCGTGGCGCAGTTGGCTAGATACCAGCTTGCGAAACGAAATGCCGCGCGGCGGGTTCGATCCCCGTACCGAGACAAATGTTTGTGTGATCCACAAATATTTGTTTCGGGTCTGGGTGTTTGTGAGACCGTAAAGTCTCTCGTAGTTTCTGATACCCACGACACAAGACTTGTATCTTAATGTAGGATCAGAACTATGTATGTGACTGTTGGGTGTTTATTTATTTTTAAACATTTGCTGGTGGAATGTGTCCGGAACAAAAATGAGCATGACCTACTGTTGGATGAATTTAAGTTGAATTTGTATGTTGTAGGCTGGATTTAAAGCATTCTGTCAAATCCAAATTCTGATGTCGCTACGATTATGCCAACATCAATTAAATTTATCCAGTACATAGCATTCCATGCTCCATTTATTTATAATTATTAATGTACATGTAAAATGTAAATATGACGATGTAAAAGATACGATGGGGTTGTCTTATGTTTTTTTTAATAAAAACCCGGAATTAAATAAAGATTTAAAAAGATATATTAAATTGTATCTAATATTGTTTATTATTTAATATTTAACATTACTTGAGTAATTGTAGTCGCTGAATTATTTTTGGGTTATTTTTAGATGACTCTATATTTTATCTATTTGTAAGTGCAACCGACATAAATGCGTGCAATTTGTAGGTGTTCCTAAATCACACATAAATCATGATATACATGTATAAAGACCGTAATCAAAAACTAAGACAGACAATAGCCAGGGCGATTATAAAATACGTTTTCCTAACAACTACATACATTTAAATACTCGTGGTTGTAAGGAAAACTTTTTTTGTCGGGTTTTTTTTTTAAATGTCACGGTGTTTGTTATCACCACAATAGCCACTGCCTTAGTCTTCGATTACGGTCTTTATAATAATTCAATTAATATTCCCTGCATAATAATTCTTATGTCTCTAAACCTCATTGATGATAAATAATATTATTTATTTATTCTTTATTGTACACCATATAATAAGAAAACAACATAGCAATTCAACTCTAAATAAGGTAGTGTCACAAATGGCGGCCTTATCGCTGTCGGCGATTTCTATCTAAGTCTTTAACTGAAAATTCATACAACGAGTATTGCCACTTACTTTTTCAGCGCGGGGTGAGTGAATGAGGTATAAGTCCACATAGTCCAAACCCAATCTCTCCAAAGACGCTCTTGCTGCGGGTATCACTTGATCCTTCCCGTGTTTGTCGTTCCATAACTAAAATATTAACGTGATTATTCATAGCTGATAATAATTCAAATGGAAATTTAAGGATCTTTAAAATATTCGATGCGTTTTTTTTTCATATGTATGAATAATGCAAAATCAGTATTTCGTAAAGAAATATCAAGAGTTAACTTGATGAAAGCCGAGTGTTTCGTAATACTATATTTTTTTTTTTTATATTCTAAACTGACAACTTTTAAAGCCTTTTCCATATCATCATGAGCCTACATAAGTCCCAATGCTGGGCACGGGCCTTCTATACCATTGAGGGTTTAGGCCTTAGTCCACCACGCAGGACAAGTGCGGGTTGGCGGACTACACACCTAAGAAATTCCTAAGAACATTTTTAGGTGTGCAGGTTTCATCACGATCCTTCACCGTTAAAGTAAGTCATGATTCGTTGTGAATACACACATAACTTCGAAAAGTCAGAGGTGTGTGCCTGGAGTTTGAACCCGCGACCGCCGATATTCTCGACGTCTCTCGCGTGCCTAAGCCTCGAGGTCATCACTACTTTTCCATATATGTTGCCAATATTTAAATATACAAAGCAAAAATTAAATATTAATTTAGCTATCAATGAAGCAATTATACGTATACATTTGGCATATGACCTGTATAAGGCTGAACAATAATTATATGCAAGGCTTCTAATAATGCACACGTTTTGTACAACGCAGCAACAGGTTCTGTGCCTCGTCACCGTTAGGCTCAAAATAAACAAAATGTCAAGGTTCCTTTTTATTATTCTTATTTGGAAACACAAAAATGAACATCAAGTGTCCATTAAGGACAAGACGATTCGATGTTTTAATTTCTTTAATATTATTTTATTTTAGCAAGAATCTAGCCGCTAAAATAAAGTCTTTTTTACATTACATAATATATGGAGATGCTCACTAGGATAAGACTCACATTTAAGACAAAATCTCAGTGATCACGGGTTAATATACTAAGCTCAGACTTTTCGAAGTAATGTATGTACGTATTTACAATGAATAATTACGCAATTTAACGGTGAAAGAAAACATTGTAAAGCTTAAATCGTCTCAGCTGTAGAGGAAACAGGTGCCCATGTATAGGACTTACATATATTGTCTGATATTTGTAATATAATAAATTGTATCAGCTAATTTTTTGTACGTCACGTCTATATAAAAAGCGTCGTTGATAACTTCCAAAACATACTATTTAATTTTAAATAAAGCAATTTCATTGGCCGCACAACCTCACATCTAGAGAAGAAAATATTTTACCTTAGTAGTGATGAATAGATCTTCCCTCTTCACAAGTCCTCTGCTTATTGCATCAGCTATGCCTTGGCCGATCTCACGCTCATTATTGTACAACGCAGCCGTATCAATATGCCTGTACCCCGCTTCGATGGCCGAGACCACTGTCTCTCGCATTTTAGCAATATCTTTGCTCTAAGAAGAAATATAAATGAATTTAGTATGTGTCCTGAATGATTGGTTGTAATTCATTCAATAATATTTAAAACCATGCCATTACTTAAAAATAAGTTAAGGATAGCACATTATAATAGCTATGCAAATAATTCTGGTCTATTATGTTTTTTGACAATTGGTGCAATAATAAATCAGATGATTGAATGATTCCCTTCAACTGGGAACCTTGTAAGTTGTGAAACAAAATAGCACTTGGACTACCGGTGTAAAGAAGATATTACTACAAAGTAATAAATATAAAGAAGGCACATACCGAACCATAAGTGCCTAATCCCAGTAGAGGTATATTGAATCCATCATTAAGTCCAATCGTAGGGGCCACTTCCGCATTTGATTCCTGCAACAAAACAAATCAAAGCTGAAAAAATATATTAAATTGACTCCCATCTAAGGTCCAAGTAAGTTAAATTCCTTATTTCCGTAAATAAAATTGAAGTGCTCTTGCTTAAACACAATCCTAAAATATTATCTATAAACCCAACACACTGCAAACACTTTCTAGCATCTAGCTTCAATAACACAATAACATAGAAATCATATAAAATAAACAAAATAATTCTACGCTACTTTTTTGGCCTATTGTCTATGTACCTAAGTTAGACGTACTAGGATGACTTATGAAGAATCTTCTAACAAACCTGGATATTGGCAGACATTACAATTGATCAATATTGCTATGAATATCAATTTAACACCTCTTGATGTAAATTATGATAGTATAAAATATGAAGATGAAATCGCAGTACTAATTAAGTTATGAAATTGAATTAAGATTTCAAATCTTTTAAAACTATATAAGACTGATAACTTTTTAGAATCAAAATTTATTTTAATTTAATACAAAAAGGATTTATCGTAGGTTAAAATAGAAATGTTTTTAACACAAATGACATTGAATCGAACTATTAAGACCTAGCATATTACGAATCGTAGTAGCAAAATTAGATTTATCAAATAATTTACTCAATATTTGAATGAAACTAAAAGCAACAGTTAATAATACAAACACGGTCAACGGTTCCACTATTTATCAACACCAAAGTGAAGGGAAATCGTTAAGGTTGAACGCAGAGTTAACAATACAGCGATCGACAATGAATGTTCTATATTGTGATCGATATTCACAGAGCGTCTTCATTGCAAAACCCAGAAGGAACGTTAAAGTTCAAACAGAGACGAGAAAAGGTCATGTCGATGTAACTAAGTTAATTATAACAGTATCAATAGACAATTTTGTATTTAATGCAATTCGCTCTCATCGGGCCAAGAAGTCACACACTAACGTAATTGTCAATACTAGGAAATGATCAGTATAAATTCTGATGACGTATTCCTTTCCGTTTCCTAGATATGCCAGTAAAAATGTTTTCGATTTTAGTACTAAATAATAGATACATAAAGCAGATATTTGACAATGAGACAACGGCAAGTCGAAATATTGGTTTACTACCTGAATAGTACCTATATCAAAAAGGGGATACTTTTAACAAAAAAGCGCCATCTGTGGAACAAACTCACGTACTATGGTCTCTTGTAAATTAGTAATAGTTTTATAGATAGTGATTTAAAAATAGTAATTGATGATACGCAATGGAACCATCTCAAAGAATTGGAATACTATCAACTTTGGTAAATAGCATTATTGAAATCTAAATTAGTAACAGAAATAGTAGATATTAAGTTTTTAAAATATATCGATATTAGGAATAATTATGAGTTGAATTTTCTTTTGATGACATCGTTTGACTTTTTGAAAATAAGAAAAGGTTTGATGTTCTATCATTTATTTGACTTTACTTAATACAATAAGAACAAATGCAAAAGAAATACAACTTAAAAATAATATTTACCAAACCGATGATTGAAGGTAAAAACGTATCCATTCTAGTGTGAATGCATTTTCTCATGGACCTTTTTAATTAGTACATTTATACCGTTTTTTGTTGAGTTTCATTGTACAAAGTAATACGCTTACTGCTTATTTTGTATTCTGAACACAACGGCAGTTTTATTATCATTGTATTTTTCAACTATTTACTTAACTAGCATACGACAGCTAGGATATATGAATCTGTCCTTCCTATGTATCCTTCCTATGTTCTTTTTAAACGTAATATTTCCATACCAAAAATCATTCAAATCAGTCTAGCGGTTCAGGCGTGAACAGACAGGCAGAGTTGCTTTCTTATTTATAATATTAGTATTTAATATGTATTTACAGACATACATACGTACGCCTTCATCCCATAGGAAAGCTGACGGATATAGACAATTGAATGACACAAACTACGTCTCTGACATAGCTACCTCTATTGCCCCATCCACATTGATACATTTCCCTCAGTTAAGGATGCTCCAGACATGCAATTTACAAAGAACGTGGTTTTCGTTGCGTATGTTCTACTTGAGCGCCATTTCACGACTACCATCCACACTTTAAATGCCTTTCATAAATCGTCTTTCATTTATCCTCTATGTCTTAAACATATCTATTGACTACTCATTGGCAAAGCAATAAAAAAAAATCTAACATAACTCGTGATAGCGTCGAGTATAAAGCGCGGAGTCATGTCACCTCAGCGGTCGCGAGTTCAAATATCACACAAATCTGACTTTTTGAAGTTATATGTATACTTATACCTACATACATAACCTCACGCCTGTATTCCCCCAAGGGGTAGGCAGAGGTGCATTTCTGCACCCACATTTCGCCAGGTATGTATCAGGGGCGAGCCTATTGCCGTTTTTCGGGCACAATTCTAGACTCCGTGCTGCTACTGAGAATTTCCTAATGGAAAAATCCAATAACACTTTGCCTGACCCGGGAATCGAACCCAGGACCTCTAGATCGCATGGCACATGTTTGTCTAAAATGTTTAATATCAATGTTACTAGGAACCTTTCAAAATAGAATTATTCGAATCATAAGACTTCGAGGTTTAGCTTTTGGATCTCTCAGCAAGCGAAAGTTTCGTCACTACTAAAGTAATTATAAAAAATTAGAAAACCACAGGCACTTTGGCCATGGAAATGTAATTGCCCCATCAACACAACTTTTTGATGAGCTTTCTCAAATTTCACGCTAATAGACATTTCGTAATTCGAGAAAGTCTTACCGATCAAATGTAATTTAAGAAAAACAACAAATATTAGGGAGAATATTGTCTAGTCGTAAAAAGTTACAAAATTGAGGTAATAATTATTATTAATATCATAATCTTGAAAAATTAATCATTTAATTGTAACTACTGCTGGTACTAACTCCACTAAAATAGGACACACGACAAAATTGCTGACTCGTTTCGTTAGCTTTGCTTGACCAAAAGTATCTTTAGAGGTACTAGCAACAAAAAGAGTAATGAAACTTTTAGACATTTACAGTCTTATGTGCTGATTAGTTATTCCAATTTCTATTACTGATCAAAATATTTTGATAATATTAGTGGTACTTTCTAGTTTGTCTACTGCTTCGGGCATGTAATCAAATATAATGTAAATACATCTGTATACACAATACAAAACAACTTATTTACCTAAACTATATCTAGGGATCGGTCAATGAACCTACATTTAGAAAATATCTACCCAACACAACAAATGTGTTGTTTTGACTTGATTTATTATTGGAGAGTGTTTACCAAAAAGTTAACTTCTATTGATAATAAAATGTTGTTTTGATATGTAACCAAGACTATAATAACATTTAAAATTGCACACCATAACATTCAACCGTCTACTTTTAACAGTGCTGAAAAAAAATATGACTATTAAATAATGAATAAATAAATACACCCAACAGTCACATACATAGTTCTGATCCCACACTAGGATACAAGTCCTGTGTCGTGGGTATCAGAAACTACGAGACTTTTTCGGTGTCACAAACATCCAGACCCAAAACAAATATTTGAGGATCACACAAACATTTGTCCCGGTGCGGGGATCGAACCCGCGGCCTCTCGTGTCGCAAGCTGGTATCTAGCAAACTGCGCCACGGGGCTTTCAAAGAATAACAAATATATTTCTAAAAAGTAAACGATTTTTTTATATATATAAACGATTTTTTGTTATTATTTTGGTAACCCATTCTTATTGAAAATAATAAATTTTATTTCAATTTTCAATATTTTAAAATCAGATACGATTATATTATGTTAAAAAAATCTATTCCTCATCAATTTGCAAGGTCTTAATTACCTTTTAAACATTTAATAATTATACCTATTAAAATCGTAAACCTTTGATTGGAATAACTTAAAAAAAACATTTTTAAAAATACTTACATTCCACAATACAGCGAGGAATAAAAAAGTGAGCGTACTAATAACCTCCATATCGTGTGCTTCGCTCGGATGCAAAAGCTTGACTGATCGAGCATTGAATACATAGTGTCGTCTTCACATAATAGGAAATATCTGCAAGTTATTCCCTGACCATATCTGCGATGTGAACAACCTCTGGCTGTATAAACATTGCGCCTTTGCTACGCTAGTAAATCAAGGAGTACATTATTCACGGCCACGAGGAATACCTATATAGAATATAAATACTAATACAGTCAAGTAGCTTGTAGGTAAAAGAAAAGGCATTAAAAATTAACTATTTTAATTATAAAATATGTTTATTAAATAAATGCAGATATTTTGTTTCATTTTCATCTTTCACAAGTTTTTGATTCGATATTTATTCATTTTTAATGTACTATAAAGACAAAGGTCTTAAAAGTAAGTTCAATGCGATTCAACTGGATAGACAGAAGCGATTGTGTATTTTGCTTATCAGCCTAGATAAATACACTGGCATGTTGGCGGTTACGGTCTAGAAGTCCCTGATTTGATTACAAAGTAAACCAAAATGTTATTGGAGTTTCCCATTAATGGAATTCGGAAATGTACCGTGAAAACGATAATACACACCAACACCACCACACTTTATGTAGCCATAATAGCCTATATGGAGCAAACTTAAAGTGACAGTAGAAGAATTTATCTACAAAAAAATACTAGTCCAGTCTTCTCAACTAATAATTATCATACATTTTTAGGCCATATCCCACCACACACCCGCCACAGTAACTCCTGTGCTCCAGGATCAATAGGCACGCACAGCATTGACTCCGAGCACTGAAGCTCAGCAAATAAATAAATAAATAAATAAATACACCCAACAGTCACATACATAGTTCTGACCCCACACTAGGATACAAGTCCTGTGTCGTGGGTATCAGAAACTACGAGAGACTTTTCGGTCTCACAAACACCCAGACCCGAAACAAATATTTGTGGATCACACAAACATTTGTCTCGGTGCGGGGATCGAACCCGCAGCCTCTCGTTTCGCAAGCTGGTGTCTAGCCAACTGCGCCACGGGGCTAAAGAGGAACTGATTTGTCATGATCCCGCAACGAATATAATCAGAAAAAAATATATAAAAGAGGTGTTGGAACCAAAGAGTTGTCCACTTTTCGTTCACCTGTATAAACCCTTTTTTTATTTGTATTTTTCAAATTGTAAAGACGCCTGCTTATTTAATAGCAATTATTATAACAGATGATTACGCTGAATAGGTTTTGGATAAACCAAAAACATAAAAAACAAAAGAGGAAAATTATTTATGGAACTATTGGTTGATTTTTTTTTCCTAATTTCTTGTGTATTACTAAGAACCCTCCAGCACAGAGGTTCTCAAATTCTTTAGTTTCATAGACCACTTTCAAAATTTTGCTGCATTCGGTGGACCCCCTGCAGCTACATTATTAGAAAAACAACCGTCACTGGCCAACACTAATATCGATTCACTTTTCTTTATGAAATTCCGGAAACAAATGAGTAACGCGTTGTAAAGAATGTTATGGAATATGCAATTTTATACAAGTAAAGTAACAGTCGCTGAGCTTCATAAAATATTATTAGTTCGAAAATACAATTTAGCTCGAAACCATATTTTTCATGAACCCCTCTTACGATTGTGGACCCCCATTTTTGGCACGCCCAACTTAGACCCCCCTCGAGTCTCCCGTAGACCGCTGGGGGTCCACCAGGACCACTTTGGGAATTACATAATAAGTGCAGCGCTGTCTTAATGATATATTAAACAGTATTCGATTACGTTAGGTTTCCCCACGATGTTTACCTTCACTGTTAAAGTACGTGATAATTGATTATGAATAAACACGTAACTTCAAAAAGTCGGAGGTGTGTCCCTGGGGTTTGAACCCACAGCCGCTAACTTTTAGTGTCGACCGCGCGCCTAAACCTCGACACCATCATGACTCTTCACAAATTTTAACATAATACATAACATTAGCAGGATATTGGTTTAAACATAGCGTTTTACATTGCATTCATTAGGATTTTACCAGACGACATTATATATTAACAAAGCGGGGTCAATCGATATAATATTTTTTAACTTGAAAGATGAGGAAATACTGGTATTCTGCGAAAATATTTCCGTGTTATAATTAATTACAGTTTTTTTTATTATACTAATCTATTCAACCTAATCTTCTAAAGACTTATAATAGTTATGTTTCTTTTAACATTAACATAATATTTTTATTAGAAAAAATCGGAGAAGAAGAAGATATTACCGACATTATGCTAAATGAAATAATTGACAACGTGGTTGGACAGGCGCTGCGTCTATAGCAGGTCCTGGCGATATAGTCCTGGCAACTTCCTGTGTCTACACAACAGAACAACCAGCTGTCACTACTGTGGCAAGTCTCCGGAAGAGATAACTCAGCACACTCCCATAATGTCCTGCTTAAGGCGTGCCTCTCGTTATGATTAAGTCGATCTTTATTACGGCGGACGTTTCGGTGCGGATATCTTACTCTCCAAATTACATAGTTAGTGTTGAAGGTAACAAGCATTTCTCAACTTATTTATCGGAAACTGATAGACAAAAAAAATGTACCTAGTTAAAAAAAATAGTTGGTCCGAAATTCCATATTATTTGAAATCGCAGTCTCTGGTTTCATTGTTAGGTTAAAACAATCTTAAACTTGGTCAATAAACAAGCAATACCTTTTTAACAAATTATTTATTGTATTTGTAAATCAATTTAATCTAATTATAATTTTTACTTATGAGTAATGGCAGATTAGTCCCTCTCGAAGGGGTAGTTAGGGTAATCTTGATAGTCTTTGGGGTTAATAACTCGCACGTTCTTGTTGAATCTGTTGATTGTGGCAACTTCGTTTTCAGTCAGTTGGAAATCGAAGATGTCGATGTTCTCAGCGATTCTTGCCTTGTTTGTCGACTTAGGAATTGGTACCAGACCTCGTTCAACCTGAAAAGAGTTTTTTTTATTAGAGTACATCTTAAAGGGTGACCAGTATCTGACACTGAAAAAATATTTGAAATTGGACCAGTAGTTCCTGGTATTACCTCGTTCAAGCAAACAAACTCTTCATTTTTGTAATTTTAGTACAAATTCATTTTTATTAGAGTTACTTTGCCAAATCCTATGCTATCTTAGCATGCTATGAGCTGTGATGGCCTCGTGGTTTAGGCGCGCGGTCGAGTATTTCGGCGGTCGCCGGTTCAAACCCCAGGCACACACCTCTGACTATTCGAAGTTATGTGTGTATTCACAATGAATTATCACTTGCTTTAACGGTGAAGGAAAACATCGTGATAAAACCTGCACACCTAAAAAGTTCTTAAGAATTTCTTAGGTGTGTCGTCCGCCAACCCGCACTAGGCCAGCGTGGTGGACTAAGGCCTAAACCCTCTCAGTTGTAGAGAAGGCCTGTGCCCAGCAGTGGGACGTATATGGGCTGATGATGATGCTATCTTAGTTTAACTTCCCTATCTCAAGATTTAACGCGCTATTTAGTTTGCGTGACTCTTGCCATAATTTTGTTCTATTTCCGTCGATTGATACAAAGAGAAATATAAACAATAGTTATTATGGGCCATTGTTTACGTCTGTAATAAAGTTTTTCATAGCTCCACACGCATTGCAAGTGACATCGTTCTTTCTTTAAGTGTGAAAGTTTCATTCATTGCGGCAATAAGTTATAGAATAATGGAACTCTCTCTATGTCGCATTTTTTGTCCCCTTCTTGCCTATATGTATTATATATGGCAGATTGAAATCTTTTAAGCATGAGAAGTAAATGCATGACACTAAAAAGTTGATCTAATACAAGTTGGTATAATTTTTAGTTTTTTCCTTCATTGTACAAATTATCATTCATCAACTTATAATACACTCTACAAAAGCTTATTTATGTGCTCTTTTCTTGCTTAATACACTAATTCTTAAAAAAGTTAATCCGCTTTTTAGACTTTTAGAAGATTTACGGAATAGTGACTCGATGCCTAGCAGGCACGTGCGGCGCACATAGTGGCTACAACATACTTATGTGAGAGTGGGTTGCCACACCTGGTCATGATAAAAACTAAATACAGAAATCGACTTCATACCGAGTCAGAATTAGGGTTAAAATTTTACAAAATTACTTCTTAAATTGACTTCATTTACGACACGAAACAAGCTAACCCATGACATTAATATTAAAAAGATATTTCTTTTCAAATAAAAATCTTATATTCGTCAACAGACAAATTTATTATTATAGTCACTTAAGACTTTAACAGGGGTTCGTGAAACTAAAAGTTTGAAAAACCCTGGTCTAGACGAACTTATTGCCCACTCATCATCATCATCATCAGCCCAAATACGTCCCACTGCTGGGCAAGGGCCTCCTCTACAACTGAGAGGGTTTAGGCCTTAGTCCACCACGCTGGCCTAGTGCGGGTTGGCGGACTACACACCTAAGAAATTCCTAAGAACTTTTAGGTGTTCAGGTTTTATCACGATGTTTTCCTTCACCGTTAAAGCAAGTGATAATTCATTGTGAATACACACATAACTTCGAAAAGTCAGAGGTGTGTGCCTGGGGTTTGAACCTGCGACCGCCGAAATTCTCGACCGCGCGCCTAAACCTCGAGGCCATCACTGCTATATTTGACATATTTGGCCCACTGAATTGACATAAATACACCCAACAGAAAAATACTTGTATCTTAGTTTGAGATTAATAATATTTATGCCTCTTATGGTTCTGTGTTAACACTGTTTCTTCTTTATATACTGGTACAGCAATGTCACGTCACGTGCGGGGAATAGTATAATAAGGCTAAAAACGGTTACGACTACCTCTTATCAGTCGACATAATTATAACAGCCTGTTCTATTAACCAACTTCATAATCTTATTCATACTTTATTAAATTAAAGGTACTTATGCCTCTAATCCAACACTTAGATACAAGTCTTGTATTGTGGATACCATACATGAACCTACTTTGAAGTCTCACAAACTGTGATCTATTATTTCAGAAGCTGATGTCAAGCATTACTAATATTAAACACTTACCAGATATCTTAATAAGATTTGACCGACGCTCTTTCCGTATTTATTGGCCAAAGCAACTAGGGTAGGGTCGTCGTACTTGGGAGGGGGAGAAGGCCCATCTTTCCTGGATACTACGAACCCGAAGGGACTGTATGCCATAACAGTGATGCCTAAGCGTTGGCACAGGGCCACCAAAGGCTCTTGAGTCATCGTGGGGTTGACCTGAAAAACATTACTTTATTAATGGACTAGTTGAAAAATCTGATTTTATAACTTGAATTAATTTGAAATGATCGAGGATTTTTGAGAACAATCTTCATAGATGATTTTTAAAGAGTCTTCTTGAAAGCTTCCTACTTCTAACGACGTAACAAAAACGAAGAACTACTTTAAAAGTTTTTTTTTTTTAATTGTAACCGGTATGTTTTGTTAATTCTTTTTGAACCATTGTAACCTTTACTACTTCAACTTTTTAATCTGTAACGTATTATATATACACTATCAACTTGTCCCTACAAAACTACTTATTTCTAATTCGATTTCGTAACATTTAAAAAGCATAGTGTTGTTATGAATTTTCTTAACAGTTCTAATTTTCTCCTACCTAATTGTAAAATCCACACAACACATTACAAATCGTGTAGATTTTTGAGAAACTGATTATAATAATTTGTTAATACCTCAAATTGATGGACAGCTGGCTTGACGGGGCTGTTCTCTACCAGTCTGCCTATTTGGGTCATGTTGAAGTTCGACACGCCGATTGACAACGCCAAACCAAGTTCCTTCGCTTCTTGCATGCCTTCCCAAGTTTCAAGATAGTCTATGTTGTCTGGAGAGCCATCAGACTGAAAGAAGATGAATAATCAAATGCATCACTGCTTTACCCACTACTTCCAACCCCACTTATACATCATTTAGATTTTAGAAACTGATGTTATACAGTTTATATTAAAAAAATCGAAGAACTTAAACCAACAAATACATAAAACAAATCAGCTTATATAAAGAATGTATGGAAAAAGATTGCAAAGAAAATTGTAACATTTAATTCACAACGCTATTACGTATCAACTATTACGAGTAGTGGCGGTTTAGGACTGTATGTTTATTTTTAAGATATTTATTACGAGAATAATGTTAGATGATGGTCATGATACTTATTAGATAAGAAATAAAAAATAAAGCATACCTTCTCGGAAATAGGGAAGTGTATTAAGTATAAATCGACGTAACTCAGTCCAAGTCTTCGAAGAGATTCTCTAAGCGCTGGCACCACTTTGTCACGAGAATGATGGTCGTTCCACAACTGGAAAATAAATTATTGATAATTAAATTTCATTTTTTATACGGCAAGACCGACAACTTATCTTTGATCTGCTATAAAATAAATCGTAGAAAGCAATTATAAGACATACATACATAAACTCACGCCTGTATTTCCCGAAGAGGTAGGCAAAAGCGCATTTCTGCACCCACATTTCGCCAAGTATGTATCAGTCCCATGTAATAGGGGGCGAACCTATTGCCGTTTTTTGGGCACATTTCCAGACTCCGTGCTGTTACCGAGAATTTCCTAATGGAAAAACCCAATAACACTTTGCCCGACCCGGGAATCGAACCCAGGACCTCTAGATGGCACGGCACATACTCGTACCGCGAGACCACGAGGCAGTCAATTATAAGAATTCAGACATATCTTTGGGAGTAATAAACATTGGACAATTATCTTATTATTTCCTATCCTTAGATATAAAACTGGAGGAGACAGAATAAGCACCGCAAGCATATTGATATAGCATCTAAAGAGCTATATGTTAAATTACTATGGTAGGTAATAGGAAACAAAACGCTCTAAAATCAATTCTAGATTTTACAATATTCGTAAGAATTGCAACCGCAAACAAATAAATAAATACACTCAACAGTCACATACATAGTTCTGACCCCACATAAAGATACAAGTCTTGTGTCCTGGGTATCAAAAACTAAATTAAACAAACTACTCATTTGTGGATCACACAAACATTGTCTCAGTGCGGGGATTGAACCCGCAGCCTCGCGATTTGCAAGCTGGTGTCTAGCCAACTGCGCCACGAGGCTGTCAAACAATTTTTATTAAACTATTCAACCGAGCAGTGACTACATTCTCCATATTATTTTATGTATGTTTATCTGTGTAAGACAATATATTATTCTCGCAACTAACCACACTACAGCAGATTTCAATTGGCAGTTAGTTCACTTCTTGACCTATGAAAATACTTTGTGAAGACTAATATTTCTTTGGTGTTCTCGAAAATATCTAATAAATTAAAACCCAAAATATTTATAAAAACACTAATTACCTTAGTAGTGATAAACAGCTGATCTCTCGTCACGATGCCCTTGTTGATAGCTTCAGCAATACCTTGACCAACTTGCTCTTCATCCCCATAGATGGCAGCTGTGTCTATATGGCGATACCCAGCCTCAATAGCCCAGAATACTGCTTTACGAACTTCGTCTATTGTCTCCGTCTGAAATTTAATGATAACTGGTCATTGTTTATAGACGTGATGGCCTCGGGGCTTAGGCACGCGGTCGAGAATCTCGACGGTCGCGGGTTCAAATCCCAGGCACACACCTCTGACTTTTCGAAGTTATTTGTGTATTCACAATGAATTATCACGTACTTTAACGGTGAAGGTAAACATCGTGATGAAACCTGCACACCTAAAAGTTCTTAGGAATTTCTTAGGTGTGTAGTCCGCCAATCCGCATCAGGCCAGCGTAGTGGAATAGGGCCTTAACCCTCTAAGTTGTAGAGGAGGCCCGTGCCCAGCAGTGGGACGTATGGGCTGATGATAATGATGATGATGATCATTGTTTGATCACTGTGTCGGTGAGTGTTATTGGGTCTTCTATCAGATCATTCTTAGTAGTATAGAGATTGCAAATATGTTTAACTTGGCTTCCTATTACACTTCCTTCCTACAAGAGACTTGAAACACTTTGACTAAACTTGGGTGCAGAAATGCACCTCTGCCTAAAAATATTTTTAAATTCTGGTGTAGATTCTATGAATGTGTCCGAAAAGAAAAACATTATGATTAAAGATGCACTATTTTTTCGTAAAAAAAAACAAAATTTTTAACTTTTTAGTTTTAAAATTTAAGCATTATCTTATCTTATATCTTTAAATGAGCAATTCTTGTATATATGTATATAATTGGAATCTCGGAATCGGCTCCAACGATTTTCATAAAATTTAGTATATAGGGGGTTTCGGGGGCGATAAATCGATCTAGCTAGGAATCATTGTTAGAAAATGTCATTTGGAAGAAAAATAACAAAAAGGAGGCGTTTGAGTAGACTCTTCCTGACATCTATTGGCGAATTGGCGAATAATAATACTATTTTTTGTGAGCAACCAATTGCTTTAACGACACAACAGCAGATGGCGCTGTTAAGTAACATTATTCATATTTCATCATTTTATTAGTAATTCGTACTTAAATATAATTTCCAAAAAACACAATTTAAAAAAAATATTCGAGCAAAGCTCGGTCATCCAGGTACTGGTTTATAATATGTACACTGTTAATGTGTCTTTTATTAAAATAAAAAATAAACGAGAAGAGACTCACACACAGCAGTATACTTCTTTTTTTTCTGCCTACCTATTGGAGGCACAGACGTAAATATGTCTTTGTCACATCAACTATTGCGCAATTTCGCGGATTCCTTAAGTTCACGGTCAAAAAATCATAATATTAGAGCGTGGTCACCTAAGTTTCGCAATATTTAATGCAACCTATGACATTTGTTGATAAATATGAATTTATTCACGACCACTGCAGATCTAATTTTCAATCGAGGTTAGGTTAGGTCATGGAGATTAACAATTTAGATGTGGATAATATATATTTTTTAATTATTAGATAAATACGACGGTAAAAATACAGATCAGATATCAGATCGACGGCATTATGATTTTTTTATCTAAATATTAATATTATAAACTAGAGAAGTTATTATTATGGTATGATAATTACGAATAAAATCAAAAATTACTTAACATATTGGAATGAATTTGGTATGGACATAGTAGTAACATAGTGACATAGTCGACTAAGGCCTAAACCCTCTCAGTTATAGAGGAGGCCCGTGCCCAGTAGTGGGACGTATTTGGGCTGATGATGATAGTAGTAACATGTACACATTTATCCTGGAAAAAATTAGTTAAAATAAATAAAATAAATACACCCAACAGTCACATACATAGTTCTGATCCCACACTAAGATACAAGTCTTGTGTCGTGGGTATCAGAAACTACGAGAGACTTTTCGGTCTCACATACACCCAGACCCGAAACAAATATTTGTGGATCACACAAACATTTGTCTCGGTGCGGGGATCGAACCCGCGGCCTCTCGTTTTGCAAGCTGGTGTCTAGACAACTGCGCCACGGGGCTGTCAGTTTACGTCGTGGTATGTATTTTAAAGTTGCACTCGGGTAGAGCTGTTGTCGGCTAGTTTTAAAAGAAATAAAACGAAAATAAAATCACTCTCACCTCTTTTATAGTGCCTCTGCCTGTACCCAAAGCGACGACCGGGATGTAGTTGCCGTCATTGAGTTGTATACAGGGCGCCAACGCCGCCATCGCGAACTGAAAGAGACATGGACTGTAAATTGTCTATTATATACGATTAACTGGTAGCCGTGATCTGGTCTTAAGGCCTTTAGTTTGCAAAAAATATAATGTATATATATATTTTTAAATAAATGTTGAATAAATAACAATTAATTGACAGCCTCTGATGCAGTTGGCTAAACACCAGCCTGCGAAACGAGAGGCCGCGGTTTCGATCCCCGCACCAAGACAAATGTTTGCGTGATCCAAAAATATCTGTTTCGGGTCTGAGTGTTTGTTGGTGTTGTTAGTTTCTGATACCTACGACACAGGACTCGTATCTTAGTTTGAGGTCTGAACTACATATATAACTGTTGTGTATTTATTTATTTCAGTTGGAATTTGTTGTAAGTATTAAGGTTCATACAAAAATGTATGAACTATGATGATACCTTAAAGAAAGATCTAACAGGTTTCTTCTTTTGTTTTGTCCCTTACAAAACTAAAGATAATGTGGGAAGACTACAAAAGAGACATTGGCCAGGAATAAGAGGATACGAGAGAACTATAAAACAATACATAAAAAGTAAACTTTTTGAAGTGGAGTATAATTACAAAAATATATTTCCATCGAGCAATGTGAGCAGAGTTAATTATAAATACTCGTAATTACAGTGCGCATTCGTGATGTTTTTCTGTAAAATTTCCACATTGATCTAATCAACAGATAGCCTAGTAAGGAAAATAAAAATATTTTTTATATTGTGTTTATTATCTTAATATCAGCTTACGTATAGATGTAAGGGAAAACATTTCTGTATATTGAATTTTTCGACATTTGAGAAAAATCGAAAATGTAATGTTTTTACTTAATACTTTGTAACATAATATGAGAAGTGTGACGAAAAAGCCTTTTAACACTCGACTTGAATGGGGCTCGACTCAAAAGTCGAACCCCAGACATCTCGATCGCAAACTTATGCCGCGAAATCAATTACATAATGCCAACATACATGTGCAATTAGTAGGACATATATATTTATGTAGAATTTAAAATACACATGTTGCAAATACTTATGCATCTATATATCTACATTTTATGTACATTTAAATTACTGTTATTTACACGCGTCTGTTTTCATAAATAAATTATAAAGCATAATTACTCAATAATTAAGTATTGTATTATGCATTACATACATTGTTGTCAAAACAATTAATATAAATAAACGACATAAGTAAGTAAATTGCGTTAAATAATCTCGATTGATATCGCAACATCACTTGATTGAGAAACTTAGTACATCTGGGGATTTCTGTGGACGTTCTTGTTGAATAAAAAGTCCAAACAGATGGTGCTAATATTAAAAAACAAAAAAATATAATAGGTATCAGAAACCATGAGAAAACTTTCGGTCTCCCAAATACTCAGAGCAGCAACAAAGATTAAAAGATCGAGCAAACATTTGCCTAGGTGCAAGGATTACCTAAGTCCCAGGACTCACGTTTAGAAACTAGCCTCAAAAGTTGTTTGTCGCAAATAAGACCCAAAGTAAATGTTGTTATTGTGTCTAATAAGATCTATAAAAGAAACTTATAACTGAAAGTAGGAATATGAGTCACATTCCGAGGAATAAAATAACATTTTTAATAGGTAAGTGAACGATTATTTATATTTCGACAATCAAACGTAGTGCACTTAGGCGTAACCCCTCTCAATTGCTAGAAATTAGAGAAGGTCCGTGCCCAGCAGTGGTACCTATATGGCTGATTTAGGCTATTAGATATATTAGATAGATAGTATTTTTTTATTATATAAGTAGGTATATATGAAAATTGGTTTATAAATTATTTCCACGTTCAAATATTTGCGAAACGGACATTTTTATGCGAGAACGGAGTTCATGACCTCAGGTTTGTCAAAACATAATAAAGGAACTTGTATTTGGAAGATATCGTCTGCAAAAAGGGTTTCAACAATTTGCTATAAATTGCGGTATCACTTTAAGTTGAAGGTATTTAGGTAAGTGCTTGTATTTAGGTAAGTATAAGCAGTGATGGCCTAGAGGTTTAGGCGCGCGGTCGAGAATTTCGATCGTCGCAGGTTCAAACCCCAGGCACACACCTCTGACTTTTCGAAGTTATGTGTGTATTCACAATGAATTATCACTTGCTTTATCGATGAAGGAAAACATCGTGATAAAACCTGCACACCTAAAAAGTTCTTAGGAATTTCTTAAGTGTGCTAACCCGCACTAGGCTAGCGTGGTGGACTAAGGCCTAAACCCTCTCAGTTGGAGGCCCGTGCCCAGCAGGGGACTGGGACGTATTTGGGCTGATGATGATGAGGAGAACTTAGAAGGCAAAGCTCAAATTGATATTTTAGTTCACTATTAATACACTGCACTATATTTAGAAATGATAGCAATATGTCCATTAGTAGTTAAAAAGCCTGCAAACATAATGAGTTAAGTCAAATCTATCTTTCAAATTCTTAACCTCAATTACTAAATTCGTGGGTTAAACTCCTTATTTGTTTGATGTCAAATGCTTTGATTATGCACGACCTTGCGCACTTTATTTGGTAAAAATATATCTACGAAACAGCCATTATGACCGAATGAATCAAAGGATATATTCTAAAGGTTAGTTTAACATTTTTGCAATGACTTTGTGGTAATTCATGGTCAAAAATATGAATAAAACTTATAAAATATTAGCATTATTATTATAAAAAATATTTATTGTATTCTAAGGCATTTAATTGGACATTTTGACATTTGCAGCGTGGTGAACTAAGGCCTAAAACCTCTCAGTTGTAGAGAAGGCCCGTGCCCAGCTGTGGGACGTAAATGGGCTGATGATGATGATGAAGACATTAAATTTGAGATTGTACGAAGGATAACAGTTTGACGATACTTATTTGCAAGTAAAAAAATATTGTTTTTTTTTAGTTACGTTATGATATTCTCGTGTTTATTACTAACATAACAAAACATAACCTCACGCCTGTATTCCCCGAAGGGGTAGGCAGAGGTACATTTCTGCATCCATATTTAGCTTGTTATGTTTTCGTCTAACGATTTTGGGGGCGAGCCTATTGCCGTTTATCGGGCACATTTCCAGACTCCGTGCTGCTACTGAAAATTTCCTAATAGAAAACTTAATAAAATTCTGTTAGACCTGAAATGCGAGTCCTTTACATCCCACGACACATACTTGTGCTGCGAAACGATGACAGTCTTAGAAGGAAGGAGACTTATAGAAGTAATTTAATCATATTCTTTGATTTAAGAAACAAAATATTTACATACAGGGTGTCCCAGCAGTCGACGATAACCCGGAAACGGGGAATAGCCCAAGTCGTAAGAGTTATCAGAAAAATATTTAAAAAATATAAGTTACGTATTTAGAAAAATATAGGGATTTCAAAAAAATCTAGAAAATCTACACCCTGTGACGGTTTTTTCACTACTGTTGCTGCAAATCTCTACTTTTTTAAATTATTATTTTTGTTATGTAATTCTGAATAATGCCTCTGCAAATTGTTATCCAACATTTAAAGCCACCTTGCTATACTTCGGAAGAAAATGACATTGTTTACCAAACCGCATATTTAAAATTAATCATACGCCCAAATTTAACTGACTGTCCTGAAAAAAAAATCTACTACGCGAGTTTGGCAAGTAGCTTTAAAAGTTGGCGCATTTAATAAGGAATCTAAAATGGTATAACACTTGCTACATTATTTTTTAAATGTGGCACAATATTTTTTATTTTGCGAAGAAACCCATTTGATCAAATTTTCTTATTAACTAAAGATGTTTCTATTCGGCTCTTCGAGACAGCAATTTTAAGATACTATTTGAGTGAGATGGAGAGAATCGTTTTATGATGTGTGAGCGAGACAGATAGTGACGCTAGTTCAGTTAGAGAATATTTCGATTAGGAATACCGGAGTAGATGGATAGGACGAGCTGGCACAATCCAATGGCCAGCCCGTTCACCTGACTTAAATCCTTTAGGCTATTTTTTACTGGGGAACGCTGACAGAATTTTTTTGTTTAAAGCCAATTGAAAATTTACCTGAGCTACGGCAAAAAATAAATGGAAGTAAGTAGCTGAATTTGTTAGGAATAGAAGATTTTCGCCCCTGATAACCCGATCTTTTTTAAGAAGATGACGAGCGTGTATTGCGGCTGAAGGAAGGCAGTTAGAACATGTATTGTAAATTTTACTAAAGAAATATTTGATGTTAAGCAATTACTTAATAAATCTAAGATATCCAAATAAAAAAAGCCTAAATTTAAAATAAAAAAGTGATCATTGCTCCGATGCGTGGTGCCCATAGACTACCTGACAATGGAGTATCTGTCTCACTCACACATCGTAAAACAATTCTCTCCATCTCACTTATCAGTTCATCATCATGTCATCTTTAGTTAATAAGAAAATTTGATCAAATGGGTTTCTTCGCAAAATAAAAATTATTGTGCCACATTTAAAAAATAATGTAGCAAGTGTTATACCATTTTAGATTCCTTATTAAATGCGCCAACTTTTAAAGTTACTTGCCAAACTCGCGTAGTACATTTTTTTTTTTAGGACAGTCAGTTAAATTTGGGCGTATGATAAATTTTAAATATGCGGTTTGGTAAACAATGTCATTTTCTTCCGAAATATAGCAAGGTGGCTCTAAATGTTGGATAACAGTTTGCAGAGGTATTATTCAGGATTACATAACAAAAATAATAATTTAAAAAAGTAGAGATTTGCAGCAACAGTAGTGAAAAAACCGTCACAGGGTGTAGATTTTCTAGATTTTTTTGAAATCCCTATATTTTTCTAAATACATAACTTATATTTTTTTAAATATTTTTCTGATAACCCTTACGACTTGGGCTATTCCCCGTTTCCGGGTTATCGTCGACTGCTGGGACACCCTGTATAAAATAAAATCTCAAATATAACTAGATTACTATAAATAAATTACCCATTTTGAGCTCGTAAATTGATTGAGTACAACATTATTACATTTATTTATTTATTGAAAACCTTTTTTGTACACATAAAAATAAAAGGAAAATAAAATGAAATACAGTAAACTAGATAAGTACTACAAATGGCGGCCTTATCGCACAAGGCGATCTCTTCCAGGCAACCAAGGATGGACATGTAGGAACAGAAATGCAATTATAAGTGTACGAAATTAATTATATTGCGAATGAAATCCGAATAGCATATAAAATATCAAATGACACTACGAAGTAATCTCATTACGACCTTTATTCAATATTTAACTAAGTTTCCCAAGAGTAAGCGGCAATGGCAGGTTCTTGTCTAGACCGAAAACCTGTCTTTTCCTTACTAAATTCATAATAACAGTAGCTTGGCAACAGTCATATTAACGTTGAAAGAAGGCATCATGGGAAAACCTGAACGTTCTCTACAGGAAATATGAGTATATGTGATCTCTTATTTCCATGAAATCAGTTGTTTACATAAGCCTCTTCTTAAATGAAACCCGTACCCAACAAGTAGCAAAAAAATTTTTTTGTTGTTAAATTATTGTATATTTTTTGTCTATTGCTTAAATACGTTAAAAGCTATTACGAATGCTAAGATTTCCGCGCCTATTATTTTTTGCCATGAAATTAATTAATTGTAGCATTTTAATTGTAATGGATTGTATGCTAATTGTTGTAATTTACTCCGTCCATTTTTATACTATTCTAGGAATTTCAACGTAATATACACCATACTATTTAACGTACCCTTGGTTTTTGTGTATAAATTCCATGCTGTTGTTACGGAGAAGTCAGTTGTAAAACTAAGGTCTGAGTCTCATTCACACACAGAGACAAATATTTGTATAATGCATCATCATCTAATTGGGCTGTTACCAATACCTATGTTGTTTCTATTTATATGGTGTACAATAGGGCATAATAAATAATAAATAAAAATAATAAACAGTAGTATGTTTTATAGCTATGAGTGTTCTTAGACCGAAAGCCTCTATTAGATTCTAATGCATACGAATTATATTTGATATTTGTATCTAAAATGGGATTATCTGCCTCGTGATCTCGCGGCGTAATAGCTGCTAATTGACTTTATCAGTAGCGTCACTGAGTCTGGAATTTTATCCGAAAAACTGTAACAAGCCTTAAAAGAAATACGCAAAACATGTGTGGAATAATTGCACCTATACATACATCGAGGTCAAAGACCTATTTGTATATGTATATATTGCAGGTTAAATGTCTTTATTATTTAAAAAAAAATGTTATACCAGCCGAAATAATACCACGTAAGAAGAAAGATTTTCAAAGTCACTCTGCGTGTCTTAGAGCGGGCGATGCTTGGAGTTTCTCTGGTGGATACAATTCGTAATGAAGTTATCCGCCAGAGAACCGGAGTCATTGACATTGCCAGCAAGATTAGTACCTACGCTAAAGTGGAAGTGGGCCGGCCATGTCTACCGATGGTCGGACGGCCTGTGGACCAGACAAGTTTTGGAGTAGAGACCGCGCTTAGGCAGACGTAGTGTGGGACGTCCTGCAGCAGGATGGTCCGACGACTTGCGAAAGGTACCGAGAAACGGATGGATGAGGGCTGCTCAAGACCGGGACTAAAACCTAAAACCTCTCAATTGTAGATAAAGAAGAGACCATTGCAAAGCCGCAAAATTAAATCCAAGTACTTTCGGATCGAATCGCATCCAAGCCACATATGTCAGCTGCACGTAATTGAATCTAGGAAAGGGACACATAATACCTGGGTAGTGGGTATCGTAACTCGATTGCGATATCGAAACTGTAACAGTTGAGCAATGGTAGGCGCGGTCACCGAACGGAGACATAAAAAAATCCACAAGCCAGAATGTCTCTTGAAACTTGTTAAGTACCGGTCGTTGCTAAACCACCGGAGAAGGTTAATTATTACATTTACGTCAACACATTAATTGGCTCGAAATACATACATACATAAACTCACGCCTGAATTCCCACATTTTGCCAGGCATGTATCAGTCCCACGTAATAGTGGGCGAGCCTGTTGCCGTTTTTCGGGCACATTTCCAGACTCCGTGCTGTTACTGAGAATTTCCTAATGGAAAAATCCAATAACACTTTGCCCGAACCGGGAATCGAACCCATGACCTCTAGATCGCACGGCACATAATTGTACCTTGGCTCGAAATACATAAAAACAAATATAGGTGCCCGAATCGAGTGGTTGGCTGCCTCTTTGCTACCATGACGGCCTAGAGGTCCCGGGGTTGATGTCTGATGGGCAAAATTGTTATAAGGGTTTCCTTTACGCAATTCTTAAGCGTTAACGTAAATGGTAATAGGTTCTCTTATTATGTTGACCATAAAACAATTTAGCTTAATGTATGTATGTACACATGCATATAATTTAAAAATATATATTCATAAGTAAATATACAACTAGAAATCTCATTGGAACTAAACTAATAGCGGATATGAGCTAAATATCTTAATCACTAAACTAATATCAAATATGGTTTAATCGGTGCATTAATTATCATATGTACATAAACATCGTCAATAATTTACGAACTGATTGGCAGCAGTGTTAACAGGCTTAGGTATAAAAATACTAAATGATAGTTGTAATAATTTGTAAATTTATTCAGAAATGAAAGAGTAAAAAAGTGTTTAATCTAGAGAATGGAGATGATTTTAAGTTACGATTGGATGTCGTCAAAATACATTATTAAAAGCCATATTTCTCTTAAAACGTTCGATGAATGCACGTTATGTATCATTGCCATAATCGATGTTCCTTTATCAAGAGTCACGAAACATCACTTAGATTAACAACGTAGACTAATATCGTCACTTATGATGTGACTATGCTCTGGCGTTTTGCCTTTATGTATAAAAAGAGAAAAAGTCTACCAATCCGCATTAGACCAATGTAGACTTAATCCCACTTAATCCTATAAAAAACTAAGCCCGGAATGGTACAATGTGCACATACTTAAGCTTATCTTTGATTATTCCATAGAACCTGATATCAATATAGCAAAAAGATTATTAAAGTATGGTTCATATTTTTCGTTATGTCTTCGAGGCAATAAAACATGGAAACAAAATGTATCTATGAAGGCTATTGTCTAGGAAAATAAAAGAATACAAAAGTAAAACAAGAACCATATAAAATCCTAAAAAAATCCTTCTAATTGCAATGAGTTCCATTAATTATATTTTTACTGATGAAATTACCTAAAATACTCAATTCTACTAAACACAAATGGTGACACGTTGTCAATAGTACACTGGAAAAGCGAATCACGATGAGGTTCAACGCCTTTTACTACTGTGGGAACGGTATTCTAAATATCTACGTCCTCGTGAATAATTAAAGCATACGCCAAGAGCTTCTGTCGCAAAAACAATATGCAAATATGAAACGAATCGACGATAAAATTATTAAAAGTGTGTTGGAGAATCTTAATAGAACTTCCTTATGTTTAGGTACCGCAAAAAATGTTATTTATCACCTCTAATTATAGTAAATTAGAAAAAAAATACATCTTACACAGGATAAAGCCGACACAAGGATACAAAAGATAATGTGTATGTTTACTTTTTGATACCTAAAAAGGTATCATACTCCTAATATTCCAACAGTTTTAGAAGTGGCACTTGCCAAGCTATAAGACAAAATAAATGTGCTTATATAGATATTGACACCATAAATAAAAAAAGTTTGATAAATAGTCAATAATGACTATAAAAATTAATTAATTCAAATAAAGTATGTGGAAAAATTCGTCAATAGATCTATCATTATTTATTATATGCCAAAACATACCAATAGATTATATTTAAAATGTTACTAAATATTATTTTTAAATGAATAACCAAACTTTCATTGGTAACTTAAATTCTCAATTCAAGACATTTAGAAGACTGGCTATAATTCCATATAAAAAAAACATAAATTAAACAGTTATTATAAAAAGTATGTAAACAATAGTAAGATATACTCACGGCGATAAAATTAAAAACAAAAAGTCCCCGTAGCGTATTCATCTTGCCGATTCTAACGTCTCGTTCGGACTGAGTGAGCGACGATACAATACACATATATGTTAGATAACATAACGTAAAATACGACTGGTTCGGAATGACCGGTTAAACACTACTACTTGTCATTAACTCACTTTTTTGTCTCAAATTAAATAATAACATAATTAGCATGTCTAATACGTTGATTATAATTGACGGCTCCGTGGCGCAGTTGGTTAGTCACCAGCTTACGAAACTAGAGTCCGCGGGTTCGGTCTCCGCACCGACACAAATTTTTGTGTCATCTCTCTGGAAAAGTCCCTGGTAGTTTCTGATACCCACGACACAAGACTTGTATCTTAGTGTGGTGTCAGAACTCATAACTATGTACATATTATGTGACTGTTGATTTATTTATCAAAAAATCTTCAGCTAAATATAAATGTAATAAAAATTTATAGCGGATCAGCTTATTAAATCATTAGAACCACGAACGCACAATAGGCAAGCGTGGTGGCCTGAGGTCTGAATCGCCTCCATAGAAAAGGAGAACCGTTCCAGCAGTGAGACGTAGATGATTCATATTCGTATGTGCCGTGCGATCTAGAGGTCCCGAGTTCGATTCCCAGAGCAGACAAAGTGTATATGAGTGTTTCCATTGGGAAATTCTCAGTAGCAGCACGGGGTGTCATGTGTGCCCGAAAAATGCCAATAGGCTTTACGACAAAATTAAAACATGATAGGCCTACCCAGTACCGTCTTTGCCATAAGGGCACACGGGGCCCGTGCCCAGGGCCCCCGATCCTAAGGGGGCCCCGAAGAACCGTCTTTTTTTCTGACATTCGTTCTCAAAACATTATTGAAAAAAAAAAAAAGATAGCGTAAACTATTCTTTCTCTTTCCCCTTCCTTATAATCGTTAAATCTATAGTGCTATATTTTGATTTGTTGAGGTGTGGAAGTGGAAATATCTTTAAGTCATTAAATATTCAATATTGAGATTAGTTAAAATGGTACACATTCCTTTTAGCAAACATAATGGACATCTTGTCCTTTTTATGTCAAGTCCACTTTAGTACTTATACTTCCTACACAATATTTCATTCATCAGTCAGGGGTCCTTATGGATACAAGTGTGTCCCTCGAATCATGTTATAGTTAAAAACTAAGGTACTTATGTTCATCATGTTTCACTTAATATTGTAAACTCTTGTTAAATTCTTATAGATACAAGTGTTTCCCACAAACGTCGTTGTCGATTAAACTAAGTATTACCCATAAATTGTGTTATCGTCTAAACTAACTTACATTAATTACCTTTGTTTTTGTCACCAGCACTTCTTTTGTTGTAAAGAAGTGTGGTAATTAGTAACTGATTTATGTTTTATCCTTTAAGTTAAGTTGGTATATTAAGACAGATTTCAGGGGACTCGACACAGTTGTCAGAGTCACTGAGCAAGAATAGTACTACTAGAAGTTTTGATTTGTTCGATTTAACATTATTTCATAATGTCGAAAAGAACATATTTAAGTGGTTCACAAAAAAGAAAAAAAGTTATGGCTCAAAAAGAAATAACGGGGAAACTTCCTAAGATTACTTCGTTTTGTACGGTTGAAGAAAGAAATAAGCAGAGGGATTCTTCATTCTCATCACTTGAGGATTCACCTCAAGATAAAAATACCTTTGAATATCACCAGGAAAAAGAGGATACGAGTGACACAACGGGTGCGGGACCTTCGACTTCAAGCTGCTGTGAGTTAGTAACAGCGAGCTCGCGTCATGTATTTTTATCTCCTGACCCTGGTACTTATTGTGACGATATTTTAACGGAAGAAGTCCGTAATATTTGGATTCGAAAAGGGCCAGAGTTTTTCCAAAACAAAAATTGTGACTTCTCGGAAACTTCTACGAGTTTTCCAGATTCAAGTGGTAAAACTATAACTAGATACTTGACTAAAAATATTTTTACTCGTAAATTGACGAATGGTGAGTGTTTAGAAAGAAAATGGCTCTTATATTCACCAGTAAAGAAGTCTGTATACTGTTATTGCTGCCGCCTATTTAATACCACTTCTGGTACTGGACATAATTTGAGTTCTCCAAATGGATATAAAGATTGGAAACATATAAGTAACTTATTGAAGGAGTATGAGAATACAGCACAGGCAATTTATGATGAATTATGTTGAAAGAAAAAAAACTACTGGACGAATTGATAGTGAGTTGCTGTCTCAATATAATACAGAAATTAACTATTGGAAGAATGTGCTTAGGAGGATAGTTGCAGTAGTGAAATTTTAGCTTCAAGAGGTCTTGCTTTTCGTGGTGATGATGAGACATTGGGATCGCAAAATAATGGAAATTATTTGGGATGCTTAGAACTGATTAGTGAAATTGATCCTTTTCTTGCTGATCACATACAAAACTGCGGAAATCGTGGAAAAGGAAGTACATCGTATTTATCTGCAAATATTTGTAATGAATTTATTAATATAATGGGACAGCAAGTTTTAAAATCAATTGTCAAAGAACTTAAATCAGCAAAGTACTACTCTATTAGCGTAGATTCTAATCCAGATCTGTCTCACGTTGACCAACTTACTTTCATCGTTAGATACGTAAAAGGTGGACAGCCTATTGAGAGATTTTTGCAATTTTTGCCTATGGATGAACATAATGCACAATATATAGCAGATACCATTTTAAACTTTTTTGAAAGCCTTGACATTGATATAAAAGATTGTCGCGGACAGAGCTACGACAATGCATCAAATATGTCTGGAAAGTACTCTGGTGTTCAGTCAAGAATAAAAGAGGTTTGCGAATTTGCAATCTACGTCCCATGCGCGGCACATTCGCTAAATTTAGTGGGTGTTCAGGCTGTTGAGTGTGTTTCTGAAGCAGTAGCCTTCTTTCAATTTGTACAAAAATTATTCAATTTTTTCTCAGCTTCGACCAAACGATGGAAAATTTTGATAGAGCATTTAGGTGCAAATAGAGTCCTGAAGTCTATTTCAGATACTAGATGGACTGCACGTGCATATGCTATTAATGCTTTGCAAAATGGTTATTTAAATATTTTTGAAGCATTGTCCTCAATCGCAAATGACATCAATCAACCAGGAAACTCTAGAAATGAAGCCCAAAGCCTAGCAAAAAAAGTGGAAAAATTAGAAACTGCTCTTCTAACGGAAATATGGAATGATCTTTTGGGAATTATGAATAAAACAAGTCTAAGTTTGCAGAATAGCACTATCACCATGGATATTGTTACAAAACTTTACGAATCTGTGATCAATTATATCAATAACGCACGAAACAATTTTGATCAGTACGAAATGGCTGGTAAAGAAAAAAATCCAGACGCTGACTACAAAGATAAATTTGAAAGAAAAAGAATTCGCAGCACACGCGTCACTTTTTTGAAGAATCATCAGAGACTGCACAGTTAAGAGGCAAGGAAAAGTTTCGTGTAGATACTTTCATTCCCATAATTGATACATTAATTACACATTTAAAAAAACGTTCGACAGCATACCGAGAAATTGATAATCGATTTAGTTTTCTTTGTCAGTTAACAACAATCGAATCTGACGAGTTGACTAAAAAATGCAAAGAATTTGCAGAATTTTATCATGAAGACATTAATGCATATGAGCTCAAATCAGAATCATCTCATTTAAGCCAATATTTAAAAAACGTTGCGAAGCAATCAGACGATTTGAATATCTTAATGTTACATAACCTAATAAAGTCAGATAAATTAGAAGAAACATTTCCAAACATTGAAGTTGCTACAAGAATATTCCTTTGCCTAATGGTTACCAATTGTAGTGGAGAGCGGTCATTTTCGCGCCTTAAGAGTATAAAAAATGAATTGCGAACAACAATGTTACAAGAACGACTGAGTAATTTGTCAATTATGTGTATAGAAAGTGAAATCCTTCAAAAAATTTACTTTGAGGATATAATAGAAGATTTTGCTCAACAGAAATCCCGAAAGAAACTATTATCGTAACTTTAAACAAGAAAACCAGCAGCATACTAATACCATTAATGAAATATTATATATTTGATTACCCATAATAAATTATCCTATTAGAAAAATGATTGTATAATTCGCTTTCTTAACTTTCCAGGAGGGCCCCAAATTCTTCTGTGCCCAGGGGCCCCAGCATAGTCTAAGACGGCCCTGGGCCTACCTTGCCAATAATTTCCCTCAGTCTATAATTTCAAAGAGTCTACGCCTATAGTTGCGTGACTTTACGTTAATAAATCAGTTCAACAAAAAATCGAGTCGCTATGCCGAGATTGAATCGAGTATAAATCAGTAGATTCCCATGGTAGCAGAACTAGGTCGTCGACGTTAATACTGACTAAAATGTCAATGCGAAAGCTTTCCTTTTTTAAGAATTAAATATGTAGAACTCAAATTAAATGATAAAATTTAAATGTTCTTTATTCAAATATTTATAAGATCTTTTTATCAAGTCCTTTTGGATATAATATTACCACGGCGTCCGCGCGCTTGAAGGTTAGTACAGAAATGTCAAAATAGAGTATCTATCGTCTGGCGTGGAAGGATTATCGTTCGTGATACTTAAAGTCACAATATTGTTTATAAAACTTTATCCAAAAAAAATTATACACCCAACAGTCACATACATAGTTCTGATCCTACATTAAGATACATGTCTTGTGTCGTGGGTATCAGGAACTACGAGAGACTTTTCGGTCTCAGAAACACCCAGACCCGAAACAAATACTTGCGGATCACACAAACAGTTGTCTAGGTGCGGGGATCGAACCCGCGGCCTCTCGTTTCGCAAGCAAGAGTTTAGCCAACTGCGCCACGGGGCTGTCTAAAAATTCATGTCAAAAATCCATTAAATCAAATGGATAATACATAGGCACATTCAGATATTCATAATTGAGAATTATTATACATACATAACCTCACGCCTGTATTCCCCGAAGGGGTAGGCAGAGGTGCATTTCTGCATCCACATTTCGCCAGGTATGTATCACTCCCACGTAATAGGGGGCGAGCCTATTGCCGTTTTTGGGTACATTTCTAGATTCCGTACAGCTACTGAGAATTTCCTAATCGAAAAATCGAATACTAATATATTTGCCCAACCCGGGAATCAAACCCGGGACCCCTAGATCGCACGGCACATGCTTGTGCCGCGAGACCACGAGGCAGTCAATTATTATACATCATACAAAATTTTGTAAGAACTACTCCGAATTTTCCTCAATTCTGATATTGAAAAAAATCCTTTACTACATTAATTATACTCAAAAGAAAAAACTTCTTGAACATGAAAAAAACATCATCAAATGGTATACTTAAATATTTAGAGCAAACAACTGTGATCGTGGATGCATTATGTGAATACATTAGTGGTTCTTTCTTGCGACGGTAAAAACGGTAGGTACCATTGCTCAATTTAACTAGTAGGTACCTCATCTTATAAGGAAACATCGCTAATTTATTCCTAATGTACAATCTAGGCGTAGAAGATTGCACATCACAGGGGAACCGAGCAAAACATGAAGAAGCAATCACTAGACCGCTTAATTATACTATGATCGTTCTGAAGAAAATTGAACTAGTAAATGGCGATGTGTATTTCTAAAAGTAAAGCTTTGCAACTAGCATAGCCATGGTTCTGACTCCTCGCTCCACTCAATCCTTATTTACGAGTAAGTTACGCTTTCATACTTAAAACGCTGAATCAATTTTGATGACTTCTGGCAATGTAATGGACTTGATACTAGAGATACTTGATACATTGTGTATTCACAATGAATTATCACTTACTTTAACGGTGAAGGAAAACATCGTGATGAAACCTGCACACCTTTAAAAGTTCTTAGGAATTTCTTAGGTGTGTAGCCCGCCAACCCGCAATAGGCCAGCGTGGTGGACTAAGGCCTAAACCCTCTCAATGATAGAGGAGGCCCGTGCCCAGCAGTGGGACGTATATGGGCTGATGATGATGATGATACTAGGGACGATTATAGGTTTTTTTTTCATCCAAGGAGACTGTAGTTTCCTGGATTATTTTTTAAACAATTAACACATAACCGCGGTAAAAAAAAACTTACAATGGTATAAAAAATCGTAAGAGTTAATTAACCCGTTCGAAGCTACCTAAGCTAATTTAAACTTGACCCTTTTCATACCTAGAGTAAGCCCTCATCGAAAAATGATCTGTATATGGGCTGACACAATTTAGATGTAACATCAACAAACCATTAATAGATACTAAATGCTCCTGTCGTAAAGGTATTTAGTTTAATCTACCCGCATAAAAATACATTTCATTTCACATTATGTTTACAGAATAAATTCTACGTGTTTTCCTCGAAGTATATCCATTATCGACCAACTTTCATTCAGAGCCCGAAAACCTGTTGGACTTGGCAACACTTTCGAAACGTCAATATTTGCACTTTCTGACCATGTGTTTGAAGTACGGCACGAGTTTAGACTAAATAAACTCTTGCCAGAAGAATATTTTATCAACGACAAGGCAAAATGGTTGTTATTTACAAGTTGTTTTTTTAGTATGTTTGAAAGAAAACTAAGGGGATAAAAGACTTAAATCATTAGTATCATTGTTGTATAGTATCATTATCTCGTTAATCTCGTGGTACAAGTGTGTTAGACTCTAGACTAGTCCTAGACTGGATCTAGACGTCCCGGGTTCGATGCCTATGTCGGGTTAAGATGTTTGCAATTCTCCATCAAGAAATGTTCACTAACAGAAATGGGAAAGTGTCCAAAATCATCATCAGCCCATATACGTCCCACTGCATGGCACGGACCTCTACCAGTACCATGGAGAAGGTTTAGGCCTTAGTCCACCACGCTGCCCTAATGCGGGTTCGCGTAAAGTCATTCCAAATTGTCTCCGAAAAAAGACTATCCGCCGAGAAATGCAGAGATGTACTCGTACACCTCTGCCTATATAAATAGGGATACCTGCGTGAATGTGTAGGTGTTAGAGAATAGCTGTTTCTATATAACGGTACAAGTATGTGCCGTTTGACCTAGAGGTCTGGGGTTCGATTCCCGGGTCGGGCAAAGTGTTATTGGGTTTTTCCATTAGGAAATTCTCAGTAACAGCACGGAGTGTGGAAATGTGCCCGAAAAACGTCAATAGACTCGCCCCCTATTACGCGGGACTGATACATACCTGGCGAAATGTGGGTGAAGAAATGAACCTCTGCCTACCCCTTCGGGGAATGCAGGCGTGAGTTTATGTATGTATGTATGTGTTTCTATATTTCATTATAATTATTATTAAAACCTAACATAGATATTCATTCATCACAAAGACACATTAGAAAGTACAATTTGTAATTTAATGTTACTTTACATTATTCATTTAACCTAGACATTTCACTCGCTTGTACAAGATTAAGAATCATTTCTTAGAAATGTCTGAATGTCTTATTATAAAATGGTGTTTCACTATTGCGCTAAAAAGTAAAATATTTTAGTACCTATATTTTCCATTTTTCCAGCTTCGTTGGTTCCGTGAGATGTATTGGCGCGTGCCATCGACAAGTCTCGAATTTTAATTCGGGTGTAATTGGGATTTTCCGTTAGGAAATTTATGTACCAGCAACACTGAGTATAGAAATGACCCCAGTTAACAAATAGACTTGCCCTCTGTTACGTATATATACACGTAGCTATCAAAACGTTGTAGTACCATTGCTTGGCCTATCGGGATATAGGCGTAAAAATGTGAGAAATAATATTCAAACACATTAAAAGGATGAATGTTTGCAGAATTACGAAAGAGATTTACTGTGCGGAAGTGAATGGTGAAGTCGGTCGAGGATTGCCCAGGTGCACCTATAAAGATCATATAGGAAATCTACTGAAAAAGGGTAATATAAAGAGTACTCGTAACCGACGTGCATGCATGAAGAGGATAATGTCAGTTGAGGAAGCGAAAGAGGTGTGTTTGGACCGTGGCATTTGGCGCTCTATAGTCTCTGCTTACCCTAACGGGAGACAAGCGTGTGTTTATGTATGTATGTACTATGTATGTACATCCAGAACTGTGGGAGCAGCAGCAGCGCTCTATCCAATTATGTCCGACAATCTTTATCAGATAATCATCTTGCTTGTTTGTCCAAAGTCATTTTTGCCCGCGAACATAGTATGAAAGTGGTGAATAATTAACGTAATTTAATGTATAGATAGACACATAATATGTAGTGATTCGCATAAATAATGAAGGACGTACACATAGTGCATAACTTTTTAAATCGTCACTGATTTAGTGAAATTAATTAAAACACTTACTCTGGCTAGGTGGGGTGACGATATCCGCAAGGTGGCTGGCAGCGGTTGGATGAGGAGAGCCGAAGATCGAGCCCAGTGGCGTGCCATAGGAGAGGCCTATGTCCAACAGTGGACGTGAAAAAGGCTGTTGATGATGATGATGATGATGACTTACTCAGATTTAATTAAGGTTCCAATGAATACTTACTTGTAGTTTCCTAATAATTTGAAGTCACAATTATTTTTTCTGCCATTTTCGATTGATAGAAAACAGGCATTTGCGCCACAATTAGTTATTGGTACCAACGATGTAATGTCTCAAATCCCCAGATCTAATTTTAAGGCAAAAGAAACAAATCAAAAGTCCGTAGTACGAATAAACAAAAGTCTACGCAGATTTTTAAATTCATATCATACCACACCATAGTTCTCGTAACACAGTATTTGCTCATTTAAATCCAGTACGAATCCAAAAAAGCCTATCGGAACCAGGTTGTGTGATACTTTCACCTAATGAGTCCTATAAGGAGGCAACCAAACCGGGATGAATTAATGCGTCTATTGGAAATCGGAAGCGACTATAGGAAATGCAATTAAATATATTTCACACACAGCTCTGCATTTTAACGGTTGTTAAACTTTTGACAGTTACAGATAAAAAATATTTGCATTTGAATGAATGAATTTAGTAGTTTGGATGTCACGTACCTATTCTATTCAGGACCCGTGGAATTAAATAAGACTATGGTTTATTGATTTAAAAAAAATATTGTAAAGTTAAAAATATTCGTAGAAAATCAAATAGATTTTCCATAATAAAAATTCTTGTAGACAGTCTGGTATGCCGATAACTTCGAGATAAAATACTTCGCTATAATAAGTAGAAAGTTGCTAATATGTGCTACCGTGGTTTACTTAGAAAAAAAAAACATTACTTCTAAGACGCCGCGCTGTAATCTTTCACGAATAACACCCAATCGTTAACAAGCTGGCCACAATCTTCATACTAAATGATGTGTTTATTTTATTCAAACAAATTAAGTTTTTACGCCATTTACAGATTTACATAGATGCATCAAAGATTTGGCTACTAGTGTAAAAATAACATCAAGCAGATTGGTTAAGGACCCTGCACTAAGATTGTGCAACAGTGGAAATATATACAACTATTTTAGGAAAATTAGAAAACCAAAAGAACAGGCTCTGCTCTCGCTTTCAATAATATTATATTTCTAACTCAACTTCTTGTCAGTAAAACAAAACGATTTTGTCCAAAACAAATACAAAAAAGATTTTTGAATTCTAAATGATACATCGTCGATCGTGACTAGGATAAGTTTGCCATTAAGTTTACATACAGTGTGCTTTAGAATATCAATATTTTGCGGTGGATATCGTACAATTATGATCTAGGACATTACTGACTAGAACTCAATAGCTAAGATACCAGATTATAATGAGGAAAATTTTAAATAACTTTTCGTAAACATATCAAATTTTTATACCAACACGTACCAAATATTCGAAAAAAAAGTTACATTATTCGTAATTTTTTTGTTTTTAATGTACGATAAATTAATGTTATTGTGATTTAATTATACTTATATAAAAAGGCTAATTTGTGGCCAATTAATTATGTGTTGCTATCATGAATAAATACATATTTAACAACTCCTATAGTGGTTTCACGTAATAAAGGACGAGCCTATTGTTTTGCGGGCACATTTCCAGACTCCGTGCTGCTACTGAGAATTTTCTAATAGAAAACCTAATAACACTGCACGACCTGGGACCTCTAGATCGCACGGCACATGCTTGTGCCGCGGGACCACGAAGCTGTCAAAGAGAAAAGGGTTTGTATTTTGAGCACGGTATTCAAAATTGCGCTCGTGCGAAGCCGGACCCCAGTGCTAGTATTACTAAAACTAATCGAATTTAAGTATTTTCTTTGTTTGAAGCGCCATGTATAAGGTTGTTCACGGTATATGCGCATCCAGCATGCGTGTCAAGCCTGCCAATCTAGCCTCCACATCTTAAAAGTCGTTTCATGATCTTGGTTAGTGGGTAAAGTGTTGTTTAAGTCCACGCCCACTGACTACTAACTGGGTTCTTGTACCAATAAAGTAAAATAACATTGTTATTTTGTTGATACGTAAAAATAACAAGAAAAATAGATATTCAGGATTTTTAATGATTATGAAGAAGTGTTTATACATATCTACATATACAGAGTGTATTCAGACCGTGATCGGAAACTAATGCAGGTAATAGCTAAGATGATTACAAACCCCCTGGCGTTAAAGAAAATCCCACCTTAGCTATTACCTGTCTTTGTTTCCGATCACGGTCTGAATACACCGTATAATTAATTGGTTTTTTAATAATTTTTTTTGTGTATTGTGTATAATGTATATTTTTTTGTGTGTGGTTTGTGCACAACTAATCAATGTAAGCGCGATGGTGTATACTGTAAGCTTGTGTTGTAATTTTAATCTAAATAAATAAATAACACCCACAACTGTACACCGGGATTATTATGTATGTATAATTATGTTTTTTTATGAATATACTATATATGCCATGGGACCACGAGCCAGTCGTTATAAGAAAATCAAAATAAAAGGACGTATCGGAAATGATATAGTCTCTCGGATGTCGACCCAGTTAAACCAACTTGAATAAAATAGGATATGCTTGGTGTAATCCCAGACAGACGGTTACTAAAGTATGCTTTATATCTTGTGCATTAAGATTGCTATCTAAAAGCTTGGAAATTTTCCTAGTTCGGTAGTATATTTGATACCGGTTTTGCTTCATGATATCTGCTCCTTTACTAATTCTGTCTAAAAACACATATATTAAGCAACTTTAAATCTAACAAAACAATTTTGTGGTGTTCTGTAAATCCGATTAACGATATACATTGTAAATCTAAGTAAGCACATATTTATGTTAATAGCCCAGTGCCTATTCAATCACGTCACTGCTTAATAATTCAAATAAACATCGTGAAATGCGATTCCTTTTCACTCCATCGGCCCAATATGCCGATGTAACTGTACAACGTTTCTTTAGGAACGTCGTCGCACGTTTTAAGACAGTTATCCATACACTTATCGGCGCCTCACAATAGTGTAGCGAGCGCGCGACACGACACTCGCATCATTCACTTGCGCGCTTACATTCCGTCACAAACTTTTTCTAATATAATGCAGTAAATTAACACGCGAATAATTGAACGCGGCAAACCTATATTGGCGGGAAAAAATTCAAGATGGCGCAACGAAATTGGTGTTATTTTTTTATTTGTATAATGCTTTTGAGCATCGTTCCGTGTGAGATGAAGAGAGTGAAGGTTCGTGATTATCCGACAGACAAACAGCTGACTCTGCAGAGGAAGGAAACCACGCCAGTGGATTTTACAAGGCTTGTTATTATGCGTCTTGTGTACGGTCTTGCAAAAGTGCTGGGCTTTGAAGAGCCTGTAAGTGAAGTGTTGAACGGTGCGCTGGTTCCACCGGGAGCTGATGATGAAGACGATTTCGATGACGACGATGACGACGACGACATCTTCGACGATTATTAGTTTTCATTTGTTAAATTTACACTGATACCAAATATAAATTGCATTTAATTCTTACAACGTAATTTTTCACAAAGTCTCATTCAATTATTTATTTGTAAATTTAGCTAATAAGACCTTAGTTTTTAATTGATATGTTTACATCAATTATACAACTTTTTGTAAATATCAGATGCCAGTACATACTTACAGAAAATAAAAATCGATTGAGGTTCTTGATTCTATACAAATTAATTAATTAATATTACTATGTGTATATACCTAATACTTATATGCAACAACAAAATATTTTTGAAATGTAATAATTTATAGATCGAATTAATATTAGGTTTTGTCACTATTTATCGGCAAAATATTAAAATCTATAATTTTTTGAGCTAATCAATGGAAATAAATGGCGCGCGCCAAATTAATCTTTTAATCTACGAGTATATAAAACTAAGAAATTTACGCTATATTTTTTATGCAATCTACTTCTTATTTGAGAACTGTTGTAGTTTACCTCCTAATGTACCTGCTAGTGAATCTAAGACTTCTATTACTACGGCAATTAAATGTATGCACAACTTTAAAGTTTAAAGTATGTAAATTTTGTCACAATTTATTGTACATAGACTGTTATATATTTATTTTGATTTGAATTCTGTACTCATTAGAATGCATTAATTTATTTACTGTTATATGTGTTGTAAATATAAAATTAAACGTATTTAATTTTATAAATTATCTGTTAATTGTTATATCCTTCTGCGATATGTCATTTAAAAAGGCCAATATTTTATATAAAAAATAGCGGTAGAGCACCCGCACTCAGATTTGTAAAAACAAGTAGCTTACATCCACAGATTACTTAGAGAAGCTAGGCTTCCCACGTCCTTTGGAAAGGTAGAAAAAAAAGATGATGGATGGCTGTTGACGATGGTTATCTATGTCAATTAAAAAATAATCCAAATTGGTCCAGAGGTTAACGCGTGTAACCGTCATAGACAAAGTCACTTTCGCAATAATAATAAAAACATTAGTACTATGATATAGCATCATCATCATCATCATCAGCCCATACACGTCCCACTGCTGGGCACGGGCCTCCTCTACAACTGAGAGGGTTTAGGCCTTATATAGGCACTATGAAAATTATATAAAGCAATATCTCATAGACCTCTTTTCAAAAACTGAGCACAGCCAATGGTCCACTTACAAAACGGTGCGTACGACAATTTGCGGTGACCCGTCATTACGAGAAACGTGTCGCCAAATCTTTTTATTTCACCGTTACACGATGGAGTTCCAATAATTACCTGAGAGGGAAAGAAGCACATTAACTTTCTTTAGTGTATTTCGAAAGAAAAGAAATTCAACTGCTTACTAACATGACTTGCATATGACCTCTTTGGATTAATGAGGTTAAAATGACAGTAAACCAAATCGAACTCGCTGGTCTAGTGGCTTCGAGTGGAGTGCGATCGGAAGCTAGGTAGTGAATTTGACAACCGGGTTGTGCAAGGTATTATTTTTTTCGTGCCAAATTACCTATTTAGTTACAGAACTGTGGTAGTCATGAGAAATACCGTGTTAATAAAATTAGGGGGCCCAAAATTACATGGGATTTAATGGTTAGTTGCACGTGGATGTAGAAATGATTTCTATCTACCCTTTCAAAAATACATGCGTGAGTGCCTAGGTTTTTAACACTTTCATCTTTCACCCATTTGTGCGTGATCACAATATATTTACATTACGAGTTATGATGTTGCTGTTGAATCGTGATATATTACGCGTTCGATAATTTATTGGTGTTTATTGAAAACGAAAACGATAGTGAAAAAATCTCAACAAGCGATAATTTATTACACATACATAAATACTCTTTGTCATTCACACTTTGTAATCACGATATTAACAACAGAATAATACATATCTGCATCCTGAAAGGGATAGGCAGAGAAGTTTTCAAACCTTCTTTTTTTTTGTCGAGGGGAAAGCTGGTGGCTCTACTTCCCGCCAGCCCTGAGGGAGGGGGGCAGGAAGCGTATGTCGGGGTCACCGGCCTTCCAGCCCGGCGCGCGGCAACGTCACGTCCGCGCAGATGCAAGTGCTGGGCTGGGTCCCTAACAAAAAACCCCTAAACCGGCATACCAAAACCCCCCGGTGGCCATCTCCGCGCCAAGTGGGACGACCACGGTACGTGGGCGAGAAGCGCCCACCGTAATTCCCCAGCCGCCCGTTGCGCCTCCGAGAATTAATTGTCTCGGCCGTCTCGGAGTTTTAGGGGGCGCACTTGCACCCCCATTAGCTTGGTTCGGGCGCCCCGGTTGTGGATGGGTGCCCGCGACGGATACAGGCCACAGCGCCGCCTATACGTCCCACTGCTGGGCACGGGCCTCCTCTATAACTGATAAGGTTTAGGCCTTAGTCCACCACGCTGGCCTAGTGCGAGTTGGCAGACTACACACCTAAGAAATTCCTATGAACTTTTACCTAAAAGTGCACAGTGTGCACTGCACACCTGTGCAGGTTTCATCACGATGTTTTCATTCACCGTTAAAGTACGTGATGATTCATTGTGAATACACACATAACTTCGAAAAGTCAGAGGTGTGTGCCTGGGGTTTGAACCCGCGACCGTCGAGGTTCTCGACCGCGTACCTTAACCTCGAGGCTTACAGACTTTACAGACCCGGAAATCAAATCCGAGTCTTATATCCCACGCCGCATTCTTGTGTAGGTACAAACGTACACGTTTATTTAAACTTTCTTTGGTATTTTCAGCTTCGACACTTTAAGAGTATCTACATGGTGCCTCGCCTGTAGTGACTCAGGCTAATCATCATTATCATCAGCCAGAAAGCATCCATTGATGGACATTTGACCTCTTTAAGATTTTCAAAAGCGAACCATAATGTAGCTTGATCACGCAGCCTTACATAGAAATATTCTATGGAACAATAAATTATTATTAAATGAAACAAAAACTTAATCCAAAGCAACTTATTATGTCATAAATCATTACAATCATCAAACCAACTAGGATAGTCAATTTTTTCTTCATAAGTATTGGACTCAGTATCAACATCATCTTTGGTCCCGTCATCAACCTTATCAATGATTTCAATATCAAGGGTATCATCATTTGTAACTTTATCATCATTTTCGACTGTTTGACACACATCATATTCACTGCCACAACCCCTCATCTTCCGTATCAATTCACCCCATTTCAAAGTCATATTGCAAAACGGGCATTTTCCTTGAATAGGAACATAATCACCAGGTAACAAAAATTTATCAGCCAAACATGTTATATGAGTAACCAGCTCACAACTGGGGTTCAGACATGTGATTTTTGTTTGACTAGTCTGTATATACTTTGAACATAATGAACACTCTTTGGTCTCAGTCTCGTTGTTAGTAGTTTTTTTTAGATTCCTACTTTTTATTGGACCATGGCAGATGGTTATATGGTCCGGTGGATTTCTTTCAACCTGTAAATTACAACAATTTACAATTTACGTTTAATGTCGTTAAGTCGTGATGGCTTCGAGGTTTAGGGGAGCGGTCGTGTATTTCTCGGAAGTCTTAGGTGTAACACCCCAAGCACACACATATGACAAAGTTATGTGTGTATTATAATAATAATAAAAAATGAATTATCACGTACTTCAACGATAAAGGAAAACATCGTCAAGAAACCTGCACACTTTAAAATAATCTTAGTAATTTCTTATACCCCGAAGGGGTAGGCGGAGGAGCACTTCTGCACGTACATTGTGTTTTCGTTCCTTGTAATAGTAGGCGAGCTTATTGCCGTTTTCAAGACACATTTCCAGATATACTGCTGCTAAGAGTTTTGTAATAGAAAACTCACTAACAATTTACTCAACCCGGGAATAGAACTTGGAACCTCTAGAAACCATACAACAGTTTAACCACAAGACAGTTTTTTTTTCCAAAACCTTTAAAATAAAAGATAGTAAAAATATTTTGCATTAAAAATACTTACAGGAAATTCCTCATAATAATCATTTTCCAGCCACCTAACAAATAATGGTAAACGGTACCATGGACCAACCCGAAGCATCTCACTCAAAACTCTAAGCTTAAACTTGAACTCAGATTCTTTTCTAGGTTCCTTTTTCAAATTCAAATGTTGTAACCGTATTGTTTTTGTTGGGTTCTGCCAAGCCCATTCAAACTGAAAGAAATAAGAATATGTACCCATAGGCAATAAGAGTTACTGCATTTCATTTGATATGATAAAAATATGACTACTTACTCTTAAAGCAGAAATATTATTTGGAAATCCATGTACAATCAACACCATTTTCCTACAAATTAAATTTTTACATGTATATTAAAGGGAATTATTGCCAATAACATAACTAAAAATAAGTACATACATAAACTCACACCTTTATTCCCCGAAGGAGTAGGCAGAGGTGCATTTCTGCACCCACATTTCGCCAAGTATGTATCAGTCCCGCATAATAGGGGGCGAGCCTATTGCCTAATGGATTCCTATGCCTATTCCTAATGGAAAAACCCAATAGCCTCATGGTCTCACGGTACGAGTATGTGCCATGCGACCTAGAGGTCCTAGGTTCAATTCCCGGGTCGGGCAAAGTGTCATTGGGTTTTTCCATTAGGAAACTCTCGGTAACAGCACGGAGTCTGGAAATGTGCCCAAAAAACGGCAATAGGCTCGCCACCTATTACGTGGGACTGATACATACTTGGCGAAATGTGGGTGCAGAAATGCACCTCTGCCTACCCCTTAAGGGAATACAGGCGTGAGTTTATGTATGTATAAGTTATAGTAAGAATTGCTATACCTACAAATATGCCATCAATTCATGGACTGGTAACCATTAAAAATATTGTAATATTATACTAAAGAAAGTGTTACTTTACTTTAAAATTAAAAGTATATTATTGTACACCAAGAAAACCAGGGACATGTAATTAAGCAGTCCGCGAAAAAGATAACTTTTAAACTTTTCGATAAAGAACAAATAGGGGATAAATAAATAATTTTTGCTTGTATTGTCATGATATCTTCATCAGCCCATAAACGTCCCACTATTAGGCACGGGCCTCCTTTACAACTTTATTTTAACAAGAGGAAAGCGCCTCAAGCTCCCCTTTCGGAACCTCGGAGGAGGCCCGTCAGGGGTATGTCGGGGTCTCTGGCCTAAAACTGAGAGGGTTTAGGTCATTATATCAGTTGGAATAACATACCAGGGACCTTTGTTATTGGTCCGATGCGCTCCACCAGCCCAAGTCCCTCTATTGTGTTGCATTATACGCCGGTTCGGATCTCGCGTATATCCTACATATGTGCGCCCTTTGTATTTGGGATTTAAACAATAAAGGAGATATACGCCGAAGAAGTCTTCCACTAATTCTGGTTCTGTCATGTTTAATTACATTCAGATGTTCTTAAACGTAATTGTTTTTTGAGTTTGAAATATTTAAATTTGTGTTAGTGTCAAAACAAATGTCAGCGATCAGCTGACAAATCAAATACCATTTGCTAATTCTTGATTATTTCTGTTAATGCAAATTGTTACTATACTTTATAATCCAGTTACAGACCAGTAAAAAAAGTTAATGGTTAGAAATCATAATTGGTTAAGATTATAACTATTTTTACGACTTAAAGTTTATATTTATTTCAAGCATATACTAAAATACTAAATAGGGTCATCGTAATTTCGATTTATTATTACTTTTTTTTTAAACAATTATTCCTTTAAAAGTAATAACTAAACGTTTTATAATTCATGGGCACCACTGAGCACTAGGGATATTCGATATACATCGATGCATCGAAAACATCGATGTTTACAATTCGATACATCGAAACGATCCGATGTTTTGAAAAGCTATCGATATACTCGATGTATCGATGTTTTTTCATAAAACATCGAATCGATAACATCCAATTAATTTCATAAAAAATATTTTTTCCTATTTTTTTTATTTAATTTGGTAACACTGAATATAATGCCGTCGTTGGATGGTTGGCAACGTGTGTCGTGTACTAAAAAATTATGTTGGCAGCAGTGCGCACGAGTCAGGTCAATGATAAGTATAAGTATTAAATATAAAAAAACTGTTTTTTTTCATTGTGGGACGATCACCACAAATTAGTCCACAAGAGCTGGAAAATTGTGAAATCTGACGATTCTATTTCAGATGAACTATCCATTTACTTACGTAGCCCGGTAGGCAGATTGAATGAGAACCCTTTAGAAATTTGGAATGATCTCAAAATGCAACTTCCTAAACTTCATACAATTGCATACAAATACTTAACGATGGTAGGTACTTCAGTCCCATCTGAACGTTTGTTTTCTAAAGCGGCACAAATCGTCAATCAACAAAGAAATCGACTAAAAGGCAAACGTTTAAATAAACTGTTGTTTTTGCAAAGTCTCCCAAAAGAAAACTGGCAATAGGACATGGCAGTCTTAGCAAAATTTTTGCAAATGTTTGTTTTTGTTCTTAGGTAAATTACAATAAATATTTTTCTCATACATGGCTTTTACTTTTTATTTTAATAAAACAATGTTTGAATTAGTGGTGGGCGATTATGAGATATACTAATGAAATCATTCGATTTATTAATTAGTAATTACTAATTGACAAAAAAAACACAAGACCCACTGTCGGGCCTCTACTTGGGAAATTAAATTAAAAAAAAAAAAAACCTAAAAAGTACTCGATGTATACAAAACATCGATGTTTTCATCCGATACATCGAAAGACATCGATGTACGGTTCCGATTTATCGAATCGAAAAAAACATCGATGTTTTTTCAAAGTGGACACCCCTACTGAGCACAGACTTCCAGCTATCTGTCATCTGAATCTGAATATTAATACCGAAGTCCGATAACTGAGTCTGAGAGGCGCCACCGGCGCCACTGCAAAATCAATAAATCACCTTTAAACTTTTGTTATTGATTATTTATTTATTTGTGACTGTCAGACACAACACAAGTGCGGGTTAAGTACATATGATATGAACTGGAAGCCAATTACTCTTTCGTTGTAAGGGATAGTCTTTCACGTGGATTCCAAATATTTAGATGATATGGAGGAAGAACCTGCATCAAGCTCTAAAAACGAAGATACAGATGATGAATTGCCGGCAAGTTCGGCTAACGGATGTATTAAGAAGACCTGCGGATTGTAAGTAACGTTGTTGTACCATCTCAGGCAAGATCATTTCAGTTAAAAACTTGTTGATACCTTGTTAAAAAAGTCTAGGTCTGAACGTATCCCCCAATCAATATTTGAATTATTGCTTACAAATTTCGTTTTAGGTGAATATATCAAATATTTAATAAATTATTTTTATGGGTTTTTAAATTTTCAATATACCATATGAAAATTAACAAACACATTGTTCTTAGTTCCAATTTTTTTTTCGCGGCATCACAACATAACCAATTATAAATATGTAAGGTTATAAAATTACCGGCCCTTTTCAGATGCGTCAAAAATGAAAGCAAGTATTGCTGTCCACGCTGCAGTGTACTATACTGCTCACTCGACTGCTACAAATCAGAAAGACACATGCAATGCTCTGAAAAATTCTACCATGAATGCATTAAGGAAGAATTATCTGGCCACCATGTAGACTATGAGTCCAAACGTAAAATGATGAAGATCTTGAGAAGGATGCAAGATGACAATACTGATGTGACTGAAGTTCTAGGCAAGCCTGAAGAGGTAGACTCGGATGATGATGACAGTGACGAAGCAGATTTGCATGAGAGAATGAAAAATCTTGATTTGAATGATGCTGATGCTGTGTGGAATGCATTGAACCAGGATGAGAAGAATGAGTTTCAAGCATTATTAAACAATGATAATGTTGAGAGTCTTGTACCTCCATGGGTGCCATGGTGGTTTCCTAAGAAAGACAAGAAGTTGGTGGAGGACGTTGATGAAAATTTGGATGAATTGAAGAAGTGCCCAAAGCTAGTCAGAATGCCCAAATTTAAAACACTTACAGTAAGTAACTTTAACCATAAACATCAAAAATAAATTCTGTAGTATTTAAACATTTTTCAATTTTTTCAGAAGATTTTATTTCATTTAAATAATAATTAAGTTACTTATACTGCCAAAATAATTCATATTCAATTAATATTATTTTGACTTTTGCAGAGTGTCACGCCATCACCAGTTGTGAAGTACAACATTGTCAATGTGCTTGGAGCATATGCTTTTATTATGCGACTTTTTCTTGGAGATCCAGATCCATTTGAAGGTGTTTCATATTTCCTGGAAATATGTGCCAATTTGGATCAAAATGTAAATTTCAAGGATGTAGAAAGTGCTGTGGCTTCTGTCTCAAATAAATGTATTCAGGTAATTTCTTTTAAATTTATGTTCATTTATAAAAGATGCATATTGATTTACAGGCGCAATTAAAGAAAAAAATTAAAGAAAGAAACAATGGACAACTCAACAAATTATAATGTAAGGCCTTGACATTTAGGCGAGAGAAAAGAATCTAGGTGGTCCTGGGTTCACACCCCAGGCACACACCTCTGACTTTACGAAGTTATGTGTGTATTCATTACGAATTATCAAATACATTAACAGGGAAGGAAAACATCGTGAGGAAACCTGCACACCTAAAAGTTCTTAGGAATTTCTATGGTGTGTAGTCCACCAACCTGCACTAGGCCAGAGTGGTTGACTAAGGCCTAATACCTCTCAGTTGTAGGAGGCTCGTGCCCAGCAGTGGGATGTGTATGGGCTTATGATGATGATGAATGGACAACTCATGTCATGTTATATCCATACTGTAGGTTATAATACATTCATCTTCAATACATTAACCAAGACTGTTGGCAATGAAGACTAAATTAATATAATTTTGTCGTATTTTAGAGTGAACTCATCGAAGCAGGGGAAGCCAGTCTTGATATCATGAGATATGACACATTCCTAATACTCCAAGGACCCAGCGAAGACAATGTAGAGTATTATTGCAAAGCAGCTTTATCCCACTTACATCAGTTATTTGACGCCGTCAAGGAAACTGGTAGGCCGTCACAGCAAGTTTCGCCTGTGGGAAAAGTCAAAGTTCATGGATTCTCGGAGCTGTTCCCCCGCAGCATGCTAAACCTACCAGATTTGGATGTGAAGAAACTGAAAAAATGCCATAAGAAAATTGAATACTACTTATCTTATGTGGAGACTTATAGTATGAACTTCTAAGCTGTATGTAGGTAGGAGATGTAATTTTTAAATATTGATATTATAAAAGTACTTTTTAAATTCGGTAGAACAGGTATTAGTCACATATACTAAGTGTATCTTCGTGTATTTTCAGCATATTGATGTTAATTGTATAATCAAATACTTAGATTCATTTTAACCATGTTTAAAAAGCTACTTTTTAACTCTCATATATTGTGGAAACCCTTCATGTATATTTTGTAGAAATCCTTTATTAAATAAAATAGTAGGAATATTAAATTATACTTAACCATACTATACTTGACTTATATAAATAGACTGATGTGTGCGAAAGTGATTGCTGTAGTTTCTTTTAATGTTTTCAATTGCACAGGCGACTTTTTTGTTGAAAGGTAACACACCTATGTGTTCTATTTGACTTGCCTTAGAAATTTCTTATGGATAACACACACATATTTTATATTCCCAGTTACCCCACATTTTTTGCCTGTAATAATACATATTTTTTTTTCGGAAATTCCCAGGTTTTTTTCCAATCTATCCACCAAACCATTACTAGATGTTTGTGGATACTAAAACACAACAACCTTTACCAGATGTTTGTGGACACTAAAACACAACAACCTTTACCAGATACTTTATTCGAATCCAACAACAATATTCTAGAGGAATGTCCAAAATATACTGATTAACAATAATAATGTCCATTTTACTTATTTACAATAGAATTATGTATCACCAACAGAACACTAACACGGCAATCGAGGATGTTTCATAGGATCTGTTAAGAATATAATCGAACTTTATACGTGCGGATTGCTATAAATTCTAACTTGCACTACAAATTCAAAAATTTAATAAAAAAAGAAATGTTTGACTAATTTTCATCCCAATTTTCTAAGACCGTTCAACAATTATTTTTTTCTTTTTAGAAACAACGGATTTGCTTGAAATGCAGTGTGGTGACCAATACATTTGGCATAAAATTCCCAGATATTGAGACGCATCTAATTCTAATGTTTCATAAGAGATTTGACAGAAAAATACTTGAGTTTTGCATTGATCAGTTTCAGAAAATGGGTATTTTTTCCAAATATAACATTATATCTTAATTCAACTATTGCGGACTAGATAATTAATATCACGCTTCGCAAAACTAACTTATAAGACTAAAATATAAATAAAACTGATTGTCAAAGTAAAAAGTGTTTAGCATTGCGATGGCTTAATGTCGAACTTCGCAACTTACAACAGATTTAACGTCTTGCAATGAAAATTCGCGTTGCATATATCTTATTCGATGACCAAAAATATTCACAAACTTCCAAGTGTGCGTATGTTAGTAACGCTATGCTATGTACTTAGTAAATACTTTCTTCTACTCATTGCATAATGTGTCAAAGTGTAGTTACAGAGTTCTATAAGACCATTGATAGTAATTTGCTTTGTAATGGTATTTAAGTAGCGTGTCAAAATCCTCTATTTAATCGTAATTTATTATTAATAGCTTGTAGTTTTATACCTTAAAAGGCTGCTTGAGTCTCCGTCAGCTAATCTGTGTTTTGTCTAGCAGTCTAACCTGAGAAAAAACCACTTATCGTGGACTTAAGCAACTTTTGTGAGTAATTTAAGAATTTATAACATTCCGCATCTTAACAATCAATATAATTGTTAACAAAAATAGGAATTTGTCTACAATATTTCTAAGTACATTACGTACAATAAATATATCGATACTTACGTAAAATACATATTCATTTCGCACATCTAATTATAACGACTAAAGCCTCACACGTCTACGCGACCACCGAAATAATATTTGGCTGTATTTTCTCAGTTTCACATAGATATGAAATCATAGCATCAAAATAATAGTATTTAATATACAATTAAAAAAGTATTACAAATAGCGTAAAAATTATGGCACTAGGCAAGTTATAAAAAAAAAATTAAGATCAATTTAAGATTAACGTTTGTAGGTTCGAGATAAAGAACGAAATAGCTTTTTAACTAAGAGTAATAACTTGTTTCTATAAGTTTCAGATATTTTATAATCTATAGGTTTCGTGTGGTCGCGTAGATGTAACCTTTATAATTCTTTTACCTAAACATTAATGGTAACAACTTCGACAATTTTTTTTTCTACAGAACAGTGATAAAATATAATTACTTTTATATCCATAAAAGTGATTGAAATCGACGAAAATAATTTTACCTATTAATCTGAATCTTTTCTTTAATATTATTTCATTACTTTATACTGTTAGAAAAAACTGTCAACGGACTTAGTGTCACATTAAATACTTCTTTATCTGATAAATTTCGATTAAAGTGTAGCTTAAAGCGTAGTAATCGTTTTGCATTTTTATTGGCATTTTTTCGAAAATAAATTATAACGATTAATGCATTCAATTTCTAAACATCGATTTAATAAATATATCGATAAATATCTCCAATCTAATAACCCGATTCTTTTTCCATAGACCTTGAAGTTAGTACACACAGACCCGGTTAATTCAACATCAAATTGATAGCACACTCACATAGATTGTAAAATAGGAACATGGCCAAAGCGGCTTTAGTAAATTAAGATATGAATTTGATTTATCGATTTTCGACATGGATCATCGATAGTATTGTTTTTCTAAGTACAAAAAAGCCAAAACTCCTCCATCAACTTAACTTAAAGTAGTTATCTGTTCCCTGATTACTAGCTGTTTCTTTATCCGAAAAATGCGATTCTAGATAATATATTCCAAGACTCAGAACAACGCTGGCCTCAGAACTGTTACTCGACTTTTCCAAATTTGAATCTTATATTTTATTTAGTTTTGCGCTCAGCATTTTTTAGCTACATTTTATCGTAGCAGACCAACAAATTATCGTAAAATGTTAAAAAAATAAAGGAAGACGCGTGAATCGTGCCTTGTTACAGTAGAAATACAACGGTACCCTTAAACAAAACGCAAGTTGCACTAGTCAGAACACACAATGCGTTTACTTAAATTTTTAGTAAAAAAAATTACATTCACACTGCCACGCCTCGACATACCCCACCCCTATTCATACATCGATAAGTCTTCCTAGCTCTATCGATATCTAAAATATTTTATCGATACTCTTAATACGGAATTTGATTCTGGTAATACTGGATCATGTCGTACGTTCGTGTTCGGAAGTTGAGGAAGGAGTTTCGAATGACGGAGAGCATGTAAGCTGCTGCTTCCTTCTCCGTCGAATTTGGCGCGAAACGAGAGCGAAGGAGACGGATAGTTTGGCCTCTGAAGCAAGGTAATCCTGTGTCCAGCATGAGAGATACCATCGATATAATGGCTTCTTGGTACGGTCTGTAAAAAAAGATAGTAGTTAGTTAACTATTTAAAGAAATTATAAATTAATTTTGCGAGTATTTTTGCTACATTTGATGTCGAATAGAAAAAAGGAATTTACCCAGTAAAAAAGTGTCTTTGAAATTACAAAACGTACATTTTTTAATACATACATATGTAATGGAAACGTAACTTAGTTTCTATCGACTATAATTGTAATTTATTTGAATGGTAACAATTTCTAAATATGTTAAATTTAAATTAAACGTTTCATTTAAAGCCTAGTTATTTTGTATGAAACTTATATTAATGGTATACAAAATGACTTATCTTACTCAACATGAAAAGACAATAACAGTTTGTTTATTGTAGTTACCTGACAGCGAGGAACGCTTGTACGCACAGTTCGCAGAACCATCTGAAGGGCGGCGCCTCCATCTTGCCGCCCATCACCATCACCATCTCGTCCGTGAGCTTGATGTCCGGCTCGAATCCCAGGTTACCGCCCGGCGATGACTCGAACATGAACCCGAAGTCTATGGACAAATTTTACATACATACATACATAACCTCACGCCTGTAGTCTCTAAAGGGGTAGGCAGAGGTGCAGTTCTGCACCCACATTTCGCCAGGTATGTATCAGTCCCACGTAATAGGGTGCGAGCCTATTGACGTTTTTGGGGCACAATTCCAGACTCCGTGCTGCTACTGAGAATTTCCTAATGGAAAAACCCAATAACACTGCCTGACCCGGGAACCGAACCCAGGATCTCTTGATCGAACGGCATATAATTGTTATATAAAAAAAAAAAACTTTTACTTTAATTCTACAAATTTTACTTTAATATTTGCCGTTTAATGCTAGTTTTATATAAATATAGCTGTACCCCGCGGTGTTACTCACTTCAAAATATGATTTTCCGGGATAAAAAAAGCTTGTATAAGTCCATGATGTTAGCTAACTTCGTACTGAATTTTATGAAAATGGGTCCAGCCGTTTGAGCATGTGATATAGTAATACCTTTGAGAGTTTAATTCAGTATAACTATCTATTTATAATCTCGTATATTATCTACCATTGCTGGGCATGGGTCCCTTTTACAGCTAAGGTTGAGATCTTGGTATTTTAAGATTTCGCCTCAGCCTGCATGAAAATCCACAAATAACGAACGTGGTTAATAAAAAGACGCGTCTAACATATAAAGTAATTCAACTCTACCACGCGTCCGAGTACGTCTATAAACCAAACCAAGATATATGTACATACCAATATGAATAATATGTCCGTCTGTATCCAACATGATGTTTCCGTTATGTCTGTCCTTAATTTGCAGCAGGAATCCTATTACACTGTACGCGGCCATTGACGTCACGAAGCACCTTCTTGCTGCCTGGTTTTTAAAAATACAAATTATATCAGTACCACTTAATGCCGTACTTCTTACTAACACAGTCTAAACATTATGCATTCGTAGAATAAATACCTGGAAATCCCTCGTCGTTTCGTCGCCATATTTCTTTATGAAATACTCGTACATTCCAATGTCCGTTTGACGTCCGAGTTGATCTCTAGATTTCGCATTTGGCACGCATTCTATTACACCGCACTAAAACAGAATATGTACGGAATAAATTTAATGTTTTTAAAGATTATAATCGATAAAAGAGCATTAAAATATCGTTAAATGTAGAAACGTTTTAATAATTTAGTGATTCTACAAAACTTTAATATTCAACATTGAAAAACTATCCCAACAAATTAGAATGAAATTATGTTATCTGATCAAATTTACTACCTAGATAGAAACACGTTATTATCTGCAGAATTATCAAAAATCTAACTACGTGATACATCTCTGAACCCAATAGTAAAATCCACACAAAAATATAATAAAACTTACCCCAGGCGCAGTTGCAACGACCTTATAAGGAAACAGGTACAAATCCAATCCGACTTGCTGGAATATGTTCTTGAACAACGATATCACTTGCAGCGCGAGCATGTCCTGTCTGACGTCATCGCCCACTTTAAAGATGGCCGCCTGCCACGTCTCGGACACTATTCCTGTATATCGATCTTTGCCTTCTTCCTGTAGTTAGTAAAATTATAGTATAAAAATATAAAAAAATCCAACAAATATAGATAGTGGTAATCCTTGACTGAGATAAAGGTTTTATGCCCCCGGTGTCAATTAGATTTTGCGATTTCAAAAAATAAATACGTAAATATTTTTTACGATACTTTTTTGTAGCCCTATCTCAATATACACCTGCCACTGTAACTCCTGTGCTCCAGAATCTACAGCGGCACGCACAGAATCGACGCCGAGCAATGAAGCTCAGCGGATCTAAGGGGACCTAATGTCATGATCCCGCAACGAAGTTAATCGGAAAAAATATAAAGGAGGAGTTGGAAAACAAAGACTTGTCCACTTACCTCCACAGCAAAGCGGGACCAATTGAACTATAGGGTATCGCCCTCGCATAAAAGATAAATACAATTGGTGAAACTAGACGCAATTATTGACGATACTAATGTCGACACCGCGAATCTAGGGTTACAATTATTATCTATACGAGTAGGTCATGGGTCACAGAGCCATAGTTAGTTAAGACTGCACTTCATATAAACCGAGTTGACACCCTACAATAAAACTGCCTCGCACTGACACTGACATGAAGCAATATTGTTCATCAACAGTGGGAAGTAAATATATATTTTTATATAGATAGATAAAAATATCTTGACTGACCGTAGGTGGATCTTCTCCGGCTGCGATGGCCATTGCCACCGATTCCATTTCTGCAATACCGTACTTTCGCACCCTGAATCTCGCTAAATACGGCGCCTTTGCCGCACTCTGCATGGGTGTGCCTGGCAAAATACGCATACACACATAAAATAAAAAGCATATACAGGGAAAATAGTGTTTGAAAGGACTAACTTTGTTTTAATAGAAAATTATTTATTTTAATTCAGATTAATCATATTACAATAAAAAAAGTATGCATGTATTACTGAGTAAATTTTATTAGTAAGGTGATCAAAGAAAAAAGGTGTTAAAAGTTTCCGACGATTTTCCGGCCCATTTTGTGTCACGCAATGGCGACAATAAAGTTCTGTTTCTAAATGGGAATAATGAAAGACATCTTACCACTCTTGTAATCGATGTCTAAAACCATCGAATCCGGGTTTGAAGGTAGATAACAGCCTGGCTGAACCTGTGAAAAGTTATTGATTGATCTGAATAATTGAAGTTAAAGTTTTGTGTTATCCAAGTTTTTTTTTTTTTATACTGGCACGGCAAAGTGACCCCATTGCACCTGATGGTAAGTGTAATGGAGTCCAGGAAAAGTGCCGACCAGCGAGAGATGATGATCTCCCGTTGGTCGACGCAATCATGCCGGCCGAAAACCTCTTCACCTATCTTGTGAAGAAGTTTGGGGGACTAATACCATGGTGAACAAAGGACCAAAGTGTTATTAAACTGAATAATAAACCTCTTTAAAAACTGTAGTCGCATGTTACGTTATACTGATATATGAAACTAGCTATCATTGCACTTTCCACGCTGCTTGAGCTAGGTGGCCCCAGCACTTGGCACTATTTGGACTGAACAGCACTTACAATTAGGTTCAGCATTATCTATTTGCCTTGTCAGTACAAAATATACAGTGGACCCCCGGTAATCCGGGCCCTGTCTAATCCGACGACTCCTGTAATCATCACTATTGTATTTGTAATACATGTTTAAACAGGTTGCAACTTGTACACGCCACCAAAACCCTGTATTTTTAACTGTAAAAAAATCCGAACTATTGGTAAGGGTCTTAGGCAGTACTCAATAGTCCGACACTGCCTTGCAAAATGTTTGTCGCATTACCGGGGGTCCACTGTATGTATATCCATGGCAATTAAACTTACTTTAACGTTTTTCAGCGCGTCCAGGCACGCCCGCTTCCTCTCAGCACCCTTCGGGAAGGGTCTGATGATTCCGCTGATGTTGGTGATCTGGCTGAAGAAGTCGAACTCTCGCTCGTAGAATGCCTTCGCTGGGCCCGACAGCGTGTCCACTATGCTCTTTGTTAGGTTCTCCAGTATGTCGAACAGGGCGGCTGGAAGAAAAACGAATATTTTATATTTTTGACATCAATTGGAATGAATTTACATTTCATCGTCATCATCAGCCCATATATGTCCCACTTCTGGGCATGAGTTTCCTCTATAACTGAGAGGATTTAAGCCTTAGTCCACCACCCTGGCCTAGTGTGGGTTGGTGGACTACACACCTAAGAACTTTTAGGTGTGCAGGTTTCCTCACAATATTTTCCTTCACCGTTAATGTACTTGATAATTCATTATGAATATACACATAACTTCGAAAAGTCAGAGGTGTGTGCCTGGGGCTTGAACCCGCGACCGTCGAGATTCTCGACCGCGTGCCTAAGCCTCGAGGCCATCACGACTTACCATCAACTACCATCACCAAAGTATATAATAGTTCTAAAATTGTTCTTACTATCTTTGTTGTGCATTTCTTCATCTGTATACATGTTGGTGTGCATATTCCATATGAGCTGATGGGCGACTACTTGAGATTTCTTCGCTAGCGACTTTATCAACTCCGCCACGTAACCCATCTACGAAAAAAAATACATACATAATATACATTAAACTTTAAATGCAATTTAAAGAGCTTGTTTCCAATAGTCACAAATGGTCATGTCTTGATTGGTCCAAAGTCTTATAGAATCTTAAAGAGAATCTTAATTCGTTTACGACCAATCAATACTCTATTTCGTCCACATAACTTAACAATAAAAAAAATATTTAAATAAATATTTTATAAAAATAAATATTTTTAGGTGTGATTTTATTGTCGTAGCATTACATAACTGAAATTAGTATGAAATTAAACGTGAGTGATTTATAATTAAGCGTGTCAATGTGGGTGATTTAAGCTGAGGTGCAAACACAATATGTTCGATTTATGCTTTGTCTATAATTAAATGTGGGTGATTCGCACTGGGACCGAAACTTAATGTGGGTGTTTTACGCTTAGTTACCGACCGTATCATGCCGCAGTGCCTGCACCAGCTGCGGTATGTACAGCAGCAGCGTGGAAGCAGGATATGACGTCAGAGTATCGACGGCGGCCTGCGCGGACAGCGGGTGCGGCGGATACTGCCGGCTGAAGTACGACAGCGCCTCCACGGGACTGACGCGCGCCCACGTCACCATGTGTACAAGCTGAAATATACAATTTAAACGTTAATAGAAGTTATAGCTACGCAGTGTTTTGTCTAGGTATATTTTATAGCCTCTGAAGCGAGAGAATACGAGACAAAAAATCGTAATGTTTAATGTAATTGTGGAAGTGCCGCTGCCCAGTATAGTGAAGTTGGAGCAAGTTTATATATACACTTTTAGATGGGTCTTAGGTTAACTTAACTTCTCCATAATGAGAGAAATAAAGTGGGAAAAAAGACAGAATATGAAGGGTGATATGCTGCGTACAGCTTGTAGCATATCTCAAATATTATCTCCACTCTTTGTCGGGGGCTTTCACAGACAGGTCTGCAATAAGAATGTAGTTACCTCATGTGCATCGTTGAGCAGCGTGTCCGTGGTGACGAGGTACTTGAGCGCCTGCGGGATGTGGCACACGGCCACGGGCTGAGCTTGCACTTTCCGCCGTATCTCCGACACTATCGCCTCGTTCTTCAGCCTGCCGGAGTTAAACATAAACATTGACTTTTATTTCTTTATCTGAGGGCATTTTTTATTATTTCTTACTACTTTACACACGTACATTCACAATATGTATGTAAAAGAGTAGGCAGAAAAGCATTTCTATATTCACGTTTTGCAACATGTAGTTTTAGGTCCAGTGTCTTTGGGCACAATTGAACTCCGCGATGCTACTAATATTTTCCTAATAGTAAAACGGAATCGCACCCATGCTCTCCATGTGACTTACACTAATGCCCCATGACTAAGAAGCAGTCTATACGAGTGAATTTGTATAAAAATATATAATTATAAAGCATTTTTTCTTTATATTGATATACATTTGGGTACCTCTCTGGTAAGAATATGGCTAGCGCCGGGCTGATGTCCCAGGCTAGTTTGGCGTGGTCCCGCCAGGTGCGCTCTGCGCTGGGCTTGGAGCGCCACGTCGCGATGTTGTCCTCGCCCGGCACCGCCTGCTCCGCGCGCCCGTGCGGGTTGTGCCACGTCACCAGGAACTCGATCTCCACCGCCTGCGCACGGTACATTGCTGCTTATGTATCTTACAGTATAGTCTTAAGGAGATGAGATGCAGCAATGGTCACGAAAGTAAATGTTAGCTTCATTCAAAAATATACCTAGTCGACAAGGTGAAAATTAGAGATATAGCTCGTTAAAATACGAACGATTGCGAATTCGATCCAGAATGATCCCTAGATAAATGTGCTTAGACCGTTTTACAGCACAAAATAGACCAAATCAGCACAAAAAAGTTACTGCAAATCTCTTCAAAACTATAACCAATTAAGGATTAAATATTGGATTCACAATTCTTACCATAAGTTCCAATATGAGGTTCCTCTTCCTGACATAGTCTTTGACGAATGTATCTTGAGGCTTAGCCGGCGGTTTCACGCTGCGGTTAGACCGCTTGCCCGCAATACTGCCCGCTCCACTGCTTAACGTTGTTGTCGACATCGGCACCTGCACAACCAAGATACATATAAACTTACTTATAAAAATTACTGCTACTTGAAAGCTTTAAAGGATATTTCAAGATGAGTTGTGACATTTCAGAAGAGAAATTTGGAGGTGCACAGTTCGAAAGTTTATCAGTCTACTGTCAACATTTTTTATCGACACAAAGAAAGAAGAAAGAATTAAGAGCTTTTCTTTAGCGCCCAATATCATGGTAAGTTTTAAATCAATGTTTTTTTTCCTTGTTAAACTAAAAGGGAGGCAAGTAAGATGATTATCAATATACATCATATATTACGCCAATTTATCCAAAAAGGCATTACTCGTATTCCAAAAAAGGAATTTAGTAATATAATATTATTTGAGTCACCAAAACTGATACGTGTTTTTGGAACAACAGCGCCGACAGCGATAAGGCCACCATTTGTGACGTATGTTGTTTTTATTATATGGTGTACAATAAATAATAAATAAATTATTTTTAATATTAAAAAAAGTTACCGTATTAATCCAACCAGTGGTCTGACGGCTTCCTATGTCACTGCTGTTCACTGAAGAACGGTTGTCAGTAGGAGAATTCGATGTGTAAATACTCTGTTGACTGCTCGGCCCCATCAGCTCGAATTCACCTGGGGAATTTAATACATTAACAGAAATAGTACATTCATTCATTCCTTTCTATCCAAAAGCCGATACAAAACTTAAAATAATTCATGTCATGGGTGTCAATGGCCGGCCTCGAGCACTTCATCATCATCATCAGCCCATATACGTCTTCTCTACTACTGAGAGGGTTTAGACCTTAGTTCACCACGCTAGCCTAGTGCGGGTTGGCGGAGTTACCATCAGGCAATTTTCAAAATTTCTTAATTTATTCTAAGCGATCCTTAGTAAATGTGTATATTTTAACCAAAATAACCGCTTTTTTTGTCCTATTCTATGTGTACTCATTAGGGGTAATAATACATAGAACAATAGTATCCCAGTTTTTAAATTCCTGATGTTCATCAAACTCCTAAATGAGCCTAATAATTAAGGCCTTTTACAAATGAGCTTTACATGTTTCATTCATGTAAAGACTAACATGGACGGAATCGATTCTCTTTTGTCGACACTCAATTCAGACCTCACAGTGATCTATACAAAAATACTTATAGCATCCATACCTCCAATATCGCTGCTCTTCAAATACTTCTTATCGGAATGCATCAGTTGCCAAAACTTAATCAAGGTGATGATGTCTTCTCTCAACGCCCCTGAGATCTTGGAGGGGCACTGCAGGCCTCGACAGAAGTAGTCTAGACAGGCGCTATATACTCGCTCGCGAAGAATATTACGAGCTAGAGACTTAGGCAATATGTCTCCTTGAAGTAGCGATAGACCGCAGGATAATAACCTGAAAAGAACATAATATTATTAGAACATCTAATGAATTGGTAGAGATATAAAAGCGAGAGAACACACAAGGATTTTTAAAATAAAATTAGTAACTATGAAAGTAAGTCGTGATGGCCTCGAGGTTTAGACACGCGCTCGAGAATCTCGACGATCGCGGGTTCAAACCCCAGGCACACGCCTCTGACTTTTCGAAGTTATGTGTGTATTCACAAAGAATTATCAATTGCCGCAACCCGCACTAGGTCAGCGTGGTGGACTAAGGCCTAAACCCTCTCAGTTGTAGAGAAGGCCCGTGCCCAGCAGTGGGACGTATATGGGCTGATGATGATGATGATAAAACTGAAGGATGCACTTCGCTTAAATAGGACGGAGTGGAAAGGAACATGTTTGTGAATGAAACGGCAATTCTTTTTTAAATTCTGATTATTTTACTAAAGAATAAGCAAGTGTTTATCAGTCAACATGCCGGCTCCAATGAATAGTAACAGTCGATACATATACGTATATAATAGTAAGTATATAGTAGAAGCAGTGATGGCCTCGAGGCTTAGGCGCGCGGTCGAGAATTTCGGCGGTCGCAGGTTCAAACCCCAGGCACACACCTCTGACTTTTCGAAGTTATGTGTGTATTCACAATGAATTATCACTTGCTTTAACGGTGAAGGAAAACATCGTGATAAAACCTGCACACCTAAAAGTTCTTAGGAATTTCTTAGGTGTGTGGTCCGCCAACCCGCACTAGGCCAGCGTGGTGGACTAAGGCCTAAACCCTTTCAGTTGTAGAGGAGGCCCGTGCCCAGCAGTGGGACGTATTTGGGCTGATGACGATATAATAGTAACTACTCACTTGAATCGGACGCCAACTGCCTCGACATGCCTGTTGATGTGGTCCCTCATATCACCGACGCATATTGGTAACGACCTGCAATTATAATTTCTCCTTTAATAAGATCTGAAACATCGGATACAATTCGACTATCGATATTATTTCATTTAGATTTTTTTGCAGTATTCGTGTAGCGTTCGCATCGCAGGCGAAGCGGCTTGCATCCAACCCTGACATGGTATCAGTTCGCCCGTTTATCATAATATGAATGAACGTCCACCACAACGCTTATCGATATGTCGCTTTCACTCGTAGTGTCTCATACGACAATATGTGAAGTTAAGCGTTTTATTCGAAGATGTGATGTCCTCGAGGTTTGGGCACGCGGTCGAGAATCTGACGGTCGCGGGTTCAAACCCCAGGCACACACCTCTGACTTTTTGAAGTTATGTGTGTATTCAGAAATAATGATCACGTACTTTAACGGTGAAGGAAAACATCGTGATGAAACCAGCACACCTAAAATTTCTGAGGAACTTCTTAGGTGTGTAGTCCACCCACCCGCACTAGGCCAGAGTGGTGGACTTAGGCCTAAACCCTCTCAGTTGTAGAGGAGGCCCGTGCCTAGCAGTGGGACATATATGGGCTGATGAGTTTTTAAATCGATGCAAATACCCGAGAAAAATATGACGTACCTGTGCAGTAAACTCGCCAACATTTCAACTTTCTCCTGGCTGTTGTATTTAGCCGTGTCGGCCACCTCGCACAGGTAGCGCACCCACACAGCGTGCGGCGCCACGAATGGCGGCCTAGGCTCCAGTTTTGAACCTGTGGGTACAACAATAATTACAGTAAACAGAAATTGTATTTTAAGATTACAGATCTCTTGACGCAATTTATTAATATTTCACAAGGGACCGTTCAAGTATTACGTAAGCAAATTTTTCACAATTATTAACGCCCCTATGTCGCGTCCCCCATGTCAGAAAAGTAAGCAAATATCCTCCTCCCCCCTCCTATGCTTACGTAAACATTATTACATATATTTTTTATTTATTCTGGTTTCTTTTTTTGATTCAAGAAATTGGGAGAAAACATTGTAGAAAATCCGCAAAAGAAAAAAGTATTGCTTACGTAATCACTACCCAGAACCCCCTATCCCCCATGTCATTAAAAATAAGCATAGCGAAGATCCCCCCACCCTCCTTTAGTGCTTACGTTATACTTGTATGGCCCCCAAGTATCGCCGCGACCAGAATAATGTCTCTTAGTTTCTGATTCAAGACTGAATCATAATTTTGGGCTTATGTGTGAGCCTTTTAGGTGTACATACTTTAAAACTGAAGCTGTTAATTGACAAGGCTAGTCATCCACTTCATTACGTAATAGGGGGGAGCCTATTGCCGTTTTTCGGGCACAATTCCAGACTCCGTGCTGCTACTGAGTATTTCCTAATGGAAAAACCCAATGATACTTTGCCCGACCGGGATTCGAACCCAGGACTTCTAGATCGCACGGCAAATACTTGTGCCGCGAGACCACGAGGCAGTCAGTTTATGTGTTCAGGCAGTGTACAATAAAGTTTTAAATAAATAACTAAAGATAAATTGTCGCTATTTCTAACCTTCATAGGCAGCCAAAGGGCTAATTTCCTCTGGTTGTTTAGCGAATAATCCCATTTTCCTGTCGACAGTAGACTGCCAAGCGGCGAATATCTCCTGCAGTAGTCTCAACTCCAAGTCAGGTCGCGCTGTAGTCAACCACTGCCAGCATTCTACTGCTGTTGTCACTGCGTCTTCAGTGAAGATTTCCACTTGTGACCAAGCTGTGAATATAGGAGACAGTGATTGTTAAATCAAGGGAAATGAATAAAAAGGAGAAAACCTTAGTACTAATTACTATATAATTAATTACACACATTTTAATAGATTTATAGGGAATCATAAGACCTTTATTGATATATGCAATGTAAGATAATTTTTATATAGAGAATTAAACCATTATAATACCTTTTGTTTTCATTCAAAAATTCACTGCCTCGTGGTCTCGCGGTACAAGTATGTGCCGTGGGATCCAGAGGTCCTGGGTTCGATTCCCGAGTCGGGCAAAGTGTTATTAGGAAATTCTCAGTAACAGCCCGGAGTCTGGAAATGTGCCCGAAAAACGGCAATAGGCTCGCCCCCTGTTACGTGGGACTGATACATACCTGGCGAAATGTGGGTGCAGAAATGCACCTCTGCCTACCCCTTTGGGGAATACAGGCGTGAGTTTATGTATGTATGTATGTGTCAAAAATTCAAAAATTATAAGTCTAATGAAATTATATAAAGCATCGATATCGATAAGATCGAAAGTACAGTGAGTATTTACCGAGCGAGTGCAGCAGATGTCTGGCGGCGGGGTGCGCGGGCGCATGGTCGGGGTGCGTGTGGTGCCTCGCGTGCACGAGTAGCGCAGCGGCGCGCCACAGCGCAGCTCGGTGCGCCGTCTCACTGCCACTGGCGCACGCCTCGCGCAGGCACGTGTGCAGCCGAGCGCCCACGCGCCACACCGCCGCCTCGCCGCCCCCCTCCGCCATCACTGCGCCCGTTATCTGTAAATAAATACAAACAAAATCATCATCAGCCCATATACGCCCTAGTGCTGGGCAAGGGTCTCCTCTACAACTGAGGATTTAAGTCTTAGTCCACCACGATGGCCTAGTGAGGGTTAGCCCAAAAATTCGCATGAATTTGCGCTAAGAGAAAAATCAAGACTCTAGAATACTACCGTGACTAACTAACTCCGCCACAGAGAAGGAAAAAACTTAAATATTAGTTTTCGATACCGTGCTTTCTGTAACTTAATGAATTTTAGGAATGACATAGATCTAAAATTGCTACATATTCAAGCAGCCATTTTATATTATTGCATACAAAATTATTCTCCTTGGTTTTCACTTTAATTTACTCTTAGCACCTAGAAAATATACATCGGCGTACCTCTCCAGCGAACCTGCTGCGTTGGCTGACGACAGCGAGCAAGGCCGCCGAGTCGTGGGTGACGCAGGGCGGGCGCTTGTCGAGCGCGGCGCGGGACAGCGGCGCCGACGCACGGTTGAGTCCCGCCGCGCCCAGCAGCGCGCCAGTCGCCAGCGCCAGCCCGCAGTGGTGCCATAGAGTCGAGTTTGGCACCTGCAACCAACGAGCGAACTTCGTTACGAACATGCCATTACGGTGGTCTCGCGGCACAAGTACGTGCCGTGCGATCTAGAGGTCCTGGGTTCGATTTCAGGGTCGGGCAGTGTTATTGGGTTTTTTTCCACTAGGAAATTCTCAGTAGCAGCACATAGTCAGGAAATGTGATCGGAAAACGGCAATAGGCTCGCCCCTTATTACGTGGGACTGATACATAACTGGCGAAATGTACATATGTAGAGGTAGGTGGACGAAAAAATAATAATGGTAGGTTTCCGGTAAATGTGAGTGAAACAGCTTAAGGAAGCGAAAGGTAGAAGCATAAAAGACATACTGTAAGATTTTCTTTCTTGAACTTTCTATTAAATCAAAAGAAAAAGGAATTTGAAAACTTCACTTGCCTGATTCAAATACTCTTGTAGATGTGACCGTGTGGACTGTGGTGCCCATTTCATCGCTTCTTGCACTATACCGTGGCATCGATCGGCGAAATCTTTGACGATACTCTGAAAAAAGGCAATTTAATATATCAATAATAAATACAACTAACAGTCACATACATCGTTCTGAACCCACACCAAGACACGAGTCATGTGTCGTGGGTATCAGAAACTAGAGATTTTGTTGTCACAAACACCCAGACTCGAAATAAATATTTGTGGATCACACAAACATTTGTCTCGGTGCGGGAATCGAATCCACGCCACGTGGCTGTCAAATATAATTAAATGCACGTAGTTGAGTATTTATTAATTTTGACACCATATAAAAATTGCATCTACGCCTAGTGTTAATAATAATATTGTTTGGAGAAACACATACAAAAAGTATCGATACATGCCTCTCTTCCTTCTAAGGTGTCTTGTAACTGCAACGTAAAATCGGTGCCGGGTACTTTCAATAATGGAGTTTCTTGATTGGCATCCAACTCCAAACTGAAGCTCAGCACTTGCAGAATGTCCAACATCGACCACAGCACCTGTACAATAGATAAAACTTGAGTAAATAAAATCCCACTTTGAAACACGAAGTAAGAATCTTTCGATGATTACAGAAACTACAAAAAAAATGTTAAATGTTATCTCTAGAACAGGTATTTATTATATTCTTCCTGATCAGAGGTGAAATCGGGTAAAAAATCCCACAAACAAGTCTATTACAGTGATTTTTAATTACTCGCAAAATTCCGTGAATGGTTTAATCATTATTTTTTGTACCTTTTTATTCTATGTATGCTGTGGATCCTCAAATTGCAAAAGAAATGGGCATTAGTACCGACACTCTCGAACACCACGATTAGAATGAACCCAAATGCTGCTCGCTTCAGCCTTTTACACCCGTCGATATTAATCCGGTAAGGTAGTTAGAACATTCGGTAAAAATATGCATATCCTACAAGTCGTACTACGGTATATATGTAGTTTGGACCTAGGCAAGGTTGATGTTGTTTTTTAAACCCAAAATATCCATGTATTGATTTATAAAAAAACTATTACTTTACTGCCTCGTGGTCTCGCGGTACAAGTATGTGCCGTGCGATCTAGAGGTCCTGGGTTCGATTCCCGGGTCGGGCAAAGTATTATTGGGTTTTTCCATTAGGAAATTCTCAGTAACAGCACGGAGTCTGGAAATGTGCCCGAAAAACGGCAATAGGCTCGCCCCCTATTACGTGGGACTCATACATACCTGGCGAAATGTGGGTGCAGAAATGCACCTCTGCCTACCCCTTCGAGGAATACAGGCGTGAGTTTATGTATGTATGTATTACTTTCTTCCTCGTGAAATTGTATAATAACTTCAAAATTATGAAAAATAAAACAAAACAAATACTTTTCTCTTGTCCATTCTATAATTGCCCACGTAAGTCATTCTAATTGGGACGGACCTTCTCTTTAAATGAGAGGACTTAACCCCCCACTCTGGCCTAATGCGGATTGGCGTTGGGTTATTAGTGCACTACCACAGCCATAAGAATATATGGTCTTACCTTACAGTTCCACAGTAGATGTGGGAACCGATCCACAAGTCCGGCGAGCCATTTGTCCGCCACTCGTCGTATTTGTTTGTGTATATGGTTGAAATTGACAAGCAGGAACTGCGCGTGACCTTCGAGCTCACGCTCCCGGGACTCGTCCTTGACCTTCTCCGACATCACGTCCAGGAACTTTTGGAATACTTTGTCGCCCACACTGGAATTGAATTATTTGTTAATTTTTATACTTATCGTATTTGATATGATAAATTGAAGCCTTCTTGTGTTAGGCTTGGCAAGTCGGGTAAATGTTTCATTCTATGAGTTACTGTTAATTAGTCATGATTAAAATGATTGTGATAACAGAGCGAAATATCTAATTTAGGTATATAACTAAAAGTCATCAATCAAATGTATTTGATTAAATTACTCACCTGGCAACACATTGCCACATGCCACCCTTGTCCTTCTGCAAGGCGGTGTCACTTAAGTACTCGATGATGGGCTGCAAGCTCGGCTCTGGCGAATTGCTTACACTGGAACATGAATTAACGGTGTTTATCGAACCACCGCATGATAAATTGCTCGTTACAAACTTCCAAATCTATCCCCATTGAAAAAAACTAATAAGATTTCCGCTTTTACTCTTTAATGATTCATTACAAAAACAATATATACTCTTGACAGTTAAACATTTGGTCATAACAATTCTTCGACCGTAGATATCGAAGTATACGACGGGTATTTCTTCCACACAAAGACCACGAGCAAAAAATGTCGTACAAAAACATTTGTTTCAGAAATATATTTCAACTTGCTAGAAGGAAAAATTTAAACAATCCACATAAGGACTGACATACATATAGGTACTATGAATATTTTCGACTTCATGTTACCCCAAGGCAGGTTGATCAATGAAGTATAAGAAATAATCGAATAGAGAATCCCAATCATAATTTTATTGAAACACTTACCGCAAAGTCTCCAACCAATACACACTAAGAATGTACATGCACGGAGCAAACACCAACTTATTCACTATCACAGTCACATCTGGTGCGTGATCGAGTAGGTTCAGTATCTGCGTCTTCAGCTCTTGGAGTTCGTTCATCGAAACCGAATCGTTTCTCACAGCCGACGTGTAGTGCAACTCACGAAACTCCGACCTCAACGACGTTTGTGAGACAAGGAAGGGCGACTTTACAGCTATCTCTTTCACACCCGTGTACCATTCCTGCGGCCATAGACCTGTGGGAATAATTTATTGACTTTTTAATCGATGTTAATTTGAAAGAATTTGCGATTTGTACTAATATTTTAATACTTGATTTTACTATAATTTTGATCTATAACGATTAAATTACTTAAAAGTAATGTTATCTTACTTTTATCTTTTATGGCAATAGCTTCATTACATTTAAATTAGTTTTAATACAGCCAATTCAAAAGAAAATGTGCTCATATCTAGCTACCCTTGCTTAACCTTGAGTTAGGTAAGTTTTTGGTAAAAATAATTAATCACTTTTTAAACACAAAAATAAACCACATTACGATTTAGTCAACTGATAAAAAATATACAAAAAAGTAAACACTCCAATCCAAAATCACTGAAAAAGCTCAATCTATAAAAACGTCTCCTAGAGAAAGAAATAAAAAGTAAGAACTAACAATGCATGTACTATTACAGAAGACCTAAAAGCGCACTCTGAAAATAATAAACACACTACAAACTTTGTTCAAACGTTTGGACAAATATAAAAGTCGAAATCAAAGGTTTTTGTCATAGATCGACAAGAAACAGTGGGTATCACGGTGCTATATCCACGAAACGAAAGTATCGATAACCATAAGGTTGATAAATCTTTTTTGTCAATTTTTTTTAACACTGTGATTGAAAATTAATTAATTTATGTAGCAGCTACCTTCATAGACATGTACAACTTATAATATAACATATCGATAAAGGACCTTAACAATTTAAGGCATAACACTTATTTTCTTGGGCCGAATTTCATCCTGTACACTAGAATATATCAAGACGTTTTACATTAAATACTTCTTTAATGTATTCAAAGATTAAGGTATATAACAAAATTAGTTATATCTATCGATAATTCCACTGTCGTGTATTGAGCAGTATCTCATGGAAATAGCACCGTAAATAAAAAGAACATCATATAAAAACCAAACGACATACATCTATGTACTGTCTAAAAGCATGTTTACTCACGCTTTCGCATGGCTACAGGCGTTGACATAGAAGGAGAGACAATAAGACCTTTAAATACATCTATATAAACATCACAGTCTGTAGGTATTTACATAGAGTCAATGGAGTACAGAGAGTATGATTTGAAGAAAGTGCGATATTGAATTTCTTTTTGTAATTTTATAATACTGTCAACACACAAGGCGAGGTGACATATTATGTTCATTTGATATGTACATTACATTTAAAAAAACTATTTTATTTTTTATATATTGTTTATTAAATAACTTTATTAAATATCTATAATTGTATTGACAGATAAACAACAATTTTATCATTGGTAACATAAAATTGTCACTCATTGAAATTGTAATATAAAAAAAATGTATATAAGTTGTACAAAATATTATTTCATTTTAAATTTAAAAATTTAAATTTACTTAATATAATAGTAATAGCATCGCTGAGTGTGTGAACAGAAAAAAGTAAGTAAAAGATTGCTTTTTAATAGCAAGATTAAATTTGTGGGAAGAGAAATATTAATAAATGTTGAAAGACTGGAATATTATATGATAAGTACCTGATTCAGCGGCTGTGAATCCCATCACAACGCAATACAGCCAAAAGTCTTTGAACAGTTTGTGCAAGCGCGGCTTGGGATTCTTTATGACAGGCAACCTTTTTACTAACACCTGAAAGACAAAAAGGAAATTCTATAATATTTTTGTTAAATGCATAAATACATTATGTTTATTGTACAAATACAACGGAAATCTTTTGCTAATGCAGTTCCAAAAACAATTTCCTAAAAAAGAATAAATAATAGTAAAGCAAGGATCAATCCCGCTATTATTTCGGTCTGGAAAATATCATCTTCACTTAAATGAGTACTTTTGCTGACAGCCCCGTGGCGCAGTTGGCTAAACACCAGCTTGCGAAACGAGAGGCCGCGGGTTCGATCCCCGCACCTAGACAAATGTTTGTGTGATCCACAAATATTTGTTTCGGGTCTGGGTGTTTGTGAGACCGAAAAGTCTCTCGTAGTTTCTGATACTCACGACATAGTACTTCTATCCTAGTGTGAGGTCAGAACTATGTATGTGACTGTTGGGTGTATCTCATTTCATTTGTCGAACCTGATCAGTTCATGACTGAAGAACTGAAGGCCCTTTTCGGCATCCCTCGAGGTACCGAACAGGGAGCTTAAGGCGCTTTCCTCTCGTTAAAAAAAATTGCCTATGTTCTCCAAAGTTTGAAGCTGCCTATGTGCTCCAATATAATTGAGGTTAACTATCCGTATGTGTCATTTATTTAATACAAGGAGGGAGAGGCTCCACGACTGACCGCAATGACGGGTATGAGCACGCCCAGGTTGCCGGCGGAGGCGGAGGCCTTGAGCACGGGCGCGGGCGAGCGGTCGGTGGCGCGCTCCCCGCCCAGCCCCAGCTGCACGAACAGCTCCAGCAGGCGCGTGAGCAGCTCCAGCCGCGCGCCCGAGCCGCGCACGTTCGCCGCGATGTTCGCCAGCGCGTTCAGCACCGCGCCCGACACGTGCCTGCCAATACATACATAAGTCAAAGTCAAATTATCTTTATTCAAATAGACTTTTACAAGTTCTTTTGAATAGTCAATTTTAAGCTATTTCATACTAAACTATTGCCGCTTCGAAACGTGTTATAGCTGTGGAGAAGAAACGACAAGAAACTCCCTCAGCAACACGATTTTTTTTTTTTTTTAAATAGAAAATCGCATTTTTTTTTTCAATAAACAGTTTCAATTTTACATGAGAAATGTCATAACGTTAAATGTCATAACGATACATGTCATAATGATACATTTCATAACGATACAAACTATAGCAACACAATAAAACTCCGATCAATTTACTTACTCCCAGGGCTTACTATCTTCAATAAAATCTGAAATTTTATAGTATACATCATCTCACGCCTGTATTCCTCGAAGGGGTAGGCAGAGGTGCATTTCTGCACCCACATTTCGCCAGGTATGTATCAGTCCCACGTAATAGGGGGCGAGCCTATTGCCGTTTTTCGGGCACATTTCCAGACTCCATGCTGCTAATGAGAATTTCCTAAAGGAAAAATCCAATAACTCTTTTCCCAACCCGGGAATTGATCCCGGGACCTCTAAATCGCATGGCACATACCTGTGTCGCGAGACCACGAGGCAGTCGTCATTTTTATTTCACCATCATCATAAATCGACAGCCCTGATACCCACCACACAAGACTTGTATCTTAATATGGGGTCAGAACTATGTATGTGACTGTTGGGTGTATTTATATATTTATAAACGGAAACGCGTAACCTGCTGGACATAGGCCTCCCACAAAGACTTCCAGAACACTGTAGGTGGCCTGCATCCAACGACTTCTGCAATCTTAATGAGACCGTTAGTCTATCTTATGGGTGGACGTCCAACGTTGAGCTTACCGGTACATGGACCTCCGCTCAATAACCTTTTTGCCTCATCGACTGTCAGTCGTACTAGTTATGTGCCTCATTGTTTTTATTTATCAGTATTTTTTTATCAGAAGGCTGCGTGTTCAAATCACGTTGGGGTCACCAGTGTACTGCCGTTGAGAAGTCACCGCAATAACACAATCCACTAGACAAATAACATTTATTATCCGTCATAACACATGAACGGACAATACGGTCACAACGCGAACGTAGATTCGCGGTCCGTTCGTAGAACAGTACGTAGGTGCTCGATTAGGTGGGCAAAGGCGGACTAAGGTCACACAAGGGTCGTTGGTAGCGCCTGGTGCGCATGCGCAGGCATACGACAATGCACGAGCGTCTCCGAAGGCACCGTAGTACGACTCAGACACCGCGCGTCGGGTAACCGGTTCCGATCATTGCGTAAGGTAATATTTGAATTGTGCTTTTGAAGATGAGTTATGTGTGTGCGTTAGTATATGAGTTAATGTATGTGTGTGTATGTAAGAGCGTTATTATGTGGCCAGTGACCACACTGCCAAAATAGAACATCAAGAGACGAGAAACTTACATTCCTGGCTTCGCAAACCAACACACGTAATTCTACTATACGGTGTATCAGGCTCGGTAGTTGCCCACACAACACATACATGTAATACCTATGGTTGTATGGAAAACGTCATGTTTTTATTTTTGTCGGGATTTTTTTAACGCTAATGGATTCGTAATCACTGTGGCTATTACCTGCCTTAGTTTCCGATCACGGTCTGAATACACCCTGTATAAGAAATCCAAAATTCCGTTTTCACTCCCACTCACCTGTATTGCTTCTTATCATCCGTATGATGATATGCGGCGCTGGCAGATTCCACTGTGATAACAGTGAACATCCTCATGATCTCGTCGTGGGCCGGACCTTCGGGACTCGCCAGAGCCATGCACCCCAACTGATCCACTATTAGAGTGTCTAAAGATGACGGAGCGCGACACAACCTGTAGAAATAGAAAACGATACGTTGTGCATTTTTGAATATTTTGAAATGGTTAGGGAATAATTTTGCACGAACCGCTTTATTCATCAGTATTAAAGTACGTGGTAAAATACAATATTTATTGCGCTATCGTACACAAACAACAATTTACATTACATAATGCGTCTTACGCATTTTCGATCAGGGTCATGTGATCTGACGCGAGTTCAACATTTTTTACCCATCCCAAAAAAAAGTGCAGAGCGCCGGTAAAGAAGTTTTTATTTTAAAAAATATCGAATATAGAATTAGTTATAAGTGGACGGTTAGCATGTAGAAGATTTAGGATGGTAGATAGTGTTTTGTCTTGCTCTGTCGACTGACTTATGGGATTATAGGAAGCAAGGCAAAACATAGTCTAAGCTTTATTTAGATTTTTATTTATTTGTAAAACACAGTACTTACAATAAACTTAATAAGAGAGGACTAAAAATTGTCATTCAAAAAATTATTCTATTTTTTTTCTACAAATGCCAAAATCTAGTATTATTACGGAATAGTAATATATCGCTGACTTACCTCTGTTGGAAAAACTGTAGTATGGTATCAGTGGTTTTGGGCGTATCCTTCAACGCGACGGCCACGTGTCCCAACATAATAACGATGTTCGTGCTTATCAATGAAGACTCACTGTAAAAAAATATATTTGTCAACTCTTTGTGTTTGTCACTCAAATATTTGTCAAGTCTTATCTTCTTAATCCTTGTAAAATCGGTAATTAGCTACATAGCAGTGGTGGTGCTTCCATAGAAGCCCATAAGCTTTACACGTTGATAGTAATGTTTGGTTTATAATTGTTTATAGTGAGGTCAGGATATTCTCATTTATATGTCAAATTGCTTTTGTTAAATACAGATTTAAAGCTTAAAGATTATTATTGGGAATTTTGTAAGTCCAGCTGGGCTTTTGGGCGTCTATTGAAGTACCGGCACTGGTACATTGACGTATGTATTTAAAAAATAAAATACTATAATTTTTCGGATATAAACTATGCTTGCTTCACAGTGTCAACGTCTGTTTTTATATCTATGACTGGGTTGGGTATTTATGTCTGTAAATGCACCCAAGATTCTAGAGCAGTGCAGGTAACAAAAAAAAAGTACCAACCTGTCGCTAGTTTCGGCGGTGAAGAGTCTATTGCTCACGGAGCCTACTAGAGCTGGAACGCAATAGGGGTCCACCGTGAGCGCCGCCTCCAGCGCCACGCACAGGTTCTCTATGGCAGCGTCACGCAACTTCTCGAACGGCGTCGATTTCACTGGCACCCCTGACTCTGTTAATCCTTGAAGCTCTTTGCCTTGTACTGAAATAAAATAAGCATTTTTTAAAGCAGCATTTTTTTATTGAATCCGGCGGATGTGTTTCAAATTAATTTAAATAAACAAAAAAAAAATTAAATATATTTAAAAAAAATAGCAACTTTAATAGTTTTCGAACAGGAATAATAATAATAATAATAATAAAGCCTTTTTATTTCCAGTAAATTTACATTTCTTAAAATCTATGTACATATGTGTTAGTTTTATTTAATTTATTCTATGTTATTTATTTGTTTCTTACCTAAAAAATAATTTTATTTTGTATCTTTTGTATTTTATATTATAAATATATACACAATATATACATATACATACATACACACACATATACATATATGCATATATATATATATATATATATACACACACACACATATATATATATATATTATTTAATCTACCGGAACCCCAGAATGGGTGAAGGCCTCCTCCAGTGATGCCCATTTGTTTCTATCTTTAGCTACTTTACCCCAGTTTGGACCAGCTATTGCTTTTATATCGTCTTCCCATCTTGTTATAGGTCTACCTCTTGTTCTTTTGCCTAGTGGACCGTTCCAGAATGTTACTTTTTTGGTCCATCTATGATCAGTTAGTCGTGCAACATGTCCTGCCCACTTCCATTTCAATTTTAGAGCGTAATTCAGGGCGTTTGTTGCTTTAGTTATTGCTCTTATTTTCGTGTGTCGTATTTTATCCAGCTTCCTTATATTTAGCATACTTCGTTCGAGTCCTCTCTGACAGACGCTTATCTTTTTTCTCGTTTCAACAGTAAATTTCCACGTTTGGCAACCGTATGTCAAACATGGCAACAGGCTCGAGTTCATGACTTTTGTTTTGATAGCTTGTGGTAAATTACTTTTAAAAATGTCCTTGAGACCCCAGTATTTGTTCCATGTTAATTTTATTCTTTTCTCTATTTCTATGTTTCTATTTTTCCTGTCGAAACTTATAGTTTTTCCCAGGTAGAGATATTTTTCAACGTATTCTAACGGTTTGCTATTGACAATTATTGGTACTTTCAAGCTATTTGTCATTGTCTTAGTCTTTGTAATATTCATTTCTAGTCCCACTTTTACACTAGCTAGATGTAGGGTTTCTACCATGTTCTGTAGTTGGGAGGATGATTCGGATAACAACACTAGGTCATCCGCGAATCTCAGGTGGCTTAAGTAGGTGCCATTTATGTATAGTCCACGTTTATTCCAGTCTAGCTTGTTTATGATCGCCTCGAGGACAGCTATAAACATTATTGGAGACAGCGGATCGCCTTGTCTAACTCCCCTTTCTATTGGGAAGCTAGGGCCTGAGGTTTCTAGCTTAATATTACCCTTATTGTTTTTATATATGGATTTAATGATTTTCACATATATTTCCTCCACTCCTTGTTCCTGTAGGCTCTCCCAGATACTTGTATGTCTTACCGTATCGAATGCTTTCTGGTAGTCGATGAATGATATATAAAGTGATCTTTGTTTTTCCTGATACTTTTCCATTATCAACTCAAGAGTATGGATGTGGTCAATCGTTGAAAAACCCTTTCTAAAGCCTGCTTGCTCCACCGGTTGCTGTTTTTCCAATGTTTCACGAATCCTTGTATTTATAATTGTGGAGAATAGTTTGTATAGACTCGGTAGCAAGCTGATTGGCCGGTAGTTTCCAATGTCCTTTGGGTCGCCTTTTTTATATATTAATATGATGTTGGATTCGGACCATTGAGACGGTGTTTCAGAGTTCTGCAGAATCATGTTAAACAGTTCAGCTAATGGTACAGCCAGAGTTGTGTGTCCTTTTTTCAATGCTTCGTTCGTAATGTTATCTGAACCAGGGCTTTTGTCTAGTTTCAGTTTCTTTATTGCTTCGATTATTTCTTTTGCATCTATTAGTTTAATGTTTCTTTGTTGTGTATCACCTGTTTCTGTGTCGAAATTTATGGTTGTTGTGTCTCTGTTGCTGTATAGATTTTTCTAAAATTCTGTTGCGGTAGAAATGATATCGCCTCTAGTGTACAGTTCTATATCTTTATTTCTCAGTCCTTCTATCCATGTTTTATTAGTTTTCAATTTCTTATATGCCTTCTTTGTACTTCCAGTGCTTTCTATATGTTCTTTTATAGTATCTTGTCTGTATTTTTCGTAATCTGCTTTTATTCGTTATCCAACTTGTGAACTCTATAGGGAGACTCAAGTCCTTAGCGTTAGACGCCTATATATTTTAAAAATAGCTCTTCTAGCACACAAAGACGCTCTTGTTTCAGACGACTATGAGATATTGATCAGGAAACGCACCTTTCAATTACCGAAAAGGCATGTTAGAACAGTATTTGCCAAAAGATTTAGCTGCTATACAAAACCATTTGTTTACAACCGTATAAATAAGCTATTTAACACAATTAATTTATCAAGTAAAGAAGCCAAATTTAGAATACAAAAGGGACTGTTGAACTGGACATACAATTATACTGAAAATTTTATGAATCCTCTCTTCTATGAACTGTAAACTCAAATAATTATTGTAAACCTGATCTCATATAACTTAAATTAACACCTAATTTTATTCTAGTATAAGGTTCCTGTGTTTTTGTTTTTCCTTTTTGTTATTTTGTTTTATTTGTTATTTAATTTAAAACTTACAAATTATTAATTACATTGTAAGCGAGTAACTGAAGAACATCTCACGATACAGGCTCTGCCTAGTGTGAGATAAAAAAAAAAAAAATAAAAAAAAAAATAAAAAAAAATATATTTATTGACAACTTTATATAGTGCGGTCAGTTCGTTTTTCTCGCTTCTTGATTTGTTTTTAGTTGTCTGTAATTCCTTTCTTCTCTTTAATAACCTTACTGTACTAGCCGATAGTATTTTGTGTTGTTTATTTTCTTCTCTCTGTGCGCGGGCTTGTTTCAAACTAAAAGTGATAGCCTTTTCTACCCTGTCGTAGCCGTATTGCACCGAGGTGTTTTCGAGGATGTTTGGAGCTGCAGATAGCTGTGATATTAGACTTTCATTGTATTTGCTTATTTCGTCTTCGCTCTTAAGTTGACTGATTTGGCTATTTGTGAAATTGGCTCTAGATATTTTTTTTTTGGTTAGTGTTATTGTTGATCTGACTATTCTATGGTCTAAATGGTAGTTCAGGTTCAGCGTCTCGATGTTTTGGAATATTCCTGGTTGATTTGATAAAATAGAAATCGATTTCATTTTTTTATTGTCCGTTAGGGGATCGCCAAGTCCATCTTCGACTTTGTTTTTTTTTAAAGCATGTGTTTATTATCATTAGTTTATGTTGGAGCGCAAAATCTACCAGTCTCTGTCCTCTTTCATTTCTCTCGCCGTATCCGTGTTTTTTAGCAACCAAATATTCATCAGCTTTGGGAGTTCCAACCTTGGCGTTAAAGTCTCCCATTAGTATTATGGTTTTATGTGCTGTGTCTAAGGCTTTCTCGATTGTAATGTAGAATTCTTCGACATCATTTTCGTTTGCCGCTTCTGTTGGTGCATATGCTTGTATAATGGATATCTTGTGACCTTTTATATTTATATTTAGTGTTGCGACTCGCTCAGTTATTCCGTTAAAGCTTATTATGTGTTTTTTGAGGGACTTATGTATTATAAAACCGACCCCATATTTGCCCGGGGTTTGTCCTATGTAGCACATTATAAAGTTTTCGTATTCTTCTATTTTGTTTCCATGTCTTCTCATTTCCGATATTCCAATGATATCGTAATTTATATTTCTTATAGCCGCTTCGAATTCAAGCAAGCGATCATATGATGAAAGAGTCCGGACGTTGTATGTTGCAATCCTTAGTTTATATTTTTCTAGGGTATTTATTTCCTCTGTTGGTGTATTCATTGGAGGGTTTTGGTCATAATCTTCCACGGGGACCAGCCGGCTTGGAAGATGTGTGTTGTGTGTTGATGTAGCTTTTTCAGTTCGTTCGTTGTTTTTTGGGAGAGGCTGGCCGGTTCGTTGCTATATATTTGTGGTGTTGGTTTCTGTGTTTGTTTTGTTATTATTGTTATTTATGTTAGTTAGATAGTTTAGTATGCTCGGTTTTACTATGCTTTCGGAAAAGCTTGAAGATCTTTGTACTGTGTGATCGGCCAAGGTTTTGTTCTTTTTGTTTGCTTGAGATTTTTGTTTGGCATGGTTGTTTGTGTTATTCTCTGGAGAATTTGATAGATTTCTTTTGTTGTTTTTCGGTTCTTTTGATGAATTATTTAGTATAATAAGCTTGTCGTATTTAATGATGGCTCTATTACCTTTCTCTCTTTCGGCTTTTACTTGATCCTGTAGCTCTCTTCTTTTTTGTAGGACTGATTGGGGGTAGTCTTCTTTTATATAATACGGTGTATCTTCTAGAGCTCCTTTACCTTTTAAGATATCGATCTTCTTACCAAGTGTTGTGAACGTAATAACTATCGGTCGTGGCTTTTCAGTCTTCTTTCCTATTCTTCTGATCGCTTGTAAGTCTCTATGGTCTATTTGTATTGGGAAATATTTATGTACAAAGTCTACTATAATATTTTCTAAATTTGAGTAGGATTTTTCGTGTTCGTCCAGCCCAAAGAAGACTAGATTGCGTTGTCTTGATTGTCTCTCCATATAGTATAATCTTTGCTCTTGATTTTCCACCCTTGTACTAAGATCTTCATGTTTATCTTCTAAATTTTTTAATTTTTCTTCTAGTATTTTATTTACGTTTAATGTTACCTTCTCCGTCACTTTTTCCCCATTTTTGTGTATGAGTTTTTTCTGTTCTTCGAGTTCTTTTTGAATAGAAAGAAGTGCGGCCATTACCTGCTCCATTATAATGAAAAATGATTTTTTAAAAGTATTGGTACTTTATTTACCATACAGGTAGTGACCCCTATTGATGCTCTTCGGAAACTTGGTAGAAGTGAAATATCGATTAATAAAACTTTTAGTAGCGACCTCTTATCCCAGCTGCCGGAACTTAGTACGTAGGTCAATTAACTCGAGTTTGGCAAATGTCGCTACTCGGCAATAGATGGCGCTAGTGTATGATACGATATTTTTATATACACGTTGTTCACCAGATCTCATCAAACGCCGGTAGATGGCGTTGTCGGCGTGGTTTGTAATGTCGTAACTATAGAAGTCCTTATTTGAAATTTTAACGATTTTTTTGAGTTGAATCTTGTTTACCAAATTTTTTGCTACTTATTGCAGATAACATATGGAGTTATCGTTACGTTTGCACTTGGATTTAGTCAATGTCACGTTGTTTATAGTCCACTGGTGTTTATTTGCACTGTTTTACACTTTTCACTTAAAGTTTAATCACTTCGCGTACTTGTATTTTTTGTATGAGATAACGATACTACAGGAGAATCAGAACTACTAGAGCAATTGTACGTTATTATTTTACTTAAAAGATGATCATCACTGTAACACTTGTTATTTGAACTACAGAGCTAATGTTTACAATTTTTTCTAACAGGAATAACGAATTTTATATAATGCGAATATATTTAAGCAATTTCGTTTAATAAAACCTTTACTTCTTGGGTATATGAAACTTAGCGACAGCACTATGACTGACAAACATAAGTAAATAGTTCTGACCCCACATTAAGATACCAGTCTTGTGTCGTGGGTATCAGAAACTACGAAAGAATTTTCGGTATCACAAACACCCAGACCCGAAACAAATATTTGTGGATCACACATATTTGTCTCGGTGCGGGGATCGAACCCGCGGCCTCTCATTTCGCAAGCTGGTGTCTAGCCAACTGCGCCACGGAGCTGTCAAAAGATTTAACCAAAAATTACAAGCCAGCTGTGGGATGCACAAGCACATGGGCTAATATAGAAAATAATGTGTTTGATTGAATAAAAAAATTGGGATAATTCTTTTCCGGTCACAAAAAAGCAGAAGGATATAATATACCATATTATATATTAAATCATACTTACAAGTAACCTTCATGTGCTCTTTTCCAGTTTTTTCGAGTTCCAGCTTATGCAATTTGAACAAAATCGGCGAAGGCGTAACTAGAAAATCCCTCAAACAATATATCGACGTATTCGCTATCGATGGAAATTTCGTTGCTAACTTGCCTAGCCCCTGCAAATAGATCATGTTGAAATATGTATAAATGTCAGAATTTCGTTTACAAAGACCTAATTAAACTAGCTATGTCCTTATAAATACAGAATAGACAGTTATTAGTAGAAGCGAATGGGAAGTTATAACCATCGCTCGAAAACACTTCGAAAACTTCAATATCCGAGGCAGGCCCATATCTCAAAAAAGAAAGTAAAGGAAAAATTCACGGAGGATGATGTTGCTTTAGAATCTAGAAACATTTTATTTTAGGTATTTTTGATTTGGTAAAAAAAATTATGTACCTACATGGATTTATTATTATATTGTAAACACTACTGTATTGTATTGATAAAGAATTATCGCGTACTTTAACGGTGAAGGCAACATCGTGATGAAAGCTGCACACCTAAAAGTTCTTAGGAATTTCTTAGGTGTATAATCCGCCAACCCGCACTAGGCCAGCGTGGTGGACTAAGGCCTAAACCTTCTCAGTTGTAGAGGGGGCATGTGCCCAGTAGTGAGACATATATGGACTGATGATGACGATGACTGCATTATATAAAAGTTGCTAGTGTTATTTTTTAAACAGTATACTCACTTCCAAACACACCATTAACAAAGGCATGTGCGCTAAAATCAACTTGTGATTATGATTCGAGTTTATCTTCTCCGTTAATCGACCACACAGAGAGTCGGCACCTGTAATCGAGTCTTCATATTAACAAAACCGTTGTTGATATTCAAAAATCATCGAGTCATGGGATGTTTAAGTCCTTAAGGCGTCCGCTTCAAACTTATGATCTATGAATAATTGATATGCGATACCTATTTCCAAACGGATTAAGTAAGCCTTAATGCGTAAATGATACGTCATACACTGTATAAGTTTCAAGTGGACGTCCAAAGCATAAAATTTGTATTAAAAGATGAAAAACAAAAAATAAAACGACTTTATTTTTATCATGAACTCCTTGTTAGCTATTTCCAACGGATCTTACGATATCAACTTTTGAGATCCATTAAGTTATACCTTAAATATAAGCTATATTAATATGAAAATACATTTTCATATTAAGAATAACATTCTTTGTACTGTTATCTCTTGAGCAAAGCAGTCTATTGATTTTAGAAGGGACTATCGACCTTAAAAATTGAAAAAAATATTTCGTTAAAAAACACTTATTGTATCTTTCAATTTTATTATAAATATTCAACTAAATTTGAAGCTGAATTATCTTCTAAAATCAACGTTTTAACAATGTGCCACAAATATGAAACGATATATTAATCTGAGTATAGGGAATGTTAATAAAAAGGGGATGCCACTCTCAAACGCATACGAGAATACCTATTAATATTGTTAGAGCGTTTATAAGTGCTGGCACGTTAAACTCCTCATCCACTGCAACATTATAATACACGGGTACACTAAATAGTGGTCAATTTAAAAAAAAAACTAATCGATAGGTGTAATCTTTTTTTTTTACAGCACTGCGATGAATATCTAGAGTAATGCAGTTTTTTTTTCTATATGAAGGATTACAAAAATATCTCACTTAAAATTTTGAAAGTATAAAAATGTTAATATTAAATCACAATTCTAGTGCCGGAAGTAAATTAATTTACATTATGCAAATAATGCTTATAAGTCGATCGACGATATAATATATCGATAATATACATCAAATAAATTAAAGTGATAAAATCTTTTGCGATAAGTACCATCAAAATAAAATGGACACAGTAGGATTCCGTTTATCTTTAATATTATTTTATAGATTTATAATTAAGGTTAAAATAAATATTAATTAGGAATATCTTAATTATTGAGTCATAATATACAGATTTATTCTTTTAAAAACAATTAAATAATATCGAAACACAACTTTATTATTATGTTATATAATTTCTCCTTTATATTCCAAATGTATTACATATTTAAATGTGGCTTTAAAAATTACCTGTTTCATCGCCAATGGCCCACACTAGAAGATCGACACAGGCAGAATTAGCCATGACATTAACTTTGAACTTGTTCACAGTGGCAAAATTACTCTCTCTGTCCTCCCTTTCAGAAGCATCGTGGTGACGACTTTGCAACTCGGTCTGACCGCTTAGGAATAAGCACTTCACGAATTCCTGGAATAATATAGTACTACTGTTATTTTATTCTTCAGTTTCTAAATAAATATAAAAAAATAATGAAAATTATTAAATCTTGAATCTTATACATTATGACTATTTATGAGTATATTGGCTGTATTTTTAATAATTTATTTTTATTTACAGTTCTCTCATATCATCATCATCAGCCCAAATACGTCCCACTGCTGGGCACGGGCCTCCTCTACAACTGAGGGTTTAGGCCTTTATCCACCACGCTGGCCTAGTGCGGGTTGGCGGACTACACACCTAAGAAATTCCAAAGCTTTTTTAGGTGTGCAGGTTTTATCACGATGTTTTCCTTCACCATTAAAGCAAGTGATAATTCATTGTGAATACACACATAACTTCGAAAAGTCAGAGGTGTGTGCCTGGGGTTTGAACCTGCGTCCGCCGAAATTCTCGACCGCGCGCCTAAACCTAGAGGCCATCACTGCTGTCTCTCATATACTTTTTTTATTCTCAATTTATAAAAAAATACTTATGTCTTCGTGAGTAAAGTAAATAATTATTTTAAATCAAGAAAGCATCAATTATTTAAAATTTAATACTGTGAAACATTTCGAAGACAGACCCACATTAACTTGGTTCATTGCCAAAGGTACATGAAAACAAAATAGCACACTAATGTTTTCTGACTGCCAAATTGTACAATTAACAACTGTATCGCTAAAATAAATACAATGAATAATAAGTTTCTGATACTCACAACACAAGACTGTTGTTGACTGACTGTATTTGACTGTTGGGTTTATTTAATCATTTAATTATTCTTTTTTTTTAGTTTCCTGGATAATATCTACATTACAAAAGGGACACACGATCAAAAAGCGACTCATTATAGTGTAATAAAATATAATTCGTCTTACCTGAACATCTTTGGTAAATGGACCTGGAAGATCTTTCTGGTGTTGCAATAATTCTCTTAACAAAGTAACCATTACTAAGTTTAGCGTTTCGGAGAATGATTTGTAAGGAAATACCTGAAAAGATAACGGTAATGATTAATACTATTATGAATTACTGGCAGCACTGATTATGAGAGGAATAAGCAATAAATAATTTATAAATTTATTAGCCATATTGGTAGCTATGGTTTTTAAATAAATAAAACTAAAAAGTTAAGTTACAAACATAATTTCTTTGCCTCAAATTGTTAATGAGAAGTCACTTGTCCTTATTATATTTTTGAAATTATAATAACGTAAAATAGATACTCCTCTCAGATGTAGAGAAGGCTGGTACCCAGCAATGGGACGTATGTGGGCAGATACAGATATAGAAATTAAAAGATATATAAAATAAACATATCACATACTTGTATCTGTGTCGAAGCGTAGATATCTTCAGCTTCCTCATCCAAGAAAGCGAGCAAATCTTTGGTCAGCAATTTCTTCGCCAACGACAATATCGATTGCAAGTAAGTGACATAAAACTGCACACTGATTCTTTTCTCCGGCGATTCCGAGAACCTCATATACGGAAACTGGTTGAAACTGGATCCAAACTTGTGGAAGAAATATGTAGTTGGATCGTAGGGTACTGACTGGTAACTATGAAGCGATCCCCTTTTCAAAGTGCCCCCTGCACTATCAACAGTATCACTGCCATTTTCCATCACATTATCATTATTCAAATTCAGATTCCCTGACAAAGACCTTGGTATTATTGGTCTGAATTGATTGAACTTCCTCTTTTTATCCAGGGTTGAGTATTCAAAGCTGGGTTCTGGCTCCTTTGTCTTCACAGGACTGGGAGGTTGGGGGAATAATCTGCAAAGTAGGGGGGGTTCGACTGTAGCGTACCTCCCCATCGATCTAGCCAGACCAATCAATATTGGTATGGTACTTTTGCAGAGCTGTAGTTTCGATATCCCACTGTAATCCTTACTCTCATAGCAGTTGATGATAATCTTCGTTAAATTCGACATAAGCTCTATTTGAGCCGTGATGATCTCCTCTCGTAACGACTGTTGCTTCGACGCAACATCTGAGAGCAGCGTATTGAGGCAGAAACTAAACTTTTCCGCCATTGGAATGCCTGGAAATAAACCAAATTATTTGTAATTAGGCCTTTAATGTTCAAAATAAATTATTAAAATTTATGTTGGGAAGATGACTGGCGGAAATAGGAAGTAGAAAGGCGAAAAGTCCAAAAGTAACACTTGTTATTCAACTAAGAGTTATGGAAGCCGTCAAAATATTATTCTTTCCAATATTGATTGAAGAGTAAACAAGACAGTCTGTTTTTCATCACAGGAGTATGACAGCATAAACATATTAATAATTACATCATTGTGTGTTAATATGTAGGTTATGTTTACCTTAGCCTATGCAAGGAATTCTGCAGTTAATAATTCTCACACACATTGTATGCATGTAAAAGCTGTCATTTTATTCCACAACTGGGTGAGAATTTTTAAAATTTACTTTAAATAAATAAATATTTTTTATTATTATTTAGTAACAAAAAATCCCTTTTTCTCATCATAAGGTTCAAAATTAACTAATATAAAATATAACATGAATCAATATTTTAGTTAGCATGTTTATGACTAACCAAGACTTAAATCCTCCCACCAATGCTAAGTCAGTGTGATGGACTAAGCTAAGGCATTACCCCTCTCAGAGAAGGCCTTTAAAATCATGAGCATAATTTATAACTATCCAAAAATAGTAATTAATGATATAACAATTAAAACTTTAGTAATATCACTGTACTTACGGTCTCCATTTTTGATCCTGTACAATGGTTCTTCAAACTGTGCATTTGTGAGACTTTTCAATACTTTCAAGAAGTATGGTAGTAATTTATCATGGTGCTGTAGCCCACTCTGTAAGAAGTAAAGACCAAGGGCTATGGATGCCTCTTGGCTGCGTGGTGTGACGACTAGGGATGAGCTGGCTTGTGGGCACAGCATGAATAGGGTATTGACCTGATAACAATCAATATTACTATAGAATAATTAAATATAGGTGTTTTATGGTGGCTTCTATATGATTTTAAATAGTGTTTACACTTCTCTATAAAAATCAACAATGATAAACTACCACCTATACCACTGGATACTATGCTATACCATTTTTTTATTTTTTATTCATTGATAGTAACTTTCGCAGTATTGAGCAAAACATTGTCTTACTTGTAGCTAAAAGCTAAATTATACAAGTAGTTTGTATTATCTTGCAATTAATATTAGTTGGGTATGCCTGGTACGTAAAATAGGGAAACCCTGTGTTATAAGTACAAGCAGCCTTTTAGGATCACAGTTACATTCAATGACAATTGTAAAAATTAAATAAATATACTGCCCATTGAGAAACTGGATTAGCGTTAGAAGTTTCACAGTAAACATTTAACATTGATTTTACAATAGCATAAGGTCATAGCAGTGATGGCCTCGAGGTTTAGGCGCGCGGTCGAGAATTTCAGCGGTCGCAGGTTCAAACCCCAGGCACACACCTCTGACTTTTCGAAGTTATGTGTGTATTCACAATGAATTATCACTTGCTATAACGGTGAAGGAAAACATCGTGATAAAACCGGCACACCTAAAAGTTCTTAGGAATTTCTTAGGTGTGTAGTCCGCCAACCCGCACTAGGCCAGCGTGGTGGACTAAAGGCCTAAACCCTCTCAGTTGTAGAGGAGGCCCGTGCCCAGCAGTGGGACGTATTTGGGCTGATGATGATGACAAGGTCTTCAGTTCAAAGATGGATACATATCCATGTATGTTGTGTCTGGTAAATACATATATGTATAGAAAAAGGACCCTTAAACCCTCTCGGTTGTAGAGGAGGCCTGTGCCCAGCAGCGGGACGTATATGGGCTGACGATGATGATAGAAAAAGATAGTTACATCACAGAACACATAAATATTGCTAGTGATAACTAAATCCATATTTATATATGTGATAATATGATTTTGTTCATTTGAAAAAAAAAGACAAACAATAATAACAGAATACCAAAGCAAGCAAAACATTTAGGGGAAAACCGAAATTATTGTATTTAAATATATCCATTGAATATAATTAAGTTCTGTGCAAAAAAATTCACATCAAAATCATGTTTATTACTCAATCAATCAAGAAGTCTGTGTGAACTTAAATTTTCAACAGAGTAAAAGTAGGAACATCACTCAAGGTCGCAATTAAACTTTATTCGTTAATTGATGTTAAAGGTCATTAATGAGAGAAATGAAGAACGATAGATAAACAGATGAATCATTCTAACCACGGTTATGGGATGTCGATAATGTTATAACTTATGTCATTATGAGATCACTGCTCATTATTATGCCAACTTTATGGCGGATACAATCACTAAGATTTACTCCAGCATGACCTTTGCATTATTGTTAAGGGAGTAATAAAAAACATTTCACAATAACAAGATTACAAAATCAAGTAATGTAATGTAATCGGATTACCTTCTCCCATGGCGTTGGATTGATACTAGACAAACACCGGGCCAAATGTTGCACTGTTTGTTTGAAGAACTCGCTTTCTTCCATGGCTTTGTTTATATTACTTCAATATTAAACATTTTCTAAATACATACTTATTAGAAATACATCTTTCATCAAATCAGCGGATCGCGATTTGACAGCTTGTCAATAGTACGTTCCGTTTAACGTGGTTTGAAAACAACTTGTAAATCTATCCTCACGCTAATATTATAGGATTGAATTTAAGCTTAACCAGCTTGTATGCCACGTTTTATCAAAGATATTTGTATTTTTTACATTGACACTCAAAACTGTGACTCCCAAGTAGGTTATAATTATTGTTTCCTATTTAAATAACATTTTGTTACAAGTGTTTATAAGAATATCATCGTAGGAATGGAACGTAGTTGTAAAGTTGCGTATTCTGTAATTGCCTTTTTTAATGAACCTCATTAACCTGAATCCTGATATTATCTCATTGATGATTATTAAAATAAGGATAAATGCGAGTCGTGGGAAATCACAAAGTTGACAAGATTGAACAAACAGTTTCTGCACACTCACACACGTATTAAAAGTAAATAAATTATAGAATGGATCGAAGTTTAGCTACCACTAAGGATGTCAAGTACCATTTCTTACAGAATAAGTCCCGGCACGCATCGACAATTGGTGTATCTTATACATATGCATGTAATGGTTAGCATAAGCCAATAATTCGGAGGGCTCTAGCTCTTGGACATACCTATCGAATACCTACTCTTCCATGCCTGCAAATGCTACAGAGTTGTTATAATGTAACCATGGTCTTTTATAGGTCCAACTTTTAATAAAGAAGAGAAGTCAGTATGTCGATATATTTACCTACTTTCTAATGCTGAGCACAAGTCCCCAGTACGATTGACATACGCAAATTTTATATATTTGCTACAACACGCATACGCCATTCGGCTAGAAAGCTTAAATAAACAAACCGAAAAAAATGATTTTTATTTAACCTAAAATGGTGTGGGATAAACACACTAAATGTTCTGTTTACAAATATTTCCGTGATACCTTGAAATTAAATATAAACACGACACGTACCTAGCAATTTACTATTAATCGCGTCACAGCCGCATTTAAGACAATTATATAGTCATCATAATTTTCTAGATGACAATACATGATTGTCGAAAAACCTCTATAAATAGAGAAGTAAACGCGCAGTGAACATCACATTTCTGTAAACCGTAAAAATGTTCCAAAAAACTATCGTTCTATTTTTCGTCGTGATGCTGATTGGCAGTGTAAGTAGATTTTCAACTTTTTTGCTGTACCTATTTTATATATTACTGTCATACTAAGTTTACCGCTTATTAAGCTTATTTCTTTGTAATTATGTTTAGTTTTAAATGTCACATACAATAAACACCCGATCCAATTTATGATAGACTTAGAATTTTAACTTCAAGCAAGAAAAAGGTGGATATTAGACCACAATTTAAAATACTTCCGATATTGTTTGACAGCCTCGTGGCGCAGTCGGCTACACACCAGCTAATGAAACTAGAGGCCGTGGCTCCGATCCATGCACCGGGACAAATATTTGAGTGATCCACAAATATTTGTATCGGGACTGCATGACGTTTATGAGACTGAAAAGTCTCTCGTTGTTTCTGATACCCATTTTAGTGCAGGGTCACAGAATTATACATATACATGTGACTATTGAGTGTATTTTTATTTTATTGTCGTCTATTGGCAGGGACGATCTGATTCATGTTACTGATGCCTTTTGAAAATGTTTGGAAGATGTTACTTCCAACATTTTTTTATTTCATAAATATTATTTTATATTTACAGAGCGTTCAAGAGCAATCTTCTGGCCAGTCCGGTAAGTGCAATTTTGTTTCTTTTTTTTTTAAGACGAGTTCGGGATTTTTGTAGTCTAGAATTTTTTTCTTTGTGCACTCGGATAAACAAAGGCGGTGTATCTTGCGCATGTCGCATATAATTGTAAGCTCGATCTGTGAAGATGAAGATGTGAAAGCGTATAATTCTTAATAAGATTAGTGTATCCCCAGTTGGTTTAAACCAAGGCTATATTCAATTATATTGTTTATTTTCAGGAAGTTCAAGTTCAGGCAGTACTGGAGGAAGTGCTGGAGCCAGTGGTACGTATACACAAACATGACAAACTACTTCTAACATTTAATATCTCGTAGCAGCGTACGACGGATATCTGACATCAATAGTTCTTTTTTACTTACTTAGTTACACCATTTTACCAAGTATTCATCGAAATGAAATGAAATTGAAAAATTTTCTACATAGGTACATACATACATAAACTCACGCCTGTATTCCCCGAAGGGGTAGGCAGAGGTGGATTTCGCCAAGTATGTATCAGTCCCACGTAATAGGGGCGAGCCTATTGCCGTTTTTCGGGCACATTTCCAAACTCCATGCTGTTACCGAGAATTTCCTAATGGAAAAACCCAATAACACTTTGCCCGACCCGGGAATCGAACCCAGGACCTCTAGATCGCACGGCACATACTTGTACCGCGAGACCACGAGGCAGTCGAGGCATGATTTTCTAGTCCTTTTCAAATCGATTGTTGTCGTTTAAAATGTATTGATTATTTTGATTTGGGCATTCTATTTATTTTTGAAGTTAAATATTTTGTGTCCTTTTTTGAGCATGCATGCATGCTGTGCTTTGAGTTTATCTAGGAAACTTTAGTATTCTGAGGCGAATTTATTACGAAAATAACAATGTGTTAACTTTTACATTTGCAGGTGGTTTTGGTATGAACGCTGGTTTCGGAGCTGGCGGTAATGCAGGCGCAGGCGCTGGCGCTGGTGGACAAGGCGGCGGTCAGGGGGGGAAATAAGGTTTGAAATATGTTTATCTATCTGTGCTAGCTGTCAAGGAATTAGTTTTTTTTACATTTGGTATAATGTACCTAATATATATTTTTCAGACCGAACATCATTGACGTATTGAGGCAACAATGTTAAAAGTATTTCAATATAATAAACAGTAATTTATTTTAATCCGTGTTTCCTCTTCATCCCTCTTTACACCTGCACTATAATTTATTTCCTTACATTTTATATATTAACAAAGTAAAACAAGAGCTAGGTACTCTCCAGTCCCGACTTTTCGAGCATTTGTCTGCTAGGGTAACTAAAATTCTAAAAAAAAAACCCAGAAGTACTCTCGAGTCTCGACTTTTATACAATACGATTAGTAATTAGTAGTGCAAATTAGTAACGTCATTTGAGTCCTAATTCGATAGGCTCTTCATTTCACTGTCATGTGTAAACTAATTTTTATTAATAATTTTACGTAATTTTCTCATCGGGCTTACGTCTTTTCTAATAATCCGAGTAGCCAACTCTGATTTAAGCAGGGTGATACATATATAGGTTTTGGATGTCAAATTGCCGTGTTTTATTGAAAATTAATTTTTTGTTGGTTTAAATTTTGTGCAATTTCCGTGAGCCTGAATATTTATTATTTATGTAGTGGTAGAATAGATGATATGATTTTGTTATAATGATTTTAACTGTTGCATTCGATTTTGCATTAGTGTTTTTGTTTTCTTTGACACGGCAATGAATGTTCTACCGTGTAGTGTTTTATTTGCCATCTGACCCCAGTCCCCAATAGCCGAATGACTCAACAATTGCCGTGTCCATTACATCCCCGGTTTTAAGACGTGCTAGAGCTAGACTGGACTTCCTAGCAGATAATTCATGGTATTATATGGGCCGATCCCGGCGGCACTGCAATGCCGGGCCGACCCGTGACAGGAGTGGAGCAAGCCCCGAACATCCTGTCAGTTTACAAAAATCAGTTTAATATACTGGTCCCTCAATGAGGGAACTTTCAGATATTAAGCTGAAAAGAACAGATACTACACTTTGATCTTAGCCAAAAGGCCGAGAAGCGATAACGTAGCTGGCTGTACGCAGGCTTATGTACAAACGCAGGAAAATCTTGACACCGCGATGTAGCTTTCGACGTGTCACGGAGCATCGTCATCTATCGGCGACGTGCGCAACTTTTGTTACTCCGAAGCGCGGCTTGATTATAATTCACTATGATTAGCACTCTCGGTTATAATAAATGGTTTATATTTATATTGTGGCAGGTAATTAATAAAAAACGTACATCGTCACATATAGCAGCAGCCTGTTCTATTTTAATACCTAGTACCTTGATTTTTTAAACATTGCCAGAAGATTGACTGTATACTTCTAACTAAAATAGTTTTAAGAGCAATTCTATGATTATAGATTAGAATTTTTAAATGTTGTTATTAAATTTTTAACAAAATATTAATATCCTAGAACAAAAAAATAATAATAATACGAAATGCAAAATACCATTTTTGCAAATTCCATTTGCATTATTTTTTTCAAATTATTAAGAAAAAATGTATCATTATTATTATGCTTAATATCAACTTAATTGTTTATATGCTGTTAATAAATAGATAAATATTAATTTAGGCTAATAATAATTGGAAAATCACCTTCGCCAAACGTACACGTAAAGACATCTTTAGATCCCCAAAATCCTACCTTACGCCCGAGTTGATATCATTCCGAGTCATCATTCCAGCCAAACAAGACGTACAAAAATCCTATCAAATTCAATTTCATGCAATACAAACGCAACATGAAAAGCAGAAATAGAAAATTCTACGAATAATATTAAAGGACACCAGTTTGAGGGAGTAAATGAAAAATACAAATAATAAAATACAATTCTATTCCCTGTTTGCAGTCAAAACAATTTCTTTTAATTTAGATCTGGCAATTTTCCCTGCCGACGTCATTGGTAAGGAATCCAAAAATACCACTCCGCCACGCAGTTGCTTGTTTTCTGATAGTTTACCTGCAAAAAGCAAATTTTTATTTCTGATACCGCTCGTTAGGCTACAACACTATCAGTAGCGGTTAAGCGAGATTGTTACATTATTTACCAGGCATAACGCAAATGTTTAGTTATTGGCATAACATTCCTTAATTCATCATAATCATTATCCTACTCTACAACTGAGATGCCTTAGTCCACCAAGCTTGCCTAGTGCGGGTTGGTGGACTACACACCTAAGAAATTCCTAAGAGTTTTTAGGTGTGCAGGTTTCCTCACGATATATACCTTCACCGATAAAGTAAGTGATAATTCATTGTGAGTACACACATAACATCGAAAAGTCAGAGGTTTGTGCCTGGGGTTTGAACCCGCGACAACCGAGATTCTCGACCGCGCGCCTAAACCTCAAGGCCATCACTATTATAAGACTTTAATATATACATATTATGTATATGTAGGTACTATGATATAATTATTATAAGACAAAGCCCCAAAATAATAGTCGTTATTGGAAAGTCGATCTTTATTATACTGCACTTACTTATATTATAGAGAAGTACTTACATGACTGCCTTCTAACCCATCTAGAGGTCTTGGGTTCGATTGTCGTGTCGGGCAGTATTATACAGCTTTTCCATTTGCCTATGTTTGTTTTCTTACTCAGTAGAAGCGGAATTTCGCCCCCTATTCATCATCATCATCATCATCAACAAACTTTCTTACGTCCACTGCTGTACATAGGCCTCTCCTATGGCACGCCACTGGGGAGCCCAGTGGCGCCCCCTATAACGTGGTACTTAAATGTCGAATCGTGGTTCAGTACTTACTTGCAACAAGATCCTTGATCTCCTGTGCGGTGACAGTAGACCCTTTGTTCCGAACAACGCAAGCCACTGGCAGTTCTCCGTCGTCGTCATGAGGAATGCTTGTCACACTGACGTCATAAACTCCTGGGTTCTGTCGTATCACTTCTTCCAGTTCTGGAGGTGCTATCTGCGATGAAAGAGCTAATTGATTTAGGATCAAAGGCATGAGAAAACACACCCCTATGCCCAGGAGTGGGATGAAAAAGAACGTGGAATATGATGAGTTCAATGATATAGGATGAATAGGTCTTTTGACCTGATGCTAACAAGTAAACATATCGTCATAACCAAACTGTCTCGGTATGTTTTAGTGCACGATACAGTAACATACATACAATATAACCTCACGCCTAACACTTTGCCCTACCCGGAGATCGAACCCGGGATAATATTGAGGTATAAGCCTTGTAGTATCAAAATATACTTTGGATCCATAACCTCTCTTGGATTAAAAACTTGTATTTTTTTTAAAATCATAAACAACAATTTTGTTTCAAGATAACAATTGACAGCCTCGTGGCGCAGTTGGCTAGACACCAGCATGCGAAAACAGAGGCCGCGGGTTGGATCTCCGCACCGAGACAAATGTTTGTGTGATCCACAAACATTTGTTTCGGGTCTGGGTGTATGTGAGACCGAAATGTCTCTCGTAGTTTGTAATACCCACGACATAGGACTCGTATCTTAGTGTGGTGTCAGAACTATGTATGTGAATGTTGGGTGTATTTATTTATTTAGTGTATTCTATTACGTTTGCTGAGTGAGTTGTGGAACCATTTTTATTTTCTGATATCCAATACAAAAGACTCATATAAAGGTGAAAGGAATGCTTACCGTATTACTCCTGTATTTGATCAGCAGCTTCAATCTCTCTACGAAGAAGAAGTTATCCGCTTCGTCACGGTACAACAGATCTCCTGATTTGTACCAGCCGTCTTCTGTAAACGCCTTAGCCGTTTCCTCGGGGTTGTTGTAGTACTCCTGTAGGAATATAAATACGAATAGATATTACTCTAAACTAAAAAAGTAGCCTCGTGGTCTCGCGGTACAAGTATGTGCCGTGCGATCTAGAGGTCCTGGGTTAGATTCCCGGGTCGGGCAAAGTGTTATTGGGTTTTCCCATTAGGAAATTATCGGTAACAGCCCGGAATTTGGAAATGTGCCCGAAAAACGGCAATAGGCTCGCCGCCTATTACGTGGGACTGATAGGTACATACCTGGCGAAATGTGGGTGCAGAAATGCACCTCTGCCTACCCCTTCGGGGAATACAGGCGTGACATTATATATGTATGTATGTAAAAAAGTAGTGATTGATGATCTAAAAAGAACTTACCGAGAAGCAAAGGCCTTTAGACCACAGTTCACCAGTGACATGTGGCTCCGTGATTTCCTTCCCAGTCTCTGGATCCACCAACTGCAAATATTGAATATTAATTTTTAAAAAACTGTATCTATTGTTGTAAATCATTATTTTTACTATTTCTAAAACTTTTATTTCTAAAAGTAGAGTAATTATTAAAATATATACATTATAAGCATCCGTCTTAAAAAAAAAATTTTTTTTTGATTACATTACAAAAATATTCCTTTCCTATTAATGGCAGTTATGGCCTCGAGGTTTGGGCGTGCGGTCAAGAATTTCGACAGTCACGGATACAAACCCCAGGTACACACCACTGACTTTTCGAAGTTATGTGTGGATTCATAATGATTTATCACTTACTTTAACGGTGAAGGGAAACGTCGCGTCGCGTTGTGAGAAAACCTGCACACCTAAAATGTTCTTAGGAACTTCTTGGATGTGTAGTCCGCCAACCCGCACTAAGCCAGAGTGGTGGACTAAGGCTTAAAACCCTCCTAGTTGTTAGCCCCGGGCTCGTGCCGTTGACTACTAAATATATTATATTTTGTTGTAATTATTACATATTTGTTTTGTAATCATAATGCAGACATTTTAGTTTAGACTTTAAGAGTGCATTAAGCGGAAAACAAAAATATACAGGGTGTATTCAGACCGTGATCGGAAACTAAGGCAGGTAATAGCTAAGGTGATTACAAACCCCCTGGCGTTAAAAAAAATGTATGTGGACAACCATAGGTATAAAATGTATGTGGTTCTTAGGAAAACTTCAAATTTTTTATTGTATCGGGATTTTTTAACGCATTCAATATCGTTTGTAATGACCTTAGCTATTACCTGCCTTAGTTTCCGATCACGGTCTGAATACACCCTGTATAACACACCTTGACTTGCGTGGCTTCCGATCTCCTCCCGCAGTTCCCGATCGGACCCATCGGGTTTGGGAACAATACTGGCCCTAAGTTTTCAGTTTGCCCGTAGATTTCAAAAATGAAAGCGTCTGGTCTTGACCTTTTCTGAAAAAATAAAATTAATGATCATTAGAAAAATATGCAACCGGAAACATTATATTTTGGATGGTAGATGGAGTGATTCATTGTTATGTAAGCCCTTTAAACAATTAGGGATTGAATGAACCTGTTGGGATTGCCAGTAAACCTATCTAATCAATAAATTTATACAATAAATAGCCTCATCATCTACACAAATAAATAAAATTGGAGTCTCTGTTTGTAATATTGAAATAATCGTTTTTTAATGAATGCATATAGATGTATACAAGGTACATATACCAAAATAAAAGTTTTTTTACAATGTTTGTCTGTCTGTTTGTTTTGGCTAATCTCAAATAAAAATAACCCACTGTTAGGCGGAACGAAGTTCGCCGGGTCAGCTAGTTAATGATAAAATGAATGAATGGAACAAACGTTTGTTCTGTAAACTAACCTGAAATATCATTAACGAGGAGGCTATAGTCTATTACGACTAAAATGTAGCATTTAAGATTTCTCAAATAGTTAGTTTTTAATATTGTTTTAGGTGCTGCGGGCGTTTGATTTGAAAGATTCAATTCTCTTGTTTGTATACGTAAAATGTAGTTTGCCAGGGTTTACATTCCTGATATTTTTTATTACCTATAAAATTTACTTATATTATTCATGATCAGTTATGGCCTCGTGGTTTAGGCGCGCGGTCGAGAATTTCGGCGGTCGCAGGCTCAAACCCCAGGCACACACCTCTGACTTTTCGAAGTTATGTGTGTATTCACAATGAATTATCACTTGCTTTAATGGTGAAGGAGAACATCGTGATAAAACCTGCACACCTAAAAAGTTCTTAGGAATTTCTTAGGTGTGTAGTCCGCCAACCCGCACTAGGCCAGCGTGGTGGACTAAGGCCTAAACCCTCTCAGTTGTAGACGACGTGCCCAGCAGTGGGACGTATTTGGGCTGATGATGATGATAATGATTCATGATCATATAAAAATATTGTACAAAATATCATTTATGTGCCTAATGACATTTGTATACTGAAAAAATTTAGCCATTTTCTTAGTTCATATTATGTAATAATTTGTGGATGAGTGGTATAACACGGATTGACAGAGTGAGGAATGAATACGTGATGATGGACAAGCAGAAGAAGGCCAAAGAAAAGATGGATGGAGTGCGTGACTGAAGATATGAAAGAAAAAGGGGTGAATGAACACATGACGGCTGATAGGGATGTGTGGAAAGATAAAACATACTGCGCCGACCCTATGTGAAATTGGGAGCAGGGAAAGGAGATGATGATGATATTATGTAATAAATAAATTAAATACAGGCTAAGTATAAATACCCTAATACAAGCCATTAGCGGTACCTACTACCACAGAAGCCCAAAAGCGTTATACGTTAATTGTGTAATGTCTAGTTTATAACTGTTTATTGTGGGGTCAGAATATTTTCAATTGTATGTCAAATTGCTTCTGTTAAATAAATATTTAAAGCTTAAAGATTTATTATTCGGAATTTTGTAAGGCAAATAGGGCTTTTGGGCTTCTATGGAAGTACCGCCACTGATACAAGCATGTACCGTGCAATATAAAGATCCTGGTTTTGATTCCCGGGTCTTTTATTTTGTTTTGGAAGAAGGTTCAGTTTAAGATGGTGTATTTTTTTTTAAAGAAAAGAACATATTAGCTATTATTTAATACACGCGCTCACCCGAACTTCAACCAAAACGTCGGGGAAGAGCTTTCCTCCCGTTATGATTAACACGCGGAAGCACGTGAAATCACAATTCTTCTTGTGTTTCAATATCGCCGCGAGGGTTGGCGGTCCCATCATAACAGACACGGGCTGCAAGAAAAAAGACTGTTATTAAAGTATTTGCTGAAATGTATGCAAAAATGTCAATAGGTTTACTGGTGCTTACCCCTTTGAGGTTATAAGCTTGAGTGTACAGGAAATTTTTAGGTATTTCTTAGGTAACCCGGACTAGGCCAGCGTGGTGGACTAAGGCCTAAACACTCTCAGATGTAGAGGAGGCCCGTGCCTAGCAGTGGGACGTATATGGGCTTATGATGATGATTATGTACAGGAAATAGTACTCAAAATTCAATATCGTAACATCCGCAGATATGTATCTCTATAAAAGTACTTACTTCATGCACACGAATATGGGTCACGTAAGCATCATAACGTTAACTACATCTAAATATATATAACTCAAAGGTGACTGACTGACATAGTGATCTATCAACGCACAGCCCAAACCACTGGACGGATCGGGCTGGAATTTGGCATGCAGGTAGATGTTATGACGTAGGCATCCGCTAAGAAAGGATTTTGATTAATTCTACCCCCAAGGGGATAAAATCGGGGATGAAAGTTTGTATGAAACTCTGTCAATTTTAAATCGTTTGGGCTGAGACTTTGCATGCATAAAGCTACTATGTCGTAGGCCAACCCTGTACCCAACCCTGTAGTCTACGCGGACGGAGTCGCGAGCAAAAGCTAGTAATTTATAAATCTCATCTATATTTACCTTATACTTATTAATCATGTCAATGATGACTTCAGTAGTCATAGTCTTCAAGGAGCTCTGAACTCTCGTTTGGTTCGCGAATGGCATTATTACTGCGTTGTAAAATGACGATATCCATTGAATTGGCGATATGTGTAAGCCGATTTTCCTTTCGTTTCTGGAATCATCAAGTATCATCATAGAATTAAAGATCATCGCAATCTCCTAAGCCACCTACTTGGTCTAAGGGCCCAAGCACACGGCGTATTTTTAACGTGATTCGAACGCAACCTTGTAATCCTAGGCACACGGGTGATCATGAAACTCCCGTCTACTGCACGTATACGCGCCGATACAGCGATATAGACCCGCAGTAGTCGCTCGTAACTTCTACGTTTTGATCAGATTAGTTGTACAATGGCGTCGGTTGAGACTTTTAAAAAGAAAAAACGTAAAAATAAGCGCATCTATTTGATGGACCCATATACGAGTGAAAGAAGATTGTGTGGTCATTACAATACAACATTTACAAAGTTGGTAAAACATAGAAGATGCAAAAACTTGATGTAAAACGAGCAGCGAACGCGCTTCAGACGCGCGTTTGTATCGCGTTTTACGCGCGTTTGAATCTATACAATCGTAAAAATCTGGATCTACAGCGACGGCGTGTTTTAAATACGCCGAGTATATACATAAACACAGCCTATCGCCGTCCACTGCTGAACGTAGGCCTCCCCAAAAAAGCGCCAACCATCCCGGTCTTGAGCAGACCAGTCCATTCGTTACTCGCCACCTTTCTCAAGTCGTCGGACCATCGTGCTGCAGGTCGTCCTACACTACGTTTGCCTAAGCGCGGTCTCCACTCCAACACTTGTCTGCTCCATCGGCTGTCGGTCCGTCGCACTAACATAGATTTTGCTTAATTATGCGGCCAAAATTGAAGATTTTAAATTATGTAGTTACAAATGCAAAATGTAATACCTATCTTTCTACGTTAACAATAGAACAGGCGATAATAAACCGGTCTCCTCGGCTTCACTACCCGCGCGGGGTACGTGCGCAGGTAGTCGGACCTTGTTAGTCTCCCGCTGCGCACGCGCTTTCGCTCTTTAACGCTTTTAAAGTGACTTGTTTTCGTCGTCAATATTTTTGATTTGAAGAGAGTTATCAAAGTAAACAATATGGATTCGAGTGCTTCAGGCAAATACCATTATTTATTATAGAAATTGTCAACCTAGTATATTAAAAAAAACCTTTATTTTAAACCTTTAAAACATATTACGTTTTCTTGAAAAAATATTCTTGATTTTTCGATTTAAAAGTAATTTAGTTATATTATCGCTTCCTGTCGCCTCAAAATTATTATTTATTAAAATACTTAATACTCTTTTCTTGTGATTCTGCTAAAAATCAGCTGCAGGTAGGTGCAGGTAGTGTTAAAAAAATTATGTTGAAAAATGTTCCAAAAAATATATATTTTTTCTTTTTCGTCGTAGGTTCTCCTGGCTCATCCGGAACAAAATTAGTTACCCGTCAATTTCTCTACGATAAAATGCAAAGCCATCATTTCATAACTATGGATGAAAAATTGGCCTATTTAGAAAATTACCTGTTTTCTTCTTATGGTGACACAGAGGAAAATATAAAAAAACTAAAGCGAAATATTGCTAACTTCAAGACTGCCATAAAGAAAAAATGGTCTAAAGCACAAAGAAAAGAAGAGGATTTCTTAAATAAGCACTTTCGCATGTATAGAGAAAACTACGCAAGAAAATTTTCCCGCGAACAGTGTAACCGCGACATCTATTCTATAACAGACTATTATTGAGCTCTGATCCGCTCATTAGCAGTATAAGTATAAATCAAAGAAGGAGAAAAAAAATGTCTAAATCCTTTTCTCCAGAAACTTTGGATATGCTTTTACCTACCAAACCAGACTCCGCTTCACCAGAATCCTCGGACGATGAGGATCTGGAGTAACGAATTGGCATGGAGTATGTGTCGACTGACGTGGGGATTTCATCAATTCATTACTCACTAACGTTTAAAATGTACATTTATGAAATATATTTTTTAATGTCTGCGACGTTAGGTTTTTGACTTTTTTTCATAAATATCATATTTTCTTGAATAAATATTTAAAATTTCAACAGAAAGTTGTTTTTTATTATCATTTATGTCATTTACAATAGTTATAGCAATTAAAATAATTTTGGCCGCATAAAACCTAAAAACCTATCTATGTGCGTCGGCAGACATGGCCGGCCCACTTCCACTTTAGCGTGCTAATCTTGCGGGCAATGTCAATGACTCTGTCTCTGGCGAATGATTTCTTACGAATTCTATCCACCAGAGAAACTCAGTACTGCCCGCTCCATAGCACGCTGAGCGACTTTGAATTTGTGGACCAAATACGCCGTGTACCAGGGCCCTAATAGCTAAAGGATTATATTAGGCAAAAGATGTCCACTGCTGGACACTGGACATCAGTCATCAGTCATCAATCAGACCTTATGGCCTAATTAGAAAGCAAGTTCAACAGCGCGATCAGCTAAACCGAGCTCGACATCCTACATTTTTAACAAGGGCCTTTTACTCTCCTTCTAAGACCTCGAAGGAAGCTCAAAATGAAAAGGGATCAGGGCTTCAGCTCAGCACGCTATAATAATGTACTCGCAAAGATGTTATAGTCGGGCTGGGTCACTAATCAATATCCTACGCCGATATACCAACCAATTCCTCTCGATTGTTCAACTCTTGATCTACAACTAAGAATACTATATCGTGCAGTTTCAATACTTACTCAACTTTCTTGTTATTGAGCGCCGATACAGTAGAACTCATGAGCTTCTTAAACCACGTCTTGTGTTTGAACGCTGCAAACTTGATTATTCCCGTTGTGCCACCAGTACTGATGAGCCACGCGTATACCTTGTCCAAGTCGAACAGCGTTGGTCTATAAGAGATTTTTATAAGATGATCGATATTATTAAAGGAATGGAATAAGTAACAATGACTTCCAAATAGATATTAAAATTATATTCACTGGCAGTGATCATCATCATCATCAGCCCATATACGTCCCACTGCTGGGCACGGGCCTCCCCTACAACTTAGAGGGTGTAAGCCTTAGTCCACCACGCTGGCCTAGTGCGGGTTGGCGGACTACACACCTAAGAAATACCTAAGAACTTTTTTTAGGTGTGCAGGTTTCATCACGATGATTTCCTTCACCGTTAAAGCAAGTGATAATTCATTGTAAATACACACATAACTCCGAAAAGTCAGAGGTGTGTGCCTGGGGTTTGAACCCGCGACCGCCGAGATTCTCGACTGCGCGCCTGAACCTCGAGGCCATTGAGGCCATGGCAGTGATAATAATTGGAAAATACGAGCAAGTGAGGCATTTTAGCTAGCCGGGACTGTTTTCTTCGTCTGCTTATTTTAGATATAATGTAAGTATATTATTGTTTAAAAAAAACAAATAGTGTTCCGTCCAAAACAGGCAATTTTTAAATTCAACGCGATCCTATAGTTATTTGTAAAGCTAAATATATACAAAATATAGCGGATAACTTCTTCTTCGCAGAGAGATTGAAGCTGCTGATCAAATACAGGAGTAATGCGGTAAGCATTCCTTTCACCTTACTATTAGTCTTTTGTATTGGATATCAGAAAAGAAAAATGGTTCCATAACTCACTCAGCAAACCTAAAAGAATACTTATAAATAAATAAATACACCCAACAGTCACATAGATAGTTCTGACCCCACACTAGAGTACAAGTCCTGTGTCGTGGGTATCAGAAACTACGAGAGACTTTTTCGGTCTCACGAACACCCAGACCCGAAACAAATACTTGTGGATCACACAAACATTTGTCCCGGTGCGGGGATCGAACCCGCGGCCTCTCGTGTCGCAAGCTGGTATATAGCTAACTGCGCCACGGGGCTTTCAAAGAATAACAAATATATTTCGGCAAAAAATCTTGGTTTTATGATACGTTCAAACGATTTTTGCTTGAAGAATTAGTATCTTGAGTGTTTGTGAGTGATTGCATCTACCTAAACGATGTTATCTAGTATCGACAGTATGATTGCACTCAAGTCGTTTATCGTAGAGAGTATGTCCACTTAAATTACCTACTTCCTAGTAGATAATTAAATCTATATACACACACATGCTTATTACTTTAAATGAATTGATTATAATCATTGCGAGAAATAATTGTGGTTCATTGGGCATATTTACGTACTAAGAGATAAACCCAAGTTACGGTTTAACCCGATCTTAAAATGTAGCCTTTCATTTTAATAAGCCTTTCAATTTAAGATTTTAGACGCCTCATCATCATTCATCATCAGCCCAAATACGTCCCACTGCTGGGCACGGGCCTCCTCTACAACTGAGAGGGTTTAGGCCTTAGTCCACCACGCTGGCCTAGTGCGGGTTGGCGGACTACACACCTAAGAAATTCCTAAGAACTTTTAGGTGTGCAGGTTTTATCACGATGTTTTCCTTCACCGTTAAAGCAAGTGATAATTCATTGTGAATACACACATAACTTCGAAAAGTCAGAGGTGTGTGCCTGGGGTTTGAACCTGCGTCCGCCGAAATTCTCGACCGCGCGCCTAAACCTCGAAGCCATCACTGCTTTTTAGACGCCTACAATTACAAAATGCAAGATAGTCAGTACTCACTGGAAGTCTTCGATGGGAGAATTGTCGTCGTATTTATCAAGTATATCTGCCAAAGTATTTTCGCCATCGAAGGTGAAGATTTTAGTGTCAAGGTTCAATTCTTCAGCAGCCCTCGCATAGTCTTTGTAGTGTTCTTCTTGACAGAATGCTACTTTCGGTTGCGTCACTTTTATCACCTTCTTAATTTCATCTGAAAGAGGAGCTTATTACTAAATAATATATAAAAAACTAATTTAGTCAAATACATTGAGAGCAACAACAACTCAACAATAACAACTGCCTCGTGGTCTCGCGGTACAAGTGTGTGCCGTGTGATCTAGAGGTCCTGGTTTCGATTCCTGGGTTGGGCAAATTAGGTTTTTCCATTAGGAAATTCTCAGTAACAGCACGGAGTCTGGAAATGTACCAGACAAACGGCAATAGGCACGCCCCCTATTACGTGGAACTTATACATATCTGGCGAAATGTGGGTGCAGAATTGTGGTCAATTTAATTACAATTATAATATAGCCCAGCTGTGGAAATATATTTATTATATGCATTTCATCATCAGCCCATATACATACGTCCAACTGCTGGGCACGGGCCTCCTCTACAACTGAGAGAGGTTAGGCCTTAGTCCACCACGCTGGCCTAATGCGGGTCGACGTACTACACACCTAAGAAATTCCTAAGAACTTTTAGGTGTGTAGGTTTCCTCACGTTGTTTTCCTTCACCGTAAAGTAAGTGATGATTCATTGTGAATACACACATAACTTTGAAAAGAGGTGTGTGCCTGGTGTTTGAACCTGCGTAGGCCGAGATTCTCGACCGCGCGCCTAAGCCTCGAGGTCGTCACTACTTCTATTTAATAATAATCATCGTTTTATTTTTACCATTATTCTTTCAGTTTTTCTTCCAATTTACAATAATATTCAACTATAATAATATAGCCCAGCATACATACGAGTAGTTCTGACCCCACATTAAGATACAAGTCTTGTGTCGTGGGTATCAGAAACTACGAGAGACTTTGCGGTCTCACAAACACCCAGACCCAAAACAAATATTTGTGGATCACACATTTGTGTGGTCTGTGAAATATTTGTCTCGATGCGGGGATCGAACCCGCGGCCTCTCGTTTCGCAAGCTGGTGTCTAGCCAACTGCGTCACAGGGCTGTCAAATTAAAACCTTAAATTCAGAGATAACAAAAATACCTCTATGACACTAAAAATGGGAATTGTGCATTGATATTTTTGTTTCCGCACGCATGATTTTTCACGAATTGTATGCGTAAATTTCGAGGTTTAGGCGCGCGGTCCAGAATCTCGTCGGTCGCGGGTTCATACCCCAGGCACACACATATGACTTTTCGAAGATATGTGTGTATTCACAATGAATTATCATGTACTTTAACGGTGAAGGTTAAGCACGCGGTTGAGAATCTCGACGGTCGCGGGTTCAAACCCCAGGCTCACACTTCTGACTTTTCGAAGTTATGTGTGTATTCATAATGAATTATCACGTAGTTTAACGGTGAAGGAAAACATCACGAGGAAACCAGCACACCTAAAAGTTCTTAGATGTGTAGTCCGCCAATCCGCACGAGGCCCGTGCCCAGTAGTGGGACGTATATGGACTGATGATGAAGCGTAAATCTTAGGTAATTTGCTACAATTTATACAGTTCCGTATGCATGTCAGTAAACATTAACATCATTGAAAGATGATCCTTAATCGTTAGTAGAATTAAATACTAAAATTCCACAAAATCGGTCCAGCCGTTAGAAGGAGTTCAGTCACAAACACGCGCACAGAAGAAATTATATATATAGATATACAACCTGAGCCTTACTTATAAATGTTAGTTAATTAAAGTAGTACTTAATCATGCCTTTGCCTGCTGTATTGATTGCCGCCTGTGTCAAAGTGATTAATGTTTAAAAGTACTTTGTTACTAGCAATTCCGAGCTGAAAATATTTGTCTAAGCGTCTTATGAAAGATCGCTCTTGCAGTGATAAGAGCTTGCACAAATATTTGATTCGTGATAATTGCGGCAGTAGGTCGTGAAAATGTACATCTATTTTGAGAAATTAATCTATAGTTACATCAGCTATGAAGTATGAACATATACATGTCTATGTTATGTGAGAATCTACGCTGTTTATCTTTGACTACCTCGTTGTTCTCGCCGCATAAGTGTGTGGCGCGCGATCAAGGGGTTTCTGGGGTTTGATTACAGGGTCGAGAAAATGTTCAAAAAAGCAATTCTTAATATCGGAACTGTGTCTATGCCCGAAGACCGAATTAGTAGGTGTTAAAAAGTTGACGAAACATGGATGTGGAATATTCGAAAAAAAATATTATTTAATATGTAATATTATGAAGTTTACAGTGGCTCCTGTGTTAGATAAGCTGAAAGAAAACCGTCTGTCGTGGTATGGACATTTTATGAGAAGGGATGAACCATACGTAGGTAACAAAGTAATGAATACCTATGATAGTTAAAGGATGGACGATATGATATGGACGGATGGAAGATATGAAATAAAAAGGGGTGACTGAAGACATGACGGCTGATAAGGATATTTGGAAGTTTAAAACATACTGCGTCGACCCCAAATAGAACTGTGAACATGGCATGAAGGTGATGATGATGATGTAATGTTATGAAACATCAAATTGCCATTGAAATTAGTCACAAGCCATACATAAGAACTTAAGATTAAATACTTTAAATAGACTTCCATTAATTGTTTACTGTAAACACTTAATATTGGAAATGATCATTTCGAGTATTGTTTCTGAGTGTTTTATCAATTACAGACGCAAATAAAACCTTTTGAATCGTAATTGTTCAGATTACACATATCATTACTTAGTCTACAATAAATGTAATTTAAAATGGTACGATTTAAGTCTTTTACAGTCTCCTTCAGGGTTTCATTTAATTTATTCTTTCATCTTAGAATGGGGCGGATGGGATTTCCATCAATGTAATAAATGCATAAATACAAAGGACAGTCTATGTTATAAGCTATAGTTTCTGTAAAATAGTGTAATAAGCAAAAAAATTAAAAAATGTTTTATAATCTTAACAAACTGATTTTTAGACTTTAATCTTTGACTTTGCTTATTACTATGCAATTACGTCACTACCAGACAAAATTAATAGTCATATCTGTCCATGAATAGATGGCAATATGCAATAATGTGAATCATGTTTGATGAACTCAATCATTACTCGTTTTGATTGGTGAAATTTGAGGATTGATCTGTAGACATATGACAACTTCCGTGGTGCAGGTGGCTAGACACCAGCTTGCGGAACGAGAGGCCGCGGATTCACTCTCCGCACCGAAACAAATGTTCGTGTGATCCACAATCTGGGTGTTTGTGAGACCGACAAGTCTCTCGTAGTTTCTGATATGCTTGTGTCATACACTCGTATCTTAGTGTTGGGTCAGGACTATGTATGTATCTATTGGGTGAATGTATTATTATTACAGTCAGGTATAGGGTATTTCAGTCAGCTTAAATTATTTTTTAAATTAAGATATACCAAATACGTGATATATTTAGTTTGAGTTGCGATTACTATGTAAATTTACTGCACCTGTCTACGTCACTGTATTGCTCCTGATAACAGTTTTTCGAACCCTATCGAAGGTGGTTTGGAAGACATCACTGTGTCGATAAACACGTAGATTGCATTAATTATTTTTTTCCCACCTGAATGAAAAGCTCGCTTTTAGTTTTACGAGGGATAAAAGTGCCCGATTCTCTCCCTCGTACCAGAGACTAAAAGCGAGATTTTCATCAAGGTAGGAAAAAAATCGTATACGCACCACGGGAGAAAAGTAGGACATTCTTACTAGTGGATTATTGTCCGCTCATTATAATCCGCGGGTGAGAATGTCCTACTTTTCTACCTAGGTAATGTAGGTACTATTTCCGTCATGAGTTTGCTTAATAAAATTTGAATTGTATCCTCGTGGTTATAGATATCTGCTTAGAACATTATGTTAGCCTAGTACGTGTTAGTAAACTTTTAATACATCAAATAATATAAAACGAGTTCCAACGGCGCAAGCGTGTTCCCTGCGATCTAGAGGCCCTGAATTCAATTCTCTGGACGGACAAAGTATTTTGTATTTTTCCATAAGTAAATTTACAGTAGCTTTACACATGCCCGAGAAACGGCAAAAGGATCGCGACTAATATTACGTAGGTTTTAAAAAAACACCTGGCAAAATGTGGGTGCAGAAATGCACCTCTGTCTTCCCCTACTGCAATGCAATGTGTGTAGATCGATTAAAATACTCACCGAATTTAAACATTGGGTCCACACCAACGAAAGGCAGTCCGGTCATTAATGCTGCGTAATACGGGATAAATATGTCCAGATGGTTCCTGCCTCCCAGGGCCAAGACGTCCCCGGGTTTGAATCCCAGTTTTCTGAAGCATCTTGCCAAGCGAATTGACCGTTTTAGCACAGATGCGTTGGTTTCCTGTTCTCCTGTTGCTGCGTCTACCTATGGATAGAAAATATTTTACTCTTTCTAATACAAAATAAAACTAAATAAAAAGTACAAGTGGCGGTCTTATTGCTTTAGGGAATCATCAAACCATCATCCAACCGCTTCCAGCCAATATATTATCCTTATCCTTACTAATATTATAAATGCGAAAGTAACTCTGTCTGTCTGTCTCGCTTTCCTGCTAAAACTACTGAACCGATTTAAATGAAATTTGGTACACAGATAGTTTAGACCCTGAGAAAGGACATAGGCTACTTTTTATCCCGGAAAGAGGGTTTTAAGGGGTTGAAAGGGGGGATGAAAGGTTACAAGTATGTGCCGTGCGATCTAGAGGGTTGGTATCCTTGGTTCGATTCCCGGGTCGGGCAAAGGGTTATTGTGTTTTTAGTTAGTGTGGAAATATGCCGAAACAATAGGCTCGTCCCCTTTTACGTGGGATACCATACATACCTGGCGAAATGTGGGTGTAGAAATGCACCTCTGTCTACCCCATCAGGGAACACAGGCGTGAGTTTATGTATGCATGTTAATTAATTTAATACATGCATACAAACACTTCATCATCATAATTAGGCCATATACTTCCCACTGCTGGGCACGAGCCTACTCTACACCTGAGAGGGTTACATCTAGACAACACACCTAAGAAATTCCTAAGAACTTTTAGGTTATGCAGTTTATCGCGATGTTTTCTTCCACCGTTTAAGTACATGATTATTCAATATGAATACAAACACTACGTAACTCAAAGTAATATATGATATAAATTAATAATTATTAATAAGCAATGGCCCCGACCAAGCACTGTTAACGAGTTTTTGTCGTATATTTTTTATGTTCTACAAATGATTCAACGTTCAAATGACTATCCGTTTTTCATCCAGTTATTATAAATTACATAATTATCAGGTCGAAAGGTCGCGTTTTGTTATTTACAATGTTCATTGATTTACCGTAGAAGTTTATAAAACCTAGGTTTATACTTTATTTATTATAAAATATTAAGCGAAAAAGTTTATAGCTCACGCGAAAAGTGAGTTGTTTGTATTTTACACGTGACTAAACCATATTTGTGTAATAATTAGCGTGCAAACACTAATTCAAAGCAACAGATCTGTTTTTATAAGACGAAGCTGGTCCCACATAATTTCCATCTGCATTCCTACTCATTTATTGAAAAACTTATAATGACTATTATTAATATTATATATCATTGGTGCCGCGGTCTAGATTATCTCTTTTGGTTGAGAAGTTTTGGGTTCAAATCTTGGTTCGAGCGAAGTTTTTCAATGTACAAGCATTTAGTTGGAAAGGGTTAGTTTCAAAGTACTTGCTTCCTGTTACGCGATATACAGGGTGGAAAAAGTTACGATGATTTAAAACACATTGATGCTAAAAAGTCCCAAAAAAGAAATAAAAATTTTGGTGTTTTCCTGATAAGCATGTGCAATGAATACTCAATAGGTTAGGAAAACGTAAGCTTTTTAATTTTTTTCGTGACTTTTTAAATTGTAGATTAAAAGTACTTTACGTGGACAACGACATGAGTAATACGTATATTTGTAGTAAAAATGTATAAGAAAATTATTTCACGTCATAGATGTTGGGACCAGTTTATAAATCGTGACTTTCAAATTTCAACCGGCTATTTGGACTTTGCACAGGTGTATAACCTACTAACATTTATAAGGAAGTTGTTAGTACGATTGCAATCTGCGTATTATTCCATTATCAACAAACTCAATAGCAATACAATCAACGGATAATGGACTGCCTTGTTGGCCCTGGTATACCGTGCGATATAGTAGTCTCCGGTTCGATTCCCGGGTGGCAAAGTGGTATTAGATTTTTCCAATTAGAATATACTAGCCGTTAAAAGGGTCTCAAAACGCAACTGGAAAATCGTTAGGGCAGTTGGTGGCTCATCTATGCCTAACTTTAGGAATACCGGCGTAGTTTATTTGACGACAGCTTCGTGGCGCAGTTGGCTAGATACCAGCTATCGAAACATGAGGGCCGCGGGTTCGATCCCCGCACCAATATTTGTTTCGGGTCTCGGTGTTTGTGTGACCGAAAAGTCTCTCGTAGTTTCTGATACCCACGACACAGGACTTGTATTAATTCACTGTTGGGTGTATTTATTTTATTTATTTACTCTAATAATAAATCGTGTGATAGCAGTCAATGCCAGACGTGCTATTGTTTAATTTTTTACGCTTAATACGTTGCAAATTAGACATTTATAATTGTGCTATATTTATGTTTTTGAAGTACAACTTCTTTACGCACTTCTTGGGGAGTACCTAAACTGGTGAATGCGTGACGAGAGCGTTACGAAAAGTGTGATCGGGCGAGGCGAACTGAAGTTGTAACGGATATAAGTTGGTGAAGATATGAAAACCCATTATAAAATTAAATATTTGTAGAAAATTAATATATGTACATATTATGTACCTACATGTATGCATATATAAACACAATACTTATTAAATACATATAAATGGTGCTAAAGAAGTTTTACTTCAGTCGTGTGGTCTAAAGCACACTCGTTATTTTAATCAACTTCGCGCCATCCGATGGTAACAAACAACACAGGATAGGCCTAAATAGTGTCTTGGTGTCAGAGGCCAGGACTCACTTTGGGTCGTTGTGATAAGTATGTTTTAATCACGTAGACAAGAGAAAAGTCATACTAATTGGTGATTAAGGGCAGTGCGATGTTATTCATTTATGACAATTTACCAATCCAAACTGACCCACCCCTCATTAGGCCAGCAAGGTGGACTAAGACCTAACCTCTCTCAGTTGTAGAGGAGGTCCGTGGCCAGCAGTGGGACGTATATGGAAGATGATGATGATGATATAAATAATAATGGACTTGGGTTTAAATAAATCTGTTTTTCACCATGTTCTATCTAAATCTAATAAAATGCGAATGCGAAAGTTTTATATGAAGTTACTAAGGATTTGATGGGACTGGCATACGCTGCGCGTAGAAGTCCCTTAAAATAGAGAAATAAAAAATAACAGATGACATTTCGTTGTCATGTAGTCCGCCAACCCGCACTAGGCCAGCGTGGTGGACTAAGGCCTAAACCCTCTCAGTTGTAGAGGAGGTCCGTGCCCAGCAGAGGGACGTATATGGGCTGATGATGAATGACATTTCGTTACATACCTATTACATGTTATTACATGTTGTACACAACTAGGCGAGTATTCATGTCTTTGAAATTAAAAATGACGTATACATAGGTACGTATTTACGGATGGATATCATTTGTTTATTTTGACAACAACGAAACTATGTTTGTCTTTTCTGTATATTACCACTGTCATGTCTAAAACGAGGATAACTAAGCATGTTTGTGTTAAGTAAACAATGCAATTGAGTACTTTTTGGTAAATATTCCATCATTTGAAAAATCACAATTCACGAATAGTTAAAAAATCGTAGCGATCTTTTTATTTTTAATTATATGTTTTTGCGTCGTTTATAAAGCTTTTTTAATTAAAATATGTCGGTATATATCTATTATTTATATCATAAATTTCACAAGGATCAACAAACGTTTTTATTGATTTTTTTATAACAAGAAATCGACTTAATTTTGTATATACAATTCTGAACATTGTACTAGATTTTCTGCCTGTTGGATTTTTTCTGTAAATATCTAACTGTAGAAGTTAATGAACAAAACCAAAATTTAAGCGTCAATTAATTTTTTACATGCTCTTTTTTAGAAGGCACTGGCATAAAATAATATTATTATGATGATGATGAAGCGTCAATTAGTTTTTAAAATGTTATTTTTTTAAGAAGGCACTGGCATAAAATAATGTTATGTTGATGATGAAGAAGCGTCAATTAAATTTAATAATGCTTTTTTTAGAAGGCACTGGCATAAAATAATATTCATAAGTGATGAAATTAAAAAAAATAACATTTTAACTAACCTGGCATATAGCATCGGGATTTTTCTTCATACTGTCTATGATAAAGTGGCCCAAATGGTAGTTGGGGTCAACGACAGCACGCTCCATTGTCGCGATTATAAATAAGCTAGTGAACTGAGACCGTTATAAGATACAAGGTTAAGACTGCGTTGACGTGCGGTTCCACTCACGGTTCTTGTACAACTGATGGTCACTTCACCGCAATATTTACTAAGTGCCATTGATATCTTATGCAAATCACTAAACGTCACAATCGTCCGATCATCATAGGTAAGCGGATGTGCAGTTTTTGATATTACGAGGAAAGTTCAATAGTACTTAATATAGATAGCTAGGGCTGTTCATTATCTTTGACGTCTCCTTAACAACTTTGAGGGCCTTACTCCACCACGCTGTCCTAGTAGGTATATAGTGCGAGTTGGCGGACTGCAAACCTAAGAAATTCAAGAACTTTTGAGTGTGCAGATGATATTTTCCTTCACCGTTAAAGGTTATAATTATTAATTAAAAAAATTGCGAAGTTCAAAATTAAATATAATTTATTAAGTCATACATGGGTGTCATATAAGGCGACACGCTATTGTTTAAAAAGATTAATACACATTATTATGCTAATTTATTGATATGTTATTCATCATATTATATATTTGGTACAAATTAATCACACAGAATCCAAGGCTTTGCTTGGCCTTTGCAAAATGGATAAATTTCACTTGTCAGTAAATGGAAAGCATACTTCCAGTATCGATCGATTGGCGAAAATCAACGATATCTCGATCGTGGATAAATAACTACGCATCACCTCATTGGAAACTTTGAATTTGCAACTAATAACCTCCGTTACCTAACTTTTCCATCTATGGAACAATCTTCGATTTTCGAACGTTGTATAATACGACAGTATATAACAGAGTTACGGATAAATGTGGAAATCTCTAATTTTGCAAAGGATGATGTTAAAAAATACATATATACATAAACTCACTTCTGTCTTCCGTTAGGGTAGGCAGAGACTATTGAGCGTCAAATGCCACGGTCCAGACACACCTCTTTCGCTTTCTCCACTGACATTATCCTCTTCATGCATGCACGTCGGTTTCGAGGACTCTTTATTTTACCCTTTTTAAATAAATTACCTCTGTGATCTTGATAAGTGCGCCTGGACCGTCCTCGACCGACTTCACCACTCACTTCCGCACAGTAAATCTCTTTCGTAATTCTGCAAACATCCTTTCAATGTGGCCAAACCATTTTAGCATTCCCCTCTCAATTTGGTCACTACATCGACTTTCAATCCACATTTTCACACATTTTTTTTCAAATTCAATAATGCAAATAAAAATTACGTTATTTTGACTTATTAAAGGTACTCGGTACGTCACGTACCTACAGTGTGTCAAAATCTCGTGCAGTAACATGAGAGATAATACTGTACAAAATGATTATACTGTCTCTAAATGGTATAAATAGCGACTAAATATATAGACTGGTTTAACTGGTTATAACATCCAACTTTTATAGTAGGTACTTTTAGACCTAAATAGATCGTTGACCGGCGAAAAACTGTTGGTAAGAAGATATGAATGGTTAATGCATCACAACGATGATTGACAGTTTAGGCATGCAGTCGAGAATCTTGGCAGGTTCAAACCCCTTGAACTGTGGCAAGGGAGCGTTAGAATCCTACTACGGTATCCCCTGCCTGTCGTAAGAGGCGACTCAAAGGTCGCTAGGCGCGCTGTGGGGATAGCGCGTCCTCACTGAAAGTGACCCTGAGAGGAGCGGCGGCGCTGTGGCCTGTGTCCGTCGCGGGCGCCCATTCACAACCGGGCGCCCGAACCAAACAAGTGGGGGTGCAACTGCGCCCCCTTCAACTCCGAGACGTCCAAGATATTTTCGTCTCGGAGGCGCACCGGGCGGCTGCGGAATAATAGTGGGCACTTCTCGCCCACAATGTGGTCGCCCCACTTGGCGCGAAGAGGGCCACCGGGGGGTTTTGGTCGGTACCCAGCCCGTTATTAACATCTGCGCGGACTGTCTTTAGTAATTGTATTTCAACAAAAATACATAAATATATTTTTTAATCTTGTAAGTGTGAACTTTCCCTTTTCTTGAGTATAATACGAACAATTCTATCCACGGGTATCCGTTTGTTAAATTTTGATCGTACACTACCGACAAAAAGTTTGGAAGCACTTTTAATACTCTCAATTACTTTAGAAATAATATATAAGATATAGTACTTATTGTTTAATTAAGAATGATTAGGTACTTAATTAAAACAACAATTAAACTAGGAAACAAAACCATATTCTTATTACTAAAATAATATTATATTTTATGACAACATCAATAAAATTTGTTATTATCAATTTTCTATTTGTTTTTACAAAAATTATAGGTGCTTCCAAACTTTTTGTCGGTAGTGTATATGAGTAATCAACCGGAATCGCGGCTACTATTGTCATAAAATCATGTTATCAAGATTGCAGCTCAGGCAGCTGTACTTCTTATAAAAAGTTGCCGAAACGATACAACACTTTACCTACCAAGTTACTTACATAACACTAATTTACTTACCTAAGAGCCGTCAGCCGTAAAAAAAATACTATCAACGCTACCGATATAATTAATTATAATTTGTTCAACACTAACAAATTATTGCATTAGACAAAATAAAAATTCAATTGTTAGTTTCTCTTTAATAATAAACTTCAACTACATCTAATACATATTAAACTTAGTACTAATTTACATAACGTTTAAAGCTGCTGTTCTAATAATATAAATTGGTGAGACTAACCATTACATAACTATGGCACTAGCAAAACAAATTAAAATATTCTACAACAACAAATGTAATTTTATAGGCTTAATTATGAAACTATGAACTCTTTTCTTGGTCGAAAACCCCTTTTTGTAATCATATAGTAAAAAATGTCTATAAAGCTTTCATAATTATTCAAAAAACCGTGTCAAAGACGTATTACGTATTGATTACTGGGATGGACAAAAAAATAGATTTTGTAAAAATGGTGAAATTAATTTCATAATTAAGCCATGTAATATCTACTAAAATATGTATATTCCCCTAATATTTTATACAGGTGTAAAAAGTTCGTAATCGAAAACTAAGACAGGTAATAATTACGCTGATTAAAAAAACATTGACGATAAAAAATAAAAAAAATAAAAAAAAAGTTTTCCTTACTACCATGAGTAAATTAAATGTATGTTGATTAGGAAAACTTTTTTTTTTCGGTATATTTTTTGCGTTAATGTGTTTCTAATCACCATAACTATAATGTCTTAGTTTTCGAACACGGTCTTTTTACGCCCATATGATATAATATTTAATTCATAAATCTTAATAAAACAACTACATGAACCTATCATGTGATGTACAGACAAATATTTAGAAAAAAATAGTAACTTGAAATAGTACAAATACAGAAGCTTAAAATGAGTTAACTGCACGGATGTTGGCCGCAGGTTCAAATCCCTATTACTATACTAGTAACTACTTGAAATTATTTTAATGACGATGAATGTAAATTCGAACGAGGGGGCTAGTAGTAGTGGGCGAGTAGTAAAACCTATAGGGACTTGAAAAATCCTAGACAAAATAAAATGCATGTACAAAAACGTGATATAAATTAGTATTAAATCATTAACTAATCTTGAAATGACAGTATCTAATAAATAATCATTAACACAATAAAACTATAACAAATCATAAAGTATTAGCTATTGATGTTTCTGTTCCCCTGGTAATTCATAATAAAAAATAATTTTATTGAATTTCTACTATGCTGAGTGGTCATACTAAAGTGGTGATCGTAGATATGAATATTTAGGTATAAAATTCATTACACTACAACCTGTAATATCCTCCTGAATGAATAAGGATAATCACGTAAGGAGCTTACACACTACCCGAAGAGTATCACGGAGTATGTGGTAGAGGCATATATTCAAACTATTTACGGCCTTACAGACATTGGTTAATTTTAAGTAGTACTTAAACATCCTTTGTCTTATTTTCTCTAATGTTGACAGCCCCGTGGCGCAGTTGGCTAGACACAGCTTGTGAAACGAGAGGCCGCGGGTTCGATCCCCGCACCGAGACAAATGTTTGTGTGATCCACAAATATTTGTTTTGGTCTGGATGTTTGTGAGGCCGAAGTCTGCCGTAGTTTCTGATACCCACCACAAAAGACTTGTATCTTAGTGTAGGTTAGAACTATGTATGTGACTGTTGGATGTATTTATTTTGAAAAAAAAAGAACAAGAATAAATAGAGCAGGCCAAACCAATCTCACCAACTGTTAGATGTATTTTTGATTGCAGTTTGAAATTTTCACAATGAATAAAAAAAAAGATTCGAATTTTTTAGTGTGTAAGCTTACCTTAAGTGTCTTGACGATGAAATACATCATCCAATACTAATACTACTGATTAAAATATTTTACGTAAATCACTGACATATTGAGGAACACTATAAATAAACATACCATGGTGGTACCATGGTGGATAGGGAAATATATAATGCATATCCATATTCATATTATTACTGAGAAGCGAGACACCTGACAAAATATGTTTTTCAATTAAAATATTGGTATTCGAATTCAATGCCTCCTCAATCAAACCCATAAACAAAATAGCCATTGGCACGAAAATGCTGTATAAATTAAACTGGTCTTCACATTAACTAAACATTTGAAATCTCATGTATTCAATATTTTACACAGGTAGTAATCAAAAAGATTCCTGTTCAACAGTCAACACTTCCTTCTGGAGATTGCCCGTTCCAATCTTGCAGTTCGCCATCACCTGTAGACCCTCCACTCTATAAAAAAATATGTATATAATTTATTAATTAAACATCAATTTCTGACTAAAAACTTGTAAGAAATAATCATCATCAGCATTAGCCCTTATACATCCCATTGCTTAGCACGGGCCTCTTCTTCCTCTTCCTCTCAGTAGTAACTGAGAGGGTTTAGGCCTTAGTCCACCACGCTGGCCTAGTACGGGTTGAAAGAAATAATAAATATTAAAAGCAATGTACTGAAGTGATATACTGTCAAAAGGGAGTGGAGTGGAAAAAGTCGATATCACGAGCCACGAGGGTGAAATGTGTCGATGTTATGTAATAAGCGTGATAACTTACTCAGCTTGTTTGACAACTGCGCCTGAATCCACCTCACAGCGTATACTGTGCTCCGTGCAATCCATTATGGTGGTGCCATTCAGTTCCACGTGAGAGCCGGAGTACATCTGAATACCCACTCCGCATCGTTTAATTATGCAATTCCGGAGTTCAACCTGAAAAAAATTTATCTAGATGAAGAAGCTAGTCACCATGATCCCTTCAAATAGCCAAAGCCAAATATAGGGGTTATTGTAGTGCAAAAGTATAAAAAACATATATGGAAGAAGACAAATAGACAAGTCGACAAATGGCTTTGTTTAATGGGTATCCATAGAGACCTGGCTTGTCTCATCTTGCATCGAAACAAGCCAAGCAAAAAAGGTTTAGTAGAAAAAATATTGAACTTTTATCCTCAAAATAAGTTACTAATATATAAAAAAATTAAAACAGTTTAAGTGTATGCAAGTCAACACATGATTATATTATATTACACATGGGTCTTTGATATGGCTATGGTTGGCAGTTTATATGAGTATGTGTGTGTGTGCATACCTGTGCTCCTTTATGTACAACAATGCCAGAGTAGAAATTATCAAGAGTGCAATCTTCCAGAAGAACTTTTGCACCAGCCATTGCAACCACTCCCTGTGCAAAGTCACTCTGTAATCAACAATACAAAAATTATTTAATTAAAATATCATTGTCATCATAAATTATGGGCTATTTAATATTGTATCTATACTAAGATTTTCCTCTATTACGGGTGCCCATATGAAACGGCCCTCCTTTTCCTGTATGAAGGATGGGAGCAGTTGAAACTGTTGCTTCTCATTTCACTGTCTTGCTTCTTACTAATAGCAGCAGGGAGCTTGTCAAGTTTAAATATAATTTATTATTTTTCCAGTTCTTATGTCAGCCACCATATTAGAGAGCAGCATACAATTTGAAAAGAACGAAATGGGTGGCATAACCTATGTGTATGTATATTTTGTACATATGTAAAATTCATTTTTTCTTATAGAAAAAATAGGCACAGCTTCCGACTATATATCTGCCTATTTAATGTGTAATTATTTATCGAAAAAAAAAACGTTCACGTGATTGGTCTCGTATTCTATGTGTAAATGGGTGGTTACCTGCAAGTTGGAGGAGTCGTCGAGTAGGGCGCAGTTGTTGAGGTGCAGCGTGCCGGCGCGCATCACCACCACGGTGTTGACGAGCGCGCAGTGCAGCGTCAGGTCCTTGATGCGGCACTCCTCGCTCAGCATCAGCAGGCACGAGCGCATGTCGGTGGCGCGCACTGTGGCGCCTGACAACCACCAAATATTATACACATACCAGTAGCGTAGCGTGCCTTCGAGGGGCCCTGGGTCCAAATTGGCTTGGGGCCCAAATGAAGGGTAAAGATTTCACAAAGTCTTTCGTAGTTTCTGATACCCACAACACAGGACTTGTATGTATTTAGTTATTGGGTGTATTTACTATTATTTATTAATTAAATAATAAATAATAATAAATACACCCAACAGTCACATACATAGATCTGACCCCACACTAGGATACAAGTCCTGTGTCGTGGGTATCAGAGACTACGAGAGACTTTTCGGTCTCACAAACACCCAGACCCGAAAAGTGGTAGTAACTATTTACTACCACTATAATAGCCTTACCTTTAAAGCTGCACATAGATAAATTCAACAGTGGCATCTCGGGTATTTCGTAGTGCTTGCTGCATATGACCACTTCCTCGGGGTCCATTGTGAAGGCGTCTTCAGAAGACACCATGACGGTGAGCGTGTACTCGTTGGTGAGACGGGAGCACAGGAACTTGGAGATCTCATCGAACTCGAACGCGCTACCGCCTTTCCAGAGGGCGACCACCTGGAAAGTGTTGGCAAAATTTATACATGGTGTAAAAAGACCGTGATCGAATACTAAGACAGGTAATAGTTACGATGATTACAAACCCATTGGCGTTAATTACACAACGGCATGGTAATGTCCTATGACAAGAGAGAGTTGGTGGGACTTTTATACACTAGTATTATACCATTCAATATACACTTGTAATATCCCACATACCTTTCAGTCGCCTTCTACGACAGGCAGGGGATACCGTGGCGGGATTCTAACGCCCCCTTGCCACTGGGCAGGATATCTTAACACCTGCTTCTGGGATCTGTTTCTGAATCTAAAAAAAAATGTACTTACGTTCTTCTTGGTCTTTTTCTTCTGCATCTTACTGCGAGCCTTGGCCAGGCACTGAGCCCTGATCAGCGGGTTCTCGTACAGCGTCCACTGCGCCATCAGTCCGTCGAGCCGCGCGTTCAACTCCGCACATGTTGATATGTAGTTTGGCGGTAATAAAGAATCTGCAATTACATATACATAAATTACGCCTGTTACCCTGAAGGAATAAGTAGATATGCGTTTTAGCATCCATGTTTCGCCAGTTGCGTTTAAAGGCCCACGTAATAGGTGGGGAGACTTCTGCCGTTTTTAAAGAATTTCTATTGGAAAAAAAAATTAAAGCCCCGTGGCGCAGTTGGCTAGATACCCACTTGCGAAACGAGAGGCCGCGGGTTCTATCCCCGCACCGAGACAAAAGTTTGTGTGATTCACGTGTATTTGTTTCGGGTCTGAGTGTTTGTGTGACCGAAAAGTCTCTCGTAGTTTCTGCTACCCAAGACACAAGACTCGTATCTTAATGTGGGGTCAGAACTATGTATGTCACTGTTGGGTGTATGTATTTATTTATTAATCCTTCAAAGTCATTAGGTACATTCATTCATTAGGTCATTTATTTGAAATTTTTAACTTCAGAAGCATCATACAATTTGAAAAATAATAAAAAAAAAATATTATTCGAATAACGTGTATTCAATGTCTAATCATCATAATTTAACACAGTTATTAATCAAAGCATAACAGCTAATAGTTAATATAGAACTTCAATTCACTATAAATTCAAAACATAACTTACCAATACAAGTTATAAAATTAAAAGAGTAAGTATTCGCATTAAAATCTTAAGAAATTAAATTATCATAAACATTGAGTTTGAATTATTAAGTTCAAATTCGCTTGCAAATATATGACCAATAAGCTATTAATAGAGTTTAGTTCGAATTGACCTGATATGCGAATTCAAGTCGCCACAGTTCCTAGGCCTTAGATAACAGATACTAGGAAAATCCTAAATAGAGGTTTGTAGCCAGAATAGCCGTCAAAATCGAATGATTTAATAATTTTATTAAGGGAACTGCATGGTAGTTTCGAGTTAAGATTTGAAACCACGTTATAATTACGCATTTACAAAATGTTTGTGTGATCCACAAGTATTTATTTCGGGACTGGGTGTTTTTGAGACCCAAAAGTCTCTCGTAGTTTCTGATACCCACGTCACAAGACTTTTATCTTAGTATGGGGTCAGAATGTATGTGACTGTTGGGTGTATTTATTTATTTAGAATTCGAATGAAGTTGAAAAGTACTGTAGTGTAGCTTTTAGAATATAATTTCTTTGTTTATTTGTTATTTATCCACCTGCTTATTTAACTACTTCCTTTCAATACTTGGGGTCTGACCACAGACGAAATCTTCGTTCATCTCACAATCTTCTTCTTCGCTGTCCTCCACATAGTTCTGACTTTTTACATTCTTCCTTCGCTATTCAATCTATTCTTCTATGGAATGCGCTCCCACTCAAAATATGGTCGGCCACTACACGTCAAGCGTTTAAAACGAGGGTTCGAGAACTATTTCTCAGAGAGTTAGCAGAGCCATCTAATTGATACTTATTTATATATATTTATATGTATATATTTATGGACGAGTATTTATATCTATAAATATTATGTATGTTATATATATAGGTATGCTTAAGTAATATCACCATCACACTACACCTACCAAGGTTCATCTCTGCACTCCCCTAAGGTAGACTGTCACAGAATGCCTATGGCATTAAGTCCGTCTTTATACTCTCAAGTATAGAAAGTTATAAAATAAATAAATAAATAAATGTAACTTGGTCCATCCCGTGGCTCGATCCTATGACATATCGATCGCAAAGCTCAATTCATTCAAAATTTTTTTTGTATTCAATAATCACATCAAGTATCACTATCAGTTAAAAAAAAATCTTTATAAAAAGAAAAATCTACAACATACCATCATCATCAGCGAGGTCCCCTTCACACAGCGACGAGTCCAGCTCCCTCAGTTTCTCGTGAGCGTTTATGGCAGAAGTTCTAATGAGTGTGACTGACCGAGCCACGCAGTTGGGAATGGTGCCGTTGTGCAAGTCGCAGAAGAGAGTCATTCGGTCCTCGATCGTGTTGGGCAGGAGGACTTTATCATCCTGATCGTCCCATGGCATCCACAGGTTGACGTAGTAGAACCTGAAGGGATAAAATTTATTTATCGACAACTGTACTAGATATACGATTTTATTTATTTATTTAAAACTTTACTGTACACATAATATGGTAAAAACTATAGAATAAAGTAGACCTAATTGGTACAAATGGCGGTCTTAACGTACAAGGCGATCTCTTACAGTATGTATGAAGAAAAATAAAAGGTATTAGTCATAAGTGCACAAAATAAAATGAAAAATATACGACCGAAGGGCATTTTTTTAAACTGCATATACTGGGTACCATTTTCAAGCTCTGTACTAAAAATCAATTAAATAGGAGCAGTAGTGAAGTCATAAATCGTATTTTAAGTTTTCGCTCCATTTGAACACGATGTAGCTTTTCTAACAGCTGATTACGTCTAACGGTAAATCCTACTCAAATCTACGCGTTGTTGCCGCTCTGTACGACACCACGATAACACACACCGCGCGCGACGTTGCCAATTTGTACAGGTTTGTGAAATTATTTATTATAAAGGGTGGTTGCGTATTACACTTATTTGTAAGCTATTTATTATTAAACTATCTATTTAGTTTGTTTGAAACAAAAAAAAAACTAATTTTTGGCATTATTAATTTTTGTGCCGTGTCGAATTAATACTAAGGACGTATAGTATACGTAGTATAATTTAATGCCCATCTGCCGTATCAGCTCTGTATAAGAAATATAACAGAGATCGTAAAATACAAACAATAAGAGTAAAAATTAGTATATATAAATTTTCATAGACAAACATATTGTGGATTGTGATTTTATTGTGAGTTCACAAGACAAATCCAAAACAAATATTTCCGCGTAAATTATTAGTTTGGGAATAGAAATATAAACTCGTTAAAATATTTTTAGATTCCTTACTTTTCGTGTGTAGGATAGAACACAAGGACAAGGAAACAAGGATTAAAACGTAATCAGGTCTATGTTAGAGCAAAATATAGAAGATTACAATCAAAATACAGATAGAGCTTAAATATTAATCATGATACCACCTATATCAAGTTGAGACCAATTAATCACACATACCTCAACAAGTCTATGAACTCAGCGGTAGTGGCTGCGTTGATGCATTGCTCCCGCTGCTTGGTGGTGGGCCACAGTTCGATCAGCGGCACGTCTATCACAGACTCCGGCAGCGTCACGAGTTCGTGTTGAACGCTCAGCACCTCAGCACAAGCAGACAGGTTCTCAAAATCCACCGATGTTACATTCACGTAAGCCACGCATGGGAATCTCACCTCTGCGAATATGTGAACACAGGTCATGAATTTATATATTGTAAACATGATTTTTAATGTCATTTCGAGGTATTGTGAGGAGTATGCTTGGCGTTCCGAAGAATTAAATTTATTGCCATGGTGGTCTAGGCTTTTTTTATTCCAGACCGATAAATGACTAGATAGAAATTTCCCAGAATGAGACTTGATTAAATGTGTTGAATCTGGTAAAGTATATTAGTGGAGGATAAAGGTCCCTCTGTGGGAATCTTTGATGGGGAACAAATTTTGCATGGGGATTGATATTTTTGTTGATGATAATGATGTGAGATTAACGCAGATTAGGTTCAAGTAATAAACTAATTACTCTTCTAACATGGGTTTCAGTGACTTTTATACACCCCTTACCAAACTTCCTGCAAAAATCTTTAGACAGCTTCCATAGTGCATCCCAACCAACAGGTTCCACCAGTAACTCAGCTTGTACGGACCACTGTTCGCGTACAGTACCACGCCCTGAGCTGAACACCCTTAGCAAGTCTTGAAGAATCTCATTGTCGCTACGTGTGAATGTGTACACGGTCGGCATCTTAACAAAAATAGTTTAAGTAAGCATTAAATTCTAGAATCACAAAGTCTAATAATTATCAATTATGGAAAAGAAGATATGCAGAATTAAGTAGAGAACAGGAGTAATATTATAGCTAGTAGTAAAGCTACACCTTTGTGGGAGTCTTTGGGGGAGGCCTATGTTTAGCAGTGGACGTCTTTGAAAGATGCACCATCCTCTTGTATCATTGAGCATTAAAGGAGATATTATCAAACATTTGCAACCCAAATTAATATAAAGTTACTTAAACGGTTAAATCCTTCATCCAGTATGTTATGTACACAAAGGTATATATCAATAATTATAATTCCAAACATGAACACAAACTAGAAACATTTATTTCTGTCAAAGAAACTAAGCAAAGTCAATATCAATAAATCACTAATATTAAATGAGCAAAATATCTTAAAATATGAGATTTTAGGGTGAAAATAAATTACTTAATAAATATATATAATCATGGTGAAATATATTACTGTTTGCGCAGCTCAATCACAAGGAAATAATTTTAAGCACATTTCCTTACTATGTATTTTCAATTTAAGTATATGTAATGCAAAAAGCATAAAGAAGGTATGCAACCTGTTTGTAGACACAATAAATTTGTTGGAGTTAAAAAAATACAAAGAAGTAACTAATTCTTCAGTTCTAAAACAGATTAAATACAAAATACTTAACACCAGAATGCACAACTTGAATGTTGGTGACCTGTTTTCATTTGCCCTAGATTGCGACAAAGCAAGATTTTTAAATGTTTTAACTATCAGTGCCATAGAATTAATAGTTATTTTTCTCCGCTGTGATTACTAAACGAATTTGTGATCATTAAATCAGAATATAACATACAATGAAAACAGTATCAAGATTTCGCTCCATTTTTATTAAAATAACAATTTTAATAATACAATACAACGAGGCTGTAAATACGCTGTCATCACTAAAATACATAAGGTATTCGATTTATTATCAGGAATATATAAAAAAGAATAAATACGTTTATAAAGAAATAAGTATATCAACAGATAAAAACAGTTAACATGAGTCATCTTAAACACATAAAATAAAGCGCTCAGGTCAAGTATAAGTAATAAAACTAATCACATTTACCTTTTATTTGGGCTAACACTATATTTTGTTGTGGTATTAAAGCATAAACTTTTTAAAAGCAACTAGAACACTCGACTATACGACAAGGGACGTTCGCATTCAAACTTTTTAAATTTTTAATTTGACGTTTGTGATCGGTATTGATTTTGCGTTTCAATTCTCTCAGAATAAAAAATTCTGTATTTGATGATGAAAATTTGTGTGTTCATATATTTTTTCCTACGAAGATCTATAAATTATACTCATCTGAATATCACATTTCAGATAAGCTAAAGATGATGAGCAAATATAAAAAAACTGATAACGTAATAAGCCTCCTAAGCAATTTTAACGCGCCTGTAGCATTTTGACAGTAATCTAGTGCGCATGTTTCCTCGATGCAGTTGGTAGGATTGCTATTTGCTAATCAATATTTCTAAGGGGGACCGTGGAGCCCACTAGAAGGCTAGAGGTTATCGCACTATACGACGACTAATAGTGCATAAGGTGTATGTAAAAATAAATGTAGCCACAACTAGCTACCAGCAACTTGTGAATGCTGGGGGAAACCTTATAGAATTGAATAGACCTCCTTGGGGCTACCTTGTCGTGGTATTACGGGATTCAGGAACTATCTAGAATCACGCAATAACATCTTAGTGTATATACATCTGAAGTCCATGCTGGATGTAGCAGCTCCCGTTGAAGAATATACTATAGCCGAAGAAAACAGCCCATCTTCCCTTCATCTTCATAATCACTTTTTCCATCCGTTCCGTACTTTTCGCCTTGATACGATATAGTATCACAACAATCACCATCATCCTTTTCATCTGCCGAATACGTTGTACAGGAGGCAAGTTACCCTAGAAATGAAAGAATGTACCCGTGCCACCACGATTGGTTGGTGCTTTGTCCCAGCCTAGAGCACTATCCGATTTCAGATTCATGAGTAGGCCGTTTACCTACTTCATGATCATCAGCTGTTTCCAGAAGAACAAAGGAGTTAGCTTGTGTGTTACCATTGATAAAAAGTATTTGATTTTGATTTGGTAAAGGCGGCTCGGACAAAATATCATCGGCTATGCCGATAATCGAGAAAAAATCATTTTAAGAAGGTTTGATATGTAATAGCTTAGAATTATCCAACTTATTTTGATTCATATTCGTAACGGATTTAATATATTCTCTCTAAGGATTTTAGACTTCTTCGTATTACTTGATCATTATTGTTCTTTATCATAGTCTCTTTTTTTTCTTTATTAAGTTATAAATAAAATAAATAAATACACCCAACAGTCACACACATAGTTCTGATCCCACACTAAGATACAAGTCTTGTGTCGTGGGTATCAGAAACTACGAGAGACTTTTCGGTCTCACATACACCCAGACCCGAAACAAATATTTGTGGATTACACAAACATTTGTCTCGGTGCAGGGATCGAACCCGCGGCCTCTCGTTTCGCAAGCTGGTGTCTAGCCAACTGCGCCACGGGGCTGTCATTGTCAGTTGTTGCAAAAGTTACGGAATCGTTTATATGTTATGTTAAGAATTTCATTATAAGGATCTAAGCGATCATTCATTTGCAGGTTGTTTCTGTTTTGAATACATCTTAATACCCAAGACTTGATCCACGGTTTTATTATGCGCTTACTTTTGTGTATAGTATGGGTATTTTCCTGCAGTGTTTCGTTAATTTTGCTAATTCAGTTTTCTGTTAGGATATTGGAAACGTCAAGAACAAACAGATCTGTAAGATTATTTTCCAGTTCAACTTTTAAGAACATTATTTAATTCTATGATGGTTTTTTACTTCAAACATTTATTCTTATTTTTGACACGAGATAAATTTTAAACTATCATTGAATGATCGTTGTATTTAGTACAGCAACTGTTGCACATATATTTCTATTTTTCAATTTTAACATGTAGTGATCCAAACAGCTGAAATGTCCCGGCATAATAGAGTGTACGGACAGCATATTCAGCATATTCTATATTGTTCTGTGTCTATGACGGTTATATCAAGTTAAGTCCCTTATTGTTGTTTTATGTCTATATTGTTTTATGTTTATGACGGTTAGATCAAGTCAAGTCCCCCCTTAGTTTATTGTTTGATTGATTGTATATTGTTTTAAATATTATGACTGCCTCGTGGTCTCGCGGTACTGGTGTGTGCTTTGCGATCTAGAGGTCGTGGGTTCGATTCCCGTGTCGGGCAAATTGATATTGGATTTTTCCATAAGGAAATTCTCAGTAGCACGTAGTCAGGAAATGTGCCCGAAAAACGGCTATAGGCCCGCCCCCTATTACGTGGAACTGATACATACCTGGCGAAATGTAGGTGTAGAAATGCACTTCTGCCTACCTCATCAGGAAATACAGGCGAGAGTTTATGTATGTAAGTATGTATGTTTTATGTCTATGACGGTTATATTGGGAAAAACCTAAGTTTGCTTTAAAACTACTGCAGAAAGCTTGTTATTGTAACAGTATAGAAAAGCAGATCATCTACAATAATTTCATAAGGGAAGAGGGTTGTTTTTAAAAACATAAAATAAAACTATAGCGTTAAATATTATAAAATCCGGCCTCGTGGGTCCCGTGCTTTTTCTATACAATGTTGGATAGATAGATTAATTCAATTATCAGGCTAGGAAAATCCTCAATGGCAGCGCTTAGGTAGTACGATAATGGAACCAAAAAACGGCACTAATCTCGCCTTTAAGAACTAAATAAACACAAAACAAAATAGCGTGTAGAAAAATACAAGATGTCTCCCTATTTTTCGTTTTAATCTCGTAGATACCCTTATTTTTAGACAATCGTCCTTACATCAGAATATTCGCTATAGGATCATCAAAAAAGCAGATTTTACGTGGAAAGTTTGCCGTGGTATACTTTCAAACGAAGGGTTAAAGCTCACTACCTATCATTAGATAGATAAGTCCTTTTATTGTTTGCTATACTTGTATATACCTATGTACCTAAGTATATGTATTTGTATGTATGTATGTATAAATGTAGGCATATGTATGTATCAGTTGTATTCCTCTCCTTGCCTGGTTGTCTGGTAAAGATCGCTTTTAGCGATAAGACCGCCAATTTATTGTGCCTAATTTTGTTAATTCTTTTCTTTTGTTTCTGTTTTTATTGTGGTGTAAAATAAATAAAGAGTTAATAAATAAAAATAATGAATAATCCAATAAAATCTCCGTTGTGTGGGGTCAAGACTACTTTTAAATACTTCTCGTTGTCAAAGCGAGTAACATATGTATATTCGTGAGCCATGGCTTTATAAGGTGAAATTACAAGTATGCACATTTGCTACATTAGATCTACTCTTGGAGTCAGCATGATTACTCAACACCACCACGTATCAAAACAAAACACGCAAATCTAAACATCAAAGCCTATGACGTGACTTGTGTGTAGAATGCCTTAAAATTTTATGACTAGAAATCAGACGATTTATATTCCGTTAAGTACGAGCGTTTAGAAAGATGACTATGTATTATTCAGAGGTTACACGTATTAAGCAAATAGGTGATAATAAAAGCTAATTCCCGTAGAAAAAACTCCGCGTTCATCATCATCATCATCAGCCCATATACGTCCCATTGCTGGGCATGGGCCTCCTCTACAACTGAGAGGGTTTTAGGCCTTAGTTTACCACGCTGGCCTAGTGCGGGTTGGTGGACTACACACTCAAGAAATTTCTAAGAACTTTTTTGTTTTTTTTTAAGTGTGCAGGTTTCATCACGATGTTTTCCTTCACTTCTTGTTCACTTTTTCTTGTTTATGTTTTCCGCGGTCATGATAATAATCTAATTGTAGCTTAAGATATAAAAATAATATGTTATGTCGAAAGCGAGAATTAAAGTTGAAGGATGGACAAGCAGAAGAAAGCCAAAGAAGAGATGGATGGAGAGCGTGGGCTGAATGAAGACATGACGGCTGATAGGGACGTTTGGAAGGATGAAACTGATGAAAAATGCGCCGATCCCAAATAGAGTTAGGAATAGTGCAAGAGGATGATGATATTATAACAAAAGCAGTTTCAACGGACCACACAACTGCTTCATTTTCCTTATGAGATTTGACACTAGTAGTAAATTTATTTATCAGTATTTTAGGACAGCAGCGTGTTGACTACGAGCTTTGGGTGCGCGGTTAGTCCTGTTCGGACTAATCTCTCGGCATTAGTTTAGCAAAATTTAAACACACCTATGACTTTTGGACGTATTTTTATATTCCCAATTAATTAACACGTAGATAATACTTAACGGAAAATAACATCTTGATGCTAAACTAAACGTGCATAATTAACACTTTTGTTTGAGGAATTTCCTAGCGTACATATGTAATGTCCGACAATCTATCTTAATATACAGAGGCTCGTACCCAACTGTGGAATTTTTAGAGGATGATGATGGTGTCAAGTAGTGATGGCCTCGAGATTTGGCAGGCGGTCGAGAATCTCGGCAGTGGCGGGTTCAAACCCCAAACACCTTTAACTTTTCGGAGTTATGTGTGCACTCACATTGAATTATCACTTAATTTAACGGTGAATTAATTTAATCGTGATGAAACCGGCACACCTAAAAGTTCATAGGAATTTGTTAGGTGTGTAGTCCGCCAACCCGCACTAAGCCAGCGTGGTGGACTAAGGCCAAAACCCTCTCAATGGTAGAGGAGGCCCGTTCCCAGCATTGGGACGTATATGGGCTGATGGTGATGGTGATGATGATGGTGACTTCTATTTATTTTTTCCCTTCCTTTCAAATACGTTTACCCACCTGTGTAGAGCTACGAGGAAAATACCAGAATAGGGGGAGGTCCCCGAGAACCGGACACTTAAGGAATATAAAAAATAAAAAACATCGTGTAATACTCTAATTTGTTTATTTCACTTTAATAAGCTCTCAAGTATATACCTAATCAACACAGATATATTCGCTGTCTTAAATGTTACTTTAAATGTAGTAGATACTACGGAACAATTAACATTGATAAAAGCACGTTTTCAAAAAGGTCCCCTAATGACGGACAGCCAACTTTTCGATTATTTTTTAGCTGAAACATTATTTTAACAAACAATTTCTATTAAAATATTGTTATATTTTAATCAACTGTTAATAAAGAAAACTAATCTGAATTCTACTGAACTTTGGTTATAATCAGGAATGATTTCAATAGAATCAAATAATTTTAATTTTACTCCCTGCAAAAATCACAAATGTAGCTTTCTGAACCATCTTCAACATCAGCACATGCTTCGTGAGCCCACTGATTGCAATTTTGAAAGCTAATCCTATCTTCATCATTATCATCATGCCAGACTAAACAAGTTGTTGCATTTTCAGCAACTGATGTTGATGATTTTGATGTTTGAAAGTCTTTCGAGTTGCAGTCCATTTCTTGGTCCTCTTTATTTTAGCCGAGTCGTTCGTTTTTTTACCTTCCAGTTGTTGCATTTTAACTACAGCAGCTTGGTCTTTGTTGCTTTATTTTCAATGAGTGCATTTTAGACTTCAGATGACTTTCTCAGGGAAATCTTTTTTGACATCACTTTATCGATGGCTTTTTTAAATATTTCATATTTGGAGGTATTCTTGCATCTTAGTTTGTATTTACCCATGTTCAATCTGAAAATAAAAACATAAATAATAACTACAACAAAAACAAATCTGCTGTAAAACTGTCCGGTATTAGGGGACTTTGAGAGTGTCCGAACTTAGGGACTCTCAGGCATATGCAAGAAAAATTCTCCTTCACGTTGTGTGTTCTGAATCATAAAAAACGCATGAATTATACTACATTAGTATAATAGCAACAATAATTAATAATAATGAATATCATCCCATACCTTAAATTCTGTTTATGAACCCATAAAAATTACTTCGAGCAAAATTTTTACCAACCTCAAAATTTGCACCACTTTCCACGACGAAGGAGTCAGTACTGGATGTTGGCACGCCCCCCGCACGCTTCACTTGGGAGAAGCTTTCTAACCGCGGCACAAGTACCAAATTGACGCACTTTTTTCACACTGATTCATATACTGTCCGGCTTTAGGAGCCGTCCGGGCTTAGGGGACTTTCCCCTAATAGTTGTGCTGTACTTGGTAAGATTACATAACTAAAATTAAGGTATAGGTAACAATTAAAAACTCATTGAATAGTAGGTATTTTTTCGCAGCATTGCATAAAAAGTCAACATTAAGCGAGTAGCATTTTTATATCCGAGATAATGGAAAAGATAATTAAATATAACAAAAAATAATAGATTACACAAGCTAGACCAAACCAATGCCTTTATAGAACTTATAGTTTATTTCTTTCTTCCTTCGTGAAGTTTTTGTATTCCGAAGTAATAGAGCTTAGGTGAGCGTGTCAAATATTTGGCATAACGGATTTACTTAACACTTACTCAATCTGGCGCCTATCCTTAGCGGACTACGCAGAGATGAATTTTAATAATCTTATTTTCTAATGGATAATAAATTTTCTTTGATCCGGAAATCGAAACCGGTATCAAGAATGCAGTGTAATCTTTAAAATAAAATTGATATAACCATGTACGGTCCTCTTCAGGTAGTTTAATATAGAAACATTTAATAACACAAATATAAAAACTATCAATTTTCGTGCCACTTTACAGAACCTGTTAAAAAGTTTGTTACCTTTAAGTTTTTTTTTAAATAGTCATACATAAAAACTTGCAACATAAACACTACGAGTGCCTTTACCTTGAGGAATTGATATAAATACGCTTGATATCCAACTAGATCTATTTACTCAAAGTTACTGCTCCATTATAACTGTGTTATAAAATATAGTATTGGATATACGCATATAGATACAACACAGTATCAGAAAAACATGAACAGTTGCTGAAATTGTAAGTGATAGTGGGCTTATTGAAATTTTGTTAAAGTGTAAAGTCGTTTAACATGTGTGTAAAACAGTTATAAAGATCAATTGAATTTTAAATAAAAACTACATTTACACTGATCTTGACTTGTCGTGATTTTGATTTCGGAAATGATAAAAAATTCACAAGTTTAAGTTTAACAATAAAAGTATAAATTAGACGTACATAAATGCAATACACAATAAATAAATAAAATATCGTATTATGTTGCTTCTTTTGCTATAAATAACAAGGAATTAAAAATATAATATTTTTTTAGATTTAAATTCCGAAATCATGTGGCCTACAATATTAACGGTGACAGTGTTTCTAATGTTGTCATATTGGCAATATTGGCGATGGAAGCACAGAAGAATGGTGCAGTTGGCTGCATTGATGCCAGGTCCACCAGCTTACCCTATCATTGGAAATGCCCTGATTTTCATTTTTAATACTGGAGGTAATAATATAATGACTATTGACTAACATAGCTAAATTATAACATAGACAAGATATTTTTTTCCAAAGTATTGAAGTCAGTTGAATTACGTCTTTCTATCATGATATTAATATAGAACAGGCTATGCTCTTTGGTAAGAAACCAAAGTACACATAGATAAAACGAGATAATAAATAAGAGCTTGTAACAGAATCAGCTGATCCTTCTCTTCTCGAGTTTCTAATTTCTATGAGACACATGAGTGAATGAGTGAATTCTCATTACATAACTCTCGCGCTTTAAATGTTTTGCACGCGATCGAGAAGTTTCGGGTTCGATTCACGCGATAAACAAAGTATTGTAAAAAAAATATACCACATCGGAAATTGGGGATATAAGTGTTGAAGAGTACTTATATACATTGACATTTATTTTAATTTGAAGATTGGTTAATTATTAAGTACTCATCTACTTAATTGAGGCTACTAATATAAAAATTCTTTGAATTAATTATCTTTTTACACCTTGTTATCGTAATGACTAACTATACAATCACCTGTAACTTTATATGAGCAATAATTTCAAGAGTGCACAGGTTACCTAGTGTTAAGTGTCATAAAAATAGTTATCTTTCTAAGTATAAATCGTGTTAACGTTACTTTTTTTTATATAGAAATAGTGGAATTATTTAAAATGATTGGATTAAAAAAAATCTCATTTAAAATCTAGTCAGTCCAATGTTTTTTTGTATGGGTTAAAAAATATTTATTGGATAACAGAATCAAAAAAATATATAATCAAGAAGGTACACATGAGGTACATTTTTCCTGTTGCCAAAAGGAAAATAAGTTTTTTGATATACAATATATCAGTTTTGAGTTTCACGTAATCTTATGAAATATTCGTAAGCTCCCAATTTGATAATATTGGCAAGTAAACTGCACAATTTTTGGTAAATATTTTTGTTATGGCGCTTAAATCATGGGCGTAATTTACGCATATCAAACCTTAGACTAAATATAACTTATCAACCTAAGAAATGCCTAAGTATTTTAAGGTTTGCGCAGGTTTCCTCACCTTTTCCTTCACCGTTACAGTAGGTATTCTTTATGAATACAAATTAGGAAAGTCAGTGTGTGCCTGGGGTTTGAACCCGTGATCGCAAAGTATTCCGACCGTGCGCTAAATCTCGAAGCCATCACGACGTCAAAACACTAATTTATAGTAGCCACAAAACCGCAGTTAACCTTGTAACTACTGCAAGCTTATAAGTTCGAAAAAATCTTCCGACATTAAAATATCGTTTGCTCGCGCGTGTTCTTAGTTTCTCGGATAACTGTCAGAAATAACTAAGAGGAACTATTCTTATTTCTGCATAAACCGTCATAATAATGGAAGTTCCAATAACTTAACAAAAAATGCTACTCACATAGACCTAATTAGCAACATCGTAAAGAGAAAAAAAAAGTTAGTATATAATTTTCCCTTGAGACATGCTACTACTCCTGTAAAACGGCTCCCCATAGAACAGTTGAATAAGACTAGAAAGGAAATGTCAGCATGCCTACGAATAGACTATCATAATTGTTTGACACTGCCGCTTCTAAGTAATTCGGGTTGCGTGTAATATCAAGACTTTTTATTTTTATTTTATTTATTATGTATGTGACTGTTGGGTGTATTTTTTTTTTTTTTTTTATATGTGTGTAACAAACAATAGCAACCCTTAATATTTATTTGAATTTTTTAGCATATTAGTAGAATGAATAGGTGACAGACAAGCGGCGACACTCGTCCCCATGCAATATACTGTTTATTTCTATCTGTTCTGTACCGCTCCCATTCTTAAAAGAGTCTTAATATGCTTTAACGAAATTGTACTGTATTATTTTTATCCTATCATGGTAAAGTGACAACATCGCACCTGAGACTGACTCTTAAAACAGAGCATCAAGTGTAAGAGAATCAGTACACACTTAAACTTAAAATATCCTTTTTATTAGCTGGTATACATCCCACTGTTGGGCGCCCAAGATATTTCAATGAACTTTTAGGTTTTCCTTCATCGTAAAAATAAAATTAGACATGTCCATCCATAGTTTAGAATATATACACGTTAGAATTGATTTGGCGAATGTGTAGAGCGAATCTTATGGTTTAGTTACGGGTCTTTACCTCGTAAAATTGCCCACTTGTTTAATAATTATCTTAGTGTAAATTAACGTTATACCTGTCATGTTTATTGCTATAATTTTAATTGAATGTCATGGGTCTTCAACGTTAATTACACAGAGTGCTTAGAATTATTGGTTTCCTGCTATGCCTTTTATGTCATTTTGCAAATTGTTTGTATATTAAATTGATACCTTTGTCAATTTTCATTACCGATCCGGCAATCTAAGGGTAACAGGCGCAAATACTGTAGAAATAATTTTTCACATCTTCATTATTTAACTTTTTTAGTTCGTGAAACCATAGATTTATAAGCGTAGTTTATTCCAGGCCTATGCATGGAAAAATGGTAGTACACAGGTCTACATACATCTGCCTACTATATCGGGTATAAAGGGACGAGAATATGTACCTATTTTTAAGAGAAAAACACCGGTTCAATTCCATTTATCTATTTTCATAGACGCCGTTCCACCTCTGCCACTGTAATTCCTGCAAACTAGGATGGCCAGCGGCCCTTCTATTCGATCTTTTAGCCTCTACCAACATAATTAGTATCACTAACGTCCGTAAAGCTAGATTTTCAATATATTTTTGGATTGCTCTTCGCCTATTACGTGTGATTTTTCTCCAACTGCGACATACAGATTGTAAGGTAAAATTTGATTTTATACTTTTCAGAACACATGTTGGATAAAATTGGAGAGCTGTTAGAGGATTACGGCGAGTATATGAGATTTTGGTTGGGTCCGGAATTAAATATAGTCGTGAAAAATCCTGGTGATATTAGGGTAATATTTTAATTATTGCTCTTAATATTTTTCTAAAAATAAACAAACGGAACGATTTGCTATATCTGGTTATAGAACACAGCACTTCAAAATATATAGCACGGTCATATATTATGTATGTACAGTCACGAGCAATAATATATTACTATGGGCAGATCAGCAAAAATATCTGTCCCAAGAAGGAGTTCAATAATATCTGTCTGCAAGTAGGTAGGCAGCAAAAATATCTGATATTATCAGGCAGCATAATAAAGCGCCATCAAAATTATGTGATGAAAATGTACATCATATAATTGTGATAACCTCTCGAAGCATAAATATGTGACATCAACTAGGTGGCAATAATATCTGACATAATTTTATCTTCAATTTAATTTAAAATTTATACGAAATAATTAAAGAAATAAATTTTATTTTACATTGTTTTAATATGAGCTGTTTATATTTATGTCTAGATATATCCTATATCACGACCAAATTGGATTATTCATTTAAGTGGGTAGATCTATTTTACCTACGGCTGTAGTTACATTTAGCAATTGTTAATTTAGGAATCAACTAGAGGACAAAATGTTATGATCCCTTGTGGAGAGCAAATATATGTATCGTTTTCTGTAATTTGCATTGATTCCTCACTTAAAGCATAAATATGTAACATTAACTATGTGGCAATAATATCTGATATGTATCTCTATAATTTACAAACAATATTATGTTTGATATTATGTATAGCGCCGGTAAAAAGGGTCAAAATGTTTTATTTTATAGTATTAGTATAATGTCTTTTTATTTTGCTGGGGAAATATTATAAATAAAAAACTCGTTATAAATATTTTTGTATATTTTTATTTGTCTAATCAACTTAATTAATTAATTATTCGATCGATTTTAATTCATTATGTATATCTACTCGCATATACATAATGAATTGAAATCGAGTATAGCTAGCGTTTGCACTAATTGCAGTTGCATTGATGAAACTATATTAGCACACACATGCGAGCCTCGGATTGACTCCTAAATGTCAAAGGTGTGATAACGTAGAGAATCATGAGTTCGAGCCTGAGTTGGATCCCATTGTTGGACCATTAAACCCCACATATTCTCAATGGGATTCAAATCTGGGCTCTTTGGAGGGAAATCGACTAACTTTAAAGCCTTTATTTCAGTATAAAACCACTCACGAGTTATTCGAGAGTTATGATTGGAACTATTGTCTTGCACCACATCAATATAAAATTAATAAAATTGACAGCCCCGTGGCGCAGTTGGCTAGATACCAGCTTGCGAAACGAGAGGCCGCGCGTTCGATCCCCGCACCGAGACAAGTGTTTGTGTGATCCACAAGTATTTGTTTCGGGTCTGGGTGTTTGTGAGACCGAAAAGTCTCTTATAGTTTCTGATACCCACGACACAAGACTTGTATCTTAGTGTGGGGTCAGAACTATGTATGTGACTGTTGGGTGTATTTACTATTATTATAATGCCATTTCAGGGTCATCCTCTCCCACCTTTGGATCCACACAGTGGCGGTACTTTCATAGAAGTCAAAAAGCGTTAAACGTTAATTTTATAATGTCTGCTTTATAATTGTCTATTGTGGTGTCAGTACATTCTCATTTATATGTCAAATTACTTCTGTTAAAATAGATTTAAAGCTTAAAGATTATTATTTGGAACTTTGTAAGGCAATCTGGGCTTTTGGGCTTCTATGGAAGTACCGCCACTGGATCCACAACTGAGTAGTGTTCCTATATAACAAAAATACGTTTTAAATTACTATGGTCTAATCAAAAAGGATTTTCTGAAGACATTTAAAAATAACGTGATATTTCCATAAACATATAAATTCAAATAACTTACGGAAATTCCTAATGCATTTGTGATTTCTTGGACTGTTTTATTACCCACTTAAATGAATGATTCAATTTGGTCGTGATATAGGATATATCTAGACATAAATATAATATAAAATGACAGCTCATATTAAAACAATGTAAAAAAAAAATATTTCTTTAATTATTTCGTATATATACATTTTAAATTAAATTGTTTTGCAGACATATATATTATTGAACTCGTTCTTGGGACAGATATTTTTGCTGATCTGCCCATAGTAATATATTATTGCTCATGACTGTACATATGGTCTATTAGAAGAGATGCCCCGTGGCGCACATGGCTAAACATCACCTTGTGAAACGAGAGATCACGGGTTCGATCCCCGCACTGCGATAAATGTTTGTGTGATCCACAAATTTTGTTTCGGGTCTAGGTGTTTGTAAGACCCAAAAGGCTCTCGTAGTTTCTGATTCTCACGACACAAGACTTACTCTTAGTGTGGAGTCAGAACTATGTATGTAACCGTTAGGCGATTATTACTTACGATCAAATTCACGAGTCGACCAAACGACTGAAAGAAAACCTATTTTTCCGTCCGCTCAACTACAATTTTCGAGATGCTTATTAATTTTGTTTTCAGGTACTATTAACAAGTAATAAAGTAAATCAAAAAGGACCGTTATATAATTTCATGAAACCGTTAATTGGCCCAGGAATTTTATCTGGTGGTAAGTATCCTTGGCCAATGTCGCATTAAGAAATGACTAATTTTTTCGAGAAATATTATATATCATTAATACATCGATCGCTCTAGGTTGATTGATTAAATGTAATTTTTCATAATAGCAATGAATAAAATATTATTCATTTTCAGTAGCAATTAGTATCTAGTAAAGTTTTTTTTAACATAGATACAATCCATTGGTTCTGTCTTGGCCCATTATTTATAGTATCAAATACTAAATGATTATATCTATAAATCAATACACATCATCATCATTATCAGCCCATAGCTATACATACAGCCCACTGCTGGGCACGGGCCTCCAGTAAAACTGAGGGGCCTTAGTCCACCAAGCTTGCCTAGTGCGGATTGGTGGACTACACACCTAACACATTGCTAATAACTTTTAGGTGTGCAGGTTTCCTTACGATATTTTCCTTCACCCTTAAAGTACGTGAATTCATTACGAATCCATACAGTTAAAAGTAAAAGTTATAGGTGTGTGCCTGGGATTTAAACCCACGACCGCAGAGATTCTCGACCGCGCGCCTAAACCCCGAGGCTATCATTACTTCACCAAAATCAATACACACTTGAATATAATCATTGACACTCTGCGCAATATTAATTCCGCAAAACTTTCTTTTCCAGGGCCAACTTGGCGAAATCATAGAAAAATAGCAAACCCATCGTACAGCAAGAAAGCAGTTCAAGAATTTTCCGCTGTTTTCAACAAAGAGGCTGATAGTTTAGTTAAATTTTTGTTAAAAAAAGATCCAAATAAAACATTTAACATTTACACGGATGTCGTAGAAAGTACTACACAATGTGTTTGTCGTATGTATTTTGTTCTAATTTCGTTCCCTCTGTGCCTATAATTAATCATCAGCAGCCAATAGACATCCACTGCTAGACCTAGGTATCCCCAAAGATTCTCAGTATGGCCTATAGGACGCTTTGTCAATCCAGCACTTTCCTGTGGTCTTAATGACTTCGTCTGATAACATGCTCTTAATAATTTGTTAAGTTCCAGAATGTAGCGATTGTTTTGGGAATATAAATAAAATATTTATTTTTGTATAGACTGCCTCGTGGTCTCGCGATACAAGTATGTGCTGTGCGATCTAGAGGTCCTGGGTTCGATTCCCGGGTCGGGCAATGTGCAAACGGCAATAGGCTCGCCCCCTATTACGTGGGACTGATACATACTTGGCGAAATGTGGGTGCAGAAATGCACCTCTAACTACCCCTTCGGGGAATACAAGCGTGAGTTTATGTATGTATAGATTGTTATTAAAAATAAAAGAAATTGTCAAAAGATATAATTCATTGTTAAAAATTATGCTATTTTCACAATCAACCGTACCGTACGTATGAATTAATTCTTATGTTCATAATATTTGTTTAATTTTATAGTAAAATCTGATTTTTTTCAGAGACTTTAATGGGCTTGTCTAAAGAAGAATCATTAAATGTGAGGAAACTGAATGAAATTGTTGCAAAAACTCCCAGGTAAGGAGTAAATACGTTGTGTTTCCTTTTTACAGTTTTAAATATATCTAAAAATAACAAGCGACTAGTCGTATGACTTAGACTGACTAGATTTAAAATATAGAGACCGTAGAGTTTAATGTTCAATGAATTAAAGCAATATTTTTTAATTTAATTTTGATCTACCCTAATTAATTTAATTTCAGAATGTACGATTTTATATTCATGACAATGACAAAATGGTGGTTCCACATACCCATAGTACGTTGGTTAACTGGTCGTGATAAGCAACAAGATAGCTATATTAAGAGGATAGACGAAATGATATCGGACATCGTGGAGAAACGGCGGAAAGTACTACAGAAACAAGAGAGAAACGAAAATAGCCTAGCAATAGTAGATCGATACATTTTATCGGGAGAATTGAGTGAACAAGAGATAAAATGGGAATCATTCAGTTTATTTACTACAGTAAGTATATTTTCATCATCATCAGCCCACATGCGTCCCACTGCTGGTCCCAGGCCTACTCTAGAACTGTAAGGGCTTAAGGCCCATCACGCTGGCCTACTGCGGGTTGGCGGGCTACACACCTAAGAAATTACAATGAAATTTTAGGTGTGCAGGTTTTGTCCCGATGTTTTCCTTTACTATTAAATACTGGCATGGCGTGTAACAACACCTTCCCTGATGGTTAAGTGGTACTTAAATTATTAAATGATTCAAACAGAACTAATTTATTCTAGAGTCAAGAAGCGGGAGCTAAAATTGCATCAGCAGTGCTGTTGTTCCTGGCGCACCTACCAGAATGGCAGGTATTATTAGTTTATGATCCTACCTCATTATTTAATGACTTTTTATAAATGGCATTTTTGGCAATGAAATTTCTTCTAGATAAATAATGATTAAACTGACTAGACACGCAAGACTTCTTCTAAAGCCTAAAAATATATTACTTTTCTTTACTTTTATTGCAACCCAACACCGCCAGGTGTCGCAGATAACGAGGCCATCTGCTATCTTATTTTACGATTCTAAGCACTTTAAAGAAAAATAAATTCATCACATTCTAGTTCTGTTCCTTTAGCAAAAAATCATTATGAGTTGCATTAAAGAATTCCTGTAGCATGTACTCATAGTACAGTACATAGTACTTGAAGTTAAAAATCTACTAAAAATTTCACCGATTTTTCGAAGAATTTATGATAAAATATTTGATTACAGGAAAAGGTTTACAATGAAATAATCGAAGTTCTAGGTTCAGAAGGCTATGTGACTTATGAAGAATTAAATAAGTTATCTTACTTGGACATGGTTTACAAAGAAGCTTTGAGATACCTCTCCATTGCCGCCTTAATACAGAGGACGGTAGAAGAAGAGATCACTATAAACGAAGGTATATTGTCATCACTCCATTGTTATTTGAATCGAAAAATTCATTCGGTTGTTGTAGATATATAACTAACTTTTTCCCGTGACTTCGTCAATGTTTTATTGTGATGTAAATTAAGAATTGAATACAAGATTTTTTGATCGTGGTTACGTTCGGTGAGGAGCATGGTGGTTGTGTCAATTTTATCGAACCCGTGACTGAAGGGTAACCGTGCGATCTAGAAATCAAGTTGTTGGAATACCATGCCGGATAAAGAGTCACTCTCGAGTTATTCTTTACAAAATTGTTAATAGTCGAAATGTTGCCGTATGAGAATATTATAATGTACCTATTATGTGTGTGCGACTGTTAGGTGTATGACATATTTTGTTTGTTTTCAGGCAAAATCACGTTGCCAGTTGGCACGTCATTAGTCATACCTATTCACTACGTTCACCGAGACGCACGGTACTGGGACGAGCCGTACAAAGTGATGCCTGAAAGATTTCTGCCGGAGAACGTCCAGATAAGAGATCCCAATGCATTCATACCGTTCAGTTTAGGTCCTATGGACTGTTTGGGTGGGTTAATTTGTAAACTCTGAGTAAAAGAGTTAATTAATGTTTTTACAACACCTCTATGTTTTAAGCACAAAAAATAGTTCGATTTCTGTTGCTAAAAGCGTATTGGTTCGAAGGTATATAGTACTTCGATCAGTTATTCCTCGATGAAATAGCCGCGATTTCTATATTCTTGCTTATCAAATTTAGCGCTCAGGCACCGTATAGAAAGTTCAGTATGGTTCTGATGTCCATTTGACAATAATCGAAACTCTTTCCGATTGAGGAAAAACGATTATTACTATCACGCAATAGTCGACAATCCTCTGCTGGTTAATTCGTAATCGAATATACGCAAGTTGATCTTAGAACGCAGCACATTTCTGTGCGTCAGTATGAAGGGGTGGGTGTTCCGGCGAATACAAATATCGTAATTTAAAAAAGCAGTGATGGCCTCGAGGTTTAGGCGCGTGGTCGAGAATTTCGGCGGTCGCAGGTTCAAACCCCGGGCACACATCTCTAACTTTTCGAAGTTATGTGTGTATTCACAATGAATTATCACTTGCTTTAACGGTGAAGGAAAACATCGTGATAAAACCTGCACACCTAAAAGTTCTTAGGAATTTCTTAGGTGTGTATTTGCCAACCCGCACTAGGCCGGCGTGGTGGACTAAGGCCTAAACCCTCTCAGTTGTAGAGGAGGCCCGTGCCCAGCAGTGGGACGTATATGGGCTGATGATGATGAGTAATTTAAGCTTTTGCCAGTTCACTGACTGAAAGAAACGTAACAAGGCTTTACGTCGCTTTTCTGTAAGACCATAGTTTTACCCCGGTCGTGATCCATTCGTTCCGTAGCTCCATCGTCATCCGCTACATATTGTCCTTTTGGCATAATAATTATGACACCTTATTTAGTATATGTTTAATTAAACAAATCTTTTTCAGGTCGAGTATACGCCACCGCAATGATCAAGACCTTCGTAGTCAAAGTATTAAGGAGGATGAAATTAGAGGCAGATGGAGCGTTAGAAGATTTGAAGTTACACGTAGCTATATCTGTTAAGTTCGCAGACGGATACAATCTAAGAGTGAAACCGAGGTTAAGGGAGAACGGAAAGATATAAAAGTAAAGAACTGTATATAAGATTGAGAAGGCAGTGTTAGACATGGCACGCATCGTAACGAGGCTCCTTACTCTGGGCTCCTAACCACCGGAGGATTGGGCCTTGTACCTTGCCATTGGTGTATATTTTGTTATATGTATTTTTAAATTGTTTTTTTTTTATCTAGAATAATAAATGTATAAGAAAAAATTAAATAAAGTGTACTTAAGAACTGCAAGTTGTAACATTTCCTTATAGTGAAAAATAAGACAAGCTGTGGACGGTAATAGGCTGAGTAACAAACACCGTTTTTTTCACCTAGTAATAAATGGATATAAAGTACCTATATTTTTGTTTTATTGTATTTTACAGTCGTCAGCTGGAATCTGAGGTACTGACGAGGATGAGGTACTGTAAGATACATAAAAACCTTTAATCAACAAAAGTATATGACCACATGACTTTGCGTCTCTTTTAAAGTTCTAGATATTTTTTACGTCCGACTGCTGGGTACAAAAATACTCGTAAATATTCGTTTGCTCTACAAACGAAATGCTGTAGACCACACAATCACACATCAACAATCAAAATTAATCACACCTAAATAATTCCTAAGAAATTTCACGTGCGCAAGTTTCCACGCGGTGTTTTCCTTCGCCGTTAGTACGCGATAATTCAATGTGAAAACACACAAAACTTCGAAAAGTTAAATATAAATGTACGGGATTATTAATCTACTGTATTATGCAATTGGTGCTTGCAATCGGGAGATCCTGATTGTAGGCCCTGTTCGGTGAAGGCGTCAATTTTTTTTTTATTAGGAATTTCTTAGAAGTGGTGGAGCTACGAATTGAATTTATCAACCAGGTTAGGGGCCTCTCAAGTATTACGTAAGCACTAAATTCTTCGCTTTGATGACAAAGATTTGAAGATAAATGCTTACGTAATCGTCGTTTTTTCAATCAAAAAATTGAAGAAGCATTATTTCGAATTTTCTACAAAATTTTGTTCCAATTTCTTTAATCGAAAAAAAGCAGAGCAGAATGAAAAAATGTGTAATTCTTACGTAATTAAGAAAGGGGTGAGTAAGATATTTGCTTACTTTTACTGACATGGGAAGGGGTTCATAAGTTTAAAAAATACTTACATATTACTTGAATGGCCCCTTAGTACCGATGTCTCACTAAAGATTATAATCATGAACAATGTTGCATTTGATCTCGCTCGTAAGTTTGCAATTTCGAAGGTTTGAAACTGGCACTGGTACGATAGAAATGGTCCGGGAAGGCGGGAACATTTATTACGACAAATTTGGCATAATTAAATAAAACATACATACAAAGCCACGCGCCTGTATTCCCGAAGGGGTGGAGCACAGAAGTTGTAGTGGCGGGTGTGTGGTAGGATAGGGCAAAAAATGTAATAGATACTTCATACTAGGACTACATAGAGTATACATACACATTTCGCCAGGTTAGTATCAGTCCCACGTAATAGGGGGCGAGCCTATTGCCATTTTTCGGGCTCATTTCCAGACTCCGTGCTGCTACTGAGAATTTCCTAATGGAAAAGCTCACTAACACTTTGCCTCACCCGGGAATCGAACTCAGGACCTCTAGATCGCACGGGTCATACTTATGCCGCGAGACCACGAGGCAGTAATAAAACAAAAATAAATTAATGACACTACTTCATAGACATCATTGGATAGTATAATTATACTTGTAATTGACAATTTTGAAAATGACGTTTTGGTGATTTTTGAAACCTGATAATTGCTCTTCGTCCTTCTAGACTTGGAAAAAGGAGTGGAAATCGTTTGTCCCTATCATTGGTTTTCTAGGCCTACGTGCGAGGACAGCTTCGGAGCCGTACATGAGTAAAAAAAATGAATTGGGCCATAACAGGTGCCCAAAACGAGCATCGTGACTTTACCCCGTAACCCTCTTAATGCGAAGGAGAGCGATCATAGCCTGAGAAGCCTTGAAATTCATGCATATTCGCGTATTTTTAACATCTGGTTAATAAAAAAATTACTCGAGAAAATTAAACTAAATAGATCTTATCAGAGGTTAAGGCGCAAAGTTTCATATTACTGTTAGTGTAACTCGGTACAAAACATTCAAATATATACCTACCCAGTTACATTTTTTTACATAAATGAAATTATCGCCTATTTATCGTGTAGGCAATAATAAAATACTTATAATACGTCAATATAAATAAAAAATAAAATAAAATAAAAATGGATATTTTTAATTTAAAATTATTGTATTTTTTTATTACGTTTTAGGCTTGTTCCTTACTCTTTATTACCTTGTTCCCTTAGTAGACTTTTGAGTCATCGTTTCAGCAGTGACGATTAAGGGAAGTATTTCCCTAATTATCAATTCGTTCTTACATACTTGACTCCATACAAGTTCTATTGCAACACATGGATCTAATCTACGTTCAAAATAGGCAAGTCCTCAATTTAACATCTTAGCCTAGTGCGGATTGATAGACTTCAGATTTTTTATGAAAAAAAAATGCGTGTTATGATTACATATATAACTTCTAAAAGGCCTAGATGGGGTTAAAGCTGCCGATAGTCCGTGCATTTAATCCTTTAAGCCTTCTGTAAGTTATCTGATCCAGTGGCGGTACTTCCATAGAAGCCCAAAATCGTTACACGTTAATTGTTTAATGTCTACTTTATAATTGTTTATTGTGGGGTCTTTATTAACCAAATGGCTTTTGTTAAATAAAGATTCAAAGCTTAAAGATTATTATTCGGAATTTTGGAAGGCAAACTGGGCTTTTGGGCTTCTATGGAAGTACCGCCACTGATCTGATCCAGTGGGTTTAGACTGTTCTTTGCTGATGCGTTTCTATCTCATTTCTATTCGAATTTCTATCTCACACATTTAAAAAATAAGAAAAGTTATATGTAGGGGAGTGGGGGGCTAGTTGCAACAGGGGTAAGTAGTAACAAGCATTTTTTACCTACATAATAGAAGAAAATTCGTTTGGTTTTCAACCAAACCTACTACGTAATACCCATTCTATCATAAAAGCGCGATCAGTACCCCGCCGGACGGCGCAGGAAGCAGTGATATGCAGGTGCTCTGATAAAGCCAGGTAATGGACTTTTGTTGTTTATACAAAATTGATTATCTTAGATTTCAAATTGTTTAGCAGTTGTTGATTTATACAAATACATTTAGCATTTTTTTAGTTTGATTTTATTTAATGTAATTTCACACCAAGTAAGCGACTTTTTTTAATAGAAGTTATTTCAAAAATATTAAAAGAAAAAAATCATTTTTTTAAAAGCTTTTATTTAAACGCTCTTAAAAGAAGAAAATATTTTTTTCCTTAAAAAATTTCACTATCAAATTATAACCTCATTATATATTATATATGTATGTGTACAATTTATATGGACATAAAAGCCTGTCGCGCGATTTGTAAATAAGCTAGTGCCAATTTAATTATACGTATAAATTGATCTGCTAAGTTTATTATATTTTCAATTTCAATCTAATTAAATGCTGTATAATAATTTGAAATTTGATTTCAATAATTCCTCCCGAACAAACATATGTACTTTACATACAAACATTGCAAGTTAAATAATAGCTTTTAAAAACTTCGCATTGGGGTATGCTGTAACACTTTTAGGGGCAAGTTGTAACAACGACGCGGCGACATTGAGTCTCTTAAAAATCTTTGGAGTAAGCAGTGGCGAAATTTCCCTTGGAAATAGTGCGTAAATCCATAGATTCGTGGCCAAACAGATTAAAGGCCTGTATAAAAGTCAAAGGTGGCCATTTCGAATAGAATATATTTTTAAAGTTCTTTGGAATTTCTTAGGTGCGTAGTCCGCCAACCCGCACTAGGTACGTGCAGCGTGATGGACTAAGGCCTAAACCCTCTCAGTTGTAGAGGAAGCCGGTGCCTAGCAGTGTGACGTACGAGTATATATATATATCGATGGGCTGATGATGATCATTAATTATTTCCAAAAAATGTAAAGAAAAGTTTGACTAGTACCGTACTTACTATCAGTCATATTACCGCCTTTGCAAAAGGCTTAATTTTTGTACCGGCCCGCACGATCCTTTTACGCGAGGTCGCATTATTTTACGTATTTATATCACGTTCATTATTTATTTCACGCATTTTACACGGGGCAGGCCGCACTACGAGCTGACTGTATATCGCACGCATCTGTTTTCGAGAGGTAATTTTACGAATTTCCTTGTTTTTTTATTATATTATCACAAATAGAACAAAAGAGACCGACTGACTGGTCCTGCACGTGAGGCATGCGATCGCGACGACTTGGGCTTGAATCCTGCGTCAGGCAAAGTTGTAATGAGTATTTTTTGCGAGGAATCTATCAATAGCAGTACGAAATGTTACATGTTTACTGGAAAATTAGGGGTGTAGAAAATATACACCTGTGCCCACCCCTGCGGAAATACAAGTCTCAGAAACTTTGAGATCTTATCCCTTACTTCTATTTTTAAAATGTGTCGGTAATTGTCGTTTTCATAAATGTATGGCAAATATGTGCCGAAGAATTAAAATGGGAGATAGTCGTCTTTCCGTCGTAAGAGACGACTTAAAGGGGACATCGGGATCGCGGGGTGTACTGCTGGGGCAGCGTACGCGAGCTGGAAGCGATCTGGATACGGGCGACAGGGTACATGTCTCGTATTTGCACGGACGCTTACGAAATGAGCGATCAAAGTTTTTGTTAACAAGGGGATCAGCGCCAGTCTAAATTAGTTCATCATCATCAGCCCATATTATACGTCCCACTGCTGGGCGGACTCCTCTACAACTGAGAGGGTTTAGGCCTTAGTCCACCATGCTGGCCTAGTGCGGGTTGGCGGACTACACACCTAAGATATTCCAAAGAACTATTTGGTGTTCAGGTTTCATCACGATGTTTTCCTTCACCATTAAGGTACGTGATAATTCTTTCTGAATACACACATAACTTCGAAAAGTCAGAGGTGTATGCCTGGATTTGAACCCGCGACCTCGAGGTCATCACGACTTCTAAATTAGTTATTTAACTATAACAGAATACGCCGGGTGGAGGCGATGATTTTATATGGAGCACTTTTGTTTTGGGTCATCTCGCACCGACATCAATGCGCGTGAAGGCTAATAAGAGGTTTTAGTGATGCCGACGTAAGCTATTTGAAAGGGTTCGAGACACGGTTAGGACACTGACATACCCTTTACAGTAATCTTTTTAAGCTGACTGGGAAGCTTAATAGGTTTCCTCTCGTTAAAAAGTTCAGATCTAAATTACCTCTCAATATTCTTAATTACCTGTAAAATTTAAATGCTAATGACTGGTTGACAGAACTTTTCATTTAAATAAAACCATGCGGGCATGTTATTTACTTAATAGTATGATTATATGTTTGTATTTCCTGGTTGACTATAGTTGAGCTATTGAAATAATCGTTCATGTCAAAGGTTGACTTTAACTCGGTGTGATTTACCTCCTGACATTTTAATTTATATTTATATTATACATAATATTTAATTAAATTAAAAACAGTATAGCTTTTTATTTTTATTTTCATACAGCCCCGTTGCGCAGTTGGCCAGACACCAGCTTGCGAAACGAGAGACCGCAGGTTCAATCCCCGCACCGAAACAAATGTTTGTGTGATCCACAAATATCTGTTTCGGGTCTGGGTGTTTGTGAGACCGAAAAGTCTCTCGTAGTTTCTGATACTTACGACACAAGACTCGTATCTAAGTGTGGGGTCAAAACTATGTATGAGACTGTTGGGTATTTATAATTTATTTATTTTATATTGGCAGGCCAAAGTGACAACACCTTACCTATTGGTAAGCAAAGTGCTATCCAAATAGAGCATCAAGTGGCAATATTCTCCCATTTTTAGTCACTTTCCTGATACCTTCGGGCTGGCTACTGAGATGCTTCTTCACATTTCTTTTAATGCAGTCAGGACTATTGGAAAGGTGGATTATAATACCTAGACGTTTAGTAGCAAGCTATTCCAAAGCTTTGTGACGCGGCAAGGTCTCTTCATCCATCATGAAGGCTTCCAAGAATCCTGATTTAACGGCTTTTTTCTCACCATTATTTTCATTTACCCTTCCTTTGGTTTCAGAATGAATTGGCTTCTTATAGTGAGCGTTGGTCTGCTTGTTGGACTATGGCTGCGATGGCGATACAAGAACAGAAAACTGATACAGCTGGCGAACAAATTTCATGGTCCACCAACACTGCCCTTCATTGGCAACGCTTTACAATTTATGTGTAGACCCGAAGGTAAGGTTTTTGTTGTTACTTTTAGATTTTTTTTCTAAGAATGAGTCCGCAGTATATTTAATATTACATCCACTACCTGCCCGTGAAAGTCCCGTTAAAATTGGTCCACCCATTTCAGAGAATAGCCGGAACAAACAGACAGACAAAAATTTAAAAAATTATTATTTTGGTGTATGTACCGTGTATACATCCATATACATTTATTAAAAAGCGGTTATTTCAATATTACAAACAGACACTCCAATTTTATTTATTTGTATAGATGTATAGATATTTACCAGTAATTAATCTGTTAACCTATGAGGTAAGGCTTAACTTATTTTATCATTTAATATAAATTAAAGCAACTGACAAAAATACATTTGAATCACTTGATTTTTAAATCTAATACAATATTCAATCAAGATCTATTTATTATTCATACTGTAAATCTTAACGCGCTGTATCCTCATATTCCGCAGTTTTACATAGAAATCATTTAACTCATATTAACTATTTGATTAAATATTTAAAAGGTCCAGGACTGGGGCATTAGCACAAAGTAGGTGGATAAGCAATTAATCTAAAGTTTTTGATTCTATACATGGGTGTCGCGATATTCAGCACTGAGTAAAAAACATAAGAAAATACACATTTTTAGTACAGTTTTAGTATTTGTATTATTTACATAACTATATGACATATTAATCTAGATTCTATACTTCAATATATAAAAAACATACCCATATAATTTACAGATTAAGATTAAAAATAAAGAAAGTCTTATAGTACTACGAGTGCTGTCTGATACATTTTCAAAAATTCGGTAATATCCCACTTATATTTCTATAACCACTAGCAAGGGTAGTGTTTGTATGTCTACGAAACATCTTCCTTCTATAATTCACGAATGTCATTGCTCCAATAGTTTCGCACAAAATTTTCTGGTCTAAAAACAGTCGCATCTCATCTTCATCGTATGTCTTCATCTCTTCGCTATTGTAGTTCATGGCTTGACAGACTCTGCAGTAATGCAAAGAATTCGAACCGAAGAAGCCATGCTCATTCGTCACATTAAAGTGGTTCCTCCAGACATGGTACGAGAGAATCTTTTCGTCGTCAGCTCCTATAGATTTGATAGCGTCTACGAGTAATGACGGGGACCCATAGTTCTCTACATGTAGGAATGAATTTGGTGGAAGCAGCCTCTCGCAGTCTCTAAGCATAGGGTTTCGTATAATGGGTATGGCGCCTTTTAAGTACGCGTTGTAGAATAACTTCTCAGTCATGTATTGACGACATGATGTATTTTCAAGCACTAAGTAAAATAAATATTTGGATATCACGCCACAGTCCGAATTGAAGTGGCCGGGACATCTGAAATAATTATTATTGTTTTATATTTTTTTTAACTATATTTTTTATGATTAACCCATTACTATGAAATGGAACAACTCAAAAATTTAATTAAAGCGAATACCGTAAAAATAAAACTATATAAAGTTAAATTAAGAATAAACTCGTTCTTGTTTCTTGTCGAGATAATTTCAGTCACTGTTGACCAGTTCTAAAACATCTTGTAAATATACAAGTGCACACTAAAAAAGTTGACGAATATTGTAGTAATCAGTTATTTATAAATTTACGAAAATAAAATCAAAAAGGGAACATTAATAATGAGCTATAAACAATAAACCCACTTTTTTCGTGTCCTGTAAGTCCCAGAGCATTTGCCAAAGAAATCTATTTTAATTAATTTCCTCAGGTACTTTATGTACTTCATGCGATGTTTCACGCAGTGGGACATGAGCACAGTGACTAGTACATCGCGCTTTTTGTCCTCCCAATAGGGAACAAGCGACGCAATGGTGTCAAAATTTGTTTTTTCCGGTGGATAGACGGGCCTTGGCAACGCAATCGTGCGCCCGTATGGTATTGGAATATCTGAATCACTCCTGAAAATAATTTACTATAAATAATTAAAAAGCTTCACATAAACCGAAAACGCAACAATGATGCTGACACATAATTGTTGAACGACTTTAATTCAAACACTACCAATATACGTTGAAAAGATGGATGGAGTGCGTGACTGAAGATATGAAAGAAAAAGGAGTGAATGAAGACATGACGGCTGATAGGGATGTTTGGAAGGATAAAACATACTGCGCCGACCCCAAACGAAATTGGGACCAGGGCAAGGAGACGATGATGACTACAAATGGACGTCCATTTTTGTATGTACTTCAAAACACACATTTGTGATGTGGTGCATCCGTCCATGCACATACTGCCGGGCAGTGTTTTTCGTTTTATGTAACAAGGGGCCTATTGCTGACTTTAGGGCACATTTCCAGACTTCGTGCTGTTACTAAGTATTTGTTAATAGAAACCCCCACTTTGCCCGATCTGCTTATTGAACCTGTGCCATCTAAATCGCACAATACACTTGCGCCGTAAAATCATCAGACCATCAGTTTTGTATATCCTATATTTAACCTGCACACCTAAAAAAGTTCTTAAGAATTTCTTAAGTGTGTAGTCCGCCAACCCGCACTAGGCCAGCGTGGTGGACTAAGGCCTAAAACCCTCTCAGTTGTAGGGGAGGCCGCCCAGCAGTGGGACGTATATGGGCTGATGATGATGATGATATTTAATTACCTGTAAGTCATAGACCAGTTGAAAACGTTCGCCAGATTTGTAATGCTTGGCTTTCTCATCGCTCCTGAGAATGTATTAACAGGCGATTCCTCACTCAGAAAAATCCACCTTTGTTGAAGATTTCTGTGTGTGACTTGCGGTATTTCTCCTTTAAACATGAATATGATGACAGCATCGACGGAATCCAACCGCGTGTTATCCCCTGTAAAATCGCAGTTTCTAATGGGGCAGTTTCGTAACGGGTCGTAGCTGAAAAGCAATAACATACATACATAACCTAGGGTTGCCATCTGCAAACTTAGAAATCCAGGATTTGATATAGAAATACCAGGACATTTCGGTTTTAAGACAGGACTATTTATGATGCAGTACCTAATTGTTATAATAAAACCTTACTAACCATAGATCCTTAACAGGACTCTTTAAAACTCAGAACGATGCTTATAAACTATCCAGGACAGCCCAGGACACCCCAAAAAGCAGGACATGTCCTGGGAAAACAGGACGGTTGGCAACCCTAACATAACCTCACGCCTGTAGGTATTAACACCGGATTTTTTATTTCATCGGACCAATAGTTTCTGACATTAGCACGTTCAAGCTAACAAACAAACTCTTCAGCTTTATAATATTAATAATATTAGTATAGATTTTTCTAAAATAAAATTAAAAGTAAAGAAACACGTCCTTAATCTTGTATTTACGGGGTTATTGAGTGAGGAGGTTAATAAATGTGTTTTTTAAGCTCGTAATAAAACCGGCAGATAGGATCCTGTCATTTTTTCTGGTAATTTTTCCGTCAAGGATAATGATAGCCATTATAACTTTAGTGCGTACAAGAATATATAAAATGTGCAATTTCCGTAAACATTTTCGCTGCATGCGACCGGGCATTTAGCCCTGAGGTCACCTTGACTAGTTACATCAGACAAGTGACCTAAATATCATTATTTTTAAATAGCCATCAGTTTTAAGAGACTTCTAGTTAACTATAGTATCTCTCCAAGATACTGTTTGTACTCACACACACATATATAAATACATACACATACATACATAAACTCACGCCTGCATTTCCCGAAGGGGTAGGCAGAGGTGCATTTCTGCACCCACATTTCACCAAGCATGTATCAGTCGCACGTAATAGGGGGCGAGCCTATTGCCGTCTTTCGGGCACATTTCCAGACTCCGTGCTGTTACCGAGAATTTCCTAATGGAAAAACCCAATAACACTTTGCCCGACCCGGGAATCGAACCCAGGACCTCTAGATCGCACGGCACATACTTGTACCGCGAGACCACGAGGCAGTCATACATACATAGATACTTATTCTCAAAAGAAGGTAGGTAGGCGTTTACCCTTTGTTTGTTTGTGAGAGAAATTGAGCAAGACTCGTTATGATTCACTTTTTGATATCTTATGTATGGCATAGTATTATTAGGTAGATATTATTTGGTTTATAAGAGTAAGGATGCGCCCTTCGTGGCACTTTTAGTCTAACGTGGTCAACTAAAGCGCAAGGGCCAAAAAGTCTGAAACGTAATGAAACAATATACATATGTTTGTATGAAATGCTAGCAGAGCAAAGTGACAAAATTGCATCTGATTTAGATACGACTGTAACTTTGTGCCAACTTCAAGTACACTTCGCTTTAAAAATCTAAGGTATGGACGAGCTTGTCATCCGGCAAGCAGTTCCTATGAGCTATTATGAATAGAAAAATAATTATGCTCACCTGTTTGTCTTGTGGTTAACGGCGAGCCGACTGTTCAGAGCATCCCACCATTTCCATACAAGAATAACAAAGTTTCTATTCTTTCTTTTTAACAGTTTTTCGTCAATATTTTTGTATAAAACCGCTCCTAAAGTAGACGTTGTCCACGTCTGAAATAAAATTGAATTTCTATCATTATTATGAGTTACATGTAGCTTCAATAAAAAAAATAGAAATTGTTTTTTTTTTCATTACTGAAATGTTAGATAAATTTATTATTTTTTTTATTTTTGTGCATTTCGCTTGTGAAACGATCTCCCTTGGCCTATAAGGCAAGTTAAATCGTTTTCTACGTTTAAAAGTAACACTACACAAAATCTATGACATAGTATTTATGAAATAAATAAATAAAATAAACTATAACAGTCATATAACAACGACACTTATCTTACCATTCTGTGTTTAAAATATTCTTTAATAATCATTTGATGTGATGTCTCCTTTCTACTCCCGCCTCTGAACTCCAAATTTGAATTACAAGACACACATCCTATCAACACAAACACTGCAATAAACATTTTTATTATAATAATATATTTCAAGCCATATTAGACACTAGGACACTGACATTAATATCACACGATTTCATTATTCATATGATAATTATTATTTATAAGTTCGCTTCAACAATAACTATTTGGAACAAAAAGGCATTGTTCTTTATTGAAGTTTAGTTTGTTTATGTTTATTCAAATCGATTTTGGTGCGTCATTTGTCTTGGTGTGGCATAACTATCCTAAAACTTATGATGATCTGGTTTAATCCTTGTACTTTTTTGCAAGTGTTCCCTGTCTCATTGTAAGGGCAGTGTCATACCAGTGGCGGTACTTCCATAGAAGCCCAAAAGCCCAGTTTGTCTTTTAAAATTCCAAATAATATTTTTTAAGCTTGAAATGTTTATTTCACTAAAGCATTTGTTAAATAAAGACCCCATAATAAGCAAATATTAACTAGACATTACACAATTAACGTTTAACTCTTTTGGGCTTCTATGGAAGTCCCGCCACTGTGTCATACATATCAGAAATTGCGCCGATTCACAATTATTATGCATAATGAATATTTAACAGTATTTTTTTTTCCTAGTTATAAGAACGACATATGAAAACGGTAGGGAGTATCGTCGGAAAGAGGAATACTTTCCATATTCTACACGTGGATGAAATCACCACTTAAAACTATACCTACTGGTAGTGCGTAGATTCACGTAATAGGGGTGAATTCGTTTGGAATAGAGCGTGAATAGAATAACAATGGAGGTAGATGTCAATCTACTCCTCATAATAACACTTCAAAATCGAAGGCGCTTGTTATTTCACTTTACTACATTTTAGACGCTAAATGTGATAAGCGTCCGTGACGGTTACGGGACCACACGCTCGGCTCGGCTCGGAGATGATGTCGATAAAGGCGCACCGCCCCCTGCCCCGTTATGTTAAGGAGGGAATGACATAGTGGGATTCTTATACCCTAATCCACAAGACTGCGCCACGCTGGCCTTCTCGGGTTAGTAAACTTCATACACCTACGAAATACCCTGTGAAATCTTTCGTATGTAGATTTCTTTAAGTTATTTTCCTTTGCCTTGAAAGAGCATGCTATAAAGATAACACTTTTATTAATTACCAGGGTAACAGTTTTTTTCGGGAAAAAGTAAGTAGCCTTTGTTACTTCCCAGAGGCCATTCTATGTCTATACCAACACTTATTGGGATCGGTTTAGTATTTTTTAAGTTAAAACGTAACAAACAAAAAAATTAAATATTTTCTTATCATAAAAATAGATTATACCTACATATATTTTCTCGACCGACAATCGTTTAATCTATTTACTTGTTTTAATAACAATGCACCTGTTGTAATTAATCATAACCTTCACAACTACATGAGTCGTGCCAGAGGTTGAAATCATTCGCGGTCGCCATTCTGGATTCTATTTACCTTACTGACCAATTATTTGAACTACCTGACAACAACTATTGACAGCAATGTGTTATTGTTATTCGCTATGCGTTTCGCGTTGCTCCTATTTCGTGCTTCATTATTTTTCTTCACATTTCAGTTCATTCATTCATTTCTGTTCTTACATTCATTTCGGTCCAGAAGGTTTTGAATTACAATGAAACTTTTACATGTGTATGTGGGATTGTCATTGTACACATGAAATTTATTTTCATATTTTTAGTTGGATTTTCTATGAAAGCGTGACAATTTTTTTTCTTTTAACTATATTTTTTAATATTGAAATGTCGTCGGTCCTTGATAAGTAGGTATGCCAAACTTCGAGTTAATCCGACGGTTTAAAGGGGTCAAAATCATGTTCAAATCGTTACATTCTACATAATATGTATGAAGCTCATAAAATCGTGTTAAAAAAGATATTAATTATTGTCAATTACCTACAGTTTTCGGTTGGATTTTGAAAGTTTTTCTGATACTCTGTTTCTAAAACCAAGTACTTACTTGTACAGTATTGCAGAAATATTTTTTGCAGTGCCACCATAAAAAAATATATATGTACTTAGAAGTCAGTTACATTGCTGTTACCTTATTCCTACAGACATACTTTTGTCATAAAAATCTGTAAGTACAAAGGACTTTTCCGCCTCATAACGCTCATCTATGGCATGGGTAGATGAAACAAACATTTCTCTTGATAAAGAGAAAATACTTTAATAAATAAATACACCCAACAGTCACATACTTACATGTAGTTCTGACCCTACACTAGGATACAAGTCCCGTGTCGTGGGTATCAGAAACTACGAGAGACTTTTCGGTCTCACAAACACCTAGACCGAAACAAATTCGTGGAATACACAAACATTTGTCTCGGTACGGGGATCGAACCCACGGCCTCTCGTTTCGCAAGCTGGTATCTAGCCAACTGCGCCGAAACAGTCTTGAACTCGATTGCAAGTATTAGTATCCATCATACCGATAGACAAAACACTTGGTGATTATGATATGATTATGATGCATATTAGAATTCTTGTACGTAATGTTATTATTAAAGTCAACATAAAACTTTAATTGAGTATAATAAAATGATTTGTTATTTTCATTACTTTTAAATTACCAAAGAATGATACAGGCATGTTAGTCCGAAGTATTAATGTTGCTTTTACAGTAGATATTAGTTGTTACAATAATTATTATATGAAATAGTATATTATAGCACTCACGTTAACAACATAAGTACTACTGAAACACTAAATATAGATACGAGTATTTGGATGGTGTGTCATAGTTTCGTGAGCGTTATTTTACAAAAGTGGATTGTGAAAGTCCACTTTTTTATTACATAGGTACTTAACTTCACGGCTGTATTCCCGGAAGGGGTCGGCTCGGCAGAGGTGCTTTTCTGCACCCACATTTCGCCAGCTGTGTATAAGTCCCACGTAATAGAGGGCGAGCCTATTGCCTATTTTCTGGCACACTTTCAGACTCTTATTGGAAAAACACAATTACACTACCCAACCCGGGAATCGAACCCGGGACCTCTAGATCGCACGGCACATACTTATGCCGCGAGACCACGAGGCAGTCTTTTTTATTATTAACAAAATATTATACGGCAAAACATTACTTTTTCGAATGACTTCTTCCTGTGTCTTCGTTCTCTACATGAATACATTAGGCACGTACTTCTAATGACTCATTTCCCCCAAAGTGGCCTTAAGTTTTACGTGATCTAGGGCTTAAATTGGTGTGTTGGTAACATAACTCTAAGACGTGATCGAACTTTTTAATAATGTTTATAGTGTTGAGGAAAACAGAGGGAAATTTCCAAAATAGGCAGCTCTTGTTTTATTTTTACATGATAACTATTTGTTTTGTCACGATTTGAATAGAATTTAGGTCATGATATTGTTATTCTTTTTTATTCTATTAATGACTTACGATTTCATAGCTAGCCATTTTAGCTGGTCATTTAAAAATAAAATAAAGCGAAACTCTGATGCCATTAATTAATTAATATTATTAATCATGTGACTAATGACTATACGAATATACATGATAAAGATAAAGGTAGAAACATGACAACTAGCCATTAGCATATTTTTTTCTTAAATAAAAGATTTAATTATTTGTTAAAGAAACATCTGTCGAGTAGAAAAACAAATCCTGTTATTTTGTAACTTGGTAACTCACACACAATCAACTTCTTACTTACAATATAATATGTATGTATGTTATGTCTCCGCTATCTGTTTCAGAGTTAAGCAACGTAGTCCAAAGTCTTATTCGTGAATATGGCGACGTGTTCAGATTTTGGTTGGGGCCAGACCTCAATATCGTCGTCAGTGAGCTCAATGATTTAAAGGTATGACTAATTATTATCGTTAATTAATTTTGCAGTCTTAAGATGATTAAATGTTGCCCTAAGACTCTTAGAATTTAGTCCTATTTCAAAACGTGCTAATGTCAATCCTAGTTATAAGCAGCAGTGCAGTAATTTTGCGAAAAAGTTTTAGTTTATAATTAAATTAAGTTTATCAGTTATTTACAGACCTCTATGGGCTAATATTAATAGTTTCTTCGCGTTTTGAAGGGAAGACAGCATAAATAGGCTGGATTTAGAACTAACAATTATCTTAAAAATGAAATTTATTAAAGAAGACATTATAGCTTGTTCCATGAATATCGTATATACTTAGTATTGACAGTTCTTTTACATTCCAGACGCTGCTAACCAACTCAAAGGTAAATTTCAAAGGCCCTCAATACAAATACATGGCTGACATATTAGGAGGAGGAATACTGAGCGGGTCTGGTACGTACACATCAATAAGTCCAACTCATGCACAGTTCTAACCCCACGTTAAGATACATGTCTTTTGTTTTGGGTATCAGAAATTACAACACCGTTTTACATATAAGTGTCATGATTCTATTCTGTTCTATTAAGGTCTCTGGCAGCAGATCGTTTCCATGAAACTTACTGGGCGTTTAATATGAATTAATATCTTATAAGGAAAAATATGTTTATGCAAATTTCTAGGACCGACTTGGCGACGTCATAGAAAACTTGCTATTCCGAACTACGGTAAACGTGCCATCGAAAGCTACTCCAATACATTTAATAAAGAAGTCGACTTGCTTATGTCGAATCTGAGATCAAAGGATGACAAGCAGTTTAATATTTACGATGATATAGTTCGCTCAACTTCTTATACAATATGCCGTAAGTACAATATATTAAGGCTATGGTCCTAATATAATTAGTTTATCTAGGTATGTATGTATGTATGTATGAACCATTGATGAGACGGCCTCATCTACCATTAAGAGGCATCAGGCTTAGTCGAACACGCTGGACTAGACTTCATATTCCTAAGATATTAATTGGAAGGAGTTTAGGGACCCTAAACGAATAAATAATAAAAATGCTTTAATAGTTTCATTGCTAAAGTTATATTCTATAAATGTTTTCATGATAGCTCGACTTTGTTAGTTAAATTTTAGGATTATTAGTACTTAAAAAAATTACTGCCCTCTTTCTCGTCAAAGAAATGTTTTGTCTTTCTTAGTTTAGTAGCCTGCTATGTAAAAGAAAATGAGAAAAAAACATACTTACATTGGAATAATTAGAAGCTTACGCAAATGTCATTAGGATCATTGTGTATTGTGACCGTTGAAAAATTTAAGAAACGTTTTGTTTCAGAAACTTTGATGGGACTGACAAAAGACCAAACTCTTGGTATACCGCACATTCATGACTTAATAAAAGAGACTTCAAGGTAACAAACGTTTCATCCCTCATTGTACAATAACTTAAGCTTGTAACACAATATTTATTTGCAGAATTTACGACATCGTATTTGATAGAATGACGAAATGGTATCTACAAATAGACCCGATATTTTGGATGACGCCTTCCTATCGTCAACAGAATCATTTCATCAAAATGATTTCTGAATTCTCCCTCAAGATAATGGAACATAGAATGGAGCGACTGAAGACTATAGAAGTAAAAAACAAAAATGATCTGATGAACAGTGAGCTCGATGATGAAAAGAACACGGAATTAAGTGTTATTGACAGATTCATTTTGTCCAAAGAATTAAGTACTGAAGAATTAATACAAGAAACATTCACAGTATTCACTTCGGTAATTTATTTTATTTTCCCCACATTCAGTTTCGGATTGGCATCAAAATATTTTTACATACATAATATCTATATACAGTCATATCTGTATCCCATAAAAGTAGGCATAGATAATCCAATTTTCTAGCTTTTGGACTTTTTTTTGTCGCGACAAAGTTGCAACACCGTACGTTAGGGTAAGCTAGATGTTGTTCAAATAGAGTAATCAAGTGGCGATATACATACCAAAGAAAAATTATTGTATGAATTATTAAAAAATATTAATATTTGTCCTTTTTTAATAAACATTTTCAGAGTCAGGAAGCGTCCGCAAAAATATCATCTGCTATACTACTAATGATGGCGTACCACCCGGAATGCCAGGTATTTTTTATTTTAGGCTCAGTTCTAACTTTTACTGTAACTTAAATGATAATCCTGACAAAATATTCCCTTAAGACTTTAAAACTTTCAAGTAAATATTTATGTTTGTAGGAAAAATTATATGCTGAAATAAAAACAGTTCTCGGCGAGGAAGATAGGTGGGTGACGGACGATGATTTTAAACGGATGCCTTATTTAGACATGGTGTTTAAAGAAGTGTTGAGGCTTTATCCCATAGGAGCTATGATACAAAGGACAGTAGTTGACGATGTTGCGATTAGTAAGTATTTTCGGCAAGTAATTAGTACGCACTTAAATGTTGCAAGAAAACATCGTGACCACATGCCCAAGAGTGATCAGAAGGAATTTCCCAAATAATCCCATACCGTAGAGGAGGAATATGGCCCAATAGTGAGTCATACTCATTTATATGCTGATTCAGATATTATTAAAGATATAGTCTTATCATTTCTAAAATAATAACCATATCGGAACTTCTTTTCTGATTCGCGCTGGACTATCAACATCGCTAAGTGATCAAGTGTCTGTTATTGGCCCTATTTGGTCAAATGGTATGTAACTGCGTATTTGACCAACGCTGTAGCTTTTAGGTGTTACTTCTTTTGATTTTTCGAAGTTGATACAATGAAAAGGTTAAAAAAAGAAAAAGATCACAACCAGTAGTAATTAATGCCACGATTACTTCCTCCGTTTCAGGCTCAGGTACTGTTCCTGCGGGTAGTTCATTAGTAGTTCCAATATATCATATACAAAGGGACCCTCGATACTGGACTAACCCTGATAAATTCGACCCAGAGAGATTCAATGCAGACAACACTATGAAACGTCATCCTAACTGTTACATACCTTTTAGTCTTGGGCCGATGGATTGTTTGGGTAAGTAATAATTTGAATAGAAATAATATACTATTTACGAAGTAAGTATAGTAAGGTCAGCGTGTTATATGTCTATAACACACCGAATGCTCTTAAGAGTTGTAGGGTGGTTTAGGGCCTTACTCCACCGTCTACCTCCTTTCTATTATAGAACAATGCATGCTAGCTAGCGAAGCCACCGTGGTTACAGCCACCACGTATCGAGCCCAAACATTTGCAAGTTCACTTCTCTCCCATAACATCAAGCTGTGGAATTTGCATGTGAAGTCTTGTTTTCTTTATTTTCAATGCAGGATTTTTAAGCAAACATTACGTTTCATCTCACAAAAGTAGGTAAAATATCAAGCGTGTATATTTTACCTACTTTTGTAAAATCGTTACTGCGGTTTTGTCAAATTTCTGTGCTACCTACTCGTAGTATAAACAAAAAAATAAACTCATTATTTACAGTCTAATAGTCATGTTTCTTTTTTCCTTACTTAAGTACACTGCTTTGTTTGCTGCGTTGCATGCTTCTATTTGTTACTTTACAATCTGCTAAATATACCTATATTGATCATTTGTTCCTTTTTATTACAGGGAGGCATTTTGGCACCAAACTCATAAAGACAATATGTGTTAAAGTGCTGAACGAATTCAAACTGACATCAACTAATAAATACGAGGATCTTAGACTAACAATTGCAGTATCCGCCGCATCCATGGACGGATTCTACCTGAAATTGCAACCGAGGTCACAAAATAAAAAGCTATTACGTTACGGCAAATAAATTATTTATTAGGGTTTTGTTGGTTATGTACATTTTCATAGAAATGTTTATTAATTTTGGTGTATTATTATTTTGTTGAAAGGAATAAATGGTTGGTTTGACTGCATTTATTTTTATGAAAAGTAGTATGTATACTTTATATTATATGGAGAACGTACATCCACACCACGTGACGAAGGCTAAGGCCGATCACAGATGTTTATCTGTCGCCAAGTCGAGCAAAAAAGTGGCACGGCCGTAATATATTTTCCTCGAAGCAACTCAGGCCATTTTCGACACCCTATAACTTCGTTGAGGATAAACTTCGAAACCTGAAATTTTAGTCACCAAGCAAGCATAGTATAAATTCTGTATACTTATTTCAAATTTCATTCAATTTGAACCAGTAGTTTAAGAATTATAACTAGTCAAACTTTGCAGTTTTGTCACTCACTGACCGATCATCAAAACTCTAAGTCCCTTCTAGACGACATAGAAGCTTAAAATTTGAAACACAATTAGTTTTTAGTGTATAACTTAAGGAAAAATTAAAATATCTTGCAATCTCGGTCTAGTTTTTTAGATACCCAAACTGCATAAATCCCATATAAATATCGGGATTACAAAGTTACATTTAAGCAGTGATGGCCTCGAGGTTTAGGCGCGCGGTCGAGAATTTCGGCGGTCGCAGGTTCAAACCCCAGGCACACAACTCTGACTTTTCAAAGTTATGTGTGTAATCACAATGAATCATCACTTGCTTTAACGGTGAAGGAAAACATCGTGATAAAACCTGCACACCTAAAAGTTCTTAGGAATTTCTTAGGTGTGTAGTCCGCCAACCCGCACTAGGCCAGCGTGGTGGACTAAGGCCTAAACCCTCTTAGTTGTAGAGGAGGCCCGTGCCCAGCAGTGGGACGTATATGGGCTGATGATGAAAGTTACATTTGCAGTGAATGAATCAGTGTACCTGTATGTGTATAAGATAATGGAATAATAGGTGTAGATCTTATCTGCGTTTGTCAATGATGTCGTTATGATTAATTTCGTTTTAATAAATATAATTGTATTTTTTTAAATATTGTTTTACTGTTAACCAGCTGTTGTACAGATGGTACCTTGAAATTTATTTGAGGGCCAACCATTTTCAACAATATGTCATTTAATGTTGCTGTTGGGACTTGGGAGAAACGCAGACATGCGCAGCGCCTAGTATAATTGAATAGCAATATACATGTACGCATAATTGCGCGTTAACTAATAAAGGTTCTTGGTGTGCCCTCTGCCGCAAATCTCGGGGTTGCTATCATAGTGTACCGCCCCCGCAGTACGCGCAACCACCCCAGAGGTCCCTGTTAGTCGCCTCTTACGACAGGCAGGGAATATCATGTTGGAATTCTTACGCCCCCAATCCACAGGGCGGACCGCGGAAGAAATCAAATCCATGCCGCAATTTTTGCATCAAACGAGAAAAAATAATTATGATCATTAGTAATGATAGTAATATAAAAATACATTTAATAAATTTTAAATAATCTGTTACAATTATCTTTATCTGTTTACCGCCAAAGTATTGATTTTGGTATTGATGTGATAATTTAATCACCAAAAAATATTTTATGGTTGTTGTTGTCAATGTCATTTATAGTGATGTCATAAGAATGGTTCATTCGAGTGTCATTAAAAATTTACCTTATTATCAATTTTCAATTATATACCATTATCGTAATAATTTATATCGTATTAGTTTATTTAAAAAATATGAATGAAACAGTATGTAGCTTTTATAATATTATTTTAACATTTATACTAAGGTTTACGTAAGAATGCTAAATATTAGCAAACTAATTTTTACTGTTACAACTAATATGAAAGAATTAATATATTTTAATTATAAGGCACATTGCAACTTCGTAAATAACTTTTTAATAATAAGGAAATTGCATATTAAGGTTTATCGACCAAATTATTTTAACGTAGGTACCAGATTATTTTTCTTACAAGAAACCACGTAGCGTATAATATTTATTCTGTGCAACAAACAATAATCCCTGTAAATACATTCGAGTAACGAGTGTCACTGTCGAGTATACAAATAATAAATAAGCGCAACACTAGTGACCAGCACAGATGTGCGTGGTAGCAAATTGAGGAATGAGGTTACTTTTCTGACCTACTAAATTTTATTCGGTGTTCGGTCGGAAATATTCATTATTCATATTTCATACGTTCTCGCACTTCGTAAATGAGTTTAAATAGAATATAAACATTACTTTCATTTAGTGAACATGGCTACGTTTTCTAGATTCCATAAAATAGCACTACTAAGTTTAGGTGCAGTCAGTGGTGGATTAGCCTACTATCATATAAATAGTAGTAAAAATGAGAAAAAATACAACGCCTACAATTCATGGACAGTTAATTATACACCCAGTGTAGTGTGGGACAAAAATTGGGATCAGTAAGTGCATGATTTTTACATTTGTTTACATTCAAAGTGACTTGCATTAAGGTGTAGATATTTACGGCATGAAGTTCCTCGTTTATATATAAAAAAAAACAGAGGCGATGGAATAATTTTTTTAAAAATGTAATAGCAAATCTCGTTGGCTTTATTAATTTTTATTATTTTAATTTATTATTATGTTATTTTTAAGACCAACCATCTTGTATTCCATTTGCAATTTGCATTCATTTCCCAAATTCTTATGTCTTAGCATTGCATGTTCCTGATTTAAACAATTACCCATGCCGACCGAAACAAATGTGATCAACACTGAACAGAATAATTTTGATATTTCATTACAGTAATTTAAGTTGCTTGGTTATATGAAAATTTTCATTAAAGATTTAAATTAAATTATCTTCATATATTAATTTACACAAACATGGCAACATAAGTGTTGCATCTGTTTACATTATAATTGGGGATATAATTAAAATCCCATTGTACTTTATGCCTATAAAACTTTATTACCTTGACTCTTACATTATTTTTTACTAGAGAAAAATGTAAGAAATAAAATTAAAATTGACTCTATTGCATGACTTGGTCTTGCCCATAAGTGACAATAGAAAATAAATTCTGTCACTTTTACATTTCATTGACTTTCAAATCACAACGATGCTAAAGAAGTTTTCACTTCAAAAATAACAATGAATGTGTATTTGCTGCTGTTAATTTAATTAATTGTTACTTTAAATAAAATTATTGCAGCCGGGAGCCAGAATCAATAGTTCGTCCCAAAAAGTCTGATAGTCCTGAGGAAGAAAATAAATACAATGAAAAGTTGGAAAAGGCCAAAAGTAAAGCAGTGAGGCATTTGTTTCTAATAAGACATGGACAATATAATGTTGATGGTGTTACAGACAAGGAAAGGACATTAACAGATTTGGGTAAGAACTTCAATTCTGGGCATTTAATTTTAAAACAAATGTTAATGCTTGCCTGTTATTCATTGACAAGTTAATTTTAATTATGATTGTTTTCATTGGCAAATATGTGTTTTCAATCTTATTATTTATTGTAGGAGATAAAGTAAATAATCTCTGCTCACAAAAGAAGTAGGCATAGAGTATAAGTTACCATTTAACTCCAACATCAGCCATAATGTCTTAATACATCTTATATTTCACAAAATGTTATGAATTGTTGGTATTAATCAATCCCTGCACCAAGAAAAATGTTTATGTGATCCACAAGTATCTGTTTCAGGTCTGAGTGTTTGTGAGACCAAAGTCTCTTGTAGTTTCTGATACTGTGACCGTTGGGTGTATTTATTATTATTATTATTAAATATCCACTCCTTGGCTCTTCCTTGGATCTAGACAAATATATCACTTAGATGTGAATAAGCAAGCATGGGTTTTAAACTATACAAACAATGATACAAGCCAAAAACACTATTAATCTGTTAATCTCTTTAATTATCTGTTCATATGGGAAACTACATTAAAACTCTTTAATGCATTGCTGGCATTTGAGAAACTAAGTAATACAAATAATTTGAGCATATCTACTCTTGTGTAAAATATATTTAAATTTATAATGTTCAATTTCAGGCAGAATTCAAGCAGACTTGACAGGCCAAAGATTAGCCTGTCTGGATATCAAATGGGACCTGCTTGTCCGTTCCACAATGACACGCGCTCAAGAGACAGCAGTTATTATTGCTAAGCATTTAGATAAGGATATCCCAGTGAAAGACTGTCAGTTAATTGAAGAAGGAGCACCAATCCCTCCAGAACCTCCGGTGGGCCACTGGCGACCAGAGCCAAAAGTAAGTTTTTTTTCTATCTTAACTTTGTATAATAGATTTATTCCTCAAGGCTTGAACCGTTCATTTTATATTTAAAGCCTTTTTGTTTTTTATAGTAAAAGAATTTTATCTTTAGTAACATTAATTTAACGTTAATTCGTAACATTAAAACCTCTTTCGAATTTTAAGTTATTTAAATTTACATTCACGTTATTATAATTGCTTGACTGCCTTGTTTTCTGGCACGCGAAGGAGAGGTCGTACGTACGATCCGAACGAACCCAGATCGGTCATAGTGTAGTGTATAGGGTTTTCCATAAATAAATGTAGGAAATTATTACGAAAAAAATTGGCTTATCCCCTGTTACGTGGGACTTATTCAATTAATTTCTTTCCATAATTCCATGTCATTATCAATTAAATGCACTTGAGATAGAAATAAATTACAACCTTACCTTACTTAGGTAACTTTATTGTTCTTTTAAAACCAATTAAATAATAGGAATAAAAACGAGAATCAAACTTTTTTTTAATAGGTTGGCATTATAGTATCGTCAATCGCATCTTAGTACTTCACTCCTTAAAGTACTAATAGATACTAACAAAACCAAAATCTATTTATATTCATTTATGTTAGCCTTAGCCCCCAAGAGGGGTTAAGTCTGAGCCCATTATGCTGGCCTAATTATCTAACCTACATTTGGAATCTTTGTGAAGAGCTCTAAGATCTACAGATTTTACTCAGGACGTTTTCATTCACCGTTAAATTGCATGATATTCATTGCAAATACTTAAATAACTTCAAAGGTGAAAAGTTTTGTGCCTGGGATTTTCATTTGCGACCGCTAAGATTTTTTCTCGACCTTCCTAGTCCTCAGGGCCATAACAACTCCATTACAGTACATTTTTGCAACTATTTTCTCTTATCAATTAATTCAATTATGCATATGCTGTTTCGAAGCTGTATATTTGCATCATTATGTTAGCTTCTGTTATCAGTGATATATTGTCAGTTATTGTCTTACTTTCGCTATCACATTCAGTGGTGGGTAGTTTACCACACCCATTTCATGATAACAAAATTGTTTTAATGTAGATCATGTATTATTATAGCATAAACAAACATGTGTTAAAGAATGTATGTATCTTTAAACATATCCATTATCCATCCTTCAGGAGTGCATTTAATTGATAAATAATGCATGTTTTCATAATACTGACTAGTTTGGCATTATTCCATTCCACTAAATACATTAGTTAATAGAATACCTAACATTCAAATAAGTATTATTCAAGTTGTATTATTTTATAAATATAAAGTAGTGATAAACAATATTTTTTTTTATATCTATGTTAGCCCATTTACATCTCTGTTATTTGCAAAAACTTAGTTGCAAGACATTTACGATTTAGTCGCATTAAACTTATGGAAGTACCACTACAAAATAACTTAAATCTCCTTGTGCAGTAATATATGTATGTATGGCCATTACCCATTATTTAATATAAGATATAAATATGGGCCGATAGACAATCAGATAATGTAGTTAAACAATATACATACATAGTAATTATCCATACTAAATAATTAAAAAAATAACTTTAATAATAAACCCATAACTTAGAATTAGCTGCTTCTTTATTACCTCCACATTTCTATTTTTAAACTCACTAACCATAAATAATGTTTCCTCACCTACAAAAGTTATAACATTTTTTTATACATTATTTATATTTATTTATTCTTAAGTATCTAATATCTTTAAATTTCCCCCTCCCAATGGAATAAAGCTTTACTTGGCAGTATATTAATGCAGTATGGTTTGGCACGTATAGCAGTTTTTCCAGGACAGCGCTCGCATCGAGGCCGCGTTCAGGCGGTACTTCCACCGCGCGCCGCCGGACCAGACCAAGGATTCGTACACACTGCTCATCTGCCACGCCAACGTCATTAGATTTTTCGTTTGCAAGTGAGTATAAAAGTATCCAGTTTGTATAAAGAAGTATATCAGGAATACCTGCTTATCAGTTGGGACTTTTTTGACCAGCTGAGATGCTTTTTTACGATAAGGGGTTAGGATAAAAGAAAGTTGTGAATAAGTGGGCTGGCAAACTATCCCACAGATGCATGGCATAACATATAAATTTATTAGTGAACTTTGGGGTCTTAGCCACACCAGTAACACTAGTGACCGCAAAACTGCGGCTTCGCAAGCCATCTCGCTTGGTTCTGGAAAAGATAAGATAAAAAATACTAAACATGTCTTAAGGGCGTTTGCCATAAAATTCACGGCAGAAAATCCTAAGCTAAAATCGCTACGTCATGTCATTACCCAAAAATATTCCATCTAAAAAGTTTTGACCGATTTCTATAAATATATTTCCAGGGCACTGCAGTTTCCACCTGAAGGTTGGCTGCGGATATCTCTGAACCACGCGTCGATCACGTGGCTGTCCATAATGCCGAACGGGAATGTGGTGCTCCGCTCCCTAAGCGATACGGGGCACATGGAGCCAAAGTATATCACCAGCCGGTAAACAAAGGTGCTTTCTTTGTAGAATAGTATAAGGTGATCAATTGAATTAGGCTGGAAACGCATTGTGAGGTGATGAGTCAAACACGACTCAAAGAACTTGCTTTTCGTTTTATCATCATCATCATCATCATCATCAGCAGCCTTTCTCACGTCCACTGCTGGACATAGGCCTCTCCTATGGCACGCCACTGGGCTCGATCTTCGGCCGCTGCCAGCCACCTTGCGAATATCGTCACCCCACCTAGCCAGGTTTTATGCTAGGTTTTATTATTGTGGGAGTTTTGAAAAACGATTCAGTATAGGTAGTAGGAATGGTTACATATAAACCAGACTTTATTTCCATAATTTTAAAAGTATGAAAAAACTAGAAAACATGAGATATAACCAAATTTATACCTTAAAATGTTACATCATTATGTGATGGCTAAAAACCAAGTGCAAAGTTTAATGTAAGCATATAAATGTAATGCAGTCATAATTAAAATAATTGTCTGAATAACATAATATATTCATGGATATAAAAGCTACATTACTGACATGAAGATTAATCATCAGTTGTAAAAGAGCAAAAATAATTTTAATTTTATTTTCTAAGGTTATTTCTATATAAGTAATATTTCAATTTTGGAACTGGCAACATATTTTTGTTTGACAGTAATTTGGGTGGGAATTAAAATGGAGTTTATAATTTTAAGTACTTCAGAAATTGTATTAATTTATGAGGAACAGTACAATACAAGTCTTATTGAACACTAGACACTAGAAGTCAGAAGGTATTTTTTTCTTAAAATGAAATTGCTTAAAAGGCTCATGACGTAATATATTTAAGACAATGTATTTGTTAACCATATCAAGGTTAAAAACTTGAAATTGTAACCTCTGAAACATCAATGAATCTTAGAAAGGGATATCATGTTGTTTCCATTAATTATATCAAGACACAATTAAATAACATGGATGTGTTTAGGAATTATGATCCAGTAAGTGATTATGCAGTGACTGAAAGTTGCAGATGAAGAGTGAGCGATATTAATTGAATTCACTCTTACGCCAAGTATCAAGAAGGCTGCATTTTGTATCTTTTATACTTCTTTGTATATTTGTTCATAGAAAGGGGTGACTCAAAGAATTACTATGACAAAGTCTCTTAAGTGACACAAAGGTAATTTCATAATTAATGTTCAATTCTCACAATGATGTGCTTTAAGTGTAGATGGATATAAAATGGTAATGACATTCACAATAAGGTGTTATCAATACTGTAGATTGAATCTCTGTTCTGCATAAATACTGTTTTGATAATTTCAAAAGTAATAGCTATTGTCTATACTATTCATAACGATATAGCAGTTGTCCATAGTATTCTTAACGAATTCATCATCATCATCATCAGCCCATATCGTTGAGGAATCGGCAACACTACCAAGCTCGTTTTTCGCAACTTTTCAGGAGAGAGAAAAAACCGATTTTTATTTCGTCCTTCAAGGCCTAATTGACTGAAGTTTTTCTCGATATCTATGATGAATGACATAATCTGTTTTCTCAAAGAAAAATTGTATGTAAAATGTGAATTTATCAAATTGAAAATACGAATCCAACGATGGTATCGTTACTCGATAAAAATCGAGCTCGGTGGTGTTGCTGATTCCTCGACGATATACGTACCACTCCTGAGCACGGGCCTCCTCTACAACTGAGAGGGTTTAGGCCTTAGTCCGCCTCGCTGGCCTAGTGCGGGTTAGCGGACTACACACCTAAGAAATTCCTAAGATCGTTTAGATGTGCAGGTTTCATCACGATGTTTTCCTTCACCGCTTAACGACTTAATTATATAATAATATAGTATTGACTAGTAACCAGTGTATCCATACTATTTGTGTAAGTAAAATCAAAACTCTTAGTCAATTACATTATATTGTCTTTCTTTTGAATTATATCATTCAAGTACAATTTTGTATGACTAATGTAAACATTGCAATGATAAAACATTTTATTTATATGCCTTAATAGAATATGAATTTGTTCAATACAATCTGGTGTATTTTAGGTTTATCAATTCTTTTGACAAAACATGTGGCACGGAAACAAACCTCAGTTTATATTATTGAAATGTGTCTTGACGAAATCTTCTTGTATAGAAAAAGACAAAATGATTAAGCGGTCAATATCAGACTTTCTAGATAATCTTATTGTTCCTTGGTTCATCAACTGATTTGCCAAGCATATTAATGAAAAGAGGTGTGTATTGACCGCATTATCGCATTGTCTCTTTCACACTTTCCTGTTTATGCAAATTATAGCTGAATAAGCAACATTGGTAATTGTCGTCAAAGCATTCAAACGAAGAATGTATGCACCAGTTTTAGTTGTTCTTACATTATGACTGGATGATATGTCAATTTGATTTTCAGTTTGTTTTATCATATATAACACGTATCTGTATTTATTAATAGCTGTATTCATTTAGTGCCAATACCTATTAATTATATGAAGAATATTCAATAACATTTTAGAAGATTGAATTTTATACTGAAAGTCACTAATATTAATAATCCAATACGATAGTGAGTGTTAATAGTTTATGATAAAAATGCATCCATTTTGTGTACTGATTTTTTGCCTGTCTCATGTTCACGTGGCACAAGTATGTGCCGTGCGATCTCAAGGACCTGGGTTAGATTCCCGGCTCGGGCAAAGTGTTAGTGGGTTTTTTCATTAGGAAATTCTCAGTAGCAGCAGGGAGTTTGAAAATGTGCCCGAAAAACGGCAATAGGCTCGCCCCCTGTTACGTGCGAAATGTGGGTGCAGAAATGCACCTTTTCCTAGCCCTTCGAGAAATACAGGCGTGAGGTAATGTTTGTATATATATTATTTTGATGCTGGTGTACTTTGAATACTTTATGTATAATCCCACGCCATCCTTGCCTAAAATAGTCGCGACAATACTAATAAATCAACGTCCTCTTCTACCTGTTAAACTGTTAGCCAAATTACCTCTAACTACGCTACTTAATGTACATTTTTGACATGTAAAAATGAGTGTTGTAAATATTTTGATATGTTTAATAAATATCTGATACTTTAATCAAGTGGATCGTTTTATTTCAATCACACATATTCGTATATTAAGATGAGGTCCGTATGGATTTTATGTCCTAACTATATTTTAATGTGGCATACTAAAGAACTGTGTTAGAAATATTTTTTTAGAAATAAATTTAAATACACTAATAGTCATTAGTGTTCTTTCTGATCCCACATAAATTTTGTGTTTTGGCTACATTTTTTTTTTTTGGGACGTTATAAATAAAAATGTATATTACATACATACATAAACTCACGCCTGTATTCCCCGAAGGGGTACGCAGAGGTGCATTTCTGCACCCACATTTCGCCAAGTATGTAGGTATCAGTCCCACGTAATAGGGGGCGAGCCTATTGCCTATTTTTCGGGCACATTTCCAGACTCCGTGCTGTTACCGAGAATTTCCTAATGGAAAAACCCAATAACACTTTGCCCGACCCGGGAATCGAACCCAGGACCTCTAGATTGCACGGCACATACTTGTACCGCGAGACCACGAGGCATATTACGATGGTAAAAATTTATATGGTATAAATGATACCACGAAAACAAGATGAGAGGCAAGACGTAGCCTTCACGGTATCCGCTACCTGTCGTAAGAGGCTACTATTTTGGTTGGGCGTACTGCAGGGGCGGTGCGCCAAGCGGCCAAGACTGAATGCAACCCCGAGGTACCGAAAGGGGAGCTTAGTGCGCATTCCCCCCATAAAAAAGATATTATTTCTTATTTCGGTCGAAACAATTATCCAGGCTATTGCTAGGTAAATAAAAATCGAATTCTTAATCAAGAAGATTTTATTATAATAACTTGGTCTGTAATTTACAACATCAATATTTTCCATAAAATCGTTTAAAATGTGTTACCTACAATTCATTTGAAGAAAAAGCTATGAATTATGAATTTAGTATATTGATATATTATTAGATATGTTGAATCGGCTACGAGCTATAGACAAGTCATTTTTAAATCTTAAGTTATTTGAACTGTATTTAAATGAGTTTTAAGTCTATCTAAGAAAAATAGACTTATAGATAGAGTGTGAGCATCTTCGTTAATAGTATTTAATTTATCACAAATTCCGTACGCCTTTAACGGTCATTTACTAGTGTGATCAGTTGGAAAAATTACCAGTAATTTGCAGTGACATCATTTGAATTCCCGCCAAAACCTTGTAATTAATATGTTTTGATTGTAACAATAAAAAAAATATTGGGTATATTAATAAAAATATAGTGAAAATTCTCATTTACATAAACACAAAACTTGTAATGATAGCATGTAGGTATAATATAATGTAACTAATAGTTGTTTATTATATTTTAGCATTTTGACTATGCAATATTTATCAAGCGTTAAAAAAATGTAAGTGTTGGTTTAGTCTCAAGATATTTTTTTTATCGCTAATTAATTATAAATGGTTCACATTATGAAAATAATACCCTTAGGTTTGGATAAAAAGTACAAGAAGTTTACATGGAAAAAATACCTAAAGCTTTTTTAATCGCCAAAGCAAAGGAATCAAAAATACCGTTAGTTCACCGACGAATTGCTTAATTTATATAATAGCTTTATGAGTAGGTATACGATTTTAAAATATAACAATTATTAGTTGAATGGTATGTCTAAACAGACGATTAAAAGAATAAAACATTTTAAAAGCCCAAGAAAGATACAAAATAGTTTTGCACCTATCTCACTCTCATTTACAAAATAGAGAAACTTTATGTAAGAATTACGAAGAAATATATATACATTTTATATAATTGGAGCTTATTTATCGATTTATATATGAAATAGTAATATTGACTTGATTGTTATAATTATTATTTGACGTATTAATTAAGCCTTGCAATAATACGATTTTGAAGAAATTTGTTAACTATGACTAATATTTATTTATTACTTCCATTAGACACTGTAGCATCATTAAAATGCATTTTAAAAACAGCCACTTGGCTACGATTTTTCAGAAAAATTATTCGAGAATCAGAGTTAAATTTTTAAAATACTGTTATTACGCGTATAGTTAGAAAGCAAAAAGATTTTGTCATATTATTATATTTTCTGCATTAGTCTTAAATGGAAAAAAAATAATCCTATATTCATTTTGAAGTGAATGAATACATTCTTAGTTTAGATAGCTGCGACAGGTCTCGGCAGCGGAACATCTGTGCCCTCGGTGGCTTCATCTTCATCTTCATCATCACACGCATCTTCTGGCTCGCCCAGGGCCCTTACGAATTCTGCCAATGGGAAAATACTAAGTAAATAGTTTCTACGCATTTCCTAAGCTCAAAAAAGTAATCTATTGATTTTCTGACCTTTTGAAGGATTCAAGATTATTATCATTACTAGTATACCTACCTACGAGTATATCAAATTCTATAAGTCATTATCTGAATTGGTTTAGTTACAAGTATCCAAGATTAAAAATAAATTAGAAAGTCAATTACCCAAAAAGTCGATGCGGCCATCTCCATCCGAATCAACTTCTTTAATCATGTCCTCAACTGAAAAATAACCACAAATTTTTGAAATACAACTTATTCGATAGGACCAGGACATTCGGATTCGCTCAAATAGCGTCCATTATCAGCATTTGCCCCCATGTTTAATTACAATCAGCATAATTGCGTTTAAACCGAAATAAATCGGAAAATATTCTCTCCAGTTGATAATACAGTACGTGCTGCACATACCATCACGATCCACTGCGGTCACTTAATATTATCGTTATAAAAAACAAGCAAAAACTTAACTCACTTTCTTCTTCCGACAAATCCTCTCCCAAGCATTGCAGCACGGCCCTCAAGTCAGAAGCACAGATGTACCCGCGGTTGTGCTTGTCGAACACTCGGAACGCGTCCCTCAGTTCTCGCTCCTCCTGCTCAGCCGAGCTGGGACCTCCGCCGCCACCAGACATCGATTTGGACAGGATGCTTACGAACTCTTCGAAGCTAACGTTGCCGTCGCCTGGAAAAATGTAAAACATACTTGTTTCATTCTGCTTGCTGATCATGTAGTCTAAAGTGTTTGTGGAGTGGAGCAATGTGCCAAAAGATTGTTAGGAAATTCTCGGTGGCAGGGAAGAGTTTTCAGATGTATGGAAATGTCTATGGGCTCGCATCTACCATGTGCAAATAAACCTCATTGTCCACTATATTGTCGGGAATACAAGTTTTCGTATGTTATTAATTTTGCCCCAGGCTATTTTTTTGCACTAAAAGAAGGTTCGCAGAAGTATGTGATATTTTTAAAGAAGAGTTTTAGATAAGGGCTACCTTGTAGTCTAAAAATCTTCTGCGTACTAACGCATAGCGATATTTATTGTCTCTTGCATTTGCTAAGGCTGATAATGTTAGTAAGAATCGCATCGGGGTTATTACGGTTGAACTACATATCATCAAAATATGGCAACTTTATCGTGGCGTTTAGTAGAAGAGCAATTAAGTGAGCATTTTATTACGAATAACTCACCATCGCTGTCGACCTCCTGCAGCATGTCTTGTAACTCCTCGACCCTCGCGAATTGACCCAAGCTGCGCATTACCCGGCCCAGTTCCTCTTTGGTAATGGTGCCATCTCCATCTTTGTCGAAAAGACGGAAGGCTTCACGAAATTCTGGAACATAGTACAAACATGTTTATATAAACAGTTGTATTAGTCTCATGATGACCTCATTTCCTAAAAACTATGGATGGATGATTACTGCTGGCAAATTCTCGGAAAAATACACTTTTTTATAGTAGACAACCGCTGCCGGAAAATTGTGGTTAAGGCGATGACGGCAAATAAATATTTTACGTAATAGCCAGTTGTAGTATTGTTTCAGAAGACCACTGCTCACTACTAAGAAAAACCGCCATGGCAACTCAAGCTTTCAGGACTAATTTATATTTATCAGATTTCGAAAAAGTAAACATATGTATGTAAATGTGTTGACTGGCATATGATCGTATCCCGCCAAGCTTAGAGTCATTGCTTGTTCATTGTCAGCTATCCCCGTTGATACTAAGCGCTCAGGAATCTGATGATTATGCTATACGAAGATAATTATGAAAAAGTAAGACGGTGTTACTCCTCAGCTAGCTGGACTAAAACCACTGGACTTTGTCAATGATTGGTGATACCTTTCATCTGAGTTCTGGTGATTCCTGTGCTCTCGTCGACGATAGAAGCCTTCCTGTCTAGGTTTGTGTTGGCGGCCGGCTTCAGGAAAGTCACCTGTCGCTGCGACTTTGGAGACGATGATCTCATTGACTGACGACTGTAAAATCACATACAAAATCAATTATTAATAAATACGTATATTAACGAACTAGTGAGCAGAGGTATTATTGATTATTGAATAGTTTCCAAAAGCATTGGTAGGATTCCAACATAAACCCGTAATACTAATAATTCTAGGCGTTTGTCCCCATTGTTTAGAAAATCAATATAGAGTACCTACTTTGAAACTATTTTTGCACTTTGCAAAATGCAGCTTTTTTTATTTTATAGTTTCAGCAGTCGAAGAATCGGCACAACAGAGGTAAGCACAGTATAACTCACTGACATACTTTCGTAACTCTACACAATTTTGCCGACCTGATGCAAAATAGGTATTATACACCTATTGATTCCGGAATGCGATATTCTGGCGTCTGCCAATTTAACGAGCTTTATACTTGACGCACGGTGGTCCCTATCCGGCCGGACAATAATATCCTTTTTTAACTTTTAAAATCTCTCATATTTTTTTAGAAGTAAAATTTTCAACTTCCTCGTGGTCTCGCGGTACAAGTATGTGCCGTGCGATCTAGAGGTCCTGGGTTCGATTTCCGGGTCGGGCAAAGTGTTATTAGGTTTTTCCATTAGGAAATTCTCGGTAACAGCACGGAGTCTGGAAATGTGCCCGAAAAACGGCAATAGGTTCGCTCCCTATTACGTGGGATTGATACATACTTGGCGAAATGTGGGTGCAGAAATGCACCTCTGCCTACCCCTTCGGGAAATACAGGCGTGAGTTTATGTATGTATGTATGTCAAATTTTCAAGCCACATTAAAATAGCTCTAAAATCCTAGCAACAAAACAAGTTGTATATTCAGCCCCAAAATTCAATTTTCGCTTCCCTCGTCTTATATAACTAGAACCGTCTGGAAATTTCTATTGTCTTTCGAGGCTAATGTGAACTAATTATATTACGTACACTTTTGTCATATTTCAAAGCTTTTGCGTAACTGACTTTTGGGCTGCTGTGTCGTTGTTGTTGTCGGCAATGGAAATATTGGAATGGTTTTGTCTATTTTAATTAAAGAGGAAAAACAAATGAAGGTTTTACAAGAAAAACATTAAAAAGCGTTTTTATTATAAGAGAGAGGTTTTTAAGGGCTATAATTACTAGAAGTCCACTACAGAACATAATGATTTTACAAAAAAACATCAGAGTCTTCTGAAACCGTTTGTATCCAGTATCATTTTCTCATAGTCTTCATAGAAAAAGTTGGTGGTCCTACTTTTGCCTCATAAGGGCGGCCCTGACAAAATTTCTACCCCATCAGCCACTGAGTTTACATACTATGCTCTTCGTCGGCTAACGTCATGGTTAAGCCTATAAATCTGAGCACATTGCCTGCTTTTAAAGAATAACATCGTGTTTTAAGTCCGTAAATCGTAGCAGTTTCGAAGCACCTAGAATGTTTTTTGCAAAACATACTCTGTGTAAAAACTGTTCTAAATGTAATAATAATAAAAATTCTTCTTGATTGTATAAGGGTTCACTCAAAGTTAGCGAAATGCGATTATAACTCTAAATAAATACATAGTTTCACGCCTTCTAAATTTAAGTTTCGCAACCATGTTTTTAGACTAATGTAATGTATAGCGGATGTGATAAAGGCTGTCGGTGATGATGATAATTACGATGATGTAAAAGAAAACGAGCCTTTACTGACCTTATTTACTTCTTACGTTTCCACTGAGAATTTTCAAACAGAAAAGCTTGATACCAGTCAGTATTAGCCGGGAATCGAAAGCAAGACCTCTAGATCGCATGCGCCGCATTGAGCGGGACAAACGAGGCAGTTAAAGTCACAGTTGTTTATTAACATTCATACAACTAACTGCATCCTCGAGAGGGTAAGCAAGCAGAGGTACTTTTTTGCATCCACGTGTCACCTGGTGTGTTTTAGGCCCACGAAATATTAGGCGTGGCTTCTACTTTTGTTATTGTATAAATTTATTAATATCTATTATTTGAAACAATGGAACCTTCATAAGAGACCGAGCAATATTTTTTGTTTTGTAATCTGTGTTTGTGTGCAACGAATAATATTATTATTTATTTATTTATTTAATAAATGTCAGAGGGCGTATCTATCTACTTTGATACGGACATGAATAAGTATTTGCTACAACACCTGCGAGGGAGGCAATAAATTTCATGAAAAACGGTTTACACCCGGCCCGGAGTTGTCGGCGTGTTTTATTCAAACCGGCTAAGTGTCCTCGCATTTAGCTTTGTCATCCATATCGCAGTGAGTTTAATCTTTATTGTACATTTGGAATTATCAGTCATAAACTCCATATTTTTGTGTAGCGGCCCTTTTTAGCGCTGTGTTTAATTTCACGACACAATATTATTTTGGCGGCACAAAAATGTAGATGAATAAATATTGTCACGATTTTTTAAATTTAGTTTAATCGTAATTTGAAAAGGTATTAAATAGGCTCCATTATGTGCCTATTTAATGCTCCTTTCTGAAATATTTTTGGCAGTATAATTAATAACTTCCAAATATATAATTTTGATTAACAGTCATCGTCTCGGGTGTGTTTTGCTAGGTTCAACTTTCATTACATTTCCATACAAACATTCTAGAAAATATTAATATGATAATCGGAAAAGAATCCGTAGCATAGTTTAGAGTTAAGACAGTGTACGTTGAAAAATACTATGGCGAAAAGGGCTAACTTGTGGAGTTTTTCGCATTAATTTCAAAACAAATACAAAAAATTATTATTTGGAACATTTAATGTCAACAAACCGTGATGGAAAACTAAGACAAGTTATTGTTACGGTAATTACGAACATATTGATGCTAAAAAATGCAAAAATATTTAATAAACATTTTGACGTTTTCCTAATTATTATTTCCTATTATAGTCCGGTCAAATTAGACATAAAAGTAGTGGTCAAATAACAAAAATTGCCGGAGAGCCAAAAATTGGTAGAGAGAATTTAGAATCGCGATAACTCAGGAATGGTAACTCTTAAGAAAAAAATCATTAATAGCATTTTTTTAGAGAATTTTAAGATCTACAACTTTGGTTTAAGGTTTTATTTTTATAAAACTTACCGCTTTCGAGAAAAATCCAAAAAACCTCAAATTTTGACCTTTGACCCTGAATAATGAATAGGGATTTTTAAAACTTTATTTGTAATGGTAAACCCTAGTTCTCCACCAATTTTTGACTCTCCGGCAATTTTTGTTATTTCAAATGTCTATGTTGACCGGACTATTATCCGTTTTAGTTTTTGATCACGGTCCGTTTAATCCTCTATATTCTACAATATAATATTAAAAATATTAAAATAAATTTATTCCTTAGGCTTTGTGGCCTAGGGTTTAGGTTAGAGTTTCAGTTTCAGTTTAAGAGAAGGCCCGTGCCCAGCAGTGGGACGTGTATGGGCTGTTGATGATGATCAGGCTTTATATAGGATTTAAACAGACCGAGATCGATAACTGAGATGGGTAATACTTATGGTAGTTAGGAAAAGAAAATTCCGTGATTTTTTAACCATCAATGTGTTTGTAATCAACGTACCTATTACCGGCCTTAGTTTGATCACGGTCTGTTTACACCGTGTATACACGTAATAATCACACTGTACCGATTCTGAAAAACCTACAGACACAGACCTGTGGCGGTACTTCCATAGAAGCCCTAAAACTAAAACGCAACACGTTAATTGTGTAATGTCAAGTTTATATTTTTTTATTGTGGGGTCATGAATCATGTCATTCTCATTTATATGTCAAATTGATTTTGTTAAATAAACATTTAAAGCGTAAAGATGATTAATCAGAATTTTGTAAGGTTAGCTGGACTTTTGGGCTTCTATGGATGGAAGCACCGCCACTAACACAGACAATATCTTTACACAAGCCTTTCTAAAAGTTCCAGCGCTCGTATATTTAAGGCATCTAAAGCTCGCCAAAAATCATAAAACCCTTTTACCACAGAATCACGGCAATGTAATCAAATCAGGCAATTTTCACTCGAAAACTCCCCTGCTAAAATCACAATGTTCAATTTAGAATGCGGGTTCCCTTCGGTAAAGCCGGGCTCGACAATAAGTTTGCCGGGCATTACATCCGCACTCCGCAGACGAGCTCGCTTTGTTTGACGATTCTTATACCGGATGGACCGAGGGTTGGGGACCGTTGAGTGGCAAACAGAATTTTTAAATTAGATTCTCTTGGAAGTGCTCTTTGCTTAAGTGCTTTTGTGTTTCTTCATTAAAGCTGTTTAATATGATAGTGTTTAATAGTAGATTGGAATTGTGCCCGATAAACGACAATAGGCTCGCCCCCTATTACTACGTGGGACTGATACATACCTGGCGAAATGACTATATTTTATCGTAATACTAGTGCGTGAGAATCCGGGGATAAAATTTAGTCATCATCATCATCATCATCAGCACATATACGTCCCACTACAGGGCATGGGCCTCCCCTACAACTGAAAAGGCCTAAGTCCACGACACTGGCCTAAGAAATTCCTAAGAACTTTTAGGTGTGCAGATTTCCTCACGATGTTTTCCTTCAACGTTAAAGCAAGTGATAATTCATTGTGAATACACAAATAACTTCGAAAAATCAAAGGTGTGTGCCGAGATTCTCGACCGCGCGCCTAAACCTCGAGGTCATCACTGCTTCAAGTAAATTGAACAAGTGAAATCTAGTCAATTTTGTGGAAATCTTACGTATAATAATCAAACATTCGGTCTCGATGGATGTACGAGTATTTAATACACCTGGTACATTTTCTATAAAGCAGTATGCACTCATCACTATTCATAGCCGTTGAAATTTCCATTACATTCGAATCTAAAAGCGTTTTATATCAACTGTATCTCTTAATATTTACAAACAAATGCTGAAATCCCAAGGTGTGTTGATGCTTACAGACGAAACAGCAACCGAATTATTTAAATGAACATTTCTTGAGAAATGTGTTTGAGATTTATGTCTTAATTTCATTCTGCATTTGAATGTTTTTCGTAATAGATTTCCTGGATGGTTCCACGGATAAGCGTTTTGCCTTCGATTGATTCCGGCATGTTTTTTGGATCAGAATTTTATATTTTATTACTTCACTTGAACGGTGAAAGAAAACATCGTGATGAAACCTGCACACCTAAAAGTTCTTAGGAATTTCTTAAGTATGTAATCCGCCAACCCGCACTAGGCCAGCGTGGTGAACTAAGGCCTAAACCCTCAAAGTTGTAGAGGAGGCCCGTGCCCAGCAGTGGGACGTATATGGGCTGATGATGATGATGATGATGAAGGAAATTTTAACATAAACCGGAATACTCATAATTCCCATAAAATAAATAGGTCCCAGATGGTAAGACATGGGTAAATTGTTACACCCTCATATTTACAAGTACTCATATTTTATGTTACACGTAACGGACGAGCATTTCTCCGTTCTACCAAAAATATGACATAATGTATTTTAAAGGAACTTTTGTTGATGGGATTAGTATCCACCCGGATATCAATCAAGCCATTATACATACTAAGTCCATTGGTCAAGTATATCCAATCCAATCCATCAGCCAATGGAAGTCCACTGCTGGACTGCAGAGGCCTATGCCTCTCCCAATTACTTTCACAGGGACCTGTTGGAAGCAGCCTGCAACCAGCGACGTCCCGCGACCTTTAATAGGTCGTCCGACCATCTTGTTGGAGGACGCCCCACGCTGCGCTTTCCGGTACGTGGCCTCCACTCGAGAACTTTTTGGCCCCATCGGCCATCAGTACTCCGCGCTATTTGCCCGGCCCATTGCCACTTCAACTTGCTAATCCGCTGGGCTATGTCGGTTACTTTAGTTCTCCTACGGATCTCCTCATTTCTGATTCGATCTCGTAGGGAAACCCCGAGCATAGCCCTCTCCATAGCTCGTTGAGTGACTCTGAGCCGTCTAATGAGGCCCATAGTGAGAGGCCACGTCTCAGTGCCGTATGTCATCACTGGTAACACAACTATCGAAGACTTTCTTCTTCAGGCACTGAGGTATTTTGGTCAAGTAGGTATAACTGCAATATTTGTTGGCAATCCACTCAATATTTTTACTTCACTGCGCTCAGGCTCATTGAACTTGTATATAATCAAAACAACATTTAAAAGTCCATGCATTTATGTATGTATGTTAAAAGTCCAAAGGCGATAATAATTTGCGAAGAAGATCCCGAGGCGAGGAACGGAAGAAAGATATCTTAATATTTTACCAAGAAAATGTATCGGATAAACTTTGATACTATAAATATATTCTGAAAAGTTGAGCCGTGCCACGAAGTTGCTAATTCAATTTGCGTTAATAGGGTCGGGATGTGAAATATTCATGGAATTCTCTACGTGTTCGTTATAAGTTTTTAATTTATTAGTCGAAATGGTGCGTTTTATTCAGAATTATCTATGATACTGTATTTTGGCCCTAGTTCTTTTTAAATTTGATTTTAAGTGTTTTAGAACATATTTTTATAGACTTCCTTGAGTTATTTTGTGACCTTTTTTAAGCAATATCATGCATGGAAATATACTTTCTTGGATAGGGGTCACCTTCATGATGTAGGTTTAATATGCTCATACATAAAAACTCCACCGAACAAGTTGCTGTTGCAACTTTTTAAAAATTTTAAAGTCAAAGGATATAAATAATAAAACACAGCTACATAACCAAAATGGATGCATTTTCACATAATTTCGTTTTCGAAACTACGACATAAACAATTTTTTTTACATTTGGATCGATACTGCAATTGCCCTACGGCAACTTAACTTAAATGACTTCTAAATGCTTCTTTTGTTTTATCTATAATACGAAGAATTAGAAAAATAATTCCGTTTAAATATATCCCTCAAAAATGACGTCCAGACGTAAATCCATCTCATATAAAACAAACCAAAACCAAATAAAACAAAAATACATTTGGTTTTCTTCATCTACTTTCTAAAACATCAGCAATTTATACAAAGCTCAGATACCGCAGAATGGAGATTTTATTCAAGCAACGCGCGAGAGGTATTCCACATTCGAGAATTCTCTAGACGGGATTTGCAATAAAATCCATCCGACAAATTCCTTTTTGCGTGAAAGAGCTTAAAGTGATCGATACAAGCTCGGCTGAGCGCTCACAATATACGACTCCAGAATACAGTATTACACAATACACTGTATATGATAAAACTTATACTATAATGTATATAGGTACCAGTGGCGGTACTTCCATAGAAGCCCAAAAGCGTTACACGTTAATTGTGTAATGTCTAGTTTAGAATTGTTTATTGTGGGGTCAGGATATTTTCTTTAAATGTCATATTGCTTTTGTTAAATAAAGATTTAAAGCTTAAAGATATTATTATTCAGCATTTTGTAACACAGGCTGTCTTTTGGGCTTCCATGGAAGTACCGCCACTGGTAAATACATAGTACATACATACATACATACGCACCGTAGGTATTCCCTGAAGAGATAAGCAGAGGTGCATTTCTGCACCCACTTTTCGCCAATTTTTTTCAAAATAAGAGGCGCGCCGATTGCCATTTTTCGAGGACATTTCCAGACTCCGCGCTGCTAATGGAAAATCCCAACAACAACTTTTCCCGACCCGGGTATCGAACCTGGGATCTCTTGAACGCACGGAACTTTTGTCACGAGAAGGAAAAAATTTATACTATGTATGTTGTAAAATGTGTGGAATTATTTTTTAATGGCTTGACACTACGCATCTCGACGCAAAATTGTCCTAAGTGGTAAAGTCATCGAGATTTCACCCGCATTGAAATATCCGGGTTAAAAGGAATCCGACGTGCCGTTCCAGTTTAGGTGCTCTGCCGAGATTATTAGTCGCCAAATTTCCGTATTTTACCGTAATTAGTCTGCCTTTTTTGTTATAAAACTTGAATACTAGTGAATCATTATAGGGCTATTGCCATACTTCAGCCAACATCATCATCATCAGCCCATGTATGTACGTCCCATTGTTAGTCACGGGCTTCCTCTACAAGCGTGGGGTTAGGCCTAAGTCCACCACGCTGGCCTAGTGCGGGTAAGCGGACAGTTACTTCAGACAATCCAAATTATAAATGAGAACTTAATAAGGTTGCGATGCCCATTTTAAAGGGTTCAATTTCATCATTAGAGTTCTGTTGATAAATTTGTTGTCGAACCCTAACAAATAAAAGCGGGGATAATGCTCAGGTTATTACAAGTACTTATATGAAGAGATTTTCGAGAGAACACAAACATGTTACAGTTATATGTTATTTATTCGCAAAGTCCTAAACACACTAAAGCGTTTCAGAAGTATGCCCGAAATTCGGCCTCTTTACTCCCGTGGCGCAAGTATGCCTTGCTATTTAGAAGTCCAGGCTTTAACTCCTTGTTCGACCAAAGGAAATTATTAATAAAAGCACGGAGTCTGGCAACAAACAATTTGTGCACCCACTTTTCGCCAGGTAAGTATCAGTCCCACGTAATAGGGAGCCAGCCTTATGCTGCTTTTCGGGCACATTTCCAGACTCCGTGCTGCTACTGAGAATTTCCTAATGGAAAAACCGAATTACACTTTTTTCAAACCGGGAATCCAAACCTGGGCCTCTAAAACGCACGATACATAGGTACTTGAGTAGCGAGACTACGAGGAAGTCAATAATATAATACATATCATTGAACATTGAATCTTAATTTTGTCCGCTTAAAAAGTATGGAGAAATGAATAAGGTGTATCAACAAGACGAGCATGAAAATTGTGCCAGTAAATTGTATGTGACATTCCATCTCTGCCTACCACTAAATAAAAAGAGCATAAGTAAGCCTGCATTCCTAAAATAGGATCATTTTATTTTATTCCATGACTACCAAAAAACCTAATATGAAAGTAGTCATAAAATCAAATATTGAAAACGCCGTATCATCCACGTTATAATAAAATTACTACTTACTTACTCGTATTGAACGATATTTCCATTAAGTGATTAGAATAGCTAATAGTTTATCGATTGAAACTGATTGAGTATTATCAAAATGGGGAGGACTCAAAGTGCGTATGAAAGGTGATTTTTTATACAAAGTAAAAAATAGAATACATGGAGAGTAGTTGTTAGAAAGTCATTTAAGGGGGCCAGAGGAGTGAATTGAGGTCTAAACTGTCATTTGGAAAGTATGCCTATTAAAAATGCTGATTTGACAACCTGTTTTTCAATGCTTGTTGTTCCATCTACGTCTGTTTTGTATGTTTCTTGACATATACCTAATCCTTTTTTTTCTATTACGAAAGTATTCAAGGGCTTGGTATTAACTACCTTTAGGGTTACATCTATCCCCTTAACAATCTGAACAAATTAAGTCCCATATCAGTTACGAAAAATTAAAAATATTAACCTGTTACTTTGGATTTATTTTAATAATTATTGATAAGCAGGTTTTCACGTTGAATGGAACGCAATTGGAATTAAATTGTTATGAGAATCAAATTATTTTATCATTCATTTAAATAGTAAGAACAAATAATAATAATAAATACACCCAACAGTCACATACATAGTTCTGACCCCACACTAAGATACTTGTCTTGTGTCGTGGGTATCAGAAACTACGAGAGACTTTTCGATCTTACAAACACCCAGACCGGAAACAAATACTTGTGGATCACACAAACATTTGTCTCGGTGCGGGGATCGAACCCGCGGCCTCTCGTTTCGCAAGCTGGTATCTAGCCAACTGCGCCACGGGGCTGTCAATCAATCTACAATCCCAAAAGACTGGACTAATCTGAGACCAGAGTAAACACGTTTATCGAATCCGATTAATTGCTCCACATGTAGACAAATTGGCAATCTCTAGTGACAGATCTGCAAACTCTAATTGGATTGCTTCATTGACGGGAGGACTGAGCTGATCTATAAGCCTGTAGGCTTAAGTATTTTTTATTATTATTTGAAGGTGGGAGTTAAGCTGCTTTCTTTCAGCTGTCAGATCATTGTTAATAGGATGATCTCGCGTCATTGACTTCACTTAAACCATACTTTCCTGACACATGATAGTTTTGCCAAACAACACTACTTAAAATTTGCTCACTGTGCATTAGAGTGGAGTGAAAAAATATATATTTTTCTTTGCCTGGGGGTCGAATTTAAGCTTATAAAAAACAAAACATTTTGACGAAAAAAAAAATTCTTTCTCAACATACTTATTGAGGGTGCCGCTTCACTTTTAAAATTAATTACGAAGCTACAAATTAGAACCTCAGGCTAAGAAAAAAAAACCACTCCACCTTACCTACATGCCGCGCGGCTATATCATTAAAATAATATGAAAATCACTCAAATTTTAGAATATGGCAGAAAGCCTTCTTACATATTTTTTTTCTGACAATTTCTAGCGATACAGTATTTAGCAATCCGTCTACCAGAGCTTTGTTAAGTAGTGTTCCTGTCGTCCGTTCAGAAAATACTAAAACATTAATGGAATGTCTGAGAAGAAATTTTACGACACTCGTGACGTAAGAGACTGGTTAAGTATCTTGATCTTAGTAATAACCTTTTGCGAGGGAGAGAAACATCATAAAACTTATTGGATCCCTAGTTTTATTATCTAAGCTGTGTGAGTAGTGATAAAGAAAATTAGAGTTGCTTTTTTCCTGTTTTACACCATGTTACGCAGAAAACAGAAACGTTGTCAATATTTATAAAATACATCATCATCATCAGCCCATATACGTCCCACTGGTGGGCATGGGCCTCCTCTACAGCTATATAAAAGACATATGTATCCAATAAGTATTTATAAAAGTTTTATTTTGATAAATATCTTTTGCATATATGTAGTTTCTTTTTTTGCATAATACCAACTATTACTCGTATAGTATAAACTTTCGATATTTTAATGTATAGAGACATCAATAAAGCCAGATTCCATTGTACAAATCTAATAGAAAAGTTTGATTTTCCGTGGAGCAGCTCACGACTGTTGATTGAAATTAAATCCAATTAGAAATCCTAGGTTTGATGATATTTTTTATCACAGTAAGGAACCTTGACCACACGAAAGCTAGTAATAAGTGTGCTAGTAATAGGGGTGTCACATTATTCATGCCTTCAGCTCGCTTGTATTCATCGGCGAAAATAAAAAAAAACTTCTCATTGGTCCCACAAGATAAGTATATATCGTCCGATCAAGACTCCGGGGCTTCATTTCAGTTAGTCTTAGTATCAATTCTGAGTGTGGAATTTTTAACAGTTAAAGCTTTGCCTATTTTCTGCTCCTTTAGAGGCAGTACCGTAAATAGCTTTTTCTGCGCCCTGTGCGAGCTTCTATAAGTGCGCCCTTGTTTTTTTTTTTTTAGATATTTAGGTACCCTAACTAGATAAATGCTATGTATAGGCCTACTTTATTTCATTCAGGGTAATTGGAACCTTTTAGAACCAAATCGAAAAAAATAATAGTCCTGCCTGGTCTGGCCAATCTTGCGCCCCCCAGAGTCTACGCCCTGTGCCTGGACACCGGTTGCACCGCCCTATTTACGGCACTGGTTAGAGGACATGATTGAAAGCAACACTTAGGGGTACAACTATACCTATTCTGTAGGAGATACAAATGGCTGAGTATGGGCATAAAATAAGACAAATTCAACTGTATCTTAGCGTCTTCTACTTACCTCTCCGACGCGCTGAGAGCAAGGGCTGGCGGCTCCCTGCTCGCTGGTCGTGATGAGTCGTCAGGAGGCCCTGGCTCCCCGCCGCTACTACTTGTTTGTCGGGTCTAATAACAAAAAGATATGGTTAGTTATTTTTCTACATAGATAGGTAAGGCAGAACCTATCATATAATGAGCTCTATCGATGCTTGCACACTGCCAACTGTAACATAAATCTTGGGTTTTTTTCTGTCTCTCGTTTACTATCGGCATTTCCAAATTCTGTCTAGGTACAATGTCCTTTTGTCCGCTCTATTCGTGATTAGGTACTTGACTACTAAGTGACATAGGATGTTCTTAGGTACTCCATATGTTAAGTCAATAAAAAGACTTTAACATACAAAATTAGTTTCTCAAGCCACCAAAGCAAAATACAACCACATCTTATATATACATAAACTCACGCCTGTATTCCCCGAAGGGGTAGGCAGAGGTGCATTTCTGCACCCACATTTCGCCAGATATGTATCAGTCCCACGTAATAGGAGGCGACCCTATTGCCGTTTTTCGGGCACATTTCCAAACTCCGTGCTTTTACCGAGAATTTCCTAATGGAAACCCCAATAACCCAGAACCAGAACCCAGGACCTCTATATCGCACGGCACATACTTGTACCGCGAGACCACGAGGCAGTCTACATACATCTTGTATATGTTCTTTAAAATAATATGACAATTGACAACCCTTTTTATCGTCACAGTAAAGTAACCGCTCTGATTATGCTGTGAATGCGGGAAACAATTCATTCACTTGCGCTTATGAAAAAGTAAACATTGCATCAGATGAACACTTCTCAAAATGAGGAAAAAGGCTTTTCTATCTTTCAACTCATAAATAAGAACAAGGGGAAAAAACTTTTATTAACGGCATTAACAACGAATCAGCGCAATAAAAACAACCAAGTGGACCCTCAACAAGTTTGGGCGTGTGCCAAAATGTACTACAAGTGGCTACAACTAGGAATTAGGTTTAACGAATACACTGTTCCCGGACATGTGACCCGTAACAGAAATTTGTCTTTGCTGGACCAAAAAAAGTGCATATTTTATATGATCAATGTAACTCAGTATACCAATACAGAAGTAACAAAAACTACCAAAAATGTGGATTAAAAGTTTCGTTTGAGAAAGTCTTTGTTCTGGAGTTTTAGTTAAATCTAACTTTTGCTCCTAGGTTTTCTCGGGTTAGATTATACTTTACTTTAGTGTGTGCCAGCGAGTGAGAGGACCTGGGTTGAGCAAGGTATATTGGGTTTATCCATAAGGAAATTCTCATATCCTTGAAAATTCACAAAATACTTGCTTGAAACCATTATCGCCGGACTAGACCATACCAGGCTAAGGCTCGCAATAGAGAGATGGGTGTCTGACGTCACTTGATGGTCTTTTGGGACAGCATAGTGCTTACCATTAGGCACGGTGTTGTGACGTTATTGGGCCCGTATAAAAAAAATATTGAAATAATGAGCGGCGTAATGTATAACTCACCATTATGCCCTTAAGCTGATTCACCAGCGGTGAATCAGCGAAGAAGTTGTTCACCGCGGAGAATATTTTACCTCTCTTGCTCGTCGCGCCGCAGCAGGCGTTCCCACGCCCGCCAGATCTGCACAAACATATTACCAGAACAATAAACACGCCAGACTAACTTATAGCAAACCATTTGTTTATACACATCAATAACAACATACTGGATGCGAGTGGCATCTGGAGAATCGGTGTCGATTCCACGCCGTGTAAACAGAAGCTCAGTTTAGATATGAACCAATACAGTTTTGCACGAATTGCTATTGGTATTGCTTTATGTGTTGAGTAGAGATGTGCCGATTATGACTTTGGCCGACTAGCCGATTAGTCGGTATAAAGAGGCCGACTAATCGGCCGACTAGTCGGCCAAGCCGATTACGGTTTCAGTTATTCTGGTAACCCATCGTTTACAGCGTATTCGCGTGAAAGTCGCAAACGCTTTTTGAAAGCATGTCTCTACTTGTGTTGTTAACTTCACATTGTTTCTTGGTTGCTTTTGTCAAGGGTCAGAGTGGTGCTTAGGTGTAAAAAAATTGTGCCAAGATAATTAATAGAACTGTTATTGCTCCAATGTTAATTAAAGTGAAATAGCGCAATTAAAATTTAATCATGTCAAAAAGAAAATCTCGTGTATGGATGTTTATTGAACAATTGGACACTGATTCTGGCAAAGTAAACCAATGCCAAATAATAATTTTTAGTAGTTAAGAATGCCAAATGATAAGAAGAAATAATTATTAATGTTTACTGAAGTTAAGAAAATATTATTGTTTGTTTGTTAATTAAGGTTAATAACTGCAATAGATATGATTTCTTTACAAGCAAGTAATTGTAAAACTGATTCTCAAAGGAAAGGTTACTTTGCTTTACATTTCAAATTGTCTGATTATAAAATGAAAATATGAATAAATAATTATCAAGGTTTTTATTTAATGTGATTCGTCATACATATTACTGAGAAATATACAGGGTGTATTCAGACCGTGATCGGAAACTAAGGCAGGTAATAGCTAAGGTGATTACAAACCCCCTGGCGTTAAAGAAAATTCTGACAAAAAATAAAAAATTTGACGTTTTCCATACAAACCGCGTACAATTAATACCGATGGTTGATTGTAATCACCTTAGCTATTACCTGCGTTAGTTTCCGATCACGGTCTGAATACAAAGTACGAGGCCGGATAGTCGGCACTCTTTGCCGAATAGTCGCCGACTAATCGCCGACTATGAAAGTGGCCGGATAGTCGGCTTTACCGACTAGTCGCCGACTAGTCGGTACATCTCTAGTGTTGAGAGAAATAGCAGGAAAATTTTGAACTCAAGGAAATATTGTAACAAATTCTATTAAATTCTATACTTCAACAATTCTGATAAATTTTGGTACAGAGACAAAATTTGTTTATTACCTTATGGACCGTGTAATAAACGGGTCATTATACATAATATCCTGGCATTATAATAAAACCAGAATGCATATAAATATACATATTTCAATACAACATAATATGTATATACACATGTTGGCGTAGGAGCGATACCGCTGGCAATATAGTATACTCGTACATGTCTCGCCCGGTCGTATTATGGTAACAATTAAAACATGTGGTTAAATAAAATATACTAAATGTTTACATTATACAAAAATCTACTACGTCATCACTTTAATCATAATATTCAACAATTTAAGTATTAAAGCATAACACACTAGCTCCAATAGCATTAATTGTACTAGTAACAATCATATTTAAATCGTAGATATAATTGTGCTTTAATCGGACACGACCAAAGACAATCCTGTACCGCCCAATTTTCAATATCAGTTTTTAACAACTAGACCGTTGGGAAGAAAAGCAAGTCATTTTATTTCTACAAAAAACATACAAAGTTAGTATTTCTATGACGCTGCAAAAAATACGATGAATTGTTGTCCTTTAAACGCTTTTTTACGGAACTTAGTTCTGCCAGCGATTTCGTCTAGACGGATTCCAGAATGAAATGATATGAAAAAGACTAACACTATTTAGCTACTTTCATGTGATAATGCGATAATATCAAACTTCCTCATTAATGATGTTGATGTTTGCGTGGAGTGTTCCTTTAATATTGTTAATATTATTCCATTTTGTAAATCTAGATTTATTCTTAATGAAAACGTCCCGTAGTCTGCTTACTTGGAAATCCCTCAGGAAATCAACATTTTTTCAAAATAAAATGTATCCTATATTTTTCAATCAAAGCTATTCATTTATTTATAAGACTAATGTACGTTGGTATACACATATAAATACCAACATCCCAACTGTTACGCTTACAATATTAATAGTTAAATTGGAAGCATTGAAGCAAAAACCTTAAAAATTCCCCGTCTTCGTGATCATTTGTGCATTAATATTTAAATTAGGTCGATGTCGGCGCTTCGAAGAACTCAACTTCACGCCTTTTGGTCTAAATTCCGGGTTGCTAAATGGTATATCTACAATCTATTCTATTCGTCTCAATATTATGTATTTTGAAATAGTTGCACTCTAAAATACTTCTATAAGAGAAATTGCTATAAGAACCGAAAACAATGAAATTTATAAAAAAATCTGGTATAAATTTCATACATTTGTATAATTTCTATGATAATTTTGCCAGATGTGACCTTATCTAGACCCTCTGGTTCTGAAGACAAACGTGCAAGTCAACAGAGAGCTATTTGATATTTTGGAATGGATCTTAATATGGAAATGGTATATCTCTAACATCACATGTGAAGTGTCAATTTCAAATGTCATTTCCATACATTTGATATTTCCGTTGGGGTTCACCCTTTAAGAAAATTAGCTTTCGTCTATCATAACAATAAGAGTGTGCTTCTACGATTTTCAAAAGGTGAAAAATGTGCTCTAGTGCTTGAAAACAACATAACATTAAAAAAATCGCAAAATTAATAAAAATACTATTTTGTAATACGTTATCAAATTTGAATAGAAGAAGAATCTATTATTTATCCGAATAAACTTTTCGAAACAGTATTTCACAGACTGGTCCCCGAGCGTAACATAAGTCACTCCATGTCACTCTCAAAATGGGTTTAAAGGTTTCATGGCCCTTATAGATTTTTTTACACAATACGACGCTCGGTTCAAATCTGGGTGAATGTAAAAATCCTACCATCGGTACTAGCTCGTATGAAAGGATACATGAAACGAAGGATGAGTTTTCTGTGATAAAGACAGACCCAAAATAAGAATAAGAATAAAAATAATATTAATAAAACAGCACCTTATAAACCAAACTAGGATTTGAAACAACTAAATAGCGAAATTCCTTTTACTTATAATTTAGTCTACAAAGCCTCATAATTACAGTAAGTAAATTATATACTAAGAAAAAGAAAAAAATAATAATTCGATAATAACTATAGCTATCACGTATACCTGTAAATTTTACCACTATTATTTACAATATAACTATAGGTACATATTCCATATAACAACGATTAGCTTTAATGGGAAAATTAGCCTAAATATTTTAAATGAAGTCGTTTGACTTTCTTTATTATATTTAAATGCATAAATGATACAAGTAGGTACCTAAATTTATGTCGATACTACGCCCAAGAAATTCCCGCTTTTCAATAAATAACATCATCATGGTTCTGTAATCCTTAGTAATTAATATTAATATCGTGATCTTACTCAAGTGATATTAATAAAGAGCTTATGAATCGCAATAAAATTGCCAAATCAATCAAAATTCCTAACTTAAAATCTCTGCCCGTTCTAAGGTCAAAATATTTAACTCACGAGACGCGGTTAAACGATACCCTGAGAATGTCTCGTACAATAATCGTCCCGAGCAAACTATCACTTATAAAGTACATCCGGCGTGCATTGTCAATTCGTGCTCAATTGTGATACAAGTCCAACAATACAATCTCGACAATTTATTACAATGAAAAAATATGTAGTGATACAGTCACGTTGAAAACGTCTTACCCGTTCGTTGAAGTCGTACGAAAGGTTTCTTGGCTTGTCAAAATATTGGTGGGTTGTGGAGGGCGGTGCGCGGAGCTTCCTCGAGGGTCGGGGGCGGACTGAAAGGATGCTGGGGCTAGCACCGGTGGCCCACGTCAAAATGTGGCGCGCATGCGTTTTCCCGGATTCGATGGGGTTAAAGAGCGTTTTCGCTGAGACGATTTGCGCTTTTTGATATGAATAATGCGTTTATGGAGCTTATTTCTAACATTGGTTTTGTGTGGTGTGACTTTTGTGTCAGTTAATTAGATAAAACGATAGTAAACTATACCATACAATGAAACGTTCAAACTAAGGTTATTAAACACTTAACTTAGGCAAATATTTATCTTGTTCATGTTGATTTTGAGCTAAAAGACGATACCGAAAATTCTTAGTTTTTGGAATATGTGAGTAAGTGTTCTATGCAGGTTTTTATTTATTAAGTGTGTGTAGTCCGCCAATCCACCATAGGCCAGCGTGGTGAACTAAGGCCTAAAACCACTCAGTTGTAGAGGAGGCCCGTGCCGACAGCCACGACAGCTAAGATTCTCACCTGCCACCTGCCATCACGACTCTTAATTACATTAATCATCCTGATTGAGTTAAAATACAAGTGTCTTATTATTAGCGCTGTGAGTCATGGTATGCTGATTAACTTTTAGCTGAGGAGACATGACTGTATAATTATTTCATTCGAGGTGCAATTAGTTAATCTAATATGCGATTTATTTAAAGAAGGTAATATAAAGAGTCCTCGAAACCGACGTGCTGCATGAAGAAGATAGTGTCGAAATAAGTGTGTTTGGCCCGAAGCATTTGGCGCTCTTTAGTCTCTGCCTACCCCAACGAGAGACAGGCGTAAGTTTATATATGTATGTATATTAAAACACCGTCTAAATAAATAAATAAATACACCCAACAGTCACATATATAGTTCTGACCCCACATTAAGATACGAATCTTGTGTCGTGGGTATCAGAAACTACGAGAGACTCTTCGGTCTCACAAACACCCAGACCCGAAACAAATATTTGTGGATTACATAAACATTTGTCTCGGTGCGGGGATCGAACACGCGGCCTCTTGATTCGCAGGCCAACTGGTATATATATAACTGCGCCACGGGGCTGTCATACATAGTTATCGGTCTCGCTACACTAGTATGTACCATGGAATCTAGAAGTCCAGGGATTCCCGGATCGGGCAAAGGGTTTTTAATCGAAAATACTAAGTAGTTTTATAGAAGCAAATCCGTGATCTATCAATGACACGGAACATGAGCCGCTGGACCACTATTGGTTGCCTTTTAAAAATATTTTCTTACTGGAGAATCAATTAAAACAAAATAATTAAAAAATATATATTGATGTATCGCAAAAGTGGAAATATAGCTTAACAAAAGATTAAATACTATGTGCTAGCGAAATATACGGGCTAGCTACAGTAACATACAGTAAAAGGTTAGTCAGTCATCCGGCATCGTAGGTAACTACCTACCTACACAACATACCTATTGGTGTGTATATGTTGGAGTGTTCGCGTATTGGATGCATTAGCTGTTTGTATAAAAATGCAGTTAATAGCATTTGACTTGAATATCTATTAGTACAACATTGTTTTAAGAAGCATGATAACATGTTTTTAAGGCCAGAATATTAAGTGCCTACACATTATTGTATAGCAATAATTGTTAACTAATTTTGTTGCTAATAAATTTTACCAGGCGTTTGCGTTTAATCATAAATATTTTCATTTCGATTGATTCCCTAATTTTGGTTCTTAAATTTCTATAAAAATATTTAAAAACATCATATATTTTATATTGATTCAGTTAGCACTGGTTACCCACTTGGTGGGTGCAATGCAAAAAAGATTAAGTATGTAATGGCGAAAAATTATGAATCTATAATAACACTGGTTTTGTTGACGTTTTCTCTTAATTTAATTCTACTTTCATTTCATTATGACCTATATCGTACCATTTTTGATGGTCTAAGTCTTAAACCTTTTCAAATTTGAAATTAAAATGAAACATACTTTATTTTTATTTTTTTGAGAATTCAGCCAGCATGGGAATGCCCACGCTGCCGCTGCGCTCCCAAATAATATATACAATAACCTAACAATAATTCTGTTGCTCGGTATTTTACTTAGACCCCTTCCATGTAACAGAGTTGGCCAACTTTATTCAATACAAGTAAAACTAACTCGTTGAGTCGCAGAATTTACTAGAAGACTAACACAATGTTTTGACAAGTGAATATTTAGTATGCATACGTAATTGCTTTGTAGACGACAAATAAACGACCGGAAAATTGCGACCCATATGTTTCTTAAATAAAACTATGTGACAACCCCAATAGTTCTAGCTTGCGTTGTCTAACATACCTACCTACAGAGACAAGGTATATCTGTCCATCGTAAAAGTCAACTTAACAAGTATGGCCCATTGACTCGGGGTCGAGGTGCTCATTCTTGTTGGGCGTCCAAAAAAGGCTTATGTGGAGGAACGCTCGACCACATTATCTACAGACATACGGTGTATGTTATGACATTTCTTCCTTCTAATTATCCTGTACTGTCTGCGCGCAAAATTCAAAGAAAGGGTACTTAATTGGTTATTATACAGCATAAAATAATCTTATTGCGATATAATTCTAGGTGGACGCGGTCATCAATATGTAGGATTCTCACCCTGGGATAACCTGCACTGTCACTAAGGATATTACCTACTGGTAGAAGGCTAATGTCCTTCAATAATAGTTTGGATAGGGCATTTTTTTTTTTTTTGCATTGTTTTAACTGAATTGCCTCTTAAGTCATGTGTGACAAATATTTACGCCCCGCCTCGGGATGTTGGTGTATCAAAATGGAGTTATTTGACGACTCAGAGTGCTAGGTAATAGGTGTACTAAATGCAGTAAGTATAGCGACATCTGTCGCATAAATACATAAGTTAACAATTATTTAGGAACGGACTAATATTTATAAATGTTATATTTTTTATCAGTTTTTTTAATATATTACTAACTATTTAGTATTATATTATTATAACAGGCCCGTATGAACTTATTTTAACCATCAGATTAATCAATTCTATGTTAATATTTAAATGTAGTTGAAAGGTCTTTAACCGCTTTATTCAATAACAAAACTAATGCTATTGAACGCAATAACAATACTCATCTTGAACATACATGGGGGCTTAACAAAACGACCCCAACGTATTTCCGCACCAAGGTCAATAAAAGCAATTTGCTCGGTCGTTTCGCTCACTCGCCGGTCATTCGTTCCGTTCAATCATTCGCACATGCGCCCACCGCGCCGCAACGCCAACGATCCATATCGAGCACTTGCCGCGTTTATTCATTCTAGTTGTAGCCGGTGTCCGGGTCTGACTTATTCTTCCTTAACAAATAAAATTCAACTAAATCCCTCAAAAATGGAGTTCGTCGGCAAGAAATACAAGATGACCTCATCTGAGAACTTCGACGAGTTCATGAAGACCATTGGTGAGTAGTTTTCTTGTTATTTCTTTTGCAATGATAACGAATTTCATGCCGGCCGGCATTTCATGTCGATGCTCGACGCCGATTTTTTGTTAATATTGATACATTTAAATCAAGAAAATTATAAATTATTAAAAAAATGGTTAGTAATGATGATTTTTAATCATTGATATGTTTTTTCATTAATATAAATTATTAATTATCACGATTTATATTCTGGCATAGTATATACTTATTGTTTAAATACTACCTACATTATATTTTTAATAACTTTTAGCATTGACTTTTTTAGACTTTTTCTAGAAATATTTGTAACTAATTTGTTCTTTTCTTTCGTTTTGTATGTATTATAAACATAAATTAAATCAAATTTTAATATTCCTAGTTTATCGCGATGACCACTCCCATTAGAGTGAATGAAGCTCGGAAGTTTCTGAGTCAGCCTACATTTTACTGTATAATTTTATCCATTATTCTATTTTTCTAATCACCTGGACTGTGTTAGAATATATATTTATCATATTTAAATCACAGATAATTGCTATAAAAATAATTGTTTCAATTATTTCTTTCCATGCGATACGCCATTATGACCAAAGAGTTTATACCTACCTACATACCCGTAATGTTGAATAAGAGATTTATCCATCGCCAATATTTAACTACCGTCTTTTAATTTTTAATGTATTTAATTAATTAACTCTTTATTGTACGCTAAGTTAGTTTTCAATCATAAAATATTAATAATACATAGAGCAGGGTATAGTAAGGGATTTTTTTTAAATTTTATAGCTACCTACATAATAAATTCCAAATAATCTATTTGTATCTAAGTGCCGACACCAGTTAATTCCATTAACCTTAACTTTTATAACCTATATTTTAATGTCTAGATTTTAAATAAATTTTGTAAATCAATAATTTGGCATGGTGACTCATCCAGAATGTCTCAAATTTTACCATAGTACCTATAACTATGCGTTTTTTGTTAACTAAAAAACTGGAAACCATACCTACGATCCATTTCCAAGATTGAATACTATTAAATACTATTGGCATAATTCGTGCGTCAATTGCTTAGGTACTAGACTCCGAAATCGAAGCTCTCGAAACATTTTTGCGTATGGTTGTTTGTAGGATGGAAAACTCAGGTATTTTGTGATGAAAAAAAATGTGTCACAATTTTGTGACTTTTATATTGAATATTAAAAATCCTACTGAATCCTTCTATCACAAAATATGAATAATTATTTTTTGAAATTTCTTCAGCAACCCGTCGGAATTAAGCCTACCTCCTAGTATGACATTAATGGCCGAATACTGAAACGCTACTTAATCTGAGGGCCACTTATATTTATGTGGCTGTTATAATTTAAGCGGTATATACTTAAAAATGTCATGTAAAAGAACTTTTTGTGGTAATGTTGCCATTTATGGAAATATAAGTGGGCATTAGTTAATCAATAAATGTTTCAATATACCGCTTAAATTATAACAGCCACTCAAATATAAGTCGCTCTCAGATTAAGTAGCGTTTCAGTATTCGGCCATAAAATGATTATCTTTACATAATGGCGGGTAATTCTAGTAATAAGCCATCGCTAGCAAATCCAGCGTTATAAACATTTTATCTCGACCTCACATTAACTATGTACCGTATCAGATAGCACATTCAAAAGAAAAATGACGCGGTTGGATGCACTGCACGAGTTGGCTGTTTTAGAACTGTATTTTTTAAATAATATAGGCAAATATCATTGGCTCTACATAGTAGGAGTATGGGAAAGATTTTTAATCTTTGCAACCAGGAAATCATATTATTGTCATCATCATCATCAGCCCATGTACGTCCCACTGCTGGGCACGGGCCTCTTCTACTAATGAGAGGGTTTAGGCCTTAGTCCACCACGCTGGCCATATTATTGTGTAGTTTATTGAATTGATAACGTGTTCGATTTTTTGTCGTATTCTAGATTTGTCACTAGATTTAGTTGTAAAAAGAAAATATTTCTATACCTCACCAGCTGTCTATAGGTTACCGGATGTTCATAGGCTGATTCCGGAATGCGACGCATTGTGTGGGTCATAATAGCGGGTTTTCATCTACATCAGCCCATATACTAGGACTGCTGGGCACGGGCCTCCTCTACAATTGAGAGGGTTTAGGCCTTAGTCCGCCACGCTGGCCTAGTGCGGTTTGGCGGACTACACGCCTAAGAAATTCCTAAGAACTTTTAGATGTGCAGGTTTCATCAGGATGTTTTCCTTCGCCGTTAAAGTACGTGATAATTCTTTGTGAATACACACATAACTTCGAAAAGACAGAGGTGTGTGCCTGGGGTTTGGACCCGCGACCGTCGAGATTCTCGACAGCGTGCCTAAACCTCGAGGCCATCATGACTTAGCTGGAATAAAATATAGAATAGAATAGCGGGTTTTATACCTTATATATTGTGCAGTCGTAATCCGCAGTTCGAATACCAACCATCACCAATAATGTCAAACAATAAATTTGTCTATGTGTCTAGTTTGATCGTGATTTTGGGTTGATGCGCAGAAAACTAACAGTTTATTTTTGGAGAACACTTTCTGTGGCGTTAAAATGCATTACAATTACTAGGTACTTATGTTACTTCGGACACAGAGACTGCTATTAAGGCTTACACCCGTTACGGATTCCACCTGATCAATAAAAAATTGATCGAAATAGAATACGTAGGATAGAACCGACGTCGAAAAGAGCATAGAGCTAAAGTCTTACATATCAGTTTCAAAAGCTTTTTTGATTAATGGGTTAAAAGTCGTTTGATGGTATCCTCTCTACTTTGAAATGGTTTTAAGTATAATAGTTATTACTATAAGAAAAAAAAACCTTTCAAACATTGCAGAGAAATTATTTTTCAATGGGAATTTATAATATATTGATCTGTATCTGTAACATGTATATATGTATACAACGGACCTCCTTTGGTAAACAGCTTCCTCTATTGAAGTTTTTGCAGCTGAGAACTCGACTATCATGGAAAGTTTTCTTTCACATTAACTTTAGAAAAGAGTCGTACTACATAAATTCCCAGTAAAATATTATGATTCTATGCAGTAAATATTTCCTTTAAATTACATTAACTTACTCAGACATAAGGAGAAATTGATAAGATTTCGCACTTTATATCCGCTAATATTCGATATCAATAATGGCTAGTTTTATCACGTAAGCGAAAGGCGTGTGCTTACTTAGGTTAAGTTCAAAGTCGATTAGATAATATAGATAAGGATATACCTATTAATCCTTGTGATAACGATTTGAGTCATCGATAAAGTAACAGACTCGGTGTAAAAAAACCTAAATATACGAGTAAATAGGTATTGCAGGAGTACAAAATCTATCGATTGATATAATCGATATTAGATTTATCCTAAATATTAGACTTTTTTTATTTTAAACCTTATAACGGTGTCTATTACGTCTTCAACTCTTAAAAGTCCTCTACTATGGCTTTCCAAGTTCCCTTATATGTTTTTTATTGTCTTGTTATATTTAAATCGTAAATGCGAGCAAAGTATCTTCAATTAATAGTCATTATAGATTTACGACTGTTGATCACTTATTATTAGGTGAACCATTTGCACGTTCATCGATAACCTATAGTATTATAAAGCTGAAGAGGTTGTTTGTTTGGTTGATCGCGCTAATCCCAAAAACTACTGGTTTTTTATAAAAAAAATGTTTTTGTGTAATACAGCCCATTTATCAAGAAAGACTCTATATAATATTGAGTATTAATAAAAAATGTGGGTAAACCCGAAAAAATATTTCTTATGCAGAGTAGCAGAGAGCAGTCTATTATTTTCACACCTGTCGCCAGCACCACCGACACGATTTGCTATGACTATTACAGTGTAATACGTCACAATAACTATTGTTAGTCGCCTTGAACTTAATTTCTGTACTTTGAACTGTTATCCATGTGCAGTTTGTCGGCAGTTCTGATATATAAATATTGTGACGGTTTTTGTAACAGATGAGGATCGCTATATGCCTGTTTGTCTTGTTGATTTTACGGAACAAGTGCGGTGTATGATCAAGAGGTCTCGGGTTTGATTCCAAGTCCAGACAAGGGGTTATAGCATTTTTTTTGGAGTTTAACAAACCGCCGTAATATTCCCTTTTTGCATATTTTACACATGCTTGTATAAAGTCTGTGAAACCGTAGTTTCAAAAATTAATGTCACAAGAATTGTATCTTATTGTGGCGTCAATCTCTTGAAACATTTGGTTACATTTCATTGATTGAATCTGACATTTGTCATTAAAAACTTAAAGATCGTAAATTATATTTCTTCATACTTCATTTTTAGACGGCCAAATTCTAAAATTACACCAACAGCAGATAGTTCGAAGAATTTCATTCTCCTTGTATTGTAGGTATGAAACGTACCAGCTCCATCCATACCATTTGGATGAATGGCGTTCATCAACGGTGCGGTTCAAACGGCGTTTCCTTCCCCGCACAACGTCTTTGTGTAATCAGCTTTCCTCGGCGGTATTGCCAAATCGATACGACTTAGGGACCTTCAAGAAAAGTTTTTTTTTTTTTTTTTTTTTTATTCTGGCACGGCAAAGTGACCCCATTGCACCTGATGGTAAGCGCAATGGAGTCCAGAAAAAGCGCCGACCAGCGAGAGATGATGGTCTCCCGTTGGTCGACACAATCCTGCCGGCCGAATACCTCTTCACCTTAATGTGAAGAAGTTTGGGGGACTATCAATCATGGCGATCAAAGGACCGACCGCGACAAACCGGCCAAAAAATGCCGGCACGGTCATCCTTTCACCATGATTGAAGCCCCCCCGAAAACCGGATATACACTGGCTGATCCCGGAACGCGGCACACTTGCATGTGCCACTATGGCGGGTTTTACGCCCTGTGTACGGTGGTCGCCATCCGGGCGGATACGAATATCCTACCACCAGCATTAAGTGCCTGTATTTTCCTTAAAGTCCGTCAACGCACCGATGATTCCTCTGGTATTGTGGGTGTTCATGGGCGGTGTTGACCACTTAACATCAGGTGGCTCACTAGCTCGTTTGCCTCCTTTCCCATTAAAAAAAGATATAGAAAAATTATTTGCATACTTCTCAATGAGTCGTCTGGTCCGAGGATCGAACTCGCACGCTCTTTTTTACCGTCTAACCACCAACTATGCCACAAAGCATCTTATAAAAGACCAAATGGCCGTTTTAATAAAAAACACACGTGACTTCGAGATAACTTCTCATACATTTAATATGTACCCTACAAATTGACAATGAAGTTCTTTCGTACAATGTGTCCCCTCGACAGTTGATTAACCTTTCTCCCTAGGTTATCAAAGTATATGTCAACAAAAAGCATAGTGGTGAGTTGTATGAGTCAGTGATGCGTAACCGCCCGAGACGAGAGATAAGGCAGTGAGAGGATCTTTGTTGTCCATATTGCAATTAAAATATTTAAGGCTCTGTTTTGTATTATGAAAGAGCGTTTTATACATAGGTATTTAGTGCCTGATAATGTGGCATTAATCGGCCGGTAGGTCCCGAGTCTAATTTCTGGGTTAAATAAAATGTCTTTGAAGTGAAGAAGACTACATGTAGAAATATAACTCTGTGTGACTATTTACATAGCACATACATACATACACATAGCATCCGTGTAACAGAAGACGAAATATATTTGATTCGGAATTCAGCGCGATTAATCTTCTAAGATATAATGAGCAAATATTGATTTAGATTCTGGACTTTATAAAAGAGTTTTTTTTTTAACTGAGGCAAGTATGTAGGGTGTAATTCTCAAAAAAAATATGATGATATATATCACAATTGCAGTATTTATTTTTAAATTTGTATCTTCTTGAAATCATAGGTAACAAAATCGTTTGAAATAAACATGCGAATATAATAAAACATCGTATACGTTTTACAAAAGTGCTTTTAGGTCAGACTCCTAATGTGACATTCCACTGACCGAAATATTCGAAAGCACCTTATTTATTCCAAGGTCTCAGGTCACAGCAATACGATTGAATGTAAACATAATAATTGCGATGATAAGCGTCTTTGTTCTATGTTTTCTTGACAGTCAGACTCTCTGTTTACTCACCGATAACATATGAATATCTTTGTGTTCCGATGAATATGATGTAATTTTATCGGAGTTTATTGCCATGACGAAATAGGAAATTGTAGGGTGTCGTTTATATGTATATAATCTAATGGTCTCTTGTGGATTTTTCTAGAATAAATTTATCTATCTGTAATTATTTAGCTGAAGAATAGAGTATCATCATCATCATCATCATTTAATTAATATTTATTTATTATTAATAATAAAAAAAAATTTATAAATTTATCTATCTGTACCTATTTAGCTCTTTCTATTTAGCTGAAGAATAGGTATAAAGAATTTCAAATATAATTTCGTAGTATTAAAGTATTTGCTAATAAAATTTATCACTTTATCATATTAATGTGGATACGCCCGTATTAATATTGAAAAGTTTCTCATTATTGTAAGGTCTATTATTATTGTACCCATTAAGCTAGCTTGTTTGACGAAGGTAGCATTTTGTTATAAGTCTTATTGGCCAAACCTTTAAACTTATTTTTATTAATTTTGGCTTACACATTGAGACTAGCTGAGAGTTTGTGGTTTTAAATAAACCGTAGATTTCATTACCTCATCACAATGCAGACAGTTTTTTACCGCATCAGTGTCGAACACCCAAAAAATCTTTCAGCTTCGTTGGCGTCACAAATGATTCATTTCCTTTTACATAATAGTTTAACAAAAAAACACAATTCTTTTAAATATCCATTTGCATGCCTTACGTGACTTTGTAAAGCATTCCGTATTGGATCGATTTATACATCTCGCATCAGACGATACTGTCTGATTTTATTGATTTCAAGCTCTGCTTAGTTCAGAAACTAGTAAGAGGGCATGGATTGGAATCTAAGATAAACTACTGGCTGTTTTAAGTTATGTAGTGTTGTTATTGAAAATTTTAATTACGAGAGGGTACACAAGGAGGAAAATATATTTTTTTTGTGCCAGTATAGAACAATAAATGCTAGTATTTCAACTATCAACGGAACAGTGTAATAGGAATTAGTAATAAAAATGATGGCAATTTTTAAAAATATGATAGGGTATATGTAACTCAGTATAACAAACTGAGGCCAGTTGATATGGTTATTCTATAAAGAGAGGTTTTTTTTATTTTTGTTTAATACGAATAATCACAAAAACTACTGGACCGATTTAGATAATTTTTGATATGCACAAGGAAGGGATTACGGAAAAGGACAAAGGCATATTGTTTTTTTTTTTTTAATTCCGGGCGAAGCGGGTAATCCCTAGTACCTATTGTGCATTCTAAAGAAAATGTACTTACATTTGAAATTGATTTTGTTATCTATTCAACAAATAAACGCTCCTGATCGATGCAGCTTAGTGCGTTGCTCCCAGTGGCTTGTGGGACAAGTTTTTGTGATACTATTATGAAGAGATGACAGACCTTCAATCCCTTGTATTGTAGCTGACTGTCGGACGCTAGTTTAGTTTTTTACTGACACGGATGCAACCGCTCTTCATTTGATAAGTTCAATTCTTTCGACGTAAAATATGAACTTCATATTCTTAAGTAGTTCCCTGTACATAACTTTCATTCTACGTAAAATAAATAACTTTGTGCATAGAACGTTCAAGCATTTAGTTTTGTCGTTGTCGGATTTTAATTGCATGACAATTTAGTTATAATTCACACATAAATTGGCAGTAGGACAGCGTGGTCGAATAAGTTGACTTCTCTAAAAAGAAGAGGAGACCTTGTTGACCTTTTTTTATTTTTTATTTATTTATTCATTTATTAATGTAAGTTTACAGTCTTGACCAAAACACTTACATTGTAAAAACTAACACAAACTTACAATTATTAATAATTTACATATAAAATAAAAGAAAAAACACATAGTATAACAAACAATTTTAATTAAAAACTATTAACAACTATTTAAAAATAAATTAAATTTAATGTATATCTGCCTGGGTGAATCACCTTGAGAATTTATATAACACTATCCCAAGCGCTCTGTCGGAAGCGACCTGCAACCAGCGGCTTCCCGCGATCTCCGTTAGGGGAGGCCTATGTCCAGCAGTGAAGGTGTTTCGGCTGATGATGATGATGATGATATAATACTATACAGTGCTGTTGCTATGACTACTTATATAAAATTGCCACCAAATCGTGACTCATTGCTTTGTCGATGCCGAAACCTTAAGCTTTTTAGTATAGAACTATTATTGGATTATTGTAATAAATCTTTATGATTTTGTAACGATCGCCGAGTAATGAGATACCGTGCCGCCATATAGTTCATAGATTAATATTTACATTAATTTTTAAATCAGCAATAGGAAATTAATGATCAGTGTTCTGTTAATTTTTATAGATGTTCCATTTCAAATTGCAAAATTATTGTACAAGGAGTTAGATCTATATCTAAAGAAACAAATCGTTTACTATAGCTACTATAGTTTAGCTATTTTCTGATCGTTTTCGTTTTTACCACCCACCATAAAAATCACACAAAAAACATAGTTTTTAAAACCAGATATTCGTTTACTTAGTAACTTAGGTATTCAATTCGAATGCGCATTAAATGGTATGCAGTGTTAACGTTTTTGTATTTGAACCTTGAACGGCGCGGACTTTGACTCCGCTCTAGACTCGGAAAATTGCCAATGACACCTATCCATTCATGAGTACCGGTTGCTAATCGTCGCTCCCTAGTCGTTTTATATGCGGAGATTATTTGTTACTGTATATTCAAAGACGGTTCATATATTTTCACAGTATAAACTAGGTGCCTTGACTGCCTCGTGGTCTAGCGGCACAAGTATGTGCCGTGCGATCTAGAGGTCCTGGGTTCGATTCCCGGGTCGGACGAATTGTTATTGGATTTTATCATTAGGAAATTCTCATTATTAGGAAAAAACGGCTATACCCCAATCCCCCAATTACGTGGGACTGATACATACCTTGCGAAATGTGGATGCAGAAATGCACCTCTGCTACCCCTTCGGGGAATACAGGCGTGGGTTTATGTATGTATAAACTAGGGGTTTGCCTGTTTTACCAACAATTTTCAAAAAAATAGCCTATATCCTTTCATATCTCTATGGCCAAAATCATCAGGATTTGTCCAGTGATTTAGGAAAGTGTAACAGTCGTACAAAGTTTTTTTTTTTCATTTGTAGTTTGTATTACACATATAATTGTGCACGGGATATTGGACCTTACTTATGGACTCCTACATAACATCCAGCTACGAAAGGAGACAGACGGAGTATATAATTATGCATTTTGTTGATAGAAACCAACAAGACGTAATACTTTTGTAAAAAATCTGCGCTACAAAACATAGACACGTCATTTCACGCATCGAGTCGGTATTTTTGCCTTTAGTTCATACAACTGTGAAAATTTATGACTGCAATGCAGTATGTTTATCGTCATTAGCAATGGGTATGGTAATCGATTCACGTTTCGAAGGTCGAGTTCAGTTGCTAACTACAGTTTTGTGTGTTTCAAGAACAGTCCTAGTTCCATTTTTTGTTAGTGCTACAATTTTTTATAATACCCAATAACAGCCTAAAAATGTTCATGGGATAGGTCAAACGAAATCGCGCAATATATTTCGATGTCGTTGAGATGAAAAATATTTTTTAAAAGTTATTTACAGTTCCAACTTAACATAGATGTAGGCAACAGTGAAAAGCAATGATAACTTACAATTTATAAAATTCATTTTAGAACACTTTTAATTTTACATTACCTAAACCGTATAAAAATAACATTAAAAATAATAACAAAAAAATATTTTTTGTACCAATTATTACTTAAATTATTACAACTCTTCAATATCCGGTGCGGTTTTCTTTCACCTACTCGCATATCGATAAGAGGCTATCATTTTATTGCAGTACACTCAACGGGTACCTACTATCAGAAAATCCCTCCACCAATAAAGCGCTTTCGGCGATTCAACCGAGCTGTATTTCACCAACAGATATATCCTGGTCAATGTTCAGGATAATTTACAATCTAGATTTATTACTATGTTTTTACATATTATATCTGATTCCTGGCTCGATTTCGAAATGTTAGCAGAACTTCACCATAATTTTTTGAACGAGTTTGTCATAAGCTGCCATGTGACATATAATGATCATGATGTCTGATTGCGCCTGTGGCAATATTACCCACTCCACTTACTCAACCGTGGCAAAGTAACAAACTTACTGTCGCGTTACGTTGACAAATGTGATCTAGTGGGGATATGTCTGCGTATTTGATTTTCTGACTTAATCCTTTCCGTTTTTTACCTGTGACTTGTTCGATTACCATTGTACTTATATTTGTCTTTCATTGTCATGTCAATTTCTTCATTATAGGAGGCCATTACCTTAGTATCACCAGCTTGTTTGTTTGCTTTTTGACTAAAAGAGATGACCAAAACCTCAGCAATATTAGGGATTAATATTTAAATTTTGATAATTACTTCATCCAATTTATTTCTATTTATAACTCTCCTATATTAATGTGTTACATTATCTTTATTATGTCAGGTTTGTAATCTGCCATTATAATGCTTCACTTATCGTAATTTTATCTGGTTAGTAGGTACCTATATCGTTTGAAGAATCGCGTGCGATAAAGAACAATTGAATTGCGTCATTTTGTTTCAATAACTTCCATTGTAAAATGACTGTTCACGCAAGTGCAGTGCGTTTCAAAAGAAATACCGATTTTCAGTTGGCACAATTTTGCCGGATGTGAATGGGCTGATTTTGGAAAGATATACACGAGATATGCGTTAGCTTCTGTGATACACCTTATTGTTTAATAATTTCTCTTATTTAACTTTATACCTTCCAGCTTACTTTAAAAGTCAATCAGCTACTCGTAAAAGCCAAATAGTACCTACTAGTAGTAAAAATATATGAGTGAGTTAGTGGAGACTTCATAGGCGATTCTGTCTTAAGATTAGTAAGCTATAAAATTCTAAAATCTGCATTAAAAATATTAGTGAAATATTTGAATCGCCTTTCTAATGTAGACAATTTACCGATAATTTCGTATTTAACAAAGAAATACAAACATATCTGAATAAATAACACAATATCAGTGTGTAAAGTATACGGGCAACATAATCAATATTGGGTGTAGCCATATCCTTGTGGTTAAATATTACGTTACCGAAGAGAATGTTGCCTGTGCGGTCACTTACCATAGTCTAGATATAATTAGTCGTGTATCAATTTTTTTAGCCATTTAGTGATTCTATTGCAAATTTGTGTTATGACAACCATTTTGGATTATCTGAAGTTATCAAATATTCGTTGGTATTCGTTATAGATGGTTTCTCAATTTAAAGTCTTGCTTTTCCATAATTTTCATATCTGTAATCTAGATATGTATGTTATTTTAGTTATGTAGCCCTATGTAATGCGTCAGAGAAAAGACATTTTAATTTAAATGTCCTTAAATTCTTCTTTTGTTATTACTTTTGTTTATTTCTTCGAAAGGTTAGTTATCGTTCATTTATGTTCCTTTAAAATTATGTTTTTTATATCAAAATTCATGTTATAAGACAGCGAAGACATCTACTGATCATCGTTGCTTCCAAGTTGCCAAGATTGTATTGTGGTTAAATATATCATATTACTGGATGTCTCATCCTATGATTTGTTATCTCAAACAGGATGAGTCGATCTGCGCACAGAATTGTCCAAGAGCAATTTATCTGTCACTCTGTCACAGCCAATGAGAATTGTGTGCGTGTGTGTAGTTTTCCGTGCCGTCTCGTGTGGATCGTATGATTACTTCAAAGACCAACCGCTGAGCTCGATACATCCTTTGAATTAATTATACTGACAGTATATGAATATCCCGGCACACTATGCCGATTAAGCTTCCAATGGTCGCGCCGGCGGCGGTCAATTGTCGTCAAATGGACAACAATCAGCTTCAATTGCATTCAATAATGGCACACGGTTAGTCGAGAACATTCTCTGACTGTGTCCCGTTTTCTATTTTCTAAACGCTATATATAAATCGGATATTTTAAACCCGTTCACGTGGAGACCATTATGGTGTGTTATTTTGCTATCTTTAACGTTTATTGATTGAATATTGCAATGGAAAATTAATTGCGATAGTTATCAGCATCGGACAGGTTTTTATCCAATTAAGTCTTCATTTCATAAGGGCTCTTGTAATTATTATCTGGTTGATAAACATAATCAACGTATCGATGTTCCATTGATGTGATTTGTAGAGGAGTATCTATGTAATTATTCAGTATTATTCATATCTTGATCATCTGATCATGTCGGTCCTGATTCTTCAATTATTGTGAACATCTGGACGATCTCGGCTCCATATAAAGTTGCGAAAAGATTTTTAAGAAAAAAGGTATATCTAGGGATATTTAATTCTGGAACTTTCTAAGGTATAAATATAAGAAATTAATACCGCGTCGATTGTAATTTTCTCACAACCAACAATTGAATATTTGTACACATGTTTTTGCACTAACAGTCTTTTCATATTTTCCACTTTGTACTTATTTAGTTTTATTAACTTTAAATAAACGATGTAGTTTAATTTTATTCATCCAAATATTCGTATGTGCTTATAAAACATTAGATCTCTGCTTTTCTTGAAGTTCTGTTTTATGTGCTTGCACCTTAATAAATTTCTGGTCCAGATCCTACATTTCTTAAATTTTTGAAGGAAATAGCGAAAGAATGAATATCCTATCCTATCTAAAAGTCTTGTTTAAGAATTTCGAATAAATCCAAAAACTACCAAAAATTATTTGATAGACTGCCTCGTCTTTCATCGTTTTCAATCGAACTCTCGAAAACTCCTATTTAATTCATGAATATGCTCTGATATATACAGATATTTAAGTAGTTTAAAACATACAAGCACTTTTACTGAATCGTCTGCGTCATTCCGGTTCATAAGTCGTTGTATTTCAATATCAATCAATATCAATTGGTACAACAGGCTTGACTTATTGAACAGTCGGTTTCCTCCGGCGCGCGGATGTCGTCGGCGCTGCCTACGCCCCGGGGACTATCATTACCAATAAACGTCGCATTCCCGTCTGCTTTATCATGATTTACTCCACACAGGATATAATTTTTAACGAGCTTGGACCTTTAGGAATCTTGTTCCGAGGCACTGACTTTTAACGTTGTCCCTTCGTTGGATTCTCTAAGTTGTCAGCAACAGTTGCAAGTTTATGGAACTTTATTTACGTCAATATAGTGTCTATGGTTCAAAATTTTTTTTTGAGATGGTATAGGATTTTGCAGTCTCTGGACAGTTTGTTCTGTTACATAGCTACCACCATTCACAAAATGTGAAACTTAGTACCATGAGTTGCGAATTATGTCAGGATACAAGATTCAACTGAGTATATCTATTAGATTTATTTGCCATTACATAAAGTGTGGACTGGAAAAAGATTTTTGTAATTACATACATACATACATACATAAACTCACGCCTGTATTCCCCGAAGGGGTAGGCAGAGGTGCATTTCTGCACCCACATTTCGCCAGGAATGTATAAGTCCCACGTAATAGGGGGCGAGCCTATTGCCGTTTTTCGGGCACATTTCCAGACTCCGTGCTGTTACCGAGAATTTCCTAATGGAAAAACCCAATAACACTGCCCGACCCGGGAATCGAACCCAGGACCTCTTAGATCGCTCGGCACATACTTGTACCGCGAGACCACGAGGCAGTAATTATTCTTCACTTACCATTATATCTGCTATATGAGGTGTCAAGATATTATAAAGTAGTTGCTTAACTGAAAGTTATATTCGAGTATGGCAAATTACTAATTCTATTGTATGCAAATGAGCTATGTTTTTTTACAATTTTCCGCAGTTCAAAGGTCGGGGTCGAGGGGCGATCACAAATGATTTAATTTGTCTTGTAATTCCTACTACATATTTGAGATTAAAGCTTTTTGCAGTTTTGCTCGCAAGTATAAGTTTTGTTGACCAATTTTTAAAGGAATCTTAGGACCCTGTATCTCCGAGTATGAATATAACCTTTGTATCCATTATAATATCTTTGTGCGAAAAGAAAACAAAATGAGGCATGTAAGTGTAAAGTGTAAATATTGTACTTTATCTTGTTCCGAGATTAGCCATTCGTCTTTCGTACAACAAAATTGTGTGAACTGGTAAAAAAATTACAATAACTTGTCGCCAATCAATACTCTATATGGACCATGCACATAATGTCAAATGCGGTTGCGCAGGTTTGAAGTATTTTACCTTTTTTTTTTTTTTTTTTTTTTCCTACGGGGAAAATCCTATTTACGGACGGTGTGTCGGACTCACCGGCGCCTTCCGACCCAGCATGGATGTTACCGCCCGTTGTCGGGCGGCCGCTGGGCCGGGTCCCTACCAAATATCAATGCGCCGTAATACCGACTAAAAACCCCGCGACGGCCACCATCAGCGCATTCAACGAGACGGCCCCGGAATACCCTGAAGCCAGAGCTATGGATTGACCCGGGACCGCCTCTGCGCGGTGCCAAAAGGCACACCGAAGCAATTGTTACCCCTCGGGGGCCGCCAAGGTAGGGACGGCGGCCCCACGTGGCCTCTGGGCGCCGGGCTAGATGTTCGCCCGGCGCCTCCTACGTCGCCTGTTGCGACGAGCGGGATCGGTCTGCTCCCGATCCCGCTCCGCGCTCTCCTTCTGCGAAATGACACGTTCGCAGAAGGAGAGCATAGCTTTCCACGACCTCCGGCTGCCGACCATGGCGGCGACCACGGTCGGCAGCGAGAGGTCTCTCCCCACGACCGCTACGAGAGCGCTGCGCTCCTCGTCCCAGGCTGGGCACTCCTCAAGCGTGTGCTGGGCCGTGTCCTCACGGCAGTTGCCACAATGGTGGCACACGGCGGTCTCCTCCACTCCGACGATGCGACACAGGTACGCACCGAAGCTGCCGTGCCCGGTGAGCACCTGCGTCAGCCGGAAGGTCGGCGCACCGTGGCGCCTGTCCATCCACTGCTGGAGGACAGGACGCACTGCCGCGACGGTCGCCACGCCAGCACTTGGACTCTCCAGCCTGGAACGCCACTCCTCCACGGCGGCGCTGCGGAGGGAGGCCAGCATGGCCTCGACCTCTCTTGGGGCCGGTCTCTGTCCGGATCGCCGGTACGCCTCCTCCCGCCAGAAGAACACTGACGAGAGGGACTTGGCGTCCAGCTCCCAGGGCAGAGTACCCGCCAAAACGCAGGCCGCCTCGTGCGAAATCGTGCGGTACCCTCTAACGATTCGCTGCGCCACCATACGTTGCGGACGATGCAACAAGCGGACACAGCGAGCGCCGAGGGAATTGGCCCACACGGGACACCCGTACAGGGCCATGGACCGCACGACTCCAGCATAAAGGCTTCGGCAAGGGAAGCCAGGACCATTAATGTTGGGCAGCAGGCGACCGAGAGCGCCCGCTGCCCGGACCAACTTCGGCGACAGCATCTCGAAGTGCGCACGGAATTTCCATCGACTGTCCAGAATCAGACCTAAGTACTTCATCTGGGAGCCGATGGGAATCCGCACGCCCTCCACCGTCAGGTGTGCCTCCGGCGGTGGCCTAGACCGAGGTCCGTGAAAACACAGAGCCTCGGTCTTGTGCAGGGCCACCTGGAGGCCAAGTCGCCGAATCCTGCCCACCACGAGTTCGGTCCCGAACCCGGCGAGCAGGGCGGCCCGCTGTGGGGTCCTGGCCGTCGCTGTCACCAACGTGTCGTCCGCATAGCAGACGACAGCGACGCCCCGAAGGTTGGCACCACGAAGCACCCAGTCGTAACCGATGTTCCACAGGAGCGGCCCGAGAACCGAGCCCTGTGGAACACCGCACGACACCGCCCGACGGTGCCACCCGTCGGCGCCCGGATACACGACGTACCTGTCACACAAGTACGCCTGCACCAGACGCCGTAGGTAGGGCGGAACCTCGTGGTACCGCAGTGCCTCATTGATGCAGGCCCAGGGCATGGTGTTAAATGCGTTGGCGATGTCGAGTGACACCGCCACGACGCACTTGCCCCGAGACACTGCATCCTCCGCCTGTGCCCTGACTCGCAGAATCGCGTGTATCGTCGACCGGCCCCTCCGGAACCCGAACTGGCAATCTGCCAGGTCCGGGCCCGTGCTCTCCAGATGCTCGACGAGGCGCGCGTGCAAGATACGCTCAAAGAGCTTGCACACCTCGTCGAGCAGCACGATGGGCCGGTACGCCGACGGCGACTCTGCGGGTCGCCCCTCTTTCCTCAACAGGACAAGCTTGCCCGTCTTCCACCGCGACGGGAAGCTGCCCTGCTGCAGGCACGCGGAGAACAGGCTGCGGAGCCTCGTGCCCAGCGACTCGACGGCGAGCACCCAGATACGTCCAGGCACCCCGTCGAGCCCCGGGGCCGAGTTCTTGCCCCGCAGCCGAAGCACTGCCGCCTCCAGCTCTTCAGGCGACACCTCCGGGATATCCCTTGCCGAAACCAACGACGATGGCGCCGGTGGACGTGGCGCCATCGGTGGAGGAGTGAACTCCTCGGTGGCCGGGAACAAAGCCGCGACGACGTCCTCGACGAGGTCTGCCCGAAGACTCTCCGTCAGCGGGGGCGCCCATGGGCGGAGCTTGCTCAACGCCACACGGTATGGACGCCCCCACGGATCTCTATCGAGAGACCTCCGGGACTCCTCGTAAGCCGCGGCCTTTGCTCGTGCAATGGCCACCCGCAGCGCTCTCTTCGCCCCTCTGTGGAGGCCGTAGAGCAGCCGCTCCTGTTCGTCGTCGCCAGGTCGGCGGACCCGACGACGACGGTGCCTGGAGAGTCGGCGTAGCGCAGCCGCGCAAGACGCGCGCAGCTGCGAAAGCTCCGCCGACCACCAGTACACCTGGCGCTTCACCGGGAGGCGGGTGACCCGGGGCATCGACGCGTCGCAGACGCGCGACATCGCCACCCCGAACCATTCCGCCTCCTCCTCGACCCGCACCGGTCCGTCCGGTACGGAGATCCACGCCTGAACAAGAGCGGCCTCTTCCGCAGCCTCCGCATCGAGGCGCTTAGCGGCCCACCGCCGGCCGCCCGTGAATCGGGTAGCGGGACCACCACCGGGCTGGGTAGGGGCCCGGGAAGCAGAGACGCTGTACCGGATGTAACGATGATCGGACAGCGTCTCCTCGTCAACCAGGACCTTCCAGCCCCGGACACGGCGGGCAAGGGCCGGGGTGGCGAACGTTATGTCCACCACCGAACCGCCATTATGCCGCACGCACGTGTCCTCCGACCCCCGATTCAGGACGACCAGCCCGATGGAGATCGCCCATTCCTCCAGGGCCCTACCCCGCGCATCCGTCACCGACGAGCCCCAAGCCAAGGACTTGGCGTTGAAGTCACCGGCGACTAGCACGGGGTAGGACTGACTGCCTTGCACCACCAGGGCCCCCAGGCGGACCAGAAAGCTCTCGAATTCCGCCAGGGACCTGTTGGGAGAGAAGTACACTCCTACGACCCAAATCCCTCCCAACAGGACCGCCACGCATCCCGAGCCCTTCGCTACTTTTTCGAAGGGCGGGGATCCGGCGGCGCCCCGAGTGATGACGGCCACCAAGCCATCTAGGTCCCCAGCCCAGTCATCCCGGGAAGGAACAAAGTATGGCTCGGAGACCACAGCCACTTGAATCGACCACTGCGCCAGGCACTGAACAAACAAATCCTGCGCCCTGGCGCAGTGATTGATGTTCGCCTGGAGGAAGTTATGTGCCATACTAACTATGGGCGATCTCCATCATCTCCGGGGTGGGCGGTTTCGGCCGCGCCACAACCTCAGATCTCGCACCGTGTAAAGAGCGGTGCGGGACGGAGGAGGCGACGCAAGCCTTAGCGCCCACCCTGTGCCCAGCGGGCTTACCCGCAGCTGCACAGATTGTGCAGTGTGGGTCCGCTTGGCAATCACGGGCCTTATGGCCCTCTTGACCGCACCGGTAGCAGATCCCGGTGCGGTCACACTCCGCGGTGCACTTTATCCTTACGTGCCCCCGAAAGAGGCACCGGAAGCACCGCAAGGGCCTAGGCTCTAAAAGCCGGACCCCAGCCGACACCCAGCCCACCAAGACGCGTCCTGCCCTGGTGAGCTTTTCAGCCGCTTTGGCCGGGCACCGGAGCCAAACGGCGCCCATACCGGAGCGCTCGGCCCGGATTTCCCCCACCCGAATATCTTCGGGCGAGCACTCGCCGAGCCGAGCGACGGCCGCTGCGACTGCCTCGGGGGTGACGGACTCGTCCAGCCCCGAGATGCGCAGCTCCGCAGTCTTGACGGGTCGGCTGACGCGAACGCCCTCCGACCCGGCAAGTACCTCCCTCATCTTGCTGATGAGGGAGTCGGCCCTTGCCTCCGACTCCGGCCCGGGCACCTCGAAGATGTAGCCCCCGGTGGCTCCTCGTCTGGCCTTCATACCGGCGATGCCCAGGCTAGTGAGGTCCACGTGAGTTTTGACCTCGCGCAGTACCTGGGCATACGTCGTGCCCCGCTCCAACGCCTCCGGCAGCACCGTCAGAGTGACGGCGGCTCTCTGCGGGAGGCGGAGCTGGGGCACCGGCTTGCGCGGCGGCTGTGTCGGCTGGGGTTTAGGGGGGGCGGTGGTGTTGTGCCCCCCAGACTTCTTCTTTTTCTTTTTCCCCCGCTTTACCACCTCGGTCCATGGAGTTTCCATGGACACGGGTGGCGGGGGGAGAGAACGCGGAGCTGGCGTCGGTAGACGCGGTGCCAGGCGCTTTCGGTTCCCCCGCTTCCGCTGGCGCGATTGGCGGTCGGGAACCGCTGCGGGGGGCACGGCACCAGGACGCTTGGCTGCGGGCTGAGTACTGGCTGGAAGGGCGGGGATTATGCGGTCCCCTCCTCCTCCCTTCCCTTGGTCTGCGGCCAGTGGAGGCCGGAGAATCGGCTCCGGAGGCAATCTCAACGACATCGCCTCGACCCGAGCGTTCAGCATTGCGATCTGACGCAATACTTGCTCGAGGCGATCATCCCCTGAAGACGCCACGGGCGCAACTGTCGGTCGCGACTGCGACCGAACAGTGGCCGTCAGCTCCTCCAGGAGCTTGGACTGGGTGGCGAGTTCCACCTCCAGTGCCGTCACCTTTTCGCGGAGGCTGGCATTTACCGCCTCCGCGCGGGCCAACTCCGCCGAGGGTGGCTCGTTCGCCAACTCCTCCAGCTCCGCAACGCTGACGTTGACGTCCCTCTGAAGTTCACCCTTCAGATTTCTGGACGTCTTCGTCACGTTGCGGAGCCGATCCGCCATCCTGATGAGCGCCTCCCTTCGGGTGGAAGCTGGCATTTCCGGAGCCTTTGGCTCACGGAAAGGGCAGGCCTTCTTGGCCCTGGCCAGCTCCGCCTCCGCTTCGGCTTTCCTCTTCACTTCGGCGGCACGCTCCTTTCGAAGAGCCGCCTTGTATTTTTTGCTGGCTTCAGCCACAGCCTCCTCGTCTGTGGCTGAAACCGGAGCGTGACCTTTTGGCCCCTTGGATAGGCCAGGCTCGCCTGCGGTGTCACTGTCACCGAGCGTTGCCTGCCGCCTCCTTGAAATCTTTCGTCTCTTCGCCCGCGAAGAGTCGCAGCTCAGTCCGGACTCAGAATCGATCCGGACTGGCGCGGTCCCCTCCGCGGACGTCCCCACAGACGAAGCAGCGACTACCTCCCCTGGCGCTAAAGCGTCCAGGGAAGGCACCCCGCTTACTGCTACTGAGCATTCCTTGTTTTTATTTATGATTTTAGCATTCATTTTGGTTCCCACGAGTATGGGGGAATATCGGTCCACCCAGGCAGTGCCCCCTGTACCTGGGTAAGCCTAGCGTAACCCGCCAAGAGGGTCGGCCGGTACTCTGGCGGGGGTCGCACTAGAGACTGAACCTCCCATCAGCCATGCATCCCCTCACGGTGCGCCGCCGCTTGGGATTCGGGGTAACTTTTTATAGAGGTTTTCTCCCTCGCGGCCCGGGCGGTTAAGCCAAGGCCCTCGCGCCGGCCGAACTGCGAGACATGACCACAGCTTCGACCGGATTACGAGTTCGACGGTGGAAATGGGGTTCGCCCATTTCCTGCTCGGAAGCAAGAGATTGCTATCCGAGCCCGCCGAAGACCCGGAACAGAACCGGGATGGCCCAAAAGACGGGCCCCACCGCGGCGCGGTCAACAGGACCGTCCGCCTGGTGTCGGGATTTGGCCGTCGGCACGGGCCGACGTTGCCCAGGGTGCACCGTCCCCGCCAGCATCCGGACTAGCAGGGCCCACTTGGAGGTATCCCGACCTTGCACCCCGGAAGTATTTTACCTGTAGGTAGTAACTTGACAACACCTATAAAACATGAAGAAACGTAAAAAGAATACTTAGTAGGGAAAAGTGTATTCATAAAGAATTCCAGTAGTATTGGTCAGATTTTTTTGACAAATTCGGTTGGGTAGACTTTATTTTTACCCAGTTTGTTACCCTAAATAAGACAAGGCTCCAAGAGTATTTTTACCATGAAAAGGTAGTTTACTTGAACCCGACTTTAGTTACCATTTGGGGGTTAATGACGTCACATTGCAGATCATACTTTATACTCCAATTTATATGAAAGATTAGAAAATAATAATTGTATTTTTTGAATCGTAGTTGGATGACATATTAGCGCGAAGGAGATGTTAGTACATATTGATACAGATAAGAATATGAATCATAGAAGATACATTAACGTACCTGTTTATTAGTCAGTCTAGTGATTAGTCGGCTGATGGCTCGCCAGCGCACCCGCACGATGTATAGCTTGGACATTGAACCTCTATTATTAGAACGGAATATGTAACATTCATAACAACACTATTTTTATCAACAAAATAGAAAACGACAAACTTTGTTCCCTATTTACTTTCTCTCTTATTATAACTGTGATGGAATATTAGTATTTGTTTGAATATTAGGTCTTATGAAACCCTTAGTAGGGGCCTATCGCAGTGGAAACCTCTACAAGGGTGTATTTTTCATTACCTACCCGTGTTCTTCCAGTTTGTTTGGGCATAATGGTGCCCTTAAAATCTTTAATACACTCGCCCCTTATTTCGTGGGACTTAAAAAATTGCCGCCGTAATAAAAAAAAACCTAATTATGTCTGCAATATGATGTCTAAATATACGAGTACCATAGCCTACTCCTCTAGGCATTCAAGCGTGATCGTATGTACGTATGTATAACCCTGATAAAAGAATTGACATTTCTATCTAGCTTCTACAAAACACTCACGTAATGGAAGACATAGTATGGGTAAACCGTTAAAAATATTCCATAAAACTGTACACGTAATAAGTGTTGTATTTATTGCCAACGTAACTGAAATATGTTAACGATAAATTATCATTTATTGTAAGTTTTGACTTAGGATTAGCAGAACAAGGATTGTAAAACAATGAAATATTAATTGCACCTTGACTAATAATACTAACGTTTCAATAAATACGTGCTGTATCAGCTCATAAATGTAGGGGTAGACCCCGTGGCTGTAGGTTGGTCAAAATTACACACCTTTGAAATTCTTGAACAGAAGTCTCGGCCATACGACTTTCCATTCGATGTTTTCCTGATAAAATTAAGACTAGCTTTTGCCCGCGACTCCGTCCGCGTAGACTACAGGGTTGGGTTTAGAAAGAAAATAAGTTGTAGTCTATTTTACTCCACAGAGTCCCATTTATGTCCATATCAAAAATCGTTTATATCGGTCAAATGATTTAGGCGTGAAAGCATAACAGACATATAGTTACATATCATCATCATCATCATCAGCCCATATACGTCCCACTGCTGGGCACGGACCTCCTCTACCATTGAGAGGGTTTAGGCCTTAGTCCACCACGCTGGCCTAGTGCGGGTTGGCGGACTACACACCTAAGAAATTCCTAAGAACTTTTAGGTGTGTAGGTTTCATCACGATGTTTTCCTTCACCGTTAAAGTGCGTGATAATTCATTGTGAATACACACATAACTTGGACAAGTCAGAGGTGTGTGCCTGGGGTTTGAACCCGCGACCGTCGAGATTCTCGACCGCGTGCCCAAACCTCGAGGCCATCACGACTAGTTACATATACATAGATTTAGTCGTTTACACAACATACAACCTTTCATTCCCCCTTTCAATCCATTAAAACCCCTTTTCCGGGATAAAAAGTAGTTTCTCAGGGTCTAAACTATCTGTGTACCAAATTTCATTTAAATCGGTTCAGTAGTTTTAGCAGGAAAGCGAGACAGACAGAGTTACAATCGCATTTATAATATTAGTAAGGATAAGCGATATTACTGTTCAATATAATCGCCATATTTAAGAGTTTTCTAATCCCTGTTTTAGAGGAGACCCGTGCCCAGCAGTGGGACGTATGTGGGCTGATGATGATGGTTTAAGAGTTTTAACTGTGTAAGGGTACCTATATTTAAAAAAAAACATGTTCAAGTACTCTGTATTACAACAACATAATGTTATCTCGCTGAAACATGTTTATTTAGCTGATTATTTCGTAATGTTTGATCAGATACTGTCTACAAGATAGATTTGCATCTTATCGAATTATTGCCGATGTTTAATGTTGATAATGCAATCTTACTTGTCAATCACACCCATAAGGAAAAATGCTTTTTTTAGCCAGAAATGCATAGATAATAATTTAAAAAATGCAGTCGCTGTTATAACTAGTTTGTTTGCAATATTTTCCTCTCACATATTATATTGGTGTACCAGCCAGGAGAACAAATTAAGTGTTCTCAATTTAAAATATAGTAAAGGCTGTTAACAATCAAATTCTATTCAATGAAAAATTGACGCGGGCTCTATTTTGTTATTTTTATAACCAATCATTGTGAGGAAGTAGTTCGAACATAATATACAATAATGATTGATCGTTACGCTCTATTGATCTTGAATAGACAAAATAGATCACATGACAATCATACACGGTAAAAGTATTAAACGAACCATCGTTTGCTGAATAAAGAACGTCGTTCATTTTATTGATAAAAATTCGCGAGAACGCGTTCTAAATTGAAAAATTGCGCCAATCTAAAAGGTCGACGGCCTTGACGTCACACCACTCGGCGCGACCAATCACAGCCCGCCGCGCCCATCAACCGACCAATGAGAGAGGAGAATTATTTATCGATTTATCTGCGAGCGATGCGTGCAATTGGTCGTATTATGTCTGCGCGGTGGAAAGCAACAGGCTCGTTGAGTCAGACATGCTGGTAACTACATCTCTTATCGGTGAATACTTTAGTAAACAAAGCGTATGTACTGTTTACTTATATACGCTAAAACTGCAAATTTACATGCATTCTATATTCATTCACACAAACTTCCATTATTGATAATCCTATAATTTTTTACACGCTTACTTGTTATTTTGTTTTACTCTGAAAATCCTTGAGGTTCAGCAGTGGACGTAGTGTGGTTGATAATGGTGACGATACTTTTATGGAATTTCAACTTGCAATCGAATTGAAAATTTGAATTTAGAAGCGAATGTCTTTTTTTACCTACCCACTACTTATACGTTGATAGCAAAGGCAACGGCAAAATATCCCATTAAGATATTTCTACAGCAAGCCTATTAGTTCTGTGAGCAAATAGGTCACTCTTCTTCAGTCATTACTATTCCAACTTCGTGCGACATCCGCACCGTTTCCTTTTCCTGGAAATGTTCCCGCTTTTCTAGGAACTTCTATATGTATCGATTTGTTTCAATAGAGTTTCCTTATTAAACTCGCACACAATAGCTGGTACAGTATTACTTGTTTCTCCGTCTGATAACTTACATAATATAGGAGTTTTAGGTTTTTCGGTATTATCCCGTTTGTTAATTAATAAAGTTTTGCGTTGCGTTGCGTGTTTTGTGTTTGATATTTTTACAACATCGATATCACAAGGCGTGATGAAGTAAGGACATAGTCCTCTCAATCGCAGACGAGGATCGTGTCCAGCAGTAGGACGGGTTTGTGGGTTCATACCTCATATGGCTATAGAAACCGTTATTATATTAATTTCAAATTCCTTACTCCTTAATCGGTGTTGAAATATGAGCGTGAATTAGAAACCAAAGCACATCGCTGACTTTTCTGAACAGAGCGAGAATTCGAGATGAATTGTAAAGGAAAGTATTGCGCAAAAATCTGCATAATTTAGGGTAATTCACAACAAAATCATAAGTATACGTACTCTAAACGTAATACTCTAGTTTCGTCAAAAATCTATTTTTGAGATCAATATTATATTGCAACCGCTTTCGGGCGCCGTCTCTCTATGCCAAAAATCATCATTGATTTTGGTATTAAAGGAAGCCACACAATTTTGCATTTAATTTTGTGAACTAGGATTTGTACCAAAAACGATAATTCCCTAGCGGCCAAAGCGTGAATTAATTTCGTTTGCATTGTCTATTATTCAAATTAGCGTGGAAACAGGAAACTGCGTGCGCGGTCTCAGCGGACTTCGCCCTGGACATTAGACCGCGACGCGGCGGAATGCAACCTATACGGTACAGCTGAGGGCGTTTAGCGGAGACAACAAAACGTACTTCCAAACTGGTTCTCAGTTGGAACCAGCCAGAATTTACACACGAGTCTGCTTAGAAGTTTTTCTTAGGTGAAAAAAAAAACTAAACGTCATATTTTATTTTTCTTAGTCGAATTTGATGCTCTTTTGTTTTTTGAATATAACCTTTTCGTCGCTAATGGTCAATGTGTTCGATTTTAAACTCGTCTGAGTATAATTTGGATTGTTAAGCCATAAATATCACTGCTAATATTGTTGGTATAGTTATTGTGGATAAGAAACGGCACAAAAATCTCCCCTGGTAACGCTTAAAGGTTTTTGTAGTGATAAAAAGTAATATACAAGTACATTTTTTCGACACAAAACATATAGTCCCTACCTAGTAGGCTAGTAGTCTTAAGAAGTCTAATATAATGGAAGTATGCGGCAAGCGTCATACTTGATTCGAGAGATGTGTAGAAGACAGCAGTCAGTCTGGTTTTGCAAGTGCTAACATGCCTGTTCACCTTTCTTATTAACACGTTAAGCGTCTTTACTGTACTGGCATTATAATTGCCACTAATGAAAACTTGATATCTATCTAATTTGACATTAAGTAGTGTTGAGGTGATAACAGTTTTATAGCAATTCAATTACGAAGTGACAGTTTCATGATACATAGCGACTTCCAAACCTTCCATTTTCTCGAGCTATCTAATAACAACAAACTAACTCATAGTTTCATACATTTAAATGATTCTAAGCTTTCATTAAAGCGACCATTCATTGTGTGTCAGCTACTAAAAAAATATTTCAATAAAATGTACCGAAACAATTTATTTGTAGACTACCAAAAACAAAATACTCGCGAAATTACCTGTACCTACTCCTCTTTCTATCATGTTCGTTTTTAAAGAACAACGTGTTCGGTTCAAGGTGACTCGCGTTATCGCACTAATCACCTAATGTAACAACAACACGCTAAAAACTGTCTACACCTTTGATTTTACCTGTAATTTTTGTGAGACTTGTTTTAGTTATACGATCTCTACAAATGACTAACTACATACATGTACTTTTGAGCTCTATCGTTCTTCATTAACAAATTTCGAATCAGACAACCAAGCAGGTTTGTAAACACATACACTTGAATTTGTTGTGGTTTGTTTTTACTCATAAGGATAGCATGACGTGTTTGATGATTAAGTGGGAGTCTCTTACAAATAATCAATTTTATATAATTAATCATTATTAAAAACTGTTATCACACAGAGTTACACCTAAAGGACTATAAATAGTAATTTACACATATTGATGACTATCTCCTTTCGATATAAGCCTGCTTACACAGACATGACATACATACATGACATTGTTTGTCAGTAAAACTTCGGGGTTTCCTAAAAGGTGCCGATATTACCATTTTCGTGATCATGCCTTTATGGGAACACAAGAGATATCGACTCGTCTCTACTGAGAATTTTGATGACTTCATGAAGACATTGGGTAATCTTACAATAATCTTACCACCATTTGTCATCATCATGTGTTGTCATTGCTGACTGCTCCTTTACCAAAGTGTTTTCCAAAATCTACTCGTTAAATCTTGATATCATACAGGATACAAGAAACACCCATAGATTGATGTCATATCGGCAAAATCTAAAATATTGCTTCTAAATTGTCTTATTGGTACGATGAAAAAGTATTCCGTATCGACCTTCTTTAATCCTGCCACAGTGTATAGACGTATTAAGAGTCTAACCAAATTGGTTCATTAACTATAAAGTAATTATATAATCAACTGCAATCCTGCGAGAGATAAGCCATGCGCAGAATGTCACTAAAAGTTCTGTTATATAAAAAATAATAAAACTAGTTATATACCGTTGTCAATGTTCGCAATCTGAGTCCGTAAACATGTTAGGCTAACTGTTCTAACTTAGCTTTCTAGAATCTTCATAAATTATAGTAAATTAGTTATCAAGTTTAATGATTCATTGCATGCTTGTGTAAACCCCGTTGGGAGTATAATTGAATTACACGTTCTACATAACTGTAACGTAATTATGGATTAATTCGCGTAATTTTAAGTAACTTCCATTTTCCATGAATTTTTATTTAGCAACAATCAGCTAAACACGAAGCGTCATGCAAATATGTTCGGTGTTAAAGCATGAAATTTTCTACCATTCGCCAACGGTAAAATTATTTTTTTATGACGACAGGTCATACATATCTGGTAGCCACATCATACTTTAGGATTCTTATTATCAGACCCAAACAAATTCTTCTAAGTTACTATTAAACACAAACTGCAAACAATATATAAAGCAACGGTAAACTATAAAAGATTAAAACTCTAAAAAATTATGATTCATTTTTGGAGCCTCCATGGGCGAATTTAATAATTAAGACCTAGTATCTAAAACAAAAATTAGTTTATGATGATTTACATATTATGTAGTAATTCCGTGATGTAGGACTGCTTAGTATATCCATAAACAAACACTGTTTTTGAGATTATTGATTCGCTTTAGCCTTTAATCAATTAAATCCTTTTTTATAATTAAATGCATAGATTATACTCGTATAATGTAGTTTATCTAAACTAACAGTGGATTCTATTCTTTTCCAGGCGTTGGTCTGATCACCCGCAAGGCCGCCAACGCCGTGACTCCCACGGTGGAGCTGCGCCAGGAGGGCGATGGGTACAACCTGGTCACCTCCTCCACCTTCAAGACCACCGAGATGAAGTTCAAGCCTGGCGAAGAGTTCGATGAGGAGCGCGCTGACGGAGCCAAGGTGAGAACAAAACTCTCATTCAATTTTGGTGATCTGAAGATATTTTAAGATATCTTAATGTGAATATGTTTATTTTATAAGCATCTTGTTTGTATTATTATCAATTCTTGCTGCTCTGGTAAAACCTGATTTTTGAATTATTACGAATCGGACTTCGGTACAATATTGCAAACCAATATAGTAAATTATTTTATCAGTGAGTTACTCCAAGAGCGTTCGAGAAGAATTTAGAAACACAATTGGATGCAGGATAGCCAATAGTACTCCCAATAGGAAAGATTCATTTGTCTGTGAATTTTCTCGATCTTTTCCCATACTTTATTGTTTCAATAATTTACAGGTGAAGTCTGTGTGCACTTTCGAAGGCAACGTGCTGAAGCAGGTGCAGAAGGCCACTGATGGCCTCGAGGTCACCTACATCAGGGAGTTCGGCCCCGAGGAGATGAAGGCTGTGAGTATTTCTTTCGATACTTCTTTCAATAATCATGATGTCGGTTGATTTCATTCTTAAAGCATGTTCAAACTGTTTTCTTTTTATCACATATTATCGAAACTTACACATCTATCAAGTAGGCAAAGATTTTGGGTAATACTTTTCAATTCTACTATACAAGAAATGTTTCTTTGGGTGCATTTAGTGATGCTCCTTAATTTTCACTTGTCTTCAAATTGCCACGAGCCAATAATTTATGTCATCGCGTAACAAAAGGTATTCTCCTAACTCAATGTGTGTTAATTTCAGGTGATGACAGCTAAGGACGTGACCTGCACCAGGCTGTACAAGGTCCAATAAATCCATGCTTCAAAGACTGCCGGGCTGGAGCCCTTATATTTTTTGTCCTATTATTATGTAGCACAAGTATGGAAGAGTTAAATTATGTTTATTTAGGTATCTTGTAACATCAAAATGTTTCTGATCATAAGTGTATCTCTCTATCTTTTTGTACGCTATGTACTTTGCCAGAGTTAGACACCCTTGGCGTATCTTCAATCGTTGTATAAGTTTTTCTGTGCATATTTAAATAAATATGTTTTTGTAATGCGTTGTTTTATTGAAAATGGCTGTCGACCAGTGGTTGATTCCTTAGGAAAAAAAATTAAGGCTGTATTTTACTTTGAAAATGATGGGATTATATTGGGCACATCTCAAAAGACCATTTTTTTTTTAAATGATGAAAGATCCTTGTTTCCTAGTAATATTAAATCTACTATTGAATTCGAACTCGAACTTTAGGTTAAATGTAATTACCTAATTACCTCAAACGATATTACCTACATCTGGCGTATTTCGTTACCTGTTAGTAAATGCAGTGCGTTCTAAATAGAATATCGAATGATGAGAAAAGACTATGATTACTCCTTACCAGTTGATACAATTCTTAGATTTTCTGTGACACAATGGGTATAGCCAGCCAAGTTGTCTAACCCGACATTTCCATTTTACAAGCAACCTCACAGTCAAATAATATTTAATTATTTGTTTTCAACTCCTATATTCTTTCTTTATGATAGATCTCATTGTATAGTTGTTGACTTCATAATGCTAAGATCGCATTAAGACAGCTGCGTAGTTCGGTATATTATTTGCGCGTGTCACTATCAAACCTGGTGTAGTTTGGATGGATAGGCTTCATAAATACAAAAAATAGAAACCAGAATTTTGAGCCGACGAGATAATAGTATTAAAAGATCGCATTTACAACAATTTCCCTTAAAATCTATGAAGCAGGGTAGTTAGTAGGTAGTTAGTGAGCATGAGATATACATTTTCCTTTTATTTATCGAAAGTTAGAGATTAAAATCAACAGATTTATTACGAATATTATTTAAAATTACAGTTGCATATACTCACACCTGTATTCCTTGAAGGGGTAGGCAGATGTGCATTTCTGCACCCACATATTTGCCAACAGTCTTTTCGTCCCACGTAATAGGCGGCGAGCCTATTGCTAGTTTTCGGGCACATTTCCAGACTTCGTGCTGCTACTGAGAAGTTACTAATGGAAAAACCCAATATCACTTTGCTTGACCCGGGACCTCGTAATATTTTCGTAGCTGTAATATTTATCTACCTTATCCTTTCAGTGCATACTTTCTTGACATGACCATGACAGAACCATGCATGCTAGACTGCCGAAACAATACTTAAATGACAAAACCCCTCAAGTTCTTGAGACCATTGAGCGAGAACTAGCGCCAGTTTTGTAGAACTTTTTGTGAATGAATGTGTGAACTTGTGGTATTCACCATAAAAGCAAACGACATTATGAGGAACGAGAGGATGACATTTCTTAAAATTAGTCTGTTTATACGCCTCTCCGCTTATTTATTAAATCAAATATGTAAGTTACTAAACTAACTTCTTGAGTATTTAAAACAGTGAATAAAAAAAATGGATGTCATCGAATTTGCGGCTTCTAGTTTTACATGCCAGTTGAGAATGCTACTACGCAACGCGGTTTTTTATTTCAACTAGGTACCTAATATGGCAAAAAAAAAAATTTAGCGGCGTTGAAAAATATTTGTTTCAGGTCTAGGTGTTTGTAACCGAGAGTCTCTCGTAGTTTCTGATACCATGGCACAAGACTTGTATCTTAATGAACTATGAATGTGACTATTGGGTGTATTTAATATTATAATATTTAACACCAGCAGAGACTATTATGTCGGCCTGTACGTAACAGGATTTAACGCTGACTAACTCGGAACTCGTTACTCGACACATTAGTATCTACACCTCCCAAATTAATTCCATTTGAATGTTCATCCTAAGATTACCTTGAAAATATCGCCATATGCGATAAGGCCGCTATTTGTACCTACTCGTTTCTAAGTGTACAACAGGGTTATAAATAATTAATTAATATCAGTGCCGCCGATGGCGCTTACAAAGCCGTGGTTTTATTATTAAAACGCACCTTATCTCAGATTAAATTTAACTATACCTATGTAATGTTAATATTATTTTTCCTTATCCGTCTTTATGAAAACAACACGCACCGAATTAATAGGTAACATGAATCCCCAAAGTCGTGATGGCCTCGAGGTTTGGGCACGCGGTCGAGAATCTCGACGGTCGCGGGTTCAAACCCCAGGCACACACCTCTAACTTTTCGAAGTTATGTGTGTATTCACAATGAATTATCACGTACTTTAACGGTTTAGGAAAACATCGTGATGAAACCTGCACACCTAAAAGTTCTTAGAAATTTATTAGGTGTGTAGTCTGCCAACCCGCACTAGGCCAGCGTGGTGGACTAAGGCCTAAACCCTCTCAATGGTAGAGGAGGCCCAGCCAGGCCGTGCCCAGCAGTGGGACGTATATGGGCTGATGATGATGATGATGAATCCCCAGCCATATGCATATAGGTTGTATCTAAATTAATTGGCGTTACTTATCAAAAGAGCTAAATGACGGGCAAAATGTATAGAATTATCTAATATTGCAAATAATTCCATCATTGATATCCTATCGAACAACATGGGAGGTGAAACGAAGCAGGACTTTAGAGATTAGCTGTCATGATATTAAATTATTTATAGATATGAAACTACTTACAATACGAATAGACGACTGTTACTAAGAAAGATATTAACCATAAATATAATATATGTGACAAATATTATCGTATATTACTAAGCCAGGGTTATAAGTCACCTAAGAAATATCAGGAAAATAATTCTCCATAGGTAGGTGCTTATCATTTATACTGTGTTAAGAATCCAATGAGGAACGGATTCTAATACGACATACTGCTGGGTAGGTACTCGCTGTTTATGAAAAGGGGGTATTTAGGGCATATTTATGGCTTATTGCGGGTTTGTGGTCTTCCTATGGCGGACACACATAAGACTGTGAGAACTTTTAAATAGCTTGGTGACCCTACGATATTTTTCTTCATCTTTAAGGTGCATGATATTTCTTTTATAGGTATACTGATACGGCAAAATGACAACATCACACCTACTTATATATTGGCGGTGTAGTCGTCGTTTGAAATATGGTGGTAGTGGGCCCAACGAGAGTCGCTCTGGTAGTCTGGTAGCCGTGGCGGCTCAAATGATCTTTGTCCACGGACGGCCAACGGCGCCTAAACAGACCTATTGACGGTGCAACTGCCTCTAATATAACTTCGAGATGGCTTGAAGATCTTAGTCTCGAAGGTGCAGGGAGCGGCTGCAGAATAATATCGCCCACACATTTTGTTTGCGCTTTTTCACGCAAAGCCCAGAGTCTCCAGTCGAAACCCTCTAACCGATCAATAAAAAAGATAAAATATTTCATTAGATTATCGAAATGCCATACTTTCAAGTTACTGCATTCAGATAATCGAGTAAGTTGTACTTACAATTAGGTACTGCCAATTTTGGTTTCTTTCCTTTTTTAATTACGCTTTTAATGAAAAAAATTCTTATTAACAAATCCTTAAATAGCCTATAATAATACCATGAATTGGCTAGCAAAAAAAAATCCCTTTCTAATTTAATGCAACTTGATGGATAACCTGTTGTTAACCAATAACCATAGATAGAACCATAACCATCAATAACTTCACAGTACTAAATGATATTTCTAATGTGCTTCTTTAAAATTTTAATTAGTCTTGAGGAGATAATGAGTAACCTCAGATATACGTAATATATTATTTTAGCTAGTATACCAGTTTGTTACAAAACTTATGCCTACAGAAAATTAAACAATTTAAAGGGAACAAAAGTCCAAAATAGTTAAGTATTACTTTATTGTCTAATTAGAATTTCTCAGCCTTTTCTTTGCGATCTCCCAACAAGAAAGAAATTGGTGATGTTAAAGAAATCCAACTCTCACCGCCATCATGGTATTCGTAAGTGAACTATTTGGTAAAAATGTTTTAACTACTTGACACTAGATGTCGCTTACAACATTATGTTCATTCATTAAATATTTTTAGTCCTTAAATTTATTCTCTCTGAAATAATTTAAATGTATCCAATAAAAAAAAGTAAATAAAATAAATACAACTTCTACATTATAGTTACCGGCAACTTGCGTCAATGTCATTCACTCATTCTTGACAGAGCTGTCAAAACCACAGAGTAAAACTGTTCAATAACTTTGACAGCAACATAAAGCTCCTAAAATATATACGGGTTTGAGCTTAATATTTTACACCGTTACCTCAACTTCATCATTCAGTTGGGTAATACATGTTTTGCGGGCGTTGCTCGATGCGTCTGTCTTGCGTTTAGTTTATATCTATCGTGATTGGATACGTTTGCATTTACGGAAGGCGAATTAAAAAAATATCGATATTCGACAACTGTCAAAGATTTAGTATTCCGGAATTCTACTCGGAGTGTTATGAATTTCGTGCAATATATGTGTTTTTAATTGTTAATTTTTTTTTTCGGTGCGATGAAGTGTTTTATTTGATGTTTGTTCGAACTATGTGGATATAATGCAAAGAATCTGTGATGTGTTTTGTGTGTCTACATAGTTTGTGAGGATTGTACAGCTGCTTACTGGGATTAAAAATACGCGTATGTAAGTAAATATTTACACTAAGCTTGTGTTTGCAGCGTCGTTCTATCCCTGCATTTGTCCTGTGTATTTTTAATGCATTAGTAAAGTAATATGAATTATTTAAAATATAGTCGGTATTAATAATTATTATTTCGTTTTATATTATTTGCGCATTCCGCCTGTATATAATTACAATCAGTTTTTTTTGCGTGTAACACAATTCATATTTCGTACTACCTACTTGTATTAAACAAAAAAAAAACGTATTAGGTACTTATATTTTAGTAGGCTATGATTTATAAAGCATTATTTTAAAATGAATATATTATTTTAACCATCATTTTAAATACAAAAAGCTACCTTTAAATAACATGCATGCAATTATGAGGTAGAAATATAAAAATATATATTAAAAATAATTAAACTCCCACTAGAATGCAATGTTTACATAAAAATTAAGTTTGACTAAGATTTTTATGGATTATTTATTATACATTATGAATATCATGATGACTAAAAACGAAATTCGTCTTTATAACATATTTTTATATTTTCTTGAACCGAGTATAGGGGTAGTTACTATTTAAAAACTTGGAGGTTTATGCAATTAATTAATTTATTATTGATAGAAATGAATTTGCAACATAATCATACTTATTTTTTGTATTAAGGTTTACATTGCTTCTCACAATTTGTTTTGTTAAAAAGATATTCCTTGTTGTAATTTTAAGATTACCTAACTAGGAAGATCTTATAAACAGTATGTCCGATAAAATTTTAAATGCTATTTTTTGGGATAACAGTTGTCAAAAATCGCTGTCACTAAATGGAAATAAAATGTATAAGAATAATATTTGTTATGAAACCCAATCTCTTTTGTAAATAAATAAACAATACATACCTATTCAAGAAAATGAAGTTGAGATTTTTAATTATTAAGTCTTTTCTGTTGATTATATTATGTATTTATTTAGTTTTTGTATCCTTCAAGTAAATTCATCTACTTTGATATATTTTCTTCAAAGAAACTAACATAATTCATAACTAAGAAAAACATACATAAATGCATCTCATACTTTACTGAAAAATATATAATTATTTGATCTAGCACCTCTGTCTGCATTAAAATAATATTTATACAAATAACTTTTATAAATTTCCAAAATATAATACAAAACATTTATGTAACATTAAAAATTACATAAATATTATATGTTATTTTATTTTTGGCACAATACTTCAATACACTTCATAGTTTTTGTGAAACTATGAAATTCCTGCTTTAACTATGACAAAAATTAGGTGACATTTGTTTTATATTACTGTTCTATATGATAATATCTCACATCCTCGAGACATTCACGATGCGTTTCGCCGAGATGTACTCGTAGCTCATGTAGCGGCGGCAAGGGCGCGCGCCGAATCAATAGTACGCCCCGACCGGCCCGTCAGCTGGGTGTCGTGACCCCCGCCTTACGCGATCTACGCGCGCGCCTCCGGATCGTACGCTTTTTACAACCGATGAATCATATAGTGTGCTGATATTGCTCTGTTTATAACCGGCCTTGAAAATCATGAGGTTGCTATATTTGATACATATCGCACTACTATTTACTCGTAAATTCGTTCCAAGTATAAACTCGAAAAGGGCAATACCTAAAAGTTGTTAACTTTTAGGTTTTGTCAACCGATCTTAAAAAAAAGTTATGCTTTCGTAACAAATATTTTCCCGATAAAAAGCAACAAATTTCATCAATGTTAAATAAATGTTAGGTTTAGATGCGAAAACGTAAGGACTAAGGTCTAAAGTAACCTTTATTTTACCATTTTTTTTATCAAAAATGAAATGTTAAACCTGTTACTATTATGTTCTTCTATTTCAGAATAACCACGATTATCGCTCTACGTATTCTTTCTATAATCTGGGTCCCTTAAAACCCGTTAAGCGTGCCGTAAAGAAGTATCTTTACAGATTGTTTGGAGAAGTGAGAGAAAGACGTTTGTAATTACTATTCAAATAACTTTAAACACAGTCAGCAGTTCAGAAGTGAAAAGGCGTAACTAGACAGAGTTATTTTTACATTTAATATATTAGTATGCGTGGAAAAAAATAAGAGCAAAGTAAGCACCAACAAGTGACTGGTATAAATAAAAATGTTATAGTCGCAATAAAACGATACCAGAGGTATACAATCGCATATTTGAGCTCCGTAGCTCCACCTCTGAATAAAGTTATTATACCAAAGGCGTAATAATCTTTAGAGATTACTCACTGGAATACAATAACATGTGTAAAAAGAAGTACTGTTGAAAGAAACCTATTATGACGATACTCTGATACACACTTACGAAATGCAATTACTTTTATTTAACTCACAATCCTTTCCATCAGGTTTAGACGGTGAGAAAAATGTGTCCACTTCATAGATATATGGTTATTCTTGTATACAAGATTGAATTTATGTATGCATATTTATTCGAGGAAAATACCCGGACTCCGCGTATTTTCATGGCGTCCCCAATACTTGTGAGAAGATTTATCGATATTGCTCCAGGGGATGAGGTAACTAGATTTACTTGGGGCTCGATGGGAATGGCAGTGACGTCTAACAATTTTACCTAATTTATATTTTTGTGTACGTTGTTATCGAAAATTTGGTGGTACGCGTGTCGTTTTAAATGAGTTCTTCTTGTTCGGTTTTCTTATGCAAACAATAGTTTGCCGGATTATGGTCTGGAAACTTTAGGTGAATTGAGGACTTTAGTTTAGGAACGAAAAGTAGAGCAAATTAAGTAAATAAAGTTGAATATTCACATAATATAAGTAAATCTTGCATACACAGCGTCAAATTTCTTTTTAATTACGTTGCCATAGTACAAGAGAGTAACAATATTCTATTACTTTTTTTTACTTCTCGATCCGGTAAACGGGTTTGGAGTTGATCCGATGATAGTTTTTCACCATTGGTTAACCAAACTGACAATACTGCTTTATCAAATACATAGAAAAAGGAAAGTACTGGGTAAAGATTATTGGTTCTTAAGCGATATCAGTCAATGGTGAAGTGAAACTTTGTGAGAGAAACTCCATACCCAAGAGTTTTTATTTTTTTAAATAGATATACATATACTTCACATGCCTCTGAAATTCCAGCGCATTGGTCTGAGTCTCACCCCTCACAGTAGCAGAGGAGGCTCGTGCCCAGCAGCGGGACGAAATAGATTCGTATAGATAGTATTCCAAAACTCCATTAACATTCATGTAATGACTGTAACTTACACGTGTTTCAATCAATGACTACTCATTGTAAGATAGTAACGTGTCACATCAAACTCGTGCTATCAGCCGTCAACAAACGTGATTGTCGAATTCTTGTTAATTTCACGGATGAGTCGTAATCGTGATTGTTTTTACTCTACATAGTTTGATTCGTTGTCTATTCTTGTCTTATTATCTTGTTCAATGACTTTTCCATTTGTCTAATTCAAAGGGCGCCTATACAAATTATAGGGGTTAGGACATACCACCATCTAGGTCATAAAACATCATCAATATTATCATTAGACATAATTCTCACAGCACTGCTGACTTATGTACGAGTAATTGGTATTAGAAACATTTGCCAAGGTGCGGGGATCAAACACTTGGCCTTCCGTTACGCGCCCGGCTTCTAATTAATTGCGCTGAGAAGCCTGTCAAACTAATAGGTTGGTAGCCTTTGTACAATGTGTCATTTCTTACTGAGAACGCAAGGATTTCGTGATAAATTGTTTATACTTTTTTTTAAGAGAGGAAAGCGCCTTAAGCTCCCCGTATGTCGCGGAACTGTTGTTCGCTTGGCTGAGTTGGGTCTCTAACCAAAATACTACGCCGGCATATCGACTAAAACTTCTCGATGGCCGTCTTGCGCATTTTAGGCGGTACGAGATATACAGGGCGAAAGGCCCCCTTAATAGTTCCCCTATTCCGGCCGGCGCTCTGTCCAAATGTGGACTCCTCTGTGTTGGAGGGACTCAAGATGTCCTTCACTTGGACACTTGATCTGACATTAATTTACCAATAAACATATTACACAAGATTTGTAAAATTTATTGAAATATCCTCGGTTCAACATCCGATCCTCCTTTGAAGTAGTCCAGTCACCTAGCAATTAAGCTCCCGTCGTAGCTGTTAGTGGCTGAATAAAGTAATTTATTATTTGGTTATAGAGTGCGAGAGTCGTGAGGAGAATAGATTATAATCAAGTTATACATCGTTTTAAATTTAACTTTCGTAATTTCTGGAAAGTAAATCATGCATATTTATGATTACTGCCACTGGCTTTAACGATGACCTCAAATATCACGAGAAAATTTGATAACTAAAGGTGCATACCAGCATTTCCCAAAAAAAAAAGTTAACCCATGCAGTATGCATGTTTGAGTTGGTGATGTGTTACGTCTCTACTATACTGTATAATGTATTTTAGTATAACTTGATTTTTTATCATATTTCTAATAACAATTCAACGTTCTAAACCATGTCTCAAAACCTTTAATATTTTATTTTTCAATGATGATATGGGTGCACTACGGTCTAATCCTTCTCCGTAGTAGAGGAGGCGTGTGCCCGGCAATGTTTTTTTTTTTTTTTTTTTTTTATACTGGCACGTTAAAGTGACCCCATTGCACATTGCATGTATGGGCTGATGTAGAAGTTATAGTAAGTGCATTGATTGGCAGAGGTGCATTCCTGCACTGCATCCACATTTCGCCAATTATATTTTTCATCCCACGTAATATGGAAGAAGCCTGTTGCAGTTTTTTGGGCATAATTCCAGACTCCATGACACTACTGAGACTTTCTTAACAGGAAAACCCCAATAATATTTTACCCGGCCCAGGAATCGAACTGAAACCTCGTGAATGCACGACATATGGTGTACATATACATATAATGTACAGTGGGTGCAATTATGATGTCATATTTAAAAAGTTGACACTGATCCCTTCGTGTCTGTTACTATGGCCTTTCTTAATTATGGTATCTATCCGCATACATACAAATATTGTAAAGCAAATCGAGTTTTGAAACTAAACTCTGAGCTACAGTATTCAATGTTTGCCCTTAACACATTTACTGGCTCGTGGCACACCGGCGCTGCGTAGTACTAAAGCCGAGTGTGACGCAAGAAGGCTGCCTTTACGTATTTGTTCCTCGCCATTGAACAATTTGTACGATAGGCAAATATTTGCGTCCAATATTTGCATTACTGGTGTCATATAACCAAGTATTTCTTTCATTTTAATGTGTTGAATTTGTAATAGATACTCTGGGTATTTCTCTACGCATAAAAATAGGTCTTCTGGATTAAGCACGATTATTCTCCGTGTAGAAGTGTTAGGCCGTGATCCATGAGAATCATTTTTTGTGAAATTGTAACAGTCGGTGATGGCCACTGACCATGTTGATTGAGCCTGATGGCATATCGATGGAATATTGTCGGAATCGCTATAAGCGCTATTTATGGATCCTCGAGCCAACACCAGATTGTGATGGATAATTATTTTTACATAAGGAGTCTGGTCAATTCATCAGCTGTTTAATTGACAAACTTGATGGCGTCATTCGGATCTCCCAAAACGTATTCTGGGTGACAAGTAGCGGAGAGAACTCGAACACCGGATGTAGGCATTGCATAATACGGCAGCTAATCGTGTCAGTTGCGGCTAAATAGTAGTTCAAGTAAATTTTGACTTCAAGTCATGTTAAGACCATACCCAATACAATAAACCTGTCTAGGATTCAACAAGTTTTCTAATTAATAAGTAATGAGAATCCAATAAGTAAAGTAATGACTTATTATCATCATCAACCAAAAGAAGTCCAGAACTGGTCATTGGCTTCAGAACAGATAGAAGAAAGAAATGGATTAAGAAGGGAGGTTTATTATTCTCTACCGTGCATCCCACAGCAAACATAGTAAATAAGTTACTACCTAATACTTCGATTCCGATAGAGGTTACGCTACTTTCACATTCATTGTCAAAGGGAAACGTCGCGTCAAGATTATCCCAATGTCAACGGGTAATAAACGGGCCATGTGCACTGCACATTGCACACCGAAACTGGCTCGCGGTTGACGTCACCGCTTCGAAGTACGAACGATTCGCATCAAAAATAACTCGTATCCATTGTCCATTATGGATTCATTCTATTTTGAATATCCCGTGACTTCCGATAGGATTCGGAAGTGGATTTAGACCGTTTCGCATAATGATGTGTGGATTAACGATTGTTTTCATTCGGACTGCGTTTGGGTTTGGTGGTCGATTATTGATTTATTTACACAATGGTGATTTAATGAACATTGATATTGCCGAGCAGTTTACAAAAAAACCGGAAGTGTCTGCTCGTAATTTCCAAACAGATTACAAAATATTAATTTTCATCTCTAACTTAAATAAGTCATTGCAATTCATATTAGTTTTTTTAGAAGCACTCAAGCACAGTGGATTATGTTTTGACGTAGTGATGCAAAAATCATCTTATTGTTAGAAATGCTAGCTGAACGAGATGGAAATCAAGGATCCTATGCAACTTTGTGCAATTAATTATAGCAAGTAATGGACAAGTATTGAATCGTCAAGTAGGTACTTATCAATAAATATTCTTGCGCGGTATGCCAAAGATAGAGAAAATACGCCCGACACCTCTTCAGACATGCAATGTCATATTAAAAAAGGAGTAATAAACAAGATTACTCGTACACATAGAGCTATGGACAACAAAGCACCGCTTTTACGGTTGCATAATGAACAATGGCGGATCATAGCCACTTACATAATTGTTTTTTCTGTGATATTGTGTTTGTTTACGGAGGAATTGCTTAGATTCGTGCACGCTACGATGCTCTATGTTGCGTGTCGTCGGACGTCTCACGTGTATCCTAGAACAATCATCGAATACAATTAAGATTATTTTTTATCTGAAAAACTTTATTTCTTTTCATCATACAGGGTACTAATTGGTGGGACAATTTTTTGTGATAATAATATCAGCATATCTCCGTACGATTGTTAGACACAGACCCACTAAATGGGTCTATTGAAAACTGGCGTATTTAACACCCAATGAATTTCTACGCAGATTTTCTAACAAATTTTTTTCCTTCATGTCCGCGATAATTTGTTTAGAGTCCTCAGATAACTTTGAATCAGAGGTGCTTGGGATCTGAACGCAAGACGATCTGACTTTATCTAATATACCGTCTTTAAATATATAGTAAACTACATTACTCTGGTTTGATGATTTTAGGTGGAAAGGACTTATGCCATTAGGCATACTGCCTGGCCTCCTCTTCTATTCTGTAAGAAGACTAGATGTTGGAAATTGGTTTTCAAATGCCTTGTGAAATATTCTCAATACTATATGTATTTATGAACGTCCCACTGCAAACCCAAGATTGAGAGCGGTCAAGACTTGTCCTATACAATTTGTGTTATATTCTTATACTGACCCCTTTCAAGTTACATAGTGGTTGAATAATAAACGCGAATCAGCCAGTCTAATTGACCTATTTCATCGCCCGTGGCGCCTTTGTTAAGCCATTGTGCTGGGAGTAGCTTTATGAACTCTAGTTTCCAGTTTTGTTCGCATTATGTAATATGTGCAGTAATTTTATATTATGTTATGAATACGTGAGCGTGCACTTTACTTCGCGGAGTAAGCGTGTGCCATTTTTCCTGCAGTATTGTTAAGAGATAAACGAGAAAACTTTTTTCTCTTGTGAATACTTTTACGTTATATTTTAAGGTAAAGTTAGTTTTATATTGTATTATATTTTTTTTGCAATAAAACGAAAGCAAGATTTGATAATAAGACACGTCGCCAAATGAAATGGTACTTCTAGGCTGAATAAGCGAAATGATAATTTGAAAATTGAAAATGATTTGTTATTGCAATAAAATAATTGGAACTTTGCTTTTAATGTCGTTTTTCTTTAAAATCACTGTAAGGCCCTGTTCACTTTGGGATAGATTAAGTAATTAAAATTGTATTTTCACAATGAATTATCACTTACTTTGACGGTGAAGGAAAACATCGTGAGGAAACCTGCACAACTAAAAGATTTTAGAATTTTGTCAGGTGTGTAGTCCGCCAACACACACTAGGCAACTATGGCAACGCAAATATGGCTTGATAATAATAATAAAAAACAGTCTGTATGCATATTTTGCGTGATTTAATTTCAGCCGGTCAGGAAATACCTTGTTTGAAATATTCAGGTATGAAGGCTCCGTCACGGTACTTAAATGTCCTTCACGGCTAAAGTGAATAAATAATTAAAATCATGGATACGAGTCTGTGGTTCAATTAGATTTTAATTTAATACACAATTACTGAACTGAACTATTTTCTGCACTGAGTGTAACTATGTATAAATATAATAGCGAAATATTTTTTATGTAAGCGATCAAATTGTAAAGGCCATTGGCCATTTTGATAGCCCCTGGGCGCAGTTGGCCAGATACCAGCTTGTGAAATGAAAGGCCGCGGGTTCGATCCCCGCACCGAGACAACTGTTTGTGTGATCCTCAAATATTTTTGTCGGGTCTGGGTGTTTGTGAGATCGAAAAGTGCCTCGTAGTTTCTGATACCCACAACACAGGACTTGTATCCTAGTGCAGGGTCAGAACTATGTATGTGATTGTTGGGTGTATTTATTATTACTGGGCTGTGTTACTTTCCTGTTTACTCGCTTCGTATGGTGGTTCAATACTATAAATAACTGTATTTTATCTATCGTGTTTGGTACAAATAAACTGATTTTCCTACTGTGTTACACAATATTCAATGTCAATTATATTTGTAAGTGGTACACCTAATTCTGTCGTAAGTAGGAATGGATCGGTCATCTGGGATGGTACCACATTATCATCAGCAGCCTTTCTTACGTCCACTGCTGGACATAGGCCTCTCCTATGGCACGCCACTGGGCTCGATCTTCGGCCCTCCTCCCTGCCTCCTCAGCCACCCTGCGAATATCGTCACAACACCTAGCCAGAGGGCGCCCTACACTACGTTTGCCGAATCGTGGTCTCCACTCCAGAGCCCGTTTTCCCCAACGGTTGTCAGTTCTGCGACAGATGTGAGGCCTGCCCACTGCCACTTCACTGCTAATCCTTTAGGCTATGTCGATTGGTTCTCCGACGGATGGCATCATTTCTGATCCTATCTTTCAGAGAATGGTACCACATGTCGCAGAAAATGGATTTACCAAGTTTATTGCATCATTTCGTCCGGTAAGTAAGATTATAAGGTGCACATTCTTGTCTTATCAAATTTTTTCCTTTATTTTCTCACTCATAGGCTGCACTGGTCGTTTAAGTAGTCGATGGGTCGTATGAAAAATATAAAAATATTTCCAAGACTTAAATAAATTCTTCGACCCAGGCTACGGTGAGATAAGATTGTTGGCTGTACAACAAAACGAGGAAAGTTGGGTATTGCATGTGTGATACTTCTTTGCTTGGTCGAAACTTACTAAACCGCATGAATCCCATAATCGATAAACTAAATATCTGTTTTTTTTGTGTAGTGATATTTTTTCCGTCAAGCTTGTTTTCTTCTCTGATGTTTCAAAACTATTTTAATAGCCGACATTAAAGTAGAACAAACGATGTCCCTCATACTATATTAAACCAAACTAATTAATGATACAGAACAAACGTCCATCATAGGCAATAACTATTTTCGCACTTAATAAATATTTCCCGGTATAACAGGATGGTGTAATTGTTCCCTACAGTCGGTCGGCACGGTTTAAATTATAAATAGGCGCTGTGCCCGACTGACCCGGTGTTATTAATTGGCTAGACGATGCAGATATGCGACCAGTTAATTCCTCTATGCAATATTAGATAATACGGGTCGTTTATTTTTATTATCTTCTGCCGGCTGAGTGCAAACATATCGCATTTTGTTGCGTTCGGATACGTCGCGTATTTTTCTTTGTGATTTTTGTCCATAACTAGTTCTTCAATATGTAGTCAATAAAGTTTTTTTTTGTTTTAAACCAGTAAGATTTTTTTGGCGATAAAAAGGAACATGGTGTAAAAATGAGTTCAAAAATAAAGTCGTTCTTAAAATCACCTGCCGTCTGTCGTGGTTTTTTTAAACCCTAAAAGCGGATGCGTATTTTAAGTGTCTATATTATTAAGTTCTTTTAGTGCTAGTGGCCTTATTTTGTGGAGATATTGAATGTGAATAAATTTAAAACTCTTGTCTGTATTATGTGATTTGGTCCTTCATAATCTATTCTAAACTAGATGAGCTTAAAATGTAGATTAGGATTTGAACAACCAACTAAGCTGTAAAGTGGTTTGATTTTATAAGAATTAACAAAATATATTGTACCATTATACAATAATAGAATCATGAAAAACTTTATTACAATTATATTAAATTTTAATTATTGCCAGATGTGAAAAAATATCAAGGCATTAATGACTTTAGATCTAGAATTATCACTACTATAAAATGATCCAATTACTGGATAGTCCTTCAAGACCCATAAAAATAAATTTTAGTAGGTAAATCATATTCAAGGAACTTTCGAAAGTGGTACTGTTTTTATGTCTAATTTATTATTAGATCTTTGGTGCTATTTTTTTTACTAATTGACACCTTTTTCAGAACTAATTCGCTAATTATAATTGATTTATATAATGGTCAGTAAAACCTCATTGCGTCGTATAGAACACATGAATTAACCTGTTATGTTTGGAACACCTAGGCTATAAACAACGTAATTATTAATAGTAAACTCTGGATATAATTATATGGTGTAAGCAGACTTGTTACGTCATTTCTTCTAACATTTAACGACATGGAATCGTAAACAGGCGCTTTAATCTACATTTTATAGCGAGGGAATTGCTTTAGTTACGCATAATTACGTCATGAATATCAAAGGAGATAATGTTTTATTTTAAACTGTTTTATTAATATAATGCGGAAGGGAGACTAATTTCAAACAATATTGTCAGTCTCAGTGACGTAGTGTTACAAGCCGAAAGGTTTGTACGGATACGGCAGTGACCACATCCACGCTCCAGAAGTACTTCTTTGGCATCGTCTCTTGTCGTTATGCAGTTATTGTTAAGGTTCGAAAGGAAAAAAACGGAACCCTTATAGCAACACTCGTGTTTCTGTCTGTCACAACCCATATATGTCATTGTATGTATGTATGTACCTACTCCGAATGTACTTGACTGATTAAGTTGACATTTGGTACAAATAAATGCCTTTGTATGTCCCAAACACGAACGTTTATCAAATTAATAAATGTTCTCTTTTAATTTAATCTTGAGGCGTCAATGTTAAAAACTTTCTCTAAAATTCTTCAAACATGATATTTGTGATATGTGTCGTCCTCTTTTCTATATTAACGATGCAAAGTCTGTGTACGTACAACCGCGTGATTATCAGGAGCTCGCATACTATGTCGTATGTTAGGCTCGATTCTGGCAGTGTTGTTTTTCTGTGTTTTTATATATTTTATTACGAGTATTATTATTTGTTTCTCTTTATTTCCTTCTTTATTTCATCTACATTTATTTTAGGCATCGAGACTATGGTTGCTTGAGTACCTAATATAAATTGTTCTGTTTGCAATAAACATACAATATACGTTTTTTTGTTCTTTGGCTAGTTTTTAATTATACATATTTAGGGCCTGTGCATTATATTTTTTTCTGCATACACCCGTCGTCACATTTAGCTCGTCTTTTCGTTTTTGCCGATATTTTTTATTCAGTTTATCAAAGTAATCAACTGGCATGATTATTTTCTTCTGTGCTTTATATTTTTGTTATTTTTTGTGCTACGCCATTCGAGCTCTACCATTTACAATGTGTATACTATACTATACTCTATTACGCTGAACGCTTCGCTTCATATTTTGTAAGAAATACCGTTTCACGAGGTTTTTGTGTTAATGACCTCAGAGTTAATTTTGTTAATATATATATATGTAGTATTATAGTGCGCGATAACAGTTAATGTAGTATACTGAACCGATATAATACATTTACTAATATATATATATATATATGTCTCCTGGGGTTTTTAGTCATCGAAAATTTAATTAGGTGCGGCCGTAATAACAATTTTACGTTCCTATTGCAAATAGGGTAATGCGATACACATTATCGATTAGAAATATAAAGGATAGCGATTAATTGCCTAAATGCGAACTGCCGTAATTTTTAAATTTCTAAAAACATTCATAAATTTAGTTTTTCCGGCACAATGAGATTTATCCGTATTTTTACGGAAAAGAAGTTCGGTATGACTTTTTTGCGGAGCAGGGATTTTTTAACCAGCGTTCTAAATCAGCGTCGTGGACTTAGGCCTGAACACTCAGTTGTAGAAGAGGCCCGTGTCCAGCAGTGGTACGCATATATGGGCTGATGATGACGTGTATGGTTGTTTTTATGATTACATATATATATAGGTAACGCTGTTTACGAGCTTCGAGAATAACTTGATCTTTGTTTTATCGCGATATCGCTAGGGTGCCAGCATTAATGCTATTTAGTGGGCCGTTAACGTTGCGAAACTATTCCCCGCCTAGATTCAAACCACCTTTGGCCCGAGCACGTACATATGTAACTTCGTAAAGGAATCCAGTCGCCGTCAGTGTGTCAACTATTCGTACGAGTATCACGTGTCTATTATCGCTCACTTCAAAATGAACCTTGTGAGAAAATCTTTAAAAACCTCGAACAAAATTGCTATATTTAATGAACTAAAAGTATAAGTAGAATTTCTTTTATATACTGACGCGGCAAAAACACACAGCACTTTGTGGTTTATTTATTTATTTATTTAATACATAGATTGTTGACAGGCAAGAAACGACGGTGATCATCTTTTACCAATCGATCCAATCTACATAGACATATCTCCGCACGCGACAAATGTGCAAGTGTCACTTTGATGAGGTAATGATGGGTTATGGGTAGAGAAGCTTAAAATTCTTATAGAAAACAATTTTTTCTCTGCTTACGTTGGTAATCATTCGTAATATTTTAACCTTATCAGTACTCTCAATCCAATCCATCAGCCTAAGGAAGTCCACTGCTGAACATTAGGACTTCCATAGGACCTGTTGGATGCAATTGGGTAATTTGTAAATTCAATCACATGGGCGACTTGACACGGTTTGACAGAGTGAAGAATGAATATGTTAGAGGAAGCCTGAAAGTAGCTCCTCTGATAGAAAAGCTGAAAGGAAACCGTCTGTCGTGGTATGGGCATGTTATGAGGAGGGATGAGTCATACGTAGGAAAAAAGGTGATGGATATGAAAGTTGATGGATGGGCGAGCAGAGGAAGGCCAAAGAAAAGATGGATGGAGTGCGTGACTGAAGATATGAAAGAAAAAGGGGTGAATGAAGACATGACGGCTGATAGGGATGTTTGGAAGGATAAAACATACTGCGCCGACCCCAAATGAAATTGGGAGCAGGGCAAGGCAATGATGATGATGGGCGACTAAAATTATATTACAAGCGTACTATTAATCAGTCGCCCATGTGATCGTGGAACGCAGACGTTGACCTCGGAAGAGAGAATAGTCTCCAACACGACGCGCGCCCCGCAAATGTCAGGTCAGCCGGTCAGCGTTGGAAAATTTCTGTTTTATCGACTTGGCCGATTGCATTCCTTTGGTATATTGATGTTTTTGTTTGCGAATATACCACATTATAGCTAGAGATTAATACAAAGTTTTTTGTTACTTCATGATTATTACACCATTGCAGTATCTTCTTTGTTTTGAAGTTTTGAAGTCTTCATATTTCATATTCCTTCCTATGATCCTGGATCATTTAAGCGAAGCGTGAAGAAGCATTTGTGCAGGCCGGCATGATTGTGTCGACCAGCGGGTGACCATATCGTTTCTCGCTGGTCGGTATTAATTTTTCGGACTCCACTGTGCTTACCATCAGGTACAGTGGAGTGACTTTGCCGTGCCAGTATAAAAAAAAAAACAAAAAAAAAAATTGAAATGAGCTAAACGATATCTGTTTGATATTTGATAGTAATACCTTTGTCCTTCGTCTCCTAATCAGCACTACGCGTTAAAATATTGTTCATAATTAATGCCGCAAATTAACTACTATTACACAAATATAGCTTGTACGATTTCATCTTATTAATATTATTTTAATTAAGTAGGCACGTTAAATTCATTGTTGTCCAGTAGACGGCTCATAAAGTTTTTTCCATACGCGACTCACTATGGTGTGTTTCATAATCAACAAAAATAAATAAAATATCGTATCACCAGCTGATAGCTAATGCGGGTCTATTAATTATATAGAGATGTTATCGTCAATTAATTAACAATGTATTGTTGTTGTATAATGTTGCACTAGGCCAGCGTGGTGGACTAAGGCCTAAACCCTTTCAGTTATAGAGGAGGCCCGTGCCCAGCAGTGTGACGTAAATGGTCTGATGATGATGATGATGATGACATATTAGTGTTGGCCGTACGCCTTCTCGAAGTATTTTCAAAGATCCTCTTAAATTGTTAGCGCTGAAAGACTATTGTAATCTTCATGTCATACGATGATATGATATTTCAATTAATCATAACAATGAAAAGTAAGTTGTTATAATGATCACACAGTTTGTATACGTATAAGTGTACATCGTGATTCGCCGCAGTCGTCAGCAATAAATTAATCTGCGGGGTGCTCCCGCACAACGGCTCGCTCGGACCGGTTGTAAACTAATATTATTCCACATCAGATATCCATCTCGATGCACTTATTCTGTATTTATAAAAACTTCGTGTCTTTTGTGTGTTTTTATTGTTCACCGATCTTTGTGTCTGTGAAATGAAGTCGAAACTATAAAGGCGTTTTGATGCAAAGGCTAGAGTCTTTATAAAGGCATTTGTCATGAAGGGGAGTACAAATTGAATAATGAAAATAACTAGTCATTACCCGTTGTAGAAAATTGGCCATATTCATTAATTTCTAAGTTCCTCTCTTCTATACCTTCTGCGTATCGAAACTTTCTCATTTAAAATGTTACTAACTGATCATACTCTCAGGTCCCTACAATGTTCTCAAAATTATATTTGACAGCCCCGTGGCGCAGATGGTTAGACACCAGCTTGCGAAACGAGAGGCCGCGGGTTCGATCCCCGCACCGAGACAAATGTTTGTGTGATCCACAAATATTTGTTTCGGGTCTGGGTGTATGTGAGACCGAAAAGTCTCTCGTAGTCTCTGATACCCACGACACAAGACTTGTATCCTAGTGTGGGGTCAGAACTATGTATGTGACTGTTGGGTGTATTTATTTATTTATTTAATTACTCAGGGATATTTAAACTCGAAAACTTGCATACCTTAGAGTTCTCAGATATCGATAATAATTAAAAAAAACTTAAGTACGAAAAGTCCAGCAAACCGTTCTAGGTCAGGGTGGTGGACGAAAATCAAACTTCATGAAACAGTAGAGAAGGCTTCTGCCCAGCAGTGGGGTATATATCAGCTGACATAGCTAGATAAATTAGTAAAAGAATTTTCATCATTCAAACAAGATCAGTGAAAACCTCGAGAATACAAAGTCATCATCATCATCATCATCAGCCCATATACGTCCCACTGCTGCGCACGGGCCTCCTCAACAACTGAGAGGGTTTAGGCCTTAGTCCACCACGCTGGCCTAGTGCGGGTTGGCGGACTACACACCTAAGAAATTCCTCAGAACTTTTAGGTGTGCAGAGAATACGAAGTAAGTTTCTATTTTCATTTTATTAGTACATAATGTGATGATATGAGACTACAAGTCATAGATAATAATCTCTGAGATGTGCTACCTACGCGCAAGTTGATCGCTGATCGTTTCTCTCTGGTCTGTTCGTGTTCGCCATTTGTATCCCCACGTACGGTAATTATGTAGCCTGTCGTGCCAGTACTTAGTGCTTATAAATCACATTAATGTAATTTTATATTGCATTTAATATCTGTTTGTTTTATGAGGATAGACTCGTTTGTGGATTTAATCGTCTTAATGTAGCGAAAGTGTTTGCAGGTTACAAACGGCGAGTTTAATTCTAAAGACGGGTTGTATTTAACATTCACATGCAATATGTATAATTGGAAGATAATAAAATATGGCAATTGTTTCAGTAACAACCATACAATACTGTTTTAAACATTAAAATGTTATGAGTTTCAAGTCTAAAGAAAAGAACAATCTTAAGTAGAAAATAGTTTTAGTATTTTAATACAACAAAATGAAATTCAATTGGGTTTAAATTTCGAAGTTCACTTAGGTTTATGATTGTCATGAAAAGTTAGCAGTAACAGAATTTAAGGCGCAAAATCATTTACATTAATGTCACGTTACGTTATCATCAGTTTCTGCTGGTTAGAGATTTACTTTTTTTCTTGCCAGTCAATACTTTGCATTACACTGTCTGCGTCACTATTGTCAATGTATATTAGAAGATACGTTACGCCCATTTATAGGTTGATGTAGTGTTTAGAAACCTGTTGCAGAAGGTAAATAGCATAGTGACCTTCAGTAGTAAATGAAAGTAATCGGGCACGTTGACGTAACCAATTGCGCGTAGACCAAACAAAAACCTAAACGAGAAGGTGACATTGCTTTAACGGAGAGCTACGACCCTCGGTATGCTCACTAAATTCTTTGAGCCTTTGTTTGCGTGGACAAATGACGAATAAAAATCAGTCGATAAAAAGCTTGTTTATTTTGTAAACAAACATAACATAACACAGTCAATAAGCCTTCTCAATTTCCGATGTGAAAAAGATCCTATGATATAATCTAGAAAATTATCCGTTCAGTGACATTCCTTGTTTCTGAAAAACAAAGGCAATATATTCAGACTGAGCGTTGAAGAACAAAAATGGTGAAAACGAATGTAGTCGTTTCCCGTGCGCCTGCGCACGCGCTGCATTTTTAGGGTTGTCAATGCTCTTAGTATTAAAGGGTGCTAATTAGAAGGAAAAAGTTTAACAATTCAAGCAGGCAGTGAAGTAAAGCAAATGCCCTCCATTATTTTTAAATTTTTGTTGTTTATTTGTTTTGATCTGCTGGAAATAAATAATCACTTTAAGCTGAAATTTAAAATATGACTGTATTAATTTTAATGTAAAATATATAAAAGGAATACTAAAAACATAAAATCATTAGTTATACGCAGTAAGCGGTAACTTGCTATCAACCTTGAGTCTTTCGTAAAGTTGCCCTGGTATAGATTTAGGGATTTTAGGCAAGTGTCACCCCTGGACGTACATTGACCGGAGTATTGGACGGATGTACCGCGTATCTAACGGGGCCGCTGCGTGACGCTCGCCGAATGTGATCGTTCGGATGTTGACAAATTGCGGGATGTCCTTCCATTCGACGGGCTATCTGTTTGGAGGGTGCTCGTATTGTGTGGCGTATGCCTCGGTGGTCATCAGGATATTGGAGGTATAGTGGCCAATCAGCTAAGTAGGAAACTATGCTACGTAAAAAACTGATTCGATTTTACTATTTCAAGGAAAGTTTGCTTGTCATTTTATCTTGTCTTTATTTACTATCACATAGGGTTGGTGCAATAAATTTTAATGCAGGTAGGTTTAAGGAACTGCGATTGAGAGGTTTCTTAAGCTTAATGACATTTTCAATTAAAATTTCTTTTAAATACTCACCTCAACTTGTTGATGTCCAGAATGCATATTGTACATCATCATCAACCCATATACGTCTTGGGCACGGGCTTCCTCTACAACTGAGAGATTTAAGACCTTAGTTCACCACGCTGGCCTAGTGCGGGTTGGCGGACTACACACCTAAGAAATTCCTGAAAAACTTTTAGGTGTACAGTTTTCATCACGATGTTTTCCTTCACCATATATTACCGCATATTGTACATGAAAGTATAATTAATCATAGGATATGAATGCCTATAGAATTTATCTTTTCAATACTAATAGTTTGTAATTGTGATGATTCTTATGTAAAGTACGCGTCTGTTATATGCTGAGCCAGTTGCGTTTTTGCCTATATGTATTTGAACAATCCTGTGGAAGTATTTAGTTTACATTTTGTTTTTAAAGGAATTTAATAAGGTTTGTGGTAGGAGTATAGGGATAGAAATTATATGAATTTTAAGCCCACAAAAGCCAGCCTCCAAAAAATATTCACAGAAATCTTACAAATATAGTTGAGTGCGAATTACACCCGTGTTGCCACTTTTACAGCCGGCTTCACGTCCACTGGACTACGGTCGCAACACATTCACCTTAATGTACACAAATTCCCGCTAAATTCGTAGATTATATTTGAGTGGTATCATTTGCGCGATTTTTATGGTTCGCTCTATCGTGTTCATGCTTAGCGGTAAATCTTCTACCGGAATCCGTATAACGGTTTTTTGATTTACGTGGTCATAGAATGTGTGAGCTTATTATTTTTTGATGAAGTCTGTTTAGATGCTCGTTTAGTTGGTGGCATGGACTTTTGTAATGCCGCAAAGCCAGTGAGACTACAGACATAATGTGTTTGCTAGTATGGCTCTAGTCTTTAATTTAAAAAAATTGGATATATTTTTTGTCTTTCTATGACGCAGGGGCGTTCATCCCTTTTTATCCTCCAATAATTCGTTTACTGCAATTTAACACTTAATACAATCACTATATTAAGTGAATCTAAACTCATTTGCTAAATATAATTCCAATTTCGATATACTAAGTCACATACGCGACATAATAGGGAGCGAGTCTATTGCTGTTGAATAGACACATTTCCATATTCCATGCTGCTACTAATTGTACGAATATCCTTACAAAAAAAAATAATGCGTGACTTCTCGATCGCACGCGCTAAGATTTAAAACCGCAAGAAGTTGTATACAGGCTCAAGATGTTCTTCAGTCCATTGGCTAATGATGTTGATGATCAATATCAGGAACGTGAAGTTGTTCCAGATAATGTTTTTATTTATTTAGAAAAAAAGTTGCGACCTTATTTTTAATTGTTATCAGATTCAGCGTCAGTAATTAAGTTGTAATGTCACCACATCGATAAATAAGAAAATGTAGGTCGATTAAATTAAATATAATTATAATCGGATGTGGCTTATTATACATGCTTGTCTAAGTACTGAAGTTTTTATTGCAATGAGTATAATTATGGCAACTTGGAATTTGTTAAAGATAAATTGAAAATTCGTATATGAGGGATATTAGGGTTCTTAAACACTGAGAAACAAATTAAGTAACTTAAGTAATTTTTTAGAACAAGAATTGTCCTAGCATTTATTTTGTTAATACATTTTTGCGCCTTTGCTTAATTTTTTTTTATTAGTTTGGGTGTACCATTACAGTGATACAGGTCTTATTAAGTTATTGCATTTTCATTTATTAATACGCAATAATCATTGCTTATAAGTAATATCTCCGTAACTACTTCGCTCCATCTACTTAACTATTCCAAGAGCAACTTTTTCCTATGCAATTTCTTCTCGATATAGAACCGGAGCGCGAATGCAACTTATTTATAAAATCGATACGGCGCAGCGCCGGATGTTCGTGAATAGCTTTAATGTTACCGCGAAAACCTTGTCCTGCGCCCCGTTTTCGTACGCGCCTTTTGTAAAGACCAGGTGGTACTTGGCTAATTTAATTAATAATGTCTAAAGTGCACCCATACTGAACACCTACTATGCTGGAGTTGAATAGCGTAGTGCTTAATTAATGAATACCGCACTGCGTTGAAACCTTTATATTTTTATGCTAGTCTGGTAAAAGGTACCTGATAGTAAGTATAGGGCAAATAGTATTGACTTGAGAGAAAATATGAAGACTGTCTGCCAACAGTTGACACAAGTATGCCACAGCGTTTGATTTTAGACTTACATAATATACTCGTACACGATACAGTAGCGAAATAATCGCTCTAATGGATTCACACCTAATTTTCTATGTTGGTTATATAGATGGATCTGGATACTATATAAAAGAAACGAATAGCAACTATGGTTATATAGTCATTTCATTTTTTAATAAATAAAATATTTTATTGCCACAAGCTAAACAAGAAACTTTGCATAAGTGATTTTTTTAGGGAATTTTAATGATATACATAGGCCTCATTCCTTAGCATAAGAAAATAAAAATTAGTGACAATTTGTACCTATTTTTTCTTCCGTTTTACATTAAATAACTAAAATAATGTACACATTTCATTAGATATTCCTGACATATTTTAGATGTTAAGTAAATATGTCTTTGATCCTTGTTTACAGTCATAGTTTATTTGTACAAAGAAAGTGAACGTTATTACAAAACTTCTTTGATGATCACTAGCTGCATTGAATAGTCCATAATGTTAAAAGCAATGCTGCCATGATTGTTATAAAAATAGTACATAATGTTAGAAAAGTCATAAGAGAGTTTTCGAATCCTAACTTTATTTTTCATATCAAAAACTTAGTGTTGTAAGCGTTGTTTGTCAGGCTGTCATGTCTAAATCCCTGAATCGTTTTAAATGTATTTCGGTATAGGCATAGATGTAAGCAACTACATACATCAACAAAGTTGTCTGGAAAAATTAGTTTTGAGCGATACTTTATTTTTAATCTTCTCATTTAAAAAATAAAGCTCCATGGACGATAATGCACTTGTCAACTCTTATACTACTCAACGATTTCGCCTTCTTCTCGATACCGTTCATTTAATTACCGTATCATGGACAAGTAGTAATAATTGCAAGTTTTTACTCTCGCGGCGTGTCGAGCGAGTTTTTGCTAGTATGCAAATGTTCTGCTCGTTTTATTTATATGTCTTCATGGGACCGCTATTAGCCCACCAATGTTGTCGTGTAATGATTAATTAAACGGTCGGCGTTGCCGGCGTTTACATTTTTCCGGTTGTTGAGCTTAATGAAGGGTGTTGTTGACCGAGCGCGGGGCGGAACTTAATTAGCTTTAATTGATCCGTGACTATTCGAATCTTTTTTATTCATTAAGTACAAAAAAATGATACAATTCTATTTACAAAATTACGTGATGTTATGCTCTTTAAGAGCTGATGTATTAAATAGAGTGTAGTAGTTTTATGTGCACGGTCGACATCGAGATCTTTAGTAAATGTTGTGTTAATAATAATACTTTGCTATGTATCACCTTACACATAGTGGCGGTACTTCCATAGAAGCCCAAAAACGTTACACCTTAAATTTGTAATGTCTAGTTTATAATTGTTTATTGTGTGGTCAGGATATTCTCATTGATATGTCAACTTGCTAATGTAAAATAAAGATATAAAGCTTAAATATTATTATTCGGAATTTTGTAAGGCAACCTGGGCTTTTGGGCTTCTATGGAAGTACCGCCACTGCTTACACAATATGTTTTATTTAATTTAAAATAGTATATTAAACACGCTCCTAAGTATTCAAATAAGAAAATTTTATTTGAATACAGAATACGTTCCATTTTGATCATCAATCTAAGTAACAACATACTGGTTTAAACTTGAGGTTTTTAACAAAACAGCGCGTTGCATGACGATGTGATTGATCGTTCGTGTGCGAATCGAGAGTTCTGTTGCACCTTGCGAGGAAACAATCAATATAACTTGAGACGGGAAAGTAATAAATAAGGCTATCGGGACACGTCGGTCGATGCCTTCAACCTCGGGGCTTTTTAAAGATTTCTTGTGCATAGCTTCAAAAGACGCTATTATATAATATTATCTGTGTAGCTCAGCTTTAAAAAAGCCTATTTTCGAATAAAAATATCATAATGCACTCCTAATAAAACGGACTCCGACGATAAGTTGATGGCGAAGAAATAAGGAGTTTACACGGTCCAGTATACTGTATAACATTTACAAATATGATTTAGTTTTTTTCTGTAATCCTCATAATATCCTCGTAACTTCAAATCACCACCGAAATTTTGTAGCCCAGACAACGCTGCACTTGATAGCGAGTGCAGTACTGTCTAAACATCTAACGTATTGTAGCGAGAGAAAAGATTATGTTTCGCGTCTAGACATAAATGCCTTTGAAATGCTTCTCCTTTCTTTCTTGTTTTCTTTCCTATTCTCGCTAAGTACGTATTAGAAACAAGATTTATTTCTGTTTAAAAACTTAAGTTGCCTTTTTCTTTTAGGTGTGTAGCCTGCCTGACTAATGCGCTTGTTACATAAAAGAGCAGTCCCTATTTCAACATTCATCATCATCAGCCCATATACGTCCCACTGCTGGGCACGGGCCTCCTCTACAACTGAGAGGGTTTAGGCCTTAGTCCACCACGCTGGCCTAGTGCGGGTTGGCGGACTACACACCTAAGAAATTCCTACGAACTTTTAGGTGTGCAGGTTTCAACACGATGTTTTCCTTCACCGTTAAAGCAAGTGATAATTCATTGTGAATACACACATAACTTCGAAAAGTTAGAGGTGTGTGCCTGGGGTTTGAACCTGCGACCGCCGAAATTCTCGACCGCGCGCCTAAACCTCGCGGCCATCACTGCTTCAACTTCAACATTGCCAACAGTGAAATAAAGTATTCCCATTAGTTTAAATATTTGTAGAAAGTCTGGCTCAATTCCAACGAATTGCAGTCTCGTTTGTTTGTAAGTTGGAAACATTTTTCCTTTACACGGCTGCGATGTTTGCGCCACAGCCAGTTTTCTCAGTTTTGACAAATGTTTCTCCTCCAGCCATTTGCTTTGAACCTTAATCTACGGCAATAGCGAAGCCAAATAAAGTGGTCGGTTCTTGTGTAATACACTTCAACAAATAATCCATACTATTGTAACACATGGCGAAGTGACCCTGCCTGTGTGTCCTTTACACTTTCTGATGTAAACGGTGAACCAATTAATCTTTTTCTTTTGGAGATATATGGGATTTAGTAGAAGGACATAGGCTACTTCGTTATAAAATTGCTAAATATTTTTTTTAATGAAAATTGTCTACAGAAGTGTGTATGTTGGTAAATTTAATAAATCAATAAAGTGATTTTATTTCAACAAAAACATATTTTTTAGTAAGAAGAGTGGAATAAGCTCATTTTCTCGTTATATATTAATATGCACTACCACTAGAACAGAGCCGGAGGTATAATTATTCAGTGGCGGTACTTCCATAGAAGCCCAAAATCGTTACAATTGTTTAATGTCTACTTTATAATTGTTTATTGTGGGGTCTTTATTAACCAAATGGCTTTTGTTAAATAAAGATTCAAAGCTTAAAGATTATTCGGAATTTTTGAAGGCAAACTGGGCTTTTGGGCTTCTATGGAAGTACCGCCACTGGGTATAATCATATGTAAACAGACTCTATCGCATTAAACGTTCCCATTGAAAGCTTTCAATTCTTCCGAGTGTGCGTATCGTGATAATAGGTAATAATTTTTATACGTCTTTTGAAAAAGCTTATACACAGACATATAATGTAGTCCCAAACATACATATGATAGTAGATGGGAAAGTAGTAATTCGCATGATTACTTTACCAGTGATACTCGTATAATTATATACAAATACCTACAATACTAAATGTCGGAATGTAAAAACAAAAAAAAACAGTGTTAAATCGATCACTCTAGAACGAAATTGAAACGATTTAAAATTATATTACTCTCACAAATATACGAGTAAAATCTCATGATTAAATTTCATTGCAGTACAGCGTCAGCAATCAGCACTGCCTTGCAACGCATTGCTAGAATGTACAAACTTAATGCCTGGTGCATGTTTGTACAATATAAATGTATGTTGCTTCCGCGAGAATAACAGAACTTTTAAGTGTTTATTTGATTTTTTTACGTATGTTGTAATTTTTACGAGTATGCCGTATGCTGCAAAAGGAAATGCAATTAATCTCGTTTCGTCGGCGCAGTGTTTACGCCGCTGCTTTGAAGTATTTGGACAAATGGAGATATATCTGTGTTCGAGTTCAATCATTAACAATGTTTACGGACGAGTATTTACGTTTGTTTACGGGTGTTGGCATCATTAGTCTCATTAGCTCCATGATGTTGGTACTTGGATGTTTCTTTTTTTAAAAGGAAACGTTTTCTTTCCAAACTATTTTCATCAAATAAAAAGCAAATAAATATACTTAAAAGCTTGTTTTTTAAAAAGGTTTTTTACTTTTAATTTTTTTCGAGTTAATCTTATCAAGCCCAAAAGAGAGCCAAATTGATAAAGCCATAGATATTACCACAGCTTTTTTACTATTCTCTTATTTTGTTACTTCTCTCTAAACCCAATTCTAAACTTCACACATACGAAGTCGCATACACAAAGTAGTAACCAAAACAATCTATGTGTAAATCGTATACCTATTTATACTTAATCAAAGTATCTATATAAAAAACTTATAGTATTGCGTAACCGGGTAATTGAACCCGGCACGTTGCCTTACCATAACAATCCCATTACGGACGTATTCTGCGTGCGTGCGAAACTAATTGTTTGTCTGACGTGTTATTGTCAGGTCATAGGTATATATGCTCTACTGCATGATGGACAATGATGCTGCATGTTTAAACACGTTTCAACTCATCACAACATAGCTTTGAAGTGTCAACCCTAGAATACACAGAGCATTAGGGCCTTGGTGTGCAAGCGGATACTTACAACTGTTAGTAAAGAGGGTAAAGGCCACTGTCACTAGGCAAGTAAACGAATGTTAGACATATTTATTCTTCTCTTTTTTTCTTTTTATAGCGTTGAGAAAATAATGTGTTGAAAATAGATGAAATGACCCATGTCAAGAAAGATTTCAAATACTTTTGTCATGTTAATAACTATTCGAAAAAAAAAATTGTTAGGGTTATTTAAACCATGTGTAAAAATAGTTCAAATTGTTTGAACCAATAAAATATTGCCAGTCAATGACTCTTAACAATAATTTGATTTCAAATGATCGAAGTTTTTTTTACTCTATCTAGTATTTGAAATACTTGTTACTAAATGTGAAACGAGATGTACCAACGTAAAAGATGGATAAGAGGTGTATGGGTAAGTTAATGTCGAATACATATTTGTCTCCGCCTATCCCTATGGGATAAAGGAGTGAGTACAACGCTGTAAAAATTTCAAATATAATTAATTTGAACCGTTGAACCCTGCACTGAGTATGAATGAAAAAATTGGCATCAATGCTTAATGAGGTTATTAAACTGTGTTATGTGTGTACACTTTAATGACTGATGAATTTGGCTCACGTTCAAGGTTCTTAATAAATGTGCTCATATATGTATGCATGTTCTTCATTAATGTTGTAGGAGTCTGTGATCATTGGCAATTACAAGGAGCTTTTGGACAAACTTTGATCCAATGTTTTTTTTATTGAAATTGAGTGTAGATCGGGTTTTCATTTATTTCTATAAGTGGCTATTACTTGTTAACTGAATAACCACCCATGCATGGCGTTGAAATATGTATCTCCATATTTATGATAGCATTATGAGGACCATTAATTGATGAATAACAAATGTTATATTGACATACCTAATAGTTTGTCATATAATGCCTCTGATAACAAGCAGCATGCTTCAATTCCGGCAATGAAACAAAGTGTAAATCAAATTGTAATACGAATGACAAAAACTTATTTGTTTTTCTGCGCGAACTGTCTGGTGTCAATTCTTTTACATTAGTATCATGCTTCTTTTGATATTTGATGAACAATCTTCATTATTGATGTGCCACAAAATTTTGGTCATTTTGGATTGCTATTAAAATTTACTCGCTTATGGTGAATTATATGACAGCTACTCCTGGTTGGACTTACGCCTCTCCAATAGGAAAAATCTACTAGTAAGAAGTGGACTCCATACGGTGACGTCCGACGTTTACCAGGTTATCTGTGTACTATGCTGGTCTGTTTTGTTAAAAACCTGTTCCATATTCGACCAAGCGTATCCAGACGGAGGTATGAGATCATAGAGTAGGGAAAAAAAGAAAAAGTTTTCTAGAACAAAAAAAATATGTTAGGGTTGTCCTTTTAATCATACGAAGTCCGAAAACTTTGAATTCTAAGTTTCATATTTAGAATTTGCAACACATCGTAAAACTCTTGAGATAGGAAGTCCATCGTCACTTGACGATCTATTTTCCCAATAGCTTTCTGGAATAATGTTAAATCTATATACAGTAAACTAAATAAGTACAAAAGGCGGCCTTATCGCACAAGGCAGGCTTTATAAATAATTAATAAAAAATAACGGCGAAATGAAATCCTTTAATAAATAAACATGTCTTATGGTAAAGTGCGTACATTCTGTACAAATATTTGTCGAAATAACGCCAATGCGGGAGTCGATTCCACACCCTTCGCGTGACTGTCGGCTCTTACGCCACACGCAACTGAGGTCAAATTTATGTTGTTTTTATTAAACAATTAAACACCTGATCCACGTGTGCATAACCAGTTATAATGTGGTTTGCACTTTGTCTATACTGGTTCTATTCCCCTTCTCTCGGCCTTGGCGTGTTGAGAATTTAACAAAAGCAACGCGTTCCGATGTCACTCCCTGTTTGTTTTTTTGTTGTTGCATATATTAATATGTAATTTACGCGACTGGATATGCGTCCTTTGAGGCGTCTCGACCACAACATTATGCGCTGAGAATGTACTATGTTATATGTTATTGAAATAAGTCTTATAATTTAACGGATGTGATTATTTGTGTGCTTAGAATATCTAACTGAAAGAATTCTCTGACTCAAGTCAGTGGAATACCAGTTTTTAAATACAATATTATTACAATTATATCCGTTACAAATTGAGCTTTTAATACACAACGCCACGGAGGTTTCCATTCCGTCCTGCTTTTTTCACAAATATTATTCTGACAGACAAAGTTATGCGTATTTGATTTAAATGCAACTGTTGTAGGCAACAAAAACTTATTTGTTTTTTAGTCCTAGGGGACTTTATAATTTTTTTTATCGAATTTTCTTTTTCACTTTTTTTTTAAATAATTTAACATATCGTTGCACGAATTCAGACTTTATCCTCTAGGACAGGGTTTCTCAAACTTTTGGTTTCACGAACCACTGTTAATGTTTCCAGGTGACAGCGAACCCCTGTTAAAATTTCCAGGTAACAGCGAACCCCTTAAAGCAAGGCATCAAGTCACCATTACGTAAATCTTGTCGCGAACCCCCTGCCGTCGAATGGCGTTCGCGTTCGCGAACCCCGCTTTGAGGAACCCTGCTCTAGGATATTCAAAGCAAACGTATACCTTCAGTAGACGTATCTTTGTAGTTTGTAACTGATTTATCTCTGTTCCTCCAAATTAATTCGCATTAATAAGACTCTGAAAGTAAATAATCCACATAAAAGACACTTCACTAACATTTGTCACACTCCATTCGGCAAGTGATAATTGAAATGGCACATTCATTACGAGAACCCGTGAAAACAAAGTTCGACTACTGTACCGATATTTATTTGTGTTACAAATTGACGTATGCACGTTAATTTTAAAAGGCGCGTGTAATTCTAAATGTCAACATCGTTAGGAAATGTCAAATATGGGCGGGAAAAACGGATGGTATTGCGTAATTTAAAAGTTTTTTTTTATTTGAATGTGGTATTTACCGCAAAGGCACCTGATAAGTGCGGTACAAATAGAGCATTAATTGGCGAGTATAACAATAATGGCTGTACCTTAAGAAGTATTTTTTTGGAATTATTTTTATTCCATTATGATTGGTTAAATTAGCCTTTATCTGTAAAACAATGGCCCGTAACGGTCTTCAATGTTCCATCAAAAACCTTCAATATCGGTTCACCAAGCATTTAGGCGTGAAGGCGTAACAAAAAAAAATGAAACACGTTTATTATTGACATATAAAAACATAATATCTGGATAAATAGGTATATAATTTGTTAATTGTGCGTGCGCTTGGAAGAACCGATTTCACCGCAATACTGGGAACGTGATTATTGAATCCACGTGTTTCAAGTAACACTATCCTCGCCTTTAATTCCGTTCGGATCTTGTTCACATCCGGATCGTGTTATCCGCCTGTCGATGTGCCGAGGTTATGTAGGTGAAGCGTATCGTGTTCACTGTACTTAGAAACTCGCGCATTTGCATGATTTAATAATTCTGATTAAGAATTACTAATTAATATATATATTTCTAAGATTGAAACATATAAAATCTAACAACCCGTACTAGGTCAGCGGGATTGACTAAGTCGTAACACCAGCTGATCTTTGAGCAGTCGTTATGCTATCACAAACCTTATTCTTCTACGGGGAACGATCCCTATAAGGAGTATTATACCACGACGATTGCAGCTTTCTTTAAGGTGCAAGTTGATATAAAACATAGGAACAGTTCACGTCTATTTTGATGGCACCCATAAAAAGTTCAGCTCCCCGTCGTAAAGTCATTCAATCATTCAACAGCTATTTTAGGGAGCAAATAAATATGCCATTTAATCGTGATCTCGTGATTAAAAGGTTTTACGAGGCGAATCGCATCGGATGGTAACAATGGTGGAGGCTAGAACTCGCGAGGCTCGTATTTCCATCTCCACTGATGCACAGACTATTGTGTGACTATTTACGGCATGTGGAGTGTCACCATCAATGAGCATGCTTTATGGTTGTATTCAGGATTCCGTAGGCTTTAAGATAATTCTGTCGAGAGGTTCGTTTGCAAGTCCAAGCCTATGTGTTGTCCTTCATGGTGCGTATGCCAGTGTGTGTATATGAGACCTTAGAGTCTGTCACCTCCACCTTAGAGACCCAGCTAACTTCACTTGCTTCATGATATACATTTTCGGCTAGCGAACGATGCTTTAGAGACCAATTGTTAGCGAAATATCTCGGTAAAAATCTCAGGAGCTTACTAGATTCGGGCAGCCTGAAACAAAAACCCAATGTAAATCTTGAGGGAAATACTAAATCCAGCAGCGATACACTAGCACATTGCTGTTTTGCGGACATGCGGTGTTTCTGACATTATAATGAATAATGTCAGAAACACCGCATTATAATGAATAATAAACAACTTTATAATAAATGCTAATTGTTAAAATATTGATGCCCATCCTGAGATCGAATTATTTAGCACCAAGACCGTAATTCATGTCAACCGTATATAAATAAAAGACCTGTATTTAAAAGTGTTTTTTTTAACGCCTAAAATGACAATAACTTTTGTATGGAATGGAGCCATAAGCTACACAATTTACATATCTTGGGTATTTTTTCACAATGGATCAACGGAAAGCCCACGATTGTTAGCTCGTTATTGTGACTCTCGTATTTTTATAACTGAGTTATAAAATGTTTTGTTGCGTGACCTTTACTACGTTTTTATTTCCTTTGAATTGAGATATGAAAATTGATAGCGTTAGGTTGGTTGTTATTGAAGAGGTGCGCTGACGTCGTAGAAATGACATAAAAGTCAATATTATTGCTGTAGATAAAAGTTCATAGGTTCCTTGATAAGCTAGTTATAAAAATCGTGCTAAATCGTAAAATGTGATATTTATCTGCTGATCGATTCCAACCAGAGAAAAAGATGTGGGTATTTTTTTAGAACACTGCACTGGTATAATTTTGTGGGTGGACCTACTCGTATTTCATAATTACAATCGGTGATAACAAAAAAATAGATCAATTTTCGACTCTTCATTAAAATATATTTCTTTATTCTTTTTACACGATGGTGATGATAAATTATGAGTTTGAGTTGTACTAAAATTTACAGAATGTGAAAATGTATCTCTTAAAAATTGTGCATAAGAATTTCGAGGAAGTTTGGCGTCCGATAATTTGCCTTAGGTCAGTGGTGCATATAAACACCGAAAATCTAACTTAAAGTGGCGCTTATCCAACAGTGTCTGTAGTCTTATATTGATCCATCCTGAATAAATTTTGTTTTAAAACACCTGCATTGGACAAGCGTCTCAAGAAAATTCAACTGCAGTGGAAATTCTGGCAAAGTGCCAAAGGCAGACATTGCTGTACTTGCACGGAATTAATATAACGTACTCGGTGCCAATATTTAATAAGTTACAAATATAATCCTTTATTTCTGGCGAGGAAATAAAGGGGAATTAGGGCTCATAGCCTTATGGGATTAACGAAACCTTGTGAGTTGTGACATATTATGCGTTAGTTATCGGAATATATTTTTGCCATTCGTTTACTGAAGATTTTATCCCGATAACAATGCAAACGATTCCGTGAACAAGTAAGCGACTTGCTAAATGGTGTACATCTAGATCGTGTCCGCCTTTTTTCACTAAGCATTTGGTACCGTCATCATTATGCCTCGCGATGTGAGCTTCCAACTTGGCTTTCTTACAAAATTATGGTCTTATAATATTCCTACGATCATCATCCAGGTAAATGTTGACCATGTTCGTCGCCATGTTTATCGGTTCAAAATCTTGCATATTTTTAATGAATTTGATTGTTATTTTTAAATAGACTCAGTTGTAGAGGAGGCCCATGCCCAGCAGTGAGACGTATTGGGCTGATGATGATCATGGTGAATGTTATTTTTGTTCCTTATGGTCTCGCGGCACAAGTGTGTGCCGTGCGATCTGTAGGTCCAAAGTGTTATTGGGTTTTTCCGGTAGAAAATTCTTAAAAGCAGCACGGTGCCCGGAAAAGTGCGAAAAAAGAAAAACGGCAATAGGCTCGCCCCCTATCACCAGTCAATACTCTAGGTATTATCGAAGGTTGGTATTTAAAACTTGTATAAAAAAGTTATGATACATCAGGGGGTTGAATCACGTTGAAATGCGAAATCAGTGGAACGTACAACCTGTGCAGTATTAGATATTTCCAATATGTTTATGTACTGGTACTTCGTGTGGAGTGCCAATCTGCCCTCGTATCTCGCATTGCGTCATCGATATTGCGTTTCCATGTTCGGTTATATTCGGTGGCGAACGACCGCCTCTATCAATGTTTTCATCTGAAAATTTGCCTACAATTTCATTAGATTTATCTATGTTTGTACAGATGTATACCTACCTATGAACACATCCCATTTGGTACGGGTCTTGTCTTTCAATAAAAAAGCGCTGTCATAAGTTCTGTATCATCAGAAAATATGATGATACAGCATATAAACGTAGTAGTCTAGTCAACAAGTTCAAAAACGTGTTAAATAGAAATAAAGCTCCTAAAAATATGTGCCATACCTCATTCGATTCGGAATGACGTCTAGAAAAATGTTTTTTAAGGGCATATTAGCACATAAAAAATTGCAATTGTTATTAACAAAATAAGAAAAAAAAATAAGGTATTTAGTTTTTCGTTAATAACTTTTAAAATAATGATATTTAAGGAATTATGAAAAAAGATCCTGAAAGAGGAGGAAATTTCCAATAAAAAAGTCCTTACTCCCGGAACTAGCATTGCGAAGAGACGTTGCGTCTCTATGTGTCCTTTATCGCATTTACCATGGGGAGTGCTCTGATGAACTTTTCGGGTTAATACCTGCTGCTGAATTTCACTACCGCACCACACGCCAGAAATTGAAGTTCCATCCCTACCATCTGGATGAATGGCGTTCCTCAACAGTGCGGTTTAAACGGTGTTTCCTTCCTCGCACAACATCTTTGTGGAATCAGCTTCCCTCGGCGGTATTTCCGAATGGATCTGACTTAGGGACCTTCAAGAAAAGAGCCTATATTTTCCTCAAAGGCCGGCAACGCACCGATGATTCCTCTGGTATTGTGGGTGTCCATGGGCGGTGTTGACCACTTAACATCAGGTGGCTCACCAGCTCGTTTGCCTCCTTTCCCATATCTATATTATTTATAACTTTTATTTTACGCTGGAAATAGCGCTCCGCGAGGGCGTTACGACATAGGCGCGTCGTCTAAAAAGCCGGTATATCACCTAAAATAATTTATTTCTAATATTAAATAACAATTTAAAAATTTGAATAAATTATGGTGTAATCTAGACACTTGAACGAAAATAACCTCGGTGAAAAATATTTTTTTTGACAACTTTTCAAAAAGTTACACCGTTGTTAATTAACTAATGTTTTTCCAATCTCTGTTTTTATAAATTACGGCATAAAAGTTTCATCACGCTTCGTTGCATGTGTAATTTAACTAAGCAGTAATGTAATCCACGGAACCCTAGTAACTTGCCATAAATTGAAAATATCGTAATAATATATATTTTTTAACGATTGATTTAAATTTAGTGGTTTAAAGCAAAATTGTATGTAGCCTAAGTATCTCATTGGTCCCGCGGCAAAAGTGTATGATCCAAAAATCCCAGAATCGATTCTTTAGCTAGGCAAACTGTAGGGTTGGTTTTATTAATTTAAAACTATCTTGAAGTCTGATAATACACTCGAAAAATGGCAAAAGGTACAAAAATAATAATAACTGAAATGCTTTAAATATATCATAAACGATTTTTATCATAATATAATGGAATTTATAATATTTAGCATGAAAAACTCATTTGAATACAAACTATGGCGTGAGCACACAATTATATTTACACAGGTCAAAGCTTCCTACATCGTCGGGTTTAATGCAGTCTGGCACGCAACGCCAATGCGGGTCACTGGGCTTTAGGTATCATAAAGTGATATAAAAAAAGGAAAATTATTTAAGTTTTTAGTTGGTTATACGCAGCAGTCGGCAACGCGCCGCACTTGTGGCCCTTCAGCATTAGCAGTAGTAGCATTTTCATTTTTTCTATGGGATACGACCAATTATATGTACATAGAAATTACATAAAATCTAGGGTAAATATCAAAAGTGCGGGCCCGCCTTTAGTTTATTTTGTCACATTGCCGCCCTTGCCTGCCAAGAGGTTGCCGACCACTGGGTTATATAGTCTTTTATATGTACTTTATTACCCATCTACAACAGACCACATATTCCTACTGTTGGGTTGTATAACTCTTTTTATAATTTACTGCGAAATCCTAGGCAGCTCATCCGAGGCAAATTTTATTAAAATATTTTTAAATTATAATACTTACCTAATAATACCACTTGCTTTGGAATCATAGACACATTATTTTATTTATTACTTTAGGTACTTATATGTTCTCATTGCTAAATACCTAACTAAGAGAAACTAATCAAACTAAGTAATTTTATGAATACGAAAGTAATTTTTGTTGTTTGACTAAGCTGATAAATACCTAAATAAAATATTTCTGATAATATAATATTTCTGAAATTTGGCATAAACATCGATGTAACTATAATTTAATATTTCGTTGTTTTTTTGGCGTAAACAAATAATATCTTGTAAATAATGCTATGATTACTATAGTCGCTAAATCAAACGCCGACATAAAGCATAAAGACCCAGCTTGAATACTACTCTCGTCCAACAAAGCGCAGAGGCACGAGCGTATTTTTTGTACTGAACACAATACACGCTCATTACTGCTTGCGTACAATAAAAACATTCATTAAATCGAATTGAGCTCACGAATGACTCATTCGCAACTTATAATCGATACGTTTTGTTGTGAAAGCCTTTGAAATTGGCCCCTTGGTGTTGTGAAGCATTTAATGATATTGCAATAAAATTATCAGTCATTTGCAGCTACAAACAAGTCAGTAGTCATCCCTTAGTCTACTGCGCTGAATGATATCAACCGAGACTCTCTTGGACTGTAACTTATACACTGACGGTATTTACCTTCATCGTTAAATCGGGATATAAATGATTACTAATTCTAATTTTAACCCGATTTTGAAAGTTTGGTAAATTTTTAACTTCACTCACTTATCAAATCAACCGTATTTATCGTCTATTTGTTTGTTAAATTTACTTATTTTTACGTTAACCCTTATGTTAGTAACCAACTTTACCGACGTCTTTTAGCAACCGGGTACCCGGGTACTCACAGATCTAAAAACAATAATTATGCTTGTTTTGTTCACGAAAAAAATTTCTTAACATGTTTTCCTGGAATATGAATAGTTAGTCGTATAGTTAGTGACAATAAAAAAAAACAATAATATGTAGAATTGTAAATATCATCTGAAACCATTTTTGGGCACTCCAGGTAGTCGGCCTGTTTTTTATTTGTCGGTGCTGAACAGATGCCGTTGGAGATAAAAAAGAAGTCAAGGTGATTTCTTTTGTTTTTATATTGAATGAGAGTCGAGTATTTTTAGTACACATTGGATTTTTGGTGAGATCGGACGTGTTTTATTTATGGTGTTCTTTTCACAGTGAAAACTAAAGCTATGGAACAACTATCGAGATCTGAATGTTCTAGGTAAGTAAAGTTCACATATATTTAATGTTTGTAAATGTTTTAATGATAATTTTGTGTAATAATATTATTAAAGAATTGTATAATATAATAATTAATTCATTAGGTTAAGTGCAACCGAAAGAAATGCATATTTGACAAAAACTGCTTGGAGATAATAACAGTGATTCGAGCGTGCCGTCTGACAGTGATGACGACGACTGGATTCCAGCGAATATTGCTAGACGTCAAATTTCAAATCAAGAATATAATTCAGAGCATGATGAACCAGGAGATTCTGGAGATACAGGAGTATTTTAGGTCATGCACTGGCAGAAACAATCGAGGTAAATCCTGGTCCATCGGCTCCAAAAGATAAAACCGGAAGAAAAAAAGTGACAGGATCTTGTCATGTGTGTAATGTCTTGCCAATAAAAAGACGGCGAAGGACTCGTAAGAGCTGTGCCAATTGTCAACGGCCAGTAGGTGACGAGCACTCAATTAATCTAATACAATGTGTTAAATGTCAGAAATAATGTCATTAATTTTAAAAATATGTAATATTTCTTTATTATTTCAATAAATATTTGTTGCATCCATTTATAGAAATCATTTTCAATTTATTTTCCATACTTTCTACTGTGGGTACCCGGGTACCCGGTTGCTAATGAGGCGATGGCTGAAGTTTAAGCTTATTTAAAAAATAAAATAAAAAATAAATGAATTAAATGCAGTCACAACTAGCTTTCTTTTAAGTTAAAAAACGACGATTCGAGAGTTTAAAATAATATATTGAATTTTCTTTAAGCTATTCATACAAATACACCGCGTTGGGTACCCAGGTACCCGGTTACTAACATAAGGGTTAAATGAGGTATAGTTTTAAATATCATTCTTGTCATGCGCATTACTATAAATTCACCTCAGATGACGCTAATGCCTATTGACTTTTGTTTCGAAGTTTAATATATTAGTTTCAACATTTGTGTCTTAAACACCATAAGTTGTTATCTATTTTTGCTATGTAATTAACTGCCATACAAAACATCTCCATTACAATTATATACAGTCACGTATATCAAGTTTCAGCAAATAAATAAATAGATACACCTAACAGTCACACACATAGTTCTGAGTTCTGACCCCACACTAGGCTACAAGTCCTATGTCGTGGGTATCAGAAAATACGAGAGTTTTCGGTCGCACAAACACCCAGACCCGAAACAAAAATTTGTGGATCACAGTCACACAAACATTTATCTCGGTGCGGGGATCGAACCCGCAGCCTCTCGTTTCGCAAGCTGGTATCTAGCTAACTACGCTACGGGACTGTCATTTTCTTTTACTATTGAAGTAAACATCCAAACACGGAGCCCTATACGTTTATAATATTAGTAAGATTATCACTGAAGGATCAATAAGCTACTTGCCACATCCACTCGTAAAATAATAATAGACAACACGAGCAAATTCAGTTAGTATCACAACAATAAATATTTTGATATCAGCTAATACCATTAGCTATCAAGCTCCGTTGACGCATTTTGTACGATCTAATTGAATTGCCATCGCGGGTCGCTTCATGCACCGTAAAAGGTTTCATACCACTCAATTTAATTACACACGCATTATTCTGGGCCAGTGATTCTGATTTTATAGGACTTTTTTAGTGTCATCATAGAAGTTAGTTTAGTCGTAGGTCTATTTAATAATCCCTGGTAGTCACGTTCTTCGTCTTAATCTGTGATTAAGTAAATTACTTTTTATTCTGCTATCGCTTAACTTCTTTCTTATTAAGTATTAATATACCATTTCAGTTAATTTCAATGTTTTGTCTTTTTGTAATCAGTTATGATCGATCATCTATCAGCGAAGTTTTTGCACATTTGCTCGTCATCTTAATATTTACTATTAATCTTAGTGAACTTGGCTGTTGCTTAGCGTTGTATTACAGAGATTTCAATAAACTGAATCCATTTTATTTTTTCTTGCGCATTCATTTTGAAACGCTGGCGTGTATCTACCATCTGATAGTGCCAATTTCAAGGGTGGCATTTAATTCCTTTGTCTGCACTAAATAATGAAGAAACATGTTAGCAACACAGAAACGATAAATCACATTCAAAGTCAGCCATCCAGAGAAATCGAGTATAATTTCGAATCAAGTCATAGCTGTCGCCGCTCATGACAATGGCTCCATAAACTTAATACCATGCACCGGTCTGTCGATAAGCATTGTCATCTAGAGTCATGCGGATCGGTTTCTTCGTATGTAGTTCAACAATATTAATGTCAAACCTCTATCGAGTCTGTCAATGTTACCGTTACGAGCTGGCGAGGGTGTTCAATCAGAAGTAACTGTCGACACGTCGCTAGTCGCCGGTTGTACGTGTGCGTTGTGAATTAAGCGTCTGTAAGCTGGCATACAAATTGGGCGAGCATTGTGTCGCCTTGCTACGTAGGGTTGTCGCTTTTTACAAAATATTACTTGTATGTGGTAGGTTTTCACGTTTCAAAATAAAATTCCAATCAGGCCTTCGTTTATTTCTTTGGAAAATTTTATGCTTAAATATTCCAATACAATTTGGTGATACTTTTTTGTGCATCGGTTGGTTCACTCAAGTCGAGTGTATATTCTTTATTCATATAGTCTTCGCAAGGCCTTTTGAATCGTCAAAGTTATGCTACTACTTCTTCGGAACGTATTGTCACTGTGGTTCTCCAACAGGCGTTGTAAAAAATTGAGTAAAAAGAAACGGCAAAAACCGTTACTACAAATTTTAGGGCCTTATGCTCAGTTTTAGCAGATACATACATATTATGTATCAGTCAATGTTACAATGATGCTGATGAAACATGACAGTCATCGATTTTCATCTTAGTAAATTTTTCATACGACTAACGACAATTGGAAATATATTATTAAGTTACTATATTTATAGCAATACTAGAGCGAATGGCGACCCTACAGCATTCAGTGCCTTTTACTAATTACCGAGGCGACGACGGCAGAAATTAGATTATTTCGCCATTTCCCTTAGAATACAAATAAGATGAACATTCGTACAATACCAGCTGCGCCTATGTTTTTACGCTGATATCTATAAATTCAATTACAATATTTCATTATACATAAGCTATAATTTTATTTTCGGACAGGTACACCTAGCTACTTTATTGTTTGGTGTCATCAAAATTAAAAGTCCAAATTATCTCTACGACAAACTGGTTTGGCGACAAGATCGTATCACATACTCTTCTCGCTATTGTTCCAAGCCATTATGTATACCGCGTCACACTACTGCAGCTTTCAGGGGTAGTTTTAAGTATGCCGCCACTCATTGCTGGAACAACATCCCACCGCCGTGTCAATCTAAAAAAAGTAAAATATCCTTTAAACGTGAACTCAAACAAATATTTCTAAAACTACTAAAATCAGTTATAGCTATTTAAAATTCTAGCAAGAAGTACTTACCTTACTTGTAATATTCGAAAAGTCAATGAGATGGTTGTTCCGCACTTAGTGGCGAATAGGTATATAATATAAACTGAAATCACTGTTGACTGACTTTGTTAATGTAATGTAATTAATTACTTGTACTACTATACTTTATTTTACATTTATATTATTATTGGTAAGCTTTTATTATTTTCTTAGTCGTTTCCTTTCTCTACCAGCCTACAGCTGGTGTCTTTACTGCAGGTGCGGGCTAAAGCCAAGCAAATGCAGTTTATGTATTATGAAATGGTAAAATTGTTGCATCGTGGTTGGGGTTTGTATTTTGTTGAACTATTTCGTTTTCCTCTATTTGCATGAATTTTCTCACAATTCTGCAGGTATTTAAGATGGCTGCTTTTTGTAAACTTATGTAAAGAGATTTATTTAACTTAAGTAAACTGAGACTATGGTGAAGGTGGTTCGGAATAACTCCAGTAGTCGAAAGGACGATGGGTACTACATATACTTTCTCCTGCCTCCAAATTCTTGTGATTTCGTCCTTCAGATCTAAATATTTACTACTCTTCTCTGCTATTGTTTTTAGAATATTGTGGGTGTTGGGTACAGCAATATCAATTACATAGGTTATTTTGTTTATTTTATCCTGAAGTGTGATGTCGGGCCTATTATAATGTATAGTTCGGTCAGTAAGTATTGCACGGTCGTAATACATTTTGTGGGATGAGTTTTCTAGAACAGTTTCTGGTGTGTACCTATAATAGGGTGTCTTAGTATTTTCAATTAGTGAGTATTTAATTGCGAGTGATTGGTGGATGATGTTAACTATTTGATTATGTCTATGGGTGTAGTCCGTTTGCGCCAGTCTTGTACAGGCCCCAGTAATATGTTGGATGGTCTCAGGTTGGGTGTGACATCTTCGGCATTTATCATTCGTCAATTTAGGGTCTTTGATAATAAATTTCCTGTAATTTTTTGTATTAATTATCTGGTCTTGAATTGCCACGATGAAACCTTCTGTTTCTGGGAAGAGATTTCCTATTTTAAGCCATTTATTGGAACCTATTGAGTCTATATGGGGTTTTTCTAAATCATGTGGATGTCGTCCGTGTAGCACTTTCTTTTTCCAGTCGCTTAATTTTAATTCTTGTTGATTACTATTGTTGGGGTTGTTTTGGTTGATTTCATCGTGTAGATTTAGTGGTGTAAAATTATGGTCATTCTGGGCTATTGTATTATGAATATTGCTAGTGTGTGATTTAGTGTGGAAGAATGTTCTGAGGCTAAATATTTGTTTTTGCCAAAGATGATACACATCTATAAGTCCTCTACCCCCCAATTCTCTTTTAATTGTAAGTCTTTCTATGGCTGATTTTGGATGGTGATGGTTATGTTTCGTGAGTGTAGTTCTTGTTGTTCGCTCTATTTGTTCTATGTCTGTCTTTGTCCATTTAATTATACCAAATGAGTACGTGAGGATCGGTATAGCATAAGTATTTATTGCTTTGATAAGGTTTTTTCCAGATAATTGACTTTTGCATATGGCGTTAATTCTTTTTCGGTACTCGGCTGTTAATGTGTGTTTAATGTTTGTATGATCTAGACCTTTTAATTGTTTATATCCTAAATATTTATATAAATCAGTTGGTTCCATTGCGGTAATAGTTTCTTCATTGCTAACTGTATAATCACCAGGTCTAACTTTTCCTTTTATGATGTGTAATGTTTTACATTTATCTAGGCCTAACTGCATGTTTATATCTTTACTGAACTGAGTAGTAACTTCTATTAGTTTCTTCATATCTTTTTCATTTTTGGCATATAGTTTAATATCATCCATATATATAAGATGAGATATGTTAGTGTTTTCTGACTTGTTTTCTAAACGGTATCCAGCACGGCAATTATTAAGTATATATGATATTGGGTTTAGGGCAAGGCAGAACCACAGGGGGCTCAAGGAATCACCTTGATAGATTCCTTTCTTGATATGTACTTGTCTAGTTTTAACTGAGTTAATGTGGTTATTTAAGTGCAATGTAGTTTTCCAGTACGGCATTATATTTTGTAAAAATTCTACTAGGTTTCTATTGATTTTATATATTTTAAGTATTTGTATTAACCAAGAATGTGGGATACTATCAAAAGCTTTTTTGTAATCTATGTAGGTGCAATGTAAATTTCTGGATTTCGTGGCTGCATGTTTATGAATTGTGGAATCAATAACTAGCTGTTCCTTGCACCCCATGTGGCCTCGCCTGCATCCCTTTTGTTCTTCTGCTAATATGTTGTGGTTTTCAATATGAGTGTTAATTTTATAGGAAATAACAGACGTTAGAATTTTATAAATAGTAGGCAAGCATGTGATCGGTCTATATTGGGATGGATAAGATGTGGGTTTATCTTTTGGGATCATATACGTTATTCCGGTAGCTAAAAAATCTGGTATACTCTGTCTGCGCAATATAATATCCGTAAGGTTCTTTGCTATGGCCCTATGTAGTGAAGTTAGTTTTTTGTACCAGAAATTGTGAATTTTGTCAATGCCGGGTGATTTCCAGTTATGTAATTTAGCTGTAGTAAGTTTTATGTCGGACTCTGTAATTTCAGTGAACTCCATTTCTTCTATTGTGCTCCATCTGATTTCTTCCTCCTTAATCCAATCTGCTTTATCGTTATGCCTGACAGGATCCTCCCATATTTCTGCCCAAAAACTTTCTAAATCTTCTTTTGAGGGTGCATTATCGAACTTTTCACAATTACCGTTTTTAAATTTACTTCCTAGTTGTCTATAGAATATTTTCTCGTTAGTAGCAAATAAGTGGTTATCCTGTCTTCGCTGTTGGGCTTTCTTATACCGTTTTAATCTCTGAGCTTTAAGAGCAAGTTTCTGTTTTAGTGTATCAAGAAATTCTTCCGGTTTTTTATTGTTCTCCTCGTGCTTAGTGTGAATGGTCTGATTTTTAAATATTTCTTCGACTTTCTTAACTATTTTCTTTGTTCTGTTATTGTTTATATATTGAGTCAGTCTTCCACAATCTGCTCTAAGTTTTTCTATATCCTTTTCAAGACGGTATTGCCACGCTGGTTTACTGTTTTGTCCCTGTTTAATGTATACGGTATTCTTAGTTCCTCTTATTTTAACATCAAGTTCTTCTGAAATGATTAAGGCCGTGCAGTAAATGAGAGTATGTATGTCTACTAGGTTTGTACTTTCGTTTAAGTACTCATGTAGTATGTTTTCATTAAATATTTTTAGTAAAGAGGTTAATTTTCGGCTATATTTGAGTTTTGGTAATTTAGGCCTGGACTCTGGATCAAGGCCGGCATATAGAGTTAAATTAGTAGTTAATCTATCTTGCAGATCTTTAATATATGTATCTGATGGAATGTTGGGCTCAGTTAATTTATCAATATCACTTTCTATTGTTAAGGTAATAGTTTCAGTTTGTGTAGAGACGTGTGATATTTGTGTAGATTGATTATGAGGTAGGTTTACTGTATGTAATTCTAGGTCAGTTAAGTTATCGATATTATGTGGCATTGTATAACTTAGTTGCGGTAGCAATTGTGTTCCTGAACATGTTATAAAGGATTGATGTAAACTTTGTGTCTCGTTGTGATCATGACTACTAATGTGAACATGTCTATTCCTGTCATTATTATCTATTTGTTCATTTAATTGATTCCTTACTTCTTCTTTGATTTCATCTAACACATCCTGTGGCAGTAATTTATTTCGTTCTATTGCTCTCTTCTGATCTGATAGTCTTTGCTCTGTAACTTTAATACTAGGATACTTTTGTGAGAAAAGTTCATGCAGCTGTTTTCGATATGTCGTCATGTCTGTCTCTAGTTTGGTGATATAGTAATAAGTCCGCATAATAAATGTATTAACATCTTTACTCCAAGACATGCGCACTCTGGGTTTCCCAGCTTTAGTGGCCGCGGGTAAAAAGGTATTAACCTCCCGCGGAACATCTGCAGCCAGTGTGGACGGGTCTCTAAAACTGTTATGTGGTGATGACGTAGGTATAGAGGGTGATGTACACGTCGAAGGTGTATACGATTTTGTACTGGGACTATAGGGTTCTATCGGGCTATTAGTGTTACTGTCTGTCAGTCTGTCAACGTCATTGGCGGCTGTAATAGATTCGGGTGACCCGGTGGGAGCCCGCCTGCTCAACTCCTCACCGCTGACGGTTTGCATGCTGTAACACCCAGCGTCAGCTCCAGGTGTGCCCCGGCGATCGCCCCCGGGAAGCGGCCCTCTCAATTTCTTTTTCGATCGAGTCTCCATGTTGAATGGGTTACCAGAGCCACGTTGGCCACGCCAGTAGTTGTCAAGTCGTGTTTCCGCCCCCCACGTGATCAGATGGTCGATCAGGACGTGTGGTTGGTTTTTAGGGGGCCAATTTTTATTATTTTTTTTTATTGCCTGTAATCCAACCTAGCGTCCGTTTTGTCACTTGGTCCCCTCATTGAAAATCAGCGCTGCAACTCCGTGCAAGCGGAATTGCAGCATGTAGCTGAATGAGAGGACCATTGTTGGCTGTGTGAATTATATGAGTAGTTATTAGTTGTTTTCTTTAAAAAATTGTATTTTCGTGCACTAGCCAATAATAAAATCTTTTTCTTTCTTTCTTCTTGTATAACTTTAAAGAGAGTTTAAATTAAGTCTTTCATCAAGTTCAGCCGTTAAATCGCAATAGACACAAAGAGTAACATCTACGCTTATTTTATACTAACTATTGCCTTTACGTTCATTTATATAAAATTTGTTAAAAGAAAATATTTTAATAAAAAAATATTTCAAGAACTTATTCTGATAAATTAGGATACAAGTAGTAGCTGATATGCATAGCCAATGTTTTATGGATGTTGCAGTATACTGTATACTATTATAAGAAATTTAGCGGCTTAATCGTAAAATCATTACAAACAAACCCACGTGTATATTATTAAGAATAATTCATCATCATTAGCCCACATACGTCCTAATGCTGGGCACTGGCTTCCTCTACATCTGAGAGGGCCTTAGTCCACCCCGCTGGCCTAGTGTGAGTTGGCGGACTACACATCTAAAAAAATATTAAGCATAATTAATTATTTATAATTCAGACAACCCTATAATGACGTAGGTTTTCGCATCTCATTTGCAAGGCTTTCTTGAGACATGTACGGTACGGCGCTTGACGCGGCGAGGATGACGCGGCTTGATCGCTGCCGAGTGCCCACAGCCAGGACGATGGCGCATGCTCGAAATATGCGGCCTAGGACATGTGCGTGCGAGGAATTTCATTGAGTGGTGAAATTTGTGATTTTGTCCAGATATTTTGTGGATGATAGATATTTAGGAAGAACAATTTTAACATGAACATACGAGTTTTTTTCTAATATTTGGAAAAACACATAAATGTTTAGCATAGTCAATTTGGTGAAGGAAAACATCGTGATGAAACCTGCACACCTAAAACTTCTTAGGAATTTCTTAGGTGTGTAGTCCGCCATTAAGCAGTGATGGCCTCGAGGTTTAGGCGCGCGGTTGAGAATTTCGGCGGTCGCAGGTTCAAACCCCAGGCACACACCTCTGACTTTTCGAAGTTATGTGTGTATTCACAATGAATTATCATTTGCTTTAACGGTGAAGGAAAACATCGTGATAAATCCTGCACACCTAAAAGTTCTTAGGAATTTCTTAGGTGTGTAGTCCGCCAACCCGCACTAGGCCAGCGTGGTGGACTAAGGCCTAAATCCTCTCAGTTGTAGAGGAGGCCCGTGCCCAGCAGTCGGACGTATTTGGGCTGATGATGATGATGATGTAGTCCGCCAACCCGCACTAGGCCAGCGTGGTGGACTAAGGCCTAAACCCTCTCAATGGTAGAGGAGGCCCGTGCCCAGCAGTGGGACGTATATGGGCTGATGATGATAGTCAATTCTGCCACCTATACCACTGGAAATCTTTTAAAAATAGTTTAAGAAAGGGAGACGGAAATGCGAGTTGCTTCCGGCAGTTTTACATTATTCTTGATAATTTATGAGCGAATTGATAGCGAAGCTCAGAGAACTAACCAGATATATTGAGCATTGAAAACTTAATCAGAAACAACACAATGACGAGTTTTTTTTATTTAAATGTCAAATCTTTGTTCGCCTACATACCACGAGCCACGGTCAAGGGGTCAAACAGATGATTCATTCGCAAAAGGTGCAACAAGGCCGACGAGTGAAGAATTTTAAAAATGTTGGCATGTGGGAGAATGCTTTGGGATTTTATACCCATCGTATTTTATTCATCCAAGCATTAATCAACGTGGGAATTGATCCTCTCTGCAATCGATTTTATTTATTTATTTGCTTATTGAAGAAAAATAAGATTTACAGCGTAAATAATATAAAAGATGAGATTCATAAGTATGTAGTCCGCCAAACCCCAATAAACCTGCGTGGTGGATTAAAGCCTAGCTCCTTTCAATTGTAGAAGAGTAGAGTACAGAGACGCACTAATATAACAGCGACTGTGCGATTATAACTTTGTCCAATTTTGGCTACAGCTGATTAATTGGCAACGGTTTCGACAAGATATCGACCTTCTATCGAATTACAATAAAAGCCACAGGTCTTCGGAATAGAAATTAACGATTCATCACAAATATATTTGTTAGCAAACTCGTTGCTTCTTCTTGTCTTCGCGGCTTGTTCTGCATACTTTTGTTTCTTTTATAATTCTAATCCGTAAAGGCAGTAAGTTAGTAAGTCAATGGACTGTTGTCAACGTGTACGGTAAATGCAGGGCGTACTAGTATTGTAATCAATAAACGCGCGATGTATAATAAACAGTGGCATATATTACGGTCAGTGGACATTGACCTGAATAGCGGGCGTTCCAGACTTAGAGACGCCACGTGCATTCGATACTATCGGGGCCAGGATCGCAGTTAGACGTCTTTGATTCGTAATTCAATTATTAGGCAAATAATTGAATTGAAGGGTAGACAGAGAGGGTGTTTTAAAATTCCACGTAAGATGGTGATCTAACAAGTAGATCCACGCTAAAGTCTGCTTGCTCTGAACAATGAAAGGGCCACTTCAGTTGGAGTGATACCACACTTTTGTAGGAAAACGACTTGACGTCGCAGCTTATTGTTCCATATTGCTGACTTGTTATCTTTTTTCCTATCCATTTTGAAAGATAATGCTCTTGTACGATAAAGTTTTCTTAGCTTTATAACCCAAGATATTATGAAACTGCATGGACATGTTGTACTACATATTATAGTTGATTTATAGTATGACTGTAGTATGACTACTTGCGAAAAGTTTATAGTTCAATAAAATTACCGAACGGTTTGACGTTTGGAAATAGAACGCCAATTTTGAACAAAAAATCCGTCAGGCAAAATTAGTTTCGTCCATTCGTTTTTGCTCGGACTTTACTGTTCATTCCACGGGCGTTGTATTTTTGATAACATCTTCCAATTGTAGATAAATTTATGACGTAAAAAATTAAGTCCTGAAAGCTTATCGACACCAGGAGCAGCTTACAGTCATTAATCATTATTAAGTTGGTTCAATTAAAAACATGGTTGCGTTTCGTAAAATTCCCTGTGCTATCAGTTTCTTATTCAGTCTATAGTAGGTAATAGGTACATTGTCAGTCATTCCAAAACGGTATTTATTAATTTACTCAATAAAGCGTTTATACGTTTATAGAATTTAAATTAAAAATCCTTATATATTAACGGTTTTATGTTTTTCTGGGTCATCCTATTCATTTGGTATTCACGGCACAGGTAGATACGTAAGTGTCATAGATTATAACTTTATTTATTATGTACTAGAATAGGTTGTTGCAAATATATGTATGTATAGTCGTTTAAAACATTTGAAAATTCTTATAAATGTCGTTTGACTAGTAATAGTCACTGTACAGTTTCATTTTAATTAGCTAATATGCAAATACAAAAGGATTGTCTTGTTAGACTCGCGCCATGGTTATGTATCGTGCGATCGTAAGGTCTCGATTTAAATTCCCGAGTAGGACAAAGTGTTATTGGGGCTATTAATATGCATCTTCCTACCCCTTGGGGAATATAGAGAGTTTAAATTTAAGTGTATTGAAGCTTCCATTGTGCCAAAATGCAATTGTACAAACTCGCTGGGTGGTACATTATTGTCTTTAATTTAATGAGAATGTCGATTGTACATACGTGAAGATTCCTCTTTGTGCCTCCTGGCAGCCGCCGTCGTAAAATTGATTGACGCGTGTGTTGTGCTCACGTGCATGCGAACGAAGCTCACGAAATTATACTTTAAATTCTTTAAAGCCGAATTCACACTGAGATGTTGAGATATTCAGATAGATCTAACTAAATAGATAAAAAAATATTAATAGTAAGAAAAGACTACAGTCTTAAATTGAATATTAATCTAAAATCTTGAGAACAAAACTAAAATATTTTATGTAGGCACCACATCCAAGAGTGTCTACCAGACACAACGAAATGTTTCGGTTTCAGTTATCAGTATAAATGATTAAATGTATCCCTTGAGATTCTCAATCATTTCTCAAATCATTCAATAAAGCGATGAAATTTTAAATTGAAGCTGCGCAATTTGATTTTATACTTTGTGTTGAAAGGTTAATGAAATTTCTGCATTAAATTTTTTTACTCTTTTTTATTAAGGACAAAAAACAAATATATTGTACGTACTCACAAAGTAAAAATGAATCGAAACAGACAAACGCCCGGAGAGCAAACCTCTATATTATTTTATTTAGGCGTTATGACGTTTTGTATTACTATTAGGCTGAGATATTACATATTTTTATTTCAAATTATATCAAAATACTGATCAATGATAACCTTGACATAAAAATATTATGACAACTAGACTTGCTGAATAATTTTAAATTATAACGAAGCTTTCATTTGTTGCAGCGCCCAGTCATGTTCAACTTTATGAAAAAGACGGGTGTGCTGGCGGGAAGCGATGGGGGCGGCTGCGAAGAACGAGACGGGGATAAAGAGAGACGCAAGAAGGAGAAGAAAGAAAGGAAGGAACGGGAGAAGCGTGAGAGGATCGCCGCTGGTCTTGAGGAACCTCTGCGACTTGAGGAGGTAAGTTACAAGAATTTAATTAATAAATCTCGTTTTAGTCGAAATGCACTGCAGCTACCAGTGTGGGCGGTTTATCGGGGTCTATATGCATATACATAAAAAAAACTGGCTCTATTTCTATTTTCTAAGTACCTATATGTAACTAAAACAGGACTATTCAGTTTACCTATTCACTGTAAATAAAAACATTATCGGATGTGCATATACAGCAATTAGTTTCGATCCGCTATGATTTTTTGATATTATTATAATTCATCTGAGCTTACATATTATTTTCGCATTAAGATAAAAAAAAACAAACAAAAATAGCTCCAATTTTTATCATCAACATTTTATAGGCTATTACATCAGGATCGTAGTTAGCGTGGCATCAAAATTACTAATAATAACGTTAAAATTCAACAAATTATATTAAATCATAGCAAATTGATTACCAAGATCTAGTTTTAAACCTATAAATCTCAAGTTAACAAGCGGACGTTCTATCAAAACAGGGTTATAAAAAAGAAATTTCGTTTCATCTTTGATTTGCAGATACGCCGCTCGTAGGAACAGCTTACAGCGTATCGTAAAATATATTCATGAGCATAACCTGTTTGATGGCCGTCTATATTTTCATTTAATCCGCAAATGGGCTTTTTTCTTTGTTGTTTTATAAGCACAATGTCCTCCAGGTAATCACTTGATAATTGTTTTATGCTACGGATATGACATCTAAGGAGAAAGAAAAACGTTGACCCTTGCCGTTGAGTATTTGCCGTGTGATCAAGAGATCCCGGATCGAGCCAAATGTTATCGGGTTTTTCCATTAAGAAATTCTCAGTAGCAGCAAGGAGTCTGGAAATGTACCCGCAAAACGGCAATATGCTCACCCCCTACTACGTGGGACAACAAAATAGTTGGCGTTATGTGGGTGCAGAAATGCAATATATTTTTTTATGTTAATTTTACATTATTGGTCTTTAGAAGTACTTTATAACTGTGGTTTTTTTTAGCGATCTCTCTATAATATTGATAGGTATACCACAGCCATTTGTATGAGTATTTTTTTTAACTGTTTTTCTATAGCCAGTTTATAACCGTACCAGCCAGTAATCTCTTCCGTAGTCGTCAACTGCATAACGCTTACCTACAGTTAATCGGAGAAGCTATTGTCACTGATGATTCATTGCACCAGTGCTTTTTAATCTAGTTGTCAAATGCTTGATAAGTTTGCTCGGCAACATGGCCTTCCTATTGAAAGTGTCAGTACTCGTATAGGTACTTCATATTTTAAGTTCGTATAATCAAATTTAAGGTACATTTCACCAGGTCTTTTTTAAGTCGCATATTATAGTTTTATTATTTATAATGGGTTTGTGTTCTTGCAGTTTTACAAAGAATTTTACCATGGCCAAATCAGCCCCATAAATCTGTAGGAAAACTTTTTGATATGCACGGATAATATGCTATACACAATAGATAGTGGCTAAAGATTTTTGTTTGTATGTCTCTAAGGATCCAATTCCAGGGTCGAGCAGTGTTACTGTTTTTCAATAAGAAAATTTTCAGTTGCACCACCGACTCTGTAATGTGCCCAAAAACGGCAATGGCTCGCCCCCTATGACGTGGGATTTAAAAATAAAAATGTCTAAACGTGCCTTACCCCTTACAGAAATACAGCCGTGAGTGCGTATGTATGTATAAGAGTACATAACTATGACGAAGCGTCGACTCAGGCTGAGAGTGAAGATTACAGCTTTCATTTAATTACGAGTAGACGACATAACTAGGTGTTTTGTATTACACTTTGACAATGTCTTCATTGTGGCCTCACTTTTTCCCACATGTGAGTTCCGGGCAATCTCTGATTTCTCATATTATTTTGTTGAAAATGTTAAGTTTTTATTACTAACAACATGTTTTTGTAATTCAGACGCTTTAACGATGTAATAAGGCCTGTTAATGAAATATTTATTAGCAAACCATATCCGATTTCGAAGAACTAGTCATAGTCTAAGATGAATTTTGTATTGTATTTATTGATCAATTTGTTGATCGAAAATATCCTGGAATTACATTAGTTAAAAGTATTATTACACGTATTGGTGCCGTCACAGGCTTCCTCATTAGATATGAGAGGAATCAGACTTTAGGGCAATACTCTGACCCAGTAGCTCTTTTTCACGATGTTTTCCGTCACCGAATTAAGTGCGTGACAATTTATGGGGTTCAAACCCCAGGCACACACCTCTGACTTTTCGAAGTTATGTGTGTATTCACAATGAATTATCACTTGCTTTAACGGTGAAGGAAAACGTGATAAAACCTGCACACCTAAAAGTTCTCAGGAATTTCTTAGGTGTGTAGTCCGCCAACCCGCACTAGGCCAGCGTGGTGGACTAAGGCCTTAACCCTCTCAGTTGTAGAGGAGGCCCGTGCCCAGCAGTGGAACGTATATGGGCTGATGATGATGATGAATTTATTAATAGTACACACATAACTTCGATACCTCATAATTTGCCCGTAGAAGAGCGGCGAGGGTGCCTAGATATTTTTTCGTGTAGATTTGATCTATTGCTGTAGGTTTTGTATTTGATTTATAACTGCAAAACTATGTCAAGGTTAACTCAATTGAACATTTATGAAGCAAAAAAACCGGCTTATTAGAAATATCTAACCTTTAATGTAATTTCAAGTCACCCAAATCCAAAGAGATACAAGATACATTCCGATTTGCCATTTTTAGTAATTACTGCCATTAGCAGATTATACCTGTAAAAATATGGCTTACTGTATACGGAATGTTTGAGTAGGATTCGAGGAAACTGATAATGGTCTACATTACAGATTGTATTATGAGTTCCAAATGACTAAGAATATGAGTAATAGTAAATATCTTATGCAGATCTTTTATCTCTGAAATAACTATGGTAATTCTCATAGTGTGCTTCTAGTAGGTAAAAAAACGTATTTAGGTGTATGTTTACACTATTTTTTTTGAGTTTGAAATTACTCCTAATAGCGTCGATATTTTTATCCGCTCGGATATGGGCAATCTTTTAAATTTGGGTAATCCACCAAAGCGACACATATAACCCAACAGTCACATACATAATTCTGACCCCACACTAAGATACAAGTCTTGTGTCGTGGGTACCAGAAACTACTAGAGATGTTTCGGTCTCAAAAAAACCCAGACCCGAAACAAATATTTGTAGATGACACAAACACTTGTCTCAGTGTGGACACAGAATAGTTGAATGCGGGCATCGAACCTGCGGCCTTTCGTTTTGCAAGCTGATGTCTTTCAAATGTATCCATGTCTTGTTTCGCAATAAAAATGTTTATCCGTTAACCATCAGACCAATATTGTTGTGACGACAAGTTGACCTAATTGGACCGCTCTGCAAACATAATTACATAACTTTAGGCGTTGCTATATTGGCGTGCCAGGAATAAAATGAAATATTATTTTGTAATATCAGCAGTGATGGCCTCGAGGTTTAGGTGCGCGGTCGAGAATTTCGGCGGTCGCAGGTTCAAACCCCAGGCACACACCTCTGACTTTTCGAAGTTATGTGTGTATTCACAATGAATTATTACTTGCTTTAACGGTGAAGGAAAACATCGTGATAAAACCTGCACACCTAAAAGTTCTTAGTAATTTCTTAGGTGTGTAGTCCGCCAACCCGCACTAGGCCAGCGTGGTGGACTAAGGCCTAAACCCTCTCAGTTGTAGAGGAGGCCCGTGCCCAGCAGTGGGACGTATATGGGCTGATGATAATGATGATGATGATTATTTTGTAGTTTTTGTATCTGTGATTCAGCCACCTTGTCGTCTATTAAATCCTATATGTTATAAACATTCCACGTACACAGCCCTCGTGATAAGTCAAACCTTTGTTTACCTATTGATGTGCGTTCGAGTGAATGCCGACAGTTTAGTATTTGCAATCTTTGATGCATATTATGTAGGCTGTTTTAGTGTAAAAAAATATCTAGATCTTCATGATGCAACAGCAGCACTAGGAAATGCTTGTCACAAACCTCAGCGGTATTTACAAATGGATACGACTTTACGTCCTTTAAGTAATAAGTCACCAGGACATGCTCCACATTACTACAGACGACTGCCTTTTTGGTGAGAATTCTCTTGTTTGACCCCTAAGTCAAGCAAAGTGCCATTAAGTTTGTTCATTAATTTTTCTTTTCATTATTTATCAGAACTAATTTCGAAATATCTTTAGTCAACTACAAGAAGCACTCTGTACTTTGCAATTAAATGTCCTAACGAGTGTTTTCAAATAGTGTAAAAACTTTCCTACTCCTGCCTTCGGAGGTACAGGCTTAAGATTACGTGTGTGTGTGTGTATCAAAAAATTGCAGTAGTAAGACCTGTTTCGTGGAATTAAGAATTACAAAACAAAATCTGCGGGTTTCCATTCATGATTTTGCCACGGGTTACACTAAGTAGCCCACACCGTACTGTTGTTACAAACAATATGGCAATAGGTCAGCCGGGCTAGTTACTCCATAGCTTGGCATTCACGGTTTGCCCTCTGCGCTCGGGGTATTGGTGCAATTGATACGTAGTCAATAATAATTATGCAAATAAAGTTGAATATTCCAGGGCTTATGAATAAATTTAAATAAATGAATAAATGCTCCCAATACCCATGTATAGCTTCTGAACTTCAAATGACAATTAAAGTTTATTTATTTCAACGCTGTATTTTGTGATTGTGCGGTGTAATGCACGCGCCGTGCAGCCTTCAACCCTACCTACGTTTTATTTTTATTTTTTTTATTGTTAATATAGACATAAATTTGCGTTTACCTAATAATGTTATGTATGTTTTGTGTTAAAAGTACTATAGGTAATATCGCAGAATCAGCAAGTGTACAGAAAAACCTTATGTGATTTATGTTGTCACTGTATATACTAATGTGGACATTGTTATCGTTTCTTTATATAAATAAATAAATCATTAACCTGTAGGAAATATCAGACACAAAAGAGATTACATGATCGTATTACACCCAAGACGGAGATTACTATTTATAGAGCTGTCAAAATTTTGCCTTGTTTCGGATATCAAACTCTCGGCCTCTCGTTCCACAGCCGACGTCCTAACTACGGTATACAAAAAAGAGAGAGAGGATTTACTCCTTTTAAATCAAATCCGCACGGATTAATATAGGTTATTTCGAAATTCATACGATGATTTCGTCCACTCATCAAAATCGATATTTTCGATATTTCAAATATGAAATATTTCATATCCATGTCTTTATTTTATGTTTTATGCGATCACCTGTGTAGTAAAAATACATCGTCGGAATGTAATGTAGCATGACTCCGAGCACACTCCTTATCTTTCCTCAAGTACTAAAACATTGTACTGTTTGTCCAGCGGGTTTGTGTAGATTCATAGAGTTTGTTTTGACAGATAATAAAATACACATACATACACTAATTGCGTCGACCATTATTCTATGCGGTTCAACGGACGTTTAGATATATTTTTAGGTTTTTTTTAATAGTTATGCAACAAGTTTTTTTTAAGGCCCACCTAGTTTGTTAGTTGGCCCTTAAATACTAACCTAAAACTTATAGACTCACACCAAAGCTATAAGCTTCCTCCTCAGTGCCGCTATTGCGTTTCTTATCCACACATTCAGACGCATATTAGTCGGGTTTCTGGACCAGCATTTGTATATTCCGGTTCGCACTAAATTGGCATAATTTTGTCGAAACGTGAGGGTTGCTCGTAGCCGTTTCTTGTATGTCGATGCAATATTTATTCTTGAACGGCACTGAATTTATTTTTTTAATATTAATTTATATTTAAAATGAAAACAAAGTTATAGTCTGTTATTAATAGACTTTAAATTGACACAAAATCCAGCAATGTTGTAACCATACAATAGCAAATATACATGAAGGGAGTAAACAAAACGGGAAATAAATTATAAAAAAAATATAAAACACCAAAAAGTCACCGATATAGGTAAATAGTAGATATGTGGGTCAGCTAGTGGTTGGCTAGCATTCTTAGCATTAATCTCTCTAAACTAAAGAAGGCTGAATCCAAAAGCTTGATGTTGCTTCACGTTATAACTGGATCGGGAAAACATATTGTGACGTAAAAAACTACAAAGGCTTTCTCCTACTGTCTTTAAATGCATATTAATATTTTATGTTGTATAACATTTTTATTTTGCAATATTATTCCAAGACAAGATAGTCGGACGACCTAGTTAAGGTCGCGGGACGTCGCTGCTTCTAACAGGTCCCTGTGGAAGTCATTGGGTGAGGCCTATGGCCAGCAGTGGACTTCCATTGGCTGGTGGATTGGAATATTATTCCTTGAAATGAACAACACAACTTGCAATTAATAATCAGGCAACGTGCATATCTGTTTAGCATCGCTGTGTTTCAGATGCATTTCTGTTATCAAACCTGATTGTTTACAGTGTACAAAACATATGATTAATATCCATTTTCCACGTACGTTGATAATGTAAATGTTATGAATGTGTATCGATCGGTTTTACCTAGTTAATCTACGTTGTTGGCAAAAAGGTTTTATTTTTCGATTTCTCATTGGCGTTCAAATGTAATACAGATTTTTTTATACTTATTAAGTAAATATTTAAAATTTTCATAAGGATACTACTTCAACGTCATCAGTAATAAAAAAAAATTGTCATTTGAAGAACATACATACACAAGATCACGCTTGTATTTCTCGGAGTGGTAGGCAAAGGTGCATTACACACATAATACTATTACTGGACATAATAATGGGCGAGCTTATTGCCGTTTTTCGGGCTAATTTCTAGACTCCGTGCTGCTACTGGGCAATTTTTAATGGAAAGCCTGATAACATTTTGCCCGACCCGGCAATCGAAGCCGGGATCTCTAGCTCGCATGGCACATACTTGTGTTGCGAGACCACAAGGCAGCCTTTTGAAGAATTCGACAAACATTTGTTTTTGGTATAAGAATCGATCAGATAAAGATAAGCCAATGATGTAAGTGTTATTGCAGCGCGATGGTCATTGACCTTTGGAATCAGCTGATTTATTGTGCGATTATAAAAAACAACCAACGGTTACATACTTCTGACTCTTAACAAATACTAATATACCGATTAGTGTCAGAAAATATGAAATGTAGATTTTTTTATCTTAACAACGCCCATGCACGTAAATATTTTATTTATTCAGCACTCCAACAAAGTGATTTCATTGGGAAAAAGTTGAAATTTATTCTTAATATTATACATTATTATATTTTTTGATAGGCAATGAAAGGAGAAAACATAATAATAAAATAAAAATACACAATTAATATGTGTATGAGTGTAAGATTAAATTAAACTAATACTATAGTTGCGTGTATATGTAATAATCTACGACAAATAATAATTATTTCTTTCCACCTGAACAAGTCCTTTTTGAAGATTTTAAAAAATATTATTTAATCAAAATGTATTTGCACTTGAATTGTGACCTAAGGTCAGTAGGCCAGTCCCCTGTTTCGTGGGGTTTAATAGGCACGTTATTGCCATCGCTTTCGGAAATACGAACGTAGATGCAAATCTATTTTTGTCACCATCACCATTGCCTACCATTTCTCTCAATTTCCGAGAGGGGCGTAAACGCATCTGTACACGATGTTTATGTTGTAATGTTTTTTAAACGACAAGTAAAATGTGGGGCACGTTAAGTAATCAGGAGACAATGCCGCGTCGGCTTAACGGTTGTGCAGTAAATGTTTTTCTCATTATGAGCGCGTCACGGTCGGCGCGCGGGTCCGGTGTTGAGAACCAGGCTCGCCAGTGGAACCAGATGACAGTAAATGGGTTAAGAGAGTTTCGACCTCGTGTAATGCGATATTATGAAATGCTGGAGTTTGTGGGTAGATAATAATAAATAAATACACCCAACAGTCACATACATAGTTCTTCCCCACATTAAGATACGAGTCTTGCGTGGGTATCAGAAAATATGAAAAACTTTTCGGTCTCACAAACACCCAGACCCAACGACCGGAATGTACACAAGTATATTGTTAACTCTTGTTGGCAGATGTAATTATCTTGAAAAAATTTTTTTATACGATAAATAAAAAGATATCAAGTTTTAATTTTTATTAAATATTTATACACATTTTACCAAAAATAAAATTATGTTAATGAAATATAAATCATACACTTTATAGACATTTTAAATGGAAATAGCTTTGTTCGTAGTTGAATTAATGCACAAATAGTGTCCTTGATGATAAAAACTTAAAAAGAAACCTTGTGAAACAGCATGCACTTTCAAAGTCAAATTAATTGAAATACCGAATGACTAATAATATTATTAGTGGAATGACTAATAATATTATTAGTCATTCCACTTTCAGACCTACAAATTATAATGTGTTTTTGCAGTGCAAAAATTTATAAATTTCAAATTCAAACTAATCTAAAAAATTAAAATAAGTTGTCTTTCGCCCAACGACCACACAACCAAGTACATATGAATAGTCCTTACATCTTTATGTTACGTTATACAAGACATAAATTCGGAAACGTGTCTGATATTATTGCCTTATCGGAGATGTAATTATATGAAAATTTTGGTGCATATCATCAAAGATACCCAAGAATCATCAATTTTAAAACGAAAAGTGAACAATTCGATTAATAAAAACCACACATTGGATACGCACTCAGTACAGGAGTTATCAAGTGTTGTAATCGTATATGAATTGCAATGGAAAAACAAAACTGATGATTAAATATTATTTATTATATGCATTATGATATAAAAAGAAGCAACTATAGTAGTTCTATCAACATATATGTAGTTACAAAGTTAGTTAATCGGGGAGTTACAAAGTACGATATAATATGTGTCTGTATTCGTGCATTCAATTTTTGTTACAACAGAAATGTATCATTAGTTATTTGCTTCCAACTAAAATTCAAACAACGCAATATGCATTGGTACAATATTTTATGGATAGCAAAAACAATTTCTGTGGAAAAGCGACGTTGCCATGTAAATTGAATGTTAACTGGCCTGCTTTCACTGAGACTTTTAAATACCTACGTTTGTTCTGGTTTAACAGAGCGAAAATTATCTATTTCGAATACTTTTATTATGCTGCACATTTTAATTGATTTAATATGCACTGTAAAAGTTATCAGTTATCACAGATTGTTTAGCATTTACAAGCTAAGAATTTATTTAAATATGTTTTAAATTAATTTCCTGGGTAGAATATATTAGCTAATTTCAATTCTACTTCTAATATCCTCCTTGAAGTAAAAACTTAATACGTGTTATTAGCAAGGCCATGTGTTTCACACAATCAAAAATAACTGTTTAATTAAATAACAAATGCGAATCAAATTCATTAAACCGTTGAGAATTTATTTAAATGTTCTATCGCATAATGTCCTATTACAAGTAGTGAATTGCAATAAATAACGTTACAGTTGATTACTGATAAAAAAATAGCTTGTGCTCGAGTCGCGCTTTTTTCATTTGCGTTTCGTTTTAAATTAAGTCTTTAGCCGACTCCACTTACCCACTTGTTCAAAATTCGATTTGCCAGTACATTACATGTCTGAATGTGGACAATTAATTTCGATGATATGAACTGGAAACTGGTTTTTGATACACTTTCGTTGGCAACTTTTAGCGCACGCTCCCCGACAGGAATGTCGTTTTTCGCAATTGCAGGAACCCGTCAGGCTTCATAACTGACTACTGTTATGTCTCGTCACCAAGTCTGCGAGGCGAAACCGAGAGTCGGTTAATAAATCTATTGTTTATTTAACTCACGAATCAATATCTTATTGTAACTCAATAAAGATTATAATCGCATGTCAGTTCAAAGCAAAGATTAATATCTGCAGGTGTCAGCTGTTGATAAATTACTGTCTTTTGTTTTGCTCCATTCGCTGCGATCGGAAAGTCATTTGCTGATGACTCGCTAATTGCCCGAATGATTAGACTATTAGAACCCCGCTGTGGTATTAAAATTGTCCATCGTTACATCCAAGATTTAGTTAACTATTCAGAAATGTCCATTTGGCCTTCATGGCCACTGAGCCGTGTCCTTGTGGCTACAGTTCATTGAAAATTGTATTTTTGTTTGCAGGTGCGGCGGTCGCTGAAGTTGCGAGGCAGGCGTAAGGAAAAAGAGAAACTTCCTTCTGGTATAACGGCTGATTACACGGCGTCACTGTTCGCTCATTTGGAACAAGATTCAAATTACTCGAATTATCCTCTCATACCTACATCGGGATCGAACTCGAATTTAAGCGACGAAAACAACCATCTCTCACCAGGATATCCTACAACGCATACTTGGGGAAAGAAAGAAGGAATTCTACAATCAGATAGCTCGGAAACATCTCTTAATTCTCTTAATAACCCTAACAACGTTAACAGCAGTCCGCGACAACCTCCAAATCTACCTCCTATACCACCGCGACCACCAAAACGAGGGATCCTCAAGGGCCCCCGCCTAAGTAATACTAGTTCTAATTCCCTAGAGAGCAATGTCCAAAGCACAGACACAGTCGATAATGTCAATGGTCAAGATTCCAATCTTTTGGCTCGCAACACTCAACAGAATGAAATAATCTCATATGGAATCCCGCCTTCGAAAAGTACTTCCTCCAGTGATGATTTACAGCAAATGCAGAACTTTACCAAAAAAGTTATTCACAGTCCAGTGGATACTCAGTTTAAAAACTACAAAAATAATGCTAATAATCCGTCAATAACGACTCAAGATGCCGACGCTAGAAGCGACGAAGCACCAAAGACGAACGGGAATAGCTATCTTGGAGTTACTTCCACGTCACCCAGTGCTGATTCATTGACCGACACTACAACCAATTCTTCATTTGCCACACCGCCGTTTTCTACTTCACCTGTTGGGGAATCACAAGGCTTCCATAGATGGTCTCGAACCAGTAATTTCGAGGATGTGTACTTACCCTTGCCTAGTTTAACTCCTCTGCAATTGCCTATGCCGCGACTGCTTACTATTCGAAGGCAAAAATCTCCACGAAACGATTTCGGCTTTAGTCTCAGACGAGCCATGGTGCAAGATAGAGTTTTCATAAGAGATATGAATGGTCACGAAAATGGCCTATTTAACGGTGATAATAAGTGCAGCAGCACTGGTAACATGATTAGCAAATTGACTTCCAAAGCAGTAATACTCGCTGAACCGGGATCTTATCCAGGAGCGAGTGAAACAGGATTGCTTCCTGGAGACAGACTTCTCGAAGTAAACGGTGTTAATGTCGAAGAGAAAAGTAGGGAAGAAGTTATCGAACTCATCAAGGGCAGTCACGATTTCGTCACAATTAAGGTGAGTCAGTTTATGAATAAAAATTACATTAAAAAGTTTAATTTAGTCAGTAGATATAGGTATATTAAATTCTCGAATAATTATAATGGATGTACCGTTAGGAACATTATCTGAGTGCCAGGTGTGAATATTTATTGCGCAGTAGTGAGCAATTTGCTGCTAAAACAGTTGTTTTCTTATTACGTTATGGTTTATTGTGATCATTTCGGAATATATTTGTCTGCGAACTTCGTTTCTTCAGTGTCTTATTTCCTATATATAAAAATTATCAACACAAGCCTTTGCAGGCATAGAACCAAGGGTATCTTAAACACTCGCGCCCATTTATAGGCAGTAGTCCATTTCGTTTTGAATTCATCGCATTTATAATATTTCCAACAAAACCGTCAAAATACCCATTCAAAACGGGTTTTACCGTTGCTTAGCGTATTTCATTATGAAGAAATGCGTACGACCTTTAGTTACTTTCTCTCTTGGTGTGTTTATGAGAAAAACCGCTAATGTAACGTGTTCGCGTTTACTTATTTAGGTTCGTGTAACGTTTGATGTCTTACTCAATTTTGTGCCAGTGTGCCAAATTTACCACATATGCGTGATCCCTTCTATTGTAGTGGTATTCCACTTAGTAAATATTTAGTATTATTTAAGGCACTTTCTATATGTTTAGGGAATTTTAAAAGTGGAAATTAAATTTTGCCAATAAAGGATCAGGATAATTCTCTCTTCGTATTGGCGCAAAAGTTTGAGCGTTCAGTAATTTTTTTGGTTTGGTCCGCGTTATGATGACAAATAAAGTTCTCGGAGTTTCTAATGTCACTGGCTGGAAAAGTAACCGCACTGGCACCTGATGATTACTGTAATGCGGCCCAAACAGAGCAATGTCTAGTTTAATTTAAAAGCAATAATTATTTTCCCTCCATTAACATAATTATGCCTTTCTTTAAGTTACCATGTGTGCTCCAAGGCCGCATACACTTGTTTTTTTAACGATACTTATAACGTTTAATTTAATGAATAATAATAATGATAAATACACACAACAGTCACATGCATAGGTCTGACCCCATACTAAGACAGTCTCGTGTCGTGGCGTGGGTATCAGTAATTACGAGAGACTTTTCGGTCTCATAAACACCCAGAACCGAAACAAATATTTGTGTATCACACAAACATTTGTCTCGGTGCGTCGTTTCGCAAGCTGGTATTTAACCAACTGCGCGCCGGCAATTTTACTATTGGATTTTGTCGATGCATGTGATTGTTGAATGGGTTTTATTAACATTTCTCTAAACAAACATTTATATTCAGGTGCAACCAATAGCCGAGCTGTGCGAGCTGTCGCGCAGGCGCGCTGCGGACGGCGGTGGAGACGTGGACCTGTCAGACAGCAACGTACGGTGCGGCACTCTCAGCCGATCGGGTAGTCGCAGGTTCAACAGCACTCAGGTAAGTGAAGTGATACGCTTTGAAGTGCACTTGCGGTAGGGTATTTGTAACTAACCGCTAGGTATGATCGACGTACATATTGTACATCATAGAAGGAACTAGTGTGCCTATGTTATGCAGGTTTTTCTTATCAATATATTATAATAGGAAGAGATTGTGTAGTATAGAGTATTATATGTTTCGTCATATATGAATACTTACGGGTGCTGTCCAAATATGCTGTACACGATTATGTTGACCTTCTTAGATGTTTAAGAGAACATACCACGAGAAATGAGATCTGGCGTTTTTATCGACAAAATTAAAAAAAGAACTCAACAGTTAAAAAAAAACATAACAAAAATTAATATACGACCTGTCGTTAAAACAAGTTCCTTGAGGAGTGAAGCTACATTTGCCAAATGATAAGGCAGATTGGTTTTTCACTCAACTGAATAACAGTGATACATTTTCTTGTCACACATGACACACCATTTCCAAATAAATACCTCGGTATCTACATCCTTGTGGCTGTGTATTTAGTTTGTGCAAACTTTAATACAGTATTCAGTATCTTGTTTATTCTAGAATTTGCACGCAACCCAATTCGCAAATTGGATAAATATTTTCAGTGTAAACATACTGATTGTTTTCTTTTTTATGGCACTTTGCAGTATCAATATTCAATACCGATAATTAATATATAGCAAAAAAAAAACGAAAAATCTAAACGCATTATTCATAAATATTGGTAAACATGCTACAACTTTGCAGTATTTTGTCTTTTGATAATCTTCTTGCCGAAGTGACTGCCTCGTGGTCTCGCGATACAAGTACCTATGTGCCGTGCGATCTAGAGGTCCTGGGTTCGATTCCCGGGTCGGGCAAAGTGTTATTGGGTTTTTCCATTAGGAAATTCTCGGTAACAGCACGGAGTCTGGAAATGTGCCCGAAGAACGGCAATAGGCTCGCCCCCCTATTACGTGCGACTGAAACATACTTGGCGACATGTGGGTGCAGAAATGCACCTCTGCCTACCCCTACGGGGAATACAGGCGCGAGTTTATGTATGTATGTATGTCTTGCGGAAGTTGGATACAAACCAAGAGAGAGCAAAAGAGGCCGCAGGTTAGATCCCCGCATCGAGACAAATGTTTGTATGATCCACAAATTTTTGTTACCAATCTGAATGTTTTGTTCTGTACACTTGTATCTAAGTGTGTGGTTAGAACTGTGAAGGTTTCTTGTTTATTGGGTGTTTTTTATTATTATTCATCTTCTATTATATATGTATGACTCAAAATAAAACTAGAACGAGTCGGTTTGCAATATTATCTTGAGTGAACCACTTTCAATAAATAATGCTACAAAATTGTGTAAATTAGTCTATAGAAAATTAGAATAGTTCTGTATATACATTTAAATATTACCTATTTATGATTTATGTGTAAATAGTTTTGTAAACTCTACCAGGGCGACATAATCGCTGTAGCGACAAAGCCCTTTACTATTTGATAAAAAAAAACGAGTCGGTTAAACAGTTATGACAAATTTATACATCGTTTGTGAATAATTTTTAGTTTTTTAAGTGTTAATGTCATTATACAATGGAACAGAACCCTTGACGTGAAATATTATTTCGTGCTTCGTATTTTTTTATTCATGAAACATTTGTTCGTGCTGTTTTGCATGTCGTAACAGCGGTAACAATATTTCGGCGCGGCAATAGCTCTCACTTACTCCACAAATCTATAAAAAATATTGCGTAGGCTTCGTAACCCGGTCTCGATACCGTCTCGATGTAGGAAGAGAATGGTATTCATAACTTTTAAATGTTTTCCTGTTCTTGAATTCGCAATGTTTTGTCGTACAAATGTGTAAATGGCTTCCGTGGATGATAGATTTGAAAATAATGCTTATGGGTTTAGTTCTTGCATCGAGATAAGTATTTGTGTGTTCAAAAAATATTTCAGCGTGCATACTGAAGCAATAGCCAGAAACCTTTGAGTAGTTGCTTCTTCTCCATCCATACATATCATCTAATGCACCAGATCTAGATTTAATTAAAATAAATCTATTCCCATTATATGTTACTAAGTTTGTTGTTGGTTTAAAGAAAAGTCTAACCAACCCTAGCTTTAAAAGCCTTGGTCCACCACGCTGGCCTAGTGCGGGTTGGTGGACTACACACCTAAAAAAATTCTAAGAACTTTTAGGTGTGCAGGTTTCATCACGATGTTTTCCTTCACAGTTAAAGTACGTGATAATTCTATGTGAATACATTTTAAAATATATATAAATAAATAAAATTAAAAAGGTAAAAAAGTATCTTTTTACTAATAATACAAGCACTGCACAGCAAGTTGATAGAATATACAATACAGAAATGTATCTAAAATAATAAAAATAGAATTTCCATTGCCTATCAGAGCATCACTCTACAGCATGTTGATGTTGTAGATTAATTATTATTGCGCTTTAGTTTAATAACCATACAATAGCGTTGTTATGTTGGCACGCGTGCGATCGCGCTACATCGCTTTACATGGCGAATGTCGGCGTCAAAACAATGCGGCGGCTTGTCGAACGGCGCCGCTGGTCTCGCACCAAGCGGAACCGTACAGAAGGGACACTCCGATAGTATTTTTTATGTTTACCAATTACCAAGTTAGCAGTGATGGCCTCGAGGTTTAGGCGCGAGATCGTGAATCTCGGCGGTCGTTGGTTCAAACGCCAGGCACACACCTCTGACTTTTCGAAGTTATGTGTGTATTCACAATGAATTATCACTTGCTTTAACGGTGAAGCAAAACATCGTGAGGAAACCTGCACACCTAAAAGTTGTCAGGAATTTCTAAGGTGTGTAGTCCGCCAACCCGCACTAGGCCAGCGTGGTAGATTAAGGCCTAAACCCTTTCAGTTGCAGGGGAGGCCCGTGCCTAGCAGTGGGACGTATATGGGCTGATGATGATACCAAGTTTATACACATGTTTACTATGTGTCTCCGAAGAGATAGGCCTAGGTACATTTCTACAATTGCTGCCGAACCTTACACTCTTAAAGATAACGATTGTCATGTTAGTAATCGATATTCTTAAATATGAATTAGTATTATATAAACTCACTCACAATCGAATTAACAGAATCCTTAACAAAAAATATTATGGATCGGATAGATGAAAAACTAATGCCTATCAAGGAGGAAAACGAAAAACTGAAAGAAAAAATCGACAAATTAGAGAAGGAGATTGAACATCTAAAAAGAGATAAGAAAAGTAATAACCTAATTATTTTTGGATTACAAGAGGACGAAAACTCAACGGCTGAGCTATTCCAGAATATAAAGGAGAACTTCAAAAGAGACTTAAAAATCAATTTAGAAGAACACGAAGTAAACAAATTATACCGCTTAGGAAAACCAAAAGCTGAGAACAAACCGAGACCTGTACTATGTTCCCTTCTAAGCGAATGGAAGAAGAACGAAATAACGAAAAACAAAAAGAAACTTAACGGAATTTATATATCTGAGGATTATTCGAAAGAAGTGTTAGAGAAAAGGAAAGCTCTACAACCGCAATTACTAGAAGAGAGGAAAAAAGGAAACATAGCTTTCCTGATATATGATAAAATCGTAATTAAAGAACCTAACACCAACAATGACAAAAGAAAAAGGGAACAATCTTCCTCACCACAGTCACCGTCAAAAACTCAGCCCAAAAAACAACAAACGCTGAGCTCTCTCAAAAGCAACAGAACAAACGCCTTTGATGCAATGAGAATGAAATCAAACTCTCTAACCAATATTTCAACACGCAAGAACCAATAGCAACCAACATTCAGAACACCGGAAATTCAAACAAATTACGATAATCAACAAAACGTAACACAACCTCCCCCAATCCGACTGGTCCTCGTGGGGGACGAAGACCACAACCCTCCAACATTCCAAAAAAGGAAAGAAAAAATCTATATTGCAGCACTAAATACCCTTACTCTAAAAAATGAAGAAAACTTAACAGAATTAACATACGCATTAGAACATATCAAATGGGACATCGTTGGCCTTAGCGAAGTGAGACGATTGGGAGAAAGAATTGTTTCGTATCAGGATTTCTTATTATATCATATAGGGACCACTCCTGGCCACCATGGGGTTGGCTTTATTGTAAAGAAACACCTGACCGACTGTATAGAAGGGTTTATAGGCATTTCGGAGCGCACAGCAATCATGAATTTAAAGCTACCAGGATACCAAGACTCATGGTCTATTATACAAGTGTACTCACCTACAGAACAGTCAGACCTAGAAACAATAGATACATTTTACCTCGAATTAAATAAAGCCATCCGAGATCACGCTCATAAAAACTTAATAGTAATGGGAGACTTCAATGGCAAAATTGGAGACAAGCGTCCTGGTGAAAACACACTAGGACCATTCACATACTGTAACAAAACCAGAAGCAGGAACGGAGAAAAAATTATGAACCTCACACTAGAAAACAACCTTACTATTTTAAACACTGTATATAGGAAAAACAAGAAAAGAATGTGGACTTGGATCTCACCAGACGGGAAAACAAAAAATGAAATCGATTTCTTCATGACTAACAAAACAAGTTACTTCAGCAACTTTAACGTCATTAACCAATTCAACTTCAACACCAATCATAGGCTGATCAGGGCAGAATTAAAAATAAAACCCCCAAAGAAACCTAGACCAAGACAAGAACCAGTAAATGTAAAGCTCGGAAAACACCAAATGGAACAATTAGCAGCCAGCCTCAGAGACAAATTCTCAAACTTCAAAGAGAACACAAAGAACCTAAACATACAAGAAAAATACAACAGGATAGAGAATATTATTAAAAACGAAACAAAACTCGCTACAAACACCAATAGGGAACACAAGCAATGGCTTACAACTACCACTATAAACTTGCTAGAACAAAGGAGACACCTAATTAACACAAGAGACGCAAAGGACAGAAGAAAACATCTAACAGAAATTAACAAAGAAATTAAGAAGCACATAAGAATAGATAGGAACAGAAATAGAATGGAGACTATCGAAAAACACATAATAAAGACGGGTGGCGTCAAAAAAGCATACAAAGAACTAACGAAATCCATAGACTGGGTAGTAAAAATGAAAAGCAACAGAGGAAAATGGAACCACGACAGAAAAGACATATTAGAAATTGCAACATCCTACTACAAAGAACTGTATGAATACAACAACACCTCGCGAGAAGAAATAAATTTGGTAGAGACCTCAGATATCCCCAAAATCCTCCACGTAGAAATAGAGAAAGCAATTGACACACAACAGAAAGATAAAGCGCCAGGACCCGATGGTATAAACAACGAGATTTTAATGCAAAATAAGCAGGTTATAACACCGATCCTTTCGGAAATGTTTAATGATATCATAGACACAGAAATTATCCCACAGCAATGGACAGAATCAAACATTATCCTACTTTATAAAAAGGGAGACAAACACGACATCGGAAACTACCGTCCAATCAGTCTCATGTCTAACATTTATAAGATATTTGCCAAGATAATTCTAAAACGGATAGAAAGAAAACTAGATGAACATCAACCTATCGAACAGGCAGGTTTTCGGAAAGGCTACTCGGTAATCGATCACATCCATGTTGTCCGCCAGGTCTTAGACAAGTGTAAAGCCTACCAGCGCGAGTACTATATTGCTTTCATAGACTATACCAAAGCATTCGACTCCTTGTACCACGAAAATATATGGAAGTCCCTAAAGGAACAAGGAATCGAACCAAAGTATATCCGCTTAATAAAAAATGTTTATAGTTATAGTACCGCGAGAATCCAACTAGAGAAGAAAGGCAAACCATTTAGAGTAGGAAAGGGTGTCAGACAAGGAGACCCTCTATCTCCAAAATTATTCTCATCGGTTCTCGAAACAATCTTTAGGGGTCTTAACTGGGAAAACCTCGGAATCAATGTCGACGGAACCACCCTAACACACTTGAGGTTCGCAGACGACATAGTGTTATTTGCTGAAACGCCGGAAAACATACAAAAAATGATACATGAACTAGCGGATGAAAGTGAAAAGGTAGGCTTAAAGTTGAACCCAGAGAAAACAAAGGTTATGACAAACGGGAAGAAAACCATCATACATCTAGGAAATAACCAAATCGATTACACCGACGAATACATTTATCTGGGACAGCTCATAACACAAGAGGATCCTATACGCAAAGAAGTTGAAAGAAGAATAACAAATGGCTGGAAGAGATTCTGGAGTTTGAGAGAGGCCATGAAAGACAAAACTCTTCACATTAATGTAAAGAAAAAACTTTTCAACACCTGCATACTACCTGTTTTAATGTACGGAAGCCAAACATGGGCATTAACACAAAATACGACGAGAAAACTGGAAACCTGCCAACATGCCATGGAAAGAAGTATGCTGAATTTGAAAAGGTCGGATCGAATAAAAAACCATGTCATCAGAAAAAAGACGAAGGTCATAGACATAGCATCCAAAATCAAAAGACTCAAATGGCAATGGGCAGGGCACATGATAAGAGGCCAAGAGAAATGGAGCAAAATCGTGACAAGATGGTACCCTAGAGAAGGGAAAAGGAAAAGGGGCAGACCACAGAAAAGGTGGGATGATGACATAAGGCAAGTAGCAGGTGTAACGTGGAATAGAGTGGCCCAAGATAGACAGGAATGGAAAAGGTTGGAGGAGGCCTTTGCCGACTGGCAAACAGACTTACAAAAAATAATTAAATATTAGAATTAAGTATTAGAATAGAATAGATTAAGATTAGTAATGAAAATGTATTTATATGTCCATAGTTATAATTTTTTTCTTAATACTTTGTAAATAGATAATAAGTTCGTCTGAATAAAGGGCTTTATTATTATTATTATTATTATAGTATTCCCGGAAGGGGTGGGCAAAGGTGCATTTCTGCACCCACATTTCGCCAGGTATGTATCAGTCCAGCGTAACAGGCGACAGGCCTATTGCAGTGTATTGGGTACATTTCTGAACTCCGTTTTGCTAGTGAGAATTTCCTAATGGAAAAACCCAATAGCACTTTGTCCGACCCAAATATCGAACTCGGGACCTCTAGATCGCATAGTATATACTAGTGCCGCGAGACCACGAGGCAGTCAAGAAACGTACATGTATACACACTTACGACTCTATACCGAACATTTAGGCGGAATCAACCTGAAACGATAAATTTAACCACCTCGAAAGTTTCTTTACAATCTGACAATAACCCTTCTGTGCATTGTCTACGTTGCACGCCGACCACAAATTGCGTCGACGCAACAACATTGTGACACAGTATCATTGGATCGTAACTGAAACGGCTTATTTGCCGTGCAAAATTACTTAATAAAGCGCAAATTGGTTACTATCGCGGGGCAATCGGCTTTATTTGGAAAGTCTTGTTCGAGTCGAAGAGTGGAGACTGTTGGAATTTGATTTTCAAGGTCGCGATTTAATGAGTAAAAAAAGATGAAAGCGTTGGAAATTTATTATGATAATTTATTTATTAATTTACACTTCATACAATGATTCTAAAGTTGGACTTAATGCCTAAGGCATTCTCTGCCAGTCGAACCTCGGGTGATGCACAGATTAAACACAGCTGGTGTAGGTACAAATTAAATAACTTATGAACATACTATACTAATACATATATAAACCATTATATTTGTCGCGTCCTGTGAATTGTCGTGTAAACGAAATTTGAAACAAGCAGGCGATGCTAGGCCTCGCCTCGACATAACATTAGTATCATTATTATTCTTTCCTCATTGCTTCCATTTTTAACAATACTGGCAGTTCATTAAATAAATGTTTTGTTTCGTTTAGAGTTTTTTTTTGGGTAGTGGACGTGTTTAGAATCAGCTTCTTGTCTTACAGTATTGCATATTTAAATTTGTTAATTACTTTTGTACAGTTAGTTTGTCAACAATACAGGATTCTTATATCATTATAAAGATTATATAAGGCTTTTTTTAAAGTGAAACAAGCAAATTTCTTTATTGAATTTGGCAATAACACAATGCAAAATTATTAACTCCTACAGGTGTCCTTAGCTCAGTTACTTTCACTTAAAATGGCGTAACAAACGCCCACATATTGAATGATGTTTAAATTACCGTTGAACATCGATAATAATTATTGCCATATGCAAAACATGCATCTTCCACAATGGCAACGCATACTATCAAAAACAAAATGTTGTGTATAATAAATTAAAAGATTAATACTGTCCGCCGTCGCAATCCTAAGTGTTTGAAAGAGGCTTCAACGATTTTGATGTACTCACGATAGTCTGAAAATCCTTCAGTGACTTAAGAAACCAGTTCCATTTTTAGTTACGGATAATAAATACATTGTCAGTTGATTCCCTATGTGTTCCCCTCTGCACTTGCAATCAAAACGAGCGCAGTCATTTTTCCGTATGAAAAATCAAATTGAGCACTATAAACATAAGTGCACAGCAATTCAAGCTGGACAAAAGCTACTGCGGATTAAAGTATCGACATGCATGTGATTGGAAATGTGAAGCCGACCTTAGTTAATCCTACTGTGTCAATAGTCTCCCTCGTGTTAATGATCAGTGAGTCATGTACATACATACGTGGGGAGAGGGTGGGATATTGGACCGCATTCGGGTCATCCCGCTCCGTGGTCGTGTGCGATCGAGTGAGTAAATGGCGAGTGAAATTTTATCACGGTTTTGTAGGATGTTTTGACGTCAATTTGTCGCGGCTTATTTATTACTCTGATTTAATGTGTGTTTCTTGCAACAGAAACTAATCCATAAAATGCTTATACATCTGATCTAGATTCTAGACATGATTCTGTTGTTGTATAATATCAAAAACGAAGTGTAAGTTTTCGGTCATGAACTCTCATGTGGCCTCCACGAGAAGAATTGGTCACAAATAAAGTCTATTTGCGTTTTCAGTTCGGTCCAAGTAGAAATCATTTGGAGAGAAACGGTTGCAATTATCAATTCTAGTAGACACAAGTATGTTGGCATTTTCGACACTAGATGTACATACGAGTTGACTGATCAAGGATTTACACCTAGTGTGATGCATATTCCGACGGATAATAAACATTGGCAAACATGTTATCTTAGATCAGACTAACAGGTCTAAATTCATCGGTGTAGTCCGATAACTGAGTTCCAGAGCCATGCATAATCCCAGAACAGAAAACCGTTGGGGGAAACTTGTTCTGCAGTGGAGACCACGGCTCGGCAAACGTAGTGTAGGACGCCCTCTGGCTAGTTGGGGTGACGATATCCGCAAGGTGGCTGGCAGCGGTTGGATGAGGAGGGTCGAAGATCGAGCCCAGTGGCGTGCCCTAGGACAAGCCTATATCGAGCAGTTAACGTGACAGAGGCTGTTGATGATGTATAATCCTCATGAATAATGTCCTTGGAGACTCGATACACTCTTAGTATCTTTGTCTATCCCATTGGGGATTAAGGCGTGACTCCACTGTTCAATATATGCATAGAATTAATCAACTAAATCATGTACTAACAAATATATTAATATTTATTCTGCAGTGGCGAGTTTCTAAGCCACGCTTTCCTTCCTTGTTGCAACACAATACATTTTAGTATATTATGTATGTGTATGTGTATATTGTATTTACATAATATCAATAACGTCCTATTGAACTGTTAGTCATTACAGCGACATCTATATTGTATTGAATCAGTTAATATAATGCGTTGCATAACTGGACATGGGCATCATTTACGATTAAGAATAATTACCCTTTAGATTTTTTCATTTATAGCGTGCGTTCAATATTGGAGCAGACACAATATTTTGAGATATTCTTGTTCTTTCGGGTTTGCTCCTGATGTAACGAGTACATGCTCTGCCTAAACTCGAACCCGCGACAACCAGATTTTCACTTTTTCTTCATATTCTAAGGGGTTGTAATTAAAATATAAGCCTTACTCACAGTGACATCTCTTATCATAAACCAAAACATATTTTTTTTATTGTTAGAGGAAGAAAACAATTCAGACTTGAGTTTTATTCATATATTTTATTATTCATGCGCACAATTTAACACAATGGTTAGTGATCAAACCTGCTCACGATTACTTACCACACCACGTTTTTGTAAGTGCATCATTGAACTATGAAAAGTAATAGATATTTGACAAATGGTAGTAATCGCGGTTATGTAATTTGTCACTTCTTGAAATTTTTTTTCCGAATGAAGTGGACTGTGGCAGTTAATATCACGTGAATATTGAAGAACAAAGTTTCATTTACTTATCAATATGTTTTGTTCCGATGAGAAACTTGTAAGTTGTGTTTCCGGGGGCCTATTCATCTTTCACCCTATGCCTCCTCTGTTTTGTCCCTATTTCTCAAGAGATCGATAACCGTGCATACAGTACTAGAGGTACTCAATTCTCAAAGGAGAATCATTTTCGACAAGCATAGCTCCTTTTTTGCCGAACCTACATGAAATCAAAGAGTATTAAATAATTCAATAAACATATTTCTGCAACTTATTTTCATCACATCTGCCCTCAATCTATGACACTCGTTCACAGTTCAAGGTTTATTTGTAAAACCGATCGTGTTAATTGAACGTCTATTAATTAGTAGCAATTATAATAGGCTGCACGCTGGTTTAAAAATAAACGGCTATATCAATTCGCAGTAATTAACGGTCTTTACAAATTGGTTTGTTAGTTGTCCATGAATTCCGAGATTAAAAATTTAGTATGCTTAGTGACATTGAATATGCTAATCTTTTGTAACCATGTATTGCATATTCAACTTATCACAGTCTTAGGTCATGTAATATGGGTTCGCATTTAAAATACGTGTATTTATGCAAATATTTGCCTCTGCTGTTAAACATAGTTCAATGTTATCGCCGAGCTCCACATTACAGTGCCTATTTAGCCCAAATACCAATATTAATGAGAAACAACAATGTAAATACGTTAGATAATATTCTAGACTGCATTAATACATTAACATAAATTATTGTTAAATATTCGGACTAACTCCGCCAACCCGCACTAGGCCAGCGTGGTGGACTAAGGCCTAAACCCTCTCAGTTGTAGAGGAGGTCCGTGCCCAGCAGTGGGACGTATTGGGCTGATGATGATAATGATGATTCGGACTAACAACTGGATATGGATTATTCTGGTTCAATCAGATTTTCATAAATCATTTCGCCTATTTGTTATCGGAAATTGTCAATAAATGTTCAATTCTGCAATTATTTCCGCCTCTTTCTGTAACTATAACTTATCGTAAGATTATTAATGTGATAGTACCGAAAGCGATAGCTAATTGAAAGTTTATAATGATGGTGAAATTTTCTTGTACCTGTTCTGATAAAGCCGCAGCCTATTTAGAAAGCAGTCTAATAATTAATTTTACACAGAACAGACGTGAAAAAACAGTATCCATCATTAACTTTCAAAATCTAGAAGCATAGGTATGTGGTCATTCATTTCTGATCAATTTTCAAGTCCCTCAAGATTGGCCTAGATTAATTGTCGAAAATCGTCATTGTCATTCGAGACAATAGTAGCAACCCTCCGCCCATGCCGTCATCTATCACCCATACACTTAAAACATTCAGGCAACCACAATGAAATTCCGCGGTTCGTCGTTAATTTGCAGGCGAAGACGCGCCATGTCGTATTCACGCAGCCACTCGCGCCGACCGACGCGTACTCGCATTGTAAGTCGAGTGCCTGTGTTAGGTGCGCTTTGATGCCTGTTGTTTAACGGGTAGGTATTAGAGATTGCAAACCGGGCCCGGCCGGGCCGGGTCCGTCCGGGCCCGGTGCCCTTTTACGCACCCACCGGGCCCGGCCTTTCTTACCGGGCCCGGTCAGCGGATCCGATAAGTAAATCGCGGCGCGGGAGCACCTACTCATAGTAGTTACTGTTGTAAAATACTCGTATCGATCATTCTTTCAGACTGAAAAATAATTGTTACTTTTTGTTTTGTTATATTATACTTATGAAGCCTACGTATCGTAACCAATTTTACGTTACATTTTGTTAGTTAAGACTAAACAAGTTTGGTTGTTTGTAGTTACAGTACAGCCTAGCCAATAAGATTTCCCTATTTGCTTAATAGTAATAATAATAACATTAATAGCCAAAGTTTAAGAAAAAACATTATACATACTTTACTTTTAGCAAATAAGAATTTGTTTTGTTTATACCAAAGCTACCATGCTTTATTTATCTATCTAATTTAAGTTGTTATGACACGTTTAGTACTTTAAGCTGCGTTAATTAGTTTCTTATTATAATACTATGTTTTCAAATAGACACGATAAGGAGTAAAGAGAAATACCTGCTTGTTTAAACTTATAAAAATGAATAATTACTAATACTAATGTTACTTTTCCGTCCATAAGTCAAAGTAATCATTTTTTGAGACTAATTATCTATTGTGATTATTGTCCATAAGCCAGTTTGAAATGAATATTAACCTTTAATAATTGTCTTTTTCCATTTATATATAGAAAATTTTCATAAAATACTTCAAAGGTTTTATCGCTAACAAACCCGGCCGGGCCCGGCGGACCCGTCCGGGTTGGCGACGGATGCAACCGGGCCCGGCCGGGTTGGGAAACATACCGGGTTGCAATCTCTAGTAGGTATACACGGAGGTGCGGGGCTAAGCTCGGGAGATTTCAAGTTTTTTTTCGAGATTCAACGGCCTCTGGCGTGCTGAGGTGTAAAACTTGCGGTGGAGACAAGGCCCTAAGTTGAGGATTTGAGACGAATTTTTGTTTGATATGCAAATAATTGGTATTGGATTATTAATTTTATGTATCTCTCAGTCATTTGGAGTTCATAATGGGGTGGTGTAGGTTTTATAAATAATAAAAAAGTTAAATTAACAAATGAAATAGGAATAGAAATCAATTATATATGCACGCCTCAGTTATTCTCAAGATTAAATCAATAATCTGTTAAAAATATCTAATTAGAAATATTCACAATTTAATAAGTTAATAGTTGCCATTAAAATATTAATTAGTTAAGTTTGGCATTCGTAACACTATTTTTAAGCAATTTCAAGGTCTAAAATCATTTCATCATCCTCATTTCAATCGGATTAATTTTATATAATAACTTCAATTATGATAAATCGATTTGAATGAAATTTTTGTTAAGAGATTTATGATTAAGTATAAACAAAAAAGTGTAATACAAAAACGTCGTTTTCTTTGGATATGTAAAGAAAATGATTGCTGTGTGGCATCAATTTTAACTTAAGATTTTTGTTGTTGGTTATTCTTAAAATGTGTACTCAAAAGACGATATAACATTATATACCAAATCATCTTCATTAGCAATTATTTGTCGCATTTTTTACCATCTCATAGGAGGTATAATATTATGAACTGAAATTTTGTATTAAGCACACCGGCACCTCATAAGGTCTCAAATCTCAATAGAGTATCAATGTGCAAAAAAGGATTAAGAATATTAACATTAATATACACGGGCTGATCCCAAACGCGATATTATTGCCCGAGTCAAAGTCGCCGGTTAAAACCCAATGTACGGTGGTAGTTATCCACACGAATTAGAATATCCTACGACCCACAAATCAGTAAGACGTGCTTGTATTTTAGAAGAAAACATAATGAATATTATCGTTAAAAATTCAAGAAGCAAACGGTTCGATAATGCTCATAGCGGTGCAGGGCGGCGAACTGAGCTCGTCTAGACGCCCCGCCCCATCCGAAATAAGCTGCAGGGGAATCTATAGGTCATAGAAATCTGCCCTCCTGTTAGGTCGATCGTACTGCGGCTAAATTGGTAAACGATAGCCACTTTTAAACTTTAACGTCTGTCGAAAGTAACCGCTATTAGTTTTATCGCTTTGATGTGCTTTCTATAGGATTTTATTGCTTTTTAGTGTGATAATATGATCAATTATTTTTAAAAAGCAACACCGAGATTTGGTTGGAGATTTCTATTTAGGTAGTTTTGCATTTTGGAACATAAAATATATCTATAAAATTAAAATTGGATAATATTCATTCATCTACCGAATAGGTCGAATTACATTCATTTTTTGTTGCTGTATAATCGTCTAATTGGTTATTACATAATTTGTGAACAAAGTCGTTGCGTTCAATAAGTGGCTTATAAAAATCCATATTTTCGTCACGATCTAAGTATGGCCAACTCCACCTATACGTCGTTTAAAAAAAATCATTTCGACGTTAGAATTTTTAGACTTCCTTGGTGCACAGTTTGCTAAGAAACCACCTCCACCAACAAAACATTATTTTTTCTATAAACATGAGTTCTTCAGAAAGGATTACTGAAAACCATAAACCATGCCATCATTCATCATGAACCATTCCATTAAACCGCATTAGGCCAGCGAGGTGATAAGACCCAACTACTGACCAATGGAGAATACTCCCAACACGTTAAACGTATATGAGAACTGCTTTTAATATTGAATAGCCAAAATTACTACATCGGAAATGCTACACACAATGCAGTCCATACCCCATATTGCCGTCATTTGTAGGAAACACAAATAAATTTTAATTAGTTAGAGCGCTCGTAGCCTATGCACCAGTTTTGTTTACTATAGAGCTTTGTGGGGTGTGTTGTTCTCATTAATTTCATGTTTAATCACAATTCACTATAAATGTAGCTGTAACAGGCTTATTGTAATAAATTTTGTTGTAGGGAGCCGCAAAGTAATCCGGTTGAGCTTTGGGTGGTTGCAGTAATGTTTTATAGTTATTTATACCAGATTGAAGAAAAAAACTAAAAAATATAAAAGGACCGATATGGACCGTTGTACGTACCTAGATTATTTCTCCTTTATTAATTGATATATTAATAAAGATCCAAATTTTTCTAGAATTTAATACGAATATATTAAATAAAAATGAATACATAAGATTATCCGTAGTAAATAGCGCCCAAGAGCTGGAATATTTCGAAAATGACGCCAATATGCATACCGTGAGTTTTAATTATTATATTTTATTTATGTAAAAAAATACTTAATCAATAATATCAGCAACTTGATTCGCGATATGAAAATTGGCTATGGGCCCGAATTTGAAGATAAGTACACATTGAAGTTTGTATATGTCACCGTAAAATTGTAAACATCGTTAGATTATAATCTATCTAGCGAGATTGTAATCTGTCGAAAGATTGTATTGATATATTTATAATATTAACTTCGTTAACCAGACAATAAGCAAATTCGATCTTTGCACTGGGATCTTGGACCATGACATGTAACATTCCATTAAAATCACAGCATATGTTACATTATCTACTTAAATAACTAAGATTTATAAAAACCTCTTTTTTATTTATATATTTTATTGTGTAAATACTATTATTGCAAATAATCAATAATACTAAATGTTCATGATGTGTTTTTATCCAAAGGAAATTTTATTACTACATGTAATACATACAGTTATATGGTCTATCTACTTCATTTTTAAATATAGTGAATATAATAATTGTCAATTTCCAGCCTGAGTAACTATCTGATTACATATTAGTTTTTCCCTGGTCTTGTGATAAACTGACTTCAAAATAGTCAAATAAAGAATATGCATCTATACAGAATTGAACATCTTACTTAACATCTTTATTAAATTTTAAATAACAATCTTCTAATTCTTTTGGTTAGAAATGTAAATGAAATTTAACAACTGTCAAAACCCTTTCATGGTTTAGGGTTAAATACCCAACAATATTCAGTGGATCTTAAATAATACTGTAATAAATAATGCTTGTTAACATGATTTAGCATTGACTAGGAACTATTCTGTTGAATTTACATCACTTGTAATCAGACATCTGCAAGTTATGCAAGAGTAAGATTACTGGTAATAAGACTTGTGTCAAAATTTATTAATCAAATTTATGACATGTTTATTATAAAACTGAACAATTATATCCATATTTTCCGACTTCTGCATGGTAATAATTGCCTATGGTGGGAAGGAGATTAAACATAAGTGAACACAAATAAAAAAAAATTGTTCACACAACTTGCTTAGAATATTCCACAGAGCCTCATGATGCTTTGCATCATTCAATAGCACCAAACATAAAGTACTATATCCTTCAAATAATCCTTCCAGCTAACATCATTGTTCAAAAATTCAAGTTTGTCTTATCAAAGCTCTGCATTTCATACTTAGCTATGACATTGCACACTTCCATTTTCACTTTTGGTATCAAATTAGGCTGTAATTTTTTAACACTAGCAGCCATGCTTCTGAAGAAAACATCTATTTCATTTGTGTTCTCTTTAAGAATTTTCTCTATCAGCTTGTCAATGGTCTGTGATCTTTGTTCAGATGATTGTTTTTGGTCTTCAACATATTGCAATATCTTTGGTTCATTGACAACTATGGGTTTTGGCAATATTTTAATTGGTGGAATATTCCTGGGTAAAGGCATTGATTTCTTACGTCCTGATTTCTTTCTGCCAATTTTCTTTGGTGCATCTTCTTTAACGTCTCTTTTAGGGACTAGTTTTATGAATGGCTTCAATGCTTGCTCTGGAGGACCATCAACAACTGTTATCTGAAATTAACAAATTTCCCCATTATTATTTTTCGTGTAGTTGTAGTTTAAAATTTAGTTTAAATTGAATTTAGTTTAGAATGACTTAATTTTTTTCATTTGACTTATGACTTATGCCTATAGATAATTATTGTTAGCCCATCAAAGCATCATAATAGACATTCTATAAAATGATTTAGTTGAGTTTCCAAAGACAATGCTAGTTAACCAACTATTAATCCTTCTATAATACTTATGGAACCAATAATGCATTTTATGTTTTCATAACATAATGTGCCATATATTTTATTGCAAACAATTAACTTTTCTTTAAATTGTACATAAATTTATAGTACATGTATTTTTACACTTAACATGGAATTAAATAACATTTATTGAACCTATAAAATATCCAATACATCACTTAGATTCAGTCATTTCAACATTTAGTATACCACCCTTGGAAAGCAGTAATCACTAGAGAAGAATGGGCAAGAAACTCTTGTGTTGCTCTTTTCCAATCAAGAAATAGTTCAGCACCTATGCAGCAATCTCTCACCTCATAATATTCTTGGTTATCAGTAATAACTTGCTGTTCAGTTGCCATTATTGGGTCTTCCTGCATGGACTCTACTTCTATTTCCACATCATCAGCTCCATCAGTCTGTAATATTTAATGATACTTATGTAAAAGTGCTTTATTATAAGTCTTTGTTATTATAATGAAAAAATCTTAATTATTATTCTCTGGAGCATTTCTTTTGGATTAACTTATGTTGTTGTTTCGTTGATAATTATATTACATATTTGATATTCGACAGCCCCGTGGCGCAGTTGGCTAGACACCAGCTTGCGAAACGAGAGGCTGCAGGTTCGATCCCCACACAGAGACAAATGTTTGTGTGATCCACAAATATTTGTTTCGGGTCTGGGTGTTTGTGAGACCAAAAAGTCTCTCGTAGTTTCTGATACCCACGACACAAGACTCGTATCTTAATGTGGGGTCAGAGCTATGTATGTGGCTGTTGGGTGTATTTATTATTATATGAATAATTTCATAATTTGATTATTTTCCGCCAATACAAGATGGTATGATATGTAATTATTATGTGGTAATAATTACTTACAGTAGATTCATCAAGAAATTGAAGTTTCTGAAACACACCAACTTTGGTGATGTGCATTGTTCCAAGCCGTTTGCTTCTCATGTAACTGTCTCTAAGACCACGCCATCTTTTCTTGCATTCCTCCACTGGAATGAGGTAATTACCACATTATCTAACAATGTATATAAAATAGAGTACACTATTTATTAACACTTGTTGCCTACCTTAATGGTTATAATGCCCACAAAAAACAGAATATTCAATGTGCTAATTCTATATGCTCAAACTATTTGAATAACAAATGTTGGTGTTAGTATTCTAGTCTTTTAACAGTTATCAATTTATTCAGTCTACACAAAATCGAACAAATGAACTGAATGTTTTCTTAAGGATCATGTTTTGCGTATCATGTAATACTGATTGATCTAACATGATTTTCTTAGATTGTTTTGTGAGATCAAGTAAATCTAAAGACTGAAAAATTCAAAATTTGGAATTATGCAAGCTTTTGTCAACAAATTATTACTACGAAACAAAATAACATGATCAGCTGTTTTCTATTTACATTTGTTTTCAAAAATAAATCTCATAATTTTTGGGCTTTCATATTTGTAGCAATTAATAACAATTTGTTAAAAATATTACCAATTTAAAGCCAACAATACTTAAACAAAACACTTCAAAACAAGAAAACAACAGAGTACACAGTCGACTAACTAGACTACCTATTGATTTGAAAAAAACACTGCCTTGCAGTCGTGTACTGCAGCACACCTTTGTTCACTAAAAACCAATCGCAACATTACCTGGTTTGGTCAATTGCTGAGCTATTTCTAGCCATGTAGATTCTCGTGCCAAAATGTTCTTCCTTGACGGATCCTGTAGATTATATAAATACGAGTTTGGTTGCACCAATTCAATTAGGTTTTCGTCTTCTTCAGTCGACCAACCGATAGCGTTCAGTGGCATATTCAACGTTCTGTTTTGTTTTGCGTCACGACAACGCAAATACAAAATGTCCGTCGCCTATCAGAGAACGGAAATTGTCGCGCTGCGCAGCACGACGTCATAACCCAAACGGTACTGTTGTCTTTTACTGTGCTCTCATTGGCTGTTTTAGTTACGCTAGTAAATTCGAAGTAGCGCTTGTGCTGTCATCTATGTTGCAATAGATAAACAGATGAATAAGATGCAATGCGCTAGGTGGCGCTAAATACATTCACTGCGCTTTGATGTTAGACTAGTCCACAGAAGATGGCAGTGTCATACTAAAATAGTCATATACAAGTAAACTGTAGTTTATTGAAGGAGATAAAGAAAGCTTTATTTTAAATCGCTGCTCCTATCTCATGAAATTCTATAAGATAGGGTGTCATGGAACTCTTTTTTAAAGATTTTTTATGAGTGACATATTAAAAAATACATACATACCTAAGTACATATAGGTATATAAACCTACGCCTGTCTCCCGTTGGGGTAGACAGACTATAGAACGCCAAATGCCACGGTCCAGATACACTTCTTTCGCTTCCTCAACTGACATTATCCTCTTCATGCATGCACGTCGGTTTCGAGGACTCTTTATTTTATCCTTTTTAAATAAATTACCTCTGTGATCTTTATAGGTGCGCCTGGACCGTCCTCGACCGACTTCACCATTCACTTCCGCACAGTAAATCTGTTTCGTAATTCTGCAAACATTCATCCCTTCAATGTGGCCAAACCATTTTAGCATTCCCCTCTCAATTTTGGTCACCACATCGATTTTTAGTCAACTTTTTTCCCTTATCACACTATTCCTTACTCTATCTAACAATTTCACCCCGCACATGCTTCTCAGCGCTCTCATCTTTACTGCATACTGCATTAATTAAAAAGAAATACATTTTTAATATGAAAAATGTAGATTTTTATATAAGCAAGTTGGATAAATTATATTGATATATTCTACCTGAAAAACTTCGTTAGGATTGTCTTTTATAAGTTGGATTGAATGTGAAATGTGATTGTAGAAATGAAACTTTTATTTATTATTATGTATCTTGCCTGTGTAATTATAATGAATTATTAGTCATTGTAAGAGTAAAATAAGTCTTCTGTTTTATCTATCTCTATACTTAAATATCATATTATTATTATTAATAATCCTATATGTAGTGTCCAAGAACGGTTTTTTGCTCTTGTGTTATATCCTACGTAATAAAGAGATATCCTATCGTTATGTTTCAGAAACATTTCGATACACCTTGTTACTGTAAGAAAATCTTAATGGAAAAAAAATTGCTCGCCCGGGATCGAACGCCGATCCTCCTGGTCGCATGCTGCACACGAATGCCGCCGGACAAATTAAAAAAATTATGCTTATCACGTTCATCGCCAACTAAAATTTTATAAAATTAGCAAAAAATGATATTGATTTATATGGCTGTATTTACTCCCATTTGATTACAAATACAAGTTTTGTAGCGATATTTTATTGTTTTGGCTCTTTTTTAAGTGCCGGTAAAATCAAATACCAAGTGGTTACAGGTAGGGGCGCGCCGATCATATTTATATGGTTTAATACGCCGCGTTTGCAAACTGCGGCGTGAACGGGCTTCGCAAATGAGGATCGTCTTCGTCGTCGTGCCGTTCATTTTGACCCACCATGGCGGTTAACGTGTTATTTATTTAAAGACATTGGAACTTCGATGAATAAATAATTATGTAATCAACGCCATCTATAAATTGTACCCCTGAATGAATTAATTGTCTTCAATAAATCGGATAACATTTCGGCACACCAAATTGAAATATCGAAGCTGTGAGCCAATTTAACTTTTAATTAAGACATAATGTGGGCCGTACTCAATTATAAATATCTTATAAATCTACATTAATTAACACGCCGGGTATTTCTCTCATTATCGAGTATTGATCACAAATAAAAGCACGAGAGTGTTCGCCGCAGTGCTTTTGTTGTGGGTGGTTTTAGGATCAGACATTTAATAAAACGACTGGGCTGTCTGCAAAACTGTTGTTTATGCCATTAATTAACGTCGTTCAGGTTCAACTGTGGCTTTGTTGTGTTAGATCGAGTTTGCGAGACGTCAGTAGATAAGCGCGAGCCGAAGTTTGGTAATAATTTGACTGGATGGAAAGTTGTTTCGCTTGGACAGCTCTGTTCTCTTTGCTCTGTGGAAATTGTCAAATGGGTTACTTTCCGTTGTATGGAAAATCGTAAAATCATGTAAGGCAATATTTTTAATATCTGAATTACCTTTTAATTAGCATGCATATATACATAGCCTCACGCCTGTATTCCCCGAAGGTGTAGGCATAGTTGCATTTCTGCACCCACATTTCGCCAATCGTGTTTTCGTCCCACGTAATAGAGGGCGTGCTTATTGCCGTTTTTCGGGCACAATTCCAGACTCCGCGCTGCTGCTGAGAATTTCATCATGGAAAAACCCAATAATGCTTTGCCCGACCCGGGAATCGAACCCGGGGTCTCCAGATCGCACAGCCCATTCTTGTACCGTGAGATGTATCAATGTATGTATGTTTGTATATTTAAATTGTTTGTTTTTCACATGGATTATTAATAGTTATAAACCCACAACGTTTATGCAAAAACATAAATGAGTAAGTATATTTTATATAATGTTGCGATTTGCACCTACATACATAAATTAATGGCTTTACAAGTATGTACGTTGCGCTGGTTTTTACGCCCTGCAGGCGTTTCTTGTAATTACTAATATTTAGCCACACTAGCGACATCTATAAATAAAATAGTTATAATGGATTCCTTACTAATTAAATACTGTATGTACATCTACGAACGGATCTTTGCTTTGATGTGGCTGACATCATAAATCTTCGTATAAATTGCTTTCTGTACGGGAGATGAAAATAAAGTAGCGTGAATAGCAATCCTTATGACTAGTCAGCGTTCATAAAAACTGTTACGAGTTATACCAATGCCCCGTAAATATTTATGTATATATCTGTTTACTTTATTTATATTTCTTTAAATTTCAAAGCGTGTTTGAATTTCGAACGTGGAATTTTAAAACGTATCATTAAAAATATTCAAATACGGAAATCCGTGTCGCCTGTAAGGCTTAGAAGTGTGTTGGTAACGCGCAAGGAATATTACTAGGCCTGTTTTAGCTATAGGAGGTAAGAAATTAAAGAAATATGATTTCTAGAATCTAGTATTATTTATTATAGAATTGTTACTGTGTTAAGTCAAAAATTATTTCTTTTCTCGGAAAAATATTATTCATGTTACGAATTACAAACCCGATCTTATCCGTCCATTTATACTAAACTCGGAGTGATTTAACCGCGCTCTACCACTTCTTAACATTGTCCCAATATTAATAACCCTTGGAACAAAAGAGATATTAATAAATAATTCCGTCACCAAGCGAGTAGATTTGTGCCGGACAACAGGAACTTTATTAATGCGATGTGGAAACGACGAGAGGGGTGGCGGCCGATGGCGCGTGTATCCGTTCGCTTTTGTCCCCAAACGGAATCGTCGTGAGCAGTGAAATTATATATTTGGACAAGGTAAAAGGATGGCTTATGAACCTGAGAGAATAATATTGTTTGAAAAGATCAAAAAAAATAATGAACAAACAGATACTCGACAAACGAGCAATGTAAAGCGTACAAAACAGAAAACGCGTGTATTGTTTATAACTATCACCAGTATTTTATGTAACGTTATTAAAATAAACTAAAGAAGTTATTTAGGCCGTAGTGAGGCATAGAATGCCTTTCTAGCTTTTGAAACGAAAGGGGAATTGTTTTTTTGTGGTGTTCATCGCTTGCCACTGGGCTTACTTAGGTAATTACTTAAAATCTTGCAACATTAACAACATTCGATATTCAAAATGGGTCGACCACCAATATAAAAAATGTTGGTTCATAATTTACTCGAGAATATTTTGATAGTATCTCACTATTGATTAACATAACTGCACCACTTCCTAAAACTATCATTTTCTTTCTAGAACCATCCAGAATATTGAACCGTGCAGCAACATTTATGTTTCGAGATAGGAATGAGGAATGCGTTGATACACTTAGATAACGTTAGCTTTGCTCAAGGCATGGCATTTCGATAGGGAGAGTAGAGGCGAGATGGATTACGTCATATATTTTTGTAACCGTGTATGACATAATTTGAGGGTCGAGGATGCTAACCACTTGAAAAAGAGTCCTAATTTTTTTTAAACATTTTAATTTTTGTAAATATAAATTGCATTCATAAATTAGTTATGAATGTAATTATTTTACTACTCTATTTTTTGTTCACTTAATGGGATTATTTAAAAAACGGCTAATTAAATCTGAAGGTTATTTATTTAAGATCGTTCTGTTGCGAAATGTAAGACGAATAGGGAGCATGGAGCTGTTACGAAAAGTTAGTTTTATGCACTGATCAGTAGAGTACTACCTAGAGCCTTTTAGAAGTACTCGTGCCTATAATAAAATATTTTTTAATCTGTTGATCAGCTGTTACATACTGCGCAGAATGTTGAGCAATTTTTAAATCATGGACGTATGTACGATGTAATCAATAACAACTACGGCTATTACAACTGTTAATGCTTAAACGCTATTGAATAAAACATTAAATCATTGCATTAAGCAATTAACAAAGTTACGCGATGAAGTGTCATAAATTATTCATATCAACATTAAGAAATGATGCTGAGACGGCCGAGAAAAAATCCTGTGTCATGTCTTAGACAGCCTTACTGGCTACCGATAAAGATCTATTGAAAGGAGTGTGGGAAATGTTGTCTGTGGGATTGACACACAACGCGACCTGATGCTAATTTATTATGATGCGTTGCTTTGTTTTGAATAAGGAGGAGATGAGATTGAAGATTCACGGAAATCTAATAAGACTTTGATGGCTTTCATGGTCCCTCTTAAGGTTTTAGTTTTGAAGAAGACTTTGGACAGTTTGGAATGATTGTGTCAACTAAGATATTGTCGGTTTTCGTCGTTTGATCACTACCTTTATACCAATGCCCTTTCTATAAAAAAAAACTTTGCTCTGAAATAAAAAGAAATCTAGAAGATGAAATTTGACGATAATAATTGGTTTTTGTTGTTTGACATTTTTAGTGGCAAATGTGTAGATTTTTTCCATTTAGATATCATAACAATAAATTATGGTAGACCAAAAATCGTGTCGATATAATTGTGGAATTTAAAGAAAATCACAAGGTACAAGGTAAGCCGTAGTCAGAAGGGTTACCAATGGACCGTGTCACTTTTACAACACATTGCTTTTCTAAGCAATGTAAAATAACCCTTATCTTTTCGCTCGATGGGTGAATATGTCGGTTGACCTATTTACCGGTGGTAGACTATAGACTATGAGGTGTTACCCATCATTTCTCCACCATTATACAAAGGCTTTTTAAAGTAAATATCGAATTGACGTCATAAATCTGAAAGACAGATCTGGCTCGTTGCTTATAAAATTAAGAGAGCATTAAATAAATTAATCCTAATGAAGTAAAACGAATGAAAATGTAAACCATAAATGAGTTTGCTGCTTTTAGTTTTTTAATTGGAGTCACCTTTAGATCTTTTAAACATCATTAATACTTTGACCTTATTTATTATTAATTAAATTGCAAAAGTGAATATTTTTCTTTACACCATTAGTATTTTTATTTTAATGAATCGCGAGTAAAGTAGGGAAAAATAATCTATCTTTTATTGTACAAATTTTATTAAGAATTATAGAAAAAAAAATTAGTTGATTAAACGAACACTTTTTTCCGTTTTTAAGATGATTTGAATAATTATGAAATGATCAATTCATTGTAAAATTGGATTTTCTTAAGATGTTTCCATTGTATTAGATACTCGTTTGTGAGTATCGGTCCAAATGCTCTACGCACTTTATGATGATCCTGATACATTTGGTTTTATAAACGACGACCGCATTCCCAAAAATTAAACGACTTAAGTTCAACAATAAACCCTATATCTAGATACTGTAAGTCAACAGATCGTAAAGATAGACACGACGCGCTAAGCACGTTGAAGTTTAAAACAGTTGAAATACGCGCAGCGAACCTTGCGCACGCGCATATAGCCATATCGCGCGCCATTCGCCCGTAGATCGTTACCATTCGAATATCGTTCTATATTCGGATTTAAAATTTTCGGAAGTTAGTATTGCGCAATTTATTTTTCTTATTTGCTGTTACGTCAGGTAAACTGTTTATAGTGTTTTTCGGCCAGTGTTAAAAAGTGTATGGTGTAGTGCTTGAAAAAAAACGGTGTTAATCGGCGTGATAAATTCTGACAGGTTTTATTTACGGTTTTAACAGTTGTCAATTTTAAAACACTATTTCTTGTTTACCAATGTAAACAGGATCGATTACTATAAAGTGTGAGATCCTATTACCAATGTACATGTCCTCTTGACAATTGCGGAGTGCGGACTAGTCCAATTGTCATGTCAACTGCTTATACCAATGTTTTGATATTTTAATTTACATTGCAACTAAGGCATTAAGAATCTGCAATTTGATTTCAAACACATCATACACATACGGACAAATTATGAATGTGTTAGATGCATATTTTTTTAATAAATATTACAGATGTGGTAAAAGAAGACTCCGTGCTCTTTCCATATTTAAGTGTCTAGATACAATATAATATGATCAGATCTATTGAAAACAATTTGCTGTATGCCTACGACATGCAAATTGCATTCTACAAATAACCTCACGTAGTTGTGAATATTATTCACTCGTAAGAAATATTTGTTAAACAAATAAATCAATGAATAATGATTTTCCGTTTATTCTTCTTTGTGATGATGATGAAACATAAAAGATGGCAATACTACATGCCTAAAAGACTTCAATTCTTTAATCTAGATTGTATTTACTATTAGAAGCATACCGTCTCACTTCATTACGAAAAGGTGACATTGTTCCGTCAATAGACTTATTCACTGCGGATCGAACTTGTTAGAAGTTAAAACATCTCTTCAGAATTTTCGTAACACCTACGTATGACATTTTATTTCTCAGTGCATTTTATTTATTTATTTTTTATTATTAAATCACTCTTGATTAATACATAATGTTTTAGATTTTTGGTGACGTAAAGAGTCTGGTGTTCTTTTTAATTTCTGTATATGTTCCGATCCTGGTAAACAGACTCTGCAATCGAAAGTATTAGATACCTCTATTAATATATTTGTTTATTATACATACATACTAAGGTCTAAACCCTGTCAGTTGTGCTCAGCAGTAGGACGTATATGGGCTGATGATGATAATGATGATAAATATATATACGTATTCATATCCCTATCTTCAAAGGTGCGAGCAGGGGTGTAATTCTATACCCCGTTTCGACAGTTATGTTTCAAGTTCATGGTCATAGGAGGCGAGTCAATTGCCGTTTACCAACCACATTACCATACTCCGTGTTGCTTATAAGAAAACCCTAACTGAGAAACCCAAAAAAAATTTTCCTCAACCAGGAGTCGAATCAGCAACCTAATGATCGCTTCGTTTTTTATACCCCATGAACATTTAGGGGCTCCATGTTTTCAATGTTCAATGTTGTAAAAAATAATTTCACCTTAGCACGATCTACAATAGTTTGGCAAACCTATTACAATAACGTTGTGGGACCACTTCCCACGTGGCGTCTGGCGAGTTACGCTCGCTCTCTGCGTTCTGTGCGTAATGTCGAATTGTCGTTGCAAGTCTGTGGCGTAACAATAGAGGCCCTGATTTTTCGTCAATCGAAATGTGAGACTTCATGAGTACTTACAGGAAAGTCGGAAGGGATTTTAGAAAAAATTGTATTAGAATTGGCATTTAGATTTAATGGTACTGCAAAAAGAAAAGATAATACTGTGAGGAAAGTTCATGAGTAATGAGTAACTGAAGTCTATCGATGTTTAATTGACCATGTTGAAACTTCTTTAGATATATAGAGAACACTAGAATAGGGGCCTATTTACGCGGGGAGACATGTTATTTATTTAGGTAGATACCGGTCATACCCGACTGTGGACTTGTTAGTTGTAAAATACTTCAATTGACCGTTAAAATACCTATGTTATATTATAAACAGATGTGCGTTAAGCAAATAAGTAATAAGAACACAAATATACATTACATATAAGAATAGTTGGCGTTGATACGTAAGCCCGCGGTTTCGTTGCGTTCTCTCAAAATAAAAGTATTTTATTTCACTACTATTCTCACATTGGGTTTGTTTCTATAAGCTTGATAAACAATTTTCAATAGACTCAGTTACCAAGTTTCCACTTCATCTCTCACGAGAACTTCCGCGAAGTTAAACTGAACGTCTATCTTGAAGCTGCTGCTTGACGTTTCGTATAAGCAAACGTTTGATTGATTGTTGATTCAAGCATCAATAAAAAACGGCCGGCGATCCTTCAGTTATAGCTGGTACTTAAAGCCGGCGCATTCCCATGAATGTGACTTTGGTTAGAGCCAGCTAAGTAGCGTTGTTATACTCGTAGAATAGTTGGCAACTATCGACGATGATCGCTTACAATATCCTTCTTGCGCATTGAATATTGTTTAATATAACTATGAAATGATCGGAAACGCCATAGCAAGATCTCGTTAAGTAGTAGTTAAGTGAAGAATCAGGTATAAGCGGAGTTTGCTTTATAAACTTACGAAATTATTCACCTCTAAGTCCTCTGCAGTATTTTCGATGTGTTCTCTGACAATACGAAGTAATCGAGAGTTTAAAGAAACGGGAATTAGTTTCGTTTTTCCGATAACTTCGCTCAGGCGATGTGAGGCAGAAAAGTTGTACCCCGGGGGTCCGTCGATCGGGGGTGTGTCGGGGGAGCAAGTGTATGGTATAATGTATTTTATGTATATGAAGAGATTGAGATCCTTTGTATTTCCTTCTAAGGCAAATATTAATCTTGTCCGCATAATTTTCTTGTAGAGTTATTGTTACTCGTATTACATCATTATAAATCATTCGATGCCTACACTCAGCTATCTTGCACTTTGTTATTCTAATCCCATACCGATTGATTCGGTCAAGTTCGTCGACATGGAATGCAAATGCTGTACAAAAATGTGACCGGTACGTGCAACAACGCCCGGTACATATGTACATGCGTGGTGCTAATGCTGTTAGAACTAACGTGTGCGCTGGATAGCTGATTAACAGTCAAACAGTTCATGAAATATGTACGGTATCAGAGTGTATGTGTATTTTTCTAGATTTTTCTAGAATCATCTAGAAATTACAGTTTGAAAAGTGAATAAACGTTTTGTGGATGCGTTAGTTGCATTTAATTTTAAATGTGTTGAAAAGTAAAGGATACGAAACAAAAAAAATATTATTAATAAACTGTGAGATTGGAGTATTATGAGTAAGTTAGAGATCGGAGAGAAGGAATTGAATTTTCTAAATTTGCTGTTAAGTTCTTAAAACAATTTAAGGACATTGTATCTTACAGTTGTATCGGAATTATGTATGATATTGAAGGGTTTATTTAATTTAATAAAAGTACATACATATATCGTGAAGTTCGAACCGCACTCGAACTACGTTATTAGGTAATGCTAGGTTCAATAGTAGTAATATGATTATATAGAGAGAAGTAATTAACACTAATAACGAACCCTAACTAATCAAAGTAAAGGCAATATGTTGACATACAATCACATACAGAACTGAGACAAAATCCAAAGGTTTCACGACACGCGACATTTCATCACATCAATCTCATTCAGCCGGTGTATTTATGTGGCAAACGAAACAAAGCAAAAAGGGCAATTAATGCCCCGACTCGCGCCGCACCACACCGTGCCGGTCGGAAGCCGTGTCTGAACGTAACAGCAGTTCTATAAAAGGCGTCGGGATTAAACGGAGAACCATCGGGATTATTTTGGTATACTCGAACACGAACACGAGCATTTCTACTTCGCATTGCATTGTAACTGCGATCGGATGATGATCGAGCTCAACTTGTATTGGAAGACGTAACAGCTCTAGAGCGATATGCTATAGATTGTTGAAATGTGACAGAAATTTGGCTAACGTTTATTGTAGATGCAATAGTTGTAGGACCAAACCATTATGACTTTATATACCCGGTTGATCATAGATATTTACCCTCGAGATCAAAACTGCCGAGCTGTTCTTTATAATACGAATTTAAAAGAAACTGTAAATGTGTCTAAAAACAATCTATTAAGTAATATGCATTCATCATCATCATCATCAGCCCATATACGTCCCACTGCTGGGCACGGGCCTCCTCTACAACTGAGAGGGTTTAGGCCTTAGTCCACCACGCTGGCCTAGTGCGGGTTGGCGGACTACACACCTAAGAAATTCCTAAGAACTTTTTAGGTGTGCAGGTTTTATCACGATGTTTTCCTTCACCGTTAAAGCAAGTGATAATTCATTGTGAAAACACACATAACTTCGAAAAGTCAGAGGTGTGTGCCTGGGGTTTGAACCTGCGACCGCCGAAATTCTCGACCGTGCGCTTAAACCTCGAGGCCATCACTGCTTCGTATGCATTAAACTAGTAAAAAAAAACAAACACATGGAATGTGAAGTATTGACACAGAAACAAAAAGCAAAAGCTATGTTAGATGAAGATTTCACTACTTCAGAAGCCCACACACATTACCGAGTTGTACTTGAAGAATGATGCAAGTACAATATTAATTCGTCTGTTTAATCGGATTCAACATGGCATGAAATTGTTTATTGCGATACAGACATTGAAATTGATATTCATAAACCCAGTTACATACGTCATTCTGACTGTTCACGAAGATACAAACGTGTATTATGTTATTGGTATCGAAAGTAGAAAGAAACTTTTCGTGATTCACACAACATTTTGTTTTGGTGTGATGTCCGAAGCAAAATTGTAATGTACTGTAAGTGTTATTAATTGAATAATTCAAATTCTTTAAAGTCTCTATTGGTTCGGAAAGCGCGGTGACTCATTTGTCATGGTGAAAAGTAGACAATAAATTTCTACAATTGAAATATTATGATAAATCGTTTTTATTCAGATGAAATTGATCTTTGTCCTTGCGCTTAAAATCTAGGTTGATGCTATAGATACGCATATTCATTTGTTTGTCCTTTGTGGTCGTTAAAATGGTAACGTTCTGGTTTGGGATGAATATCTTTGTATTGTAATCGATAGGTGATGCGGTGTGTGGCGTGTCTATCACTTATTTAGGCCGGTCATCGTATGTCATACTTTATCCACGCTTACAATCAGACGAAATATAATGATGATATTTGATGTTTTAGCAATATCTAAGTCAAACATGTTTCTTTAATAATAATTATTGTGAATTTTCAGAGTTTACACGCAAACCTGAAAACAAATATTTGTGTGTATTTACAAACATTCGTCTCAGTGCGGTGAATGAACCCATGGCATATCGTTTTACTGTCTGCATGTTATCTCCTACACCAAAGGATCTGTCGCTTGTGTTTTATATATTTTCTATTGCCCTCTCTTTCTATTACCAAGAATTATTTGTAAAAGAACTAAAAATCCCCTTTCTACGAAGCCTCCACGTAAAACTCGCTACTTTAATAGCTTGAATTAAAAGCCGCCGGATCATCATAAGTGTACACAATACACTAAATCATAAGGATTTAATTAGTATACTAATGGATTCCGTCAGTCTGCCTAACTTAATGATCATAATACCAGGATTTGCGCCGCGTCGCCGACGCAAATATTAAGGCTTAATTACTAATTCCAGGTGTCGGATATGACAGCTCGCTAACCCACATATCGCTGCGTTATAAACATGTTATTATATGCATATTATATTTAACAGATTTAACAAATGATTTATTCAACAAATTTAATTATAATGATAACCACATTTTCAACACAGCTACGTATTAATTTGTGTATTAGGTACATATATCTGCAAATAACTGCTCAGATAAATTTACTATCAATGAAAACGTTTTTTTTAATCTACTTAAGTATTGCGTTTATATACGCCATAGTACAAGCAAAGTACCTACTATCTAATTCATTAGATTATTTTTTACGTTTTCAGTGACAGTACCACTAATATAGTGAAAAGATGGTCTAATTGTTTTCTGTTTTCTGACTACTGTCAAATGAATTACACTTATCTAAATCAATGGCGATATACATAAGTGCGATATCGTCGGTCATGCGTGCTCCCAACATGTCATGCAGCGTGTGATGAAACTAATCGAGTTTACAAAACAAATCGTACAAGCTTTCAACTTTAGTAACTGATGGATTGCGTGACGACATTCTCTAGTTGCGTCATTGTTTATTTATTTGTTTACAGTTTATTTAAATTTCCATCGGTCGAGAAGGGCTCGGAGTAATTTTGTATGGAAATGTCATGAATTGGAGTACCGATGGAATATCTTACGTAAACGTTACGTCTCCGTGTAATCAACAAAATGATTCTGTGAACAAATATTTGGTGGAACGATAATTGTAGCAATTGAGTTGTTAAATCTATACAAATAAATAAAATTGGAGTGTCTGTTTGTGATATTGAAATAACCGCTTTTTAATAAATGTATATGGATGGTATACACAGTACATATATCAAAATAACGTTTTTTACAATTTTTGTCTGTCTGTCTGTCTGTTTGTTCCCGCTAATCTCTGAAACGGGTGAACCGATTTTAACGGGACTTTCACTGGCAGATAGCTGATGTAATAAGGAGTAACTTAGGCTACGTACATATAAATAAAATTTGAGTGTCTGTTTGTAATATTGAAATAACCATTTTTTACTACATGTATATATGAATATATATGTATATACGGTACATACACCAAAATAACATTTTTTACAATTTTTGTCTGTCTGTCTGTCTGTTTGTTCCGGCTAATCACTGAAATGGCTGGACCGATTTTGACGGGACTTTTAATGGCAGGTAGCTTATGTACTTAGGCTACTTTTAGTTTATAATTTTTTTTATTAAAATTAATTTTCCGCGCGGACGAAGTCGCGGGCACAGCTAGTTGAAAATATATTTTGAATTTATAATGAATACAATCAGAAATATGACATTTGAAGTAAATTATTTAAATGTAGCTTGTTTTAGTTTTGATGTTATGTTGTGTATTGACAACACAGTGAATCATCACGCACTTTAACGGCGAAGGAAAACATCGTGTTGAAAACTGCTCATTTAAAAGTTCTTAGGAACTTCTTGGTGTGCAGTCTGACAACCCGCACTAGGCCAACTAGTGGACTAAGGCCTAAACCCTCTAAGCTGTAGAGAAGGTCCGTGCCTTGCAGCAGCATTTGGACGAATATGTGCTGATGATGATGATGATGATGTAGCTTACTTACAGTTGCCTCAAAGAAGGCAATCTTTGATTATCTCAAAACATAAGTATGCAAAATTTAGAGCAGTGTAGGTGCAGATTAATTCAGAATATTATAATCCATTCCATTGTAACTGAAAATAGTTCTAATTAAAATTTTATTGTGCGAGTCTTGACAATAATCCGTATGGAAATCCCATGCGCTTATTTAAATAACAATCATCATCTAACATAAAATTTGTGCATTTACAACGATCGTTGTATTTGCATATTAGATTGCGAGGCAAATATCAACGCATTTATGGTATACCACTATCCTCTTTCTCTTTTCATCTTATCACATATGAACGAGACAAAAACTTTGCAGACCAATTTTCTTCTGAAATTGGTGACCGTTCTTCCCATTGTGCGATTTTAACGAAGAATTGTTCGAGTAATTGGATTATTAATGTTTACAGCTTCGGCTGGACAATTGACAATTACGTCATTAGTTGGTTAAGAAACGTTTAAGTTAATTGATGTTAAGTCTTAACTTCTCGTATAGGCTATATGTAACAATCAATAGTGAAGTTGGTGATTAAGCTGATAGCATGTACTGTAGTGTTTCTACGCCATAGTTAAATAGAATAGACTTTCGATTGAATTTCTACGTTCACTTTAGGCTTAACAAATCTGATAAAAAAGCTATAGCCGTAACAGTATCTTCGACTCACTGCCATTACATACAAGTCACGCGACTTGATGTATGCGAGATCATGTAGTACCTACCAGAGTTTTTAACGTTTTCCACCACATTACTGTTGACATTCGAATTAGAGAACACAAAAGACATTCACGCTTATCAACTGATTGTAGTGGAACATCGGAGAAACCTCGCGCACTCGGAACACATGTCGTCCGGCATATTGTGCTGTTTAACAAGCGTGAACCGCGCAAATTGTGCGTTCTACCATCAGCGAAAGTGCGGGCTTCGTTATGTGGAGGTGGCTTTGTTTTCACTTCACCTACGTTTTGGAATATGTGTGTATTGATGAGAAATGCAAATCGTTTATCCGCCCAATTCGATATAGCGTGCAACTGTTATGGAGTTTATGTAACTTTGTCTTGGGATTTGGTTGTCTGATTTGTGTGTCTTATTGAATTTAGAGACGAGCATAGAACGGCGAGCTTTAGAGTTCTACAGCCAGTTTTTGTAATTTATTATTCGATATACATTTTTTACAACGGTTCTCAGGTGGTAGTAACTTTATATTTTCGCCGTAATCAACATCGATTACAAACTTGATACACTCATAATTTCGAAGTAATAGGTGCAATGTCTTCGTGACTTCGTGTATGAATTAGCGTTTTTATTCATTAAGTTCGGATAACTTTCAGCGTCCCTTGAAGTACTAAAATGGGAGCTTAGTGCGATTTTCTGAAATAATAAATGCTTCCTATTTCATGTGACATCACTACAATATTGTGGCAGTGTCGTGTCCTTTGTTGTCTTTAGCTAAGTTCCTACTATGTAGTAGATTACCTAGAGTGTTTCTAGTGCAAAGCATTTACGTGTTTGAATAAATAGTACAAATTTGCTTACGACCGTTCACAATAAGCAGTTTTATCTAGTTTTAGTTTGTAATGCGCTTTTCTTTGCCCTTGAAGGTAGTCCTTCTGTAAATCTGAGACAACCGGTTGCTTTTTGATTCTATTTATTGTTAAATATTAAAATTTCCATAAATTCATTAAACAAGGAAACGAATCGCCTGATCACTGTCGTTCGCAAATGCCCACAAAGCAACTAAATTCCTGCTTGAAAATCACCCGGCTTTCCTTGACACTGATAACTAATAGCTGATGACTACATTTCAGCAATTTAGAGAATAATATTCCCTATCAGTCATAAAAAATAATAATTTAATGGTATCATTTAAGCAGTTACCATAAAATCCATTGTTTGCATGATGAATCCGTGCAAGCTGTTCTAGAATTCAATCAGAACAGTTGCAATTACTGTAGCATACTGTACAGGACCTCAGCTATTAGATGCACACGTCGTAAGTGGCTAGATAATGACGCTGCACGTGACATTTGCCCCCCGAGCATTCGTGTGAAGGATAACAACACACGCGGGTTGTTTCGTGTGCTCTGTAAGATTATTCTAAAATTCTGCATTGAAATTTAAATTATGATAGTTTTAAGTACAACTGAATAGTTTATTTATGTATTAAATCGGATTAATAAGAAACAGGGCTGACATCTAATGGTAAGTGCTGTCGACATAGTGACCACTGGCGAGAAATATTTCCCTAACTAGTAGACACAATTATATGAACCTGTTTGTCACCGCCTATGCGTAGGCTGATCCTGAAACCCGATGTACTAGCATCGATCACAATTGTGGGCTAGGTAATTTTACTCCTTATGCCTATAGTCGATATACAAGAGTTTTTTGGATTTATTAAACAAATACCTACTTATGGCTTTTGAAAAAAGTCTTATTATCAGATAATTTGCCATGCAGACCAAAACAAATATCTTCGTGGCGGTAGTCCTTTACTTAATCAGTTCTAACCTATACTTCTCTCGTACATATTGTGACGAGTTTCTCGGAATCATTACCGATGTATGTAAATGCAACAGGTGTTGCGATATAGATTTGCATACACAACGCGTCTATGTGGGGCCAATTGCACGGCAAACAGTCTGTCACAAACACACACACACAAACACATTTTAGGTATAGTTTTGCAATGACAGAAACTGGCTGTGATGACTACGAATTGCCACTGATAAGAAGTGTTTGGAATGTTTCGTTGCGAACGAAATTGAGGAAATCAAAATAGGAAAGTAGCATAATGAGCTTAGTAAAGTAGCTTCAAGTGGCGTTTAAATTAACACATAAAAGTCGGCCACCAATAGTGATAACAGACTATTGCGTAAAAGTAAAATAAATAACACTAGATGTATCTAATACGAATTTTAATTTGTCAACTGTAAATAGTGCTGAAGAATAAGACGTGGGTGAGTTAACTTGTAATTTCGAGCCTGAAATGATGTCGCTGTCTATCCCTCGATCTATATTAGGATAAAGATGTTGGCTATAAAATAATTTTATTTAAAATGAATTACGATAACAAACGAGTCTTGGGTCGTAAATATAATCATATAATTGTAATATATCCTTTCACGGCCAGATTTAATTGTTCCTTAAATGCACCAGAGATTTCATTGGTTTAAACACATATTTGTTCGTTTTCTCATAATGTTTAAAGGACGGCGATTCCATAATTATATTGGCAGAGCAACTTGAAGACGAACAATTCAAACTATTAATAGCAAAAATGAGTCAAAAAGAATGTGTCCTTTAAATATGGTCAATTGGTTCGTTAAAATTTAGACCTGAAAATCTGTTTAAATAAAAATATTCTATTTATCTGTGTTTTGTAGTGTATTTCTAAACAAATCTCCAATCTCGTGTTTAGTACATCCTTTCGTGTCATCTAAAAAAGGGAACGGATATAAAAATATGAGAAATAAAAAGTCGGGTTCGTCCTTCCATTCCTAGCATTCGAGCACCGAGCACCGTCGTCTGGGGAATAAATCGTGCCGTCGACACATCATTTATTTGGGGATCGCCTCTTGTCTCGACGCGTTCAACGTGACGTTTTTGCTTATTTTACATGCCATTTTTGTTAAGGGATTGGTGAATTGACGGTCTGATTAAATATATTATGCAAAAACTTTATTTTTGACAGTAATTGGTATACTCGTTCATGTAAATTGTCATGATAATTGTTTTTGACAGTATCTAATTCTCTTGTAAAGATCGCTGTGGTTTGTTCTACTTTTAATTTTTCCGGAAGCTTTATTGTTTGGATAGTATTAAGGAAATAATCAACTTATTTATAACCATTTATAATGGAAATCTGTCATAGATTTGTAATTTATTTAATTATGAAATAATTTATTCATGCCAGCGCGTGCATTCATAAACAAACCGATTAACAAACTTATGGGCATAATTAAATTACGTTAAGATAATGTGGAACCATTAGCCACCTATCAGATGAAATAGTTTTGCAATGAACCGAGAAGAAATATTCATATACACGAACTGGTTGCGTGGAATTTCCTTATGTAACAATTTTGCATATTGGAATCTGTCAAGGGCGTCTCAGGTTGTGGTGTTTGCCAATCAATGTGGAGCGATGTGGTATTGGTTCCTACCAATTCGGCTACTCTTTACTGGCAATCCCGTTTAGTATTGCGATAAAAATATCTTAGACATTAGTATGTGAACTGAAAGTTGCGTGTTCGATCCTCGCATTGAGACAAATATTTCAATGTACCCAAAAAAAGTATTAATATTTGATAATACATCTATTTTCAAAACAATAGCCAACTTGAACTGATCACAAGTTTCTGTAGCTATTCGAGTTTAAACTTGGACGAGTTCCGAATTAATGTTTTGAGTACTTCAGTTCAGAAATCAGAGCAACGAATAAAAATATCACAGCTACACGAAATAGTTTTTCTTTCGTTCTATTTAACGTCGTGTCCTTTAACTCATTTCATCTCTCATGTATATCCAATCCAATCCAATCCAATCCAATCCATCAGCCAATCGAAGTCCACTGCTGGACATAGGCCTCTCCCAATGACTTCCACAGGGACCTGTTGGAAGCAGCCTGCATCCAGCGTATGCATCTGCATATCTCATGTATATGCCTGGTGTAAATGCAGGAAGTTTTACCATTATTAATATTAAATAATTTTCCATAATTAATAAAACCAGTAGCGTATATGAACTAAAACATATATTATTCATGAAATATGATATCGTTTTTCGAAGGCAATTAAAGTCTACACGGCTAGGAAAAACCAGCATTTATACGAATATCGCGTAATAAATAGAGAACATTGACATTTAAAGCAAAAATTAAAATAGTTAAAGTGTATTTATAATACCAGTTTAAGAATTTAATTACATAAAAAATCTTATATTGCACAAGTGTTTTAAAAAGGTCAATTGTATGTTAATTCTGTCTGTTTTTTTATACCTCATGAATAACATCATTTAAAATCTTCTGATAAGTATGATGTATAGATTTGAAAATATACATAGTATACCTACTATTTTTTGATGGCATCAAAAGACCCTTTTTCGCACAAAGGTGTGAAATCGCCCTTTTATCTTAATGAATCATAACTAGAATAGAAAGGCGCTTGCGAACAAGCGATTATGGGTCAATTCTGGAAGCGGACAATTTTAGCAGCAGCATGGACCCTGAAAATTTGTTCAATAAATGGTCATACCCTTAGTACGCGGACTTAAATATTTCATGTGTCACTTGCCATAGGTACTCATATAAGTGACGTTGATTTTTAAAATAGACCCCCCGAATAGCGAGATTTAGAATCTACATAATCAAATCATAGAAGCTGTACGGGCTAGCACGTACATTTTTCATATTCAGCATTTTACGCGACACCGATGCGTTTTGAGCAGTGCGTCACACGAACATAAAGCGGTCGGTCGCGCGTACTCATCCTATCAAATTGTAATCTATCATTCTATCATTAATCTATCATTTCTATCAAATAAAATCATATTTAAAAGTCTATCATTTCTATCAACCAAAGCTTGTACGGGTTTCCGTCTCAGCCCGTACAGAAGCATTAAATTATTTTTGCTAATTTACATTTCTATTATTGCAGTATAAGTGCTTCCTCCAGTAGCACATCTGGGCACATAAAACAATGAAGTAATAGATGCGACCCACTTTGCGATAAACTTCGAATTATTTAACCCTAGTGTTGTCATTGGTATATCATTTTCACTTTGAAATGTAAAGTAGGTATATAAGATTACAATTTTTAGTAGCGTCAAGGTATCCCAACATTAATAAGCTTTCTCAAATCTGTACTAATTAAGGTTTGTTCTTGTTATAGAAAAATAAATTATATAGTTTTCGTTAATAGAAATCCAAAATTAAGTAGGATCACAGCAGTATCAAAGTGCCAACGGCAATATACCAGAAACACCTATTTTTCTCAATCGGATAAAACAAAATCATCAACACTCAATTTACGACCGCACACAATCGTAATTTACAAAACTTCTTCGAATCGCACGTGATCTAAGCATTCATCTGGTTTGTTCTAAGAAGAAAAAAATATTAATACCGAGGGCCGGCGCCACGTTCCGAACGACCGTTGAATATATTACACCATTATCTTGGCGAGTTTCAAGGATGTTTTTATATTACGAGGATCTCGCCTTTGTCGCGTTAAATATGAATACTAATGGGGGCGACCCGTGGAGCTGCGATCACTTTGCCTAGTGTTTACTTTCTGTTTTCTATAAATATACTTGTATTTGTATCGTTATCAGGGCCAATGAAATATGGAAGTCAAGATTATTTTGAATTTGTATTTAGTGTTTTAAATATTCGAGACCATTGTATGCATGATTCTAAAACGTAAAAAGTTCTAATTGTTTTATGGAATAAAATGTAAGTACCTAAACTTCAAGATGGTTGAAAATATATTTTTATAATTTGATAGCAAACATCCATAGGTCATTGCCTGTATGTAAGGCGAATTTAATATTTGATAACTTTTAAATAATACAGCGACTGAACAAAAAACAACGAACTCGATCCTAATGTTGTAATTAAACACGACGTCACGGTGCCAGATAACAGATAGCGTCAGCGATCAATCACATCTGTCGTCATTATGCAACGCCGTATAAAAATACACCGGCGCGATTTACCTTGATCTTGCTTCACCATAGTTTTTGTATGATAAATGTGTTATAATTGCCTATTTGTTCATATATGTATATAACCTCATGTACGTCCCAATGCGGGACATGGGTTCCCTCTAGAATTAAAAGGCTTTAGACCACTACGTTGGTCTATGAATGGTTAGCGTACTATTCTTTAAAAATTCCCCTTAAAAACTCTGTAGGTTTCCTTATGCTTCTCCTGATAGTTTAATGGATTAGAATATTGACACAATAATCGCTTATTACTACTGTTCTGTAGCCAGTAGGCATAACAATTTGTCATATCAAATATTTAGTTAATGTGGGGGTTAATAATTCTAATACTTTAAGATCAAAATATTTAACTTATAGGATTCAGAACTACGTTTGTCTTCGTTGGTGGTTCTTAGTCACACCAGATAAAATATTGTTTAATTTAATCAACACATTCTAAATATTTATAAATGATGACTAGATGTTCGAAGCTAACGAACGGCCCACGCCGCGTAGGTGCGTTTGAGATTGCATCTAACAGTTACATCGGTCATTTACTTAAGTTTTTCGACATTTTCTCGGAAAGAGAAAGCGAATTTATAATATCTACTTTTATGATATTTGTCATAAATTTTGATTAATATACTATTTTAATAATATCTTAAAGGTACATTTTTATAAATATTATTGATCATTCGTCATTCTGCTGTTATGGTTCAGTAGTATTTCTATGCTATTAGGTACGTCATTAAAGTTTTATTTATTGTTATTGAGTTGTATAAGACGTACAGCCTTAGGCGAATTGTTACATTATATTATACTAAATCGTATTATTTATATTGAATTTTATACGATCGGCTACCACATCCTGCTAGTTATAGTGAGTTACTTATTTTCCACATGATAATATATTTTTTAATTTTGTGGTCCGATTACTAAAAAGAAAGAAAGATTAAAAATAAAAAAATATTTTCCTTCTTATATAAAAATGTCTCATTCGTGAACTCAATCATGTTTGACGTAGATGATGTTTCCTTGAATTGACCCAAGGACACAGACTTTTGGGTAACTTCCTTTTAAAGTAAGTTAGTAAGGATAAATTAATATCTAGCAAATTACATACATATATTCCATATAATCTAATAACCTCGTCAGCATCTTGGGCTTTACCAGTAGTCAATAATCCTTCATATCAAACACAATCTGTTTTCTATCTAAGCCGGATCGGGATCCATATCGCTGTATCTATTCTAAAGTAATACATAGGTCACGATTGATAGGTCCCACGAACAAGCTGGCCGACTATTTGCACCATACCCATTGGCTTATGCTAATCTGTGCATTGTATTTGTGCCTCTCTCAGCGATGTAGATAAGTATGAGGATGCCCATGAGTTTAATACAGGAAGATCGGTTTTCTTTGTTTTCATATTGCCTTTTAAGTGTATTGCGATCAATTGACTGATGATTTAATAAAATTCTTATGAATCTTGTTGAAATGTAATAGCTGTACGTTCCATTTTAGTATTACATTATCATGCATTAACATGGTTAGGCTTGTAAAATGTATATTAAATCCTTTTTGTATGTAGGTTTATGGTTTATAAAAGTGGTATGTTTTACAAAGTTTTTTTAGGGTCAATTGTGCATTGTACCAAAGTTTTAATCCGATGTTATAATATGGTATGTTTTAAATGTTTAACCCGTTATTTTAGTCATACTTAGCCTACCAAATATGTTGGATAAAACTGTAGTGTTTTATGTATGTAGTATTTCGTCGATTTTGGTAAAATTTCATATAGGTACTACAGCCGTATGAGAGGAATATTTTCACGTTTTCATATTTAAGTATGATAAACAAGAGTCGAGTCGCTCGCTCCAGATCACGTAGCACAATGGAAACGGCGCTTACGCAATGCAGTTTCAATATTATCGAGTAGGATCTGTGCCGCTAGACCAATTTGCATGAAGCGTTGACCAACAGCTCTCGTGTGCACTTGGAATATTTGCATGGACTTGATGTAGTGTTACTACGGACGGCGAATACCGCGAAACTAAGGCGAGTACGGCTCGAGAATGATGAGCAACGAGAGGTGACTAACCTAGCAGTTGCAATCGACTTTCAGTTATTAAGGGTATATATCCAGTCTGTTTTGAAATGTGTATTATTTGACTGATCAGCGGGAACCAGGACCTGAGCTTAGCTTTGTCTGGATGCATGTTTCACCCTCATACCGTTCTTCAGCTATGTGTATTCGTTTGCCTAATTGCCCGCCCCAGCTGCACAATACAGGCGCCCTCACCATATACAGTATGGGCTATTTCAGAAAGCGCTTAGTTTATTTATTTATATGAGTAGTCTTTATAAAAAGCCGATTGTCTCAGTAGTTTTATATTGCACTACCTTGAGAATGTGTGTATTTTTTTTCATGATTCGTAATAAACCTTATCTTAGTATCAGTGGCGGTACTTCCATAGAAGCCCAAAAGCGTTACACGTTAATTGTGTAATGTCTAGTTTATAATTGTTTATTGTGGGGTCAGGATATTCTTATTTATATGTCAAATTGCTTTGGTTAAAATAGGATTTAAAGCTTAAAGATTATTCGGAATTTTGAAAGGCAAACTGGGCTTTTGGGCTTCTATGGAAGTACCGCCACTGTATGGGGTTGGAACGCACGACTTTATTACTGTAACATTCTATTTTTGTCTGTAGTTAGAGAGCATTGTCGATTTTTGGCGAACACTCAATCACGCGCTTATTTCCTGTTGATTGATAGTACAGCTAACATGTTATTAATGAAACTATTTGGCCTTCATTTGTTTATTACGAAAGACTTTCTTTATTTCCATCTCGACAGCGCCAGATGTCTTTACTATATGAATTAACTATACCTAATTTATAATTAACTAAGTAAGATATATATAGAGAGTGTGTAAGAGATATATGTAGAGAAAGAAAATGTATGGGCATTTTTTTTATGTTCTGCTTTTATTAAGTTATAGCTGTTAGTCTCCCATAAATAAATAGAATCATCCACCAACCATATTTTGTACTACTAGCCTGATTAAGCGAGTTAGAACATACAGTAAAATTTCGTATGTACCTATTGTCTACGATAGACTATGTTAAAATCACGTACATAGTTTTGTTGTTTTAATCGTCAGCAATTTTATTCGATTCTTTAATGATAGCTGAACGCGTAATAAACTGCTTTAGTATTGTAAACATTGCAATAAACATTCCGAGATTTGATTTACTTTGTTCTAATGTATTGTTAATACATCGTTGCTTTGTTTGTCCTGACCCTATTCTATGAAGTATTAATTATGCGGATATATTGTTACTTGGAATATATGTAGGTGATTTATTCTTATATATCATTTTTATTGTTTCATTTTATGCATATGCCAAGCGTATACGAGCAAGATAACTTGATCTAATGAAGGCCAACCCGCACTAGGCCAGCGTGGTGGACTAAGGCCTAAACCCTCTCAGTTGTAGAGGAGGCCCGTGCCCAGTAGTGGGACGTATATGGGCTGATGATGATGAATGAAGGGCTATATAGGGCTATCGAAACTTTTTATGTAGTGTAATTAGATTAGAAAAAGAAACAATCGTAAAAATAAAACTACAAAATTTCACTTACAATGCTTATCGAAAGTGTTAACCAAGTCATTTCCTGCACTTGACACAAATTCTGTAGTTCTACCAAAATTGACACGTCACCCAAATAGATCGAGAAAACTGCTAACAAGATAAGAAGGGAAAATGGGCCTCGTTCCCACGATACAAAATGAAGAGATAGTATTCGTTTACAGATTGATATATGATAAACAAATTTGGATAAACATAAAATGAATTATCTTAAATGCTATAAGTTGAGGTAGTAAGATCGTTTATTTTATTTTGATCAAATATAGACCTAGATCCCACTGTTACTGGCCTCCATTACAGCAAAAAGGTGCCAAGACTGTAACGTAACATGTTATTAATATTGCGATATCGATGTAACTGTTTATTTGACACTATTGCCATGATATCAGTATTGAAAGTGGCTGAGACTGATAATTACTATCCTCTATAACTTCTATTAGCATTGGCAATAGTTTAAGCGAAGCGTGAAGAAGCATTTGTGCAGGCCGGCATGATTGTGTCGACCAGCGGGTGACCATATCGGTTTTGTGCTTACCATCAGGTACAGTGGAGTCACTTTGCCGTGCCAGTTTAAAAAAAAACAAAAAAAAAAGTCGCAAAGTACATAAACATCATAGTCAATAAAAGAGTAATTTTAGTAACAAGTGTTTTTTCTGTGCTAGTATGGCATACAATAAGGATTATGAGAGATATTACGAGAATTTTTGTATCAGCGATCCTGTCTGCCGTGACAAAAAAATTCCACTTCTTTCTGTTTATAATTTTTCCACGTAAAAACAGCACGAATAAAAACTGCAACAACAAATTAAAAGCTGTTGATGCATCAAATGTTTGACTTTGATAAATATTTCCACGGTTTTTGCTTCATTGTCCACGTCAACATGGAGTGTGGCGTGGGCTTCAACTATTCACCTCAATTATTTATTATTCATAAGTCATCGGACAACTCCAAATGTGCCAATATACATTCACTTTTACTATCAATCCAACGAAAACTATTACGAATTTATGATTAATTGCGAGTAAACCTACCGCTATTGCGTCAGTTATAATTTTTTATTAACAAAATTAATGGGTCTCCTTACGTGAAATGTTGGTTGTGTTGTGTATACAGCTGTACCAACAAACGGCTGGAAAGGTTCCATTAAATCTAATTTAATAAGCCGTTTTTATTATTGACCTCTTTATAGACAATTGTGTTTACTGATTTTGTTGGATTGTTTGCCAGTTAAAGAACGTACATATGTTTGGAACATAGCATGTATTTTTGGATGAAAATATACAAAAGGTTTACGTACATTTATAAGGAAATATTTCAAAATTTGTACATTGATACATGTGTTAGAAACATACTGCAGTGATCTACGTAAATTTGGTGTATTCCGGGATCAACTTATAAAAAACTTGCTTTCATGTAGGCCAGCACTATTATTTCGATTGTTGTTTGATAGTTTTATCATTCGTATACAATCGTTTGTCGAACCATCAAGTGCCAAAAAGGCTACGCCCGAATAAAAAACAAAAATATTACTTTATTTCATTTTCTTTTTTCTCCCATTTGCCTTTATGACAACTCTAGCTACGATTTACTTACTTTCGCATTTATACGAAATTTCATTGGAACTTGAACTTTTGCATTCCATGTAATTGTATTAGTACAATTACGAGTCAAATGTAAGTTGAACGTACTGACAACCTGTTCATGCTACAATTTGCACCAAACATAGCAGCAAAATCACGATTCGTTACGATCACGCTCCGCCGATATACCATTAAAATCGATTTTATCACGCCGATCTGCACCGTAAAACTCATAACTTTAGTAAATGCTCTTATTGTGTAGTGACATTCGCCATGATCTGATCAAAAGAACTCTGACCCTTGAAAATGCCAAACGTGGCAACCATCGGTCATTGTGACAACGTTGTCGAAATATAGACCAAGAATGTTTCACGTTCAAGGCTCGTTTGAACAGTCGCTGCGTTGCGGCGATGAAGTATCTCCCAATGGTAACAAAACCCTGGCAGCGTTGGCCAAAATTCACAGACACTGCACAGGTAAAGCTCACGCTAATGGCTGCACAGAGCACAAACATAATCCTCTCGCTAAATCAGATTCTAATAACAGTCTCCAGTCGAAGAAATCGTTTCGGGGCGACTGTATAATTGAGATAAAAGAGGCAGATAAAAATAATCACCTAATCAAACATGATGGATCGTATTCTAAGAGCTTCAGTAATAGCACCAGCTCATACGAAGGCCACAGTGATACGGACTCCGAAAATACTTTCAAATCACGACCGGATCATAATAAGGCATTGGATCCCTGCGAACGTTTGTTCGCTCAAAATACTAAAGCTTCTTTGATGAAGACTGCACGAATGCGCTACGCTGACGATAGTGTGATACAGGACGAAGTAGACGGAGATAAGAGCAAACCAGTATTTAGCCGAACTCCGTCCCGGTCGAGCTTCAGAGAAAGAAAATCTGCCGTGGTCACTATTGAAGAAATTAAATCGGATGGATCGAATCACGACGAAGATTTAGCAAACGCAGTGTTGTTTGATGAAAAAAGGAAAACGCCTACGCAAGGCAAGCCTGGGCTGCAACGTAAAGGTTCCACTGGCAGTACGATATCCAACGGTAAAACTAATGGAACAAAGCCTCCATGGAGAGGTGCAAGTAAAAATGGAATACCGCCAGAGCCTTTCGTACGTACACCGTCTCTTCGTAGTAGCATCAGGAAGAAGCAAGGCAAAAATGACGGTATACCATGGCGCAAGCTGTATGAGTTGTCGCTTTGGAGACGATGCGGAGTAAGCTTCGCGACAGTTGGCGCTGACACAGATCGGGCATTGCTGAGACCTTGGAGTGAATTGTCAACGCAACAGCACCCTCCCCCAATTTATACGGTAAGGTTATTTTCAATCAAATAAGTTTAGTATGTTTTTCCCTGTTCATTTTGTTAAGACAAACACTTGAAAGCTTTTTTTTTCAATCTTTGAACTCAAATTTATGTCCTAGAAAATTTTTTTTTTTTTATAATTTCAAAGTCATCATGGCATCGTGGACGGAGTTTATGGAGTTTTACTCAGTCTTTTTTTATCTATATTATTCTTCAAAATCACATAATCTTATCTAGGACGCCCAGTGCTGTATAAGACTTGTTTGCTGTAAGATATAGGCACACGAAAATGGTCTCGTTTAATATTTGCCAATAAGATAAAGGTAGTTCCTTCTCCAGATAAGACGTTTGTTTCAAAAACGTTCCGTCTAATTCGTATTCCGCTTGGGGCTTTGATTTCTCGAGCTTTCGCGCAATCATCACATCTTTATTGGAGCACTTTCAGATCGCCATATAGTTTGGGTCGTAGGTCATGCTGTGTTTGCGATCAGCAGTCATCCATATGGGGAGTGGACAGGCCATTTATATTGTTCCTGGGTGACCGCCGCCGGCGCTACTGTGGGAGCTGGGCTTTTGATTGCAGGGGTTTCACTGGCATCAGTTGATTTATTGTTAGCTGAATAACCTTATACGGAACGTTTGCTATTTGGATGACGTGGTTTTGCTGCCGGTGCGCAGATATGCTTAAATTTTGTAGTGATTTTCAAACATTATTAAATATTCATACATTTGCATTGTTTGGGTAACTATAGGATATATTTCTCAAGACTCTGTTTTAAAAACATTAGCATACTTTTAGCTGTATTGTGTATAAACAAAATTAGTGATTTTTTTTAAAAATCTACGATTTTTTGCGATATTTTCCATTTTCCATACATTCGTAAAACATAACAATGTAAATCAGTGACACCGTTGCAAATCCACAATTGTCTCGAACGGCCATTTAGAACAAAGTTTACGAACGACCACCGGCTAATGCCGATAAAAATGACAAACAAGGACAACAAATGCAAATCGCCAATGTCGCTGATTTGTTACAAGGCGTGCTTACATAATAAACTAGACTCTGAGACATGAATACAAATGTATTGTGGATCGAATATATCCAGCGTGTTGTGAACGAGCGTGGGCAGGGAACAATCGCGCTTCGCCGAGTCTCCGCGCGAGGGTTTCTTAAACGCTTCGTTACTCTTTGTAAATAAATGCTAATTTGTTTGCAATGAGTTTCCTTGTATGAACAATAGCGCGTGCTGAGTTAGTTATTGGTCGCTAGTTTAACTTCTCCTGTGCGGGGATCTGTATGGTGCAGCGGGTTAAATTGTTTTCAATTTATTGAATTGCTTATTTCTACACATACACAAACTCACGCCCGCATTCCCCGAAGAGGTAGGCAGAGGTGCATCTCTGCACCCACATTTCGCCAAGCATGTATCAGTCCCACGTAATAGGGGGCGAGCCCATTGCCGTTTTTCGGGCACATTTCCAGACTCCGTGCTGTTACCGAGAATTTCCTAATGGAAAAACCCAATAACACTTTGCCCGACCCGGGAATCGAACCCAGGACCTCTAGATCGCACGGCACATACTTGTACCGCGAGACCACGAGGCAGTTGCTTATTTCTATGATGTACGCACTTATTTTTTAAATAATTTTCAATCATAGTTCGCAAGTAGGTATACTTATTAAGACATTCGTATAAAGAGGTCTTTAAAATTTCAACTCTACACGACAAGCACACCATAGTCGGAATAAAACCTTTCTATTTATTTTTATGCAGCATCTAAACAGTTTCCTGCTTCTTCCCACTTAACTTCAATATTTATCTCGTCAAATAATATGTGGGTCATATAAATGAATGACGTCATACAACATCACCGCAGATTCATTTGATGAACGTGTCTTATCCAAGCAATAAATATTATCTGTGATATTTTATCTATGTTCTGATTAACCGGACTTTATTTATAAACAGATTGGCCACCCGAAAGCGCAATATAAATCAAAGAAAATTTAAATTAAGCTAGAGACAATCGGTTAATTTGAATATTTACGACGAATGCTCGCCGATACATCATAGGCGCGCGAAAGCTGTATGCTAATTGAGACAAACGGTATTTGTATTAACAAACAATAAGGCCTCGAGTTCAGCTTGCATGCGAGGGCGAGTGTTCAGGTTGGGCAATGTCAGGCATGGATGGGAATGATGCTGGGACCCTTCAGTCTCTGTGTATTTCGTATTACTATTCAGATTTCTCTATGATAATTCAGGTAATATGTTTGGATCTTGATTTTAATCAAATTTGTTTGACTTTATTCGAAATAGGTCTCTTCGACTTTTGAAATGCCTGAAATTTGACATTAGATTAAGGAGAATTAATTTACCTTCTACTAAATTTACTCAATCTTGAAGGTTTTTTAGCTCATCATAAATGATTTTTTTTCATCAAGTTTTGATAACAATACAAGTAATAATTTATTACAATGAATAATCACGTACTTTAACGGTGAAGGAAAACATCGTGATGAAACCTGCACACCTAAAACTTCTTAGGAATTTCTTAGGTGTGTAGTCCGCCAACCCGCACTAGGCCAGCGTGGTGGACTAAGGCCTAAACCCTCTCAATGGTAGAGGAGGCCCGTGCCCAGCAGTGGGACGCATATGGGCTGATGATGATGATGAATAATTTATCGGCTTTTCCCTTATATATTTTTTTAAAACTACGAACTATGTTTTGTCGCACAGGTAAAATACTAACCTCTGCAATAATTTGTTACATAACTTCTTTCGTAATTTGTAACTGCCTGTTGCGGTGGATCTCACACATTTGTTACTTGCTCATTGCGGCTTCGGCGGTGTTCTGTGATTTTATAAAAACACCTCTAGTGTTTACATTGTCTTGTAACAGTCTTGTTACGACGAGTGACCAATTCGTTTTTTATAGAATGTGTGCTGTTGCAATAGCTTATTGGCATTTCTCTAGTCGTTGTCTGTTATTTTATTTGCAGTTCTGTATTACCTTAAATATACTGGGAAGATCGATTGGTCGTTACATATTACAAATTGCATCAAAACGTTATCATTTAGTAGCCGGGTGACAAGGGTCCCGGTAATGTTTGATCTCTTTGAGTCGCTTAATAAATATAAAAAAATACTTATTTCTAGTGTAAGCGTGTGATTTAGTAATAATAAATAATAATAATAAATACACCCAACAGTCACATACATAGTTTTGACCCCACATTGAGATACGAGTCTTGTGTCGTGGGTATCAGAAACTACGAGAGACTTTTCGGTCTCACAAACAGCCAGACCCGAAACAAATATTTGTGGATCACACAAACATTTGTCTCGGTGCGGGGATCGAACCCGCGGCCTCTCGTTTCGCAAGCTGGTGTCTAGCCAACTGCGCCACGGGGCTGTCAATTTAGTGTAGGTAATATTGTATAAATACTTTTTTATTGTTGTTAATTTATGTTTTATGTAGTGGAAACTGTTTAGGATTGTGTACTATTTTTACTTTTTATTTTTAACTGTAATTGTTCTGTCTGTTTCCCAAAGAAATAAATTAAAATCAAATAATTAAATCTATACTATCTATACTAATATACTAATATATAAAGCTGAAGAGTTTGTTTGTTTGTTTGTTTGTTTGGTTGAACGCGCTAATCTCAGGAACTACTGGTCCGATTTAAAAAAATCTTTCAGCATTAGAAAGCCCATTTATCGGGGAAGGCTATAGGCTATATAACATCACGCTACGACTAATAGGAGCGGAGCACCAATAAATAATGTTTCAAAATCGGGAGTATTTTTTACTTTTGAGAACTTCTGCTGCGTGCGCTGCGAAAACGGTTAAAATTTCGCTAAAATAATGTATGACAGAATTGTTCCCCTTTAAAAGTTCTAAAAAAAAGTCCGCGACAGCATATGTCTATCTTTTAAGATTGGCTCACTATAACCTTTTTTATGCTAACCAAATTAGTTCTAAAATAAAGCATTATTTGTGAAGGTGTTTTCATAAAGATGATATTAATCCTTATCCAAATAAATACGTTATTCATCACAAGTATTTAATTTAAAAGAAGTTTACCCTTTACATCATTTGATTTCAATGAGTATCTTAGAAGATATCGCAGTTTTAAAATAACACCGCAGCGAAAAAATGATCAAGCGCGCAATTATGATGTACGAGGCGCCGCGCCGGTCAGCCGGTGACGTCTAAACCATTTGACCGATTTGAATGATTTTTGGTATGGACATAAATGGGACTCTGTGGAGTAAAATAGGCTACAATATATTTTCTTTCTGAACCCAACCCTGTAGTCTACGCGGACGGAGTCGCGAGCAAAAGCTAGTATACTATAAGCATACAGATGACCCAAACTGTATGTTGTTCAATTGTTCAAACTTGACTTAAATTGATTAATCTGCGTAACTTAATGGAATTCAATTATTGTTACTTGCGATGATGATACCAACACGCAATTAGAAGGGATAAACAATAAATTATCAAGGACGAAACAACCGTCAGAGCATAATTCGTCACCTACACAATAAATGCCTATTGTGAAATACCATAAGTAATAAATATTAACTTGTCTTTGTGTTTTGATGCCTGCATTGAGTACATTTGGATATGCACTTGTTATACTTGCTGCTTATGTTGTGGTCATTAAACGAATACAGATATTAAATAACTATTGTAATGTACTAGCATTGCAGTGACTGTAATAATCTTTTAACTAAAGACAAGCTCCCTTCCTGGAAACTCTGTAGAGACTCGAATAGACCATACTGCTTCTGTTCGTGCGTGTCAATCCGTGACACCACCCGCGCAGTGATTCCAATTATTAAGCCTTTATATCGCCTGTATGCCTATATGTAGTGTATGTATCTTTAGGCGAAACCCTGAACCAAAAGGATACAGGTGTGACGTCATGTATGAGTGCACTATTCCACTATATTCGATTGTTTGACATCTGTACCTATAACAAATAAAACACATAAAAACTAGAAAAGAAAAAGTCTTTATTTGTCTTTAATTTTACACATTGTTTTGTGGTGTGCAATCTCTTAGTGATTTCGCTCAGTGTGTCAAATTGATAAAACTATTTGCCAGTGTTTGTTTAGACCTGTTGTTCTACAAAATATTTTCAGATGTGTTCAGATGACATTGTTTTTTTCTTTTTCAACTATTTAAATGGTTTGTTGTGAATCACTGGCGAATGAAATCAGAATTCTTCTCTGTTTATAATAAAGGACAATGCGGTGAAACCTTCGTAATTTACGTGATACCAACTATTTTATCCTGTGTCTTTTTGTCCTTTTATAAGATAAGATTTTTTCCCCTCTACATTGAGGTCGAACTAAAATAAAATTAAACTGTTTCTCTTCGTTATTGCGTTTCTCAGGATTTCAATTCTATCAAATAATTTTCTTTAGGAGTCGAAGATATTTATTTAATTTTCGAATGCCAATAGGATCTTACCACAATATATAATACATGATGAAAGGCGCAATGTATAATCTGTAAGAATAATCATGCCTGTCTGAGACCTTCTGATAAATTTATGCCTACATACTGGCGGAAACCCACTGATGCTATCAAAATTTTACAGTATGTTATTCTGATTTCCCGGATTGGCTCCTTAGTCATCTTTGACTACTTTTTATTGGAATAGGTTTTAGAAACTTAACGAACGGTGAATGGTCCGTTTTATTCAAGCGACAAAAGAAAATAAATTTTCTAAGCATATTTTGTACTTGTATATTTGGCGAAAGTTATTAACTATTCAGACGGCACTCTGTTTTAGCTGATAATATCTCGTCGGTTCTCTTTTATGGCTCCCTATGTACGGAAGTGGCCGTTTGCGAATGGTGTTCGTACGACCGATTATGAAACTCGCGGTAGCTGTGTCATTGAAATGGGATTTGCTTCTTCGCAAAACATTTCTTAAGTAGTTGCTCAAGAATTCATATTGACGAATATAATCAGAATATTTGCATGGTGATTATGCGAGGTTTTTTCTTGAGTCTTGAATGTCAAGTAAATATTACACGAGTTTAAATGTTTTATTTATGATTATGATTAAAACGAACGCGAAGTATCACATGAATTTAAGTATATATGAATGTACAATATGTTTTAAGTAGTGGAAACACAAACACATACTTCGAACGCTAAGTGAGATTGCAAAAGGCTCTTGTAATCATTGCAGATATAAGTTTAAGCTTTATATCTGACATTTTTTTCTTTATACTTTCAATCTAAGTACCTTACCACTTATACGACTTATGAGCGATATCTACATAGAAACTCCACTACTTCATAACTCATATGGTTTTGTTCTTTTTTGATATTGTTCTTAGTATAGTATTTTTATAAGTTATTAATTTCTTTATTTAATTTGTTACAGGTAATTATAACAACAAATCATAACATTGAATGCAGAGAATCAACAAGGTATTTAATATATTGACAGCAATTAATATTGCATCTACGCTTCCTGGACAGGTTCCCATCGACGTACCATCGAGATTTCTCGTCTGATTCAGAACGGGTCTCATTGATTTAAGTTACCATTGATCCCTATCATTAGCGGTCTGACGAGGAATCCGCGCGGCCCAACGGTATCCCCTAGATGGTCATGTGTCTGTTATAATTGCACTATCATGCTATTGCCTGATGGTTTTGCCTCTATATATTAATTTTTAATGAATGAAATGTTATTATGAGTAAAGAAAATTATATAGTGATCAATGTGTTATGTCCAGATGTTTCAGGTTTGGTTTGTATAAATAAAACTACTTAAGCTTGGTTTCAATAGCGTCTGACACGTCCACTCGGTCCGATATCACAGGTAGTAGTGAACCGGTTTGAGTGGGGAACAGCGCTTATATTATGATTTATTTTCACGTTTACCTTACAATTAATTATTAATATTACG